>CM066237.1:8093044-9365957 GCA_033675125.1 Athetis lepigone
AGGAAACCGCCCTCATGCGGGTAGCGTAATATGATAATTTACAATATTAACATCTTGCATAATCATAATGTCTGCGTAGATACCCCCTTTCATTGTATCATGTTTACAGAATGCTCTCCCTTCCCCAAACGTATGGGGTTACCCAGATGAGAGAGTAATATCGTTTCCTACATGCATGACATACTACAATTGTTGCGGAATAGTTATAGTAGTTACCGTGACCCCGGAACATAAAGGGCAACCGAAGGAATATGAGCGGGTTTTAGTAAAAGTCTGACACGGAGGACGGGAGAAGTCATTTGATGATTTCCCACTCCCCAAAAAAAACATACTACAATAGGGATGACGACAACATAAAAAAAATGGCATTCTGTTTAGTCCGTCTTGTAAATCGACCAAAAATACGGGACACGTATTTTTTGCATCAACAAAACAATAAAAAAATACAAAGATAAAGAGCAACAAAGTTCTGCAGTGGGGGCTTTTGACGTTACGCGTCCAAAATTTTTTAATAATCTCAATGACGGACTAATTACTTTTTTTTCGTCGTCTCGCCTATTCACATGATTGTGTCTGGGTCTGTTCTTAGATCTTTGGAACTGGTTCTTACAGGTGTGATGAGGCAGTCGCCCCATGTAAAACACTGTTATTCAGCTGAATCCAGTAAAGCCGTTTGTCTACCACCACCGTCACGTTACCCAGAACGAGGCTAAAGATTTCGGGCTGAATTTTATATGAGGTGACGTGACGTGCGGTGGCCACGTGACTATAGTAAATGAACGTATCGCCACTTCGTCGCTTTCATTTCATTTTCGGTGACGAGACGGTCACGGCGGTGGTGGACAAGCGGCCTTAGACTGGAAGTCGGCTCCATCATATATTTCTTTAACATCTTTGGATGAAGTGTGGAAAAGGGCTATGACGAATGAGAAATTAGAAGCAGTAAAAAAAAATCTTAGGCCAGGATACCTACCAGCTCCCGAACTTATCTGCTGCAGAAATTCTTAGTGTAAAATACCAAACACTTACCCGACACTACACTCACACACACACACACAACACACGACACGCGACACGCGACACTATACTGGCTTATAAAGCACATAATGGTAGTCCTAAAGGCATGTAAAACATTATTGATAAAATTGACAGTTGACACAAAAACGCATTAGCAATTTGTATTGCGTAGGAGTTGACCAGTAATAGAAACTTGGTCTTTATTAAAATAAGTTGTCATAGCGACGATAGATCGTGATGAAATTATTCTGAAAGCTGGATATATTTTAATGTTGAAGCTCATTTAAATCTCTTCGAATTTAATTCTCAGATTATGTAATCTTTGTTATATAACAAAAACTGCTAGTGCAAGACGACCTCATGCACTATTTCCGTACAGCTTGTGGATATAATAATATTTTTATTGTGTTTAGATCTGTACGATTTTCGGATTTATTTCTTTTACTTCAGTGTTTACCATAAGTTTTCCTTCCTAGTTTCCATAAGTCTCCTGAAAGTATATTAGGTAAGTCTTGCGAGTCTAAATATACCATTCTCAGTTCTCTCCATGATTGAGCGTTCCATTTTATTAATTTCAGAGTATCCACTGCCATTTTCCTAAACCTTCGTTTAACACTCCTATCGATCTCACAAGTCTTAAATGCAAAACATGCCTGTTCCAAAACTTTACATATCAACAAACAAATCGAACTTCGCCTGCACAACAAACGCTACAACTGCACACCCACCTAAAAACGACCTTATTCTGCAACACGTACCACGTAACACAAACCACGCCGGTTCTGGCTCACGCATGAATCATACAAACACTAACCGAATTACGACCCGCGGAATCTTGTTACCGCACCCTTTTCCACCCTGATACCGAGCGACGGGAAATTCGTTTTACTGTGTAGCTAATCGTTTTTATGTAGTTCTGTGGTGTGTGGGTCATATTGTTGGGTTGCGATGCATATTGAAGGTTTTAAGATGGATGGGCCGGTTTAATGGTATTGGCTGTTGAAGAGTCGGAGTTGTGTGTTTTACATTGCTTTGTCTCTTGCTTTCGTTATGAAGTGCACGAGATCTAGCCTACAATGCGCAAGGTCTCCTACATAAATACTTATAAAATTACTTATGAAACTCAAAACTACTAAATCTAATACTTCTTTGCTTACAGACTACAGGGTAGCCCTTTATGTACAAGCCCTAATCGCACTTGACTGGCATTATATCTCTACCAACGATCATAAAAAGTATTTTTTTTTCTAGTTTTGTAAGTATATAGTTCTAGCAGCAAGCAAAAATAACATACTCGAACCATCCACTACATAAATACGTTCTTAAACTCAAAACTAATGCCCAAGTACTTCGTGCACTGGGAAATGAATAATCCGAAAGCCTTACCTTTAAACTTAAATTGCAGGGGGAACAAAAGTCACTAACAATCTCAAACTACGACCAAGTTACTCCCCAGCAATTGCTACATAATTTGCGGTCACGTGAGGCGGCCATTACGCTGTCAGCCGACCAATGAGAGCGCGCCGTTTAATACGTTTCCATATTTGAAAAGAATTTATGAATGTATTTTTAATTCAGAATAGGGCAGTACTGACTGATATAGTGTTAAGTGCAACGAATTTATCGTGTTGTGTCGGTAGGTGTTTTAATGCCGTAAAAAGGTGTTAAAACTTTGACCGCACTGAATTTAACGACCTAGTATAAAAACGCTCTGAAAGGTTATTAAGTCTTAGAAAAGAAAGCGCCGATAACCTGAAATAAAAAAGGCCACGATACGTTTTATCATGTCCCAATACTTGATTATTCGCAATTTTTTCTGCGAACAATTTAACAGCAACTCAATTTCAACTAATGCTCGGAATTAAACTCGTTTTTTTATAAATGCCCAGCCTATTTACGGTCTAGTAAATAGACAGACAGATAGATTACTACGAAATTATAGAAGTAAATGAACATAAATACGCTATTACGTTGATTGTTTATTATGGGTATGACATTGAAAACAATATAGTTATGAACAACATGATCTCATCTCACGGATCATTTAATGCAAATCGATCTATTACGGAAAACGCCGGCGATTACCGACCGCCCGACCAATAGCAACGCGCCATTTAAATAGTAATTTATTGAGTTTCGAATTTTTAAAACGTGATTACGCCCGCCATCTTGAATGTAATTTTGAAAAGAGAACGTGCAACAGCTACTTTGAAACGATTACCGCTTCCTTTTTTTAAAGTAAGATAGCTTGCGGTTTGTGTATGGTCAATCTTTTAAAGTGAGTTTCCATGAATGATCATGAACATTGTAATTTTACATTTATTATGTGCCTCGATTATGGGATGTAATCAAAACTTAATACATAGAAACTGCGTACATATTTTAATGAGATTATTATTTATTCATAGCATTTTATTTTTTTCATAATACCCGATCTGTATTGTTCATAAGGTTTAAATCGTGATTTCAATTACAAAGATAAGATGTAAATGAACGTTAAGCGTCGTAATCGGTGTAATTGCTTGATGGTTTCAGTCTGATACAACGTTACGTAGCAGAATTTGAATAAAACCTATTACAGAGTCAGTTTAACCTAGTTCTTGAGGTTTTGTTTTTAATAAACATTGAGTCATAAAGGAACAATGAATGGTAGTAATAATACGTTTCTTAAATTACTTTTTATTCATTTGGTTATCATTGTTCTTTATTATAAAGTTGATTTTATTGTTTCGGGTACTCATTATTTTGGTTTTTGATTATTTAGATAGGTAGTAGAGCCGGTACCTACCTAATTATTTCTTGATTCATTCATACATCTGCAATAATAATTCATGTATGGTGTTCAAAGTTTTTAGTTAGGTACCTAATATTTGTTAGCTAGAGAGGCAGTGGGCTGTTCAGAACAGGTGCTGTACAATCGTTACTTGTTAAAGCAACCGTGATCTGCAGTGGGACTACAGTAAAGGCAAGCGTAGTGTAAGACATTCCCCGGCCAGATGGAGCGACTGCCAGTAACTGGAAAAACTTATTTCCGTCCGTAGACTGATTGATATGATGATGACGAAGTCAAAGTTTTTTGAAACGTTTTAATTTTAAATATGTTCTTCTGAATCCTAGTAAATAAGTAAATAAGCGTGGTGATGCACATGATTGTCTTCTCTATACGAGAACTACTTTGTATCCCGCAAGCTAATATTATCGTGTACTTATTTTATTATTATTCGGTAAGCGGCGGTTTCACCCTTATTTTTGGTCACTACTCTGCTCCTGTAGTTTGTAGCGTGATTTTACTCATATCCTACCTCCATAAATAGGCTCTCTGACACGTTTTTTATATTCGGACCCTGAGATTAACGCGTTCCACCTTATTCTTCCCAAGATTATCGCGTTTAAACAAACAAACTCTTCAACTTTACAATATTAGTTCAAATCATCGATTTACTAATACCACCAAATCTCTTTCCAGCATCATTCCCAATCACAAGGCGGATCGGTCACCCGTACCAGAACCGAACGCCGCCAAAGCGGAAGAAGCCTCGGACCTCCTTCACTCGGCTGCAGATTGCTGAGCTGGAGAAGCGGTTCCACAAACAGAAGTACCTGGCATCTGCTGAGAGAGCATCGCTGGCGAAGACCTTGAAGATGACAGACGCGCAAGTGAAGACGTGGTTCCAGAATAGAAGGACGAAGTGGAGGTGAGTGGGGCGATGCTCTTTTGTTTAATCCTTCGAACACACGTGATTTCAGACCTAATAGAAAGGCAATAGCAGCCCGACAGCCGGCTGTCACTTGGTTTACACTATTGGGACCTGGTAAAAAAAATGCTAGCCTGAGAAAACCTGTAAAGGTGGTGTGGTAGCAGTCAGGGTTTGTGGAAGTTGCGTGCAACGTAAAAAATATTCCATTCGTTCCACAAACGAAAGGGATATTTTTAATTGGTAAGAATCTATAGACCTCTACATCCATAAGAATATTCCAACCCGGAACAAAAAGAGGTAAATACGGGCGAAGTGGTTAACATACAAACAGCGGTCAAAGTAATCTTGCGAGAGTTGACAAAAAGTCAACTCGGTTTAGGCGCATTAGAGCTAATTCTCGTTTTGGCAACCGACTCTCAAATGGACTACTTCTCATTATAGCTACTTCTCATTTGGGCTATTTCTCGTTTCGGCTACTTCTCATTTGGGCTACTTCTCGTTTGGGCTACTTCTCATTTGGGCTACTTCTCACTTGGGCTAACTCTCGTAGTCTCGTGATTCTAGATCGATTCGACTAATCTGTTCGTTAGGTGGATAGGTCACGATAGTTTTTTTGTTCCCGTAGAGATCAATTAACGAAGAAACAAGCAAAAAATTCCACTGATACTCTTTTCAAAAACTTGATGTTTTATACAATCTTGGTTATATTATTTGGTATTTCTTTATAATTTTATTACGTGAAAAAACCCGTTCATGACCATATAGGTTTTGAAATATTTGGCATAAATGACTTCATCTTTTTGAAATCATTTGTAGACGAAATATTCTGAAAGTTCGATGCCATTTAACATTTATACCTATCCATATTCATCTAATTTTATTAACAAATGAATCATTTAAAACAGACAGTTCTGTAAAATAGTAACTACATAAAAAGACGTCTTGAGAATATCTTAATATTATACTGCTACTAAATATGGAATAACCGGTTCATATCGTCTGTGAAAATATCAACTGTCTAACTAACATAGTTCATGACTGCCAGACGGACAGACGCGTAGCGCAGTCTTACTAATAGGGTCCTGTTTTATTTTTTGGGTTCGGGATCTTAAAAATTGCTGACATTTTATTACTTCCAAAATATTAGAAAACAAAACTAAACGAACAAAGTAGCAAAAAAAATCTAAACGGATTCCATTGTTTATTAAATTAAATACTTTGTTCTTTATTTGAATGTTCTTATTCTTTATTTTTTTTTAGTTTACGATACGAATTAAAGCTGAACCTTTTATAAACTCTTTTCTCTTTTTATCTACTCTTTCCATAAAGAAGCTTTTTTTCTATTACAACTGTCAAATAATAAGTACCTAATAATCATGGGATAGTCTACGGTAGCTCAATATTTGTATTACGATCAGCATCCTCCATCAGGGACACAGATAACACAAACTCATTTGTCATAGATAAAATGCCACTTCATTTAATTTATGTCTCCCATATCAACTATAAGGATATTAAGTTGAAATTATAGTGATTTAGATGATGTAATAGTTTTATTAATATTGTCATTCTATTTTTGACATTGAAAGTTTCTTTGGGAAAGTTGTTTGTTTCCATGTGTTTAGGTGTCGATCCCTTCACCTACAGCGATTAATTATTTTTAAACCTGTATATTTATTTTTAATTTATTCATTTAGCATCAACTCACAACCTTTTACCAGAAAAAAAAATACTTTTCCCTAAACTTAGACTCCATAGCATTCATCTTGGAATCGACGCTTATCCATTCTTCTGAAGATAAATCTTTGAACGAGAGAAACTTTCAATCAACATTTCGACTACCAAGCGACAGCCGGCTGACGGGCTACTACTGTCTTTTTATTGTGTCACGAATCACGTGTGATTGGATTCGCATTTTTAGACCAACAAAGACGAAATTAAAACATTCAAAACTCATTCCAAAAATACTATTTCAAACAATAAACACAGGCACAATACAAGAAATTCTATATTCAAAACTGCAAGACAATGCACGAGGTGCGTTCCGAAGTTGTGTTGGTGGCATCACAACCGATTACGTTCTAATGGACAAGCGGTGTTTGTGTTCGATACTGATAACGCATGCTCGATACGCGCGGCGCCATGCCACTGATTTTATTATAATAAAACAAAAAAGACTATTGGCCAGGCACTCACGGCCGATGTTCGTGATCTACTGTCTGATACAGGATTTTATTTCGCCTTTGTAATCGTACTTTGATTGTGTTTTAGAACGTATGTTTGTTAAGTTGGTAGCTTTGGTATTGTTGAATTGAATTTCGAAGGCTGTTTTCACGCTAGATCTAAGTAGTGTTTGCTTTATAGTCTTCTATTCCTAAATGAATAACAAGTACTATAATTGTACTTACTGGCCACTATTTACATGAAGATTCCTTTATAGCATTAATGATTTCATTAGATACCAGCTGATCTGCATTCAAAAGAAATAAATAAACCGCTATCAATGAAATGTCTTGCGCATAAGCTTTTATAAGCAGCTGAAACCTATTCCCGCACCTTGCTTGCAAAATTGCAAATTCCTTGTTTCTGTGGCAAAAATATCTGCCCGCATAGGTTTATTTTCTTTTTTTTTACGTTTTTGAAATCCGAACACGCTCTTAAGGTGGCGCCTAAAAAGATCGGATTAATCCATTCCTATTTTGAAATCTGTCGTACAAAGGGCATTAGTATTCGGTTTCGGTCGATTTAACCGACGTCTCTTTGTATTAACCGGCTAAGTTAATGGTCTCTTATCTCTAGCTTCTTGTTTTTGTCCTGTTGTGTATTATTAAAAGTCGGGTTATCTGCTAACGAGGGGCGACGTGGCTAGGACCAATGTTGATAGGATTTGTATCCAGTTTACTTGATTAATTTACCGCCTAATGTTTTTGACAACGCAAGTAACCGGCGGATTTATTTAGTTCGCTTTTTAAACATAATTAATGAATAAATGATAAAGTTTAAAGAGTTTGTAGTAATTTATGGTGCCTGCTCAACAGAATAATTTTATAAAATGTTCTAAGAATACTTTTTCTACAGACTATACTTTTAAGAAAAATCAAAAAGCTATTTAGTTAGACCGCGTTCCTCTCCTGGCTATAAATTACTTTTAATACGTGTTTACATAATGTAAAACATTTTACAATCGCTAAGTATGACATGTATTCAAATAAATCGTCTTAAAAAGTTTCTCTGCGTTTGAAAAAGGAATTTAGTGTTCCAAAATAGGTATTTCAATTTGAAACAATTCCATAAAGAAACGACATCGTTTTAAAATACCAACACATCAAAGCGATGTAAATTGGGCACAGGAATTTTGGGTTCAGCCGCACTTTACCGTATTTCTGAACGGACATTTGAAATAAAAGACTCATTTAAAAGATTAGGATAAAGTAAGTTCGATTTATTACGAGACTTAAATATATTTTTAAACTGGGTTAGGGTTAAAATATGGACTGATACGAATGTTTTTTTTTAAGATCTGTGTTCAGAAAATAAATGAAAGACGTCGCATATGACTATTTTGATAAGCAACAATTAATTGAATTCTAAATTGATCCTAATCAGTATTAAAAAATATATCAATCAACGTTAATTGACATTTTCATTTTGTAAACTTTGAATTTAGTAGGCCAAAGTCATTAGTTGTTATTGTGAATTGTTCGACAAAGTATTGATTTAACAAAGTTTTTGGCTGTTCTAAAATAACTAGATTAACTCTTTCGCCCTAAATACAAAAACAGCTACGAAGGTTATTTGATGTGTAAAACAATACGTAGAGATTTATGTGAGATTTGCAATATATTACAAGTATAGAAGCCATAGATATATTATCTACATACTAGCAACCCGCCCCAGCTTCGCGCGGGTGTTACAAATCTTTAAAAATCCCGGCTTTTCGCTACAATAATAAGCATAGACTAAGTATACTTAAAAACCTTTCTCTAGAATCTCTCTTTCTATTAAAAAAAAACCGTTTCATTTAAATAGGTGAAGTAGTTTTCGCGTGTAAGCGAGTCAGACAGACAGATACATTATGTAATATTAATTTCGCATAAATATAATATTGATATGGATGTTAGTATGGATCTTCCGTCCTCACATCTTAAATAATTGAAATTCCTTCTAGTAACTGAACTGCGAGGAATTTATAAAAATACTAGCTTTCACCCGCGGCTTCGCTCGCGTTAGAAAGAGACAAAAAGTAGCCTATGTTACTCTCCATCCCTTCAACTATCTCCACTTAAAAAATCACGTCAATTCGTCGCTCCGTTTTGCCATGAAAGAAAGACAGACAGACTGACACACTTTACCATTTATAATATTATAGTATGGATTCGTAAAGGTTTTCGGTGGGTAAATATTTATGATATCGACCACTGGCAATGCGGTATTAGTCATATTGTGGTCAGACATGAACTTATTTTCTAGACTTGATGCACTGGAACACTAAGATATAACTGTTAATGTTTGTGGTAGCAATAATGAAACGCTTCAATGCTTTTACATTTTATTGTCTTGTCTAGCTGTCCCCGCGGCTTTCCTCGCGTTTTTCAGTAAAGCGCCATTGTGAAATTTCATTTCATATGTGTTTTCCTATTTATTTAAGACATCAGAATAAGTAGAGAATGCCAGAGGGCCAGAGGCAATAAGTCGTCCATGTACAGTCACGAGCATATACATGTATACTCTAAGCAAAGATTTGAATAAATTTTCTATTAAATGATCCAAAACTTTCAGTTAAAACTTATTTTATTGTAATTATATGATAATACTACTATACAATGTGCCCTAAAACTAAAAATTATTTTAGTTAACCTAAGAGAAAAATGATTTTAATGTTAGCGTGGTCTATACATGTTTATACACGTGACTGTACATTTGTTCGTGAAATTTAAATAACAAAACATCATAGAAATCGGAAAAGAAACAAGCAGAGAGAAAATTTGCTCTTATGTGTATCACTACATAGTATAAAATAAAGTTCGCCAACTGTCTGATCCTAGGACCTATGTATGCTTAGAACTTTAAAACTACGCAACGGATTTTGATGCGTTTATTTTAATGGATAGAGTGACTCAAAAGGAAGATTTTTATGTAAAAAAATACGTGCATGTTATATTATAGAGAAAAGCCGGGATTTCCAGTTTTGTTACGCCCGTGAGAGGCTAGGGCGGGTGCCTAGTTATGTAAGTCTGAAATGACCAATCCGCCTTCAGGAAGCGTGGTGATCAATGCTCTTGCCTTCTCTATATATTTTTTTTTTTTTGGTGAGTGGGAAATCATCCAATGACTGCTCCCGTCCTGGGTGCGACGGGAGGGCGTGTCAGACTCTTACTGGCTAAAACCCACTCATGTTCCTTCGATTGCCCTTTATGTTCCAGGGTCACGGTGACTATGCCTTCTCTATATGAGAAGATGCTCTTGTCCACCAGTGGAATCCTGAAAAGCTAGTATTATTTTTATTTTGAATAATTTAAGACAAGTAATTATGCTACGTAAATTGTAGTAAGTAATAACTCACTACACAAAATATTCAAACCAGAAAATCGACATTATCTATGGTAAAAGATGACTTTGTAATTTATGGTCAAGTTAATGTTGCCATAAATATAAAACGGTGTGGCCAGCTAAAAGCACTTAGAAAACACGTGTCATTCTTGACTGAATGGTTCTAATTAATTTATGTTAATCGTCTATATCAATATTAGATGGCATTTGAATTGATTAAATTATTGTTCGAGTTGTTTCCTAGTTGTAACAAGATATTAACTTGTTTTTAACCGACTTCAAAAAAGGGAGGTTCTCAATTCGTCTGTATGTTATTTTTTGTATGTTTGTTACGCGATATCTCTGTCAATTGTAAACGGATTTTGATGGTTCTTTTTTTGTTTGATAAGTCATGATTCAGGGGTGGTCCCATATAAATTTTGTGGCAATCGGTTCAGTGCTTCTCGAAAAATTCACCAAGAACAAAAAAAATTGACGAAATATTCATAGACGATGTGTGCTTTTTCTTCAAGAGGCTTCTGTTCTGCCAGTCAATTTGTGTTGACACCGACTTCTGAAATTTTTGTTATTTTTGGGTTTTTAGTTTTTGAAGGCGGTTATTATTTTTTTGAAAAAAGTTTTTATTCCACGTGGCTTCGAAAGTTGATGTCTAGTGTCGTCATTTTTTGAGGTACCGGCTTACTACCAGCATAGTAGGTGTTTTGGTTGAAACAGGAATTTCATTTTTATTTATATTTTTGAAAGGTGTTTCGGACAATACTTATTATAAGCTGATTTTGTACAGCCAGAATGATTAACTAGTTCATTTTGACCATACAAGATAGAATTTGTATGATGACAATGAAACACCTACTAAGCCGGATAAATAAACGTTATTTAGCATTTACTATAGCTAAGCAATTTAAATGTGACTATTGCACAACTTAGATGGCTAGGAAGCGACAGAGAATAGCCAAACCGATGTACGAAGCTATTTTATTATTTGTTGTTAGAGAGGTAATAGACATACTTATTTTATGAAAAAATCTATTCAGTAAGCGAATTATTTGCATTAGTTAATTTGAAAAAACTCAAGATTTCAAAGCAGATCGCAAACATGATTACAAAACGACATTTGACGACCTTTCGATGACTTTTCTATTTTTTTATTTTTTTTGGGAGTGGGAAATCATCCAATGACTGCTCCCGTCCTGGGTGCGGCGGGAGGGCGTGTCAGACTTTTACTGACTAAAACCCACTCATTTTCCTTCGGTTGCCCTTTATGTTCCGGGGTCACGGTAACTATTGTTAACATTCCGCAACCCCATGACTTTTCTATTGTGTCTTTAATCACGTATGTGTATTCAAAGTTTTAAATAGGCCATTCAGTTTTACGATTTGTAATTAAAACAAACGCTGAAGTAACCGTAAAATACTTCTCTACTTTAGTTTTTACTGTCCAACACTTAAGGGCCAAGAAAACACCACTTTCTGAAGACCTTTGAATCTAAACCAATCATAAGAAACCTGGGTTCATATTTACTGGACGTTAGAAACTTCTTGTGTTATCTTAACGAGGATAAGCTAGGAATGTTGACGCCTACTAAAATAATTACAGGTATTTTAAGTGGAGATAAACATTGTAATTGGACGTACAAAAACATTTTTGTTATCAATTCAATCGTTTTAATAAATGTTGGGAACATGCACTTTAGAGAAAATGAAGCTATTTTTATGTAAATATTTAAATGTATTGGATTAGGGCATTGGTAGGGGAAATAAGTCTTTTGTAAGTACAAGTTTATTTTATTTATATATAAGTATATTTGATTCATTGAACGAAAACGAATACGTGTAGTCATTGTTTTAACTTCTTTTTAAGCTTTAATTCCTTATTAAAGCTTCAGTTCAATTTTATTGAAAACCTTGTATACTTGTCAGAAGTATTTAAATTTCCAGGACACTGTCAAAACCGGTCGATAACATTCCCGGGAATTAGAATAGTATCGATATTGCGTGTCGTATTCCGAACAAAGTTTTATCAAAATCGATTGGCTTAACCATGCCAGCGTAACAGACAGACAACTGCAATTATAGACAGAGATTAATGAAATGAGATTTGTAATTTGTATAACTAATTTAATATTGTCAATTCATGAACTTACGTGCACGGAAT
Organism: Athetis lepigone; assembly: GCA_033675125.1. Classification (NCBI taxonomy): domain Eukaryota; kingdom Metazoa; phylum Arthropoda; class Insecta; order Lepidoptera; family Noctuidae; genus Athetis; species Athetis lepigone. The sequence continues at coordinate 8,105,465 of CM066237.1, forward strand.
AAACCATGCAATCATTCATATGCAATCAACGTTTATCTGTCAACAATGAAAACAATACATGAACGAAACACAATAAATTACACCTCTCTCGTAAGTAATAGTTTAACGCATCCATAAACAATGGCTCCATGCATTATGATCTGTGCCTTCATTGATTATCTGTGTACACAGATAAGGATGTGACAAACGAATATATTGAACTATCGATTTTATTGTCAGCCGATTCTTGTGTAACGATTTCTATATTCGATATTAATTGTTCATAGTCGTGTAGGTTTTTTTTATTGTATGAATAATGTATCAATTTGAATGATTGTTAGCACTCGATTAGCTATAATTTGGCTTTTGGAATAATTTGTCATTGTTTAAAATATGTAGAAAGCGTTTATATTAATATAAGAAACAAATTAACTACAATTTTATAGGTATTAGGTATGTATATTATATTATTGAGTGGGTGTTTTGTATTGTTTAGCATTATAGTAATATGTATCACTATTTTAAAGTTGGCATAGGTATTTTATATATCCTAAGAGTACATCTTTAAATATCCATCCGCCATATAAATGGTAATAGAGAATACTTGTAATATATTTGGCAACCTTTAATATTATTTGAATTTTACTGTTTATTAAATGTGTATACAAAGACACTAATCTCAACTTATGTGACGGTTAAAAATTATTTCTATTATAGTGATCTTTTTTTTTTGTTTTATTAATGTTTAAAATTTAGTCTAAATAGAAGTTTTATTAAATAATATAACTCGTACCTGTGCTTAAATCCTCAAGTATGTTTTACATTATGTGGTTTTTCATATAATAAATAAATGCCTAAGATGTATACATACTTTAATCGGCGATATAATTAATGAATGGCTATGTGTGATGTATTTCCTACTCCATATAACCCAAAGAATAATGAAAAATCAAGCCAAACAACACCAAAACCAACATATACAATAAATTACAAGCGAAACAATATATCCCCGCGTACACCCAATCAATTCGTTCCCCAAATTGCTATAACAAAGGTTAGAGAGAAGCAGTTAAGTGGACGTACTATACATAATATGCTATGTACACAAGCAGGCGGTAACATGGGGTAGCTAGGGATATACATTTTGTATGAGCAACACAACTCGGCAGTTTGAGGCATCAATTATTAACTGCGGTGGAAAAGACGAACGCTCGAGTTTTTACATGTATTGTACCCGTTTGTTTGGTTTATTGCCTATTTTTGTGACTTTTACCGGCGTTCTAACGTTATTTTTATGCGTCACTCGTCTCGGATAAGTGGTTACTACTAGCTATTCTATAATTAACTAGGTTTTGGCCCGCGGTTTCGCCCGCGTGCGTTTGGGAACTTCCATCGTCTGTTTTACAACCTTTAAGACTAGGATTTCCAAAAATCTTTCTGTAGTAGTTACTTACACTTCACAAAAAACGCACACTTCAAGTTTCATGTCGCTAGGATCTGCAGTTTAAGCTGTGCGTTTATTTATACATCAGCAGTCAGTCAATCAGACAGTTACCATCTTCTTTTTTAATTAATGTAAGTAACGTTCGTAAGTAAGTGTTCTATAAAGTTGTAATCGCATGTCGATGTAGTTTGCAACATAATAGAGTCATTATCACTACGAAGCATTAAAATTTTAAGGGCTTATTAAAGTACATTATTTTCCTGCTGTATACTACTTTACTGCTGTTTTATCTTGCTTTACATGTTAATCTATCTGTACTTTTATTTAGTCGGATGTCGAAAAAATATCTTTAATTGGAAGTACTAAAGCTAATTTTATTTCTCAGCATTCGAAAATCGTTTTCAATTGGAAGCTTATTTCGTACACTTCGAACCATTAGAAGTTAAGGATCGTAAGCCAATTTCCTCAAACTATTTACACATTCTAAAGGTCAATGGTCATTTCCCTGGAATCGTGTTCGACTATCGACAAATCGAATTGGAATCGTTGCACGATCTAACACGTAATGTAACCCACGTAGCAACATGGCCGCCCTAGGCGTCTCGTTCCTTTATTTATTTACTCACCCTGTTTCATTTTCTTCCTGTAATTCTTTTCCCTTGTTTAAGAGAATATTAAAACTCCCTGAATTAGGGTGTTTAGGCTTGTTTCTTAAAATAACGTCTTATCTCAACCACTAAGAGTATGTTTTCCTAGAAGATTCGAGTCTGCGATTTAATTTCGGGAATACGTTATTTGCAAAGGATAATGAGGTGTATTTTTCTTGGCATACAGTTCTAAATGGCTTGTTTTTCCTTTCTTGAGCGCTACTCCGAAGATGTGCTGGTTGTCTCTTGTATAATTGTTGCTTGTAGGTTGTCTCCTTAGAAATTAGGAAGCAAATCCGTTTGACGATTGATACGAGGGTTCTAAGAAGGGGAAGTGATGTTCCACAGTCAGTCGTTAATTTTTATTGCACATCGTCCTTTTATATTATCAGGGGAGAAGGAAGATGTATTGATGCTGTCAATTGATGCAAATGACTGTCACCTGCTAAACATGTTTTCGTTTTACATAGATAAGTAAATAATATAAATAATTATAGGAGCTATTAAGTTAATGGTCTCGTACGATTAATTATTTCACGGTTAATATAATAAAGATTAAAAAGCAAAAAAACTATGAAGTCATCCATGTATAAAGTATAATTTTTTTTAATGATTTGATATAAAAAATTGGTTAAGAACTTATGTATATTTTAACAAAAACTTTCCATATACCATAATACTAATAGACATAGTTCGACTACTTTATCTAAATCCTAAGTTTAAGCCCTTAAAAGAAGTCATACTGTACTTGAAAAAAGCCATGATTACGATCCTTTAAGGTAGAATATAATAACGAATTCACAGACTCATACATTATGCAAGGAGTTTTTACGGGAACATCTTGAAGTTTTAAAACGCTCCTCGGATTTATTTCACTGTTTTGATAACTGCTGAGGGCAAAGTTGTAAAGTTTTATCGTTAGAACATTTTTATTGTCCGTATGTTTCGAGTTTCGGGAATTTTTGGAGGCATATTTTGACGTAAGCAATAAAAATTTCAGTAAGTAAGATTTCATAAAATTGTGTGTTGTTTTTGTATTTAAATTAAAATTTACTTTTGATATTCTTTGAAAGTTGGCGGTTTATGAAAACTTCGACTGTTTTTTAAAACATATTAATTTAATTAGACGAGACAAAAAACGATGAACTAACGATTTTCTGCCAATTATCATATTAAAAGTTTTTAAACTGCTAGTGTAATGTAAAAAAAAACTATTTATAACTAGTCTCAAAGCAAGCTCAACAGCTTACACAATTACAAGACCCAAACAAATCATAAAATTGACCCAAAATTGATTTACTAAAAACATTAAAAAAGTAAAGGCAAATCGGCTTATTTAACACCAAAAATTCATAGCTGCTAAACAGATTATTGGACACGATTTTGCGAGAGAGAAAAAATAAAACTGTCGAGAGTTGGCCAAAGTAATTAATAAAGCAGATCTTAATTAGCCAGCATAAATTTGTTAGAACCGACCGCGCTCGCGGGATGAAAAAACATGGATGTAGGCGTGAAACTGGAATAACTTTTTAGAGGAAAATACGTTTTTATTGTAATTTGTCCTTATGGTATTGCTATTAATGTAATCTGTAAGAAGTAGCGAGTAGAATTTCCCTATGATCTGTAAACTGCGTGATAAGCTATTTATTTAAGTTATTCAATTATTAATGTTGTTTTTAGCCTTTACAGTCGTTTAAATATCTAATTTTATACGACGACCGTAAAGGGCATCTTGAGTTATTAAAACAGCGCCTGTTTCACAATCTCCTGATAAGTTCTGATTAAAATATCTGGCAGATAAATTCATACAAAAACTGTTCCATTTTTTAATTTATCTTATAGATAAGGACTATTTCGAGGTTGTCGAACAGGCCCTAAGTCTCTGTGTTATATTCTATGATTATATGGAACCTTTTTTGTGTCTGTTTTCTAAAAAATAAATAAAATCATATGAAACAAATAAAAAAGTGAGTGAGTGACACTATTTCGGGCCGACAATACAAGCGACTACGTTTTTTCAAACTAAGCTCGAATTCCTCACTGCTTAATTTTTCCTCTACCAGACGAACTGACAGTCATAGCACTGATGCCACATCTAGTAAAACGCCATCACTGTTATACTTATAAAATAATCAGCCTGAAAATGCTAATTGCTTCCCTCCACGTTTGGCTTATTTAAGGAAAGTTTAATTGTTACCCGCTTTATCTAATTATAAAGACGCGGACTCAACTTGCAGCTTGGTAGCTAGTGCTGTGCCATGTCGATAAAATTACTCGATAATTTTAATTGCGTTATTGTGTCGCTTTATTTACCTTTTAATTGCTATATTTTTATCTTTGAGATTGGTGCAGAATGGATAAATGTTGTTTTAATTGAAAGGGTGTGTGTCGATAATTGGTGGTAGAGTTTTTATTATTGCGCTTACACAAAATAATTTACTAAATATTTAGCAATATTAACTTTTCATAAACACGATAATTAAAATAAGCAGTGGTCTAATTAATTAATGCCTAAATTGTGTAATGAACAGAAAATTATTATTTCTTTTTCAAACGACTTCAAAATGTAAAGGTTCACAATCCATATACAGGGTGTCCCACGGCTATGCCACATGGAGGGAAAGTACCTTAAATATTGTAGATAGAGCATTTTACTGAAAGAAGACATTATATGAATTTTTAAAACAATTTAAACTGCATTCATAGATATTTAAATAATTAAATGATTAGGCCGGGAATCGAACTTGCTCCACGAGAAAAAATAATCACTCTGTAGTTTTATCATACCGATCGAAAGGTTTCATCATAAGGATTATTTTTTGCTAAATAACATAGTGTCACAAATAAAAGGAAGACCGTGAATTTTAACATTTGATGTGAATTTTTGTTCAGAAAAGTTAAAAGCTTACATTGCCGTAAGGACATACAATTGACAACCATAACTACTTATTAGTAATTAATCGGCCACTTAAGTAAAACGCATAATTTAAATAAATAAATATCCACCACAACAAGACCAAAAAATCGGCAGGGAGCGAAATAATCAAAAGTCATCACTTTGTATTCAAGAATAAGGGACTCATTTTGAGCATTTGAAAAATTGACTAATTTGTATTTAAAATGTTAAAATTAATGGTCTTCCTTTTATTTTTGACACTATGTTATTTAGCAAAAAATAATCCTTGTGATGACGCCTTTCGATCGGTAGGATAAAACTACAGGCTGATTAATTTTCTCGAGTAACAGGTTCGATTCCCGGTTCAACTATGTATTTTTTTAAATATCTATGAGTTAAGTTTAAAATGTTTTCAAAATTCAAATAATGTCTTCTTTCAGTAAAATGTTCTATCTACAATATTTAAGGTACTTTCCCTCCATGTGGCATAGCCGTGGGACACCCTGTATTTGTTGCTTTATAAGGTTTGTCCCGGTTGTCATTTGTGGAACTTTGACAGTTGCTACAAGTAGACATAAGCCAGAAAGTCTGTACAAGAATCATAACTATTGCAAATATAGTATTTTTTTTATTGCAGAGTTAATGATTGTTTAAAAGATATTTTTAAAATATTAAAATTAAAATATCGACAGAATAAAATCCATAGCTCACATCCCTTCACCTCGTACATTAACCGTTCTAATAAAGTTCTTGCAACGTTATAATAGACTTAACGCTTTGTTCAATCATTCATTATCACGCTACACGCAGACCAGGATAATTAGAACTCTCCAACAACTCGAAACTCCCCTTTCCTCATTAAGATCCTCATAACTGGAGGCAGTGGGGGAGGTCTAGCAAAATTGGCTGCGTCCCACTTCAGGGTGGTCATATATCAGTCTAAAGTTTGAATTCAGCAAACGAATTAAGTTTATATTCATTTGGACGTCACTTTTAATGAAACGTGAATTATTGCGGAACTTTCTTCGCTTATCAGTTAATGTGGCTCGTATGTGTTTGATATATAGTCCTTATTTTCCTTTTTGATAATTAAACTCGGCTGGTAATTAGCTAATTAGACCTGCTTAGATTCATCATCTCTCTAGCCTTTTCCTAGTCACGTCATAGTCGGCTTTTAGCCTAACCGGATTCAGCTGGATGGCAGTATTCTACGTGAAGCGACTGCCTATCAGATCTGCACAACCCTGTTGCTGGGCGACACGAAAGCCCTTGGTTAGTGATCAGACTTTTTGGCTTCTGACTACCTGAAACGAATGCTTAGATTGCTACATCAAAGATTTTCCATGCCTGTTTTCAGTGTTGTGCACTTTATATAAGTAAAAAGAAAAAATTGTAACATAAGCCTGTTTATATTCGGTTAATGAACTAATTATGATGTTATCAAAATTAGTACAGTGGTTTAGCTGTAAAAGCGTAACAGACAGATAGAGTGTCGTTCACATTTTTTTTCTTTTGTGATGTACTGAAAACTTTTTCTTTTTCACAACCTTTATTGATAATGGAAATGGAAAGATCATAGACATTTCATTGTCTATGGTTTCAGATAGATAATGTTAAACTTACGCCTACAACAAACCTATTTATGAAAGCTCTCCTTTTTATCCTATACGTACTGTATTACAGAAGATATAAATTTGATACTGGCCACCACTAAATAATCACCAACCTCCTTGTATCGACTAATTAAGATACCATTAAACTTTTCCAATGCACCCAACATTAATTTGCATGTAAAGGAACCACGTATCAAACACTTAACATGAACTTTATAACAGAGACAATAAAGTTTACATTCATTTGTATATTTAAGAAGGGTTTGTTTTATAGATGAATAAAGCTTTTAAGCTGAGTCCACAAGATATCGCGAACGTTGTTCAGTTAAGAGTCTCAATTATGTAAGGGTTTTATCGTAATTGAAAATTTTTCGTCCTGATATTCTTGTCTGAGTACTTAATAACGATTAAGTTTTAAGTGTTCATTAGTGTGCACCACGCTTTATGTTATGGTTGAATGGTTAAACAGCGTTTTTAAATATTTAATGTTATGCGCTTAAGTAAAATGGAGATTATGCTAATCGGAATCATCATTCGCAAGTCAGCTTGACGGAATCAAAATCATAAGCTGATGCATAAACCTCTTTTGAAAGACCATTTTCCTTATCTTAAACAGTTAAATCTTAAGCTGTTGATTCAGATCATATTACAAGCGCACAGAAAGGATTAAACACACGGACTACAGCTGTTGAATAATTCTTTTTTTTTTTGTATGTCGGTCGTTGCTATACACTTATCATCATCATCTCCCTAACCGTTTCCCAACTATGTTAGGTTTGGCTTCCAGACTAACCGAATCCAGGTGAAAATCAAAGTTTTACAAGTTATGAGGTAACACGATAACTCCTAGGTTATACTCATTGACAAATTTTCTGGCTTCCCCCCCTTGACTGTCAAAGAATAACCGATTCATGGGTTGTCTGTGATGACCTAGAGAAACTTAGACAGAACATACGTTTTAAAAAGTCACATTTGTACTTGGCCGAATACATGGTTGACGTCCTAAAAACATAATTAGACAAAGTACCTATGAAGTCTGATCAAATTACAGCCCTAATTTAGTTTGTGATGATGACAAAAAAAAACGGCCGATATATATTTATTTACTACAATTTTAGTACCCTCAGTAAGTTGAAAATCCAAGTAGAGTCATCCATAAAGCCCAGCCTTTGCTTGTCTTCCTTTTTTGACATTATCTTCAAAACGGCCTTTCATAAATACTCATGATTAAAACCTTCAAATTCGCAAGTTCAAGAAGTTGTGTACTCAGCCTTATAAATATTTAAAAAGCGAAGTATCGTTAACACTGAAGTGTGTTCACCCCTTTTAAGTAAAGGCCGGTAAGAGTTAAGTTGTGGCAGTATTATCTAAGTACTTGTCTACTTATTACCACCGATGATACCGGCGCGCTGGATGTGGTAGAGCTAGAGGCGGTCAGAGCGTAGCTTGAATCACGCTGTCAAGATATTTATGTAGTTACAAGGGCAGTTTCCCGTAAAGTAAGTCTGTATGTCTGACTGGAGGGAGGCCTTTGCCCAAAAGTGGGACAGGATAGGCTAACAAAAAAACCAAATAGTCTATTATAATTCTTTAGTGGAAGTCTGGACTGCGTTTTGGCGTTGTCTTCTCTAATTTGTGCCTTTAAAATACTTCCATATTTAAAATATTAACGTTTTTTAGGTAATAATTATTGCTTTTGAAGTTCAAGCTCTTGAAAAACGAAGAAAAGTTATAAACGACGTATTCATTCAAACAAGAGACATCTAAAAAAGATGCAGAGCAAAATAAAAAATATAACTGTCCGCAAATAACCTACTAATAAACCAAAAACACAACGTTATTTAGTCAAATCACTCCAGTGATTGTCACACTGACAATGAAACCACAACAGCCGTATCTAGCACAATCTTAATCTCAGGTTAAGGGAGCTTTAAAATGACGGCGACCCGACTGGTTGTGCAACTAATCCAAGTTTTGGTTGCGGTTACAGACTGCGGTGGTGTCCGTCATTACTGACTTTTTAAAAAAAGAATTGGCGACTGTGTTTTGTTTAAACAAATGAACGTGATATTTTTAAAGTTAGAATAATGGCCGGCGCGAATCGGTGCATGGTTTGCTGCAGTGTCAAATTATATTTGAAGCAATGTTTAAAGTGATTCAATTGATTTAAGGCAATGATATTATTAGTGAAAAGGTGTAGATAGGTTACTAATACGACATGCATACATCTTCAAAAACTAACGCACACATACAATTAGACGTCAAAGTAGGATGGCATGATTGAAGTATTGCGAGTGAAATAGAGACGAATATAATTTGTGACAAATTTTAAACTGACACTATAAACTCAAACTCAATACTATTTTATTCAAATAAACCATTTACAGGTACTTTTGAATCGTCAAGGTATTATTGTAACTTATTAAGGTACCTTTTTACTTATAATATCTTTGAAAGGTGTATAATTTGAATACTTGAGAGTTAAACTGTTTTGAGTAGTTGATTACGACAAAAAGATTTCAATAAATTCAAAAAGTCTAGGAATTATTGTTTCAAATAATAACACCATGCGTGCAAACGAAAGCGTGTCATCACCATATTGTGTTGTATATTATCAGTGTGGTAATTTTAAAGCTGAAGTCTTATTTCGAAAACGTATCTACACTTACAGTTCAAAATCTCCTCCCAAAACAAAACCATAATCAGAATCAATAATCGCAGTACCCAATTCATCCCACGACCAGTCGACCACAAAATCCAGCGACAAGTCCGCGAATAAATTATGCAAATGCAAGGCTTCGTGTTAAGAGGGTTGGCTCGAAAGTTATCAGACGATGTACTTGACTCCGAAGATCAACTGCTCACTCAGAGTGGTTCAGTAAAGCCGTTGGTACTGCTAATGAGATTGTATGCGACTTGCTCAAGATATGAACTAAGTTATTCCATTCAGGATGCGTAGGCGTTTGGTTTCCTGTAAGTGTGGTACGGTACACACTAACTAGGATTCAATTGGATGCGATTATGAAATTAGAAACGTTTGTTCTATTTTCAAAATATTGTTTTTTATTTCGATTTTGTGTGTTTTTCATCGCTCGTGCCTTCTATAAATATAAAAATAGGGTTTCCAATTTCATATGAATTACTAGCATTCGCCCGCGTCTTCGTCCGCGTAGAATAATTTAGTTCCCGTTCCCGGGGGATTATCGGAATGAAAACTATCCTATGTCCTTTTTCTGGTCCCAGACTATATATGTACCAATACCTAATTTCATTCAAATCGGTTCTGTTGTTTAGGCTTGAAGAAGAGACAGACAGAGAGACAGACAGACAGAGTTACTTTCGTATTTATAAGTACGGATGGTGCTTTAATTTTTTTTGTCACATTCTTGTGTCGATGGCGTACAGTGCGCTCACTTGTCACGTATAAATGACAATGGCTTCCAAAAGCTTTAATGACGTTGTTAGAGCCAATTTCAATGTTATTCTAGTTAAATACTAAAGCATTTTGAAATAAATAGAATGCCAGAGAAGGCGCCGCTTACCAAGCTTTACTGTGCGGTTGTGTGATACTCAAACGAAGACTTTAAGCATTTCTAACTTTAAAATTAAATAGTAGTAAAGACTAAACCTCCATCTAATGACAAGGTATTCTAAAGTACACCTGCTCACTAACTTGCGTCTATAACTAATACGCCTGTCGCCATTTAGATAGTCATGTATAATTGACACCTCCACATCACAGCACAACGTCAAATTTTTCAGAATGAAATTAAACTCATATATTCTAAGATTTAGACCACTTATACATAGGCATTTAATTGTGCAAATTTACCATTCAAAGACTTTAAACCTTCGTCTATTAACAAGTTATTCTAAAGTACACCCGCCCACTAACTTGCGCGTAAAACTAATTCGCCTGTCGCCATTTAGATAGTCATGTATAATTGACAGCGTTACGTCACAGCCCTCATCAGATCTAAAACTCATGTATTATTTACACGGTCGTTGAAAGCAGTAGGCGGTGGTCATAATTAGTTTGTGTTGGTGATATTGTGTATATCTATATGTTTAATTACTATTGGACTTGGTTTTTGTTAGTAGTGTATCATTTTTGTAGTAATTTGCTTGTTAGGTTAGGTCACTTTTAAATAGATGCGATAGTATTGCCTTGTTTTAAACAAAAACAATGATAGAAGCGAAGCGCGAGTTGGACTCTGAGATTAAGGGTTCCGTTGTTATTAATTTTCCTGAACTATTAATAGTATTTTTAGACCAATTTTGGAGATACAGGAGCTGATATTCGACGACAACCCTAAAAATTAATAAGGCTTTTTGTTTTCCCAAATTTAGAAGCTTAAGTCGTAGTCGGCCTATGGAATAGATAATCAATTTCGTGCTAACCATTATTTAAATTCAACTTTAAATAATGCAATACAGTAACAACAACTCCAATACATTGACTGGTAACAAAACACTCTTATTACCGTCACATCTATAATCTACATGAATCTTATATTTGCAGTAAGCTGTATTCTTAGAAACTATTACAACTAAAGATCCGTACTAATGTTATAAATGCGAAAGTGACTCTGTCTGTCAGTCTTACTGTCTATCTGTCTGTCTGTCTCTTCTTCACGCCTAAACCACTGTACCGATTTGAATGAAATTTGGTACAGATATAGTGTGGGATCTGAGAAAGGACATAGGATAGTTTTCATCCCCGAAATCCCCCGGAAACGGGAACTATTATTCCACGCGGATGAAGTCGCGGGCAAAAGTTATTAGACAATAAATACCTACCTGCGAACAAGTCACACACTGCTACCTGATCCCAGACTAACCAGAGCTTGTATTACTGTAACCAGAAAACCGATAAACATACTTATTTAATTTATAACTACACATATTATAAACAAATTACACCCAGACACACAACAAATAACGTCATCACACAAAGTTAGTCCTGCATGGGAATCGAATCCACGACCTCCAGCTTAGCTGTCAGGGTCACCACTAGACTAACAGGCCCGTCAAAATTATAATTTCCCTGTATGATAATTCCAGCCAATACTTATTATAATCATATTATTATTATCTCGAATGCCCACGGATCTTATATTCTCAGTAAGCTGTACCAGCAGCATTCGTAAATAATTCTGACTGCCCATTAGCACGCTGTCCACCAAGCTGCTTGTTTACACGATGCTGATGTGATTAAACTGATTTATTTATTGTACTGTTAAATGTAGTTAATTGGGAACTGTGTTAGTATGATGAAATAATAGAGTAGTTTGTAAAAGTAGAGGCAGTCCATGTAAAATACTGATATTCAGCTGGTCACGTTTAGGCTGAAAGTCGACCTTAACACAGCAAAGAAAAACTTCGCAGGACTGTATTTTTTTTAAGATAAACAAAGTAGTTTTTTAATAACTTTTTTGTTGAGAATAGAGATGGAGTATGGAGTGACAAAAATAAACTAAACCAGAGATGAAAATATTAAAGGTGGTCTAAACTAAAAGTGACGCTAGAGTCAGTAGTGTTAAAAAAATATTTAACTCTTCTATTTAATAAATTGCCATTATGTTTGTGAATATATCATAATTAACATCCAATAATTAAAATCCCTTATACATATTTTACAAAACTCATTGATTGTGCGTGCATATATTATACAACCAGGCAACATTAGCCCATGTACACACAGCAAAGTATATAAGTATACAGGCCCGTCATCTACAATTGAGGTTTTCTTGAAAACCAATGAATGTATTCAAATGAAATTTAACCTAATTGAAGAACTAGTCATTTTCTATTATAGTTTAATTTTTTATTAGAAAATATCGGTGGGTTTTTAAGAAAACTTAAACTATATCTGACGGCCCTGTATACTTATATACTTTGCTGACTGTACACTCAGCAACAAAATCGCTAACCCACAATTTCTTGTTACAGACGCCAAACAGCAGAAGAGCGCGAGGCTGAACGACAAGCAGCGAACCGTTTAATGCTGTCCCTCCAAGCTGAAGCCCTGAGCAAGGGCTACATGCCAGAACCACCACCCGGTTCAGCACAACTCTCCGCTTTACACTACCAGAACTCAGCAAACGCAGCGCAAGCCCAACCGTCGAACACCGCATTAAGCGCTTTACAAAACCTCCAGCCATGGGCCGGCAATCAAAGTAACTTTATGAATGCGCAAGCGGCGACCGCCCCGCCCCCTCATCCCCCACCTGTGGCCTCGCCTATATGTTGATCGGAGTTAGATTAGTTTTTTGTGATGAAATTATGTACTAGGCGCAGTGTAAAGCGCTTTTTGTACTTGTTAATGCTGTATGTAAGCTTGCATGCAGGCTTTAAGGTAATGGACTTTTTTGGTTGGTCCATCTTTGTCGCCTAACTTTTGCCCGTGACTTCGTCCGCGTAAATGTTGATAGCGCAGCTAAAGTTACGGTTTGAAAACTTAAACTCAAAATCATTTATTCAACTAAAACATTTACAGGTATTTTTGAATTGTCAACAAATATATTATAACAAAATAATTTGTCAAAAAGTTGAAGTTTAGCCAATATCCTTATCTAAGTGAGGTTTTTACTTTAGTACAGATATTGGTAATTTGGTCTACGATTGAGACCAGACTTAACTAAGAAAACGATTGCAATATTACAATAATAATATGAATTATTTAAATTAAGTATCTATTGAAAAGTACAGACGTCAACAAAACTGTAATTGAAATAAATTTAAAATCGAAAGCAGATTTTTTTAGCCTCAAAACTCCAGAACAAATGATCCTCATTATCATTATTATGATTTAAAGAGCAAGCAATACAGATTCTGTTTTCAAACTAGTTTTGCATAATAATAAGCATCTGATATAATATAATTATTATACCAGTTAATTCCTATAAGAAACTATTGCTACAAACCTGGTATGAACTCACTTATTGAAATTCACATCTAGTCCACATTAATAACAATAAAAATACCGAAATACTGATATTATTAACTATAGGTACTCTTTTGTGTAAAATTGCGTGACTGTGGGTCTCTTTAGGAAGGGAAAACTTTGAAAAAAAAAAACGGGAAAAGGTTTGCCAAGAACTTCCCTTATTTGGATTGACAGTAAACGTTATTTTTGAGACAATTTTATTTTTAAACTGTTTCCGCCTTATTATAAAACAAGGTTTTTCTCTAAACCAGGTTTAAACCATTGAGCTAGGTTTTGTATTTCGAATCTTGATCGTATCAGAATAAGATTGAAATTACAAAACCTGGCTCAATGGTTTAAACCTGGTTTAGAGAAAAACCTTGTTTTGTAATAAGGCGGTTTTAGTTTGACTCCATATATTCCTTCGGTTCAAATCTTTGCGACAGATTTTTTAACTATTCTACTGAATCGATTATTTTAAAACTTTGCACACACATTTGGTTCCTATTACATTATTGAAACTAAACTATGAACAAACACCGTATACCAAAATAAAAGTTATTTTAATTCTTTTCGAATGTTTTTCAGTAATAAACCATGGTTTTTCTACTAAACTAAAGAAACCCGCATTTACAATAAATAAGTAGCAATAAATAAATATAATTCTTTGTAAATAAAATCTATCAGTATTATAATTATAGTTATTTCTATCATAAATGTAATAGAATATTATATTCTTAACATCTGCTTATTTGTTATGTTGCAAAGAATTCGTAAATTAATAATACTTTAAAGTTGCACATACAAATACTTATTCTTTTCTTTAATTCCGTGTTCTCTTGTATTTTTTTCATTTAAAAGGAATTTAAAAAAATATTTAAGTTAAAGTTTTTTCAAGTTAAAAAAACTTAAAAAAACGGTGATTTTTCGTATGAACATTGTACACGATTGTATACATTTATTCAAAATAATTTATCTTGCTTTTAACTGCAGATATCAATTTTTTGTAAAACTCTTTCAAAATGTCAATTTAAGCAATATAAATGTAAAAATAATAATTATAAAAACATCAACTACTTACATTTATTCATTTTTACAACATTACTTACACAAAACTTTGTATAAATATTGTAAATAATTGTATAAGTTTACATTACAATCTTCATATTTTATTTAAAATTCACTCAGATCTCAATATATAACTAACATTTAATAACCTACTAAAAAACTTTCATGATATAATCGTAACGTCTTATTTCCTAATTTCTATTTTACACTTTTTTACAACCATCTCTCGATTTAAAATAATGTATACTGAATTTAATTATACGGCTTTTTAATATAAATTTAAATGTGCATTCTAAGTAGAAATTTGTAAATATTAAACTGTAATATTAATAAAATAAGTGATAGTTTGTAACGTAGCTCAATTCACTGTGAACTCTGTCTTAAATTGCGTTAATGTATTAGAAATGTAAATTATTGTATAATTGTCAAATTCTCATTGCGTTGGCTACATACATGAGGTGGACGTTTTAATAAAATATTGAGATATCCATATGTTTTTGTTTGTTTTATTATTCCTACTTCTGCAGTGGCGTGTTCTTTCATACAAGAGAAAAGCCAGCAGTAACAAGGTCATAATATGAGTCTGTCAGTAAATAAATCAAAAAATATATATGTGCCGTCCTTACTAATATTATAAACGCCAAAGTTTGTATGTATGTGTGTATATGTGCTTGTTACTTTTTCACACAAAAACTACAGAATGGATTTAAATAAAATTCAACAGTGATATAACTTAAACGTCAAAATATAACACATGGGAGCGAAGCAGTAACCTAAGTAAGACCTATTATTATGACAAGTGAAACCGCGGGGAACATCTAGTTACTTATAATAAACAGTTAATATCTAATAGAAAAGTGGCTCAGTTATACCCTGGTGTTTTTCTAAATGGCAAAAATCTGTTGGGCTTGTATTTTTTTTATATCAGGTCACGACTGATTCATTTATCTGGCTGGCAATTCCCTAGTAAGTATGTTATGATCGACCCTACAGTGATACAGGTGATTACCAGTGTTTTACATATAACAACCGCCTATTCGAACTCTACAATCTACTCACTAAGTAAAGGAATAGTGAATTATGTAAAAAAAAACACGCAATCATATATCTGACCTTTATTAAGATCGCGTAGCACTGTGCTACGCAATTGCTACGACATGGCGTAGCGTAGTCTATGCGCAAATAGTTTAGAGGTCTTAATGGACTTATTTGGACAGGCAGAAAATATCTCTAGGTATAAAAGCTTTTTTAATCTTTTCTCAAGCTTAAAAATTTTCAGCCACCGTGAAATCTAACGGGAAATAAAAATATAACACGGATTCTTATAAGACTAAAGTGGAAAATTAATCATATAACCCTGTTGAGTTTTATACAGAATAAAGACAAATACAGTTATAACAAGACAAATATAATGGTTTTAAAATCATACAAGCAGTTATTTACAGGATTATTATGAAAAGTTAATGTAGGAGCAGGTAATCCTTTGCACTTTATAATTTGTTGCAGACTATACCACTATTTACAAAAAATATTATCTCGAGTTGTAAATCTATACTAATAATAAAAGGCTCAAAATTTTGTTTGTTTGGTTTAACGTGCTAATTGAATTTTTGTTTAGATAGCCTATTTATCGACGAAGTCTATAGGCTCTCTCTACGACCTACGAGAGTGGAGTAGTAACAAAAGTCGCGGGTGAAACCGCAGCGGACAGCTAGTTTTAATATAAAGATGAATATAAAAATATTAAAAGAACCAAAGATCTTCAATATAACTGGTAAAATGGCAAAAAGGTAATTTGCCTACTCTAGATTATAGCCCTTTGTCGCAAATCTGAAAACACGTCCGATTCCAGGTAAAGTATAATGTGAAAACAACTTAAGTACTTACATGGGTCTAAATAGAAATTGTTCCTAAAGCTTTGCAATTCCAGTTTAATTATATTTTGAGCCTTAATCATGGAAAGGTTCGATCAAATAGTTAAACAGTAATCAATACACTTAATATGTTAGTATTACATAGAAACACTTAGGTCTTACGTGAGGGTACTAAGGAAAACATTGAGACACACTACATAGCACTGCTTTGACTATGCATCTTTCGCTGCTGTTGGTTCATATATCGCATTACCGACACCATCGTCCACTGCTGAGAACATACACAGACACTGCAGAACCTATTAGTCTGATCTTAGGCTACATGCATCCTCGGGGGCCACGCCATTACGGCCAGACACTTGCCTGTGATTGGTGAGTAAGGTCCGAGTCACACCGTAATGCGAGCACCTTCAGTGTGAAATAATTTTATACTTTAACTAGGTACATACTTAAAAGACTAGTATCGCTTGACAAGCTTGAAAAGGTCGCGAGGCCGCGCGCCTTTCGTTTCTAGCGACGCTGGCGGCCTCGCGGCGCCGCGGGCGGCTGCTGCCGGCCGCTGCCATTTCGGTGTGACTCGGGCCTAATGGGCTAGCTCACCGTCTATCCGTCTTTTGACGACGACCGGCCGGGTCGACGGCGCGTCCGTGTTCCACGCGCGCCTTAAAGAGATTTCAGCAAAATTGCAGTGGGCCTCTGGCCAAGGCCTGCCGGGGCTGCGGGTTGTCCGAAAAAGATACCGCGGTCCCGGACACAAAGGGCTAATAAGGAACATGGGTGGGTTTAAGTCAGTAGAAATCTGACACAATGATTTCCCATCCTGCCGGAGTTGCGGAATGTATATAATACTTACCGTGACCCTGGAACATAAAGGGCAATCGAAGGAACATGAGTGGGTTTTAGTCAGTAAGAGTCTGACACGCCCTCCCGCCGCACCCAGGACAGGAGCAGTCATTGGATGATTTCCCACTCACCAAAAAAAAATAATTTCCCATCCCAAAAAAAAGGCAACAAGCATCCAGATTGCTGATACAACTCAATAGAATACCTTCTTTACTTTATTTGCTATAATATATTTTTTATATTTTTAAGTGTATGGAACTCTAAGTCTTTAAGTAGTCATGTTTTTCTTTGTACAAAAAATGTATGAGACTGTTTGTTTCCTGAATAAATAAATAAATAAATATAATGCAATAACATTACTTAATTTAAAAATAATGTATCTAGGGATTGGTTATGGAGATCAAAACCGAAACGTGCAGATTATAATTTCAAGATGCTTACTTTTCATATTTACAGACTTAAGACATAAGATATTAATCATCCCAAAAACATAGAAAGCCAACAAATCAAATAAAATACAGTAGGACGGACGAATGGTCTAATTCGTCATATTTGAAGTAGTTACAAAAAAGCGGCGCTCTTCCAAATTACACGCCGCAAACGGAAAACAATTGTCCACAGAACTACTAAACGAAATCGATTTTAAACAAAAAACGGCCACATTTCCGTCCCCAATGGACGATTTGACGACAATTAGACCTCCATTTTGAAAAATTTAATACAATTTTAATACCAAGAAGGTTTGATATAATAACGAAACATTATATGAAAACGTGACTCCTGTGCTATTATTACGAACGTTTTGTTTTATGAAGCGGAAAAAAAACTAAACTGATTGTTTTTGTTAACCCTAATATTCTTTTACTACGAAACGCAATCTACTGCACGTAAAACTTTGCTTCACATCCGTTGACGGTTCAACACCGATACACATTTTGTATTCCCTTTCATATTCAGCAATGATATTTGTACAATTCGATATAGCAGTTTCAACTAAAGAGTTCAAAACTATTAGGTGCATATCAAGGTTAGGTCAAATGATATTTTAAAGGATGTCTCTGTAATCGATGTTTAGCAATGATTTGACGGCGCCGTTTACAAGCCACCTTATTTTCGATATGATGTATCATTATTTTCATTAAAGCTTGAACGATTATCTTCGTTTGTATCGGTTGGAAATTGACGATTGTTTTATGTGGATTAAGGCAAAATGCTGTATACTGATTATTTTGGTAGTAGAACTCTAACTATTTCTGCCGACAAATAAAGTTGTTGTGGTTTGTAGGGAATGGTTAGGGTTCAGGTACAGGCTCGGCCTAGTTTAGGTGTGAGTGGTCATCCGAATTACGTTCAACTACACAATTGAACTTACTGTTCACCTTAATCAACTTAATTTTGTGTTAATAAAGCTTTTCTAATTTCATTTTATATTATACTATCAGATCCACGCGGTTTCACCCGAGTAAATGATAGGTGTTTGGTTAACTTCTCCGCTCCTGTGAAACATAGAGTGATGAGTTTATAATAGTTACCGTGACCCTGGAACATAAAGGGCAATCGAAGGAACATGAGTGGGTTTTAGTCAGTGAGAGTCTGACACGCCCTCCCGCCGCACCCAGGACGGGAGCAATCATTGGATGATTTCCCACTCACCAAAAAAAATATATATATATATATGTTACTCAGGGATAACGGTGAAAGATTTATCGAAATCCGTCCAGTAGTTTTTGAGTTTTTCCGTGGTGCTAATTTGGGCTTCTTTTAGTTGTAATCGCTCATTTGTGCCTATTGGCCTAGTTCTGTTCAGTCTTCTGCTGTTTTTGGAGGGAAGTGGAAAACACATTTCTGCTTACTCCTCCACTGTTTATATCTAATTAATTTCGTTGCGGAATCCAAGATAGTTGAATCTTTGCTTCGGGAATCGTTGATTCATTGCTTGGCGCTTTTCAGGCAGACTCCACTGTTCATTCCAGAAGTTGCAGTAATTGGTAATAGTTGACGGGGTGGTCCCAAATATTAGATAAGCCTACAGGACGTATGGTTTAAAAATGTTCGAAATATAATACTTTGAAAGTAATAATAACAAAAAATCTCGTCAAAAACGTCAAACAAATTCAAAAATGTTTGTCTCCAAATTCAAATTGCTGGTATCCAACAGAACAGCCGTATTAAAATAATAGGGGCTCTCAAAAATGCTTTGAAACTGTTTTTTTCCGCATCGCGTGTCATTTGTCTCAAATTAGTTTACTAAAGTCGCAAGGGCACGTCAGTCGGGAATCGAAGCAGGGACCACTGTAATAGGTGTGGCGTGCAAACTGCGGTACTAGAGAATGTAGTGATGTTGGTGTGTATTGGCATATTTTTTATATAAAATCTATATGGATATCGGCGACGAAGCGACGCCAACGGTGAAAAATAAAAATTAAAATTTTTGGCCTTTGGTCAAAAATACTCAGTTTTATATACACGCCTACATCTCATTCAAATCGTTGGTAATTTTTTTTCATAAAGCCGAATAAGTATTTTGTTTTTATCAATCTATATTTATATATGAATTAATCCCGGGCTGATTTCGTTAATTCTTTTCGCTACTAAGAAATGACACACTTTTCACCGTAGATTTAATCAGAAAAAAAAATACAGTAACTTGTTAGTTGTTTTATAATAAGATAGCAGTTAGGCGTACAAACTCAAGTTGCTAAACTCTCAATTTAGCAAATCTAACATATACAAAAGCAAATCAATCAACAAAAAAGCAGCTTTTTTTAATAAAACCAATTCAAATTCAGTTCATAATAAGGACAAAACAAAGTCTGTCGAATCAGCTAGTTTTAAAACAAATGCATAAATCTACAACATCCCTACTAAACAAATGAACGTGTCAGTTTGACATGCGCTTCTTTGCGACTGACGATTAGTCGCAGTAATACCACGTTGATCGTAACACGACATCATAATTTGACTAGTTCTACTAACCACTGTAGTTTGAGTTTTTTTAGCTAGTATCTAACTAAGTTTTATAAACAATCGTGTGGAAGATGGTAAATGGAAAGCAAGGGTTGGCGTTGCAAAGTTATAAATAGGCAAATTAGGAAATTCCCACACCAAATTCAAAAAGAATATATCACAAGTACCTACTTACATTAAGCCCACAAAGACAGGATTACCCCAAACCAATTAGTACATAAAATAAACCTATCCAAAAGCTTAATTATAAGTTACCTTTACCTTGCTCACATATTTAACACTATAGTGGAAGGCAATTAGCGAGTAAGTGAGACTGATTAGGACTGCATCAAATATAATCTCCAGCTGGCGTGCAATTTGAGGTGAGGGAAACATGAAGCTAGGTAGGAGCAGTGTGGGTATAAACTAGTGTAATTAGTAAAAAGATGAGAGAAACGGTACAGGTTCATTAATGAATCAGAAAATGTTGTATTGTAAATGGTTTTCTGAGTCTTTTGGTCCTCTTTTTGATGTCACTTCTAGCCAGCCCTAGCAGTGAGTGCAATTGTGAGTTAAAAAGTCAAGGGTACAGGAAGCCTAAGACCAATGACTTCATACAGTTTCCATAGCACGGAGCACCATCGAAGATCCGGGGTACTATTTAAAAAGTTCAAATAAAAAACCCGGAACTGCCTATTTATACAACTCTTCCTCATTCCGACCCCAGCTGCCTGTTCATACAACTCTTTCCTCATTCTCACAGTCCAATGGAAAATCAATCCGATAGGGAGATCAGGTTCAGGCACTTGAATTAGTTTCCAAGGCACGGATGTGTCGCACCATCAAGGATACACACTGCTACTGAGAAATTCCTAAGAAAAAACCCAGTAACACTGCCTGACCCTGGAACCCAGTACCAGCAAATGTTTTTTCAACGACCAACGCAAAAAACTGTCTTCCTTCATGTCTAAAAGGGTCGACATGGAGGTGCCACACCATTAAGGGTACAGTCTGTCACTGAGATTTTCCTAGTAAAAAACCCAGTAACACTGTCTGACCTTGGGGGTTCCCTACTTGAATTCGAATGACGTGAGATCGAATAACACTTGCTCTCACTTACTTGAAATCGATAAATTATGAGCTCGAAAGTTTCCTCGGTGCATCAAATTCTCGAATTATCGGCAGCGCGAAAGCTCATTGTTTGATGAATCAAAATTCTGCTCCCGATTTCAGCAAACGACTGAAGCACAACACTGTCTTTCTTCATATCCTAAATTGACAATTATTTTAGGCGGTACCTACCAAAACCTAAATAAATTTTCCATTAGCTCGTTGTCCCTCACTAGTTCAGCGTACAATTTGTCGCTTGACACGGAACTCATTACTGAACCACATGCAGGCGTTGTGACCCCAGCTGCTGGTTCAGACTGCGATACAATCAATTTGCTCCAATGTAGGTAATGAGAACTGTGTACTATTTAGGTAATTAGTATTGATTTTAACCTCGACGTCCAAGTGACAGCTAGCCATCGCGCTGCTATTGTCTTTCTATTGTGTCTCAAATCACGTGTGTTCAAGGGTTTCTTATGGGTAGCTCTAGCCAGCGACTTCAACCAGTTCAATAAAGTTGGGCTTAGATAGCTTATAGCTTTGGGTGACAGCCACGCGGTTTTATCTAAGTTTTGTTAGGTCCTTGGTTACAGCTTCGTTCCCGTGGGTCATAGCGAAATGTAATGTTTATGCAGCCTATGTTTTATTAAATAACGGTTTAACAAAATCTGCATTTTTTCTGTTTTTCTCTCTTAGTGAAAATCTTTTGCAGCGATTTAGTCGTGAAAACAAAGAAAAACTTGTACTTTCTCATTTCCAATATTAAAATTGACAGCCATACGAATTCACGGAACTTGTATTACGCATAGTTCACTTATATATTTACACAGAAATGCAGACATTTTCTCAGTAAATTGTAACATTAACAAGCAAGAATCCCAAAAAATGCCACACAAAATCTAGACTTACAGCGAAGTACAGTCAAAGCAAAAACCGTTTAATATTTTATCAGGCAACTTTTCAATGTTAAAAATTCTGCGTTCCCCCTATTATTTTCAACACCCTTACTCGATAACGCTTTTATGTTCCCCCTGAAAGAAAAAAATGAAATAAAGAGTAAATTTAAAGTTAAAATGGACTTTGACGGATGATGGCTGACCCGGTACCGTCTTGTGTTACAATATTCAGGACTTGTCAACGGTGATAGAGTTCGGTACACTTGTGGCTGTGACTGTACGTAGATGTTAAGAAATAAGGCCACAGCTGCATGGTACGTTTTTTGTTGCTAAGGTCTTTTGAATTGTTGTGGCTTCAACACTTTGTTTTTGGTTTGAAAAGGATAATAATGTGTTTTTGTTTGAGAAATTAATTTCTTTAAACCGAATAATGTGTGATCATTGATTGGTAAAACCTCGTTGGTATGTGTGGCGAAAAATGATAAAAATTAAAAAGAGTGTGGTATTGTCTCGTTTGATGGAGAAATTATCGTAACACTTGTAATGTAATTTCAAGCAAATTAGTAAGTATAATCTAAATATTGGGTAAAACTCAGTTATAATCACTGTTGGTGCAGAAGAGGTGTTAAACATTATCGGAAGAAATCACAGTTACAATTATTGATAGCAAAATTTGTTTAAAATATGTTCGGATACACTAAGAAACTAATTTTTTATAATAGACTGTAAAGACGACTAATGAACTTTAGTTCCTTGGACCATGCCAATTCATCATCTCCCCAGACTTTCCCTAAGTATGTCATAGTTAGCATCCACTAAAACAATCATATTCAGTTTGCATACCCATGTTTACATGGAGCGTATGCCTCTAAGAACTCTAAAACCCAGTTACTGGATCACACAATACTAGCTCCTGACTATCCGTAATGACTGTCAGTCAACGATGTACGAATGACTACTGGCTTTACATGCTTTCCAAGACATGGGGCGTCAGTGATGTCTGTACTCTACATGACGGTTTAAATGTTATCTTGTCGACAAAACTTGTTGTATATTTTTCATATTTGACAAACGGTGTGTGTATTCGGCAAACTATATGCGTTACTTGGGTAATGCAAGCTATACTCTAGACTTATTAAAAAAAGATTCATATAGCATTGCATCGAACACACAAATATTTTGCCAAATACACGAAGTAAATTCATACTTAAATAAGAAGCTTGGGATACGGATCTGCTTCCGTGATAACTGGAAAAATATAACGTCGCAAAGAAAAACTAGTAATAAAAATTGTAATAAACAATTATTTACACATTTTGATGACTACAACTTCAAATAGATTCTTATCCTACGGACAAATACCAATATAATATTTGACCCTTAATAACATCACAAAATTTTCTCTCACTTATTTAATCCAGTAATCCCAAACCCGTGCGAATTCAACTAGCCAAGTCTAATTTGTCCACTATGAGATGATATCTGCCTCTAAAACTGTAACCCTCAAAGTTCCTGTTAATGTAGGAGGAGAGAGGGGTGAGGTAGATCAAGTTATATTGGACGATCCAGCCCCAACTAATGATATTCTCAAGAGAGAAGTTATAAATGTTTGGAGATCGTCACACGAATTTGATACAGTCCCACGCTCCGGTGATGATAGTGATCTAATATTTGATGGACATAATATTTAGTGACAGATTAATGAAACTTTAACTATGTAAACCTTGCTAAAAGGCTTTGGAATATCTGATAATGACAATGTCAGTGT
This sequence comes from Athetis lepigone, assembly GCA_033675125.1. Lineage (NCBI taxonomy): Eukaryota > Metazoa > Arthropoda > Insecta > Lepidoptera > Noctuidae > Athetis > Athetis lepigone. The sequence goes on from CM066237.1 coordinate 8,129,477, forward strand.
GAATGGACGTTTTGCTCTGTGTAAATGTTTAATAAGAGTGTTTGTATTATATCATTTGAATGCAGTTTAAGAGTACAGAGTGATTTTTTACGAAAAAAACGCTATCAGATAACAGAAGCAAGAAGAATTATTCTACAAACAAAAGAAAAAGTTAGAAGAGTTTAAGCTTAGATAATTCATGATGACAATGAAACTGTGTTGTACGTAAAATAAATTATATTAATTAATAAACAAATAACATTCAAATGAACCTGAAATACAAAACAAAGCACTCCCATTTATCACTCAAACATTCTATAAGAGAATCACAATTCCAATTTCCACTCACTTTTTATTAACACATAAAATCTCCCAGCCCTCCATATAAAACAATAACACGGTTTTTGTAATTCCCTCGGCTAACAAGTGCGCCTTCATAAACTTTCCATCTGTACCCCGCAAAGCTTTGGGGTTTGTTATACCCCAAGGGGATTAACCGTGTTAACTGGCATTTGATATTGATACAACCCCACATTCTAAAATAGATCTTAATATAGGCGAGATAGAATTTGAAATTGTTAGCATTGTGGATTTGATTTACGATGTTTGATATTTGGATGAAGTAATTGCTGTTACACATCTCATTTTCAAGGGAATTGCTACTTTAAAACTCAGTGATGAAGATGCAAATTTGGATGCAACAGTCACAGGTTCTAAAGACGTTTTAGCATCAACATCGAGGCGTGATTCCCATAATATGTAATACGTTAGTGCAAGAGCGAATTCTGCACTTGACTTTGGTACTGAATCTATAGAACAGCTTGTTCACAATAGAAAGGGTGATTCTGATGGTCCCATAGCGTCTAATCCTCTTGATGTCTGTATCATATTTGTGAATTTCTCACGGTACGTTAATTTTGTTAGATTAAAAGTTAATGCGACGTGAAATTTAATTTGGTTCGGTCTTTATATCGTATCTGCTTTCAATTTGAACTTTAGCAATTGTGTTATAAATCTTAATATTGAACCGACAGTAATTTTAATAATTTTAAAGGAGGCAGCTTGAAGACAAAATGTGGATTCTTCTTATGTCCGTCAACTAGTTCAAACAACTTTTATTTTTATCTGAAGACTATAATTATAATAAATCTTATTTAGTCGTAAAGTATGGAAGGCAAAAGTAGTAATGTTGCGTTTGAGTTAGAATTTGACGACTATTTCGGGCTTCTTTAAAGTCATCGCGCTAGGCCTTTTCCCAGCTATGTTAGGCTCGACTTCCAGTGTAGTAGGATAAAACTGTTTACCAGTATTTTACATGTGCAGTCAGGCACAGAGAAAAGTCACTCCTCCCCCGCCGCCGTCGCACGAGCGACAAAATTCCAAAACGACTGTACCGATTGTAACGAGACCTTCAAGGGCAAGTAGCAGATTTTAGAAGGAGTATCTTAGATCTGGTACAGTTAGCGTCAGAGAACAGTCACAGTCCCACTGTTGCTCCAGTTACTAGGTAACATTTTTGTGGAGTGGGAAATCATCAAATGACTTCTCCCGTCCTGGGTGCGGCGGATGGACGTGTCAGACTTTTACTGACTAAAACCCACTCATGTTCCTTCGGTTGCCCTTTATGTTCCAGGGTCACGGTAACTATTATAAACATTCCGCAACCCCAGCACTCTTGATAAGGCTGAATGTCATATATTTCTAAAGATCTGCGTAATGACAACCATTACCAACGTCCGTGCTTTCCGAGTTCTTTCAAATATTATTGGTATATCTTAATATTAAGTACCTCCGATCAAACTCAAGAATACATCCAACCCATAAAATTCCCATTTAACCCCCACAACACTGAACTAACATTACCAAAACAAAGCAATCAATAACGCGTAAATAATAAATAATAAAACTCCGGTCCAACCCTCACAATGATATCAGATGGTGCTTGCATATCGCGCCTATTATATAATGGTATAATTTGATCACAGCATCACGGCACATGCCCCTTCGCAGTTTTTATTGTCCCGCGCTATGAGTGGTATAGGTCGATGCTGGAATACAGGGCTGTGCTGTGCGGAAAAATATTTTATTTGGCATTTAAAACAGTATGGATTTTTAAAGTGTGTATCCGTATTTTTCCGTATTAATATAATAAATGCGAAAGTAACTCTGTCTGTCTGTCTATCTGTCTGTCTCTTCTTCACGCCTAAACCACTGAAACGATTTGAATGAAATTTGGTACAGATATAGTCTGGGACCCGAGAAAGGACATAGGATAGTTTTCATCCCAGAAATCCCCCGGGAACGGGAACTATTAATCTACGCGGACGAAGTCGCGGGAAAAAGCTAGTATATAATAATATAGCAGCTGCCTGCAAATTTTTCTATGTGTAAATTTCATATCACATTTAATTAATCTAAATTACCCCTTATAAAATCAGCTATTTCCATATACATCCATAAATATATTATTACTTTTTGCTACTTTTACAAAATTTTGCGCACGATTGCACCCGCAAGAAGGCAAAATTACATTCATGTTCTTCCCTGTTTTAAAAATTACTCCGTAACAAAAATTAAAATTAGTTCAGATCGGCAATCAGACAGATTGTTGATATAACAACGCACAGTCTAAACCTGATCCTAGAGCCATAAAACCGGAAGTGTGTTCTTTGTAAAGAGTAAGTAGCTACTAAAGAACCTTGTGGTATCGGTTTGTGGAGCTCCTTTTGATTAAAGTTGAGCTCACGATGCTTTTTGAGGCAGGTTTACCAAAACTGTTACTGGCACTTTCCTCAAAAGGCTAGCCTGAATGTTATTCTGCATGGTTTGTTGCACAAAAATATTGAAATTGTCTGGACTTTAAAAGAGACGATAATCCCTGAGTTTGTTTCGGCGTTTCTTCTCAGAGGTAGTCCAGTTAGGAAATGCCGGCTCCAACTAGCATAAAAAATATGACATGTAAAAGTGATTTTAAGATCCTACTTGCAGAATAAACGATTTCATTTCATTTCATTTCATTTCCTTTTAAAATAAAAAACCCCCCTAAAAAGGTAGAATTCGGTAGAAATCTAGGATTTCGTAGTTAGAAGGTAACAAAATGCGACCCCTAAAAAGTTAAAGCCGTGGGCAAAAGTCAGTTTTGTAATATTATTTGATTCCTTTATTAAACTTACGACAAAAGATAAACCCCCGTAAGTTATTTTCTCTCTCTCTCTTGCGTGACAACCCTGAACACTTACTTTTTTAATTCATCACAGACCGACAGACAGTTACAGAGTTGTTTGTTTAGACGACAGATTGTTTACAAGCGAGTACTTTAACTATTCGTTGTGTTCACGTCTCATTGCTTTGCAAATAATAACAAGTCACTTATTCTTCTTTTGTTATTTTGTTGTTCTTTTTGTAACATGTGTTGTTTAGAGGAAAAAAAAACAGGAAGAACTATACTTTAAATCCTATTATACTTTAAACCTAAGTCAACACGACCATCATGAAGAAAATTAAATTATTGTAGATGTATAGTAGATGTAGAAAAACTATTTTAATTATTTATTTAATTTCTCTCTAAACTACCATTACAGGTAACTTAACCTAATGCGGTAGCTAGGGCTAAACAACTATATGACAGTATTATGACAACATTATGTGTTTGTTAAACAACATACAAAATAAAACAACGGCTTATGTTTCACTTACCACCAAATATAGTAACATAATGACATCACACTGACAGACAAAATAGTAAATGATCACTAAAAAATAGTAAATGATCACCATAAAGTATTCTACAAATAACCTATTTTCATTTTTATATGAATTAGACTGATTTTTATTTTGACTAAGGTAAATAAAATGAATCACTAGTAGATCTGGCTCACATTCTATACTCACGTTGTGTTCTAACCTAACCCAATTTGGTGATCATTTACTATTTTTTGTTTTTTTTGGTGATTATTTACTATTTTCGGTACGCAAGAATATTATTTTGGTGAGCGTTTAATTTGTTTCCAAAAACAACTTCAGCTTTAGCTAGATTGTTGATGAAATGAATATCTCTCAACTATGAAGACTTTTTAAAATAAAATTTAATTTAATTAATGCCCTATTTCCTAATATAATTAAAATTTTGAAAACTATCCATTAGTTTTGGAGAAAGTTTTTGTTATATTGCTTTACTTTGCTGTCTGTAAATAACTTGGGTAAACAAATAACTATTAACAGTTACGTAGAGCGAGTGTGTTATGTGTCAAAATAAGTATTTAATACACACCAGACAAGAACTATACCAAAATTACTTCATAAGACACCCCGCTCATTAATAAAATAATAAATAAATCTAATTATAAGATTATTTTCCGAGCAATCACTTAACGTTATACCGCAATCATTCCAACTAAGATGCTTATCTATTGATCGATTATAATCCAATCACAAACAAATAAATTTTATCCCCATCACCACTTTACTATGACCTCTAATTCTTTGAAACACTGAAAGAAAAAGTTCGATCAAAACGGGTCTTGATAAAGTGGACACATTACTTAACCCTCAAAAGCGCGTTAAAACTCAATAGGGCGGTATCTGACAGTGTCTGTCTATAAACTTGCGATTAACTGGAAATTGAACAGAGGGTGCGGGCGGCAAAATACTATAGAACGCATCACAATATAATACTTTACATTTTTTTGTATTAATTATTGAATATTTTTAATGTGTTTATAGCTAGTTATATTTTGCCATGTAAAAAACATTTTTAAAAATTATACAACAATGAACATTAAGTCAATACGGATTTATAAATAAATATACGGATAAAGGTTTATTGTTATTATTATTATTAATTTGCCGATTTTATCAGGATTAACATATTATTTCATGGATTTTAAAGTTATTAGTTTAACGTTGATTAATTATTTTGTCTTTTGACTTATTGTCATGAGTTTGAATACAATTTTTATTTAGGTATTGTTCTCAACTTACGCTTATTAAGCATCTTAAACCGCGATAAATAAAAGTTCTTTGATAAACTGTACTTCGGCAAAGCATTACTACTGTCACTGTCAAATAACTCTCAAACATCGATGGCAGGATAGAGATGGAACCTTTCAACGACCAAGCGACCCTGTTGTGTCTCGAATCACGTGTGTTCGAAGGTTTTACTCGGTCCATTTATCGCAGCTTCTTTCCGAGCCAGGGTTCATTTACATCATATAAAACACTCTCTTCATAGCATTCTTTGAAACTAAAAAAACCTAAAAAAAACCAAAAAGTCCCGCCTCAAAAGACTGTCACATCTGCAACGCTCTACAAAACTTGATCTACATTTAACCCCCCAAGTGTTGCAATAAGTTAATTGTTAGCAAAGGGGCGAGGGTTACGACCATCTCGCTAAATTGTTATCGGGACATCGTTAAGTACGGTTTTGTTTTAGTGTTCCAGTTATTACGGTTATTGCGACCGGGTGCTGTATTTGCAGGGTTATGGCTTAGATCATAGTTGTATGATTATTTTATGAGTAGCGTTCGATGAGGTAAATTAGTTATTTTGGGATTATTTGGGGGTTACGGTTATCCTGTACTTGTGTTAAAAGAGCTTGCCATGGAAAATTAGCCTTTAATTTTTACCTGACTGCCGGTTATTGCTTCTGAGATAGCCGCACATAGATGAGGCTTCTGGTATTGCAGATGTAAAAAGAAGAGGCTCTCGTCGGCTATTCAACTTAAACCTTATTTTTTTATAGCAATCCACCGAGTTTTAGGTGATTCCTGCCAATGTTCAAGTTGGAAATAACATTTTTCAGTTCAAAGGACGATGAACGGTTATAATCATTTTGTCTGCTGGGTGGATCAATAATTTAATTTTTTTAACTTTGGACCATTTCCCATACAATAACTGTCATAGTTGTCAAATATCCGGTCTATGACTGGTTATTGAGACAATATTGCAATATCAGACTTGAGCCCTAGGGGCCGTCAAGTAAACAGCAAACCTAATGTTTGTCATGTAGCAAAATAATAAAATGTTCAAAGAAAAACAATCGCGCGAAACGACAATCGAATATGAAATGAGAAATTAAAATTCAATGAAACGCTTTATTCATATGGATGAGTGATAGAAATTGTGATATAAATTCAAATAGCTATAAGTACAATATGTATTTGAATTTTGAAAATAGAATCGTAAAAACGTAAGCGCGTAGTAAACACAATTAATTTCTCTTCAGAAAAAATCATATTATAATAGCTATATGTATTTGATCAGTGAATATAAAACCCGTAAAAACCCAATAAAAAAAACTTACAGACCCACAGACAATTTTAACTCATCCGCCTCCCTAGCGACAATGCGACAAAAAATCGCAATGCTAATTGAGTTAATACTGCGAGTGAGGGGGCGGCTTTATCGCTGTCTGACTTATGTTTGACGAATTAAAAAGGGGATGGACACGAGTCTGGCCTGTGAGAGATTGGTCGTGTGGAGCCGCCCTGTGTTAGATGGGACTTTGAGCGCAGAAAAGCTGTGCAGTGGATTAGTTACTTTATGGGTTAGGGACCTACTGTTTGAACAGCTTTAAAAGTGATAAACAAATGATGATATAGGCCAAAAATTTGCGTATTTCACAAATAAATAGGAATATATTTGTCATGACCTTAAACCTAAGGTATAAAATTAACATGCAGTAAAGTGTAGTCATACGAGAACACCTGCTGGACCAATTGATAGAGAAAAAATGCACTGAATAACGAAAAACCAACATATTTTTTCAAATTATAAATTATACACAAAACGTTAAATAAAACGCATTAATTTCAAACGCAACAACATAATTAATTAAGATATCTTATTATAAAACGTCGAGATGGCTGGTTGGTTTAGGCGATAGTTAAGGCGCCTGCCTCTCTTGTAAGAGATTGTGGGTTCGAACCCGGGCTAGTACCAATGTGAGTAAGCGAGGTGATTAATTCTCTGTATAAGAAGATGACTGCCCTGCAGCGGGACAGTTATAACCTGATATTATATTTATATTATCCAATACTAGTTGACCTCCGCCGTTCGTGCAGCTTTGGTTATTTCGATGCGCTCCTTTAAAAAATTAATATCAACTCAGTTTGAGTTTATTTGTTACTTACAAACATTCAAATCTTTAATTTTTCAATTTAAACCAGTAGTAGAAACTAGCGCGTTCAACCAAACAAACTCCATAGCTTTTAATATCAGCAAAGATTCCTCCAATTCGACAATTTCACAAATAAACTCCTCAATATTTAGAAAGACGAACCTAATTCCCGTTTAAATCGAGATGAATATTTAATACGGTCGAATATCCAGTTTGGCCGGTTATCAAGTTAAGCCGGCGATTGTCCGCAAATAGCTCAACAGCCCTACTGGGTCTAGAACTGTAAGACAAAGTTCCGTTAATCGATAGTTTGTGACCAGACAATTCAGAATTGTCTATTTTAAGAGGTCTCATTTAGAAGCCAAAATAGAGACTGTTGTTGAGTAGGTTTGTGTACATAATTTATTAAATATTTTGGGAACTCACGGCTAGCTTAAAATGGTGGTAACCAGAAAACTGATATACGTTCTTATATCTTATAACCTTTCGACGACCAAGCGACAGCCGGCTTTTAGGCTGCTATTGTCTTTCTATTGTGTCTCGAATCATGTGTGTTCGAAGGTTTAATAAATAAATGACACAGAACAAACTATGTTGCTCAGCACATTTTTTTTTCAACATGTTTATTCATTTGTTGTAAGTGAAAACTTGTAGTTGGCCTTAAGCTAATAAAATAACATGCATATTTATTTGCTAATAAATATAAAATAATATTTATTTTATAATATAATATCAATAAAGATTTATCCTGTATGAGAATCGAACCCACGACGAGCGGCTTAGCAGTCAAGGTTACAACTACATCAACAGGCTAGTCGGCAAATGTACATTTTTACGAAACAAGCAAAGGAATTACGGAAAAGCATCATTTTACTATTATAACTGGCAATCTATAATATCAAGTCATAATATAGATTTGCATATAAATAATTCTGTTCACACCTCGGCCGCTGCGACAGGTTATCAGCTCATTATGCGACAGATGAAGCGATTAATTAGTCGCACGCTATCGATGCCGTGTTTGACGATTAAAACAATTAATCGATATTGTTGCGATTGACGGAATACGCGCGTGCTGTGTCTGTTTAAGATTTATAGAAGAAAATTTTTATTTTGTTGTTAATTATTGGCCTTTTTATTTGACGGTTTTTTGATTTTGGTTATAATCGTAAGTCGACTGACTTAAACGATGGGTCGCTTTGCTTTTATACTATGTGTTAATGAAATAACCCAAAACCTCGGACACCCCAACCAACTTTTATACTAATAAATTGAAATGACGTATTATTATTTATTTTCATAAATTATAGTAATAGTTATTTGAAAATTTGTTGTCGCGCTACTTCGTACAGTCTCGTAGCTCTATCGCCGCGCCGCTGTCAACGAACACGGGAGCACTATCGTTTAGGTACATCGCGTATTCGCGTTGGACAGTAGTGTACAGCGTCGTTAAAAAATATTAGAGGCGGCATGACAAATAATCTTTTTTTGGAAAAATATAACTTATAGTAAAAATTATTGTATTCGATTTTGCTGCTGATTCTAAATAAACTAGTTTCAGGTTTTAGGTTATTTCATTAACACTTTATATAATTATTGTCACAGATCTTTTGTTTTAAGAAAAGACGGGACTTGATTTTTAGGTAAAATGACAGTGGGATGACGGCCTTAACAAAACAAGTTATATTTTTTAACATTTTAACGTTGTACTTACAAAAATATATTTCCAGATTTTTAACTGACTTCAAAAAGGAGGAGGGTCTCAATTTTCTTATGTTTTATTTGTCAAATCTATTTATGTCCCAGTTGTTTTTTTGTGTTCTATTTTCATATCCTCCCTTGAGAGGTTACGGATTCAAAACACTTTCTAAGTTTGTCACTGATATGATTTTCAACCGTTGATTCTAAAATCAATAATTATAACAGTTAATCTCGTTAAGCGTCGCCCTGACGAACGGTTGGATCGCTATTGTTGGACACGCAACAATAGGGATGACGACAACATAGAAAAATGGCATTCTGTTTAGTCCGTCTTGTAGATCAGCCAAAAATACGGGACACGTAATTTTTGCTTCATCAAAATAATAAAAAAAAATACAAAGATAAAGAGCAACAAAGTTCTGGAGTGGGGTGGTCTTCAACTGATTATCGAATCGCCCTTAAGCCAAAAACAGATGGATGATTCTAAAATCAATATCTCTGCACCCAATCTCAATCTCGTTAGGCGTCGCTCTGACTAGCGGTTGGACCGCTATTGTTCGCCACGCGCCAATTGCAACGTAATTGTGTTCGCATCATGTGACGTAGTTAGCTAGTGGACCATGTAAGTTTACCACTTCACTATGGGCACGTCACGTCAGAGAGTGACAATTGTTTATGAATAACAAAAAATAACACCAATATCGTCATATTCTAAGCATCTTGGTTATTATCAGATTTTCTTGACTTAAAAAAACTAGAATTGTGTAAAGTGATTTTGACGGAGTTGAAATCAAATAGGTATCGGCCATTTTTTGACAGAATGTTGATTATTATTGTCAGAGTGTAAAGATGTGAACGATTGAAAACGACTCTGAAACCCACAAGCTTTAGGCGATTTGTCCACCATCGCAGTCAACGTCACGTGTCTGAGAACGAGATGACAGCGCCGAAGTGACGATACATACATTTACTATAGCCGTGACACTTCATATAAAACTCAGCCCAAAATAATTTTGTTCTCGGTGACGTGACGTTGGTGGACAAGAGCTTTAGGGTCAAATATTGAAGTACCTTATTAGATAAACGGCCTTAATGTTAAAAATATTTTTTATCCGTGACGTAAAACTGTCTTCTATCATTTTTATGAACGCTAGACTGTCAAATATTTATTGGCAGATAACTTATACTTTGTTATACAAGAGGGCTAAAACAAAAATCTAATTTAGCTAATAAATAATGCTATATAAAAAGCACCTACATTCTATTTTCGGCCCACTAGCAATTCGGGCCGCGCCGTACGTGATGTTGTTCAGTAATACTGCTAAATTTAATACAGCTATTAATAGGAACCACTATCGTTAATTACTTAACGCAACTTTGGGACATTGGTTTCGTATTATCGAATGTTCCGCTGTTATTAATATTTGGTTTAAAAATTGAGGACATAACACACATAGCATTGGGTTAAATAATAATAAACATAAATACTTGATTAAAATAGATAGATAGAATCATTATTAGGTGCAAAACACATGAAATAAACAAAAAAAACACATGCAATTGCAAAATGCATCTTTCTCTTTCTATCTCATTAAGAAAAGGACAGAAGATAAAATTATAGTTAAGTCCTGTCAAATTTAGACACTTCATAGATAATTTAGACGCGATTATAATCATGGCGACTAAATATACGCCAATTTTCTTCAGGCGCTGTCTAATTTGACAGGATTAAACAGAACTAAGATCCGGTCTGAAAAGCTGTTTATAGATAAATTTTAAGTATAATAAGACAAGTTCACTTACTATGCATTAACAGGTTTCAAGTCTTGCATATAACAAATTCAATAGCCGCAAACAAAACACAACAGAATACCAATATCAATATGAATATTCCATTCCTCGAAACGAAAGACGTCTCAAAGAAATTCCAACTCAGAATAAATTTGTCTGTCCAAATAAAATTTGAAATAACATCATTTCTTATAACTCCCACACCAGACGATGGTCATATAAAATCAGGGTTCCAATAAAATGCAGGAAAAACCCCTCGGTCGCTGGCACGTACGGAACCAATCGAAATCACTGCAACGCTATGTTCTCATCAAAATTTCATACTTCGGACCTGCAACAGAATATCAATTGGTGTATTAGTATTCTATTCTAGAATATTTAGTGTAACTGTCCATGGACCGTATTTGATGGGGATTGGATGAATAAATAGGATTAGAAACAAAATGGCTGCCTACACTGAAACAATGATTGTATAGTAAAATCTTTTTTCTCTTCAATAGACACAGTTATTCTTTGAGGTAAAAAGGGAACTTTCCTCCGTACCGCTCGTTAGCTCTGCCCCACCCACGGGAAACTTTAGTATGTTCATCAGTAGACCTCAAACAATAACTTTGCCAAACTACACGAACAATTGTACCTGATTTTGCAAATTTTCTCGGGCTAAACAGGAAATACTTTCTGTAAACTTAAACTGTTGTTATATTTCTGCCCATCAAAATGGTTCAATAAACATCCCAATGAGTAAAGTACCTCTACATCACTCCAAGACAGTCTAACCAAGAGATATCGTGTCGCCCAGTAACTTGGTTGTGGAGGTCCATTAGGCAGCCACTTCACTTAAAAACTAGTACCTGATCTGTCTAGGAAGATGATGAACTAAGACGTCACTGACAATCCAAGCCGTACTACCGGTTGTTATATATATCTTTGGCATTCATTACAGATGCCAGAGAGTGTGATGATTGATCTATTGTCTAACCAAAAGTAAATGGGTTGTGAAAGTCAGACTGGCAGTCGCTACATAGTTATAAAACACAGGTATTCAGTTGGATCCGGGGTTGCGGAATGTTTATAATACTTACCGTGACCCTGGAACATAAAGGACAATCGAAGGAACATGAGTGGGTTTTAGTCAGTAAAAGTCTGACACGCCCTCCCGCCGCACCCAGGACGGGAGCAGTCATTTGAAAATTTGAAAAGGTATTCAGTTGGATCCGGTCAGACTTTCTGGCTTCTGACTATTCGTAACGACTGTCAAAGTCCACATCATTAATTTTATCAAAATAAACATATACCTATACCACTTCCATAAAAAACAATATTCACCAGCTTCTGTAACTTCGAAAGCCGTGTAACTACACATATCGCATAAGGAATGGTTACCGCAAAGCCGTAAACGTACCTGACAAATTACATAACAATAACAAGAGCACACGCGAACCGGATCCGACGCCGTTTGCAAACCGGTCACGTTCCTATTGCGTTCCGGATGATCTTTGTACGGAAAACCGTTTAGATACTTGCTGATTTTTTTTTATTTTTGTAACACGGGTCAGAATCTAAAAGGTCTTACAATCAGTCTAACCAGAGGGTGTTGTGTTATCTAGTCACTAGGTTGTGAAGGTTTAAGGCAGTCGCTCCATATAATCTGGATACAGCTAGATTCGAACTCTGACGTAGAGCTGAATTTGGTTACACCGTTTTGAGGCCGTCCCCGAAAAGTCAAGGTATGAGGCAAGGGAAAACATTTGAGTTTTGAGATGCTAAAGAGATTTTTGGAGAAGATTATTTATTTGGAGTGAGTTATTTAAATATTGTTAAGCTCAAAAAAATATGAAAACCACAAAATACACATTCATATCTGTGTCAAATAAAGTTAGCTAAAAATAAACCACAATATGTACATTCCAAAAACAAGAGATAAACAAATCCTTGAAATTCATCTATCATACACATAACTTGAAAACTAACTAGCTCGCATTCTTTTACCATGGAAAATGATAATTATTATCTTATTTTATTTTTCCAAAATCACCATAATATAAAAAGTAAACAAGAAACTGTTAGCGAAAGGATCAAAACCTATGCATCGCCGTTGGATGAAAGATGAGAGATCTCATAAAAATTATATCGAAGTGGGCACCGCGTTTTCGTATGAGTGTCATATCGATATTGAGCACAGCACTTCGCTATTCTGCACAATTGCTTTGCTACGAAAGTATGTATATGTAGAGACGCAATTTTTATCGATATTTTCTGGAGTGAAAAAATTGCGATACGAAAAATTGTGCATATAATTGTTGTATATAAATGCTTACTTGCTATTCACAGATCTAATCAAAATTTGTTTGTTACCAATCGTGTGTCCTTTGGGTGTTTGTTCCGTTTTAAATGCTGAACCAATTGCCATGTAATTTATGCATTTTAAAGTCCTGAGTAAAGATACCTCTGATTCTAAAAAAAAATGCGGGGATGCGACCGGCGTACGTAGTAAGTATACTTATAGTTTCCAAAAAAATAATAATATTTAAACTCTCAAAGCAAAATGCTTTAATTGAATTGGATTTACGTAGTGACATTAGTATTATGATTTGATATTTATTTATGTAGGTAGTATACTTTCTTTTGTTTTTTCTAAATCGCGATGAGGTCATTTTTTGCAGTTTCAAAACCTCCTTGTTAAGATAATGTAACCGGAGTATACGACAAAACCCAGGCAGACTTTAACGGGTCAGTTCACCAACAGGACTCTTCACCGACAGGGCTCTTCACAGATAGGGCTTTTAGCCGACAGGCCTCATCAGCAACGCAACTTAACTCCGATACTTACTTTGAAAATCGATTATGCTATACTTGTATACAATGGCAATTTTTGTATGAAAAAAAAATTGCTAAGTTTTCTGTCGGCGAAGAGTCCTGTTGAAGTAAAGACATGTCGGCGTAGTGTCTGCGTTTAGTCGTACCGACCGTCTGACAATTTGCAGACATAATCGGCCTACTTAAACTTCACTGTACAGATTCTGTGACCAATATTGGTGACTCAACACAGCGAGGATGAGTCAGGTTGTGTATGGTACAAGTAAGTTATAATTTTACAATAATTAGGTAATATTACCTTGTAGGGGATCGTTTCGCTCAGTTACTAGGTTGTGAAGGTCTGATAAGCAGTCGCTTCACGTAAAACACTGGTATCCACCTGAATCCGGTTAGGCTGGAAGCCGACCCCAACAAAGTCGGGAAAAGGTTAGGAGATCAGATAGGTAATAAAACATTGTAGAACTGACGGCCGTTGGGGCGGAATCAGAAAGTGTATCAAATGGCGACCGGAAAACGCAGCGTGCCAGGCCTCCCGCAAGTTGGACCGATGATCTCGTCAAGAACGGGTCCCAGGGTAGTGGCGGGTGGCGCAAGACCGATGCATGCGGAAATCTTTGGGGGAGGCCTTTGTCCAGCTGTGGACGTCTATCGGCTGAAGATGATGATGATGATGAAGTAATAATTCCTAAAGCCAATAAAAACATAAATCAATTGACACGAAATCATAAAGAACACAAAACCTAACTACAAAAAAAAGATTCTTTTTAATATGTTCAATTAATTACAAGTTTATAACAATTTTATCGCCGCTCGTACCCAACTTAAAAGGTTTTAAAACATTCAATATGTGAGGCATGTGCTCACAAATCACTTGGACCTTTAAGAATGTGTTAAGTGCATATGAGAAAATGGGTTCTGTAGCATTTACTTATTAGATTTTGATAGAATTTTCAATTCCAAAGCTTTTCTAGTATGATATAGCTGTAGAGTTTTTTTTTGGTCGAACGCGCTTATCTCAAGAAGTAATGATTCGAATCGAAAAAAACTTCTGCCTATTTATTGAGAATTCTGTTTGTGTTGAATAATCCACTTTTTGAGTTGAGTGAAATCGCAGGGGACAGTTAGTAAATAATAATAATACCAAGCTATTACTGTCTTACTGCCGGACAAAGGCCTCTTCTGATACAAAGAAGGCACGAGTGTTGATCATCACGCTCGCTCAAGGCGGATAGGTGATCTCGGACCTAATGTCCCCTTTATATGATGTTCTCCTAAAATGACTTATGCATTATTTAATACCTTTGCGCTGAAGTGGGACAGTACCTAATAGACTAATAGTATTAAGTTTTACACTATAAGTGTTTGTCATACATAACCTACATTTCTTCGGCGCGAGAGCCTAGCATACCATTTACCATACTTAGATAAAATCAGAAACAGAGACTATTAAAAAATCCAAACAACAAAAAAACTTGACAAAAAAATAAGAATTTTCTCCCAAGACAAACCTAAAAAAAATTCACGCCGAATTCTTGCAAACAATGTCCCAATTCTCGACACAGATCCCAAAACACGGCATAAAAAAGAGGAGACTGATAAAGAGGCAGAAAGGTAAACATTGAACACGTAGAGAACTAAATATAAATGTCTCGGGAGAACATTAAGATAGCAAGTGGAATGTTAAAAGCTATTTAATATTATGTTTTGTTCGAACTTTATTACGGGCTTAAGTTTGGACTGTGGAAAGTACTGACGCGGAAAAAAAATCTGGGAATGCGTTGAGATGGTCAGTTGTCGGGGTGGTCGTATGTCGGTTTTGGTCCTAGTTTCCTAGTTTCGGATATGGTGCTAATGGGTTTTTCCAATAGGATTTCCTTAGTAGTAATTCTGAGTTTGAAAGTAAGTTCAATTTCTACTGATAGCAAATATTGTTTGTAATAATAGATAGATAGGTCCGTAAACTAATAGTTGCTATTAATCTGAGCCTATCATATGACAGTTGCACTTCAAAACCTGCAACATAAGTGACGTTATTTCCAAATTGGGAACTTTTTCGGATAAAATTTCATTTTTTTCTGGTATCCAAAACATTTCTCGGTCTTCAACGCATATTTTCTTCAAAAAAAGGACATCTGAATTGGTCCAATACCATTCTCTTTCAGATGTGCGTCCACCCTTTGTCCAAAACCATTTCTATTCCCACAAGTAACATTTAGTCTTTTTTCTTATTTTATTCAATGTTGTGTCTTTTTTGCGCAAATTTCTAAGTTTTTCCTATCGAAGAACAATTTGACCTACAGGGACCGCACCTTTGGGGGCTTTTTGCCCACTTGTATCCTACTAGATTCAATTCCTTTTCTCTTTTCAAAAGAGTAAAATAAAACAAGCAAAATTTACTTTGTTGCAAGGTTCCTCGCGCACCCAATTAAAATGCTAAAAAAAAAACAAACATCAATAATTTTATGCTTGCCATTGTACATAAGTTTTTTATAGTTTTGCTATAAGTTTGTATGTATTTTTATGTGAAATAAAGAAAATGAATAATATTATTTCCCCAACTCCGTACTTTCTTCCAGCCATGCAGCGACGAGCCATCGCTTACAAGTCGAAGGCATTTAAATGAAAGCGTGATAACCGAGCTCGTATTAATGAATATACCTTGAGCACCACGCCTACACTAGCTTATTATGCTACGCTATGCTATACTAAGTATTATATATGTAGTATATTTTAACGAATATTTTACTGCTGAAAAAACTAAGGTAATAAACTCTTAAGGTGCTAGAAATGTAATCATAAAAATCCATATCTTAGGTCTAAAAACTCTGACCAGTAGAAGTGAACTTTTAGTAGAGTTTTTCCGTTACGAACCAATAAACAAAACTTTTCTCTTTATAATATTAGTATAGATATTCAATTAAGTAGTTGACCATGATGTTGAACAATGGTTTTTATATTTTGTCACATATGGATAAAACAATTGTCTTAGTGTATTGTGTATAATTATATAACACAAGCTTTTGCCCGCGGCTTCGCTCGCCTTAAAAAGAGACAAAAAGTAGCCTATGTTACTCTCCATCCCTTCTACTATCTCCACTTAAAAAATCACGTCAATTCGTCGCTCCGTTTTGCCGTGAAAGAAAGACAAACATACATACAGACGGGTTAGTAGCGTTATGACTACATCTCGATAAGACTAAATAGCAGATATGACTAGTTCGCTATAGGACTTAATCTCGATATGACTAGATCTTGTATGTAGTCATAACGCTACTAACCCATACAGACAGACAGACACACTTTCCCATTTATAATATTAGTATGGATAAATTAAGCAACATTTCGTGATCTGATAGTTCAAATATCTTTATAGCTGAAGATTTTTGCTATTTTTCGTTACACATTAATGATAACCAAAATGATTATTAGGAATGGAAATTAATCTACGTTTACAAAAGCGGGCCAGTGAGAGTGACTCATAGATATAATATTTGTATGGAGACTATAGACTCCGGTGATATTGAAGACAGCTAGTGTACGTACGATAATGTATTAACCTCAAACCCACACAATTTGTAACCACGCCACAAAAGAAATTCTTATGGTGGTTTAAAAAACAACTTTTTTTTCTTTTAACCTTTCAACGACCAAGCGACAGCCTGCTGCTGGGCTGCTATCGTCTTTCTATTGTGTCTCGAATCACGTGTGTTCGAAGGTTTAATAAATATTTCAGAGACTTTTGTGCTCTCTTGGTGACTCAGCCTAACAAATTAAATTCAACACTTAATTACTAACTTTCAAATTACTAGGTACTATTATTATTAAGTAAAACAAAACCCATTTATGCCATAGTCTCCCTTTTATACACAATTTCAAAAAATAAATAGTCTTGCACCCATCAGACGTACGACTTTTTAAATACACATTCACATCAATATTATTATAATCAACAAGTATTTGACAAAAGCCTATTTCTAAGGTATCAGGTACTGAGTAATCTGGGGTACTGACCACATTCCACCAATCAAAAACGGGTAATTATTTTTGAGGCTAATAACAATTTATTAGGCGACTAGCAACTTGAATACAAAAAAAATACATAGTACTAAAAAAATGATAAGTGAGTTATTAAAAATAATGAACTGACAGCTAATATTAACAGTGGGATATATTTTGTTGCCGCGTTAAATATAATTATGTCATAAAAAACCACTTCAAACAAAACAATAGCAAATAAGGAAGAATTTACACAAACAACAGAATTCAATATTATCGTAGGACCTCATAGAGATTGCGTTCGAAACCCAACTCAATCTGAATCCTACACGTTCAATTTCAGATTAGCTATCTGCGACATCCGACAATAAATCGCGCGACTCGTCGCAGAATAAAGTCGTCACTATATCGTATCGGTATCGGTGCGCCCACGACTTGGAGACGACTGGTATACGAGCGAGTATGAGGTTGAGGTTTGAGGTGTACTGGGCTAAAGTTGCTTAAGTAAAGGCACGAGTAATGCATTATTTGTGCTTAAGCTATCTACACTAATATGTGCTCTTTAAATATGGAAATCTAACTGACTGATTGGCTCACTATTGATATTATATATCTATTTATATTTATTTATTTATTTACACACACACAATACCTTAAATGTACCATTACAGGACGTGCCTAATGCAGCAGATAGGTTCTTATTATTTATGAACTAAAATAAAATAACCAATAAATAACAAATTAACATATTCTATAGTTAACTAAATATAAAATGGTAAACTGACTGGTTGATTGACTAATTGTGATATATCAACGCAAACTGCTGATCCTAGAGACATGAAACTTGCAGGGTGTGTTTTTTGTAAAGGGTCGGTAACCACTAAGAAAGGATTTTATTTAATTCCAACCCTAAAGAGGTAAAAAAGGGGATGGAAACATTGATATTTATGCGGCTGAAGCCGCGGGCGATAACTACTATATAATAAAATGGTAAAGTGACTGATTGTTTTTTTTTAATATCAAAGCACAGCCCAAGCTGCTGGTCCTAGAGACATGAAACTTTGAGGGTGTGTTCTTTATAAAAGAGTGGGTAGCTAGGGGCTAGAAAGGATTTTTATATTTTTTAACCCCTAAATGGTGGATTGAAGATCGACATTCACGTGGGCTAGGCCGCGAATATAAGCTAGTTTTCTATGATTAATAAATAAATAATAAACATAAAAGTTACATTTATGTATAATAAAATTATCAAAGAACATAAATTAATTTAATATTTTCTTAATTTTTTTTAGATCTAAATTACTATTGCGATCCAAAGCGAAAGTCAAACCATTTATTTCTAATAGACCATTAAAAAGGCACTTTAGAACGTAATCAACAAAAACAAAGAAAATTAATCTAGTTCCTAATAACGTACAAATCGTTTGTCAAACAAGCTCAGTGTGCACCCGCCTTGTCCCCTCAACGTCTGTATTCAAGTTATCCGCAGCGCTAAGTTAGACGCAAGTTCACGGCGACGCTTATCTCGCCAAAATAAATTGCGCAAGTAATCAAATGTTAGAGAGAATTGTTATGTCTCGCGTTATGGTACTTTTTGTCTGTTTGCTATTGTTGTGCCTTAAAGATGATGTTGTAGTTAGGGATTGTAGAAACTATCAAATGTAAAACTTATTCCTTCTTTTTCGTACTAGATTTTTAGCCACGACAGAACGGAGGTGTATGCGTTTGGAGTGAGAGGTTGAGTGTGCGCACACCAAAACATAATTAATGTTTCCATCCTGCCGGGGTTGTGAAATAGTTACCGTGGCCTCGGAACATAAAAGGCAACCGAAGGAACATGGGTGGGTTTTAGTCAGTAAAAGTCTGACACGCCCTCCCGCCCCACCCAGGGCGGAAAAAGTCATTTGAAGATTTCACACTCACAAAAAAAATGAATGTTTCCATTTATATCCTGCCCTAGACAAGTGGCGTTGTAGAATAGATAGTGGAAGCGAATAGACTTTCAAATGTATGGAGATGTCAAATTATTTAGCGAAAGCTTAGGTCAATTCCATACATTTGACAATCTATTTACAATGCCACTTGTCTAGGCCCTCAGAACGGCTTGAATGATTGACATGCAGTTTTCTGCGGTAGATTTTTAGGATAGGATCCTGTAAGAGCGTAATACAGACAGACCCGCGATAATCTGATAAATAGTTTACAAGGCATTGTCATCAAATTTGTCGGATTATAGAGAATTCTGCCTGACTACTGAGTACTAAGTCTATATTACGGAATTTTTCAAAGAAGAGTAATTTGTAATCCGACACATTATAAGTTACTTATATTTGTGATTTTTTCCCTTTATATTGCTTTAACAGCAACGACTGTCAAAGTTCTACAAATTCAAAGGGTAGTCAGATGCCATAAAGTCTGATCAGTTTAATTAAAGAGTGTTACGTTGCCCAGTAACTGTATTGGGGAAGTATCCAGATGAATTTGGATAGGCTGGACGCCGACCTCTATATAGTTGTGAAAAGGCTAGGGAGATGATAATAACCCAAGAAATCGAATTGTCAACGCCTATTTACCCGGTCAACCTCAATGGGTCTTTGACAGGCAACCAAGTACGTTAAGATGACTGTCCCGACAGCACGCACGCTTCATACAAAATTAAATAAACCAGTGAACTTTGTTGATAGGATCAAAAAAAATAAATAACGTTCTTTTTCTTCATTATAATTTTCTCTCCCTTCGCTTCTTTTCTCAGCAATGTTGAAGTCGTTTTAAGCTTAGTACCAGTGATTAAACGGATCCACTGCCTATTAGACCACAACCCATACATATATAAATTAAAATAAAATTGGAACAAGTTACTCTCGTCTATTTTATCCCAAGCTAAGCAAAGCTTGTGTTATGGTAACCAGACAATAGATACACATACTTATATTATTGGTATCCACTGACTGGTTATATTATCTCATATCTGGTTTGGCCCGCCAAATGATACTGGGTAACACTATAACATAACAACAGTAATTTCAAGATTTCTGGACTACACAAAGAAAAAACAGGATGTGTTAAGTTTTAAATACAATTAATTTTTGACTACGATATCACCCGACTACGTTTTGTATGTGAGCGCACTGTCAACATAGTCCTCTTAACCTTTCAACGACCAAGCGACAGCCGGCTGCGCTACTATTGTCTTTCTATTGTGTGTCGAATCATGTGTGTTCGAAGGTTTAACAGCCGGTGTAACGACTACCGGCCGGTTACCGCCCGGTTTCCAAATTACCGAATGTCGTGCGGACAACATGTCACTTTAAACGCTACTGACACTGTACATTAACTCAATAGGTATATTGTATCGATCGATCTGGATGGCTTTAGATGGCCAGAGAATTCGACTAGGAAGTTTTACCCCCTTCTTAGTAAAGGCACTGAATAACTTGACTCGACTGCTAACCCAGTGATTGTGGTCCCACCCAGCTTAAATTAAATATATTTTTAAATATCCTGGGACAACTCACACACGGGCTGACACGGGGTCATCTGATCCCAAACTAAGCAAAGCTTGTACTGTCGTGACCAGACAAGTGATAACCATACAGACCTTCTTATATTATTTATAAATACATAATATGTATACATAGTATAGATAAATTACACCCAGACACAGAACAAACAATCATGCTCATTGCACAAAGTTTGTCCTGGGTGGGGAATCGAACGCACGACCCCGGAGGTCGTGTGCTTAGTAGGTAGTCATAGTCACTAACCACTAGACCAACAGGCTAATCTCTTTGTGATGAGAATGTTTGTATAATCTGTGTCTTGTCTTGGTATAATTTACGTAAATAATATATGAATACACATAATCATATCAGTTACTTATATGTATCATATGTATATCAATTGTCTGGTTACAGGCACCGCCTAGTTAGTGAGTGATTCAAGATACTTATTTATTTATTTCAAAAACTGTTTGTGTTGATCTAAAAGTAGGACTTACAAGAGTTTGTGTAGTCGTTTTATACGTCAAATGAAAAGTAATTAAGTTCTAGAAGCTGGAATTAAATTAAATACTAATTCCGTTACTAAGTACATACTTTAGTCTAAGTAAGAGTGACAGCATCTACTGATTCCCTTCAACAAGAATTTAATATGCATGAAAATTTCCGTTTATTTCGGTTATAGAATTTGACGTGACAGAAATGTGCATAAAAAGACAACAAAAGAAACCCTTTAGGGAATAATTCCAGTTTCAATTTCAATCAAAATTAGATAAATTTGACATAAAATTGACGACACACTTACACACAGGAGAAACGGAAATATAAAAAGTTATTTGCATTTGCAATCCCGTTGCATTAAATCTACTAAATTAGCTACCCAAATAACTGGCAACACAGCATCTATAAATAAATAAGCTTAACGAATTTCAAAAATAACGTGGAAAATCAAAAGTCATTAATGTCCAATAAGTTAAAAAGTTGAGAGACTGGCTATAATTAATGATTAAACGAACTTACCTGTACGTGAAGTTCTATCATAATTATACGAAGGCTTCGTCCGAAGGGATTAGCAAATAACACATGTAGTACCGCCTAGTGGTTCGCCAGTCTCACACTATAGTTGAGGGTAGAAAATAAAATTAAAAAATAAATTCACGTCAACAAGACAGTTGACCGACCCGCTTGCTTCATTTAGTTTAGAGAGTAGCCGCATCTTGAATATTTCACACACAATAAATGGGGTAACTAATGGGAGGGAGGGTTGCTAATCCCTTCGGACGAAGCCTTCGTATAATTATGATAGAACTTCACGTACAGGTAAGTTCGTTTAATCATTAATTATACTTCAGGCTTCGTCCTCGGGATTAGCAAATAACACATGTAGACTTTTAGAGATAGTAGTGTGAAATATTTTGTTTATTCCTCAGTTTGACAAACAGATATAAGAAAATAATTATAAATCAGCTTATCTTAACCTTCATTTGAGTTATTGTTTACAATTGTTCTGGCAAAACAATCATTTCCATTGTTATTGACATTACCTATGGTTCTATTATAGAACCGAAATGTGCTTGATGAGCCGCTCCATCCAGCGGTTTTTCTTATTCGATCTAGGCTGACGCCCAGCTGAAGAGCCGCGGATGTAGCGGCGTGCTTTGTGCTGTGCGCGGTGGACATGTTCACATCGATACCGCTATTGCGCAGGGTGTCTTTTATCCACCTACTCAAGGTTTGAGAACCGACAGCATTGTAAGGCTTTCTAAAGCTTATGAAGAGGGAGTCAATATTCTTTCGCAACGGGCTTGATTTTTCGAGTTAGGTAAGTAAAGTCAAGACAGGACATATTATTTCGGGTCGTTCCTGTAAAAACGGTAACACTAACAATGGCTGCAAACATCCTTAGCGTGTTGTTTTTAAGAGGTCAGGTATTTCGATAGTTACTTTAGAAAGGGACAATTCTATGTTTTTAAAATTAATCTTTGACAAGGTCTGTACTCTGTGCCCAGTCAAAAAGGCAATGAGAGTGATAAGTTTTTCGAAAGGTTTTCAAGGGATAACGTTTCGTTGGGATAAAACTGGCTGAGATAATTTATTACTATTGTAGTATCCCATGTTATTTCATACTTGGGTAAAGGAGGACGTATCCGAAATATACCTTTAAAATACCTTTTGATCCTATCATCTTCTCCTAAATTATTTCCTATGAGTAGGGCAAACGCGGATCTACAAGAATTAAGCGTCCCGTATTGATATCCCTCTTCATAGAGAATGTTTAGGAAATTAATTATTTGTGGAATCGAAGCGTTATACAAATCACCATACCAGCGCCGTAAGTAAACATCATATTGTTTATAGGAGTTTTCAGAAATAGACGCCAACATCACATTAACTGCTGACGGAGATACGCTTGTTCTTACCCACGCCGTCCGCATAAGTTCCCTGCCACCGGGGTTTAATTAAGTTTGGTGTATATGTCGCGATCGCTAGAACTGAAACATAAAATTGGATTTGCATTTGCCTTAAACACAACTGGATCAGACAATAAAAGGCTTTTTTAAAAATTGAGTAGCTGTGGGCCAATGTGGTACGACTAGTACGCCCCTAGCCTTATCTGTAATTATCTTTCTCAGTATCTTTAAAACGACAGAGAAAGGTGGGAAAGCATAGAAATAAATATCGGCCCAGGAAATTGAAAATGCATTAACTGCCATTGCATTGGGGTCTCTGTGCCAGGAGATCTAGGCAGAGTATTTAGTATTTATTCGACTGGCAAATAAGTCTATTTGAGGTACCCCATACGTTGAGACAATTTCCTGGTATGCCCAGTCCGCCTTGACTCGGCATCTGCCGTGTTATTGTCTAATGAGCTAATGTAATGAGCTATGACGTACAATTTGCGACATTCACACCACTGCCATAGCTGACGAGTAATGTTAGTGAGGTGGGGTAACGAAATACTTTCCATCCTATTAATGTAAGAGACGGCTGTAGTGTTGTTGATGAGGAGTAAAATTTGACAGTTATTTAAATCTTTAGCAAATACTTTTAAACCAAGGAAGGCCGCAAGTCGTAGTTATATATGTTGTGTCTTCTCTTGATTACTCCACAACCCGCTAGCCCTCTCTTTGCCACAGGCAGCCCCCCACCCCGTAGTTGAGGCATCTGAGAAAATTTTCAGATCATGCGTATCGTGCTACAAAACGGTATATGTATTGCATTATACCACCATCTTAGATCAGGTAGTAACACACTAGATATATTCATAGTTATCATCAGGTTTTAAGTTTAAATGTTTTACGCGTTCAAATAGTTTAGTACATAGCAAGCTGTATTCTACAGCCGGAAAAAATGAAACTGGTAATCCGACCATTTGTACAAATTCACGTATCTTGCATATTTTTAATTTCTGATTTGACGCGAACTATTTTTCCCGAGGGTAACGTGATCTGGAAGTTTTCAGAGTCTAAAACAAAACCTAGAAATGTACATACTTGACTAGGTATCATTAAACTTTTATCCTCATTAATTAAAAATCCGAGAGATGTAATTAATTTCTTAGATTGTACAGTATTGTACAAACATTTGTCGTATGACTCATCTAAGTAATTAATAGATATTAGGCCTGCCAAACGTAGTAACCGGACAGTAGGTTTCATTATTTTAGTGAATGTATATGGGGCAATGCTTAAGCAAAATAGTAGAACGTTAAATTCGTACAGTTGTTGAACTTTAAATCTTAAATATTTTCTTGAATTATAATGAATACTTATAAAATAGTAAGCATCTTTCAAATCTATTTTTGTTATTAATTTTAATACTGTGCGTAGACCTTCATTTTTTAAAATGATCAGCTGTAATAATTTTTTTTAAGTTCTTTTATAATTTAGGATGATACTATATTTGCCATTTGTTTTAGACACTAGAAATATACTAGATAAAAATTAACCATCGGTAGGTTGACATTTTTGTTAATAGTAGAAACTTGTCTCTGTCTAATTTCAACATTTTTGTCGCGTTTGGCATTAACGTCGGAAATAGCCGCGTTAATTTCGGCATTTAATACAGGAGCATTAACTAGTTTTCAATTACTCCGCAATAGCCCTTATGAATTTCGGGGCCGAAAATATTCGAAATAGTAGGATCTTCGCCCAGTATTTCGAGTATTGTACTGTTTAGCGTATCAGCTGACTCAGGCTCCTCAGTATTTGTCACCGGCTCCACGGCGCTAGCGGCGGCGGGTGGCGGCAGGGGGCGGGGGCACTTTTCGTCGGGTTCCGGGACGGGGTCGACGAGCGTCTCCGCACATGGCTCAGAATCAACAATACCGTCAAGTAGGTTTGGAACGTTGTTATTACGTTCTTGATCTGAAAACCACCGATACCTATACTAGTCATGAAACAGACCAAAGTACTGTTCGCCAGACAAATTTATCGGGTAGTACAGCTCCAAAGAGAAGTACGCAAACCCATCTAGGTAATCACTACTGACCTACACTAGTCAAGAAACAGACCAAAGTACTGTTCGCAAGACGAATTTATCGGGTAGTACAGCTCCAAAGAGAAGTACGCAAACCCATCTAGGTAATCATTACTGACCTACACTAGTCAAGAAACAGACCAAAGTACTGTTCGCAAGACTAATTTATCGGGTAGTACAGCTCCAAAGAGAAGTACGCAAACCCATCTACGTCATCATTACTGACCCACACTAGTCAAGAAACAGACCAAAGTACTGTTCGCAAGACTAATTTATCGGGTAGTACAGCTCCAAAGAGAAGTACGCAAACCCATCTACGTCATCATTACTGACCTACACTAGTCAAGAAACAGACCAAAGTACTGTTCGCAAGACTAATTTGTCGGGTAGTACAGCTCCAAGTTATAATAATCTTTAGTTGTGTAAGTACCATGTTACAAGTAAGTCACACTAATTATTGACAATTAGTTAAGAAACAGTCCTAGAATACTGTCCGCAAAGCTTTTATTGGGTAGTACAACTCCAGAGAAGTACGCAAACCCGGCTAGGTAACTATTACTATCACGGGTGGGTGTAAGTAATGTTTTATTATAAAAATTATGTTTTATTATAAAAATTATGTAAAATATCACGATTGAGTCACACTAATTTATTGACAATTAGTTAAGAAACAGTCCTAAAATACTGTTCGCATAACTATTATTCTATTTTGATATTGAGTAGGTAAACTTGCAAAGATAACATTTCTTAAAATATCGTAGGAGTTTCTACGAATGGTAGTTAAACCCAATAGGTATGAAATGTAACCTATTTAGCTAATTTAGTCAACACTTTTCTTAAGATTGATTAAATGTATTGTAAAAAATTTGTATACAATATGTCCCGGAATAAACGCACACCACCAGACACCCAAATTAGAATATTATGTTATAATCATAATACATACACTGATTTTTTATTATTATGTTTAAAACAGTGTTTTTTTTTTTTTTTTTTTTTTAATTAACTTGTTGTACAGATTTTGGGAGAAAATTATAGTCACATTACAAATTTACGCATGCACACCGTCGCACTTGCATAAGGGTCTAACGTAGTAGGTATTTCATCCATTTTAGTTTGTTTTGACTGTACAGCGGAAGTGTGACAGCAATGTACGTAGTTTTAATTATTTTTGGGATAACATATTACCCATATTAAAAATAACAAAAATCGATTCAGTAAACGATTCTGAACAAACTATTTTCTCAAAGTGCATTAATTCAGTTACACACTGTATAAGTAAGTATCTACAAGTTACTTCTTAGTAAACATAAAACCGTGACAAAAAGGTTTTGATACACTTGATATGTATGTAAAAGTAAATAAGGCAAGTAAAATCGTTGCCTAATGGACATGCATTATGGCGACTTATTTATCGCCAGCTCGTTATTAAACGGGCTTTGTACGGCAGCAATAAAACTAACAAACAATAAATACACAATGACTGACCTGGAGACTCCGAGCGGGAACGAGTATCAAGCGAGTTGGAACAACTCAGCGTACTTACGGCATCTTCGCAACACTTTCTTTTTTAATTTCTTGAACTACCGCAGCAGATGTCGTAATCTTCCTCGTTTCCGTTTAGGCATGTTGGATAAGCACTTGGAATAAACAATTAGCACTTTTGAGACGCGAGCGTGTGATCGTGGCGAGCACTAAAAAGCGAATGAAGCAAGCGGGTCGGTCAACTGTCTTGTTGACGTGAATTTATTTTTTAATTTTATTTTCTACCCTCAACTATAGTGTGAGACTGGCGAACCACTAGGCGGTACTACATGTGTTATTTGCTAATCCCGAGGACGAAGCCTGAAGTATAATAAATCATTTTGTATTACATCTCTGTACCAATTTTTCCTAGTCTTTTTTCATCAATTTAACACGAGCAAAAAGTGGCACTCAATTGTAAGGTTTACGCTGCGATACATTTTTTTTCTTTTTTATTACGAGCAACCCGTTTAATATTTTTGGCCAATCAGCGGCCTCGGTTGGTGGTCGCGCAACGCCCTCCGTACTCGCGATTGGTCGGAGCACGGTACAGATTGTGCGATGGCGGGAAACGGATTTAAGTCTATGGCATCTCATTCTTACAATCGACAGGGCAGTGCGACAGATGTGGTGTCGATATCGATGTTTAGTCACGTTAATTCTTGTGTCTTCTAAATTATAAGTTAAAATATAAGTTTGGTCTTCTATTTATTGCTGATGATACAATGGTTTATCTTAGTATACCATACCTTTTAGACGATTGTTTTACTAATTTTAAATGGCAGATTTGTATATAAATGATTATACAGCTATACTCGTATATAGATCGTTTAATCAGTTAGTGGGCTGTGGATATCTAATAGCCATGCTGTCACTCCATAAATCAGCATCATGATATACATAGGGTTAGATTGAAGCCAAACATAGTTCAGAAAAGGCTAAACAGATGATTAATTGTCAAATGATCAATAGCTAAAGTAATTTTTTTATGTCCTTACAATATTTTATTGTAGTGTATAAATAATCTGTAGAAATGTAGGTACATTTTATTATGCCTGAATTACCTGGGACAACAAAAGTAAATAGCAGCTCTTAATATTATTGTTAAACTAGCTGTTCCTCGCAGTTTCAGTCGTGTTATGTTATTTCTTTGATACTGCTCTACTCCCTTAGGTCCTAACGTGAAAAGACGTATGTACTGATGTACAAACTATATTACTGTGAAGTTTTTATAATGGTTTTTTTTTTTAATTTTTACATGTATGATATTAGTGGAAAATTCTTTATTAATTTGGCTTATGTTTTAACAAGAATGCTTGAAAGCCTTAATTAAAACAAAAAGTTATTTGTTAGGCCTTTAGGAGATTGTGGCTTGCCACCAAAATCACTTTAGCAAAATAAAAACATAATAAAATGAAATTACATTAAATATTTACGATCATTATGCATACACTTGTGAAATACACAAAACAAAAAATAATATAAACACAAGCCACCCAAAAACACAGTGAAAATAAATACAAACAACCAATTTATTTCATCGACACACCCCCATTACTAGTGAACTAAACATCTCGAGCGTACGTCTTCAGACGACCAATTTCATCAGCTACACATTCTGGCCGTCATTACTCGCTCGTTGCGAGAATCGCTGTAATTTACTTGTAATCACGCATAACATAGGACTATGTAATTGGATCTCAAGTAATTATGGTTTAAGTAGTCTTATACTAAATAGGTTTTTGATGTTCGATAGGTTTTTTGCGTAGGTATGTTTGTGTAATCTGTGTTGTTATTATTGTTCTTCTTGGTATATAAAACAATGCAAGTACTTAATATGCGCTGTGCAAACTTGATTTCATTTGATTGGGTGACTATTTATTGATTTTAGAATAGATACTAAAACCATAAATAATTCATAAAAATTGGGGTTTCAGAGCTAAAATAAAAAGGGCTGTTTAGAAAATAACTTATCTTGAAGTAATTGTCATTCAACTAGATTTTCGCCTAGTACAGTGACAATTACTTCAAACAAAGTCGTAAATTGTAATTAATATACAAAGCTCTATTGCTGAATCTATGTGCTATGTAAGCGCAACTTGAAAACGACTGCACCTGTTTCAGTGAATCTGTCTTATTGTTTTTTAAACAGTTTTTGTAATAATAATTGTCAGGACAATGATTGTATGAAAAAAAGAAGAAAATGATAAAAAATACAGTAACAGATAATTAATCAATAATAATTATGAGTGATTCTTTACAAAAAAAGTACACCAATGCGAAGCCAGAGCGGGCAGTCAGTTAAAAACTAAGCGCCTTACTAATAAACGCTGCATAAAGTTATGACAGGTTTATACGTCAAAAAATGTATGGTTACACAGGCTTCATTCATTGCATAACTTTACACAGTGATTATTAGTAAGGGCATAAATATGTACTCCAGTCAACCTCAACTCTTTATATAAAAACGTAAATACATAGAAGAACATCATTAAGTACGCTCGATGAAAGTTAGCTCCAGTTAATTTACTTTTAAATGGCTCCATACAAGTTGAAACCACTGAAGTCTAATGATGCTTGTAACGAATGATTGATGGCGCATAAATTGGCTGTCGAGATGCTATTCGATATTAAACTTTATTGACATTGTGTTGTAGAGCTTTGTCGAAAGGGAAATCTTTTGTGATACCCATTACAAGTGTAGGTAGATCTTTGTAATAAGGGCTATTTTTGATTGTCATTTAACATTAAGTACTGAAGAGCCTTAGTTGTCCTCACTATACCAATTCAATTGTAAGGTGTATAATTCCAAATTCAATTATTTAAATGCTAACATTTTTGCAATCGATATCTATGTGGAATCGTTTTTATGACAACTCTCGGTGAACAATCGATTTTAGGACAGCACATCGCTGAACGGGCATGACAAGTAAAATTGTTATTTTACAAAATTATACATGTTGGCTGTGAAAAATAAAAAATAATATTTATAAAGTGCTGAGAATGGATTTTTTTAAGTGGTTAATTTAACCAACTTTTTGAGATTTTGATATATATTTATTTATTAACTAGCGACCTGCCCCAGCTTCACACGGGTATTAAAATTTCGGTTTCTCTACAATGCACGTACCTATTATACACATAAAGCTTCCTCTTAAATCACTCTATCGATAAAAAAGCCGCATCAAAATCCGTTGCGTATATTTAAAAATCTACTCTGTCACTTTGCCACTCTTGGTCATAGGTCTGTATTTTTCTTATTAAATATTCATTTTTTATAAAGTTCTACATATTCTCAAACGACTTGACGAGTTAAAAAGAAGTGAGAATTACTATTTGACTTATAATTACTATTTAATAATATTTTTTTCATTAATAAGTACTTAAGATAAGACAACTCCATGATTATTATACAAATCCCCAGAGTAGTCCGAATTCTATTTAACATTTTTCTATTTACCGGTCACTTAATTTGTCGTCGTGAGTAAAAATCTAATAAGACATTAATTATGCCTTTGGTAGCACAGTTGACATCTAGCGGCGAATAGCAAAACAAATACACCAAATGGTAAAGCAATTGTGGTATTAGTGTAGCTACTTCACGATAGATGTCGTGTTGATATATTTAAGAAATTTAGTTCTTTATTACATAAACAGAGAGCGCTGAATACATTTGTCATAAAAACAATTTTTGATTAATTTTCACTTAGGTAACTGGATGGCGTTTTTTTCAATAAGCACTAAGAAATTGGTGGGAGAGAAAGAGATCACTGTTTGTCTATACGTGTCTAATTGTCTATACTATCTATATCTACCTAGATACTTCTACACTAATATTAAAAAGAGGAAAACTGTATGTTTGTTTGTTTGATTGTAATGAATAGGCTCAAAAACTACTGGATCGATTTTAAAAATTCTTTCACCATTCGAAAGCTACATTATCCCTGAGTAACATAGGCTATATAATATCACGCTATGTCCCACGGGAGCGAGGCAGTAACCAAAAACCTAACGTAGCGCAGGTGAAACCGCGAGGAACAGCTAGTATTATATTTTCATAGAATAAATATTTTAGTTATTCACTGAACACATAAATTTAGTGAATCTAACTAAATATCGAAAAACAACTTTTCAAATATAAAATTTTAATAAATTCTAATTGTAAACTTTTAAGTAATTTATTTTAATTTAGAGGTGTAAGTACTACTTCATACCCCAACCTCTTCAGGGAATACAATAGCGTAATGCAATTTATAATACTTACAGTTAATTAAACTTAGCTGTGTAGTAAATAACGCGTGAGTCTGACATCCCAAGTTTGCTCAATTTATTTTAACTTACTTACGACGACCAAGCGACAGCCGTCTCTCGGGCTGCTATTGTTTTGTTATTGTGTCTCGAATCACGTGAGTTCGAAGGTTTAAATGTCATCGTAGCATGACAAATTTCTTTTTTAATTAATAAACTGTAAAATTTTAATGTAAATATTTCTCCCTAAAAAACCTGTAAGGCTGAGGCTACACTAGGCTGCGACGCACGAGCGATTGAAACAAATACATGGATTCTCACTAAATGGCTACACCGTTCATCATATATTACTAGCGATCTTTGATTATTTCTGCGACAGCGACAGGAACTACATTACTGTAATCGCGGCACCGGCTACATCGACGTATCAGCGAAATTGAATCGAATATACGCCAGATTTTCGCTTATAATGTAGCCATTCCACGTTTATCTCGTTTCGCTCTTCCAGTCGCATCGCAAATCGCTGCCCACTGTAGCCTCAGCCTTATGCATAATAAATCAGCCACTCGCGGATCAGTGTTGAGTAAGACATTTATTGTAAACTACACTTGTTATGCTAAAGGGAAAAGAAATATTAATTTATTACATCAAACGTTTTTGACCATTGGCTTACCCCCTTTTCGGGGACAGCTATAGTGCCTTAATAAGACAGTTAAGGGATGCGCTCCGTCCGTTTTGGTGGATACTTCCCATTGACTAAGAATCATGATATTTGTCAAGAATAGGTTTTGAGTTTTGATTCCCTTGCAAATGTCTAAATATGCTATATGCAACATAAACCGCCGTATCTTTTTATTACGTTGGTTTAGAAACTTGATTTTTTACTGCTTTGAGAGATAGCAGACCTGAGTATGTGATATTAATTTCAGCTTGATATCTCCACGCGTTCATGAGAAAAACGTTCTTGACAGATGGACGAACAGACGGACGCCTGATGTGAGCAAACTACAAATTTACGGTTTTCGGAGTTTTCCCTATACTTGTGCTACATGATCTTGCTTCTTGCCAAATTTCATGATTCTAGGTCAATGGGAAATACCCTGTAGGTTTTGAGTTTTGGTTCCCTTGGAAATGTCTAAAAATGCAATACAAACCGCCGTATCTTTTTATTGCATTCATTTAGAAACTTGATTTTTTCACTGTTTTGAGAGATAGCAGCCTTGAGTGTGTGATATTAATTTCAGCTCGATATCTTGACGCGTTTCTGAGAAAAAGGGTCTTGACCGACGAACGAACGGACGGACGGACGGATGTGAACTATTACAAATTTACGGTTTTCGGAGTTTTTCCTTTACTTGTGCTACATGACCTTGCTTTCTGCCAAATTTCATGATTCTTGGTGAATGGGAAGTACCCTATAGGTTTTGATTCCCTTGCAAATGTCTAAATATGCAATAAGTATATCCCGCCGTACCTTTTTATTGCGTTGATTTAGAAACTTGATTTTTTCACTGCTTTGAGAGATAGCATACCTGAGTGTGTGATATTAGTTTCAGCATGATATCTCGACGCGTTTCTGATAAAAAGGGCCTTGACAGACGGCCGGACGGACAACACAGTGATCCTATAAGGGTTCCGTTTTTACCTTTTGAGGTACGGAACCCTAAAAAGGGGGTATTTATTACACGTCCTTTAATTCACTTTTAAATGAAGAACGCCAAGTTCTAATAGTCACCACCACCTTTAAATCAATTAAACCAACTCAGTAAAAATTAAACAATTCTTCACCTTTCACATTTTATTTTCAATATAAGTTACAATACAATATTGTTGTCAACATTTTAACATCGTTATACATACTTACTACTAATTTAGTTTTCGTTTTTAGTAGGACTGCACCTTAAAATAGCACAAATTACAATAATTAAATAGTAGGTAGGTCAAAAGTTTACTTATTGAAATCACTATACATAAATTCTACGAATTTTTAACGGTTTATATTTATTAATTTGCAATTTTAACTTTTATTAGTTATTTTACAATTGATGATAAGCATGAAATCAGAAAAAAAACGTCATTATCATAATAATATTTATAAGAATAAAATATAATTCAGTAATGCACCAATCCAGCCATAAATGCATTACCTAAAAATAATCACTTACGCAGATTTAATTAACA
The DNA here is from genome assembly GCA_033675125.1 of Athetis lepigone. Classification (NCBI taxonomy): domain Eukaryota; kingdom Metazoa; phylum Arthropoda; class Insecta; order Lepidoptera; family Noctuidae; genus Athetis; species Athetis lepigone. The sequence continues at coordinate 8,162,807 of CM066237.1, forward strand.
TTATTACAACAATAAAATCTATCAAAATGGTCCTTGTATTACCTAACTATAAAATAAATTTATTTAATAATCTCATATTTTTGTTGGCACAATATGTAAGTAAAGTTAGTTAAATAATTTCAGTAATACGCGGCGTCCAATAAAGCGTTAAAGTTTCTTTCGGTGTAAGCTTTTGGATTTTCTTCGGAGTCGATGATGTCACAGGGCAGCATTAGCTAGAAAAAAAATGTAGAAATTTAAAATCTTTAAAACCATCATAATTTTATTTATTTGAAACAAAAAAACAGTTATACATTGCAGCATTTACAAAAGTCCTGCAGGGGTCAAGGAATAGTTCTAATAGTTACCGGTGCCCCGGAAAATAAAGGGCAACCGAAGGAACATAGGTAGGTTTTAGTCAGTAAACGTCTGACACTCCCTCCCGCCTCGCCCAGGAAAGGAAGTAAGTAGAAGACATTTGATGATTTCCCATCCTCAAAAAAAAAAGCATTTACAAAAGTATAGATACAAAAGAAAGTTTGACAAACATACGTATTACGTAGTAATAATATAAAAATAATAATAAATCAAAAGAAAAATACATTAATACGGTCTGAATAAAGAAAGCGGATGACGAGACGACTTATGGGCGACTTGCAAGATAATAATATTGTGAAACCAATCTTTAAGTTTAGATTGCGACATCGCGAAAATATCAAAATCAGTGAACTGTGAGTTATGGTTACTGGTTTCTAAAAGTCGGCGGAGAGGAGCTCGCACCCGGCCTTCGTCTTACATCGAGAAGTCTAGAATAGTCAGGGACATTATGCACCGTGTTAGGTTAAGTCGAGGGACATATTTAAGGTCGCGATAAGATATGCTCACATAATTATAACTAAAATCCGTACAAATATTATAAATGCGAAAGTAACTCTGTCTGTCTGTCTCTTCTTCACGCCTAAACCACTGAATCGATTTGAATGTAATTTGGTAAAGATAAAGTCTGGAACTCGAAAAAGGACATAGAATAGTTTTCATCCCGGTTATCCTCGGGAGCAGGAACTATTCTTCCACGCGGACTAAATCGCGGGCATAAGCTAGTAAAAATAATAAACAATATAAATAATAATAAAACGATATAAAATCGTAAAGAAAACCATAGTTGAATTTTCGCAATAAGGTTCTCGTAAAAAGGGACACCCTAGCACTCGCATCGGGTTGCATCGGGTCACTAAACTATGATAAGAGCGTGAAGTAGGTATGATCTGTTCTTCGTTCAAAACCAATCCAATATGTAATGCAGTTACCACTCTGTTTGACTGTGATCCCAAATGTATACTTTAAGTAGACTTCCGCAAAGTGTAAGTAAAACAGTTTTCACCCTCTGTGTTTGAACGCTATTTTGTTATTCTTATATCACTGTAGGAAATTGTAGCATCTAAGCCTTGCTGTAAACGGGCCACAAAAAATTGCCAGCTTATTAAGTTGGTGTAAAAATGAGAGTAGCCAGTTGTAGCCAATAGTAGTAGTGAGTAGGGTAACCGTGATCGACTCTGTGTGTCAGCCATCAGGCACTAGTGGGTGTCTGTACTTTCACTACTTAGTTGCGACTTTCTGTCAGTGGCAACTTTTAGTGGTTGAAGATTGTGGCCCGTGTGTGCAAGGCTTAGCCAAACCGAAAGCCTGTGAAGTTAGATGTCTCTCTCTCGAAGTGAAACTACGACCAATTTGTAAACTTTAAGCAAACAAGGCTCCAGATGCAAGTTTTTGTTGCGTTCGATAGTTAACAAATGGTCAAAGACAAATTATTGAAAGAAAAATATTTATTTGGCACACATAGACACACGACACACGGACACTGCGTGTCTTGTGACTGCACCAAATATGTCCAGGTATTGCACAGTTTTTATTTTCACGATTCTACATGCAATCTCTTGTGTGAAGACGAATTTTGGAGGGGGCAAGTAGTGTTAATAATAGTTGCAATGATACAGGTAAATTGTTACAGTGTAGAAGAAAAATATGAGTTTGTATAATTGTAAACCAAAGTATAATCACCAAAAAATACCAACCCGCTCAGTAATCGGCTTTCCTTCCAAGAGGTACCTCAGCTTGTTTTTCTGACAGGGAGTGAGGAACTTGTCCAGATTGCTGGCGACCTCCCTGGGGTCGGGCCGGTGACCGTCCCTCTTGCCGTTCGTCCAGCCACGAGAGTACTGGAAGGTCTGCGCTGTCACCGAAGCCAGGGTCACGAATATGAGGAGCAGGGTCACGTTTGCTGACATGATGGTGGCTAGAACAATGAGAAAGGCAGGTTTTCTGGTTAATAACATGGTAAAAGATTATGATTGAAGATACGGTTTAGGTTTACATATCGGAGTTAGCTGGTTATTAAAATATGCTGTGCCATATAATTGTAATGTGTAGATGTTGCCATTTTGGGAAGGGACAGCAGATTTGTATAATATTAGTAATACTGCCTGTTTAGTCTCAAGATCGCAATCGCCAAACCCTGGACCCTAGTCTTGGGTTCGTATTTCGGATTATTGGGTTTTTCCATTCAGAATTTCTGCGTAACTGTCTTGAAGCCAAAGTTGGAGGTGTGCTAACTCCATATCTCAAAAAGCACGGGTCCATAAGCCAGTAAGGCTAACATCCAGTCTTACAAAGGTCTACATGGCATCATGATACTAACGTAGGTTGTAAAAATCAGGTAACCAGTCGTTTTAGTAAACCTCTGGAATTCAGATGCTCGACTAGAAGCCAACCCCAACATAGTAGTAGGACATAATAATGTTGTTATTGTGCTCAAAATAAAGATTTAAACCTGAAAAGTTAAAAAACTTGTCCCTGACCATGGTACTTATTAACCAAGAAGGCAATAAACTCATGAAATTAACTGTATCGTGCAACCTCAGTGCAATCCACCGGACAATAATTTATAGTTCTTTAACAGCTGCAAGCAAATTTTATGGAAGTCCGTTTAATTCGTTCAATTGGAAGTTTTTACCAGCAGCTGCGTTTGATTGAGAGTGAAGGGCGCATGTGATAGGGGTTATTATTAGTACAATTTCAGCTTCAGGATCGAAATTTGAATCTAAAGGTGTTGTTCAAGTTATTCGTGGTCGTACAAGAGTTTTGTGTATTGTGCTTGTTTGCTATTCAGTGGCCGTCACCGTCTGTAGAGAAAATGTAGAAGCCATAATCGTAAGCACCCGCATTCTGGGATTGATGACCAGGTGGCCGAAGATTTGAGTTTTAGCAGAAAATTCTCAGAAGCATCTCAGAGTCATGCATTTTACACTAAACCCTTGTTTGCGTCTGTGCAGGCAACTAACAATAATAACCTTTATTACGCCCGAAAAACAAACAAACATAATTCTGTAATACTTTTTTAAAACTTTAGCCTCTGTATACTAAGAATATAATCAAACTAACTATCGTAAGACCCCTAAGGAAGGCAATAGAAGGCTTATATGCATTCTTTATATCTTTACTTTATAGCGCTTAGGGTAAAATATCAACCTACGATCATCTAAAATTAAATCTACATTTACAGTTGCCAAAATAGATTATACGAGGAGATATAAAGGGGAACTACACTTTTATAATGATATAAATAAATACTAGAAAGGTACTACAAAATAACAAAAGGTTGAACTAAAACAAAGTATATTTCAACAACATTGAAGCCTATTCAACGCATAAAGAAGAAAATCTATTGCATGCTATTTCACAGACCATAGACTCAATACATACTGGCTAGAAAATCTTCTAGGGCATTAGGTAAAGTACATATAACCTCGATTACGCGGTAATGTATTTAAAACCTTGAAATACTTTACAGATGGTTGAAATTTCAATGATGAGACGCTCGAATTGATTGATTGGGTTTTTGTAAAGTTTTTTGTAAATAACTTTTTAGACAGTTAATGACATGATGTATTATCTTTTTACACGACTGCCCAAAAAAAGGAGTGTTATGTTTTCAAGATTCATGTATGTATGTATGTATGTATGTATGTATGTATGTGAGTTTCTTTATTCCACCATAACTTCTTAATGCCTGAACCGATTTAGATGTATGATGTATCGTTACAATCCGTACATAGTCCCGAGTAACATAGGCTAGTAAAAATTTGGAAATTCAACCCCTGTGTGTGTAAAATAGGGGATGAAAGTTTGAATGAAAATCTGTCGTTATTGATTGAAGTAAGTTACTGGAAACTTGGTGTTTACCATTTTGGACGGAGATAAAAATTTAGAAATTCAACCCCTATGTGTGTAAAATAGGGGATGAAAATTTGAATGAAATTTGTCATTATTGAAGTTAGTGACTGGAAACTTGGTGTTTACCATTTTGGAGGGAGATAGAAATTTAGAAATTCAACCCCTATGTGTGTGAAATAGGGGATGAAAGTTGGAACGAAAATATGACATTACTGAAGTTAGTGACTGGAAACTTGGTGTTTAACAATGTGGACAAAGATAAAAAAAGAATGAGCTCTTATAAATTCAGAAATTCAACCCTTATGTGTGTAAAATAGGAGATGAAAGTTTGAACTAAAATCTGTCGTTATTGAATGAAGTAAGTTACTGGAAACTTGGTGTTTACCATTTTGGACAGAGATAAAAATTTTGAAATTCAACCCCTATGTGTGTAAAATAGGGGATGAAAATTTGAATGAAAATCTGTCATTATTGAAGTTAGTGACTGGAAACTTAGTGTTTACCATTTTGAACGGAGATAGTCTAATATATAAAATTCTCGTGTCACAGTTTTCGTTGCCATACTCCTCCGAAACGGCTTAACCGATTTTGATGAAATTTTTTGTGCATATCCGGTATCTATGAGAATCGGCCAACATCTATTTTTCATACCCTTAAGTGACCCCATTTTCAACGCGGGTAAAACCGCGGGAGGCAGCTAGTAATTTAGAAATTCAACCCCTATGTGTGTGAAACAGGGGATGAAAGTTTGAACGAAAATCTGACATTACTGAAGTTAGTGACTGGAAACTTAATGTTTAACAATGTGGACGAAGATAAAAAAGCATGAGCTAGTATAAATTCAGAAATTCAACCCCTATGTGTGTAAAATAGGGGATGAAAATTTGAATGAAAATCTGTCATTATTGAAGTTAGTGACTGGAAACTTGGTGTTTACCATTTTGAACGGAGATAGTCTAATATATACAATTCTCGTGTCACAGTTTTCGTTGCCATACTCCTCCGAAACGGCTTAACCGATTTTGATGAAATTTTTTGTGCATATCCGGTAACTATGAGAATCGGCCAACATCTATTTTTCATACCCTTAAGTGACCCCATTTTCAACGCGGGTAAAACCGCGGGAGGCAGCTAGTAATTTAGAAATTCAACCCCTATGTGTGTGAAACAGGGGATGAAAGTTTGAACGAAAATCTGACATTACTGAAGTTAGTGACTGGAAACTTGGCGTTTAACAATGTGGACGAAGATAAAAAAGCATGAGCTAGTATAAATTCAGAAATTCAACCCCTATGTGTGTAAAATAGGGAATGAAAGTTTGAACGAAATTCTGTCATTATTGAAGTTAGTGACTGGGTACTTGGTGTTTAACTTTTCGGACGAAAATAAAAAAAAATGTTTTTCCCACCCTTAATGGGGTAAAATATGGGATGAACGTTTACATCAGAATTAAAAAGAATTTAATATATATTATACAGCAACGGCTTAAAAATGCGCGGTGGGAGGAAAAGGGGAAGGGAATTCATGCTAAAAGTTTTTGTCACGATGTTCTTTGTCCATAGTTCCATACCAAAATCATTTGCAGTTCGACCATATTTCCATCATATTATGATGATGTTCGGATTTAGACAGTTTTTATATAGATTCCTACGTATGATTTTTTTAAATTACCTAATATAAAGTTTAAACGAAATTGCATTCCGTAAATTTTTACAGCTTAAATGGCATGTTTTCTCAACTTCAACCAAGGTATTTCCATTGTTATAGATATAGGTAATTGTTGTTATGGCAATTTGTAACTTTCGTCTGTGCTTCCGTCTTAAACAATAGAGTCGAAATTCGAATAGAGTCGAGAGCATTCCTTCGTATTCGAGAAATAATATTTTTTATTTATAATGAAACCGTTATTTCAGAGTTATTAGGCCCATAGATAAATACCTTAACCTAACACACACAAGTGATACATTTGTGTTAGTAATAAAACTTAAATCTATGTTAGTAGCACTTCACTACGTTGCACTAGTCTTTGTGCACTCCGGTGGAACTTGTCCGCAGAAGCGTCGGAACACCACGTTCTCTGGCCAAAAGCTACTTTAGAACCCTACGAAGCGACTACATTCTTCTAGAAACGACTTTCTCGGGAATATTCCTGGCTCAGTGTATAAAAGCATTGCCCCGACTGGAAGAAACTCAATTGTCTGGTTAAGCAGTAATAAACAGTGGTAGAGCTGAACTGCGAGATGAAAATGTCATAAAAAGAAGAAACTCAGTGTGTTTTTGATACCGACACAAATGACACGAGAAACATGTGAAAATTATTGTGATAAGCGACATAGGTAGTCTGACAACCTTTGCAAAATTTTAACGGATTTTAATATGTAACATACATCATGATTGGTTACTGTCGTGGTGCTAAATTGTTATTGTTTGTAGTTAATAAAAACATCTACTTGTAAACCGACATTTGATTATCCACGAAGTAACAATATTAAAGGGACGTATCACTAAAAGGTACAAAATAAAAATAAATAATTAAAAAAATTAAAAAACACGACTGCCATAACAAAAAAGAACTAAAAGGCAAAAAACAAGATTTTTCATATAAAATTATTATATTACTGTTTACATAAAAAGTGAAAGGTCGCTCATTCAGTCACGGGCTCTATAATTATGAAAAATCCAAAACTACTTGATTAACAAAACTAAAATTTTCGTAGCAGTCGGGGGACCTTTCCGCAGTATTTGAGTATTCCGTGAAGCGGTCCCCCGACTGCGACGAAAATTTTAGTTTTGTTAATCAAGTAGTTTTGGATTTTTCATAATTATAGAGCCCGTGACTGAATGAGCGACCTTTCACTTTTTATGTAAACAGTAATATAATAATTTTATATGAAAAATCTTGTTTTTTGCCTTTTAGTTCTTTTTTGTTATGGCAGTCGTGTTTTTTAATTTTTTTAATTATTTATTTTTTTTATAGGATGATAACCCAAAGTTACGTTATTTATGCATGACTGAATTAATACGGATAGGTGAAAAGATATTATGTCGCTACTTCGCTAGTACCGCAATTATGACCAGCCATTTCTTTTGGTGTTAATGATAAGGATGCCATTTTAAACAAGGTTCCTGTAAAATGGCTGTTTTGAAATTAGCAAGTACCTACCTACCTTCTAACTAACCTATCTATGAAATAGATGACGTAGAACTAGTGATTCTAGGTTCTTGTAGGATCATTAAATGTCTTAGGACACGGTCCCAAAGTAGATTGAGGCTTTGCTTTGATAACGAATGTGGTTAGACAAGCGGTATTGTAGAATAGATAGTAGAATGGTTTTCGATACGAGAAGTGAAATTACATAGCATAAGCTTATGTCAATCCCATACAGCAGTGTATGTAAGATTGGCTACTGCGTCACGAGGTAAGTTCGATTCGGAGGAACGCACGTAGTATTGTCCTTTTGGGTATTTCCGAATTGTTAGTGTTTAATTAATGTTCTAATTTTTTTATACTGGAATACTGCCGAATCCAATTAGGCTGGAAGCCGACCTCAGCTTAGTTGGGGAAAGGCTAGGCAGAAGACTTTTTTTTAAATTTTATTCCCAATTATAAGTTAATCTGGTATCGAGAGCGTTTACGAACATACTTATACCAGACACGAAACAAAGATCTATAGGACATACAAATGTTGGTACAGAAAATCTGACCCGCATATTTGTAAACGCATCTACGAAACACGAGAAATACCTTGTACAAAAACAAGGTTTCATTAAGCAACATGTTTCCAACAACACAAAATTTTCAAAGTTTTTCTTGACAGCTTCCTCGCTTGTTCATCAACTAAAAAGATAACATATCTTTTTTCCTCAAACAAGAACGTTTCTTTTCCAAGGATTATGGCTTTTTACGAGTTATGAGCACGTTAAGGCGTCACTTTGAATTTCCATTTAATTCAATTTTCTTGAAAAGTTGGCCGCAATTTTCTTGATACAATAAGAGTCAACTCACACCGAAAGCGCGGCGAAGGGCAGTAAAGCGGAGCGCAATTTTAGTGTCATATGAATTTTAACTTTATTTTACATAACTATAATACTTAACAAAATTCCCTTAACAAAATTCCATAAAAGGAGCGCGGGACTCCGCGCTTCGCTGCCCTTCACCGCTCTTTCGGTGTGAGTTGATCCTAAGTTCGTGGAGCTTCTTAAGATAAGAAGTGATCACGGCGGCTAGTTCAGACGTGCTGCTTCTTGAGGCAGGTTTACCCAAACTGTTTTTGGCACTTTCCTCAAATGTTAACCCTGATGCTATTCTGTTCACTAAACCTTCGAACACACATGATTCGAGACACAATAGAAAGACAATAGCAGCCCGACAGCCGGCTGTCGGTTAGTCGTAAAAAGGTGAAATAAAATTTAGAAAACTTCGTCTGGTCTTTAAAATAGACGATGATCCCTGAGCTTGTTTAGGCATTTCTTCTCGGAGATAACAAGTTAAGAAATGCCTCTAGCTTGGTTATAAAAAATGACGTATAAAAGAGATTTTAATATCCTACTAGCACATAAAAAAATTTATTCAATTTCAATAAGACTTGCTTGAACTTGTCATTGTGTAGATACGTAAGAGTCGATGAACCATCAGTGGCTTTGGCTTAGGCATCCGTAAAATTAAAACACGCCTGAGGTATTGTTAACGATATCAAAAAGCCAGTAAGCCGATTAGAGACTACTTCAACAGCTTTTTACTTCTATTGTTTCTACACTTTTTATATATCTTTAATTTATTTACAGTATTTTAATATCTTTACATTATTTTGTAATTAAATATTTTTGTACTAGATCAACGAGGTAAATAAACCTAGAAATAGAATATCAGAATATGTAATAAAACAAAAGTTTTTGATTCATACTCAACATTTTGCATGTTGTTAATCCTCTGGGAGATGAACTAAATTGATTAAAATAATGAAAGAACACTGTCACGATATTTAAAGTGAGGTCGAGGTGAATTTTTTAGTAAGTTTTTACCAAAAATTGTAAAAATACCAACCTATTACTGTCCCACTGCAGAGCAAATACCTCTTCTCATACTGAGAAGGCTCGAGCATTGATCACCTATCACCTCTTCTTAAAGGAGGATCAGTGTTTTAGGACTTAAATCCAAATTAATATTATAAAGAGCGAAGATTTGTTTTGTTTGTATTCAATTGATAAACTCTGAAACTCCTAAACCGATTTTAAATTCTTTGACGAATATAAAGCTACATTATCAGTGAGTAACATCCATACTAATATTATAAATGGGAAAGTGTGTCTGTCTGTATGTCTGTCTGTCTGTCTGTATGTTTGTCTTTCTTTCACGGCAAAACGGAGCGACGAATTGACGTGATTTTGTAAGTGGAGATAGTTGAAGGGATGGATAGTAACATAGGCTACTTTTTGTCTCTTTTTAACGCGAGCGAAGCCGCGGGCAAAAGCTAGTGGGCTATAATTAAGTATAACATCACGTTAAAATTTACGGGACCGGAGCAGTAATCAAAGACGCGGGTAAAACCGCGGCTTTGACTGCTAGTTAATTATGAGTTGAGGTTTTAAAAATAATTACACAATGTTTAGCTACTTTGTTGCGGTTTATGGAGACTGTAATTAGTTTTTTAGAGAGGGTGGGAGAAAAGGGGTAGGTCTGGGTGCAGGTGTATAAGTAATTCCCGCCACAAGATGAAAATTTTTATCGACAACGGAATTGACAAATAATCCCAAATTCAATCAAATCACTCTCGCACAATATACAAATCTAACGTTCCCTTATTTTAGACCTTTAGGATCCAAAAAATGCTCCCCTACTTTATAAAAGGAACCCCTGTGCAAAATTTCAAGTTTCTAACCCTTAGCCGTCAAATTGACGAGCAGCACTTTGCTGTCAACAGAGCCAACTTCAGAAGCAACATTTGACTAACGATTGCACTACAAGAATGTTGTGGTCTATTTGAGGTCGATTGACAAACAACACGCACACTGCACTCATACTGAGATGTCATAATTGCCGACCAATGGCGGCAGCTGCAGTTGCCTCTGTCGACAGCAAAGTGCTGCTCATCTGTACGAGGCCTTATAGTTTAGGGCCTGCGTTGAAATGTTAGTCACTCAGTCAGTCACTCAGCCAGGCAGATTCTCTCAGACCTTTTATATTTAAAGATTGCATAATATAGATTTAGTCATAATGTCAACTGCTCTCAGTACAAAGAAAATGGCCCAGATACTTGATCGACTACATAACATACTTTTGCATTAGTATACGTTATATTAGGCCAGGCCTATACGTAAAGTTCTGAGCCAGCTTAATCTTTTGTAAATGAAAATATGATCCGAAAGATCTACTGTCAACATGAGTTTCAAAAGAATTCGTCATAATTCGGAACTTATCCATACTATACTAATATTATAAATGGGAAAGTGTGTCTGTCTGTCTGTTTGTCTTTCTTTCACGGCAAAACGGAGCGACGGATTGACGTGATTTTTTAAGTGGTGATAGTTGAAGGGATGGAGAGTAACATAGGCTACTTTTTGTCTCTTTCTAACGCGAGCGAAGCCGCGGGCAGAAGCTAGTAGATGTATAAGTTCCGAATTATGACGAATTCTTCTGAATACCAGAATTCTGCAATGTCAATTGAAATAACATAAGCTATACTATACAGGGTGTCCCACGGCTATGCCACATGGAGGGAAAGTGCCTTAAATATTGTAGATAGAACATTTTACTGAAAGAAGACATTATTTGAATTTTAAATACAATTTAAATGGCATTAATAGATTTTAAAATAAATAAATGGTTGGGCCGGGAATCGAACTTGTTCCTCCAGAAAAATTAATCATCCTGTAGTTTTATCATACCGATCGAACGGTTTCATCATAAGGATTATTTTTTGCTAAGTAACATAGTGTCACAAATAAAGGGAAGACCGTCAATTTTAACAATTGATGTAAAATTTTGTTATGAAAAGTTAAAAGCTTACATGGCCGTAAGGACATACAATTGACAATCATAACTACTTATTACTAATTAATCTACCCACTTGAGTAGTACGTTTCATTTAAATCAATAAATATCAACCACAACAAGACCAAAAAATCGTCAGGGATCGAAATAATCATAGTTATCACTTTGTATTCAAGAAGAAGGGACTAGTTTTGAGCATTTGAAAAATTGACTAATTTTGCATTAAAAATATTAAAATACATGGTTTTCTTTTATTTTTGACACTATGTTATTTAGCAAAAAATAATCCTTGTGATGAAGCCTTTCGATCTGTTGGATAAAACTACAGGCTGATTAATTTTCTCGAGTAACAGGTTCGATTCCCGGTTCAACTATGTAATTATTCAAATATCTATGAATGAAGTTTAAAATGTTTTCAAAATTCAAATAATGTCTTCTTTCAGTAAAATGCTCTATCTACCATATTTAAGGTACTTTTCCTCCATGTGGCATTGCCGTGGGACACCCTGTATATACACCATTCTCAAAACTAATCCATTTTGGTTGTTTGTAATAAATAATCTTTAGAATTATATAATAGATAGCCGAAAAATGCAATAAATCTTTCGTTGATAGAAAACTTTACTATACCGAGTGTCATAGGATATTGTTTACTTATAGCTGGTCTCCCACGTGGACCAAACACGTGCTGGGCTGAAGCCATCCTGTGTTCCTACAGTTACACAGGCCCTCTCTTAGATGGAATTGGTTGAAATCCAAAGCCTTTTTGTAGCATTTTTGTCTATCTACATTAATATTATAAAAAAGAAAGATAAGTACTTTTGAATTCTGAAAACTCAAAAACGAATAAACCGACTTCAAAAAATATTTCGTGATTCAAATTCTACGCTATACTTGAGTAACATTTATGGGTTCTCTACTTAGTAAACCATTACTAGAAAAAATATTAATGGGTGAATATCCCGGAGGTGATATTCACCCATATGTGTAAAGCCGGGTAGAACTGCTAGTCTGTAAAAATACTCACACGGCCACACAAAACTGATAAAAATATCTCTAGGCGCTGTACAAATATTTGTGCCATGCAGAACTCGAACCCTAAACACGCAACGTTGCAGTCAATCGCTCCACCGCTGGACGAACCATTCCTAAACTTAATATTAAATATCATCAACAAATTATTATTTTAAATGTTGTACATACACCACATTGTTGTGGTGACATCTTACTTAACTAACCACTTAAATCGATATTAACTCACTTATATAAGGGAATACTATACTTCCAATTTTGATGAAATACGTCATAGTTTAAACATTTTTTTGTTACAGATGGAAAGGGCTGTAATCACACGATAACATACATTATAAGAGTTTTTAATCAACCAAATACCAATAAATAAAATAACTACACTAGCTCCCACACCCGTGAAGCCACAACATAGCAACGCTTTGTGGCACTATTAGGTTTGGTGGTAAGTGCCCTGATTGGACTTAAACACACTGTGTCGTTAGACTCGCGTTTAGAGTACGGTAAGCTACATTTTATAAATTACAATTTCTCAACACTAAACAGCTACGCTCATGTAATCTATAGACAACTCTGTAAGAGCCATAATATTGGGACTGCAGGTTGTATAACTTTGATCGCGTCACCAACAAAATGTTTAGTGTTGTATAGAGGGTATTTGTTGCAAACACTAAAATGAATCAATGTACTGTAGGGCTCTAGCTGAAAATCAGCGTCACTTGGAACACAAGGGTGCTAATATTCATAAACAAAAAAAAGTTCACAAACTTAACTAAATTTAGGTTAGTGCATTTTTCTCTTTCCATTTCTTAAAGAAAAGGACAAAAGATACATTTTAGTTTAATCCTGTCAAAATAGACAGGACTTAACTAATATTCTATCTTCTGTCCTTTTTTTTAAGAAATGGAAAGAGAAAGATGCATTTAACTTAAATTTAGTTAAGTTTGTGAATAAGAGAATCGGCACGATTGTGTTGTCATCTGACATTATGCTGAGCTGTGGACATTTTGGCATTACAATTATGGTTCTCTGTGTTTTAGTTTTAAGTTATATTAATTTTGCTGTAAAGTCTATAAACGCATTTTTCTTTTCTTTTTATATCAATCCCTAACACAACCCATCGAATCTTACTAACGTGCATTACATTAGGCAAGCAATTCATTGTAGTTACATAATAGGTTTACCTGTCAACTTCATATTACGGAGCTGAAGTAACGTTAACGAGGAAAGACAATTAGATGAACAGATAATTAATAGAGACAATAGGATGGGACACAATTACAGGAAGAGAGAAGTTTACAAACAAATATTATAATTTGACAAGCTTACGCCCGTGGCTTCGTCCGCGTGAATGTTGAAACTTTCACCACTATTTTATCCTTTTCGGGTTGAAATTTTCAAAAATCCTTTCCTAGTTGATACGTAGTCCTCACAAAGTCTCTAGGTTTCATGTCTCTAGGGACAGCGGTATGGGTTGTGCGTTGATATTTCAACAATCAATCAGTCAGTTTACTATTTTACAATTAAGGGCTGTTTTTTCAATCATCAGTTAACTTCTATCTGAGGAATAAATATGGCAGTTTTACATATTTTCTATACAAAAGCTGTCAAAACGTCAAACATACTCTTCAGATAAAAGTTATCTGGCGATTGAAAAATCGGCCCTAAGCTGCGTTGATTCTGTACAAACTGCGCTGTCGGTTCAGGCACCTTAATAAATATTCTGATTAAGATTGAATGCACAAAACTTAGACCCTTTAACCTTCAACTTAATATTTAAATGATATGGAGCGGACGCCGTATCTCTCTCGCCCACAACGACATTATCTAAGTGATGTCCACATTCCGTACAACACATTAGGGGCTGGGATAGCTCTCAGCTAATAATAAAGGCCATAACACACGCTATACCGTAATCTGTGCGCTTCCCACTGAGAAATACGATCACTTCATTGCTCCTTGGATGTCGGGTGAAGTAATTGTGGAAACACCTGAGAGATGTACTGATATTGAACCTATAAGGGCTTTAGTGTTCACGTTGCACAGTATCTTAATTTATAACATAACCTGCCGTATTTACTTTCTTTGTGAAGAGTAAGTATCCAGTCAGAAAGGATTTTTGCAAATTCCAACCCTAAAGATGAAAATATGGGATGGAAGTATCGAAATTTACGCGGGCTAAGCCACGAGCTAGATAAAGTTGAAAATCTATTAAACAAAGACAATTTGTAGTAGCTTGATTTGCTTGTAAAAGTCAGTGCATTTTGATTAAGTTTATTGAACTGTTAAGTGAGTTGGTTGGTTCGGATATTCAATGGTTAATATCATGAACATTTAAATAACTAGATTCCATCGCGATACATGATAATTATGCTAGAGTCTGATCGGCTACTATACTTAAAGTATTTAATCTTTATTTTTTTTATTTCAAATTTTAATATGTTGTGCTTTAAGATATCAAACGTGTCCTATTTTTTTATTGACTTCTCGTTTACATCCATCTTAGCTTTAAAACTATGTGCCACAAAACTATTTACATTCATTGTCTGTGGGAACAGACCAAAATGTGTCTTAATAAACTTACTATTAACTACTTACTCAGGTAATTGATAGACGGTGTTCCGTCAACAAACTTAATTTCAAAATTACATTCCCATGAAAATCTTGTTTAAGAATTGAAAATCATCGCTGCCATAATTAATTGGACGTGAAACGTGTAACCAAAAGCTATTAAAACATTAGTTTCCTTATCTTGGCTCCAAAATTACATGAAATGTTAATACTTATTGACATACAACTATTTATATACATACAGATATTTATGGAACACTGTACTGTGTGTATTTTGCTGTTTTTAACCGACTGTCAAGGAGTGGTTATACTTTTAGCGAGTATCTTGTATGTTTGTTTTCTTTGAACCCACACTTGAAAACTGCTGGATGCATTAAATGAATAGCCTGCTTTAAGCAATCTCAAGACTTGCTTAGATGTTTCCAGACGGGGTTTTTGTTTTTGTAATTATTTTTTGCCCTTTATCTGCCAAACTAAATTAACCTTTTGGAATGGGCAACTAGATTATTTTTTTTGTACTTCAAAAACGCGTAATAAAAGAAAAATAAACTAGAGTTTGGGATTAAGTACTATATCTGGATGGTCTGTACCATATACGTCATACGGACTGTATAGCGCTCCATCCAGATGTATTAAACATTATATTATTATTCACATGTAATCTTTTAGTGGCCTTTGTAAAAGACAATCTAACAGTACATTAAAAAAGAAGGTTGAGGTACCTTTTTCAGTATCGAAGAGTTAGCCAATGAGTATTTTTACCGACCCAATAATGAATTACCTGTCACTGTTAGGCACTTAGTATTCCAATTATCCTCAAGGAATAACTGTATCAGGTATTAAATTAAAACTAGACGAATTAAATAGTCGTAACGTCCTTGAAATTTGTCTGGGCTATTAGGCAAATTTCTTTAAAAGGAAACTATAATAGTGCTCTTTGGCGCCCAAAAACTGTTATTCTAGGCTCGTTTATACAAGATTGGGTACGATATGTATACAAAACCCCTTTGGTTTGCCGCGAGGCTGTAAGCCATACAAAATTCTCAGTCAAAGTCAAATTAGGTACCTGTTATTTAAATTAGACCGTTAAAACACTTTTGATCGTTAATTACAATAATAAAGTACCTATTGAATCTAATTGCCACTTCCCAGAGTTACTTTCGTGTGAAGAACAGTGATCAAAAATCTCATAATTTTAAGCCCCTTTATTAATACTTTAAAACACAATTATTTTTTTATATCAAATTATAATTTTAGATGCTTAGAAATCAATATACGTTACTCAATTTAGTTCACAAACGAGGAAAATCTATGGATATACCACGTTTTAACAGCTCATAAATATATATCAATTAATTAGTGATGTCTACTTCAATTGACAGAATCGACATCAGGCATGGGCCAAAAAAAAATTGCGCCGCCAGACCTAAAATTATTCCTAATAGTTAGGCCACACATACCTGAAACTACTACTACGAATTAAACTTTATTCAAATCTCGTAACAGTCTTATCTTAGTGGTGACTAGATTATCGTGGACATCACTGGCATCCCGCACGTACCCCAGAAAGCAAGTAAAAGGCTCGGCTCCTGTTGTCATTCGTAGAATTTTGACAGTCGTTACAAGTAGTTAGACGCCAGAAAGTCTGACCAGTCTAACCAAGGGGTATTGTATCGCCCAGTGGCTAGGTTGTGGAGGTCTGATAAGAAGTCGCTTCATGTAGAACACTGGTATTCAGCTGAATCCAGTTAGACTGAAGCCGACCCCAACATAGTTGGGAAAACGCTAGGGAGATGAATGTATAAAAATTGCCTGGTGTCATTCGAATGGTTGAAATGAGGGACTATTTTTCTGAGCTAAATTCACTCACTAAGGAGAAGTTACCTGAGTTACAAAATAGTGAGTACAACAGCTGTCCTAGTAAATTATAATAATACGATGAACGCAGTAATTTATCCCAAGTCTGGTCAGAGCGGTGCTAACTTTACTCTTATAAATGACCACTCCAATCTAGACTTGTGGTGAAGGGTATGAATATTAGATTCTGTGCTAATGCTAAAAGTTGGCTTTATGATTAGTGTTAGCTTTGACATAAAAATAGCGATTGAATTGAAGTATAAGTGTGTATGGTTTTTGACACTTAATTATTAAAACAATACTATTTACTATTTTTATTTATTTTTCGTCCAAAAGGCTGGTTGACTGTTCGTGTGACCTAAAGGTTGTCTTTTACCTTGGGAAGAGGCTAAGCATTGCCATCGAACCTGGGAATGCTGCCAGTCTCTTGGGCTTAACCGATTGACAACGACGCGAACGGAGGAGTATTTTTAATACCATTGTGTTTTAATTTTTAGCTGAGTTAAATTAAGCACAAAATTTTTAATCTTTTAGACCTCAATTAACTGTAAAAATCGATTATTAGTGCCTTTTTAGGTAATCGAATTAGAAAAAAGTTCATTACCACCATACAAAAGAAAACTGCGATGCTAAAATTAAAAAAAAATTGCCGTTTTTAATTGATAGATATTGCTTTGATACTGAAAAGCTTCTAACAACTTTTAGAAAGAAGTAAGAAATGCACAACATTTTAAATCAGAGGAACAAAATTGAAGTTTGACAGTTCATTTACGAAAAAGAATATTTGAAGAGCCTTTCAACTATAATGAAACTCAGAAACTCGCCTTATTTTGCTGCACACAAGTTTTTGACGTTGATTGTCGATCAGATGATATTGCGACTTAAAGAACATCACTAAGGTCGTGTTGGTCTTTTGGTAGTCGGGGAATTTGACGACCAAGTTATCAGTAAGGTTTGAGGACAGTTCGACTCTGTCAAAGCGTTACCGCAATATTCAATTGAATTCTATTTTATTTTATTCTATGCAGTCAAATTCACAAAAATGCTTTCTCAGTTAGGTACTGTGAAGTCTTTATGTAACTGTTTATAGATAACTGGCTAGAAAAATACCTTTGAGGTTTTATCTTAACACTCAGCATGAAATTGAAACATTCTAGAATGAATGTTTCAATTTGATTTCGTAGTTTGTTTTTGATACATAATGACGCATGTCGCGTCCGAGGCTCATGGAGTGAGCATGTCCTTAATACAACAATAAATCCAGTTAAAAGTGCTCCCTGTTTATATTTCAATAGTTACACTATACAAAAGTTTTGGTCGGAGGGCTCGTCAAGCCCTCCCACATACTAAACACACACGTTAGGTCCCGAGAGGTCTTTTCAGACCTCACACATTCACATTCTTTACAAACTGCACCCCTTTAATGTCTCCAGGACTAGTGGTTTGGGCTGTGCTATAATTAATATTCACCCAGTATAAGATTTCGATTGTTTTAAAGCCGAATAATCTTTGTGAGTTTCTAGTATGTTCTTCTCCTCAGAGACCTAGGTTTTGAAACTAGCAATTGGGTAGTTTCCACCATTAACCAATAAATGTTAGACACAATTCCTATAAAACCTCTATTAATTTCAGCCTAATAAATTCAGTTCAATTTCAATTTGCTATAAAATTTGATTTTTAGTTGTTTTGAAATCAATAAATAGATAGTCAACTGAGTTGTTATTTTAGTGACGTCATAAGTCGCCATTGCCGTACAAAATCTATTGGAGAATGGCGTTTTGACAGCTCATAAAAAGTACCTACGTCAATTGATAATAAACTACAGTATAGCACCAACTTTTGTAAAATTCATGAGTCTTCTTCTAAGTGAAATAAATGCATTGTCTTTAATATAGTTTTTTTTGCAATACTTTTAATATTATCGGGCCATACTAAAAAAAAATTGCTGCCAATATTGCCAGCCCCACATTACCTTAGAACTTTGGACATATAACGAAGTTTGTACCTTAAAGCTTCGAGTTTATATGTGATTGTGCAAAACAGTATTGCAGTATTTTATATGCTTAGTTTAAATTAACATACAATTGGATTCTCTTGTTTATTCTTGTTATGTTGTTGAGGACGAAATGCATATATGTATTACCTAAGTCAGTTTTGTTGCATTTGAAATTCTATTTGTTTGTTTTTGCGGATATATGCAGAAAACGATTCTGTTTAA
Source organism: Athetis lepigone (assembly GCA_033675125.1). Lineage (NCBI taxonomy): Eukaryota > Metazoa > Arthropoda > Insecta > Lepidoptera > Noctuidae > Athetis > Athetis lepigone. The sequence goes on from CM066237.1 coordinate 8,181,682, forward strand.
TGTATTAATTTACTTATTGCACTTTTTTTTATACGGGTGTTAAAGTACGATTTTAATAAGATTACTGGTAAATATTTAATTACAAAAAACTAGGTTTTGGTAAGGGTTCATATTGTAAAACTAAAAGTTCTACGCAATTATCGATTTCCCTCTTTTATAAACTCATAAACAATTAATCATTAATTCTAAAAAAGACAAATAAACAAAACCCCGCCAAAAATTTAATTAGTGCCCAAAACACATTCGAAATACAAAATACGGAAAAGAACAACTCACCGTTTAATTAGAGGTGACCAATCAAAACCGCTTACGTCACAAACTCCACAGAATGGAATGTAATTTAAAAACAAATGGTGTTCCAGAATCAAAATTTGTTCGGTGGTTTCTCCGAGACCGTTCGATTCCTTGGATGGTACGCCTTGACTACGGTACTGAGCTTCCCGTCGTCCCCTTTTATATGAACGGGGCTGTTATACAGTGAACGTAGTTTGCCCACGTTATAATTTTGACCGTGAATATTTTACACGTTCTATGTTTACGACTTTAGTATTATTGTCTATGGTTTATTGAAAAAGGTGTTATGCTGGTTTTATAGTTTTATTACGGCAGAAACTGAGTTATGAGACGAAGGGGGCCACGAAATAAGAAACACATAAGAAAGGTGATTGTTACTGATCGTAACTACTTGAATTAAAGGCGCTGAATTAGGTAGCCACAGTTTATTAATACCAAAAACATAAAATCCAACCAACGGCACTCAACTAGTTTTTACTAACTGTCAGTACTTTAGAATTTAGAACACAAATAATAATCCAAAAAAGGTGATCCAAAAAGGTGATGTGAAGAAGTTCGGATTGTAACAGTGATTTTTTCGGCATTTTTTGATTTTATTATTGTATGTTTGTCATAGTACGTCGTACCTTCGTCTGTGAATATTTTTTTTAAGTTTATGCTAGCTTTTGTTATTTCACCAAGTACATAATATGTACAACCGTTTATAGACATCTAGGTACAAAAGTTTCAATGCGTGAAAAATATGTTTATTTAAATCGACAACACCTTTTTATTTATTTTAGTGTTCTGCTTTAAAGTCTCAATTTTAATTGCCTATTATGAAATAATCATCATCATAATTAATCCATTTAATATTTGAAATGGGAAAGAAACTCTGTCGGCCCTTTTGTATGACTCACGAATGGACCATTGAGATTGGATAGGCAGTCGCTTCTTATAGAACACTGGTGTTCAGCTGAATCCGATAAGCTTCAGAGCCAACCCAAATGAAGCTTAAAAGGACACGTCGCGGGCAAAGCTAAAAAGAAACACAGTTTAATCAAATAAACTAATTTAATATTTTCCCTTGTCATCGTGAACAAGCTTTTTTATTTAATAAAATCGGTAGTGAATAGTGACACAGCAGTAATTTCTCAAAACATAACCATAAACTAATTTATGGTAGTGCTCTTGAATTTGTCACCTACACAGTCTTCTTTGTATCATTTTATTGTATGGTCGCTATACTAAAAGTTCAAGGAGGTTATATTTTCGCTTTTTATCGTTTATTTATAGACTCTTTAATTCTTTCACTAAAACCAATACACATACTAGTTTACTTTAAACTCACTGCTTTTTTTCCATTTCCTACCAAATAAAATAAAAAGTATTTTATTAAAACTTACACAGAACAAAAAAAAAACATTTTCTTCACACATAAAGGTAGTTAAACTAATCCACAACGTTTTACGAAATTTTGTATAAAAGAAAAATAATTTCGAGCAATATTCACGAATTTTATGACACCATTATAGACCACGTCGCGAGTACGCGGTTAGCTTCGCGCCTCACAAACATGATATAAAGACTCGTATTAAAGACTTATTCAACCTTTTCTACACTCAATTAAAAAAAAAGTAGACAGCCCTTTTTCGAGAAGTTTCTATTTCAGGTTTAAACCGTTTAGAATTAATCTGATATGTATTTTTTTTTCGTTGATGGTGATGAGTATTTTATTTTGTCTTGTAGTATCTAGTACTAGATGTATACTGAATATGTAATAAATTATTTTTATACGTAAACCTCGGTTCGGTACGATATTTTCAACAATCATCGTCTTTTTTACACTACCTGAATAAACCTCTCTCTTCTTATATAGGCACTTATTAGTGTGGTGACCATTCTCTTCTTTTCTTCATAAACCCCCTCTCCCCATCCCCATCTGGGGGGATTAACTTCCGCACGTAGGTTGACAGTTGATGGTTACAACAAAAGGTTAAAAATAAGCCCTCTAAATGATGTCAAGATTGAGGAAAAAAAGACGGGTTGCACTCCGGGAGTGCCGGCAGAAGTGAAAACTTGATTATTAACAGCGTGCCACGCGCATCCATGGATGGTGACAGCTGTCTACTATCCATCCGTCCTAAGCTTTTTCGATCAGGTCACGTGTCCTGACTTGAGTTTAAGATTTTATACCCATTACAGAAAAAGTGCTCAACGCCGCTAAAGAAGTTTTCACTTCAAAAAATTATTCCGCTTAAAAAAATACAAAGTTTTATTTTCCGTTCCCTAATGCATTTTTGTAACAGATTAAAAAACTTAAATATAAATATAACTGAAGAGGAACTTTACAAAATATCAACCCGAGACTCTTAACCTTAAGCTTTGAACCCTATAATTTAACGTCTTAAAACTGCTTAAAACTGACAGTTGAATGAACGGAATTATTACAGTACACGATGAACGAATGATTAAAGTGACAGAGTGAACCAAGACTTTTAACGATCTTTAAATTATGTAATTTTCCGCAAATTATCACTGTTTGATCGTGGTTTCTATATTTATAAATGGTAAACTGATGACTTAATGATTATTATTATTAATATAATATCAACGCACAAACTGATGGTCCAAGAGACAACAAGAAACCTAAAGGGTGCGATCCTATTAAAGAGTACCCACAAAGAAATAAGAAAGGATTTTTTGTAGAAATTAGATCCCTAAAGAGTTAAAATGGTAGATCGAAGTTTAACATCAACTCGGTTGAATCCGCGGGCGAAAGCTATAATCTATACATACAGAGCCTTTTAAGGAAGAACATCGTAAGCCCCAAAAAAATCCAAAAACCGACATATGTATGTGATTATACTCTAGGTGTATTTTTGGTCTTGCTCAACCCCTTAGAAGATGATTCTACTCCAACAGTCCAAAGACCAAAAATACACCTAGTAGAGTACTGTGTCAAATCTAAAAAAAACTTTTCCAAAAAAAAGATAACCGACTTCAAAAACTAAAAGCTCAAAAATAACTATTTCGAAAGTCGGTGGCAAGGCAACACAATTCGACCGGCAGAAGAGAAGCCACCTTTTTTTTTGAAGTCGGTTATCTTTTTTTTTTTTTTGGAAAAAGTTTTTTATTTTTTACTTTTTAGTTAGAGTCCCAACTACGTTTTTAAGTAACTTAAAAAAAAATGTACGTTTATCTATAAAAATTGAGGAGTTCCCTCGATTTCGGCATGATACCATCATCAGATCCTGGACCTGATGACAATGGGACCATTTGGGAAGTCTACCCTTTCAAACAAAAAACGAATTGTTCAAATCGGTTGGCAAACGACGGAGATATGCGCGAACAAACATAAAAAAAAACAAACAAACATCCGAATTGAGAACCTCCTCCTTTTTTTAGAAGTCGGTTAAAAAGTCAAATCTAAAAAAGTCAAATCTTAAGTTTTTACTTATAATATCATTTGAAGAAATACGGAGGTGCTCTTAAAACACTAAGTAAAAATTTCAAATTGATGCCATGATTATTTTGAGTAGATAATATTAAAAAAAAACCTTCTCCTGTAAAATATGCAAAAGGCGGTTACGATCTTCTTCCTGAAAAGGCTCGATATAATAAAATCGTAACTATGGCGAAACTCTGCATTGCTTAAAAAAAAGAATACTTGGTACATGTTCTACAATTAATGCCTTAGTCATTCACCTTTAGTCGACCAAGCGACAGCCGGCTGTCGCGCTGCTAATTGTCTTTCTCTTGTGTCTCGAATCACGTGTGTTCATAGGCTTAACTAGTTTTTAGTCCACTAAAAACACACTACTTAATAAGAAGAAAATGGTGCCGATTCTCTTATTCACAAACTAACGTAAATTTAAGTTAAGTGCATCTTTCTCTTTCAACTTAATTAAGAAAAGGACAGAAGATAAAATATTAGTAAAGTCCTGTCAAATTTAGACACTCAATAGATAATTTAGACGCGATTTAAAAACATGGAGTCTAAATATACGTAAATTTTCTTCTGCTGTCTGTTTCCGACTTACAAAGAAGATAGCTTCATTACAACCTACGTAATCAATTCAGTTTATCTGTTAGGGAAAATATTGTATTAGATGTAAATGCACTTGTTTACTTATGCTTGGACTGAATACAGCTTTCAAAACATGTTGAATAATACCTTTAACGTTTTCAGAAACCCACACTAATAAATTGAAGTCCCACTTTTAAATGAGCCACTGACATTTTAAATTAAAACATCTTAAGGGTTAGCGATTTCAAGCCCCCATTAAAATTCAACGAGGATTGGACTTTAGCAAACGTGGTGATAAATTCTCGTGCCTTCTCTTTATGAGAAGAGGCCGTTGCTCCTTTCGAACTACTCCATATGAATTAGCATGTGAAATTGGTCCCTCTTAAAATTAGGGAAGTGCCTACGGCAATATTCACATAACTTTTGTGAGGATCCCCCAATTCTCGTAATGCGTCTACCTGGCAATAATAATTTTCTCTATAGTTGAGGGAAATCCCGTGCCTCGAAAAGCACGTAAAGCCGTTGGTCCCGGTTGTCATTCCTAGAACTTTGACAGTCGTTACTGGTTAGCCAGAAACTCTGACCAGTCTAACCAAGAGGTATCGTGTCGCCCAGATACTGGGTTGTGGAGGTCAGATAGGCAGTCGCTCCACGTAAAACACCGGTATCCAGCTGAAACCGGTTAGGCTGGCAGCCGACCCCAACACAGTTTGGAAAAGGCTAGGGGGATGATGATGAGTTGAGGGAAATCCAAGAAAGAGTATTTAATAACAAACAAAGCTAGTCTTAATCAAGTTTATAAAAACCTCAGAACTGTTTTACTGTATTTTATAGAATAATATTTTAAGGAACTATTAATGAAATTAAGTTAGTTTTCATTAAGCATTACGCATATTAGTATATTGTAAACACATTACCTTAAAACATGCAACAAGTGATTTACACAATGATCAGTGAGTCACACTTTTTGTTTAATGTATGTTGTTGAAAATTATTTATTTTAATTTGGCTGTAATATAAGTATAATATAAGATTGGAATTGAGAGAAACGTTATGTAGTACAAATTACTAAACTTTTGATGGGTAAGCACCATTGTAAGTTAGAGCTCTATTCATGAAGGCAAATATTTTTTAAGCTTTACAGTTTTACAAAATGTTTTTTGCACTTGCCTCATATGACTATACAATGTGTTAATGAAATAACCTAAAACCTCGGACACCCCAAGTCCCCAACCGACTTTTATACTAATAAATTGATATGGCGTATAATTATTTATTTTCATTAATTATAGTAATAGATAATATTTGAAAATGTTGTTGTCGCGCTACTTCTTACAGACTCGTAGCTCTATCACCGCGTCGCGCCGCCGCCGCCGCTATCAACGAGCACGGCAGCATTTCTTTACATCGCGTTGGACTGCGGACAGTAGTGTACAGCGTCGTTAAAAAATACTAGAGGCGGCATGACAAATAATATTATTTTGGAAAAATATAACCTATAATAAAAATTATTGTAGGTATTCGATTTTGCTGCCGATTCTAAACAAAAACTAGTTTCAGGTTTTGGGTTATTTCATTAACACATTGTATACTTACTCACTTTTAAATCTTTGGATATTCTTTTGTTTCCAATGTCTATTTAGAGGGATAATTAGTTAATTTGCAACAGGTTGCCTTTAGACGGAAAACACATTGATTACAAAATGTCGTCTTTATAAATCCTTGAATCGGAAAAGGATTTAACCACGCACGATCATCTTGTAAAATTACTCTTGAAGAAGTGGTAAGTATTTGAAGACTACTTACTACTTAAAAGTTAGATTGGTTTTTATTAATTTGTTGTTTTATTTATGGCACTTACCTTATAATAATTTACTTTCAATTAAGAAACAAATCAAGCACTTACCTAGATAAGTATTCAAGTTTGTATTTTTTATAAATTACCGAGGCACCCTCACTAAAACACAAGAAATCTAAAACGTGAAACATCTACCTGAAATGTGTTCTTTAAACAATCAATTTACTGGGCGTTACCAGTATTTATTGAGAAAACAAAAATGTTTGAGTTTTCTGGGATAATATGCAAAACAGTTACAAATAAACATTCATCAGTCCTAGACAAAAAATGTTCCAGATTTTTGGTTTTTGTTTTGTAAATTGGAAAATGATTTAATTTTCTATTAAGAGACATACAGTTTAGCATGTAGTGTTAGGTTTATAGATATGCTCATATTTCATTATATTATCCTATGACCTTTCTCGGGTCCCAGACAATATCTGTACCAAATTTCATTCAAATCGGTTCAGTAGTTTAAGCGGGAAAGCGTAACAGACAGACAGACAGAGTTACTTTCGCATTTATAATATTAGTATATTAGTATGGATATGGATGGATGTCGGGTACTAGGTAGCGCCACCAGTAACGACACCTAGTGAAGATGGGTCACGTAGAAATTAGAATCAGTTAAAATATCATCACCTTTGTCTCTGAGATGGTAACGCATATGCGAAGTTTCTTGTATTTCAGATGTCTTAACCTCTTGTATGCCGTAATTAATAAAACAATTAAAATCTATTGTGTCTCGCGTAGATCTGCGCTTCTGGCAGTCCAAGGGTTAAAAACAAGATGTCGGTGATCTTGAACTACTCCCAAATCCCGTGCCTCGGAAAGCACGTAAAGCCGTTGCTCTTGATTCTTAGAACTTTGACAGTCGTGACGGGTAGTCAGAAACCAGAAAGTGTGACCGTTTCACCAAGGGGTATCGTGTCGCCCAGTAACTGGGTTGTGCTTCACGTAAAATACTGGTATTCAGCTTAATCCGGTTAGCCTGGAAGCGACACCAGCATAGTTGGGAAACGGCTAGGGCGATGATTTAGACGGTGGTGTCCACTAAACTTTGTAGGAGCCGTCAGCTTATTTTACAAATGAAAATAACAATTTATTTTTATAAGGTGCTTAGAATCAGAATCACGTGCTCTCAATGTTTTCATTTAATTATAAGGTCAACGCAAAGATTATTTTTCCTCATTTAATGTAATATTGTTAACAAAGCCACAAATTCTTTTTAAGATCCTTAGATGTAGGTGTTCGTGTAAGTATGTTGATTAAATGAAGTTATATTCTGGCCTCCATCTTGCAATTAGTTCTAAAGTAGGTATTGCAGTTGGATCTGTTTTTTTTATTATTATTATTATGGGCTTGGTCTTGGTCCCACACTAGCCCGAGGGCATAAACGGGGCCTACGATGGAGCGAGCTTACCCAATAGATGCCTTTGCACTATGTTTTTAGCTTACATCAAACTTTGAAAGCTGAAATAAATCTGATTTGTTTTATCTACGGGTATTTGTTCCGAGTCTGTTTATGTCCTTGAAATTATACAACCCGTCGACGACTTATCTGTGCATCTTGCTGGAATGCCACCCCACTCCCGATCCCCCGCGCGGCGCCCCGCGGTCGCCTCGCTCGTTTTGTGGTGATAGCATTTCGTCAGCGTTACGTCACAGCGCAAGGTGCACAGGTAAATCAGGTAGTTGCAAACTAACCCACGAGGATACGAAACACGTGAATTTAATAATTTTGAGCCAATGGTTACAAATTAAAACTTTTATAGAACACTAGCGACCCGCTCACACTTCGCTCGATGATACTAATTTTCTCGGCTGTCCTGCACGATAATCAATCAGTCAATCAATCAATCAGTCTTCAGTGTAATATTTCTATATTATGTATATGTATGTCACAGTTACAACCCGTTTTGCGTTAGAACTCGTTTTCCCTAGTTAAAACTAGTTTTTACTAAATGTCTTTGTTAAAACTAGAAATGGGCATTTTTACTTAAAAATGCACCCGTCTGAAAACTGAGGAGATTTTTTACAGTCAGTTCAGTGACATTTTGTACACAAAACGTCACTGAACTGACTGTCACATTATCCAAGTAAAACGAACAAAAAAATCGTTTCTCACCAAATAAAATTATAGTTTTCTAAAATTACTAATAAAACCGTTTCTTGAATAATACCAAAAATCAATGGAAAGTAGTTCAATACTGTGACACAAATACGTAATAAGAAAAAAGGCTTCAAACATGACTTATCGAATTGCGACCAACCGCCAACACCAACAAAACACCCTCTTTACTTCACGAATTTAGCAAACTGACAGGATTTAAAAAATGTGGATGATTCTTAGTGGGTAATGTTGCAAGTTTTTAGAATTATAACGAGTTTAGTAGAAACAAATACTTGCATTTGGACCGTCACTGTGCTGACATGTCCGGTCGGATCGAGTTTTGAGGTCCTTTACAAAAATGTAATTTACGTCTGTAATATTAGGGTTTTACTATTCATTTTAATTAGTGAGATGGAAAAAGGAATCTACTACATTTGGAACAAAAATTTGACAACGTTATGGTAGGAAAATTTCCGGTAATTTAGGTTTACTCAAAGAGGTTAAGCACTGGGACAAGTAAAAAATGGCCTCTTTTGGTATTGGAATTGTTCATAATTAAATTAATTAAGTATATATACACAACGATTGTTGATCAAAAGCCAATTTAATACATTTGGGATCGATTTATAAAAAAATACAAAATATACACCTTCATATTAAAACGCAATACAACTTCGAAAACGTGGGACAGCGTAAAAGTGAAGGGTGCACGTTTAAGTGAAAATGCTCAAATCCCTAGACAAAACTAGAATTTACCACTGATATATTTGTTTTTTAGATAAAACTAGTTGTCACTCAGAGCTTTAGTGACAACTGGCACTAAAGAAACTAAGGTTTTTAGCATACTGTATTTTTAAGTATAAATATTGTATAACCTATTGTTTTTATTCATATACTTTCATATGCATAAAGTTAAAACGCATATTGTTTATTTGTCTAAAAGTTGTCATAAAGGAAACGTACTTAACGGTTGTTTTATCAGGAGAAACTGGATGCAATCGGGACTTTAGGGCACCCATCGGATAGGTTAGGTTAGAAGGGGATGGCTCTTAGCCGTAACTCTTAACCATAACTCTTAGTCGTCCACTTAAGCGAAGCCGCGGGTGAAAGCTACTATACTATCAAAGTTTTTACAATTTTAAGAATAAGCCAGGTGCAAGGCCAGTAATAAATTACTTCAATTAGTAAAATAGTACTTTGATCAGACATTTTGCATGAAAACAGTCCTAAAAACGTCTCGAAAATTCCAAAACTACACTGAAACTCACACCAAATCGACTTCTCTTCGTTAAAACACAAAATGTAAACGAAAATTTGTCGTTTCGCTAATTAATTATTGCAATAAACGTGACTGTCAACAAAACGAGTGTGTGAATTTAATTATACCACCTGTTGAAAAGAAGCCTTGCAATGCCGTGCAGCAATTATCGACTTGGAGTCGATTAATTTATGATTTCCCTTTACAAATTAGGTACTTGCCGACGGCAACACGTTGTATTTAGAACATAGATTATAGTCAGTTATGTTTTGTTAATAAGTAAGGGGGATTTTTAGTTACTTCTATGTCTGTCTGTTCTTTCCTTCTCCCATTTGGGAGTCTTTAAAAACGTTTTTTGCTGTACATCAATAAACGTCTTGTTGATATAAGTGACAAAAAATAAATTGCTGAAAATATGTAAAAAAAGTTATTATTTACCTAAATCAATAGACATATTTTTGATATATTGTTAGATATACTTTTGATAATAATAATAACAATGAAATAATGATATTTATTTTGTTCAATAGGTTATGTACGAGTATGTAAGTAACACTTTATAATGAATATCCGGAAAACTGATATAAATAAATACTTATTGATATCTTTTTTTACTGATTTACATATCTAATAGAGACACAGATTATCATACAAAGTTTGTCCTGGGTAGGAATCGAATCCAGGACCCAGCTTAGCAGTCAGGGTCACTAACCACTAAACCAACAGGCGCGTCAAATAACGATAAATGTCTTATTGATATAAGGGGTGTTAAAAGATACATCATATAGCCGTTAGCTTTTAGCCACGCATAATGCCCATAAAACGAAGTATCATTGGTAAAAGCCAATATGTCGGTGTTTTCCTAGATTGAATGTGTGAATCCTCGTACTTGATCCTGGATTGCGGAATGTTTATAATAGTTACCGTGACCCCGAAACATAAAGGGCAACAGAAGGAACATGAGTTGGTTTTAGTCAGTAAAAGTCTGACACGCCCTCCCGCCGCGCCCAGGACGGGAGCAGTCATTTGATGATTTCCAACTCCCAAAATAAAAAAATCTCGTGATTGATCATTTTTAAGGGTCCCGTACCCAAAGGGTAAAACTTGACCCCAAAACTAAATAAATAGACTTTACTTAGCACGTAATTTCACGTAATTTTAGTGTCGTGATAGCTCAGTGGATAAGGCGCCTCTCGTGTAAGAGGTTGTGGGTTCGAATCCGGGCAAGTACCAATGTGACTTTTTCAATTCATATGTACTTTCTAAAGTTTATCTTAGACATCACTGACACCCCGTGCCTCGGAAAGCACGTAAAGCCGTTGGTCCCGGTTGTCATTCGTAGAACTTTGACAGTCGTTACTGGTTAGCCATAAACTATGACCAGACTAACCAAGAGGTATCGTGTCGCCCAGTTACTGGGTTGTAGAGGTCAGGTAGGCAGTCGCTCCACGTAAAACTCCGATATCCAGCTGAATCCGGTTAGGCTGGCAGCCGACCCCAACACGATTGGGAAATGACTAGAGAGATGATGACTTAGCACGTAATTTAGCTGAGCACTATACCTGTCACTGTTACACAACTACCAAACGTCGAATGCACGATAGAACCGTCTCTTTCGTGCACTTGACATGGCTAAGCCAAAGTATGTGCTTAGACAGCTTAGTAACGTGTATTTCTCTCGCTGACTCCCCTGTTTGTGTCTCCGTCTGTCTGTCAACAGACTGTATCTTTTGAACCGTAGTAGTAGACTTTTGTTTTTTCCCAGATGTTGTATTTCTAATGCCGCTTTAACAACAAATACTAGAAATAGAATAAAATAAATATTTAAAATGGGCTCTAATACAACGAATTTTTTTTTGTCATATTTTGTCGATAACGGTACGAAGACGTACACAAGTCGAGAGTTTTTTACACTCTTTATGTGTCTATATTAAGAACAGTTACTAGAGCCTTAATAACAGTAATACCAGCATATTACTGTCCCACTGTAGAGCTGCTTTTCATACAGAGAAGGCATGATCATTGGTCACCACGCTTGCTCAAGGCGGACTGCGATTTTGGACTCATATTAACTACAAGTGCGGGTTTCTTCACGATGTTTTCCTTTACCAGTGTCTGTGATGTCCAAGGTCCAAGATACATAGAAAGTACATATGAATTGAAAAAGTCTCATTGGTACTTGCCCGGATTTGAACCTATCGTATTAGAGGCGGGCCTTAACCACTAGGCCATCTCGATTAAAGCCTACCTAGAAAATTAATTTATTAATTTGTTGACACAGGATCTGCTGACGTCATATCATACATTTATAATTAGTTAACGTCGTCAAAGCGATCTAAATTAATATATGTTGTCATAGCAAACTACTCCCTTATAATTATTTATTCTCATAGAATTTATAATTATGGTACATGGACGTTATTATGATTACGTATAATTTCTTGGATATGTATAGCTGTGACGTGGATTTAAATGTACGTGGAATTAATGACACTAAATGAGGCATGATTTTTTACAGGAATGTAAAATTTTGATGGATTAGTATGCTATTCAAAATACTAAAATAAAATCGCATTGCGAGGGGAATCAATTTCGAGCTAGATTTGGAATTGGGGGAAAAGTGACAGTGAAAATCAAAAAAAGTAATAATTTAATAATCGAAAATTCAACTACAATTTCAGAAGTTGGTAGATAGCTTTTTGTCTGTTTCATGTAAATGCCACCAACTTCCAAAATTGCAGTTGGGTTTTTTGACTCCTTAATTATTATTTTTATATTTTATTTTTATTTATTATTTGAATATACCTCATGAGGTCATATGTCGAAACCCGTTAAATAGTTTAGGTTGTAGAGCGTGCCTTAGAAAGAGACATACATACTTACGCTCGAAAGACATAACTCACCTTTCGGCAGTTGGGTAAAAAATCAATCATGGCGTTTGATCATTACAGTTAAATTTTTTACACTATGCACCCTATCTGCTACGACACGCAACATTTCGGCGTAGCTCGTAGGCATACGAGCGGCCTACGCGGCACGAGCCTACGCAGCGCCGCCTACGTATTTTACTCCGCGAACTCGCGAATTATAAAGAAAAATTTTCTGCTCTTATTTACCATTCCATTTTATAGTCATAATTAAGGGCAAAGGTAAAACATATACTTTTAGGACTTAGTTTTTCGTTCCACATCACACATGGGAACCTCGTGGTTATGGAGTTAATGAGTATTGAACATTCAAATTTCAATACTGTGAATTTTGATTCTACTTATTTCAAAAAAGTTTGGTTAATTAATTTGCTTGTAGCGTCTTTCTTACACTTGAAAACTTGTTTGAAACTTTGTTATACGGCAGACTTTTACACAATAAAACATCGTAACATAATTTACATATCACACCTGTAATACTCTCAAGTTATATCTACTTATTAAAACATTTGATAGGGATAACTTACTTACTAAATTTCGGACGTAACAACCCAAACTATTAATTTTAGCCCGTGAAATTTCCAGAGTTTTATCCCTTATCCTCTCTTTATTTTCTCTGTATTTTTTTTTTGCATGATTGTTACGCGATATCTCCGTCAATTGTGAACGGATTTTGATGGTTCTTTTTTTGTTTGCTAAGTCATGGTTCAGGGTGGTCCCATATAAATTTTGTGGCGATCGGTTTAGTGCTTCTCGAAAAATTCATCAAGAACGAAAAAAAACGACGAAATATACTTACATTGACGATATTATAATGTGCGTAACTTCAATTTCTATTTTTCGTTTTATAAGATTATAAGTAGTTTTATTTTGAAAATAAATTACTTTGAAATATGTCATACACAGTCAGACATAGACTCGACACTAAAAAGTAGAAAATAAAAAACTTTTTTCAAAAAAATAATAACCACCTTCACAAACTAAAAACCCAAAAATAACTAAAATTTCGGAAGTCGGTGGCTTCTCTTCTGCCAGTCAATTTATCTGAATTTGTGTTGCCACCGACTTCCGAAATTTTAGTTATTTTTGGGTTTTTAGTTTTTGAAGGTGGTTATTATTTTTTTGAAAAAAGTTTTTTATCCTCTAAGTATAAATGAAAACCGACAAATTAATAGTTAGTCTATAAATGGGTGTTCGTTTTCAATAAGTTATGATTAAATTATTGTTAAATTAATAACTTAAGATTAAATTATTTGGTTGATCATTTTATAATAAATAAATTCCTGAAATAAAACAATTGGCCAAGTGCGCAATTTCATATTATCCCCGTTGCCAAAATTTCAACTTTTTTATAGTGGCAAAGAAGTTTTAAATGATCTTTCTTACTAAACTACACCCTTAAGCGCTATATTTCAGCTTATTAAACAATGAATTTTCAATGAACAGAAGATGTCGTTAGCCATCAAGAATTGTTGCTCAATATTCTTTAATTTATTGCCACTTCGTCTTATAAAAGAAAGAAAATAGAATACTATACTATACTTCCAGAGGTATTATTTATGTATATACAATCTCGACATTATATTGGTCTTAATAAGTTGCGTGTTAACAGGGTTGTAGTGTTTTCTCATTGGCGTAATAATACATAGTATATATACATTCTCGTACTCAATTATTATTTGTTATAAATGAAATTGTATGTTTCTTCCATTGTATTTATGGCTGCTATCTATTGGTTGACGCCATTAAGTCATCACGAGCAAATTACAGGTGCACCTAACCATTGGTTGGTATTAACCTTTCGACGACCAAGCGACAGCCTTTTGTCGCGCTGTTATTGACTTTATATTGTGTCTCGAATCACGAGTGTTCAAAGATTTAATACAATAAAATACATTCACAATTACCACATCCAGACACCTACATCATAAACAAGAGATTGTTAATGATCTACAGGGATAGCTTCTAATCTTCTAATCATTCCGTGGTGTATAATTTGTGACATTGTACGCGTTATATTAATTAATAACTGTGGCGGGGTTGATACCACCTAAGAGAGTACCTAAGAAACTGAAAATTACTTTAAAGTTGTTGTACGTGGCCATCTTACGTTCTGGCGTTTTGAGATGCATGTAGTTTAATGGATATTTGTGTGAATGGCCTATTTAGGAAGTACGTAATTGTTACGTAACGGCCCTTGTTTCTTAACAAGTTTGTAGGTCTAAATAGCCGCTGCGTCATTCTCGTCAGTTATTTAAACTTCCTAACACGCGTGGTTTGGAACACAATAGAAAGACAAGCATCGCGACAGCCCGCTGTCGTTTGGTCGTCGAAAGGTTAATACAAATTACACAAAAGTGACAAACGTGTTTATGTTGCTTTGATTGGGTGAAAGGATTGTTGTCAACCAATAAGTAATTTTTGTGTTGATTTTAATCTGATGCTATATACTGCTATAATTGCGAAAGTCTGTTTGTTTGTTGCCATTTTCACACCTAAACTGCTGAACTTTTAATATTATTATATAGATAGATTGGACCTGGGCTCCCGCTAAAACTGACATACTTCCTCAAACGAAGTTGCGGTCATTAGCTAGTTTAAAATACTACTCAGAGCCTACAACGTTGGGGCTAAGTACCCCTACATACATATTTATTCCCTAAAATACAACAATAACCTTCCTTAACCTTGAGACAAAGAACCTTGACTGAGTGACGAAATTAAAATGTTTTAAAACATTTTATCAGCTCCACCCACTAGAAAGATAGCAAGATGAACATTTGAACATCAAAAAATATTATTTCGTCCAAAAAAGGAAGGAAAAGTACCCCAAAAGAAGGAGGAAAAGTGCTCAAAAGAATATCGGAGGCTTCGACTTTTAAGTAACCGATCATTTCCCCAATTAGTCTCTTTAGCAAAAATTAATTGCCCAATCGTTGCTTTCAAAATCCTCCATCCACAAATTGTTTTTGTAACCATGAATTAACTCTTTTCTGACTCTTTAATATTTTACTTTAACTTATTTGTGAAGGAGCAATTAAGATGTTATTTAAATAAATGTTCTCTGTAAGGAATATAGTAAAACGGGGAGAATAGAGATGCAAGGGTGAAACGGTACGTAGCGGAATGTTTATAATAGTTACCGTGACCCTGGATCATAAAGAGCAACCGAAGGAACATGAGTGGGTTTTAGTCAGTAAAAGTCTGACACGCCCTCCCGCCGCACCCAGGACGGGAGCAGTCATTTCATGATTTCCAACTCACCAAAAAAAAAAGGGTGAAACCGTACAGATACAGTTTAAGCGCTGAAGTATGTAATATAGTTTCAAGCGATGATCAGGGGGTAATGTTCAAATCATCAGCGACCGAACCGGCCTGGTAGATATGTGGGTTCCTAGACATAATCTAGAAAGATCATTGATGTTTTTTAGGTAGGTTTTGACTATGTGACCCTCTAACTTGAGGGCTGAATCTGTACTTGTATAATAGTTGTGTATAAATACTCGTATTAGAGTCTGTTTAGTCAATAAAATATACTTTAATTATTTCACCAATCAAATCTTTTCTAAAGTTCCGTTTACAGCAACAGAAACTATATGTACAAACGCGTTTACTACATACTACAAACGCGGACTTAATCTCAATGTAAACCTGGCATTGTCTGTCGTCGTCATCGTCAATGAGATTAGCTTCATGAGATTTTACAGTGCATAATGTGTTCCAACACTCATTCACTCCCTCTACTTTCACTCTCATAGTTCTGCAATCCAACATGACCAGGGAGAGACTAGAAGCAGGATCAACTGCTTTCCGACCTAACGTGCTTTCCGTGGCTTATTCTCAAGATCTACCCTTAATATACTAGGTACTCAAGGGGGAATCCGCCATCACCACTATTATTTCAAACAAGGAAGGGATTACTACTGAGGAATTTCCATTAGAAAATCAGAATAGAAGTCGTATCTGACATGAAGTGACGAGATTGAGTTTACCAGTCAACCAAGGTATCGCTAAAAGATCTAGACGTAAAAGTTTTAGTGAATTATTCGCACCGCCATCTTGAAAACTATTCAACGTGCACTACTTCTAGAAAGTTCATCGATCTACAGTCACACCTATCCCAGCGCGCGCATGCATACAAAAACCATTTAGAACTTCGCTAATGATAACATTTGACACAAAACCTTGCTAAAAACTTCGCCATTTGTTAACCCTAGGGAAACAGAAGTTTGTTAGCCAGCCAGTCCTTAATTCAATTTAATCTGAGGTGTTAGTCGCCCACGTGACAATTTGCTAAAAAAGATAGAAAAAGTAGAAAAAATAATCCTTGTTCTCAAGCGAATTGCCCACTAATTCTTTGATAAATTTACATTGAAATTCGGCTCATTCCCTTAACTGTTATTGTTGTTTTAATCCTTAAGGGGTGGATCGTCACTTTGTGGGACGCTAAAGGTCCGCTTCTATTATTCATAATAATTTATTCATTCTTTGAGCGTTTTATTTGATATCTAGTAGTTATGGATTATTATTTTACAAGGACTGTTAAGGTATGTATCGATTAGCCGAATTTGTAATTCAGAACTTATTAAGAACACTAAATTGAATTGTTATAAGGAACTCTCTAGAATTTACTGTGCGATATTCTAAATCGGCAAGGTTTAAATATATAGAAAATTCTCAAATAAACAGAAAAAATGTTGATAAGACTCACTCTAAAATCTCAGTTGCTTAAAAAAGTAAATTGTGGAGTGTAAAGAATGGAATTCCTTGCCGGCCTGTGTTCCCAAATGCATTAACCCGGATGTATTCAAGAGACGAGTGCATCTTTTGGGTGAGCTCGCTCCATCGTAGGCCCCGTCTATACCCTCGGGCTTGTCTGGGACCAAGAGCAAGCCCATATGTTATAAAAAAAAAACTGTATGTCTGTTACACATAGCTAAAGCATTAAAAAAAAATTAAATACAGACTGAACTTGAATCCTAGGCAGACTATGAGGTCTGTTTTTAATCTTTACCTTTGTTTGCATAAACACGTTGTATACTCGTAACTGACATTCAAGCAATAGAAGTTACGAACAGCTAGTTTTATTAGTTTTAAATTTTGGCATCATCATCTCCAATGCTTTTTTAACTTTATTAGAGGCGGTTGACAGTCTTATCAGGTTGAGCTGATTTCCAGTGTCTTGCGTGGAGCAACACATCTCCTATGCTGTGCTCTGTCACTGAGTAACAACCAACCCCTTGGTTAGACTGATTGTCAGCCTTTGGTCCAAGAACAAGAAATATAAATCTTCATTCGTAACTGGTTATCTATACTTCTATACTAATATTCTAAAGAGGTAAAATTTGTAAGTTTGTAGGTTTGTAAGTTTGTATGTAGGGGGTAATCTCTGGAACTACTGGTCCGATTTGAAAAATTCTTTCAGTGTTAGATAGCCCATTTATCGAGGAATGCTATAGGCTATATACCATCACGCTACGACCTACGGGAGCGGAGCAGTAACGATAAATGCGGGTGAAACCGCAGGGGACAGCTAGTGATAAATAAATAGTTACGAACCTGAAATACTTACTCTTGATTAGCAACTATTATAGTAACTTACGATAATAAGAAGTAACGACATTTATTTCTAATTGAAAAAAGTTTAGATGATGGACCAAAGGATTGTTAGACATTCTAGTTTCTGTCGGCCCGTAACAACAGTCGAAGATTTAAGAATGACAATCGGGATTAAAGGCTTCACGAGCTTTCCGATACACTCGGTGTCAGTCAGTGACGTCCTAGATAACCTCAATAGTGAAATAAGTTGAAAAGTTCTTATAAGTGTTTGTCCGATATTAACGGTGGCATACAGCATATAGCATGGGCTACCATGCTTTATGCATGACGCCCATATAGGAAAAAAAAGTAAGCCGTCACGGGACGCCTGGCAGTTGTGAAACATCGACATTCACACATCGAAACCACGGAAACGATACCTTTGAAAGATGTTAGCCGCCATCTTGGATTCTGAAATTGACCTCATTTTCGGCATCAGTGTCCCCGAAAACCACGGAAACGATACCCATGACCGAAATTTTGAAAAATGTTAGCCGCCATCTTGGATTCTGAAATGGACATCATTTTCGGCATCAGTGCCCCCGAAAACCACAAAACGTGAGGCCAAGGCGTATCAAAAAGTAATATGATTGAAAAGAAACAAAACAAAAGCGTAGCATGCATCGCCACGCCAGAAATTTGTTTTACGTGCGGCTATAGATGTTTCACATCAAAACCAATAGTGGAAAATAAGAAGTTATGTTTTGTTTCATGCTACCCAAAATAGCTTCATTCTAGTCAAAGAAAAGAAACAATTCGACAATAAAAGAGAAACATAGACCATTGTAAACGTGCAAAATGATCGTCTATTTGATATAGATACGTCTGTGGGATACAAAGCGAGCATCGAATCTCGAGGTTTGGCTGACGAGTGTTGTCATTATTTCGGCGATGATATCCACCTACGATAGTAAATATCTAGTTGCACTCTAAGGATGTAAGGTTAAAAAATATCTTCTTATTTATTTTGTAGCTTGTGTGGGGTGTTTATTCTGTAGTCAGAGCAACAGCTCTCGATTCCTCAGTGAGATGGACGAAGCGAAGCAGTGAACAAACTGCAGCTGAGGATCACCAGCTATAATAATTAATATATTTAATACTAGCTTTCGCCCGCGGCTTCGCTCGCTTTAGAAAGAGACAAAAAGTAGCCTATGTTACTCTCCATCCCTTCAACTATCTCCACTTAAAAAATCACGTCGATTCGTCGCTCCGTTTTGCCGTGAAAGAAAGACAAACATACAGACAGACAGACACACTTTCCCATTTATAATATTAGCACAGTTTAAAAATATGGATTAGTATAGATATCCCTTCTGTTGCAGTCGAGTAAAAATGAATAAATATCTTAGGACAACTCACACACGGCCATCTGCCCCAAAACTAAGCAGAGATTTTTATTTAACATGCATAAGATAAAGATGCAAATACATACATTACACCCACACAGAGATCAAACTATCATACTCATCAAAGTTTGTCCTAGGTGGGAATCGAACCCACGACCTCCACTAATAACTGGGCCAAAAGGGTCTCGTCAAAAAAACTAGCTCCACAAACCATTTAATTTTACCAAATTCAGTTTAGGCTGTTGTGCTGGTTGTGCCGTGAATGCATTTACCTACCTGTCGAAGTGTTAACAGTTTCTTTGTTTTACGTAAGTCATAAAAGAAAGAGCATCCCTAGTAGCGCAACTGGTGTCTTATGAATCGTTGCCATAGCGCTTGATACACTTCACTGGTTTCGCCGCGAGAGGGTGTTTCGGTCGCCCGCCAGTAAGCTTGGTGTCCGGCAACTGTGTCGGTCGTAGTGAAATACCCTCCATACATTTCTATACCTATATTTTGTTACAGTTGTTACGTGGGTTGTAACCGTGTTTGTTCCCGAGTTACGAGATCTGGTGCCTAATAAGATATGGCCCTTATGGTCAGGGGCGATATGGTATCAAGACATTATATTAACCTTTCGATGACCAAGCGACAGCCGGCTGTCGCGCTGCTATTGTCTTTCTATTGTGTCTCGAATCACGTGTGTTCGAAGGTTTAAAGGATTTTTTTAGCTGTGTTAAAAATGATAATAAACTCTTGCCCTTACTAATAATCGCTGCATAAAGTTATGGTTTATACGTCAAAAAATGTATGGTTACACAGGCTTTATTCATTGCATAACTTTACACAGTGATTATTAGTAAGGGCATATGATTTTTATAAAAAAGAGATAGAAACCAAAAGTCATGATAGCACAGACAGTCGTTAAGCCGTCTGTCGTTCATGGAGAAGTTTGCAGATTCGAAACTCGTCGAAATGAAGTCCAACTCTAACATAATAAAATAGACATCGAAATGCTTCAGAAATCTAGAATCCTACCATGACTTGTATATCTCCTACTATTCATCAGCTGATTCATTATCTCGTTGACAAGAAGTTTTTTATGTAACCAAGAGCACCTACTCTAGTGGCAGTTATAAGAGTTAAAAACAGGCTACGAGTAAAAACGAAACATTCTTCAAGCGATCTCACAGCACATCACATCCCAAGCTGAAACATAATAGTTCACTGATACGATCACAGATGGCGCTGGTTTTAATTACGATGTTTTAGCCCCTATCATATTAATAAATCTATTTACCTATCCCCAAGATTCAGTTATCTGAATCTTGACTCTATCTTGAATTTGAACTTGTTGCATTATTGCAACAAGTTCAAATAAGATTAATTGGGCATGCCGTTCAAACTTATTTGAATTTTCACTGCCAATTTGTGTCGATCGTACGTATCCATTAAAATCTAAAAGAATATAAAAATTGGTAACGTATTATGAATTAATTGCATTACTTGCATATGGTAAGCTAGAGCAAAGTTAATAAGCGCAATAATTACACTCGATCGTGCTCGTTAACCTAGCTTGAATTCGATTGATATTGATACGGTTGATATTTCACCACTCGTTACATCATTGCACTCGTCACAATAAATTAACAAATAATGTATCGGGTGCCTGAATCCGAGCAAACGACACGAATTTATTAATTGAAACATTGAAGAAATAATTCAAAATAGCCGCGCTTATTATTCTGCCTGACCACAGATTGACAATCTGTGCAAGCGAAAGAGAAGAGCATCATATTGCTCAGATTATAAATAAGATGTTGCTTTCTTTGGTCATGCCGTCTCGACTGTACTACCCGTGCGAGCTAACATGGCACCTGGCTCAAAAGCAAACCTCTACCCGCGACCCCGCGCGACGCCCCGCTCTCGTCTTACCAGTAGCGTTAAAGCATCACTATTACATTATACGCAGGGGGTGCCAACTCTATACGTCGAAACAACGACATACCTACAAGGGCTATTTCAAGTGTGGCTAGAGTTAAAAAAAAAATCGGGACCTAATACCCAAGACTAAAAAAATACATTTTTATGAGATTTAGGTCCCTAATCATACCACTAATGTCATTACTGACAGATGACGTTTCGTTCGTGCCAAACAAGATGGCGGAGTTGTTTGTAAAAGTTTGCCGTACTAGCATCTCCTGGTTGTAACTTGTAACATTAAAAGTTATTTTTGTTTGTTTCGACTTAGTGCGTTTCAAATATTTTGAGATAGCGACTCTGAATGTGTGTTTCGAGATATTGACTCAGTTTATGTGTTTTGAGATAGTGACTCTGTTTTTGAGAAAGTGACTCTGTGTTTTTGAGAAAGTGACTGTTTTTTTGAGAAAGTGACTCTGTTCTGGAAACGTAACTATGTCGTCGGTAATAAACGCGGAAAGTCGACGACGATGTCTTAAGTGTGGACGTTCACCGGCTGAGGACTCAATGACTACATTGTTTCGCTTTCCGAAACCCGGCAAAACGAACACGTTACGGTATGTACATACTTAATTTATAATGAATTACCTAAGGAATATTGTTTGAATTGTACCATGCCTTCGAACCAGTGATACCTTCTTAAGTAGGTACTTGTTCGAAGATGTTGTTACAACAACAAAAGCTATTGAACTACAGCAAAAGAGGCTTCCACATCCTGTATACTCTGCACTCAATTATCCAATTTATGTATTATGCATGTTGTTGAATTGAAGTATTTCCATGGATTTGGAAATACTTCTGGCAAATACTGAGCTCAAATGTCACGAATGAGACAATTACTTTTCTATTGTTATTGAACTCACTAAGCAATACCAGTGTACAAGCAGATATAGTACAGCAGTTTTTTATTATTAATATTGATTCTGGTTCACAATCAACCGTCTTAGTAAGTTTCTAATTTTAATACAGTTATAATTTTTTTTTCAGCTGTGAGTTATGGGCAAAGTACTGCTTTCCTGATAAAGAGTACTGGTCACCAGAATTCCAGAATAAACTTCATACAGAACATAAAATGCTCTGCAATAGGCATTTTCCAAGGACATCATTTAGTGATTACCCTGAAACTTCTAAGAAGCTTCATAGATTTGCAGTTCCAGATGACATCAAAGAGGTAATTAAGTTATTTGTTTTGTTATAACAAATACAATCTTGCCCAAACGGGGCACTGGTAGAATAGTAGAAACAGGCTCAATTGCCAAAGAAAAAAAAAATACAATCTTTTGACATGTAACATATAAGTGCATGGTAGTAATTAGAAGTTTTATAATACAATTGTTGCCATAAGGAAAACATGAATGGTGGTTCAGAGCTTGTAATTCATTGACCCCGAAGCAAATGCAGGGGTTCACACACCTATTGTTCTTCTATAATATCTGTAAACCTAGATTAAAATATAGGTTATTTTTATCTCAAGAAAATATAGTTCCCAAGCAATACTCAATAAGTTTTTTTTTGTGTTAAGTTAGCCAACCAAGCTGGAGCTGCATTAAAAATCTATAGAAAAACAAGGGTTATAAAATGATTTCACAACTATTGTTGTAGTAGTATTATGATTATTATTGCTAATATTTCTGTATTACTACTATAACATTTTTTTTACTTAAATTCCAGGCTGAACCTCAACCAGGTCCTTCATATTGTCAAGTGTAAGTGTTGAAAGATGTAACCAACTGCTATTCTGAGCCAAAACCAACCTCTAAAAAACCAATACCTGAACCTCTACCTGGGACCTCGCATGTGTTGCTTGAAGAAAATAAAGTGCCGAGTGAAATTAACACTCCTCAGATACCAACAAGTAAAACTAAAACTCCAAAAGAAAAATATCTGTTGGCAAAATGCAGAAAACATTTACAACATATTTGCCAATTGCGAAATAGAATAAAAAAATTGAAAAATAAGGACATCCTGAAAGAAATAAATAAAAATGAATAGTCGATATATTGATGAAAAAATTGACTCCCACATTTGCCTTGTTGCTACAAGCACAGATAAAAAACTTAAAAAAAAAACCAAAGGAAGGAGATGGACAACAGAAGAAAAAATAACAGCGCTGAGATTATTTAAACGATCACCAACTTGCTATAGACTGATGAGAAGATTGTTTTGTCTACCAGCTCAATCGACTTTAAAATGTCTTTTGAGCAAATTCTCCCTTGAAGTGGGAGTCAATAAATGTATTTTCTCTGTGTTAAAGAAAACAGTAGAACTTCAAACTGCATCTGACAATGAATACATTATCATGTTTGATGAAATGTCAATTAAAAAGAATATAATGTATAACCGAAAGACGGATACAATAGAAGGATTTCAAGACCATGGGCTTCAAGGCAGATCACCACAACTAGCAACACATGCACTAGTGTTCATGTTAGCTGGCATACGAAAAAAGATTAAGCAGCCTGTGGCTTACTATTTATCTAGCGATTATGTAACAGCAGACCGTCTAGCAGTCTTGATCAAAGAGGTAATCAAAATGTTATCAAAGCAATCCAAAAAATTATAATTTAACAGCTACATATATAACACACAGAACTCTATTATACTGTTATCTTTCTCAAGTACTGTTTGTTCTTCTCAAGTGCAGACTTAAATATGATAATGTATAAATATTTAGAAAAAGTATTTTGTCACATAATTATAATGTTAAAGAATAATTTTAGATACTGAATTTGAGTAATATATAACCCAAGAAAGTTTCCACAAATGAAATTAAATAATCAAGTGTGTGTGCAATTGTCAATGTTGTTATTTTATTTTTTCAGATAGTACGTGAATGTCGTGAGGCGGGTCTTAGCATAGCGGCAACGGTTTGCGACATGGATGGGGTAAATCGAAGAGCTTTGTCCATTTTGGGTGCCACTTGTGAAAAACCCTCCATTACTATTGATGATATAGAAATGATCAGTATGTATGACCCGCCGCATCTTCTAAAGTGTTTCAGAAATTTATTTCTGAAATACAATATCCAGTGCACTACACAAATAACATCAAACAACAAAATTGGAATAGGTATGAACTAAGAATATTTTAAAAAGTGTTTACATTTAGGATAATATTAATAAATATCTACATATTTCATTTACTTATTAAATGAATTTGTTTATTTTAGGTGTTGCAAAATGGAGCCATATAAAAACTTTTTATGATCTGGACAATCAGAATCCCAATTTTGTATTTGCTCCGGGCCTTAAATTAGAACACCTCAATCCAAACAGCAAGCAAAAAATGAAGGTGAAATTGGCGGCACAAACCTTGAGCCATACAGTTACTGCTGGGTTGATGGCAAAAATTTCAGAAGGTATATAAATAATGTTTTAATAATATTATTTTAATCTATTAACAGAACGTTGTTTTTTTTTTTTAATATTCATTAAGCAATAAAGACATTGTTTGAATACATTTTTACTTCCATTTTCAGGCGTACTGACTTCTGAAGCCGCGGTAACTGCAGGTCTCATATCAAAAATGGACATGCTATTTGACTCCGTCAACAGCGACTCTTCAGATTTACGCCGCGGGAAAATACATGCGACAAATTTGAAAGAAACCACACCACATCTCCAGTTATTTAAGGAAATGAAATTATTTTTTAATTCAATAAAATTTTTAGGCTGCACACGCACACCACCTTCAAAAGAAGGATGGGTGTGGACTCTGAATGCAGTCGAACTTTTATGGAATAAACTCCGTAATAAACATAAAAATGTTCAAAGTCTTGCCACCCGCAGACTACAGCAGGACCCATTGGAAAACTTGTTTGGCTGCATTCGGGGTAATTGCGGCGCAAATTATAATCCCACAGCTGGACAATTTGTTGCAGCCTTAAAAACCTCTATCTTGAGCAACCTAGCTCACCTAAGCACCGGAAACTGCGAAAGCGATTACTGCGAAAGTATAATTGATAATTACAAAGATGTGTTGACCAAATCCACAAACATATGCACAAATGATACAATATCAACATTACAATATATTTCATATTGAAATTGAAAATGTATGTAATGCAGAACCATCAAATGGAGAAGCACAGGCATGTGCATATGTTTGTGGATTTTTAATTAAAAGACTTGATTGTACCTGCACAAGCTGTCGTAATATTTTAATTTCGCGGGAAAATTCGTCCGTAGAACATTTATTTATTCAATTTAAAGAATATAATTCAGAAAAGCAGAGCTTAAATTATCCTCATATTAATATTATAAATTATGTGGAATCCTGTGCTTCGGTGGCAAACAGAATGTTTGAAGATATAGGACACGAAAAGCATGTGCTTAAAATCGTAAAAGAAAAAGTTTTGGAATCTGTTAATCATGAGTTTTTAAAAGGTTGTCCAGCACATATGGAGAAAAATGTCAATTATTTTATAGACAATGTATTATATATTTGCGTAAAGAGGCACCGTACATTAAAAAATCGTCAGTTCTCAGAGGAATCTTCAAAAGCTTCCTTAAAAAGAAAGATTGATATTTTAAAACACAAATAAAATTAAATACCTATTTGTTCTGTTAATGTCACATACAAATATATAAAATTATCACCATTCCTGAGTTTTTTTTCCTAGTTTAGTAAAGTAGGAAATGAACGCAGTTACCTTTTTCTTTCTGGTTGTGCAATAGGAATTAAAAATTATTTCAAATTAACATAAAAGATTAAGTACATCAATAATGCTAATTTGAGATAAGAAGGCATTCTTATTGCACAACTAGAAAGAAAAATTCAGTTTTGAGTTTTGAAGCGGTAATTTTTATTCCAAATTTTTCAAATTTCCCGCCCTATTCGCGTCCTTTGGTTGTTCTGGGGTGCCACTAGATGGCGCGCAGCAAAACTGTTAATACTTTTTATGTATGAAGTCGTTATTCTTCTCCTTAGAGTATATATGTTCTGTGATTATACGGCACAAGTTTAACTAAAATGGCGGATGTGCAGAAACAGATTTTCAGGCATGCACGTAATTTTTTTTTACAACTTTGTTTCTAAGTAGTGTGTTTAAAACGTCGTTGTATGTTATGAGAATCAACTAAGCACAAAATAAATGTTATTATTTCAAATTTTAAAATAAAATTCAGAAAGGATGGAGCACAAGGGTTGCCAGGTCCTCAGACGCAAAAGCCGGACAGACCTGTGAGTTTGTCCTGACATTTGGGTAAAAAATCCGGACATCTTGTTTTTTTTGTCCATTTTCTTATAAAAAGTGTAAAACTATTTTTTTTTGTCCTAACTTTCGGTCGAAAAATCCGGACGCCTCACATTGTTAAAAAATTATGGTGTTACTTAAAAAAAAATGGAAATCCGGGATTTTCTGATTGCATTTTAGTAAAACAAAAGCAAAATCAAGTGTTCGGCGTTCGTTCGGCGTGATTCGATCTCGATCCGCGCGCGAATTTCGAAATTGAAAAATCCTATCTAAATCCTAACAGGCCGGATGCCGCTTATTTTGGCCGGACAAGCAATCAAAAATCCTACGTATGTCCTGCTTTATCCTAACACACAATGTACACTAAATAAAATTATACATTTTTTATTTTTTAAATGGTGTTAGCGTATGCCTGTCATCTGTCATAGTGTGAGCCAAAAATCGAACGTCTCCTTTTTTGCACTTAGTACTTTAAATGTCACTTATTCAACCCAGGGACCTAATTCTCGGTTTATGTGATACAATATCGAATTCGATAAGATATCAAGCGGGTTATATCAATCAAAAATATCACAAAAATATCAAAAGTATCGCTATATTGTATTCTCGGGCTAGTTAGATATTACCTGTCACTTTTTCTATGGCGAGTACGTTCCATTTTCTCGAGTTAAAATTTAAATAATTATCGAGGATTTTTTCCGCTTTTTGTTTATTGCATTGTGTATTATTAAATATCCCAAAGTTACAGCACTTTCTTCAATATGTTATATTATTATAGAATTTTAATTTATTTTGGTGATCATGATTTAATTCTTGATAAATAAATAAAAAACTTAAGAAAATGTATAACATAACATGTAACGGAACGCAGTCAGATTATCACATACGATATCCGTATCGTTGCATATCGAGTGCTGCCGTTGGATAATTATCTCACTCGATAAAGTGAGAATACCGATTTATCCAAATAACTCGATATCCGTCATTTTAATTTGATAAATATCCATTTCGATATTTATCTAACGCACGAGAATTGGCTCCCAGGGACCTAATTCTCGGTTGGGCTCCTGGAGCCCAATTCTCGTGCGTTAGATAAATATCAAAATCGATATTTATCAAATTAAAATGGCGGATATCGAGTTATTTGGATAAATCGGTATTCTCAGTTTATCGAGTGAGATAATTATCCAACCATTTCATTCATTTGTCATTGAATTTTGTGATATTTTTGATTGATATAAGACTCTCGATATCTTATCGAATTCGATATTATATCACATAAACCGAGAATTAGGTCCCTGGTGCCATGTTATCTCGCACGGATAGTATATGCATTAAAATAACAAAACTCAGTTAAAAACTTATTTCCCGCATATTACACACATGCCTGAGTCATGTGTTATTTTTTTAAAGTAAAAAACAGAATTTTAAAATTCACTCATCACCACAGATTGCACCTAGATCTAAGGACCTTTTAGAGAGGTGGCTACTTCTTATAAACCTGGCAAATGGTTAGGTACCGAATGCAGTTAATCGACTAAAAAGCCTATAAAACATATTTTTTTATATTTATATTTGGAAGCTTAATATTTTAATAGAATTTCTACGAGTGCTGGATGTCGATGTCGTTCTTACTGAGTGGTTTTTCAAAAAAAGAAAGAAATAAGAATGGAAGCTATATTAGACCTTTGAAATGTAAAAGTTTCTAATGGCTTCTAAGATGATATTCTAACCATTATTGAAGGTGGCTTGTTAAAAACGTAAAATTCTACTTTTACTTTATGCTAAAAAGTATTGAAAATCGTACTAAAGTTACAAATCGTTTAGTGTCTTAGAGAACGCTCAACACTAACATTTCATTCATTCACGTTGCACCACAATAGTTTCGTCATAGGGATGCCCAAAAAAGTCTGTTGTATCGATATATCGCATCGTAACCATATCGCATGCGTTTGTATCGATACGCGATATTATCGTATCCCTTTGTATCGATATATCGCATCGTAACCGTATCGCTTGAGTATATTGATTAGGTAGGTTATTTCGTAGGTAAAACATTATTATAACCCTAAATATATCATTAACATTAAAGAAAGACATACCTTTCTTTCATTTTTACAATGTATTGTAAGTTATAAAAGAAAATTATTTAAAATATATATGAATGGTGCATAATGGTGGTGTGTATTCATTTTTAACAATCACAGTTGCCACTTATTGGCACTTACACTGCGCAAAAACAATAATTTTGACAATCGATGTGGATTTATTCCGTTACGAATATCTAAAAGTGTGGATCCGGCTAAAGAAAACAGACGTTCAGTTTGATATGATACGTTAATGCGATATTTTTTTGGAATACGATATATCGAGGCATATCGTATGGCCAAAATATCGCATTAAATATCGATATATCGTATAGCGCTGTATCGATATTTCGATATATCGCATCGTATTGGGCATCCCTATTTCGTCATGTCATTCACTCCGTATCGTGAACGGAACGCGGCGGCTAGTGGCAACATGTCTGCCATTTGTGTTATTTGACGTAAATATTGACGAAAATCAAGTTTCTGTTTTCATTTGCGTAGTGATTATTGGTGCTTTTTCATTTTTATAATGTGTGTGGATGTGCAGTGATCCGTTCATATGAGGCTGCTATATAAGACAGGTCCAATGGAGTCACTAAGAAAGTGGTTCTATAAACCGAAGGTACGTCAACACGATGTTTCGTTAATTCATCCTTTTAGCTGTGCTAATTTACTTGTTAACTTTAAGTTTGCCCTTTAATGTGTTTATTTAATGATATACATACGGGGCATATCTGTTTTATAGGCGTGGTATTTATGAATAGCATTCTGTAAAGTTGAACTTATTCTTTCTTTGTTGGCATATTTTATTAGAATGATTCAGTCAATGTTTCTGTTTGATTTTCTTACTACCTACCATTGTTTCGATTGTTAGAGCGTCCAGTACTATTTCATATTACTATAGTGGCCGTATTAAATCATTAGGGTACGATTGTTAGTCCTTACGTCACATTACTCAAAGGTTTGCATTGTCTGGTCGCAGGAGCGACTTGCAAATCAGTGTACAATAGTAAATATGTTATGTAGTGAGCGCCTAGGTGGCCGCGTTATTTGTAGTGCTGTAGCAAACACATAGTTGTTATGTAAAATAGTTGCTTAGAGTGACTTGCCATACTGGATCGTTTTGCGACATCCTTTTTTTGTGTTCACTTCGTCATATTAATTACGTTACTTTTTTTGTGTATGTTTGCCACCTGTCATTTTTTAGTTTTGTTGTCAGACTTTTAGTTCGACAAAAATAGCATAAAGTTTTAACTTAATGCTGTCCGTACTAGAATACAAAGAATGAAGGTCATTTTCTGCATGATAATGTGACATAAAGCAATCCATTGGTCAATAATTGATACTGTAAGCATGTGTTATAAAATGTGATTAAACTTTATGTTCATGACTACTTGATATCGCTATCAATAGCTGTTGATAGTCAATATTAAAATATTCAAAACAGACTTGCTTGCTCATAACATTATCTTTCATAGCATAACTTAGTCATCATAACATTTGTTTTCATGCCTACTGGGTATTGCCTTCTCATATTTTTTCATTTGAAAGACAGTGACAGGTGATATTTTAGGAGAATTAATGAGTGTTAAGTTTTGAGCAATAATTAAATAAAATTACATAATGATAATTGGACGTAGTTAAACGGAAAGGATCCAACCCACACTATGAGCGAAAATGAGTTGTGTATACCAGAACATTAATTGTAGTTAAAACTTTAATATCACAAAAACAATCCAAGTAAAATTCCTACGCATCATGTTATAATGACCATACGTTACCAATCCACATGAATAGCAGGTCATTATTGTTTTTTATTGATAACGCTCCGAGCGACTTAGATCGTTATTGAGAAAATTTTAATTAAGAAAATATGCCAAATCACATATTACTAAAACGATCCAAACTACTTGGACCATTGTTATTCTAAAGACATAATTAAACGAAAACAATCCATGTCACATGGATTGTTTTCGTTTTATTTAATATCGTAACCTAAACAAACTTAGTGAAACATCGATAACGATCCATCTTACATGGATCGTTATCGCTTAATTCAGTAACTTTATTAAATATAACCGAGCTAAGCATTGATAACGATCCAAGTAACGTGGATCTTTTTATTGCAGTTCATTGTGTGACTAGATTAAAATATTGAATCGGAAACAAGGCGCTTAGATCCTGTTATTTAATTATATCTTATTCATTAACATATATTAAAGAGTGGATACAGAGGTATATAACATTACTAACTGATTTATTGTAGTTATAGAATTTATTTGAGATGTAGAAATAAGAATATTGATTACTAAATAATTTTGAAGATATTTTTGGTGGAAATGGAACATACGAAACTTTGCAACTAGCTTAGTAAGTATGTAGATCTTAGATCAAAACACTAAAATAATAAATATATTTATAAATGTAAATACGTATATACGTACATAATATATATATATATATATATATATTATGTAACGTGTTATGTTACATTGTTAATAATGTGAAGTCCCGATATAAAAGTAATGTTAATTATAAGTTAAAAAGTCGGGCGCCAGGGAGCTCCACTAAACAAAATACAATGGTGCCGAATAGCAAAATGTGTCAGAAGAGTTGAACTTTTAATCTGCCGGCGGGAGGCTAAATAAGGGAAATCAAACTAACATACTCTTTTGTCTTTCCTTTATTATTTTGGCCCGTAGCTTCATTTAAATATGTTAAAACCAAACACTAAAAATATGAATAGCTTATTAGCTAGATAGTTAAATTTACTAATAAGAAATTTAATCTAAGAATTTAAGGTTTTAAAGGTTATTCTGGTTTAAAGTACATACGGGTTATTATTATTTAAAATACAGGTTATTATTGCATCATGTTCGTGCGTAAAATAAATATTTAAGACACTCCTACCAGATATTGGCTGGGTCTACCGATTTACTTAGCCTGAGACAGAGCCACGCGTGTAGAACGACGACAGCTTCATTGTCCAGAAATCGGCAAAAAGAATCCCAGTAAAAAGGTATAGAATAAAGAAAAACGCCGAATATAGGCTGAAACAAACGGGTTAGCCGGTTAAAATTTGAAAAACTGACAATTTACCATTCGAATATGTATGATCTTGTATTTTGGATAAAAAAAATTAAAACTTACCGTTTTTCTCGAAAAGAACAAACAAATCTCTAAGCAGAGTGCATACCCATGGCACAAGCCAATGGAAATATATTTATGTTATCATTTATCTGAAAAACAAGACGAAACAATGAATGAGATTCCAATTCGAAGGGCGTGCGACAGCATGGCATTGAAGAAACGAGAAAACGCCAATACTCACCAAAATTCATGGTTATTTATAAACCATTGTTTATTTTGAATAGAATTAATAAAACATTTCTGCCCACGATGGGGTCAGATTATAATATTAAAAAATTCAGGCTACGAACAAGCAGCCATTCTTTTGAAACGGAATCGCAGAGTGACATCTGTCAAAAACGACACATCCACCAAAACTCTTACCACAGATAATATAGACGTGTTGTTCGGAAACATCCACTAAAAATCACTTCCAATGTAACGAGATAAAAATAACTCGTTACATTACATCCCTCCCCAAAAAATAAAAGAAAGCCATTTCTTTTATGCTAAAGAAAAACAAAAGAGAAAAGCATAAGCTCTTTTCTTAGAAAAATAACATGGAAAGTCAAATTCCAAAAACAATCAGAAAATATCCTAAACAGGATTTAAAAGGATAATAAGACTGCAAGACAAAATATCAATGCAAGCCTGTTGCCAACTAACTAGGTATTAAACCAAAAAAAAACATGCAATTAAAAAACAACAAGTGCAGCTAGACCGCAAACATAACTGACTCACAATACCGGAAGGACAAACAAGAGTACAGTTAGGCACCTACGCCACTGACTAGCAAGCTCAATCCAAGAAATACTGTTCGTACAGCTAAGCACAATCATCACTGACCACCATGTACAAGGCTATAAGCATAAAGAAAACTATGGAGTACGGCTAGGCACCATCGCCGCCGACTATCGAGTATAAATCTTGAAACTAAAACTAATTTGAGTACGGTTGGGCACCATCGCCACCGACTATCGAATATAATAAACCACAATATTGGTTAGAGTACAGTTAGGCAAAATTACCGCTGTCTTAAGGAATCAAAAATATGTCTACATGAGTACAGTTAGGCACCATCGCCACTGACTAACTAGAACAAAAATATAACTGTGAAACACAGTAATAAGGTCTTCGCAACACAAATGATGCGGAGAAAGATAAAGAAGAGTGTTGTGATCGGCATAACACCACCAATTTTCCAAACACAAACACCTTCGAAAATAAATGCATATTGTGATCGGCATAACACCACCAATTTTCCGGGCACAATAGCAAAAAGAATGCATACTGTGATCGGAACAACACCACCGAACTTCCGGGCACAGTAGCAAAAAAAATATGCATACTGTGATCGGAACAAACACCACCGAACTTCCGGGCACAGTAGCAAAAAAATATGCATACTGTGATCGGAACAACACCACCGAACTTCCGGGCACAGTAGCAAAAAAAAAAAAAAATGCATACTGTGATCGGAACAACACCACCGAACTTCCGGGCACAGTAGCAAAAAAATATGCAAAATCAAGGGAAAAGAGACCCCAAGATCCGCAAAAATAAGAATAGGAAAATTCCTGCAACACCATAGGTAAAAAAAAATCCCTATAGGTAGTAAAAATGTACAGAACACAAAGTGCTTGTAACAAAAAATGTATAAATTTGTAAACCGACAAAAATCAGGTATACCAAAATAGATTAATATAAGATCTTTTGATGTGAATAAACGCAGGTGGGTGAAAAAAGTTGTCAAAATGTCCTAAGTTACACTTTAGAATGTTATGTAATCGACTTTAATATATTTATGTGAAGTTACCTAACATACATCTCTAACATCTCATTCAAACGGCTATCACCCTATCATCCATCCCATCGTACATCAATCTATCATAAGCCGTCTTCAAACAAAAATATTAAAATCCGAACTAACAGTCGGAA
Source organism: Athetis lepigone (assembly GCA_033675125.1). Taxonomy (NCBI): domain Eukaryota; kingdom Metazoa; phylum Arthropoda; class Insecta; order Lepidoptera; family Noctuidae; genus Athetis; species Athetis lepigone. The sequence goes on from CM066237.1 coordinate 8,215,374, forward strand.
ATCAAATTAGAATTTAATAATATCTTTAACATGATAACGACCAGTGGTACCCTTATTAAGGTCTTTCAGAACGTAAACGTTATCAGAAACTTTTTCAATAATTTTACACTTTATAAACTTAGGAGCAAGTTTTGCCGAAAAATAAGTAGGCGCATGAGACTGAACAAAACTCCTTCTCCATACAACATCACCCACATCAAAAGAAATGACTCTGCGACCCTTATTATAATAGCGAGCATTACGCTGATAAGCTGTAAATAAATGTTTTTGAACTTTAACAAAAATATCACCAAGTGAATCAAGAGACTCAGCATAGTGACTTCTATTGGAAACTTCCAGCTCACTTAAGTTATCAATAGAATTACTTAAACGATGTAAAGAAGCATCAAAAATAAGTTCCCTACCAAACATTAAAAAGTTGGGTGTGAAATTTGTAGCAAGATTAATACTATTATTTAAAGCTAATTGAACATGAGGTAAATACTTAGACCAAGTTCTATGATCATCCTTAACAAAGCAAGCTATGCAAGTTTCAACAGTTTTGTTATATCTCTCAACAGGATTGTTTTGAGGGGTGTACAAAGTATTGTAAAATATATTTGTAATATTAAAACCTTTCATGAATTCTACAAAATGTTTAGAAGTAAATTGTGTACCATTATCACAAACAATTATTTTGGGACAGCCAAATTTAAGAAATATTTCTTTTTCAAAAAGTTTGTTTATTACTCTAGTCGTAGCATTTATCATTGGAAAAATCCAGCAGTATTTAGTGAAAACATCAACAACGGATAGAATGTATTTATGTCCAGAATAAGTTTTAGGTAATATACCAATAATATCCACTGAAAGCATCAACATTGGTCTATCGACTTTTTTAGGGTTAACCATTATACCAAAAGGAGGATGAGTGGTATGTTTATAAGCTTTACAAGTATCACAATCTAGAATATATATTTTAACATCATTAAACATTGCTTTCCAAAAATAGTGTTGTTTTAATTTATTCAAAGTTTTATGAATACCAAGATGACCTGAATTAATATCATCATGATTAGAACGAATTGTATCTAAGATATGTTCTTTAGGAATAACTATTTTCCAATTAAGACGACTATTAGGATCAAATTTACTTTTACAAAATTTATATAAAGTTTTATTTTCAACTCTAAAATTCTTATATCTGCAAGGAAATTTCTGACAATTAATAAATACCTTTTTATACCAAGGATCATAAATATCATCATCAGGTAAAACTAAATTATTTTGTGAAGTGCCTATTGCTGCAACTTCAATGCGTGATAAAGCATCTGGGACTAAATGTAAGGATCCTTTCTTGTGAACTATATCGAATGTAAATTGAGATATTCTAGCTGCCCAACGTGCTAAACGTCCACTAGGGTTACTAAGACCTAAAAGCCACTTTAAACTAGCGTGGTCAGTAATTACAGTAAACTTCATTCCTTCAATATAGGGTCTGAAATGTTCTATTGAAACTAAAATAGCGAGTAATTCGCGTTCTGTGGTACTATAATTGCGTTCACATTTATTGAGTGATCTAGAATAAAACGCAATAGGATGTTGATCTCCATTATCATCTTCTTGACTCAAAACACTACCAATACCAACTGCACTGGCATCACAATGTAAAAAGAAAGGTTTATCAAAATTTGGGCATTGCAAAACAGGAGAAGTAATTAAAGTTTCTTTTAATAGATTAAACGCACTCTCTGCTTCATCACTCCAACAAAGTGATTTTTTAGAATTTTTACTACCAGCCGTTAATTTAGTTAAAGGAGAAGCAATATCAGCAAATTTACAAATGAACCTACGATAATATGAGCACAAACCAAGAAAACTACGAAGTTGTTTTACGGTTTCAGGACGTGGAAAACTTTTAATAGTATCTAATTTAGAAGGATCAGTATGCAAACCATTACTATCAACTATATAACCAAGATAGCGAAGTCTATCTTTACAAAAATTACACTTTTTCAAATTAACTGTCAAACCAGCATCTTTCAATATTTTATAAATTTTGTTTAAATATTCTATATGTGAATTAAAATCTGAGTTTACACAAATTAGATCATCTAAATAACAAAACACAGTATTATCGAATTCAGGACCAAAAAGTTTATCTACTAGTCTCTGCAGCTCAGCTGGTGCATTAGTGAGGCCAAATGGCATGCGAACGAATTCAAAAAGTCCTTTACCCGGAACAACAAAAGCAGTCTTTTCTCGAGAAGTTTCTTCAAGAGCAATTTGCAAAAATGCTTTAGAAAGGTCTATTGTACTAATATATTTAGCTCCCCCAAGGTTATCTAATATTCTAGAGGTATAAGGAAGAGGATAAGAATCTTTAATAGTTACTGAATTTAAACGTCTTGAATCTAAACATAGTCTAGTACTACCATCCTTCTTTTCTACTGCCAAGACAGGTGAACACCAAGGTGATTTTGATGGTTGAATAATACCTTCTTTTAATAAAACTTCCACTTCATCATAGAGTTCTTTTTGCTTTGCAGGGCTTAAAGGCCAATATCTTTGTTTAAAAGGTTCACTAGTAACGTTAATTTTATGCTGAACAAGATGAGTAAGACCTAAGCCTTTCTTTTCATAAGAAATATTTTCGAAAAGCGAAATAGTATCATTTAATTTTTGTTTCTCTGAAGGAGAAAGTTCACTAGCAGAAGTGACTGTACAAACTTGCGCTTTATTGTTTTGAACATAAGTTATATTTTTCCATAAATCTTTAGCCAAATCAAATTTTAACCAAAAATCAAAACCTAAAATGAAGTCAGGTTGAAAGGAAGGTACTATAAGAAAATTAATATTTTCAGTTAAATTATCACAAGTAACTGGTAATTCTAAAGTGCCAATAATTTTCTGTGAAGAACCATCAGCTGTATAAGCAGCACTAGAAACAGAATTTATTTTATAACCTAAATGTAGAAATTGTTCATGGCTATTTGAGCCCAGGACACAACGACTGGAACCGCTATCTAACAAACCAGAAAAAGTATGTTTACCTACGGAAAATTTTAAGTATGGCCTAGTGTCATTATGTTTGACAAATAAAACAGGAGCTGATTTATAAATTTTGAAAAATGTTTTTAAATAATCCAACCAATCTGCAAAATCTTTGTTTCGAGTAGCATCATCGGGCCTGTGACATTTAACTAAATTTTTCTTCATCGAGACACTCGCGGTTACATCAATAACTGAGGCTCGATGCAGCCTAATCAGTTTTTTGACTCACTAGAGTTTTTATTATCTACATTACAAACATCACAAGTCTTAGATGTGACTCCAAGCTTCTGACATTTAAAACAAATTACGCCAGGTATGGATGTACACTTCTTAAAATGATGTCCAGATTTTTTACATTTTAAGCAAACTAAATTATTTGTTGAAACTGCATTAGACTTGACTGTACCTTTATTAGTTTTATCTATTAAAGTTTTTCGGTTGACAAAAACTTCAAGTTCCTTTGCAAGAATAAGAAACTGTTCAACAGAATCAATGTGTCTACCAAATATAAAAGGTGTGTAAATGGGTAACATGTTATGTTTAATTATATTAACCAAAACAGTATCAAACATCGGAGAGGAAAGACGACTAGCCATGTCCATAATATCTGTAATGAAGTCTGGAAGAGATTCAGAACTTTTCTGTTTCTTGGTACGAAGGTCATGCTCCAAAAAGTAATCAAAATCTGGCTTGTCAAAACGTTTAAGCAAAGCGAGTTTAAGCTGGTGCCATGAAGAGATATGAATACGAACAGTGCGAAACCATTTAAGAGCAATATCACTAAGCAAGTCTGAAAATGAACCAACCAATAAAATTTCATCAAAATTTTTATATAAGAAATATTCCTCAACTACAGTAATAAATTCCCTAACACAAGATTTTCCATCAAATTTAATCTTACTTCTATTTAAATCTGGCAACTTAGTTACAGAAGGCAAATTTTTCTTAATGTGATCATTGACCAAAGCATTCATTGAATTAAACGAAGGCAAAGCATGAGTCGCAAGCGCAGAAGAAGAGTGTGCAACCCTGTCCATATGATCAAAAGGATGTTGTATCTCTGTCAAATTAATCATCTCAGCTACATGTGCGTTAGCAGCAGGAACTGAGCCAGCAACAACAGATTCAGCTAAAGGCGGAGGAGACTGATCTTCCTTACTCATTGTGAACAAGCAGAATTATCAATAAGTAAATAATTAGCCAAAGGCAAAAATTCAAAGTACTAAAATATTTGAGGTTATGTTAAAGTATTTGAAGTTAAGTTAATGTTGTATTCTTTATGAAAATATCAAAATGTTTAGCCGCGTAAGGATGCAATAATAACTTACAAGGTAAGTTTTAAAACTTAAAGTATGATTTGAAAGTAAAACTAAAGCTTACTTAAAAGTTAAACAAAGTGAAAAGTCACCGCACTAATATTACACTGTTGAGTACTTAAATATAACAAAATGTCTTACCATACAATTATGATGCTTATATAAGAGTATAAAAACAATGCTGTAACTATAAAAGTTAACAAAACAAAAATAAGTAGTACAATATTGTCAGTAGGAAAATATCTTTGACATTATATTTCAAAAGAATGCAAGATGCAAACAATTAATATTTAAGAATTACACAAATCTGTAAACAATACCATTAAGTTATCAAATGCAATAATAACCCAAACAAAGCAATGAAGCTACTACTAATGTTCCTGTTCCGGAAGCCAATTTTATGTAACGTGTTATGTTACATTGTTAATAATGTGAAGTCCCGATATAAAAGTAATGTTAATTATAAGTTAAAAAGTCGGGCGCCAGGGAGCTCCACTAAACAAAATACAATGGTGCCGAATAGCAAAATGTGTCAGAAGAGTTGAACTTTTAATCTGCCGGCGGGAGGCTAAATAAGGGAAATCAAACTAACATACTCTTTTGTCTTTCCTTTATTATTTTGGCCCGTAGCTTCATTTAAATATGTTAAAACCAAACACTAAAAATATGAATAGCTTATTAGCTAGATAGTTAAATTTACTAATAAGAAATTTAATCTAAGAATTTAAGGTTTTAAAGGTTATTCTGGTTTAAAGTACATACGGGTTATTATTATTTAAAATACAGGTTATTATTGCATCATGTTCGTGCGTAAAATAAATATTTAAGACACTCCTACCAGATATTGGCTGGGTCTACCGATTTACTTAGCCTGAGACAGAGCCACGCGTGTAGAACGACGACAGCTTCATTGTCCAGAAATCGGCAAAAAGAATCCCAGTAAAAAGGTATAGAATAAAGAAAAACGCCGAATATAGGCTGAAACAAACGGGTTAGCCGGTTAAAATTTGAAAAACTGACAATTTACCATTCGAATATGTATGATCTTGTATTTTGGATAAAAAAAATTAAAACTTACCGTTTTTCTCGAAAAGAACAAACAAATCTCTAAGCAGAGTGCATACCCATGGCACAAGCCAATGGAAATATATTTATGTTATCATTTATCTGAAAAACAAGACGAAACAATGAATGAGATTCCAATTCGAAGGGCGTGCGACAGCATGGCATTGAAGAAACGAGAAAACGCCAATACTCACCAAAATTCATGGTTATTTATAAACCATTGTTTATTTTGAATAGAATTAATAAAACATTTCTGCCCACGATGGGGTCAGATTATAATATTAAAAAATTCAGGCTACGAACAAGCAGCCATTCTTTTGAAACGGAATCGCAGAGTGACATCTGTCAAAAACGACACATCCACCAAAACTCTTACCACAGATAATATAGACGTGTTGTTCGGAAACATCCACTAAAAATCACTTCCAATGTAACGAGATAAAAATAACTCGTTACAATTATAATGATATCAAATATAACTTCCAAATTAAGTAAATTCTATATTTTTTGCTGTAACTTATTTATCATTTTCATATTCAATTGAAAAATCAATCCCATCCTCGTAACCATCAACATCATCAATAACATTTTTATTGCCTGTAAGTGATTTTTGCAAGTGGACTTCCAGCGCACACCATCAAGCTGAAGGTCGGCGTCCCGATCATGCTTCTTCGGACCTGTCCCCTCCGAAGTTGTGTAAGGGGACCCGGATCAAAGTCATCTCACTGCAAAGGAATATAATTGAAGCGGAAATTCTGTCGGGTTGTGGCGTCGGCGATGCAGTGTTTATACCAAGTATTCATCTCATACCGCACAACTACCCTTTCCAATTCAAGCGCGTGCCGTTCCCTGTGAGTGTGTGCCACGCCATGACTATCAACAACTCGCCAGACGCTGAAGGCTGCAGGTGTCGACCTCAGGACGAGCTACTTCTCACACGGGCAGCTGTACGTCGCTTGCTCCCGCGTCACGAGTCCTGATTTTTTGGCTGCTGAGAGCAAAACTACAAACGTATAATTTACAGAGAAGTTTTGTAACAATTCACAATCGTTAATGGTTTTTTATATCGTGGAATGTAGAAAAAATTGGTCAAGTGCGTGTCAGGCCACGCATAGAAAAGGGTTCCAAAACGAAACACGTCGCATTAACAATTTAACAACAATTTCATCTGAGCCGTTGTAGCTTTCTTTTAAGGTTCAATCCAAGGACTACCATCATTTTGTTTTTTTTTCGAAAAAGCCTTTTAAGTTTGAGAGAGAGGGGAGACTATTTTGACAAAAAAAAACGCAGTGATTTTTGCAAGTCCACTTGCAAAAATCACTTACAGGCAATAAAAATGTTATTGATGATGTTGATGGTTACAGGGATGGGATTGATTTTTCAATTGAATATGAAAATGATAATTAAGTTACAGCAAAAAATATAGAATTTACTTAATTTGGAAGTTATATTTGATATTATTATAATATATATATATATATATTATGTACGTATATACGTATTTACATAATTATAAATATATTTATTATTTTAGTGTTTTGATCTAAGATCTACATACTTACTAAGCTAGTAATTTAAGGTATGGAGTGACATGACAGTGATTAAAAATTAAAGATATATTTGACGATAATGAAGTTTTATTTTTTAAAACATACAAATCTGTCATAATTCCTTATAAATTTCAGTGTTTTTGTTATATTTTAAAACTTGAATCCTTAAGGCTTAATGTGTTTATTATACTGGGCTTTTAAAATAGTATTTTAATGATAAGGATCCATCCTCGTATTTTGTAATTATCTCGAAAAATTTGTCATAAAGTCGGACTTTAGATTAATAAAATTAAAAAGTATCTGTTTATCCTTTACTTAAAACCAACACCAGAAAGTTAAAGTAGAGAATCAAAGACGAAACACGATCTGAACTTAAAACTTGAATATCTCAAAACTAAGTCTATGTGGGGTGGATCCTTTCTGTTTAACTACGTCCAATTTTGATAACCTGTGATTTAAAATCACTTAAATACTTTAATTTGGTATTCCCGAGCACCATTGTAGTGGTCTAACTAATGTAATAAAACATTTTCTTAAGCACACTTTGTATCAATAATCTTTTGGTATTTCCTAACATTTTTCCTCTTATGTAGAAATACTTTATTACTAGAGAAATTATTTCTGCACCAATCATGTTGACTGGTAGAGAATGAGTAAAAGTTAATATTCATGTTGTACAATATGTTTTCCTTCCTGATTGTTTTATTTTACCTTGTACCTATACTCTGTTGGTTTACGTGATTAACTAAATATTAACCATATTGCCATGTCTGTCATTGCTTTTTTTTATCTTGAAAACTAGCTTATGCCTCTAGGACCATCGGTTGGGACCAGTTTTGCATTTAAACAACAAAAAACTCAGCACACATTTAGTATTTATAGCTTTATTTAATTGTTCTCAATTCGAAACAACAAAATTGTACATGATTAAGCATATCAGTGTTATCATAGCATAAAGAAAAGAAACAAACTTGGTACAATAACTACAACAACATTACAATTCCTACCTAATAGGTATAGGTGGTAAATATATTATTTCAAAACTAAGTTGATCAATTCCCTACATACTCTTTGTTCAATGTGAGTACCATAATCTAAAGAAAGTTGATAGCGCATAGTGAAACTACAAATTTTAATACTTATACACTAGAAGTTGTAAACTAAAAGAAATAAGTAGCATTACTACCATGCGAAATGGCTAACGCTCAACATAATGCCGTGCCCCATATACGGTCAGTCCACAACGCTGGCTTTCAGCGCTTACCGGCAACGTGTTTCCCGCCTCGGAACAATAGACTATGTCTTTTATTTATTGTTCCAAGGAAGGCTCATCTGCTGTCGTCAACAGAATAATCAACGGCTTGACTTCTGTATAGAAATATTTTAATAAGTGAAGGTCAATAAACCAATATCAATGAGTAAACAAAGAGATAATAATGTTAGATATTGAAACCAATGATAATACAAGCAAAAAGACTTGGGCGAGTTAAATACACAATACTTAGCATGTACTTTATCCAAGCACTATACCTGTCACTATTACACAAGTGCCAAACGTCAAGTGCACGATAGAAACAAAACATGGCTAAGCCAAAGTACTCGCTAAGTAACATCTATTTATCTCGCCATTAGATAGTTTACCGTAGCAGGATTTAAACTTCTGGAATGGTGCACTAATGCACACATCTAAAGTCATCAAAATTGGTAAAGCTTTTTAGGCACACTTTCGTATTTGAGTAATATTAACTAAGTACGAAATGAAATACTTAAAAAAAAATTATTTGTCTTGGGTTCTCTTCACAGGATACACTTTTGGTTTGTTCTGTGTCTGGGTGTAATTTATCTTCCTTTTTATTTGTATATGTATTTCTTAATAAATATAATAATATCAGTAGTCTGGTTACCATAGCACAATTTCTGCTTAGTTTGGGTTCAGATGGATGTGTGCGAGTTGTCCCAAGATTTTAGTATAGGATGAGGATTTATTAATTTATTTTACTTTACTACAGTACAGTCAGCATCAAAAGTCGATGACCACATTTAAAATTTCAAAATCGCTGTACACCGTATAATACCTAAATTGCTCAACATGACAAGCACCAGAAATTAATGATCATCATAAAAGAGCATAAGTAGGTGACCACCACTTTTCAAAAGTCGCTAAACAAAGTTATGGCAAAAAAAGCATGACATTCTTCGTCTCTAAAGTCACTAAACAAATTTTTGACAAAAATAGCATACCATCGTTCATCTCAAAAGTTCCTGAACAGCATCAATTGTTTTTTGGATTTAATATGTGTGTGTACTCGTATTTTTGTGAAGTGACATTAATATAACATTTCTTTCCGAAGTTTGACAACAAAACATCTGGGGGCACGGTAGTACCTCCGCCAAGATGATAAATTATTCTGATTAGTAAAAACGTTTATAATCTACCCTGGGTACTTGTCGCAGATATTTATCAGATTTTTTTTGGATTAAATTTTTTACATCAGTGTAGACTGTCAACAAAGTTATAATTAAGTGGAAATATTCTTTTTATATTTAAGGATAAATATTAGTTTAAATACCCCCAACTATGTTTCCTAAACAATTTATTTAAAAGGGAAACTGCGTGAATTTTGAAAATGAGCCATTGGTTTACAAATAAGGTTATAATTCAAGCGTGATATGGAAAGTTTAGATGACTTTGAAAATGTGCTGGTTGCTTGTACTATTCTCATTGGCTCTAAGAAATAAAAATAATATATTTTGGAAAGTTAAATTCGAAATTTACATCGATTTGTAACTCTGCAGATAGAAACAAGCACTTTTTAGTTTGCAGTTCAGTATCCGAAACAAAGTAATGTTCAGCAACTTTTGGTAGTTATGCAGTTAAGTTATTTTTGGACGTTGCCATGATTACACTAGATACCAAAAGAACCATTTTATATTGTTCAGTGACTTTTGCAAAACTAATTGTTGTGTTATTTTTGGATGTTATAACGATCAGCAATTTTTGACAAAATGGTGTTCAGTTAATTTTGAACTTTAATGATGTTCATTCAATACTGGCGCTTATCTTGTTGAGCGATTTATGGATGATATAGTGTTCAGCGGTTTTGAAAATCTGAATGTGGTCAGCGACTTTTGATGCTGACTGTACATTCATATTTAGCCAATAAATGGACTCAAATGAAAATGAACCTACCTTAATTATAATTATCAACGTTAAATTTATTTCTAACTAGCTGTTCCTTGCGATACCACGGTTTCTGGTTACTGCTCGGCTCCCGTGGGACATAGCGTGATATTATTTAGTCCCGTGGGACATAGTTTTTGAAATCGGTCCAGTAGTTTTGAGTTTATTCGTAACATACAAAAATACAAATCTTTCCTCTTTATAATCCATACTAATATTATAAATGGGAAAATGTGTCTGTCTGTCTGTCTGTATGTTTATCTTTCTTTCACGGCAAAACGGAGCGACGAACTGACGTGATTTTTTAAGTGGAGATAGTTGAAGGGATGGAGACATAGGCTACTTTTTGTCTCTTTCTAACGCGAGCGAAGTCGCGGGAAAAAACTAGTATTGGTATAGATAAGGTACTTAAAGAATAGTATAGATGGACCATTTCAGCTTTAAAATAAAATTGTGTGTTAGGAAAAAATATAATTATAATAAGGTAGTATCTAACCCATAGATAACATTTTTCCTTAGTTCTGTTTACCTCATGCATAATCATGACATTGTTGTACATTGTGACATTTTACCCGTCCTCCAAATGAAGGTTAATTAACATTACTAGATACATATTTTGTCAGAAAATAAAAAACAAACATAATATTAGTATATTTTGTACTGGGCAATTTTATTTCTTTCAACCAATGAGTTACTTAAAACATTTAGGGCCGTTTTTTCAATTGCCGGATAACTTTTATCTGAAGAATATGTTTGACGTTTTGACAGCTTTTGTATAGAAAATATGTCAAACCATCATATTTATTCTTAAGATAGAAGTTAACTGATGATTGAAAAATCAGCTCTAAATACAGTACCCTAATAACGTATTTAAACTTGATATGCTCTGAGAGCACATCAACTAGGTCCCTTTTATGCTATTCCCTAACTAATGGTTTTTTTTTTGAGGATGGGAAATCATCAAATGTCTTCTTCCGCCCTGAGCGGCACGGGAGTGACGGCCATTTACTGACTAAAACCAACCCAGCCTTGTTCCTTCGGTTGCCCTTTATGTTCCGGGGCCACGGTAACTATTAAAACTATTCCGCAACCCCTTCAGGCTTAAGTACTTCCCAATAGTGTGATATTACAAATATTGCAATAACTACATAATTATTATGTTATCACTAGCTGTCAGCTACGACTCCGCTCCCGTAAGTCGTAGCGCATGATGTTAATTAGCCTATCCTTGCCCTATAGCCTTCTTCGATAAATAGGCTATGCAACAAAAAAGATTTTTTCAAATCAGGCCAGTAGTTCCTGGACTTCACGCGTTCAACCAAACTAACAAACCTTTCAGCTTTATAATACATATTAATATTAGAATTTAGAATAGAATTATCATCTTACTGTTTTTCTGTAGAACTTTTGGATAATAATAAATTGCTCATTAGAAACTAGCTGTGCATGTTTAAGCCAAAATAAATCTTTGCAAATAACAATGTCTAAGTTTATTCTCTTTATCAGGAGGTAAACATGTACTTGTGTATCTAAACTACATTTTACATAAAATGTATGTTGTTATCTTTCTTCCTGATATCTTATCTATCTTTGTATAAATGATTCGTAATATCACTAATATGTCATCATTAAGTTAATTTCCATTTCTAAATTATGATTTGTGTACAAAGAATGTAGTCTTTCTAAATATTTTTATGTATTATCTGTAGTTTTTTTTGAATGCTTTAATCTCCGGAACTCCTGGCCCGGTTCTGAAAATCCTTTTGGTAACAGGAAGCTTTATTATCTCTTTAGTGATTGTGATATTATGTTATCTATAAAAAGTAATTATGAGAGTTACTAACGTATCTTCTGGCTATATCTAGTAACTTAAATTTAGCTTACTACTCCCTGCGACTTTGTCCACATTCAAGTCGGTTTTTATTACATACCGGTAAAGCCGTTAAAAAGTATTTTTTATGTTTCTATAAATTCCAGTCCTTTTAGATTCCTCTAAACCTGAATTAGTTTAGCGGTTTAGGCAGGAAAACGTTAAAAACAAAAAGACCGTCGCAGTTATAGTATGGATGTCGAACGTAGATGTGACGTTTTCTGTTGGAAATGGGTAATTTAGCCCGTCGATAAGGAATTCTACGCAGACTTAATTAGTAAACTCGTAACTAAACCGCCCATGGTACTTACAATTTCTGAGAAACGACCAAAAAATCTAATAATGAGAGACTGGAAAAACGTGACTGTTCTAAGCTAAATATGGCGTAAATAACCCAGGGTTCAGACTCCTTTATTGGGACTTCAAATATTTTACCTGTGAAATGTTTGTCTCCTTTGATGATGATTTGACCATATTAACTTTTCGTTATCCATCTTGGTACACTAGTTAAAGCGGAAATTAGTAGCCCTTAAGCATTTTGCGCGGACAGTAGAGATATGGCACAATTAATATTTACTTCCTGCCCTGTCCTACTTGGGGACGGCGCAAGACCTTTTCGTCTCTTATTCAACCTTCATGATATAATTCACTCCTTTCTTCTTATTATTATTCTTTACACAAATCCTTCCACCGTTTTTCGACCTTCTTTCTCCTCCATTCTTCTACAAAAAAAAAGAAAAACCACCACCACTTTTAGATTATGCTGATGTTTGTTTCCTCGATGCGACTGAAGAACAACTAAATAAGCTCGAACGTCTGCAGAATTTGTGTATCCGTTTCATCTTTGGTCTTCGAAAGTACGATCATGTGTCGGAATTTCGGAAGCAGCTGAAGTGGCTACCTATTCGGCAGCGTCGAGATTGTCACACTCTTTCATTTCTCTTCTCTATTCTCCATCATTCTAAGGCTCCTTCGTATCTTCGGGAACGCTTTGAGTTTCTTGTACCTAGAGGTAAACCTTGTCGTTCAACTTCATCTCTTCTACTTCGTTTCCCTTCCCACTCTTCAAGTAGGTATGATGGTTCATTTACTGTTCGTGCTGTGCGTCTTTGGAATGCACTTCCGCACTCTTTGCGGGATAGCATTTCCTTAGAAGTGTTCAAGAAGGGAATAAGAGAACATTTCCTGTCTATTGATTGATATGTATATGTATTTATTTATTGTATTTATTTATGTATATATTGTAGTTCTGTATGATTAAGAAAATGTATTGTCTTGCACATGAGTATATCCTCCACTGCAAAATTTCTCTACCAAATTATGGTTTGCTGGAAGAAAACTCATTTATGGCTTAAGCTCGCCTTTGTACATGATTATTTTATTTGCTACCATTATGTATTTTTGTTTTCTTGTTCGTGTGCAATAAAGAATATATGAATATGAATATTATGAAAAACATTTGAATTTCGATCACCAAGGGACAGTTAAGTTCCGCCTTTAGTATTGATGATTTGCTCTGTGCTCTTTGACAAAGGCCTTTGTCCCAAAGTGACAAAGTATGGTACAATAACATAGATGACGGATACGGTTTAGTGGGACGATTCACACCGGTACAATTTGAGGTGTAGTTTTTGGTTCTAAAGCCTCTCATGATGTCATTATAGGTATAGGTAATTGAAAAACATGACTAAACGTATAGCCTTGTGAATTGAATCATGAATATTCAGTTTTTCTGTCCTTCCGTTTAGGCCAATCTTGTAAAAGTAAAAGAGATATTCTGGTTTAGCTTTAAGGCAGTCAAAAATGGAGCCTAGATAGAGCTCATAGTTGCACGCATTCGTAAATTATTTTTTTAAGTTTGAAATCCGTCATTTCGTTGGAGACCAATCAATTTGTAATATCTCCTTAGATAACTACCTAGATCGGTTAAACGGAACTGTTACTACATGTGCAGGATGTGTTAAAAGAACTCGCAATCTTATCTTATTGAAATCCGCGCTAAATAACACAAACGTTTTATTATTTAATTACATGAGAGCTACAACTAAGACTTAGTAATAAAATAAACGTGCATGTAACAATGTAAATTATGTCTTCGTAGAACAGCAATCTAAAGATTGGAGACCTCATATTTCAATTGAACAGGTCATATCTCGTAACAGTTTATCAGACCCCGAGAGCTCCACTTATCAAAAACAACAATTTTGCAAAAATGCAAACACAGAATTGCCCGATCGATTTGTTATATCAAATTGACATCCTTAATCCGTGTTATCGGATTGTGACGTCACAGCCTGCGTCTCGTTTTATCACGACCAATTTGTGCGGACGTCTCGCTTGCACACTTTCACTTTTTTTTTCACCGCTTTCCCAATGGCGAAACTCGGTTGTCTTTGCCAAATGTTTCGCGAATGGATGCAGACTGTCGGCCATTCAACGATTAAACTTTGTGGGTGTCTTAATCTTATTAAAACGGATTTCTTTGACATTGTTTTGCCTTTTTTGCGCCATTGTTCTTGATCGTGGCAACCGTTAAGTATTGTGGTTGGTAAACAGTTAATTTTCGGCGTAAACTTTTTACCGTAATTTTGTTTTACAGACTTTTTAACTTGTGCGGTGTATTTTTATCCTATTAAGTGCTCTAGGTATAAAATAAAACTGGAATTAAAAATTTCTATGAACAATTATCTATTCCTATTCTCAAGAGACTAAACCATTAATCTAGATACTAAGTAATTGGTAAACCTACGTACCTATATTATGTAAATCCTAAATCCAACTAAATACTGACATTTCTGTTATCAGCACTAGAGATAATTAACATAACACCACGCTCGCTTGTAGGTCATCCATAACATTAAACTACCATCTATTATTCAAACCAGCCTGTATATTCTGTATAATAATAATATGTATAGGTACATAGCGAATATGGTCTGAATATTTAATCAAATAATAAGACTAAGTAGTTAAGAAACAATACTTATAGCAATTGAGTATTTATATTCTTTTCCCGACAGGTCTTAATAAGATGCTTTGCGAAATTCGACATGCCTATTCAAAATTACATGCAGCAGTTGCCACTACTTGCAATCTCAAGAAGAGCTCTTTTGTTTTGTTCAACAGCTGAGAATATGTCAACTCCTTAGCAAGCGCATTCTGTTACTAACAATACTATGAATAATTAATTATTTATATTCAATTTAATAGCACTTTACTTTTAGTTGAACGTCCGCCTGTCGTAAAATATCCGACCTTCTTTATAACTGGACTTTATCAACATCGTATAGATTTTATCAATCGTGTATTCTGGACCGCTTACAAGTCCGCTATACGTCTCTATGTCATACAAGGTCGTTATTTCAGCTGCTCTACTTGCTTACAAAAACTATGGAAAGGTCATTAGGTCGTCGTCTGGTAGACAGGTAACACGCGTAGAGTTCGTGTAACTATTACTTACATACAATAGTCTGTGGTACAGTCTCATTATTCATACCATTCTTTAAGATAAATTTACATAAAAACGTAAGTATGTTGTTAAAGTATAAGTACTAAAGTAACTATGTATGTTATCAATGTTCCTACAATGAGTTATCCTTCCTCATTCGGCATCTAGATTATTATGGTGATGTATCATTCATTTATTGTGTAAACATTTGAGGTCACAACGACACCAAGACTCACCAAGCAAGTTTTTATCTATTCTAGGCGTTGCGTTGGTCAGAATATACTTGATTATTAATTAGGAATCCTGATTTTAGTTTTATCACTTTTGCGTCGAGTTTCGTATGTTCTTAGCAATGCAGATTTTAATTTGTAATAGATTCGGTCTAGAACTGGAATCAGTTTTATTAATAAAGGAGTGTCTATGACACTATGGTGTCTATTTTCGTATTCAATGAAATAAAACTTGTTAAGTAGGTACTAAAAATTTTAAATTCATTTGACAAACGTAAAATGCGACAACATTCTTATCTAATTAAAACAATACTCAGAATAAAACCTCAAATACCTAACCCAATTATCAGCATTACAATGAGTTGAAAAAAAAATATGACTTGACTATGGATGGTTGACCATAGACATCCGTTTGTTATATTGATAAGATAATGCTGTATAGAATTCTTTGAATAGAAAAGTACCTATTATGTCCTAATGTTATAAGTTCATTTGCCTTTAAAATGGTACTGAAAATATGGATGGAGCTAGCATCTGTACAGAGAGCTGTAAAAATTCAGGATGCATCATTGTCATTTATTACGTAACATAATATATAAATAGGACGTCAATTATTTGAATGACCTACAACCAACCAAAACAAAGTTGAGATCGACAAACCCCGATGTTTAAATACTTCCAAACAAAAATACATAAGCAAACAACATTTGTGCCTTGTGCCAAATATTTCCAGCACATGAAGGTAGTACAATCTGACAAATTTCTTTAACAGATTTACAACTTTATTGCTAAACTTTTAGGTTGTAGATTGCGAATGACAGTTTCAGGTGCTCCGGTCTTCTGATCTTATGTGGTTATGCACATCAAGTTTAGTTTTACGTTAACTCAGACTCTTCTGCAAAGTAATTAATGGTCGTGCCAGGAAACATAACACAATTAAAGTTTGAAATTGTGCAATCAGATTTAGATTATAATCTCCAAGATGAAGTCATTGTACACAAACCAATTATTTGCTTCCTGCATAAAGTTTGTTATGCGATAAGATTCTGCATCGTATAAGATTTACTTTGAATGCTTTGTTGTATAGAACTTCTAGAAATTTCCGATAGACGAGGTCTGTGAGTACAGAAAGGTTTTTGTCCGGCCAAAGCGACATCAGCTTTTTCCAGGGCTTGAAATACCGTTAAAAATATGGTATCGTTACAGCCCTTTGATGCAGATATCGTTATCTATTAAATAACGTTACCAAATTTAACGTTATATCTGGCACATTTTACCGTTAAACATACGTAACGTTATAATGTACGATAACGTTAATTTTATCGTTATGAGTCAGTTTTGTTACCGGCGGCGTATTGCCAAACTGTATGCTGACCCAGACACCCATAGTCTGTACTGAACTACGTCGTGCTCATTGAAATCACAAACAAATTGGAGCAATGTACATACGAGCTCAGAGCATTCCGAGAAACTAATAAGGATCGTCAATCCGAGAGCGATCGATCAAAATTTTAGGGCGCCCCGACTCGGACAGGTTAGGTTAGAAGGAGGTGGCGGGGTCGTAGTGAGCGAGCGAAGCGAGCGAACAGACCCCGCCACCTCCTTCGTGGTTATTTTTTTTTAAACCACCCAGAAGTACGAGCCCCGCGAAGCGGGGCTCCGTCGAGTTATCTTTTTTAGACATTAGAGTGAAAAATAATTAATTTTACACGAAAAAATCCTAACTTAACCTCAAAATTGACGTAACATAACCTCAAACTTTGATCATCGATATCTCCGTAACCATGGGGCTCCTAAGGTTGGGAGTGGTGTGGGGGGTATAGTATTTTAAAGCAAAATGTAATTTGATTCAGACACTCTCTGAATAGGTATACAGTTTGCTCTTCAACTAAAAAGGCAAACTGCGATCGAACTCAGAGCAACCCCGGTCTGGGTCAGCATACAGTTTGGCAATACGCTTACCGGCGCGGCGCGGCGCCGCCACTACCCGCCGAGCCGCGCCCGCGCGGCCTTGGAAAAAAGGGCAACGTCGCATAAAATAACCAAAATATACCGTTAACTTGTTACCGCTATTTTCACAATAACATTAAAAATACCGGTAATTTTTAACGCTATTGACGTGACAACGTCTTAAATTAGGTTGCGGCTGGGAGTCACTTATGAAAAAGTGTAACGCTCGGTAACGTTACGATGAGTCACCGAACGAGAGAGAGGCCCGCCGAATGCCTTGCGTCTCTCTCCCACTCAACTATGATCGGTAAAAGACGTTGTCACGTAAAATCTTCGCCCGTAAAACCGACTTTACAGGCAACCATTTTTTTTAACGTTCTTTTAATGTTATGTTACTAAATAACGCTACCAAATCATACCGATATGGTACCGATATGGTATACTAAATAACGCTACCAAATCATATCATATCTCTATGGAAATAACGTTACTTAACGTTATTTTTAATGTGAATTGGTAACGTTTTCAAGCCCTGGCTTTTTCTGTGATTGGACTCATAAATCACAATTTCCGACTAGACTATACTAACTGAAACTGTTGGATAATCCATAAATCATATACCTACGTAACTGTATAAAACCGCTAAGTATTTTACACCATTTAGCTTCTGCCAGCAGCGGCTTCGTCTATTAGTCAACAGAAAAAATTAGGCCTTAATTGCCCTTCCTCGGGATTTAAGCTTTTTCCGCACCTTTGGTCAACCTCGGTTCAGTGGTTTAGCCGTAAAAGCGTATCAGACAGACCGAATAATATTAAATGGATTATTCAATATCCAGCTTTGAAATATTATATCCATAAAATCCCTAGTTATTTGCTTCAATGCTAGCTGGCCATTATGATGTAGATTTGTTATGAGTTGAAAGGAATGGCACAGTTGACACGCGCATCGAATGCGCGGGCGCCGTCAGCGCCTATTATGTCATCGACTGTTAAGTAATAGTCGGAAATTGAATTCAATTCTATGTTTATCATAATAAACATGTTCTTGTTATAGGTAGGTACTTCGTTTTAGCTGGTGATAGTTTAAAACATTTCTGATTACGTGCTGCCAAACAGTTATTAATAGGGATAAAAATTTCCATATTATGGTGGTGCCAGTGTTATGGTATTGGTTCTATAATTACTAATAGCCGATCTAATGGAGGCCATACACGCTAGGGTATGCATGATGGTTTTAGCCGTGCATGCATAACCGACAGGCAAGCCCTAGCGTGTATGTGATTAAACTGTACAGTTATCGGTGCATGCAAACTCGGTTATGCTTGTCGGTTTTGCATGCACAGTTATAACCATCATGCAAACCCTAGCGTGTATGGCCTCCATAAGGAATTTGACCGCAATTCATTAGTTTTTAGTTTTGTGTGTGCCAAATTTTATATTTATATTATTTATTTTATAAGAGAAAAATGAAAGCTTGTGCCTACTTAAATAGCTCCAGCTAGTTCAGAGAATCGGAATTGGAATTATCGGCTATCGTGGCCGGTTGGAAACATAAATAGGAGGAAACTAGGTACGATATTCTTGGCTGTCATCTTTTCAAGGAATCGTCTAGCTTGCATGTCTACATTTCTAGAATAAAATACCGTCATGTTTTGTTGAACCGTGATATGTAATGAGACTACAATGAGATGACATTAAATGACCCACCTATTCACCCACGCTTTTTGCGTCTAGGAGTAATGCCCTAAAATTGTCCTGAGGTGTCATTGCTTTCATACGCTGTGGGGAGTGTAAAATTGACCATTGAGTCATATGAAGTCACTCACAAAACACTGGTATTCAGCTGGATTGGATAGGCTGGAAGCCGACCTCAACATAGTTGAGAAACGGCTAAGAATCTCCCTAACCATCATTTTACCATACAACCAGATCCATTCGCGGCATAAATTTTTACACCCTGTTCCTTCAAGTTCCTTATAACCTCGATGATATCTTGATGTATTTCCGTTTCCGATGTGTAAGATCTGCAAGAGCATCTAATTGGTGAGGCTAGGCACTTATTAGGATCTAATTGCCGGAAGAATTGCCTAATCTTCCATAGAGAATCTACAGTTGGTCGACCGTTGCCCACTATTTGTATTTCGTCAAGGTTTTCGTTCGTTGCCGAGCCGTCATGTGATCTCATTGTCGCTTATTGCTTTCCATGTTTTATTAAGATAAGATGTGCATGTCAGTTTGTTTCGTAGATAGGTGGAAATGAGGGCGATGTTTCACGGTTGTCAAAAATGCTGGCCGTCTCGAGAAGTCAAGATACACTTAGCTAAGATGTGCCTTAACTTAAAAGTATGTGGCATGGAATAAGATTTATGTTCCACTGACCCCCACAGCTAGAAAGTGTGGTAATCTGAACTGATTTTCGGACTGTCTGGATGTATAACCAAATAGATCTAGGAGTAGGGGTATAGTGTTACTGTTACCGGTATGAGACCATTCGTTTTTGAAGCACCACTTTTTAACAATTGAAATACATAAAAACACAAAGCGGCCCAAATTCTAGTCGGTCCAAAAGATTAGGAGGAGCTTGGTGACAAACGCATTCGATAATAGGAATTAAGATAAGAATGAATCATGTCCAAATGGCTTTGATTCACTTACAGTGAAGTCTATTCAACCCACTATTAAGTAGGTACCGTTTTATGATCTTATTCTTCTTCAATAGATAGTAAGTAGTTTCGAAAGTACATAGAGAGGTTACTGTGTCACTATCAGATATCGATGACGAGACATGACAATCTGATATTTCTTCAGAACGAAATTCGTCTAAACGTAAAAAAAACTCCTTTGTATAAAAAACTATTGCTAGGTTACGTTCTCTATTCCGCCAAAGAAACCGCTTAGGTACGTTATTTAAGTTACTTTTCATCAAAAGAACGATCGTAGGCAGGTACACCCACTAAATGAGGTTTTAGATTTTATCGAATCTGTAGCTCGGTCGGGTTTAGTTTACGTTTAGTAGGTAATCACGTTTTCTTTGTGATAAAGTACACGTACCTATGGAAATCTTGTATATTACTTTGTGGTTTAGTTTTCTTCCTTTCATAAATTTTAATTGGTGGAACTGCACCTTCAAAAGCTAGGGCTGAAAAAAAAATCTCATTCAAAAATTCAATCGTTTAAAATTATTTGTCAGTTAGGATTCCGGGGCACCCCTGCCTTCACAGAGTGCCAAAAAGGTCTTTCAAAATTCAAAGGTGCCTTAAGCTGCTATCCCGCTGGCTTTTTACGAGCATTGGGGCTTTTAAGCTCTGCACTGACCAGCCTTTTCCCAGTTACACTCCTGACATAGGTACATAGATTCAAGACTGAAACAGTTTTAAGCACACTTATTCGAATAACGAATTTGGTCACGCTTATACAGTTCTACTTCTATCAGCGTATTTCTCATACGTACGAGAACCTCGTATACCGTCCTACTTACGGAACTCTGCAATTTTATTCAGTTTATGTCCATAGACAACAACGATTTTATATAGCTGAAGTGACGCGGAAAGTTGAACTGGAGTGCACGCGTCTTCTTTCCAAATCTTTGTTTTCAATGGACAAGAGCTAAATAAATATGCGTACCTTGCCAGTACTGCTTCCCTAAAATTAGATTTTAATTTGGGTTATACTAGACAGACACGTCCTAACAAAAATCTAGAGTTACTCTATAGATATTTTTTTGTGCGCCCATGTAACCAACCGAAGTAACCAACTAACCAAAGGTGCCCACTGTACCCAGCAGTTCAGTAGTTTTGACGTGAAAGCGAGACAGATAGTGTTACTTTAGCATTTAGATTTTTACAAAAACCCTGATATGCTCTTTATATAGGTACCCCCTTTGCCCTTGTGTGGTGCTTGGCTAAGCAATATTGTTGTCACTGTCGCAAAGATCTCACAAAGGTGATGTCGCAAAGGTCTATAAATCTCGGCAGAAGAGTAGTAAGCGTGACCCAGCAATAATTTTTGCCAAGTATTACTTAGTTTGATGACCATCTGTAGTTAACGACTATGTGATGTGTCGTTTTATTACACACAGTTTACTCAGGTAGGTAGATATTTTACTATTTATTTTATTTTAGTTATGACACATTCGACCGCTCTCGTCTAGACGTAATAAAATTAGGATTACTTAACATCATGCTACTACCTAACCTATGTAGGATTCGGCTCATGGCGATGACCTGATTTTTCAAGAGAAATTTTAAACCACTGTCTAAAAATGATTGCGTTCGTATGCCGTTTCATGGGCTACATTTTAATGTGAATAAAAAAAGAATTTGGTATAATTGGGCCAAAAGGAACTAAAATATATAGGTACCTACATTGGATTTATAATTTCCTGTTTAAAGGGATATACCTATTTTGCCAGGAAATTGTATTGATTTTGCATATTTAATGGTGATTAATTTGTAGTAAGAAAACGGTATTCAATAAAAACTTATACTTTAAGTAGGTATAAGTTTTCATTGAAACTGTTATTGTGAAGTAAAAAATAATATTATAGGTATCATTAGCACATTTGTACTTTGTACTGCTTTCAGTCAGTTCCAGTATGGGACAACATTTTTTAAAATCAAGAATGTTTAAAATACCCTTTGTCCTTCTTCCTTCATCTTTTTTCTTCTTTATGCCTATCTTAAACCTTCAATTCTAACACACATGATTCGAGACACAATAGAAAGACAATAGCAGCCCGACAGCGGCGACAGCCGGCTGTCGCTTGGTCGTTAAAAGGTTAACGAAACCTATAGGTAACACAAGATATAAACCATATCATCAACTGACCATTTTCGACAACAACTCATTATAGTTATCAAAAAATTACTCGCTTTCGTTAGCGTAAAAATGTTGTTGTAACAGCTAATTATCCGACTAAATAGAAAGGTTGTCTGTTACTAAACTACTTTAGGGATTTAGTGGTTGTTTAATTTTAATTTTATAACTATGTCGCTATCAGTTCAAACTGTGACCGCTAGGTTAATTTATTTACGGAGAGCTACTGGAATAAACCTAGCTGAAAAGCACATTATACGCACTTGATCTAGTCTACTGGCTAATCGATTCAATTGCGGTATGACTCACATCTGTTGAGTCATGTTGGTCTGAGTATGATTATAAAAAAAACTCATTTCGAAACGAATGTAGGTGCCGTGAATGCCAATGTCGAGGCCAATTCAATTATTTAAAGTGTTTTTAAGCTTGAGATAAATGAATGAACATTGCTTAGTTCTTATGCTAAGCATTTACCGTCACCTTTGTACAAATTTCAAACTACGATGCCAAGATAGAGATGGAAAATAGCTAAGACAAAGTATGACCTGCTAAGAAACGTAATTTTGAGAACATATTTTGCCAGAAGTCCAGAAAAGATTAGCTCATAGTGGTATGTAAATAAATATGAGGAACAAAAATAACATTACTAAAAGACGTATTATTGAACGTAGACATTCATTTTCAATGTAATGCACCAACATACCTACTTTCTCATTTATTTTTATATTTTTTAACGACTAGTGTTGTTTTTGTTGTGTAGCTAAATATAAAAGCCGAAGATACGTGGGTTTTATGAATAACAATGACTTTTACATAATTATCATAATAGTTATGCCTAATTTATTGAGGCTTATCATCATCTACAGTTTGATACTGCATAAATAGTTACTCAAAAAAGATAAAGAGGGCTTGTGGTGTCCTGTCATCCCATCAACAGCATTGACACCTTACACACAAGTGATTTAAATTCATCGAGCGAGAGAGATAGTGTTAGTTAATAGCATTTTTTTTTCTCGTCCGTATCTCAATAAACTTGTCAACCGTTACGCTTTCCCTCAATCCTTTAACCTTCATTTTATCCATATGTTCTTGGACCTTCCTTCTCTCCATTTATCCTTCTGCATTCATATTATGAAAGGAAATTATAAGTCGATTATGAATAAACACTGAATTCAATTCGTACTTGAAATCACATTAAAATATTACTTTATTGCTCATCCTTTGCTCTTAAATAAATGTTTACTTACTACATAGGTAAAGAATAAATAACGAGTTTTAGTTTAGACGGAAACAATTTAAAGAATATGTAGGTACATTAGATACTTCGAAACGAAACACGTTTAGTAAATCTGCTATTATTTTGAAAATTTATTACTCTGAAACGTTATGTTGGAATTTATCTCTTTACCTCATTGTTCGCTTGGAGAGGGGAATCCCAACTGTTTTCCTCATCGCTATAGTTTCGAGTCACGTATATATAAGAAGGAAGCTATAAATTTTACTACCCAAGTGCAGTAATTGTATAATTATTGTTTAGGTTGCCAACAGACTTTCACAAATTACCTTAGATCTGCCAGAACGTAAACTATTTAATTCTATTTGGCAAATGCAACACAGTTGTTAGATTTCGCGACCCTTTATAATAATACTTATGATTGCCATTGCCAGAACTTCAGGCTGCTGAATCTACTGAACAAAACGGTTGCATTTCCGTTGCATTGCTTCTCATGCATCACTGGGCATCCCAGCTGCTAAACCACGTCACAAATTGGTAAATTGCAATGAATTTAATAGACTATATCTACACAACTAAAGTACTAAATCACAATAGAGCTATCTGCTACATCTGCGAGGCTGAGTCAAGGTGTCGTTGTAAACTGCATACCGGAAAATTGCTCTGGTACACGACCAGATGGAATTGCAACCACTTGGTACTTTCCGGCAATTGTTTCATGAGTTGCCTTATGCCCGGTGCACCAGGCAATGATAATCATAGCGTTTATTAAAACTGTCTGTTTGCGCCGTTTTCTAGAACGTACAAATGTTCTGTCGATGACCTGTGTGAACTAAATACCGGCACGGCCGGCCGTGCCATCCTTTTTTCGAAGCGTTGATTCTGTTCATCGACTTTGGTGCTGACTGTACATATTTAGTCACACATTCAATAAAGGCTTTGATTATGGGTTCGACAAGACAACGACAGACAAAAGCGTTAACGTTTCTTTGCAGTTATTTGCACTGTTTCTGAGTGGCAAAGCCTTATTTATATCTGTACGAAAAAACTGCTAATTAATATAAATCAATTAGCAAAGTTTAAAATAATTTAAAAAAATAAACGCTGTACTTAATATCGTTTATTTTTTATTTTATTTATATTGGATCAATTAATCAATGTAATCAACGAGCTTAATTTACTATGTATTCAACATTTTACAGCGTCAGTATTTGCAAGACTATATGTATAAGTTTACTTTGCATCATCATTGTTTAGTTAGTAAGTAGGTACAATACACAAATTTTATACTCATTAATTTGAACCGACACGATATTCAGCAACCATTCGAAGTAAAGTGAAGTTAGTTACAGAAGTACATGTAACTGTTGTTTACAGCACGCAACAAAACCATGACCCATTTTCAGCAGTTGAGCAAGAACCCGTCAAATACTTGCGTCTGCGCAGGATGATAAGCAGTCAGATGTTTTTCTTTCACTCCTATTGGTTGTTACAGCTTCGAAATTCAAAAGTGTTAACCGAACTTCTCAATGCCAAACTCAATTATGGGCATGTTGCCTTATTTGTTAAGATTTCACACAACAAAAAACTTGTCTGCATGCAGATGTCAGTTCCAACAAACCGGCTTGATTTGCGTGTTTGCGACATCCATGCGTGTATGTATGTTTACATCTGAAATGAGTCATCGTACTGAATCGCCACATACAGACAACGATGATTTACTCTAATTAGTGTGTAATTGACTCGAATTAAATCCGTTTTGCGCTCAATTTAATCTGAAATATTTGTTTGCTGTTCGGCTGCATTACTTGCATTCGATTTTCTCGATTTTCCGTTGCTAGCTCGCTTGGACGCTGTCCAAACGACTTGACCTAGTACGGGACCCTTGTCGAATGATGCTTGATAACAGATTAGGTACAGCTTCAGATTTATAATCGAATCTAGTACCAAACTTTCGATTTATGCATGTTTTTTTTTAAACTGCAACCACAGCTGATGTGCTGTTATAAGTATAAATGTTTTGTTTCTGGTGTAGAATTTAAACTGGTAATTTTTTTAAAATATGCCAATTCTACCTGTTCAAATTCTTGAGTTTGTACGAAAATCACATGGATTATAGGGCATCTAGTTTTTCATGAAGTTGATAATAATATCTACCACATTTACATTTGAATTTTTAATTCTATTATTTGGACATTACAGACACTTTTTTATTTAATTTATTAATATATTTACAACAGCATAATCATTAGGTATTCCAACAGCATTTAGCCGTACATGCATTTAATACTGATTTAAAGCATGTAGATACTTAAGGTAATATTTTTTAGGGTTCCGTAACCAAAGGGTAAAACGCGACCCTATTACTAAGCCTCCGCTGTCTGTCTGTCTGTCTCCAGGCTGTATTTCATAAACCGTGGTAGCTAGAAAGCTGAAATTTTCACAAATGATGTATTTTCGTTGCCGCTATAACAACAAATACTAAAAATTAACAAAAATAAAATATTAAGGTCAAAAATACGAAAATTACACGTTTATTGAATGGGGATGGGGACCCCCATACAATAAACGTGTATTTTTAAATGATAGTACGGAACCCTTCGTGCGCGAGTTGGACTCGCACTTGACCAGTTTTTTATTTAGTTACGTACCTACATCTAAAAAGTAAAAGTAATTGTGTGCATAACAAAATGTTCTTTGTGTTTTTATATGAATTGTCATACTTACTTACCTACGTTTTATAAACAGTCATAAAAGTATTATGATAAAAACAAAACGTGACAAGAATTTCCACTATGATTGTCATGTTCATATCACAATAGTGATGCTGCTATCAGATCTTTGTTATCACTGATACGTATGTTCACAGTTTTAGAAATAAACGAATGTTATCAGTCAACTTAATATTGCATTTTATTTTATCTTAATAAAATACAGTTTGCGTCAGAGAAACTAGTAAAGAAACGAGTTTGCAGTTTTTTGTTGATTTGCATTTGTGTGTGTGTATAATAACATGAACAGAGGAGAACACAGTTGTTGTGACGACTCTATTACAATGGATTTAAGTTGACATTGGCGTGACTTTCGATTATAGGTATTACATAAATGGTAGATGAAAGTTGAGGGAGGTGACAACGAAGCCTAGTGACGTGCTGTCACCTTGATCTTTTGCCATTCACTTAGTCTTAGACTTTGGTTTATTTAAAGAACTAGCTTGCGCCTGCGGCTTCGCCCGCGTGAATGTCCATACTTCCATAACCTATTTTAGCCATTTAAGGATTTGTCACACTGAATGCGTTCTGCGGCCTGCAGTCAGGTCAAAGTGAACGCAGCCCGCATCATGTATGAATAGAATTTGCCTGAAATTCCGCACAAATTTTCGTACTATGTTTATCCCGCAACTTCCCTTTGTGAATGTTGGTTTAACAAACAAACGAAGACAAGGATTAAAATGTAGCTCTTGCCTTTCATCAAGGTATAATCGTTCTTTTTACATAGTACAATCCATCAGAATTGATTCAACATTGCGAGAAGAAAACGTAACACAAACAACAAACATAGAAGTATAAAAATAAATAATAAAAGAAATATTTGAAGTTTGAAGTTAGAAATAAACAAAACAAACATTCGCATTTATTGTTATTCAGAAAACTATTTTTACTCAGAATAAAAGAGACTAGACTGCTAATGCAGACAATGAAGTTAGATAACAATGTTATTGTCTTTTTTGTTTACGTAACTGGTTTACGCTGTGAAATAAAAACTTTAATAGGTAACTAATTATGTGATTTGTTTATAAGTGCCTTCAATTAAAAAAGAAAGTATTGATTATACCAGCTGAAAACTGACAGTGCAATCCTTAAAGTTAAACTTGTGGCTAAGCCTGGGCTGAGAAAGAGACTTCTAATCTTATCCATTAAAGTTGTTTTTAAATAATATTAGTGAGCTGGACTCATATTATTTGTACAGACTAAGATACAATGTCATCTCTTATCTTTGAGATGGCAACATATCTGTGACGTTTTTTTGCTGAAGTCTATAGTTAGACCAACAACCTGTGGTTAGTGTCGGATGGGCTGCCAGCTAATTTACCATACTACGAAATAAATAGTTTTTTACTTATTCATTGACAAAACAGTGTTTTATCAACATGATTTTTTCGGACCCCTCTTAATGTTATTTTCCAAACATCTGTGACCTACAAGTGAATATGACTAAATACCCAATTATTAAAAGTTTCCACAACTTTTTATAGGATTTTTATGTTATTCATAGGATATAAATAAATAAGTATCTAAACGGCGCGGCTATTCGAGTTATTAATTACGATTATTATTTATGGACGCGGCTTGAACGCGAACCAAGCCTTCTCTAAAAACTACAATGTTAAAATAAAATAGAGGGCCCATAGAGCCAATGCCTGCCGGGGTTGCGGAATAATTCTAGTAGTTACCGCGGCCCCGGAACATAACGGGCAACCGAAGGAACAAGGATGGGTTTTAGTCAGCAAAAGTCTAACACTCCCGCCCCGCCCAAAGCGGTGAAAGTCATTTAATGATATCCCAACCTCAAAAAATAAACCTAGAGCCTTGCAACCTCTAGTAAGTTGCCATCCCATATACAAAGATGATCATCATCATCTCTCTAGCCAGTGATTTCCCAATATGTTGGGGTCCGGCTTCCCTATAGATAGACAGTAAAACTCTGACCGTCCTTCAATGAAGCTCTCCTCTCTAGAGAAGGATAGCTAATCCAAAATAGTATAGTATAGAGGCCTAACTTGAGAAACGTACACAATGCCAAATCTCGACATAATGCGATAATACGAAACCGGCATAATGCGGAATGGTTGTTAAATTGTTAATGCTAGGATGCTATTGTACCTTTTTTTTTGTTCCGGGGTGGAAAATCCTCATGGATGTCCTCCGTCCTGGGGGGCGGGCGGAAGGGTCTGTCAGACTCTTACTGACTAAAAACGTCGGTGTTCCTTCTCCCACCTACGCCGAGGATCGCGCGCGGGAACTAATGCAACCAGGGCTTGGAACCGGTTTGAAAATAACCGGTTATTAAACGTTATTAATCGGTTTTATCTTTTATTTTTTTCGGAGTCGAAACGTTAAAAGAACGTTATTAAGAACCCTTATTAACCGGTTTAATCCGCAAGAGCCGAGTGACGCGCGGCGTCCGCTTCCGGATGCCTTCCGTCTGCGCATTGGAGGTAGGCAATAAAAACCGTTTAAAACCGGTAAATTGAACAAAACCTATTTACGAACGTTTTTAGCTTTAAACCGTTTAATTTTGGTTAAGGGTAGAACGAAACCGAAAGCAATAGTTCTCTATGTACTTAGGCGTTAACCGGTTCGAAATTTTTTCCGGTTTCCAAGCCCTGAATGCAACCTCCGCAATCCCCGGCTGATGCTATTGTTCCTAGTTTATCACAGAACCCTATTTAAAAACGTGAACTGACACGTACTTGGCCAATTTATTCGTATAAAATAATATGTAAGTAGTTATAAATCCTATAATTATGCAAAATCCACTGTCAAAGTTTTCGTAGACGTCACATAACACTAGAGGTCGTCCGAAGGTTCGCAGGTTTGTTTACATCAAGTTAGTTGGCAAGTTACTGGAACAGTTTTATTCATTGAATAGAATTAGGTATATCATTCTGAAATAACAATGATTAACATTGTATAGTCGTCACTATCATAAAAATAAAGTTTCTATGATTTTATAAGTGGGTTTTATATAGTTTATTATAGCTCTTTAACGAACCGATACCGGTAGTCGTTGAAACACTTACGTAGTTTGACGTCATTAATAATTTTGTGTTTTGTAATACTCTCAAGGAAAAATCCATGCGTACTATGCTATATTTATTTACGATAAATATGAATGTTATGAATAAATAATTATGTTATTAGCCTTAACAATCATTAATAAAAAGTTATTAAGAACCTACCTGATTTGATTTGTTATCATTGGAATTTAGTCGTTTTTTTTTTTTCATTTATTTGATACAGGTACGGAAAGCAAATAGAAAACATGACCGGCGGGGTTATTACCTATGAAACAGCAATCAGCAATATTTGCGCAGTGATCGCGCGAACACCGCGCGATTAAGGCGCTGTCCATAGCGAACACCTTGTAAAAGTCTAAATTTTCGTCGCAGAGTTAGCCGTATCTATACAAACCACAAGCCGGAAAAAAATACAGTGTATAGTCTAATATATAAAGAAAAGAGTTACACAAAAACAATTTGCAAAAGTGGTCTAAAACTACGAAAAAAAAAATGTTTAAAAAGACCACTGAAATAAAATTTTCGTCTCGAAATTCTCAATTTTTTCAGCGACAACCATCATATTTTTTATATCTATAACAAAGAAAATTTAATAAACTAAAGAGATATCTAAAAATTTTAATACACAGAACTGTATTTTTTTAAATATTTAATTAAAACTGCAAAATGACTTACATTTTTGCGGACATGATATTCAAGTAAAATTAAACGCCAAAATATTTTCGACCTTATTTCTATTCATTCGATGCACTACTGTCGTACATTGTGTCAAGCTTGTGTCAGTCCACGCCCAGTCGGCAGCTAGCCGTTGCTACGAGAGGTCACGTCCCATTATTACAGATTTGCTCCATTATTATTTAGCGATTTGTTTATTTAGTTGATGATTCTTGGTTTAGATTTTAGTAATTTAATTATGGTGATTCGTGTTTCTAAGCAATGGGAAATAAAAGAAATAAAGAGTTGCAACGGATTTGTACAAGAAAACGACGTAATAAGATTAAAAAATAAAGTATACAAGTAAGTATTCCTTTTTTTATACCCATTATGGCATTATTAGTATCAATATATTATGGAACTCATTTATCTTTTGGTAATTCGTAAAAAATAGGCAAACAAAATACATCAAAATAAAAACCAATTTTTGTCTACAGATTGACCAACTTATCTATGAACTGAAGGAGGGCGACACTGTCAATACAGCGTTGCTAAGAGAAAGAGACAGAGTATACTCAAATGAAGTCAAATGTATGACTGAAATGTCATGTCAGCCGTAGTTCCAATTTTAGCCATTTCACAAATAAGTTGGTAAAACAGTAGCTGCGGCTATGGGGCGCTAATATGCTGCACGCTCCGCGCGCGGCGTACGATGATTGACGAGGCCTAAAATGGCGCTTCGGTAGACGTGCACGAAATTAGTATTATATTGTTACTATACTTATTTTTTGTGCCCGTTTACTGTGTGATATTATTTTTTTAACTATGTTTTTGTGAACATAAATTATTTTTGCAAATCTACATTATGAAAATTAAATTAGTTCAAAAACTGTTTTATTTTATTGGTTTCATTGTTATAAAAGAATTATCTGTGCCAATGTAAAAATTGTGCTTTTTATATTTAATTACAGAGAACTCAAGAATTTTCAACTCAATAGGTCTGAAACATCCCTGTCACTTCTAACTGCAGTAAATCCAACCGCGACAAATAAAGGAACCATTGAAGAACAAAATTACGAATATGTGTCATCAAAGTAATATAGTGAAGTCAAATAATCAACGGGTTTTTTATTGAACTGCCCCCTTACCATGACGTTTGACACGTTGTCTAGCGCCGTCTCTTTCCCACTGAAAGTAATATCAAAGTATTACCAGTATTACTGCTATAAGGGCTTGTGGTAGGCCCCCTGGTCATTGTGATACAATTTTTATAATAAGACCAAGTCCGAAATAGTTACATTTCGACGAGTCACGTCACGTGATGATGTCATAATAGTTTCACCACACCACACATCAAATAAGCATTTTTATACATGCTACATGAAGTTGCCTCTGAAGTTGGTAGTACCAGTAACTCTTTTTGTTGATACTGAAAAAAACCATTATTTTCGTCGTATCTCCATATAATATGCTCTAAAAGAGAACAAAATTCCATTATTATTTGAATTTTGTTCCTTTTTAGGGCATTATCCAGACCGTTTTTGAAAGCCACTATAGGACATTTGACTTCGAATACTGTGTCTTGGCCTATCAAACCATCCGGCGTGGCGCCAATAAAAGGATATTCGTGGTCTACAAATAAACCGCAAGGATCAATGATCACATTGATTAACATTGAATAGCGAGTTGCTGCAAAGCGAGTTGTTCATTTTCTACGCCATGTGCAATTGCCGTTACATTGCTGAGATTAATTAATCTATTTACAATTGACGGAGATATCGCGTAACAAACATACAAAAAAAAACATACAGACAAAATGAACCTCCTCCTTTTTTTAAGTCGGTTAAAAATCAAATAATTGCCTATTTGAAAAAAGAAATACAAAGATAAGTGGGAATATTGTAGGTGAATATTTTTTTTTGTGAGTGGGAAATCATCAAATGACTGCTCCCATCCTGGGTGCGGCGGGACTTTTACTGACTAAAACCCACTAATGTTCCTTCGATTGCCCTTTATGTTCCAGGGTCACGGTAACTGTTATAAACATTCCGCAACCCCGGCAGGACCATTGTAGGTGAATAATGATTATGATGAACTCATTAGACAGCATTAGACACTAATGAGATTCTTATACAGTTCGTCAAAATTTAGCTGTCTGTTACAGCTTTCTTGATGTATGTTTTCGTTCATTACATATAGGACCGTGCATATTTCTGATCTCTCAACAAAAGATAGATAGATAGCCAACTTAAACAAATAGTTTGTTAAAAAAAGCAGACTATAGGTGTATTTTTGGTCTTGCTCACCCTGCTAGGAAAGGATTCTACCCTTGAAAACAAACAACTTTTATTATGGAACCAAGTCTGAAATCGCGAAAAAAATATCAGCTGTTTCTAAGACAGTTCATTGCCCTCCCGACCACAATGTATGATACAGGTGATAATTTTTTTCGATATATCAGAGTTGGTAACTATAATAAAAGCTTATTGATTTTATGGGTAGAAACATCTCCTAGCAGGTTGAGCAAGACCAAAAATACACCTAGAGGTTTCTTTTTAGGGTTCCGTAGTCAACTAGGAACCCTTATAGTTTCGCCATGTCTGTCTGTCTGTCCGTCCGTCCTCGCTTAATCTCTGTGACCGTTAGCACTAGAAAGCTGAAATTTGGTACCAATATGTATATCAATCACGCCGACAAAGTGGTAAAATAAAAATTGGAAAAAAATGTTTTATTAGGGTAGCTCCCCTATATGTAAAGAGGGAAGTGTTTTTTTTTTTAATTTCAACCCTGTCGTGTGATATATTGTTAGATAGGTATTGAAAAATGAATAGGGGTTTACTAAAATCAGTTTTTGATAATGTCAATAATTTCGGAAATAATCGCTTCAAAAGGAAAAATCAAAGCGTCCCCCCCCCCCTCTAACTTCTGACCCGTAGGTTCAAAAAATATGAAAAAAATCTGAAAAGTAGAACTTTATAAGGACTTTCTAGGAAAATTATTTTGAACTTGATAGAAAGAACAGTTTTTGTACAAAAAAGACAAAAAGGTTGTACAAAATAATTTCTGCGTACTTAGTATGTCGGTTACGGTCTCGTGTCTCCCCTGACGGCTCCCCTCGGGGAGACATCAGGATTTTTTAAATCCTATTGTCTCCCCTAGACGGGGGAGACATCAGAACTTGCTAATAAATTTTATTTTGAGTACTCTTATATCCCCTGTCAAGCATTACATAAAAACCATAAAAGAAAAAACCCATCAAGCATCATGACGTACCTACTACTATCTCTACCTATTCACTTTTGTCTCCTCAAACGAAGCTACCCAAGTGAGATAGCTTTTGTTAGCAGTAGGTACATTTCAGTAAAAGGAGGAAAGTTCAGATCGAAAGAGACACTTTATATTAAACGCACAATTACAATTAATTCACGAAGTAATGTTGGACATTTTTTGGAAAAGTAGCGTAAAAGATTAATTGATAACATGAGCTTTTACGAATATGGGTACCTATTTATGTTATTATGTAATGCTTGACAGGGGATATACGAGTACTCCAATTATAATTTATTAGCAAGTTCTGATGTCTCCCCCGCCTAGGGGAGACAATAAGATTTAAAAATCCTGATGTCTCCCCGAGGGGAGCCATCAGGGGAGACACGAGACCGAAGCCAGTATGTCAACGTAACAAAAGCCTTTTTTTTAAACTTATAAGTGGGAACACTTATTGTGACGGACGGGAAACTACGGAACCCTACATTGAGCGTGGCCCGACACGCTCTTGGCCGGTTTTTTTTGTTTGATAAGTTATGATGCAGTGGTAGTCCCATATAAAGGACATGTTATGAAATGGGCTTAAAATAATTTTGTTTTTGAACAACTATCATGTGCGGTTTTTCTGGTAGGGAACATTGTCCAGGATGGCCATACAAAAACAAAAAAAAAATATTAAATGCACCATTATTTGAAAAATAAAAAATCTAGACATATTTTTATCGTAATATTATTTTTGTATATGGAAAAAGAAAACCTGCTACAGTATTATTTTTTATAGCATATTATACGCCTTTCTGTTATTTCAAACCGTTTAAATGGATTTAAAATAAAACCAACTAATTATATGCATGATTTGGATTTATGAAAATGTTTCCTGTGCGTCTCTTTGAAACAATAAAACCTTAGAATAAAACATTACTTGTGTCAGGTTGACGGGTTGTAACCTCTGTAGTTGTAAATGTCACACTTGAATTTGACACTTGATTTGCCGGTTACTATGACAACGACATCCAACAGAACATGGACAACTTTTTAAGGGAAAATGAAATTGTTGTTTTACTCTCTCGTATCTTTCTCGCAATTTTTCCTTATTTGCTCACCGTTTAGACCTACCCTGGATTACGACAAACATTTTAAACCCAAAAACAGCTCAATCGTCCCAACCATTCTTTAGTTTTAATCAGACTAACGAACATCAATTCATTTTTATTTATATAGATACTAGCTTTTGCCCGCGGCTTCGCTCGCGTTAGAAAGAGACAAAAAGTAGCCTATGTTACTCTCCATCCCTTCAACTATCTCCACTCAAAAAATCACGTCAATTCATCGCTCCGTTTTGCCGTGAAAGAAAGACCAAACAGACAGACAGACAGACACACTTTCCCATTTATAATATTAGTATGGATATAGATATATATATACATGTGCCAATAAGTATTGACATCTTAATAAGAAAGTTCTCATTTTTTATTCCAAAAAGACCTAATATGGTGCTTTTTTTTAAAGTGTTAATTTAATTTTAAATTTAAGTCATTACCAATATCTTAAACAAACCAATTTTTAATTATGAATCACTGTATTCTTTTTACGAATAAGAATCCCGATCTTTTTTACCAAGACAGCTTTCTATATTGTTGCACTAAGAGGTACCACTAATGGACCCAAGTGTGTACATATATTTTTTTAAAGTTATGTACGATATTAACTCATTACGCTAGGTGGCTCGATTTACGAGTCCGGGAGTATAGAATACGGACGGCTTCAGAATACGGCTGCGCGCTGCCGAAAAGTAGGCGGAGCTTCGCGCTCAATTTCGCTTCACCCCCGCGAAAACCTAAAGATTAGCTACTTACCGCGCCTTAATAAAAAAAAATCGTATTATGTATGAACCGATTGCTAATCGCTCGCTGATTGTTCTAATGCACTTATTGCTACGATGACGATAAAGTAGCAATCGCTGGAACTAATTAAATATCTCCTTTAACAAAAAAAAACTTAACTTTGCTCTTAAAAACCATACTAAAAACCACCAAACGAAAAATGCATATTTTAGTTAACTGATTGCTCCACAGAGGCAGCACTATCGCTAGATTGCTATTTGAGATGACGTATTTTGAATTGGCGTTTATATTGCTAAATTATCGCGATCGCTCGGCTTCTGCAAGATACGTAATCCCAGTGCTGATATAGTAATGCGTTTTAAATAACGCACTTTAAAAGTAACGCACTTTTAAAATTAAAATATTTTATTCCCTAGCAGTATTTTGGCAAGTCCAGTGGGACGTCTAAACGAATATGTATTTGAATTTGTTCCACCTTTATCACGTTGAAGACCCCACCTCGTTTAACATATTTTATTATAAACTGGAATGATATCATTATCTTATTGTTTTGGTCCAAAGGGTAAACAAGCACCTGTATGTTATGTATGTTACTAGACTCTGTATGTCTGCTTTCCACAACAGCGGTTCATCCATATAAACCGATTTCATGATTTTAGAATTGTATGACAACCATTTTTCACTTACTTCTTTAATTTTTTTATTATGTGACGCCACGAAGCTGATTATATGACACCGTTCACTCAATTCAGCTTATGTCCACAAAAACCAATTCGTTATTTTCAGTGGGCATAAGCTTTGTTGAATAAATGTGCGTAGTTCCTTAACATTTCTGAACTGTCGCATTAGGGTAATGCCTGTAATGATAGTTTAAGTGGATTAATAAATAAATAAATAAATAAATAAATAAACATTCTACGGTGACTTCACACTCCGACTCACATTTAGCCATATATTAAAATATTTCCATCCATATTTAGAGAGTGTAAATGAGCCCAAAATCGTGTGTTTTTATTTATGTTTATGTACGGCGCCACGCCACTGGGCGACCTGATAAGAAGGTCTTTGCACCCATTAAGCATGGGATGGGGTCAAATACTAATGAATACTAAGTAGGTATAATGATATACTTGGCTGTTACTTATGTAGGCACAGAACCAACCACGAAATATTATAATAGACCAGAGCGGGTATATTTTTGTCAGCAAAACTAGCTTTGGAAAATTATTTTTTATTTTCAAAACTATTTTGTCTGAATGTTTGAAGGTAAAGAAATTTTCCATAACTCATATTATGGCACCTAACCCCACCCAGATACCAAATTAAAAGAAACACAAGAATCGTGCATCGAACGGTGACATTATAAAACTGAAGAGTTGACTACACTAACCTTATTAAATTCTGGTCCGTTTAGTAAAACAATTATTCATAGTCCGTTTAATAGAGAATGTTAACTCGCTATACCTTTGAAATTAATTATGCTTAACATTACGACAAGAACAGCAGTGACCTAAGACAACGCAGGTGAAATCGCCAAATATAGCAGTTCTTCTAAAAAAACTAAATTAAAACGCAAAAGCGGGTTCTGACGCAGCTCAACACGTTTTAACGAACATTCGCGTATCATCTTACAAAAAAAACCTTCGTTTCTTGGTATTTAAGTCATTTTCGATCTATTTTGAGGCAGTTCTTATTAAACTACCATGACTTGTTTGTTTGAAACAATGACAGGCTAGCGTAAACACCTGGCTTCTACTACAATTGAGCTGTCAACCCATTCATTTATTACTAACTACCATGATAGTCTTTGATTACTACACATTGTTGTCTTGTCACTACGTGAACTAAGTTATTTATAATGCTTATTAACATGACTGGGGCGTTAATAAGATGATGCAAACCATAGATTAAGTGTCTATTGTTAACACATATTTTGACCTCACTTTGAATTTGTTGCCTACTTATCTTGTTTCAAAATCGTCACATTGGTGCTTCCCCAAAGAGTTTTTAATAAGCTTAAAGCTGAAAATCTTCAATGATGACGTTATATGAGTTATTATCGTTAACTAGTTGAGTTGTCGCGGTTTCTGCTCAATTTTCTTAAATTTCGTTCCGTAAGAATTGTCTACAAAATATTAGAAAACTTAAAAGTAAGTTGTATGAAAAAGTTCGTGTAGAGTCGTTTTAAAGTAATGGCGTGACCAAGGAAAATATGGATTCCTTTATTTACTTACATTGTATATCGATGACACATAAAACAAGAAATACAAAATTAGTTATGATCTTTTCTAATAGTTTTGTTATTTTTCTTAGCAAATGTAAGTTCTTTAATTTATCTTCATCCGGACGTCGAGCAAAGATTTCTTCAGAACTGACTGATCTTTTGGATCAGGTTAGCACCAGGTCAAAGGGAAGAAAGAGAGAAAAGGATAATGTATGGAATTGAAGCAAAGGTGTTAGAAGAGTCTGTTTGGTTGTACAAAGATTTCTCTTTTTCACTTTGTCTTTCCATCACGACTGGTCTACCCGTCAGGACTCATAACAGGCAGAAGGCCCGCCCAAATCCACTTCAGCTATGCAGATTTAAGTTGCCTATCCATAGGAACGGAGCGGGGATGTTATGCAATTCTATTGGTGGATTTTTGACTCACTCACCGCTCCGCTGCCTCGCTCCGCTCCTGCAGACATACGGCCTTATTGCCTACATTGGTGATTTCTGTAAATCTAAATAATTATTAATAAAATCATTTTCTCTTGTTACAGAGGGACGACCGGTCGCTTCTAGCGCAGTTCTTCTTCGCCGACGACGCATTGAATATGGTCGCGGCAGAGTTGGACTCGTTCGACGGCCGGAAAGACCCGGAACGGTGCTCCACGCTTGTCAACCAGCTTAGACATGCACAGGTTTGTTCTTTTATAGATAAGACGAAAAGCCGTTCATTATTCTTTCACTGGTTATTACAAAAAACCGAAAACCACTTAATATGCAGGCGAAAAGCTGGTGAGTATCTATCTCACTTAAGGCCTATGCAGACCGGGACGGCATGGCAAGGGATTTTGCCGTGAGTCAGCGCACACTGGCCGCTTAGATACCGCGGCATTCCAGCACTTTGCCACGGAATGCCACGGTGTGCCGCAGCACGACAAAGCACGCTTCAGCGACTCCTGTTGCCCGAAACACTTTTAGTCTTCAGTTGCGTTTGATCGAGTGTTGGTGTGCCTAAGTTTTAAAATTAGTCACCGCCGGAGTCCGTGGCATGCCGTTGCCTACCGCAATATGCTACGGCATCCAGCCACGGGAGCCTGTGACGCGTCTTTTAATGCTGTGCGATAAAATCCCTTTCAATGCCACGGCATCATTTTAAAGCATAGCAATTTATGTCATATTTCTGTAACACTACGGTTGAATGTCCACTAGTAAAAATTAAAATCCCTTGATATGCCGTCCCGGTCTGCGTAGGCCCTTAAGCACCCATCCTAAAGCAAAAACCGCGTCTTGACGTTGTGTTGCGGAAACAAGTCCGCCATACCATACTATACTATACCATCCATCTCGCTGACAGTACGACGCTCGTCGCTCGTTCTTCCAATGCCTTAGCATATGAGACACTAGCTAATAATGAGATAGTACGACCCATGATTCATGCTCCTCGCTCCAGGATCGCCAGTTGCAGGATCGGCGAACCAAAATTGGATCCTCTGGTGTGGGTTCGGCCACTGCCTCTGTCGTCCAGGCGGGCAAAATCTATGTAAAATGTCAACTTGTGTTACTTGTGTTTCACTCGTTCTGGAATTATTTCCAGATCTGATTGGGTGTGTACTTACTTAGTTTCTTTACTAGGAACTTCTCTTTAGCACTCCATAAAAATTCAAAAAAATTCAAAATTCAAAGCATTTATTTCACTTAGACCATTTACAGGTACTTATGAATTGTCAAAGAGTCGGTCGGTTAGTCAGAAAAGAAAAGTGACGCTAATTGCCTGTTCCAAAACGTAGATCTCTATGGAGAAGAACAGGCAAGAAACTCCACGGACACTCTTTTAAAAAAAAAACATGTTTTACAAAATCTTGGTTACATTTTCTTTTCGTTGCTTTTACATGTGAAAACAATGTTATGTAACAAAATAATAATAAACAAATACAAATTTAAAATAAAAAGTAAAAAGTCATGGCAGTTAAGAGATGACCCATCTCAACTGACAGCGCCCGTTCACGAGCATGACGCGTGGCATCAGCACCATTTAGCTCAACCATTTTGAAGGGAACCGAATTGAATAGCCTGCATTTTTTGGTTCTCGTCCTCAATAGACTAATTCATGGTGTTGTTTCTAAAACCTCTGCTTTACCCCTTGGGGTATGGAGGCGTGGTGTTGTTAAAATAGTGAAAGCATATTTAGACAACATCAGTGCATAAATCTTTAAACCAAATGTTAATTGCCAGAATAATTTCACTTTTACTTACTGGTTTTAAATGGCCAATGGAAGTAAGTAGTTCAATACCTAAGAATTGTAGATTGACGAGAGAGACTACAACCAAATTTTTGGATGCATGGTTCTCAAAAATGTACTAAATTCCGAAGACATTAATTAATATTAATTAATACCTACCATCGTTTTGTTGATGCTGTTCATGTTGTAACTGATATGATATTGTAGAAAGCCAATAAGGAACAATAGATTAGTTGATTGCTGCATTATCAGTTCTATGACCGTTAGTACCTATTCGGGACTTTGTTTATATTTGTGGTACTGATAAGTGGTCTTTGTACCAGAACACTGACCTGCATAGTAATGAATGAAACACATTAAAAATTTTAAATTCGCAAAGGAATGGCTTTGTGCTACAAAAATAAATATTTATTAAAAACCCAAAAAGAAAAACACGTTTTTTGTGTACGAATATCTTTTAATTTTGTTTTGTTTATTTATTGTAAAAAATTCAACCTTCTACGTACCCACTACATTTAGAGATAAATATTCTGAACCCGAAAACTCAAACGGAACACCAGACAGAGGATCCCGTTGGTGTTACGCTTGTACGGAACCCGAAAAATTAAAAGACCGTCTAGTTTACCATGAACAGATGACCACATCAATAACATCAAATGGATTTCAATGAAATCTATAGATTCTTCCCCTTGTGCAAAATGAGGATGATCAGAATATAATGTCATGCATGTATATGTATTTCGCTCCAGTAATCTGTAGGAAATCCTCCTTTTTAGACGTTGGTTAAAAAAACTGTTGATATTAGATCATTTCGGCTAGTTTTATAATTGATAGCCAATTAAAAGCAATTTTTTTTGTACTCAAATAATCACTAATAGGCATTTGTTATGTATTTTATTATCTTTAATGGGTTCACTTTTTCTTACTGAATTTTAAGTCAACAATGTTAATGAAGCTATTATGTAATGTTCAAGTAGGTATATCTCTTTTTGTGAGTTCGTTGCTACCATAATATTTTTAATTATGTTTTCCCCGCGGTGCTCTTTGGTTACAGCTCCGTTTGTTTAATATTTTTTTTGACTAGGCGTCTCACAGTTCAGCTCGCTAAGACTGATGTTTACTGCTTAACCGGACTACCAAGAGTGACTCTAGGCCTCCAGCCAGGAGATACTAAATCGTTTGTGTGGGTCGTGACGTTATATTATATACCCTTCTTCGATAAATAAGTAATCTATCAAACACGATAACTTTTTTTGCGCGATTCCTTAATCATTTTTCTTAAACAGAAATAGCATAAATTACTCCTTAGTCTTTATGATACCAGCTATGTGCCATGAGAGTCTCATTGAAATTAATCCCGCGGTTTCAAAGATTACTCGGAACAAGCGGACAGGCATTTTTTTTAAATTATAAACATATACTCTCCTAGTCATTTAGTAGTTGTTATTTTGACGTTACAAGTACTTGGTATTGCGTGATGTTCATTGTTCACTGTTGGACTGAAGGCCGTCCCCAACATAATTGGGAAAACTGGCTAGGGAGACGATGATCATCTTTGTATTTCGGATGGCAACGCACGGAGGCTACGAGATTATGGGATGGCAATGCATATCCACGAGGCCTCTAGGTTTTTTTTTGAGGATGGGAAATCATCAAATGACTGGCGGGAGGGAGTGTCACACTTTTGCTGGCAAGGAATAAGGGTGGGGTTTACCCCACCCTTATTCCTTCGGTTGCCCTCTATGTTCCGGTCCGGGGCTGCGGTAACTATTCTGCAACGCCGGCAAGAGGTCTCTAGGATTGCAGATGTCTATAGATGAGCCGTCAGCTTTTTTGCTTTTTACCGGGCTATAAAAAAAAGCGCATATTAAAGGCAGACTTATTATCGCTATCTGTTATTTAGTGGTTTTCATAACACTTTGTAACATAAAAAATCGAGAGCTAACGTTATTAAATTAAAAGAATTGTACTATGGGTATGACGCAATAATAATACACAATTATTATAATAAGAAACAATCGTTAACCCAGAATATAAAATGGTGGGAAGTAATATTTTTTTTGTTTTTGTAACACTGTATAAAAACAACTATTGAATAAAAAAATTGTTTGGGTGCTCAATAGGTATTTTTATACAAGACTTATAATAATACATGCTTATACAAATTTACGAATTATTTTATTAATAGAATTCAAGAGATTTGTTGTAAATGTCGAGGATTTTCTTTTTAAAGTAATAATTATTATTATTTATTTACAAAGTAATCAAAGCCTGAAATAAATCTTAATTTTATATACCTAACATAATACTTATAGAAATTATGTTATTTCGTAGAACCATGTCGAAATTTCAAAAGACACCATTTAGTGGAAACTTAAGCCAATAATGGTGCCGATTCTCTTGTGCACAAACTATCGTAAATTTAAGTTAAGTGCATCTTTCTCTTTCCTTTTAATTAAGAAAAGGACAGAAGATCAAATATTAGTTAAGTCACACTCCATAGATAATTTAGACGCAATTTAAAAACATGGCGTCTAAATATACGTCAATTTTCATCAGGCGCTGTCTAATTTGACAGGATTAAACTAAAATGTATCTTCTGTCCTTTTCTTTAAGAAATGGAAAGAGAAAGATGCACTTAACTTAAATTTACGATAGTTTGTGCACAAGAGAATCGGCACCACTATCGTTTTAGCGTTAATTTCCTTTTAAACTATTCCATTATAATTATTTCATATTAAAATTAACTCATCAGGATGAATTGCGTTGCATTAGTTACTTACTGTACCAACGCGGAAATAATTATATTACTGTTAATGATTTGAAATGAACCAGTCATTTGCCAACTAGTGAACTATTATATGTATATCAAGTACAGAACTAGCACTTAGTTAATTACCATAAATTGTTACTATTATTTTATTTACGATACGGACTAAGGTTGAAAACATACCGAAAGAGGAGCGATGGGGCAGGGCAGAGGCGATCATTTTCAGTTTTGATAGCAGTTTGGATTTTCATTTCCTGCTTGCCGCTTTAGTGCGTTTCGGGTTGCTTACAACAAACCCGGCTTTTCCACAGGTTGAAAACATACCGAAAGAGGAGCGATGGGGCAGGGCAGAGGCGATCATTTTCAGTTTTGATAGCAGTTTGGATTTTCATTTCATGCTTGCCGCTTTAGTGCGTTTCGGGTTGCTTACAACAAACCCGGCTTTTCCACAGGTTGAAAACATACCGAAAGAGGAGCGATGGGGCAGGGCAGAGGCGATCATTTTCAGTTTTGATAGCAGTTTGGATTTTCATTTCCTGCTTGCCGCTTTAGGCGATTCGCACACTGCCCCGCATGATGCAGCGTAGCGCGTGGATGCGTGTTCTTCCGTTGCTTGTAAGTATCTCCGTTTGTATGGAAAACACGCACAGTCTAACACACCGAAATGAACGCGCGTGGATGCATTTTCGGTGTGTTAGACTGTGCGTGTTTTCCATACAAACGGAGATACTTACAAGCAACGGAAGAACACGCATCCACGCGCTACGCTGCATCATGCGTGGCAGTGTGCGAATCGCCTTAGTGCGTTTCGGGTTGCTTACAACAAACCCGGCTTTTCCACACAACCACAAAACGCGATCTTCAATTGCAAAAACATCCCTCGAAAGCCGGCGGCACGTCCCGCCCGGAAAAATCAAGCGGGTTGTGCCACCGTTTGCTTTTATATCTATTTTTTGTGTATGCAAAATATCAAAATTATGGCATATAGCTATTCATTTTTCATATTAGTCACGTTATGGTCTAATTGTACAAGCCGGGGATTTTCGGTTTGTACTTATAAAGTGAGAAGTACGAGTGGTGACTGGGAAACAACATTACTTTAACCTTTCGACGATAAAGCGACAGCCGGTTGACGCTC
Organism: Athetis lepigone; assembly: GCA_033675125.1. Taxonomy (NCBI): domain Eukaryota; kingdom Metazoa; phylum Arthropoda; class Insecta; order Lepidoptera; family Noctuidae; genus Athetis; species Athetis lepigone. The sequence continues at coordinate 8,258,988 of CM066237.1, forward strand.
TGCTGTTGGCTTTTATATTGTGTCACAAATCACGTGTATTAGAAGGTTTAATGGTTAGAAAGCCAAAAGCCTCGTATTGTTTCACTCAACTACCGGCCGCTGCTCTTTCAGTGTGTTTTGAACCTTATACGCAATTCGTTGGTAGGTACATTTATACCTTGAGTGTTCCGACTGGGGCTTTGCGTAGTTTTTGTAGTTACGAGTCATTATGACTCACGCGCATCATGCATGGAGGCCATTAACTAGCGTCATTGTGCTCATACGCAATACCATGAGGATACAACAATATTATTGTGAATTGCAAAAATTTTACTGTGAGATTTCTTGGACGTGTGGGATATTTTTGTCCTCAAAAATGTTAGTCAGACTTATGTCAGTAAGTACTTTAAGTGCGTCACTTCGGAGGGAGGAGGATTGAAATCTGGATCAGGGACAAATAGTAGTTCGATTCGACCCTCTGTTATTCCCCCATTAACCTTTTGATGAACAAGCAACAGCCGATGGTCAGGTTTATATGTTTAACTAGCTTTTGCCAGAGGCTTCGCTCGCGTTAGAGACAAAAAGTAGCGTATGTTATCTCCATCCCTTCAACTGTCTCCACTTAAAAAATCACGTCAATTCGTCGCTCCGTTTTGCCGTGAAAGAAAGACAAACATACAGACAGACACACTTTCCCATTTATAATATTAGTATGGAAGTATGGATACGTGCCCATCCGTACTAATATTATTGCGAAAGTAACTCTATCTGTCTGTCTGTTACTTCTTCACGCCAAAACCACTGAACCGATTTGAATGAAATTTGGTACAGGTATAGTCTGGGTCCCGAGAAAGGACATAGGATAGTTTTCATCCCGGAAATCCCCCGGGAACGGGAACTATTAACCACGCGGACGAAGTCGCGGGCAAAAGCTAGTTCATTTTATTAGAGAAAAGCTAGGATATTAAAGATTTGTAACACCCATGTGAAGCTGGGGCGGATCGCACAAATAATTTATGAACTACACCAATTTAAAAGTATCCAAATAACCAACGTCTGCCAAATCTGGTTCATACAGGAAAAACTAGTCAATTCTATAGATTTGCTTACACAGTTGTACTGTGGTTGTACCATCTGGTTTTTAACTCCAAATATTTTCGTGAGCCGATATTCTTTCCGGGAATTTAGTGAAAACGCAATAATCTGTACTTTATTTATAGAAACATGCTGTGTGTGTTGATAGGATTTCCCGTTTGCAGTAATGTAAATAGTGAACTTACACTGACTTTTTACATTCCTATAGTTATATCCCGTGGTCTCATTCGCGCTATGCCTTCGTTTATTGCACGTTATCACGTGTCGGAGAAGTTCATACTAGCCTCTTAGGGACTACGCACACTTATTTGTATGAAGACGCGTACGCGTCCGTTCAGCTTTCCGCGTCCGTTCAGCTTCCGTACAAAATCGTTGTTTTATATGGGCGTAGTCCCTTACCAGCTTTATAACCATGTCGTCAAGATAATTTATGGAATCAGGCGTTACTTTGCGGAAATCTAAGACAATAAAATGCTAATATAATATTATTAATATTATTTAGTTTTTAATCTTTGGATGCAGAATGCACTCAAGCACCGCCAAAAATTTGCACTAAGTACTCATTTAAGGCTATAAGCTTCTAAATTCAACGGTTTACATTGTCTTTTTCTTCTTCTTCCTGCCCTTATCCCATTTTTTACATTGTCTGATGTGTAAATTAACACTAGTCGTTCAGGGAATGACTTTCAAAAAGTCCTATCGTTAGCATTTTCGTACGGTTGTAGACCTGAGCTTAGGGTTTTCCGGTATTCGTTGTCTGTCAGTACAGACGCTACTGCATTGCCTGCTGTATGTGAATTGTACAGACGTCTGCAAACACTAACCGACACTATAAAATATTCCGAATCAACCCTGAACCTAATCCCTCGGTATAAAGTTGTAAATCTATTAAACTTTGACAGATTGTAGTAGCTTACTGTACTGGCCTCTATACATTATCAACTCAAGTATTTGTTCTTCATTATCGGTTCTGTTGCCAGTTACCGGAATTTTGATAACGAGTGTTTTATTGTTTTGTATCAGTAACATTGTTTGGTTGCGGTTTAATGTACGACTGCTCATTCAGTTCAGGTTTTAATAGCCTTGAACTAGTAGTATAGTTAATTAGTTTTTGAATATTTAAAGCATTTTGTTCATTGTTTACTTTTATATGTAACAAAAGAATGTCGTAAAATCTAAGGCCCGGACTCCACCAAAGCGGAGATAGTTCGTAACTCCATACTAATATTATTAATGTGAAAGTAATTCTGTCTGTCTGTCTTGCTTTAACGCCAAAACGACTGAACCGATTTGAACCAAACTTGGCACAGAGATAGTCCAGAGCCTGAGAAGCTAAATAATATCGTTTTATCACAAAAATGTCACGGAAACGGGAACTAGGCGGGTAATACCGCTGGGACAGCTAGTTACTGTATTGCGCTAACTAAAGCTAACGGAGAAATGTGAAAATAATGCAAGTCGATTGGCTGCACGAAACATCTCCCATTCCTCAATTTAATTGCAATGTAATACATTATATTTAATTGAAAATTTTCCTATATAATTGCATACCATTTATTTTTTCATCTTCGTTTCTATTCAATAAATAATTCTTATGAGCGAACAATATCATGTAAGAAACTTATATGGAATTCAGTTTTTTTTCTGCGGTCTCGATGCAGTGAATCATTCAAGGACAGCAAACAAGTCAATTATGATGAACGTCTGCTGACCCAAATAACTCATTTATGTACAGTTTGGTAAAGTAGCACAATTTACTTGCACCTAACGAAAAAATCGCAGCTGTTTAGCACTTTCCTGCCAGTACTTACGCCAATATTCTTTATTAGATGAAGAATAAGAATAGAATAGAAAATTCTGGGCATATTGCTATAACCGGCAGAGAGGTGCTATAAAGGTGCGATTCGACCGTTGGAAACTGTTATCAATCAATCCTATTATAGGAAATAATAGGTTTTTCATTATTTTATTTGTAAAGGATAATGCCAGGAACTAACAAACCAATTATTATTATTTTTCACTTATATAAAGTTACTATAAGGCTGTGTGTTGTTGTTGTAGGCTGTAAAATTACGCTCTGACGAAATCGCGGGCACAACAATTTAACAAGAAGCTATAAAAAAATGCACATAGAAGATTTTGGTTTGACAACAACGATATCATAAAACATAGATAACGTAACTTCCTAAGAGAAAGAATGTTCAGAATGGGACCAGTATTTCCTTTCCGGAGATTAGTGCATTAAAGCAAGCTTACAAATTCTTCAATAATGTCATTATTGATTACCTATTACTTACAAATTAAAGTAAATTAATATTTAATAGCCGACGTTAATTATTAAACGACAAAGAATACAGTTACAAAAATAAGGCACTGCGCAAACGTGGACATTTTTGTGTCTTGTGTCGCATACACGTTAATATTAGATATCCATATTACCAGTACTAGCTGTCCCCCGCGGTTTCGTCCGCGTTACGTTATGTGTTGATGACTGCTCCGCTCCGGTAGGTCAAAGCGCCATGTTATGTAGCCTATGTCTTATTCTGATGTATAAGCTATATTACTTTAAAATTTTATCAAAATCCCGTCAGTACTTTCTGCGTAAAAGAGTAAAAAACTTTCACGTTTATAATATGTATTAACCTTTCGACGACCAAGCAACAGCCAGCAGTCGCGCTGCTAAATTGTCTTTCTATAGTGTCGCGAGTCACGTGTGTTCGAAGGTTTAATAGGAAGTAGGATGAAATCAGCCACTCCTTGTGCAGACGGTAACGATTTTAGTGTCCAGTTGCTTCCCCTTTACACAAACTCTGTCATGTTGGTAAGAAAAAGTGTCTACGTTTGCGCAGCCCCTAACAGGAAAAGCTGGTTCCTTGAGCAATTTATCTAGTCTCCTGCCCAGATCGGTCACTAGGACATCAAGATTCCATTATAGGATTACAGACGCTAGAACGTTTGATGTAATCCATACTAATATTATAAATGGGAAGGTGTGTCTGTCTGTCTGTCTGTCTGTATGTTTGTCCTTCTTTCACGGCAAAACGGAGCGAGCGACGGATTGACGTGCTTTTTTAAGTGGAGATAGTTGAAGGGATGGATAGTAACATAGGCTACTTTTTGTCTCTTTCTAACGCGAGCGAAGCCGCGGGCAGAAGCTAGTATAGGAATATGTGGCAAGGAAAACAAATTTTTCTAATAGTCCTTCCTCGTCGGCTTGGTCAAAAGGATTGAAATTATGTAATATTTTTGTCGACTTGATTGTGGACAGAATCTTGAGCCTCTCTGTATCTCACTAGCGTCTACCAGAAATATGCTAGGGTCGACTTGCAGCTGAGCCTGTGTAAAGGTAAAATATGAAAATATGTTTTATTAACGCAAATTGCGATGTTTTTCCAAGGTGCGTAGTTTCAGTTAGCAACTTAACATCCATTTCCTAAAATTATTATATCGGCCAATTAGGTTATTAGAGATAGATTTTTGTCATAAACCTAGTACGACACATATATTATTGGGAATGGCAGTTAGTTAAATAAAGTTTTAAACTAACAGTATAGTACAGGTATCATTTTCATCTTATTTGCTAAGCTATGGAAATACCTTAATAGCTTTGCCTTGTTTGTGCTTTAATTCAGTTAGCATTATAGTTAAAATATTCATAGCGTAGAAAATTGATCTAATTCTAGATATCAGCTTAGCAATTGGTGAAATGGGTTTAAATACAATTTACGATGTATAGACTAGTCTGGTTGCACTACTTTCGTCGACGACAAATAGACTACAGTCTCTTGTATCAACTTTCTGGTAGGAATTGAGAGAAAAGAGACAGAAGGCCAAGGATACATCTCGTGTCCTTTTTTGCACTTTAAGGTTGCGACAATTACAACCACTCTTTATAGATCGACCTTTGCAATTGTCCTGACATCTGTCTTGTCCCGGGACCCTAGTCTGCTATTACAATCGTGTCTCAATGATCGATTTTTGACGTGTAATGACTTTTGACACATTTCCCATACAAAAACTGTCAAAGTTGTCAAATATCCGGCCGATGACTGGTCATTGCGACACGATTGTAATAGCAGACTAGGGCCCCTGATTATCTGCAAGAATCATCTGTTAGATAGGCAGTTTATAAAAAAAAAATTAATGGTCCCAATTTCCAATAAAATGTGTTTAATTTAGATCTGATACGGTTACTGAGTAGTGCTATTATGCAGAATGAATTATTTTTAAAATCAATGTTTATGTGCAGTAAACCTTCTAAGGCATTCATTTTCTTTAGATCCAGTCGCCGTCTTTGTATAGAAAGTGCATTATTTCATTTTAATCTTGCCCTTTCTAATAACTTGGACCAGGTATTTATATAAACCTTCTTAGGTGAAGCACATACAAGAGTACATATACCTCGGCCAAATAGTCTCCTTCCAGGCGAGACAAGATAAAGAAGTCGCTCGACGCACCGAAAACGCCTGGAAGAGCTATTGGTCGATGAAACAGATAATGAAGGGACCACTCCCTCTTTCCCTAAAAAGAAAGCTCATGGACGTATGCATTCTGCCCACTCTCACCTACGGAGCGCAGACGTGGTCATTAACCAAACGTCAAAAGTCCGCACTCGGGGTTTGCCAGCGAGCAATGGAACGCAGTATCCTAGGAGTTAAACTCGCAGATCGCATAAAAAACTCGATGCTGCGTTCCATAACTAAAATTGCGGATGTAGGTCACACGGCTGCCAAGCTCAAATGGAACTGGGCTGGACACATCTGTCGCATGCCGGAGGAGCTCTGGGCAAAAGTAACCACACGGTGGATCCCACATAGCGGTAAACGGCAACGCGGCAGGCCCAGGCGGAGATGGCGGGACGAACTTGACAGTCACCTCAAGGATTGGCCCGAAACCGCTTTAGATAGGGATAAGTGGAAGGAGGAAGGGGAGGCCTTTGCCCTGCAGTGGGACATTGACGGCTCTTAATAATAATAATAAATAGGTGAAGCACCGTCTGAACCAGAATGTAACTTGTAGCTTAATTTTTGGTTATGGGGGGCGTCAGGAAATAGCATGACATTAAGCTTTGCGTGCAAAGTGCTAACAAAATAATAGTTTCCACTTTGCCGTTCCATTGTCCCATTGGAAAAGTATCAATAATGTTTAAAGTAACTTATGCTTCCAGTTTTACAACATTGCCAGTTATGCCATTTAGTTTCTTGGACTTGCCAACTTGCTTGGAAAGCCAGACATTGTAGAAGCTTTGCTTAGTTTGTGATCAGATGGCACGACCATCTGATCCCAAACTAAGCAAAGCTTCTGTTGTGAGGTGTCCCAAGATATATTTATTTATTTACTAGCTTGCGCCCGCAGTTTTGCCCGCGTGGATATCGAACTTCCATCTACTATTTTACCCTTTAGGGGATAAATTTCCAAAAATGATACATACTCTTCACAAAAAACACACCCTCCAAGTTTCATGCCTCTAGGACCAACGGTTTGAATTGTGCGTCAGTCAATCAGTCAGTTTACTTATTGTATATAATTTGTTATTTGTCATTACGCGACTGCAGTAGGTTTGAATCAGAATTACTTTTGTAATTTGAGGATATTTCCCATTGAAGGATAATACAGATTATCTAATTAAGGCCAAGAATTAACTCTTCAACCTTTAAAGATTTCCTCTCATGATTAATTTACTTTTCTTCCTCCAAACACTGTGACAACTGTAAAGAAACTGTTAAATAGATTGTTTATTTTACACTTAATTTTTCTTGCCAGTTTTGACACCAAGATTACGATACTGACATATTTATGAACCTTAAGTAAACATATGTTTATGAATGGTAAATAATTTGGAAGTATTTATTTATTGTTTACGTTATGGCTCACGGTACACTTCCGTTGGTATGATGTCATATTATTTGGATATGCCAATCATATACAAAGAACTAACAAAAGAAATACTACTGGGATTTGATGTAAAATATTTTTGTTTTAGTTTAAGTCAAAAGTTGCTAATTTTGAGACTAAAATCAAGTTAAGTAATCGATAACAAAATTATGCATGCATAGCTTAGGTTGATATTATAATCGATGGAAGTCGTCGTTGAGCCAATAAATTAATTGTAATATAAACACACAGCTATTTGGCCCGAAACATAGTTTCATAAACACTATCTCGGTCAACTAAATGTGCATGCGTAACGGGCGGGTTCACCTAATAAGTTGTTACGAAAACCGATTCAGTAGCAACGTGACAGCGGTGAAGCGTCACGAAATAAATTGACACAGAAGGACTGTTTTAATACAATATGTTTCATGCAACACTTGGTTGTGGCTTAAAGGTGGACTTGCTATAGATCAGAGGTCCCCAAAAAGTTGTCTCGCAGACCACTTGCCAGGTTTTTTGGGTTTGGGTAGACCCCTTCTCCACCGCCATTGTCATCAAATAAAAAAATAAATATCCTTGGGAAACTCACACACGGTCATCTGATCCCAAACTAAGCAGAGCTTGTACTATGGTAACCAGATAAATTGTAACAGAAAGGCCGGCCATACATGGGCAGCTTGAAGCAGTCAAAGTTGACTGCTTAAAGTCAGTTAGTTCAGACACAGTGTTCAGACCATAGTGATCTATATATGGACCATTTTGGAAACACATTACTTTAGACTGTTATAAGCACTCGAGTTTTAGATCAGTGTGCGTGTACCATGAGATGAAACAAGGCAGTGATAATCATGATAATGGGCAATGATGTAGATTTCTAACGACCCGTGCTAAATCACTAAGTTTTTTTTTTGCGTTGGGAAATCCTGAGTCTGTGTTCCTTATAAGATAAAGAAATGGTCGAAGAGTGAAGGACTGTTATCGATAAAAAACAATCATAGTCTTCACCTATTCATTTTGAGACTCGTGGATTGCTTTTTCTGCCCCTTTCTTTATCGGAGAGTTTTCGGAGGGAATACTCGTCAGCGTGAATTAAACAACGACTAATTTAAATAACTATGTTGACAACGGCTAGTTCAACATGTATGTCTATTTCAGCTTCAACGAATATCACCAATTCTCAAATACTTTACGCAATTTAACTTCTTCCCTCGTGCTGGGTTTTGGTTTACTTAATTACTGCCACTCAATTTATATGCAGATCGTTTTGATTTGCAAGGTAATTAACTAGCTGCCAGCTGGTCAATTCATGAAACTGAGACGACGTAAGACGTAGTTAGAGGTGCTTTTCTTGTACTTAAGGTGCATAAAAAACAATTTCTCGTAAAATTTAGTAAAGGGCACACGGGCCTTGTAGTAGAGTTAAATTAAGCCACTAAATGTTCCTCCCAAATTCAGTAGGTTGTGAATTAGCAACATTTTTAATTTGTAGGAAAATCCTAAATTAAATTATTTGAAGCCAATTTGAAAATTATTGCGACTGTACCTTCGATCAAGTATACAACTAGATACACAGTTCCATACAAAATGGAACAAAATAGTGTCCGAACTGCAATACGTACTTAGACATTTGTATATCACTTCAAGTATTTACGATAAGGTCCTAAGAGTCAAAGAATTTAATCAAATTTAAACCTTATCTACGTACAATGAGGTTGAAAATAAAACCTGTTTAGTTTGTTACATATCACCTTTGGTTTTAAAAGCAATAAATTTTTATGACACTCGCTGCTACGTCGAACAAGGGAGGAGTGGAGTTGCCTTTGTTAATTTTATTTTTATTTTTATGAAATATGACAAAACAGAAAATAAATGTTTCTTTCCCAATTATGTTTTTTTTGCTTATTTGAAACTTAGTATAATTTGTTGATCAGGGCCTATTGAGGTTTAAGACAGGAAATTTGCAATAAAACTAAAGAAATATTCACAGCAAATCATTTTTTTTTCACACGAAAAAATAGAAGTGTTGACAACGCTATTGTACAAAAAAATTGGCACGTTCTTATAAAAATTACAAAAAAATCACATATCATATAAAGTATACTTCTAAATATTATATTATTATGTTATATTATTAATTTCCTTGAAACAAATACATACATATCACATACGTGCATATATACATTGCAAGTTAAATAAAAGCTTGTAAAAATAAATTAATTAATAAAAAACAACAGCGTCTCTATCATTTCAGAACAGAGTCATCGTATAACCCAAACAAATGATGTTGAAAAACAATGGTATGGGTTTGTAAGTTCGGCTAGTGTCTATTCAATTTCAAGGGTTATACTCTCGCCGAATGTCGTTAATATGAACTAAAAAAATGATTTATTATCTTTTCTTGGTCAAATACTAATGGAATTTCATGCATATTGTAATAATAACAAAAGTACTTACCTAAAAAATGACACTCCATATTCCTTTAACGTTCTGGACGTGTGATTTTTACATTTTTTCACTGAGCACTGCGGCATGTTTACGCTCGGAACGGACAAATGCTACTGAATGAATAGGCAACCCACAACGGCAAGTGGGCGGTCATTTGGTTAGGACGCTTTTCTGTTGTGGATTGTGTATCTAGTTTATACTTGATCGAAGGACTGTACACATAATTTTGTATGAAGTAACAGCATAAGTCGCGCCGTAGATTATTTTTAAATTGCCTTCCAATTATTTCATTTGGGATTTTTGTGCAAACTTAATTGTGGCTTAATTTGTTGCATTTTAACCCTGCTATAAAAGAATATGTCGAGTTACCAGTAACCATTACATACTTATTTAATCATTTTTAAGTTTTGTTGCATTCTGTACTCTACTTATCAGAAAATAACTCCATCCAAGCATGGACTGTACGTGTATAATTGTACTGTTATACAGCTTGATAAATTGCCTTGTTTAAATCGATTTGTATGTATGTGTACACAAATATCCTGCACAGTTACAAAGAATTTTAATGCTTGTATTTACTGTAGCTGTTTCTGTATTTTAATTGGCATATAAAGCATTTCTCACTTGAGTTTAATACTTGAGAACGGTTTCTTTTGGTATAGTCAATAAAACGTTTGGTGCTTTCCAAAAAAAAAATTAATTTTTGGTAACCTCTGAAGTACTTTTTCTATTTCATCTACCTAAGTATTAGTTATTTTTTCATCTAAGAGCCTCTCACTGGACGGTATACTTTAAAATTAGTTTATCAAATTCTAAAATAGTGGCTCGAGCATGTGAAAAGCTCTTAAACCTTTACTATAATTTAGTGCTATCAAGAATTGATACTTCACTCTTGATTTTAACTAAGTTATTCACCGAGCGGCGGAACTCTAACATTAATTCCATAATACTATAATATGATCACAAGTCTATTAGAAACTGCGGTTAGATCACGAAGAGTAGCCAAATAAAGTTATTTGCGTGATTTACAGCACTTACGGTCTGGAACGTTCCACCTCGCTATCTGCACGTAAAAATAAATTTACAAAGACTATTAAAACACTGTTACACTACAGTCAATTATTTTATCACCGAACAGACGAACATGGAAAGGCATAGTACGTGTTTCGGCCGGGTCCGGTCGGAACGGGAAATTTCATTATTGTTAATATTTTTTTAATGTGTGTTTCGGTCGATACTTTATTAAGCTAATTTTTTAAGGTCTACCTTTCAGTCTCGGGTTCCCTACTTGAAATCGAATGACGTGAGATCGAATAACACATGCTCGAAAACGTTTGCTCGATAGTTCTTGAAATCGACAAATCATGAGCTCGAAAGTTCACTTCCTCGATGCATCAAAATCTCGAATGACGGCAGCGCGAAGGCTCATTGGTTGATGTATCAAAATCTCGAAACGTCATTTCTCGATTGACTCTCTAATCGATTTATAAAACATGACATGAACATGAAATGACGTTTCGAGATTTTGATACATCAAACAATGAGCCTTCGCGCTGCCGTCATTCGAGATTTTGATGCATCGAGGAAGTGAACTTTCGAGCTCATGATTTATCGATTTCAAGAACTATCGAGCAAACGTTTTCGAGCATGTGTTATTCGATCTCACGTCATTCGATTTCAAGTAGGCAACCCTTCAGTCTCATAGTACAAAAGAAAAATTAAAAAAAATAAATTGTACAGTCTGAATGATAATATTTTTTATTGTGACTGTTCAAAATGAGTTTAACCTTTCAACGACCAAGCGATAGCCAGATATCGCGCTGCTATTGTCTTTCTCTTGTGTCTCAAATCACGTGTGTTTGAAGGTTTAAAAGAAGTAAGTATCGGCCCAAATACCCCCCACCCCCGTAGCTGTAGTTATCCACGTGGTTTCAGTCCCTGTGGGATTTTAGGGACAAAAAATATCCTATGGGCGATTGACCGATTGTGCACTACAAGGAATTTTACTGTCCGGCAGTCCGTTTTTTTACGGTCTGATATGTCACGCCTTATAATGATACTAGTTTGTGCACTATACGTAATTTTACCGTCCGACATTTTACTTTTCCCCATTCCGAAACGGTTTTTTTGTTTGAGTAATTTCGCGTGCGTGGCGGCTTATTGGACGATTCGCACGAATTTAACTCGCACAAAACGTGCGAATCGACTCCTTTATAAAAATATTATTTTTCTGTAGTCGATTCGCACGAAGTTTATTTATTGGCGTGCGAATCGACACCTTCACAAATATGTAGTAGGCTATTCGCACACATTGTTTTTTATGAAATGCAGTTAAGATAAAGTACATTTGAGTACAGAAGTGGTAAGTTCAAATGTGTTTTACTCGTAATAGATAAAAATCAAAAACTCAATCTACACACATCAACATGGTCTAGGGATATTTCAATTAAACCTGAACTAAATTTCTATTAACTTTTTGTTAAGACACCTACACATTAAAATAAACCTTGTTTAATAGCCTATCTAATCTGATAATAAACTTTTAGATAAAGTAAAACTTAGAAGAAGAGGAAAAGCTCAGACAAAATTTCAATCTTAACTTTATTTTAGAAACAACAAAACGTTACGTGTTTTGTATAAATTGTTGAAAACTTAAAATTAATAATCCGTGGATCCACCTAAGACTCTCCTGACACATCTGCAGCGGTTCTGCATACTCAACATAAGGGTGTCAATATCCTGTTGTGGAATACTGTCCCAAGTCCTGCTAGGATGCAAGAAAAGCTGGTTTTCATGCACAATATCTTCAGGGAAATTCCTAAGAGCTCCTCTCTGAAGCATATCCCAGGCATGCTCAATAGTATTTTAGTCAGAGGATTGTGCAGGCCAGTCTATAGCTTGGATATCATGCTGTTGTAACCATTTGTGGCGCAAGATTACAGTAACACCTCATCTCGGTATTTTAGAGCAGTCATATTGCCTTGTATCCAAATGAGGTCCGTTCTACCGCCGAGACGAAATCCTGCCCAAACCATAATCACCACAATGCATTACAACACATGTACAGGACCGATTCATAGTAAAATACTGCACGAAGTCACCCAAATGTAACGGCGATGCAATTGGTTCAAAGGCTACAGAGAGTGTATAGTTTGCTAGTAAGCGGTCAAACTTTGAGAAGAGGACTGCATGAAGTCAACCTATGTGCTCGTAGGCCACTTTGGATACCAGATCAGCGCTATGGTGATCGTGGCACGATTATGGTTTGGGCAGGAATTCGTCTCGGCGGTAGAACGGACATCGTTTGGATACAAGGCATGTGTCAGGAGAGTCTTAGGTGGATCCACGGATTATTAATTTTAAGTTTTCAACAATTTTTATAAATGAAATAGTTGTTTTGCTTAGGTTTTGATGTTTCAAAAATAAAGTTAAGATTGAAATTTTGTCTCAGTTTTTCCTATTCTTCTAAGTTTGTTTTTTAAATTTAACTTTATCAAAAATTTATTATCAGATAAGATAGGCTATTAAACAAGGTTTATTTTAATGTGTAGGTGTCTTAACAAAATGTTAATAGAATTTTAGTTATGTAGCCTAGGTTTAATTGAAATATCCCTAGACCATGTTGATGTGTGTAGATTGTGTTTTTATTTTCTATCTATTACGAGTAAAACACATTTGACCTTACTACTTCTGTACTCAAGTGTACTTTATCTTAACTGCATTTCATAAAAAAACAATATGTGTGCGAATAGCCTACTAAATATTTGTGAAGGTGTCGATTCGCACGCCAATAAATAAACTTCGTGCGAATCGACTACAGAAAAATAATATTTTTATAAAGGAGTCGATTCGCACGTTTTGTGCGAGTTAAATTCGTGCGAATCGTCCAATAAGCCGCGTGGCGTGTAATTTCAAAGACAGAGCTACCCTACACTGGGGCGTATCATCCGAGTAAAGTGGGACAAGTGCACAAGCCAATCATCCGTTTTTTTCATGCCACTTCGGACCGTAAATAATCAGACGTTCGGACAGTAAAATTCCTTGTAGTGCACAATCGCCCTATGTCTTTTCTCAGGCCATGACTGTATCTGTACAAAATTTCGGTTGTCTATTGTTTGCCCGAAGATTATATGCCATAATCATCATTTTCCCGAATTTCATTTACCCCAATTTCATTTGCCCGAATGTTTCATTTGCCCTAAAATACATATGACGTACTTTTAATTGCCCGAATTTTAGATACCATAAGATACGAATGCCATAAGTATTGTTTGCCATATTTTTATGTGCCATAATAATTATTAGACATAATATTTAAATGGCATAACAAGTATTAGACAAATATTTAAGCCCTGTAATGTTTTTTTTTTCTGTGCATGGATGATGTTGGGCTAGGTCGACGGAGCCACGAACCACGAAGCACGAACCACGAAGGGGATGGCGGGGTCTATTCGCTCGCTTCGCTCGCTCACACGACCCCGCCATCCCCTTCTAACCTAACCTGTCCGAGTCGGGGTGCCCTAAAGTCCCAATTGCATCCAATTTCTCTTGATATTTAAACAACCGTTATACACCCGATGTCGATGGCAAATTATGTTATGGCATATCATAATTATGGCATGTGATAATTAGGACATGTGATAATTAGGGCTTACAATGATTATGGCAAATGATGTTATGGTAAGTGACTTTATGGGAAACAATGATTCTGGCACGACTAATATGGCAAATGAGAGTAGGGCAAATGAGTATTATGTCGTATGATATTATGGCTGTTGACTATTATGGCAAATGATATTAGGGCAAAATTAAATAAAATTCGGGTAAGCGGCGGTATACCCAAAATTTCATTGAAATTGGTTCTGTAGTTTTGGCGTGAAAGTGAGACAGGCAGAATAACTATCGCATTTTTTTATAAATAATATTAGTATGGATAGTGAAATTCCTGTTTGAACCGGAACTTGCCAATCTCAGAGGCCAAAATATGTACTAAGCCCGTGGAAAATAACACCGTATTTTAGGCCAAAAGCAAATACAATGTTAATATGTAAGTACAGTTACAGCTGTTATCTGTGACCACGTGTTTGTTCTAATCGCTGTGCATGTGTCATTTGGGTACGGTAGACAAAACAAATTGGTATGCGGGTTACAGACAGACAATGACCGTGTCTGTTTTGACAGAATTGTGTGTTTGTTCATTTTAAGTTCTAAGTCATTCCTTACGTTCGGCATGCTAATATGCTAATGAACGATGATCAGATATTAGATCAATGCTATGCCGTATAAAACAAACAAACCTGTAGAAAACCGCCAGTCTAGCAACTTACTTCTACCGTAAAAAGTTTTTCTTTAATTCCTAGACGATCAATTGACTTGGCCATTCTATGTATAAACATGTTCTACGGTGAATTGCCAGTGAGCTGTCACTGCACCAGAAAGCTAGGAACTGGGGGCCTACCATGAACTATTCAACTACTTGCCAAGTACAGGGCAGTTCAAATTGACATGTTCAACCTGACAGGTTTTGTGTTTGTACCATGAGCATTTCCGGCTGACCTGCATCAATGAAACTTTTGTCCTGAGTCTCTGACCAGTACATTGGTAGCACAGATTATATAAGATTATTAGAAAACAACGTTCTAAAATACTTCAGCGGTTTTACAGTTTTTATAAAAGTGAAAAATATTTATATAAAAACAGTTTAAGGTGATGAAAAATAAACATTTACTGTGGCATAAAAAGAGTTTGGCACTGATTTGTAAAAGCGAAGGCCTTTAGACCAGCTTGTGAAACTTAAAACGAAAAGTTACCATTTTGACACTTCATGATTATTTTCGAACGAATACTTATTTGACAAATGACAAATATTAGTACAATAATTTACGAGGTAATTTTGAAACTCAAGTGGATTTATTATTAAAATTAATTAATTGGATTTATTATTAAATATTTGTGGCCGTGGTTATGTGTAAGAGTGTCTTATTTGTGACGATGGATTATTCCCGAAGAGTTTCGTATTTTATTTTATTGCTGGGATATTGCTATGGGCTGTGATAAAAGTGCCCAATCTCGGGAAATACCTGGCAGAATGTGGACTGAGGTGGCGAAAAATCTAAATTCGGTTGTTGGTGGTGCTAACAAAGATTGGACAACTTGACCCGCTGTAAGTTTTGTTACTAAATAAATCATAAACTTAATTACCTAAATATTGAAAATCTTCTTTCTCGTGTGGTAGGAACATTGAAGAGTATAAATAATCGGTAATTAGATCCAGATTTTTATAATAAAACTTACTGTTCCTCGCGGTTTCACCCACGAAACGTTAAGTTTTTGGTTATTGCTTCGCTCCCGTGGGATATAGCGTGATATTATGTAGCCTATATTACTCAAGGATAATGTAGCTTTCTAAAGAAAAAGAAATATTTGTAATCTGTCCAGTAGTTTTTGAGTTTATTCGTTACATACAAAAATATAAACACTTAAAATATATTTTAATATTCTAGGTTACATCCCACAAATGAGCAATAAGCTGTCTCCTAGTAAGGAGGCCCTGCTGCTGTTCTTGATTCTGGGCTCTTCTGAAAGAATGCGCCTCGGAAGTGACGTCGATCATCTTCCGGATTCAACACATTGGCTCAATTGCAAATGAAAATAGCAGCGTTTTACCTTAAAATAAAACGCATGTTGTGTCCGGAGACTCATTCGGGGTCATATAAACAATATTTGAGTCTAGCATCTTCCGTTTCCGTGTCACATCTATATAGGTACATGCTACAATCTCCCACCATCATGACGTATTTCCGTTTTCGTTCACCAGGTGGCTACAGCGCGCCAACTCGTTCATTGTGGCCTCAAAATCCTAAAACTTATAGAAATAATCGCACCAGGCAGTATTTAAAAGTATGACCCCGAATGAGTCTCCGGACACAACATGAGGCTGCTCAAGCCGGTCATTCTTCCATACAAACGGAGACAGCTGATTACGCCTCTATTTATGGTTGTATTTAAGAAAAACAGGATAATATCAATTAGTTTTGTCATTAACTACGCGTGTACGGAGCCAGAATTCTAAAAAAAAACTTGGTTCGAAAGTTACAAGCCACTAAACATTCGAGTTTTCAAGCAAATTTTAGCGAAACTTTAAGCGCAAATAAAGTATAAAAAAAATACGAAAAATTCAAAACTGCTTCCGCAGATGCCTAGTTTAACCACTTGAAAATTCAAATAACATTACTTTGAAAGTATTTATCTAAGCATTTTAATATAAACACACTAGGCACATAAAGATATTTACGAAATTTCCCGTGAGTGTTTTTGCTACAAATCATCTTGTTGCTCACTCATTTTTAGTACTGCGTGCGGGTAGCGCGGGGAAGGGGCATGCGCTAGCGCCGCTATCGTGCGAGCGGAGGGCTCAAAATTCTGTTTGGTTTAATGTTCCGTACCTAGCTCTTATACCCACTTACTATAAAGTTAAACAGCCGTAAAAAAATATCAATTAGTAATTAATAATTATTATTATCTATACTTCTATGTATAATAATAATCTATACTAATATTATAAAGAGGTAAAATTTGTAGGTTTGTATGTAGGGGGTAATCTCTAGAACTACTGGTCCGATTTGAAAAATTTTTTCAGTGTTAGATAGCCCATTTATCGAGGAATGCTAAAGGCTATATACCGTCACGCTACGACCCACGGAGCGGAACAGTAACGAAAAATGCGGGTGAAAGCTAGTTATTAGAATATAGTAATTCGTCCATAGGTAAGGTCAGGGTCAGTGGGTCATCTTGCAGTTTGCTCATTGTGTTTGTTTATATTTTATAACAAACATAACTAATTAGGTACCTACCATACCTACCTGTTGTATGAGGCATAATTTATGCTCAATATAAAGTGGCATATACTTACCTAAGTTCTGTGAGTGTTATAGGTAGATATGCATTGTAACTTTTTGTTTAATAATGTTTAGATATTTTAGAGGTTATCGGGTTTGTTTACTTTGGTTCAATCCATCATCAATATTTGAATTAGGTCTACTATATTCCATCGGTTTAGGTATTATAACTAAAAGTAAACAATTTTGGTACCTATGTCTGTTTATGTAAAAATGTATATGGATGTATACCTACAAATCAATAACCCTATAATTTTAGAAAATCTGAACGTATTTTATGTTATAAAACGTAAGTAAGTAGGTACTTATTTTATATTATTCAAAAAAAAATTTCGTATAAAAGACATAAGTACTTACTAAGAATTTTTACATTTAGTATATAAAAAAAAAATTAGAAACGTTTTACTGTAAAATGCTCTTTTGGCGGTTTTATCAGGCGTCCGTCACTCGCTCAAGGCCACGCGTTTTATGCCTACCGCTTCGCGTATCGTCGACGGTACAACGAACACCGGGCTGTCGTGCGCCCGGCTGAGTGCTCGCGCGTCACGGGTACAGCGCTGACTATCAAAATGCCGAAACCACGTAATTATTGTGCAATTCCCTTGTTTCCCAATTCTCCTGTGTCCTTTTTGATTATTTATTAAAATTATTCACGCGGTTTTGGATATTTTCGACACTAAAATATAATAATTGGGAATTCAAGGAACGAAAAATATGCATCAGTCATTTTATTAAACTAAAAGATATTTGATCAACAAATAAAAAAAATATTGTTTTTCTAAAACATTCGTTTTGTTACCATTATCGTCATACGTATAACCCTAGTACATTTGCTGGATGACACGCACACACGTTAGTCGCGCGGTGGGCAAAAGAATCTCAAATCTCTTTGTGCGTACTTATGGTACATTTCTCCTCGCTGCAAACAGCTGGTATTATTATTATGATTTTGTAGGCTATTATAGCGTAGGTATTTTCGTTTTTGTGTTGGAGTGAAGTATCTGTTACGTAGTAACTATTAATCTGTGGTTTTATGATGATAGGTCATTAGTGTAATAGGAATAGGTCGTGTCGTGCCTATTTGCCTAAACTTCGAAGAACAGAGACAAGAAACGGAGACTTCCTTAGGACTACATTTTTTTCCGAGACATCTTTCCCGAAATTTCGAGACAACACTAAAATACATTAAAAAAGTGTTATTTGGAATAAGTAATTTGTGTATATTTACCTTACGTTGGAGACTAGATATATCATAATGAATAACATAACAGTCGTTACAACCATAAATTATTATACAAACAAAAAACAATCACCAAGTCATTCTTTGAAGTTTAGGCACGACCTACTCCTATCACAGTATTGATAAATATAAATAACACAGAAAATTATTTATCATTACAAGTGACAACACTGACAGTCCTTGCCACGTAATAAATACCTAGTTTACGGCGCTAAGGTAAAGCGCGAGTCCTGCGGTGGCAGTAGCGTGGTGCAGCGTCTCCATCGACCTCATATTAGTAGGTATCCTACGGGACGCAGCTAGTCTACTGCAATAGTAATATAATGACGAGTACAAATATCAATTCAAAATGTAAGTAACCTACTAGCAGCGCCCCGCGGTTTCACCCGCGGATAAAGAGTAGCCTATGTCCTAACCCAGGTAACTCCGCTATCTACAACAAGTTTTATCGCAATCGGTTCAGTAGATTTTGCGTATAAGAGTAATAAACATCCGTACATCCATACAAACTTTCACATTTATAATATTGGTAGGAAGTAGGATTAGTAGGATGCGGATGTCTTGTAAATTCTTGTTACGTAATAGCTAGTACGTAATAGTAATAGTAAGTACCTACAACTGCTTACACAACACAATCTAGCATTGTATTTGTATGCTTGTAGGTAACGTCACATACATTTTATCAAAAGCTCTGAATTGAAAATGATATTAGTATCAACTCAACACAACATTCTGAAAACAAATAATGCATGCTTGTGTATGTTTATATCTACGCGCACACAGCAGCAGCGGACGGACGCGGCGGCGAGTGCGCGTAGCCAGTAGCGCGAACTATCTATTTACTGCTCTTTACTGGCGCCATCTCGTTTTCGCACGATTCCAAATGAGACAGCATACATTTTAACCACGCCCACCAACTAGTTCGCTCTCTTGGCTTGGGGGGCCTTGCTGCTATTGTGTCCTTCGGCCTCATTCTGGGTCATATAAACAATATTTGAGGCTTTGTTTGTTATCGCCTGGTGAACGGGACGCCAATGTGTTGTAAAGTATAAAGGTTAAAATTAGATCAATAAATCAATATGACGTAATATGTGTATAAAGAACCAATAAATGAATTTATAACATTTTACACTTTCAAAGCAAAATAGTAATTACAAAATAATTATAATCTCGACTTTGGATTACAAAATAATCAAAAATTCACTTACATACCTTACCTTATACAATATCCTTACTTGTTGTAATTATATGTATCGTATCAACTTACCCTTATTGTCATATTACTAGGCATATTTTTGAATAATCTTAATTAATTGGCTGAAAAAGATGAATTAAGGAGCTTCCTTTTGGTTGGATAACTTCCCTCCTATGTTTTTTTTTTTGTTTTTTTTTTTTTTAATATTACCAGATTTCCAATTAACCCGTGCCTTTATCTCATCAAGAGGCTCATTATCCAACCAGCTTCATGAAGCTACAGCAGAACAGAAACTACCTGGAGTAGCTTCTATTCC
This sequence comes from Athetis lepigone, assembly GCA_033675125.1. Taxonomy (NCBI): domain Eukaryota; kingdom Metazoa; phylum Arthropoda; class Insecta; order Lepidoptera; family Noctuidae; genus Athetis; species Athetis lepigone. The sequence continues at coordinate 8,279,030 of CM066237.1, forward strand.
TGCTTCCTTCAAAATAGATTTAACCCAACCTGCCAAAATAGTTCTAGTAACTTGTTTAGCTTTTCCACATGTAGTAATAAATGATCGATCTCTAGAACAAAGTAATCGACGCTGTTTTCCAGTGTCTATAAACTTTTTAAACCAACTGCTGGTCTTTCAAGATTGCCAAACAACTTCCAACCTGATCCTTCCAATCTGTCTTTGAACCAAAATGCGGCCAAAACATAATGCTATCCTCACTTACCATACATCTATCTGGAGAGACGCTAAGTAAGGTGAGGTCGTGAATCGTTTGCCCTTAACACAACAGTAGCAATGCATAGACCTTTGAAATTTCGAATAGATCTTGACTCTGAAGAGACCTACTGCCAAACCAACCTATCAGCAATTGAGGGTCCCAGGCAGGGGGTGGACATTAATCATTTGTTTTAGAAAAATATTTGAACTTTAGCGGGCCTCGCTTTTGTATTGCACAACTTAGAGATAACAGATTTATCATGAACAACAGTACAATAAGATACCTTAATATCGAGCCATTTCACTACCTGATAGATCTGAAAAAATTACCCAAACCAGGAACACCAATTCAACCATCTCAACCATGCTTGTCTATATGTATTCAACGTAGACGACCTCCAATCTTCTTTGAGAAGCACTTTTGTTCTTCAGACCTTAGGATTCAGACCACCCCCACATTTCCATACTACTAGATACAGCTCCTTCGCTCGTGGTGGTGGCAGCCCGGTTCTCGTGTCTACGAGTACCTTCGAAAACCTGTGGATCGTAAATGGAGGCGCTATCGCTCTTGTCTTCAAATCTGCTCTCCAGAATGCTCGAGAGCATCTCGGTGCGACTAGTAGAAATACTCGTCGAGGCTGATTTAGATGCATCAGTACACCGCGTATCAAACTCGAAAGAGGAAAGACTCATGCCAAACGAAAATTCCATCTGAATGTGAACGCGTTATGCCTCCATGCTCGCCGATCCCGTTGATCTAGAGTTATATAACAAGTAAGTACGTGAGCTGTGCCGGAAGCAAACCGATCTATCTGGGGAACACCCCACTTCGCAAAGACTATGATGGGGAATTGCGAGAATATCGTACTATTGAAGAATTTGAAAATTCTGATATAAATATAAAGTTCATCAGGGTGAGTACGCTACTATTACCTTGTTGTCTCACTGCAAAAGAAGAGAGGTGTGACTCAGAGACGGAGTGAATTCTAACAAACATTTCAGGATAGATAACATCTCTTTGTGACTCCAGTGAAGCCACTCTTCTTCTGTCCAGCTGCCCGGTATGTGCAGACCTTTCAACTCCGCCCCTCGAACCTGAGTCTGCTGCATATGTACGTAGTTTATAAAAAAAAAACTACTTGTGGAGGATGAAGCCACACAGTGGAACTTCCACCATCTCAGTTCTGTTTGCACCCGCCTGGCAAGGGATAAGTCGACTGATATGGCATTTTCAGGCCTAGATTGCAATAGGCTAAGAGGTGACAAAATTTTAGCGACCCATCGGATCTACCAGTCGAGCAAAATTTTGAACGCCTATGATACTCTGCATCTCTCACAGGGACGTTGTCTGTCGTAGAAGCAACTTCGACAACATTATTTGTATACTGTGAATCACGTTTTCTGGCAAACCTTTTTGATTTTTCCAGAGACTTTAAATAAAACACAGATAGTCTATCATTATAATTATTTTAAGGGATTAGATAGAAGCGACTTCTCCCTGTTCATCTGCCAACCCGATCGGCTCAGACTTTGATGAGCAGCTGCGACACTTACAGGCTGTAAGTTTGCCGGAGGTCTATCTTTCCCATCCAATTCCTTTCCTGAATGAAATCTAGAATCCGATTTACCGAAATCAAACGAAATTTGCTCATTATAAGATAATAAAATTGTTTAAACTTTTTAAATTGTAAATATGGTAAGGTTAGGTAGGTTCTGTCGATTTTGCGAATCGGAAAGAAATTTGATACAAAAGTTAGTTTAATATATCTAAAATCTTTAGTTTTAATAAAATTTTGAATTAATACGTCATCTCTGGAGATGGTACGATGAGATTGCAATGTTTCACCTGCCTTGGTAGGACCAGAGGCGGTTTCTTCCGAAATTGAATTCGATAAACCTGGGACTATTTTGACTGATTCATCGCATGATAATTATAAAGATTCTTTCTATTCACTCTGTGAAAAAGTAAAACTATAATTAATCGTCAGTGCCAAAGAGCGACTGGACGATTTAAAACCACTAGGTCCAGGGTACGCCGCCTGGCGTCTAGGGTATTTATCATCTTGCAAAAAAAAAAAAAAATTTACTTGTATAAAAAATTTTGTTGAAACCGCCATTATTCTTTACAAAATCATTATAAGGTAAACAAAAATACACTTGACGGCGTTATATAAAAAGATAATACACTCGGTAGAAAAGGAAATCAATAATTCATCGTCAGTGCCGACGGGCGACTGGACGATTTTATAACCACTAGGTCCAGGGTACGCCGCCTGGGATCTAGGGTATTTCTTATCTTGCCCAGAAAGAAAAATAACTTTACTTGTATTACAAAAAAAAATATATAATATAGGTATTGACACCGCCATTAATATGAACAAATTCACTAAAAGGTGCTTTGTCAAACAAAATTACACTTTACGGTGGTATATAAAAAGATACTACACTCTTTGGAAAAAGGAAATCCATAATTCATCGTCAGTGCCAACGGGCGACTGGACAATTTATAACCACTAGGTCCAGGGTACGCCGCCTGGGATCTAGAGTATTTTATATCATGCCAAAACAAAAAAAAATCTTTATAGGTAAATAAAAACATCTTATACCTATCTAGTAAAGGTAGTATTCTGTCAAAAATACACTTGACGGCGGTATCTTTTAACATATCAAGGACGAGCATTGTAAACTGTTTGCAATGCTATGTATCTAACTAACGTTATTCCAGTTATCATTATTGAGGTATTGAATGGAATTTAACAATTTCAACTGATTTGAAGGAACAGTGGTAGCAGCTGGCTCCTTAAATTGCGTTGCCAAATCAAAATCAAATGATTGATACTGTGCAGGGGTAGATCCCCTGGCCAGGCCTAATGGCAAACAGCAAACCAGTCATATGCAGTAATCGGTTTCGATAATTATATTAGACGCACAAAACAACGGTTGGCGTAAATGATTTTTCTCATAATTGTTTAATAAATACTTCGCGCCTGTGTATCAGCTCTACGGCTGCAAACCAATGGTAAACAAGCACGTAAATTATTTATGATAATCGCCAGAGAACGCCAACTGGTCTGAGTCAACGTTACCGGTGAACGGTCTCGACGTGTTTTATAAGTGTCGCTCTGTTTTGAGCTACTAGAAGATAATTGTCGAGAAAAACTAGTACCTACTCGAAAACCTACATTCCTGAAAATCTCGGCTGTCCAGTTGGTCACTGATGCAAATACTTTGGGTGTACACCTTGACCTAGTCAACTGTCTGCCAATAGCATAGTATCACTTTGCATTACAAGAACGCGAGTTACAATGCCTAGGAATCTATCTGCCGAGGGTAGATAACAAACTTTTTCAAAACACTTGATTTCATTATTTACTTCAAGGTCATATTCATGCACCAATTTCAAATTATGGTTACTGCTTTTATAATTTTTCAAAATACGTATGTTGAGGGTAGTAATATAAACGTTTCAAAGCACTGACCTGTTTTGCAAGTTTTTACCTTGCTTTGTCCTCGGCTACGCTTACTTTTCTTCTTCTTACTTCTTTTTACGGGATCATTCCACCTGTTCAGTCTCCCTACTCGGACAGCGATGACTCCGAGGAACTTGAACTCAACGAATCCAATGACAATTCGGATTCATTGCGGTTACGTACACTATCCGCCATCGTAATTGTAATAAAATCTAATTTCTAAACTTATGTTTTTAAAAACTGTATTTTATTTTATTTTATACTCTATAATTTGAAGCATATACCGAAAATTATTCTATAAAGTATCGAACGTTAACAACGTTAAACTTTAAAAGATGTGAACTGACCGAAAAACAGGACGCCAATGAACGAGTTGGCGCGCTGTAGCCACCTGGTGAACGAAAACGGAAATACGTCATGATGGTGGGAGATTGTAGCATGTACCTATATAGATGTGACACGGAAACGGAAGATGCTAGACTCAAATATTGTTTATATGACCCCGAATGAGGCCGAAGGACACAATGCTTATTTTGTTTTCTCACATGCAACCCAGTATAGTGAGCTTCACGTGAATTTGGAGGTGCATCAATAACTGGAGTCATCATCGACTTCTGTAATGGAAATTCAGGATCACCTACAAAAATGAAAAAATATATTATTAACTGTTACATCTAAATATATTTTTTTTCTTAATGTATACCTATTTAAAACGTTTTTTTGGGTTTACATGTTCTACTGGCCGTTTTATTGCCACATGAGTTCTAAACTCTAAACTCCAGGCGTACCAAACTTGTTCAAAAATCTGAAATAAGTAAAACATAGTTGTACACTCAGAGTTGCACATTTAGAGTCAAATAAAATATTGAAATCAACTCAACTTAGTTCCAGTTAATTTGAAGCATAGGATATTGTCTATATTTACGTGATTTTTTATTGTGTTGTTATGTGAGAGTTGTTAAAAATGTCGTGCTGACCCTTAATTTAAATAAATAAATGAATGAATAAATCCAATGAATTTCACTGTAGTTGTCTTTGATAGGTTCCTTTCGCGAAAAACGAGAGCGCAATTAAAACCTGAAACCATGCATGCATAGTATCAAATATAGTATTAAGATGATTACTTGATTAGTCTGATGAATAGAAGTATAGGTATATTAGTACTAACCTTGGCCTCTCTGTTGAATCTGAACAAATCTGTTGATTTCTTTGGGCGTGGCGTGAATTCTCTTACCTCATTACAGTTCAAGTGCTAGTCCTTTAGTTGGGCTGTAAAGCTTAACAAAAGCGCTGTCTGGCATCTCGAAAAGTTTTATTTAGATTCTTGAAATTCTTTATTTCTTCTTTAAATATTATCTCTTTCTTTCACACTGATGCTACGATTATCTTCTTCGAAAAAACTAAAAAATTTCGTCTTTATCACACATCTAAAATTAGCAGGAAAGACACAGCTTACGGATAATTTTCTATATTTTACAATACTTTAAAATAACGTCCGAATTATTCTATATGCATATTATTATAATTACTTACGTTTTTGTATTTAAAATTAATTGAAACAGGTCAATTCATGTTACTTTCACAAGCCTGCAAATAATGACGGCAGGGCAGTTCAACGGTCACATGCGAATTTGTCAAAAAATACTTCATGATGATGACAATAAACAGGGCAGCCCACTAGTAACCGGCGAGTGACCACGTGACAGCAGTGTAGTGGGCCACTACACTGCTGTCACGTGGTCACTCGCCGGTTTAGATCACGTGATCGCTGGCTCGCCTGCTGCTTAGCGCGCTCATGGTACAAACTAACACGGCAGGTTATTTATCGTCGAGAATTGACCTGCTATAAGAGTTCATGGTAGGCCTTCTGATATGCCTTAGGCCTTAAGTTTAAAGGGTCGATCTTTTCTTTGTTATTTCTTGATATAAATGTTTATGTTTTATGCACTGTCTGCCTGCATACTAAACACGTTCGCCGTGTGTACATGCCCCAGCACACTTTTCTTATCATAATATTAAGTAAGTGTCGTCCACGTTTGTCCCTAACATTTAGATAATATTTTTGTCTATGGAATGTTTTCCGGAAAAAACAGAACATAATAATGTTAGAGCTTTGTGCCCTTTGTTTTAATAGACTGTTGCTAATCCGCTTTAACCGATAACAAGTTTGTATAGGATTCTCCACACATAACACGTGTTTTTTTATATACTTATACCTATGTATAACTAGCGATCCGCCCCAGCTTCGCAAGGGGGTAGCAAATCTTTCTTCATTTATACCTAAACCTTCCTCATGATTCATAAATCACCCTTTCTATTGGTGAAAACGGTACAGACAGACGTGGTACTTTTGTAGAATCATAGTATAGCAGTGTTTGTAAATGTGTATAATTACTTTACTTCCTCAAATACGTCACTAATTCGATATTCTCTTTGTTTTGTTTTCCTGATGGAACTGTGGTAACCTATAGGTAAAATGTACAAGGTGTTACGATAATGATGGAACTTTATTAACACTTAAAACAAAATCACAAAAAAAAAGCGGATGGGGGAAGAGGGATTGTGCTTGTGTTTAAAAATCTTATTTAATTTTCATAGAATTATCAATATAAAGTTTGGTATTACTATGAACATAAAGAACAAAGTTTGAGGCTATAATAGTTTTGCTTCCACCATCCGTTTTCCCGTCCGTCTGTCAAGGGAGTCACGCCTGTCGACAGTTATATTTTTTAGTTAACTGTAGTAATATGTTTCCTTAAAAAATAAAAATATACACAATACAAGAAACGTGATTTTTAGGAGTTTTTTCCTCGATCTTAATCTATGGTCGAGCCCTCATTTCCAGTCGGTCGGTTTTTTCCTTATTACCCTTTTAAAGGAAACTCATTTGCAAGCAGCAGTGTTAAATCTTCGCAGACGAAGTCGCGAGGGATAATGTAATGTTGCACGCTACAGACATTCTTAATTCTAGTCTTGACCGCAGATTTTTAATTTCGTGCTCATTATTTCACTCCAGTTTTCTTTATCGCCGTTTTTCATGCAAATTATTGTAACTTGCTTAGTTTTTTATACCATTGGAAGACAAACAAGCCGATTTGATGAGAGCCCTCGCAGATCATCTTTCTGCTGATTAGCTGAGCTGAGCTGAGGCGTTAATTTGGCATTAATTATATCTACTCGTCCTTTAAAACCGGAACACAACATTGGTTTTACAGCAGAAATAGATTCGCCGGCAAATACTTTCCCGGTCCAGCTCACAAAGACCTCTTTTACTCCAAAATTTACATCATCACTATTGATCCAACAATAATAGAAAGTACTTTTACTATTATATCGACCACCCATAAAAGAAAGTAGATGCCTACATAGTAAAACCGCGTGCCACCGAAAAGTCGTGCTCAGTGGAAAATTTCCAAACTGTTTATTACACTATCAAATAACAGTTAAGCCTAAAACACATGGTACCACGTGTGACCGGATTTGACGCTTGACCTTTACCGTGTCGCCCTATCCGTGCCGTGCTAATGTTGCGTGCACACCGGTAGGCGGTTCAACCACACCTAGACGTAGGTAAAGGCAGTCATACATGTTGAACTCGTGGGTATTTACCCCTTTAAGAAACCTGTTGGAATTACCCCTCCGGGAGTAAAAAAGCTTTTCCATTGAGGTAATAAGAGAAATAATAGTAAGAAAAAGAGACTCACGACTCTCAATAATACATAAAAAATTGCTTAAACAAAATATTGTGTCAATCAGATACATTGTTACATTTAGGGCCTAATAAGTTCTGGTTAAAATAACTGGCAGATAATTTCATACAAAATCTGTTTCAATTTTGAATATACATATTTGTCGTGAAACAGGATCTAAAGGTAATATTGAAAAGTTAGGAACCACTGCGTTAGGGGGTACTCGCATACCCGACAGGTTAGCCTTGTTATACCAGGTAAACTCAATAAGTAGTGTGGAAACCTGCATAGTTTTGCAACATACACCTCCAGTTTACCTGTGCAGTTCGAATGTACAGGCAAACCCTATACCCTAACGTGTATGGCAACCTTAATGCCTGGGATGTAACCTTAGCACTAAATTTGATTTGCGTGTTTTTTTTGACATGTTAATAATAAAACGTGATTCTTTTGATGGTTAGTTTTGTAGGCTTAAATTGTTATACAGTAGTTGTTATATTTATTTTGTATTAGCTAGATTTAACTAAATAGTTAGTAGGTTAATGTATTCAGGCTCACTTTGCTCTGAATTTTTTCCTCATGGCAAAGTGTATTATTATTTCACTTCCTTAAAGTGTTTTCGGAAATCAAGTGTTTTTATTTCTTTGGAGGAAAAAACTGAAGATTTACCTTAACCGTAAAGGATTCCCCAGAAACAGTTTAGAAGATTGTTTCCTAAAGGGAACTTTCCTGCTGCACCCTGGCGACTTTTGCCGTGTTAAATTAAGTCTTCGGTTCCTGCTCTGCTGGCGTGGGGTGTAGGGGTGTAGCGTGATGTTATGTAGCCTATACTGTACCTCACAAACTTAGAAATAGCTTACAGTTATGGATTTAGAAAATTTGTCGTCTCACGCGGTTTTACCCACGTCTTTGGTTACTGCTCCCTTCCCAGGGACTCGCACCATGATGCGACATAGCCTTCGTCAAAAATTATGCAATCCATCACTGTTTTTCAATTCGGACCAATATAGTCCTGAGATTAGTTATAGTAACAAGCTATAATGCTCTTCAGCTTTATAATGTTGATATAGTTGACATAGGTTTTACACTCGTTTTGTCCACTCTCACTAATATATATATATATTTCTTTATCCACAGGACCGCGTGCTAAACATCACGAGTCAGATAATGGACCAGCTGCTGGGCGACGAGCGAGTGGCGCGCGGCTTCCGAGTCAAGTTCCCTGAGGATGTGCTGCAAGACAATCTGGCTGGGCAGCTCTGGTTCGGGGCAGAGGTGGGTACTAAGAGTTTTTGTTCTATCATACTACAGAACTGACCGAACTACGACACTCACCAACTGATGAGTGATTAGTGAGAGGAGCACGGCATTAAAATCAACTAGATATCTCAGACGATAGCTTAGACCTTAGACTTGGCTAGAACTGGTGTATTTAATACAATCTTGCTGGACTACTGCTTCAGTGTTGACGTGGATACTGCTGAGCAGTAGAGCTATGGAAATGGCTTTCAGAAACTATCAATTAATGAACATGATGATCCATATTCCTTTCAATCTATCTGTGTCATGCTGGTTACATAAGGAATTCGTTTCGTACCAACATATAACTACAAAACAAACTCAACTTGAGGGCATCGTGAATAACTGTCACTTTTGTATACAATGTATGTTAATGTACCCATTCAGCCCATATTGGTGCAGGTCAAGGGCTTCCATATACGTCGGCGTTTACTTCGATCAAAATTGTCGATAAATCAAAACAAACTAAAACTATATTATCACAGTTTGTTCCTAATTTCCTATGTAAATATCGATTACCATGTACAGTCACGAGCATAAACATGTATACATTACGCAAAGGTTTTAATCAATTTTCTCTTAAATGAGCCACAACTTTCAGTTAAAACTTACTTTATACTAATTATATCATAGACTACTATAAAATATGTCCTAAAACTAAATATTATTATGGATATTCTAAGAGAAAATTGATTTTAATGTTAGCGTGGTGTATACATGTTTATACACGTGACTGTACATACTAATAATGACATAGACAAATATCGTAGTCCATCGTCAATTTCCTTTCAAAGGTTGCTAACACTGATTGCCAGTCTGGCTATTGACACACGGCTATCAAAGATGTGACAACGGGATAACAATGGGAAATTGGGAACTATGTAGGATCATGGGTTCCTGTGTGCCTTTCACGGGACTTGGGTGTCCAAACTCCAAGTGACTGAGAAATTCCTAATGGAAAAAACTAGATAACACTGCCTAACTGACACCGAACCTAGGATCCCGGGTGGTACTAGTTGAGCTGGTTAATGCGTGAAGCCGAAAATGGGCTAGGTGGCTGAGTTTGGGAGAGGCCTAATGTCCTGCAGTGAAATAACGTAGTACTGATGACGAATGTACCGTACAAACATGCTACCATGCAAGAGGGCTCTTGGGAGAAATTTAACTTTAATTACCTATTAACATTTTAAACATGACATCATATAAGTTCCGACTATTGGAAGTTAGACTTTTAGAATCACCGAAACTGTGTTTTCTTTTTTGTTAATTTTCCTTGAATATTGCTTTATTGCATGCAACTTTCATCTCTATTTCCCACCGATTGAGCATTTAAACGAAATTACGCACTTTACTTTAACAACTACGAAAATAGCCCTTATGTCAGAGTAATAAAGTCTAATGGTTTCCACTGACGTGCGATAGACTAGCTCCAAGGTTAAATGCAATGTTGTTACTTAGTTTACACTATCTTATAACCATAACATTGTTGACCCGTCAACTGGAACGCTGGTTAACCTATGGACGTTCGATTCTTTACGCCATTATATACATTAGAATTTTCTGTCAGTTGTGCCATAATCATTGATTGTGATTATGGTACAACTAATACAGTGACCGTCTAATACAGTGACTGGCGACTCTGTCATGCAAACTAAACCATCAAACTTTCGTCATTCTTTTAGGCCCGTATTAATAGACCTCACTCAACTCCGAGACGCCCTCAAGTCTCTTGCTGTCCTTGTCATTCTAAAGGGAAAAAATAAGGACAGCAATAAACTTGAGAGCGTCTCAGAATTGAGTGACGTCTATTAATACGGGCCTTAGAATTGACTAGCGATAAACTTACCGTGTGCTGAGCGCCTAATTCTTGTTACACAAGCGTTAAAGTGGCATAATATCGGACTGTTCTTCAGACTTTTACTGACTAAAACCCACTCAAGGTCCGGTTGCCCTTTATTATTATAACTATTCCGTAACCCTGGATCGAATTGTTCTTCATATTTATTTATTTATTTATGAAACTCTAGTTTACGCTGTTAATGGCGTCGGTAAAAGAAATAAGTTGATATTATGTAGGAAGGTAAGAAGCTATTAATATGTGAGTCACGCAACCTTTCAACGTACATGCTTAGGTATATACACTCTTTTATATTTTACATAATGCTAGAATTGCCTGCCAACACGTATGTTGTAGAACTATTATACTGCTCTGTATTGTCCGCATGTACTGTTGAACATAGTTACTATGTATATTTTTATACGATTTCTGTAAAACGAACCAACTGATATAATGGCAGAATTTTGACGTTGAAAATTCTGATGCCGAAATTAACAAGAGGTTTCCAGTAATCGGAAGTTAACTTAAAACTCCAAAAGTAGTCATAATTAATAGTCTAGTCTCATTCTAGTATGTATAACGTCTCAAGCAGCAGTCTCTTAACCTCGTCGTCAGTCTCAACTCTGCTCCCGTGGGTTGTAGCGTGATGTTCGTACAGCCTTTGCTAAATTTAATTTCTTACTGCCTTTACTAATTTAATCCTTCGAACACACGTGATTTGAGACACAATAGAAAGACAGCCGGCTGTCGGTTGGTCGTCAAGAGGTTAAATTCCTTAAAAATCTGGCTATTAACCTTCCAACGACCAAGCGACAGCCGGCTGTCGGGCAGTTTTTGTCTTTCTTTTGTGTCTCGAATCACGTGTATCCGAAGGCTTAAAAGCAGTAAATAAAAACAATCTGACAATATTTATTTATTATTTATTTATTTATTTATTTTTAAAGAAAGCTTACAGACTAATATCAACTTAAGTGACATGCATAGATAGGGATAATTTGCTAATAACAAGCTTCCACATGTATATTTACAAATTGTTTCAAATAACAAATTCCATTCATCTTTTATAATAATAGAATGGGTTAGTATAATGAAATTACGTAATCTTTAGTTCCGCGTAAAGGTTCTACGGAAGTTTACCCTATTGTTCCGTCAAATATTAACAATCACTAAGAATGTGTACAATATGCTATTAGGTATGATCTAAAAAATAACACCATTGACAAAAAAAAAAGTAAACATGGAGTTCCATAATAACCTTTATTTTCCTGTGTCTACCGAAGGTTATTTTTAGGACGTGCGTGACTCAGGCTTTTCGCAGAATATTTCTATTATTATGATAATATGTTTAACATACCCATATTTGCAGACAAACAGCTGTGTTTTATTCCAGACATGTAGACAGATCGATAATCAGCTTTCGAGGAATGTTAAGTTCCATTCAGTTATTTTGTTACCCAATAGACCTCGTCATAAGACGTTATTATTACTATAGATAGAGTAATAATGCCAGCTAACAATATTGTCCCATTGCAGGAAAGTTTGTATTCACATAAAATAAGACAGACGGTCATAACTTGGCTATTTATAACCAAGTCGTTTATGCCGTGCTAGACATTTATGCGGACCACATTATTAGGTGCGGCATTTCATTAAAATTATATTTAGAATGTGCTTAAGAGTATATTGCCACTAAAGAAGTTGAAAGTAGAAACGCCTTATTCATAAAACTATTCTAAATTCCAGTGCCTAGCCGCGGGCTCCTCGATAATGAATCGCGAGGAGGAATCGGCGGCGATGCGTCCGCTGGCGAAGGCGTTAACTCGCAGCCTGGAGACAGTGAGGTCGCTACTACGGGAGCAGTGCCTCAGGCCGCGCGGCATGGCGCTGTCGCAGCACGACGACATGCTGCACGAGAGCCTGCGGATATTTGACAGGTGAGCGACAAACTGACAGTGTGAGTCGAACACGAAGGTGCTCACTCGCAGTCTAGAGACGGTGCGCTCGCTACTACGGGAGCAGTGCCTCAGGCCGCGCGGCATGGCGCTGTCGCAGCACGACGACATGCTGCACGAGAGCCTGCGGATATTCGACAGGTGAGACAGACTGACAGTGTGAGTCGAACACGAAGGCGTTCACTTGCAGCCTGGAGACAGTGAGGTCGCTGCTTCAGGAGCAGTGCCTCAGAACACAAGAAGTGGCTTGTTTAATATCAAATACGATACAGTTCAAAGTCATCACATAACCGTTCGCACGGCAACGCACAGCACGTACCCAGATACACCTCTGGCTTTAGGACCCTACTAACTGCCATCAGAATTGACGGCACACACATTTCGTACAAAGAATTCCCGTAAATGACTAAAATATAGGAACAGAGCCCCCGGTTTATTCTTGACTGAATGTGCTAGCTTATCAACATCTTATAACGTTTGAACAGTTACTGCAAAGTGCAAAAAAGTGCAGGAAAATTCACCAGAAAAATATACTCGGTCTAAACTTCCCATTGCCTTATTCCAGACTGTTTGCCGAGTTCGAGCTATGCTACGTCAGCGCTATGGTGAACGTGAAGACGCCGCATGAGTTCGAAGCTCAACAGCTCATCTGCGTTCTGTTCTCTGAGAGTCTGCGGAGGGCGCTCAAACAGAACTTGCTTACACAAGAACAGGTGGGTTGTCTATCCTTTTTCTCGCTTTTACCTAAGAGTCTTACCTGCTTAGAAGTCAAGACATAATTATCATCATGTCAACCAAAAGACGGACACAAATATCAATCCTGTGCCGCTTGCATGACACATGACGGTTGTTATGCAACCTTTATCAAGCCATAGATGTAAAATGCAGTACTACCCGTGGAGGGGCAATTCATGCAGAGTTTATTTGAAAAATTGACGAGTTTTTAGGTCAAAAATAACGTAATTCGTTTTAAGTATCTTGAAATTATTTGGTAACTATGTCAAAATTCCCAATTAGAAAACATGCTAAAAAGTCATTTATATTAAACACTATGTCTAAAATTACAGGTGGACTCTTACGACCCAGCGCTAATGTTCGCCGTGCCGCGACTGGCTATAGTGAGTGGGTTGCTGATATACTCCAGCGGGCCACTCAGCATTGATAAACCACCAGGTAAATAAAATATATCAGTACAATGACTGTATTACAATCAATGAGAAACACATCACGTGTAGCTGAAAGTACCGTTGTGCACGGCTTCAGAATGGCCCTGTGGCGACACGGTCGGGAACGTGATGCATTATCAATTTCACTTTTTTGAACACAATTTTGAAGTTATGGTTAACGATGCTACCCCCAAGCGCATCCATTCGGGGGTCACAAAAAAGAAGTCCAAGTCTTTTATGTCAAGGCGCGGTCCCATGGTCGATGGTCATGGTCGATCGATAGTTAAATATGGTCGCATTTCGATTTTAAAGTTAACAGCGATCGGCCTAGACGCTGCTTAGGGCGGCGGGAATTATGACCATGGTTCCGCCGCCTGAGACATAATTTTAACTCAAATAAACTATCGGTTTCTTTGAATATTTTTTCTTATTATTATATTATACCTCTTGTCCTGTATCTCCTGTTTACTAATAACTCCCCGTATGATCCGCAGAGGAGATGTCAGACATGTTCCGTCCGTTCCGCATGTTGCTGCACAAGATCCGCTCGCTGCTGTGGACGCTCGACCGCCGCGAGCTCATGGCGCTGGAGCGACTGCTGTGCACCAACGAGGACATCTCCAACCTCACCAGGCATCTGCCCACTGGTATGTTATTGTGAACATGTCAGACATATTCTGTCTATTTTAGAGTAAAGTAAAAGTAAAAGTCATTTAATTGCCAGAATGTCAACATTTGCCAGAATGACAACTTACACACTGTCATCTGATTCCAAGTTAAGCTCTGCTTAGAGCTTGTGTTGTGGTAACCAGACAACTGATATACATACTTACATATTTACAGTATGGTCTTAAATCTAAATTGGCCCATTTACTTTCTACCATTACACTGGTATGAAAGTATTTGTTCATACAAAATCTATTATATTATTTAGAAACATTCAAATAATAACACACAATGCATTCCCGTAAAAATCTCAAAGTCGAAATATGTTTAAAATAATAATAATGTAAGTCAAAAATAAATATTTATGTCTAAGATTTTATGAATAACAAATGTCAGTGATCAATCTTCTTCTCCGCAATATGACAAAGTATTTTGACTTTTGTTGACTAGTAATGGATAAGCATCTTGAAGAACTATGGCTATTATGCAGATCTTCCAAAACAACTCTAAACAGTTTTGGTCGGATTCTAAACTTGAAAAGACTTGTTGTAATTTCGCAACAAACAACAACATTTACTGTTATATTTAGAACGGAAATATCGAATCCAACTTTTAAGCTTTTACCTCTCCCGCATTATAAAGTTATGCTAAACGCAAACGGTAAAAATTTGATGGAACTGAGGGTTAAATGGTGTTGTAATTTACTATAAATATGTTGCCAGTAATATCTTTTTCAGACCATATCATCCGATTCTTTTAAACCTGTGCTCTACATAGTTTTATTGATCACACTTTTATAATTATACTTATTTCTTTCCAGACGCTGACACGTCAAACGACTGGTCGTGTCCATACCCGGACTTGGGGGAGTTCGTATCGAGGTTCTACGCGGACCATGCCAACTGCCGGGATCTGTACTCTCATCAAAGGTATAGAGATAACTTTTATTTTATTGGAAAAATGTCTCAAGGTTGAAAGTTCTAATTAATGTAAGATTTGTTACTAGTAGATAGAGCTAAATGAAGTGAGTAGAAGTATGTGTAATCTATACTAAGTGTGAATGTGTGATATGTCGTAGATAAATGGAAAATTGCGTATAGCCTTCACTTTAGTTTGAGCTTATTTAATCAGAATGCGTTCAGTAATGTCGCTGTAAAAGTATAACAGACATTTGGTGTTAAAATTAAAAATTTTGAAAACGAAAATGTATAAGAGATTTACTTACTCGTATTTAGGTACTCTTTACATACCAGATTTAGTTTATTTTATTGACGACAATCAACTGCAATACATTAACATGACACATGATTGAAGTACTAAAAAATAAAAACTACAAATACACTACTCACTATGTTATCCACAGATTTGCAATTAACGTCACATATTAAATGATTCCAATGCCATATCCTCTAATAATTATTCTTTTACCTCCCCCACAGCTCAACAGAACCAGTAATAACAGACAGCGACTATATCCCAGACAACATCGAAGTCATGACGCCCATCATCGACGGACTTCGACGTCTGAGCGAAGGAACCGAAGAGCCTGAACACGACTCTGAACTCGAGACCAAGACTTCACGCCATTACTCCACGGACACGGCCAGCACTGACACATTCCAGACCAACGACAGCAGAGATTACATAGACAGGACAAGAAAAACTAGCAAAACTGAAAGCTCTGACTTATCCTCCCTAAGAAACCTTTCTACTAACGGCCTCATGATGTTCGATCCCCTCGTCATCAACGCCGTCTCAGCTTCAACGAGTGACACGAACAGACAACTTCCCGACCATGATCTCGTGACGTCACTCAACGAACAAGTCACGGAAATTGCCGATCGTCTGTCGTCTATCGCCGCGAGCGATGTAGACATACTAGACCATACACACTCGTTCTCAACGAACGACATGCCTACGTTAATATCGACGGACGATTCCGAGGCGTACGGGTATTCGGGTCCTAGGAATGAACAGTTAAGCTGTTTGCCTTCAACGAGTCATGGATATCTGATACCTAATGCGATCAGTCACGACCCGGCAGTACTTTCCTCTCTCTCACACAATAACTCGGCCGTCTTCAACCAAGAAGACGAGTCGAACAGCGACATAAACAGTGCAATGCTCAACTCTGATCTCCCGCTCATTATTCCCGACAATATTGACGCGGACATAGTCAACACTAACATATCAATAGCTAACGCCAATCTAAGCTCGCTGTTACTAACGAACGAGGAATACAATAACTACGTTGATAACGAAACCGCTGACGGTGATAACACGAGTTTCCATTCGGCGAAAATGACTTTAGACAGGGACGACGAAAGAGTTAAGTTTATGTTAGGTTACGAGAGCGAGCATGAATCCCCGGTCGACTCGGGCGTCAGTACTGAAAACACTAGCTTAGATAGATCGCCCGACACCGACCAGAGTAAAGACAATCACTTCATGCAACAAAACAGGGTACTAAAGAGTCCGGACGCGGAGGCAGATGACGACAAACACACCAAAAACACTCTAGAAAGTTCCTTTTCCGATGTAAATAATGACGTTACTGTAAATATTAATTACGTAGAGGATGATGGTAGTAAGAACGAGGCGGGCTCGTCGTCTGTAATGGATAAGGTTATTAATAGGTTAAGTTCGGACGAAGAGGGGTTGAACGAGGCGACTAATGTAAGTGAAGCTAGAAGAGTGTTGCATGATTGGGGAGCGGGAAGGAGGACCATAGACGAAGTTATCACAGAATTGAGAGCGCATAGAGAAGTTGATAAGAAACTTAGTTTAGTTGACGAGGACAATAATGTTAGTTCTTCGGACGTGGGCCCGTCACAGCCGCGGCCGAAGAAGAGCAGAAAGAGTAGTGCTAAGAGTAAAAAGAAGAAGGCTAAGATATGGTCGCCCGGTATGGTGATACTGGATAACCGGTCGACGCAGAACCAGAATAGTCCGTTGAGATTGAATTTGGATCATTTTGTTGATGAGAGGTGAGTTTAGTTTTTACTGAAATCCATACTAATATTATTAATGGGAAAGTGTGTCTGTCTGTCTTTCTGTCTGTCTGTCTGTTTGTCTTTCTTTCACGGCAAAACGGAGCGACGAATTGACGTGATTTTTTAAGTGGAGATAGTTAAAGGGATGGAGAGTAACATAGGCTACTTTTTGTCTCTTTCTAACGCGAGCGAAGCCACGGGCAGAAGCTAGTTACTCATAAAAACAGGATTGATTTTATTTAGACAGTATTAGTAAAATGGTATAAGAAAATAAAATAAGCGTGTTTATCTCGCATAGTATGCGTCAAGGATTTGAGGTGCTGTTCAAATACTGATTATAAAATCTATGGGGTAATCAATTAATAACATTATGTATTAGTTTCGTCTTTCTATGTCTTTTCTATGTTTTACATGCAGCAACTGTTATCAGTCCTCCACAATTCAGTAATTAGGGAACACGATACCTCTTATGGGCCTACCATACGCTCAAGTTAGTCAGACTTTCTGGCTTCGTAACGATCCTATTTACGGTATTATCGATATTTTATTTAATTTAATTTTATTACTTAAAAGAAAACTTACAGCTAGTACACTAAATTGAGCATCAAACTACGTAAGTGAAGGCCAATTACAAGTTTCCACTTGTAACCCATAAAACAAGCAGTAACAGAAAAAAAAACCGAGTCAAAGAAACAGTTACTCATGCATTTCTTTAATTTGGGGATGCTAGTTGTAAACAAATCCAGGTCAACATCCTGACACACCAAGTTGAAGGTTCGACTATATGTGCACATATACAGGGTGTCCCACGGCAATGCCACATGGAGGGAAAGTACCTTAAATATTGTAGATAGAACGTTTTACTGAAAGAAGACATTATTTGAATTTTGAAAACATTTTAAACTGCATTCATAGATATTTAAATAATTACATAGTTGAACCGGGAATCGAACCTGTTACTCGAGAAAATTAATCAACCTGTAGTTTTATCCTACCGATCGAAAGGCTTCATCACAAGGATTATTTTTTGCTAAATAACATAGTGTCAAAAATAAAAGAAAGACCATGAATTTTAACATTTTTAATACAAAATTAGTCAATTTTTCAAATGCTCAAAACTAGTCCCTTCTTCTTGAATACAAAGTGATAATATTTGATTATTTCGTTCCCTGACGATTTTTATGTCTTGTTGTGGTGGATATTTATTCATTTAAATGATGCGTACTACTCAAGTGGGTAGATTAATTAGTAATAAGTAGTTATGATTGTCAATTGTATGTCCTTACGGCAATGTAAGCTTTTAACTTTTCAGAACAAAATTTTCCATCAAATGTTAAAATTCACGGTCTTTCTTATATTTGTGACACTATGTTATTTAGCAAAAAAATATTCTTATGATGAAACCTTTCGATTGGTATGATAAAACTAAGGGGTGATTATTTTTTCTCGTGGAACAAGTTCGATTCCCGGCTCAACCATTCAATTATTTAAAAATCTATGAATGCAATTTCAATTGTTTTTAAAATTCAAATAATGTCTTCTTTCAGTAAAATGTTCTATCTACAAGATTTAAGGTACTTTCCCTCCATGTGGCATAGCCGTGGGACACCCTGTATACTTAAAAATATGTGTAATATTGAATGATATATTGTATAATTCCAGTGGTACTTCATGCGGCGCGTCCGAGTGCGCGGACGACGAACAAATAGCGCTCGCGTTACAAGCGCAGGAGTTAGCGGCGCGACAGCATGCACGCGGGAAGTTCAAGTACGTATTATAGGAGATATAGTGCATAATTTAACGTCATGGAGTACATTATTGTCAACGATTTTGTCTACAAATTTTGTGAGTAAGTCTGTATGTCAACGGTAGGTATATCGTAATTTTTTCCTATAAACGATGTTTAAAAGTAAAGGGGTTTGCTGTACAATTAGTAATCATTAAAAGCTTTTAAAATTCTCACAGCAGAGACAAATCTGTAACAGTGAACGAGAAAAGAGCCTTGTTTATTTTACATAGAGTTACAAAGCGTATTTTTCTTTCAAGCCCTTTTCACAATCAGTGCTTCAAAAATCCTATTAACATAATCCCGAATTCTTCTAGATCAAGCGAAGACCTAATCCACCGTCTGTTCGTCTGCATCGCGGGGGTAGCAGACCAACTTCAGACAAACTTCGCGGCCGACTTACGGAACATTCTGAAGTCGGTGTTCCTCATGAACCAGTCGCCCGACCCTCCTGAACCTGAGGAGGATAAGCCGCCCGCCATCGAGTATGAGGCCACTGAGGACCAGGTTATACAAAACGGTAAGATGGCGTGTAGTGGTTCACAAATACCCCCGCATCGTAGAAAAAATACGATTAAAGCGTTGTATAAATAAAATTTGGAAAAAAATACTAATATAAAATTGCATCGGGATTCGTAAAGTGCCTAGGAAGATGGCAATGCTAAGTCTCTAGATAAGGTAAAAGCCAGCCCTGAGTCATGCGAAAAGTCACGCAGACTTGAGCAACTCCTTAAAACAAGGTGGGCACCCGGCACCCGACCGCATGTCAGTCCAAGAGATTTAAACCACAAACGGCAAAAGAATATACGTACCAGTAATAACTCCGTGTTAAGTAAGACGAGGGACATTTTTTTATTTTATTTTACATGGTTGATGGTGTATACTTTTCCAGGTAAAGCCAATAAATGAGTCTTAAAAAATAAACGGATTATTATTTTTTTAATCGATGGGAATTCTTTAAATGACTACTTCCGCCCTGAGCGGGGCGAGAGAAGTCATTTGATGAATTAGAACTATTCCGCATCTCCGGCTGGGACGTATTAAATATTGCTTTCTTTATTCTTTATTGCACAAGAAAAACAATACATATAAAATAGCAAAAATATATGAGTTATATGTACAATGGCGAGCTTAACCCAAATTTGAGTTATCTTCCAGCAAACCTTAATTCTATAAAAGAGATTGCAATAGAGGATTTTGTATAATTCAATCTTCTTAAAAACTGTTATAACATTCCAGGCAGCTCATTCGACAGCGTATACTCAGCCGAAGAAGTATACGCGGACAGCACATCAGACTCCACATCAGACTCTCGGCCGGACACTCGACCGGACACTCGACCGGACACTAGGCCGGACAGTCAGCCTGATACGCGTACACACGTCACGCCGGACGCTACGCCCGCACCTGCTCGTAAAGTTTCTGGGACTGGGAACTTACAGGCTTCTGTGTCTACTGGGGATCTGAGTTACAGGTATTTTATATTCGAATAACTAATTTTTAATTTATTGAATATAGGTACTCTAATGGGGCTCGTAACGACCTTAGTTGCCAAGTATAATAAATGAAGTTCCTACGCATTGCAGCATGGAACGTCAATGGTTTGTCTCCTAATAAACAAGAAGTAGAACTTTTTATAAAACACTAGCTTCTGCCCGCGGCTTCGCTCGCGTTAGAAAGAGACAAAAAGTAGCCTATGTTACTCTCCATCCCTCCAACTATCTCCACTTAAAAAATCACGTCAATTCGTCGCTCCGTTTTGCCGTGAAAGAAAGACAAACAAACAGACAGACAGGCACACTTTCCCATTTATAATATTAGTATGGATAACAAAATTGATATCCTCCTAATTTCTGAGTCACATATGACAGACCAAAAAGTCGTTATAATCAAGGGATATAATATATACTACACTAATCATCCTGATGGAACATCACAAGCTGGAACTGCAATTGTAATAAAAAAAAAAGGGATCAAACAACATCCACTCCCTAACTTCAAACAAGAGCATATTTACAGGCTACTATAGTTTCAATAGACGACTGGCAAGGCCCTCTCAACATCGCGGCAGTGTACTTGCCGCCTAGGCACCGAGTTGACGAACAAATGTTCGGTGACTTTCTTAACACTCTCGGTGGCAGATACGTTGCCGGAGGGGACTGGAACGCTAAAAATACCTTCTGCGGCTCCAGGCTGACCACAACCAGAGGCAGAGAGTTGAAGAAAGCAATAAACTCAAGTTCAGTAAATATACTGACGATAGGAAAGCCAACACACTGTCCACGTGATCCCAATAAAACCCCTGATCTTATTGATTTCTTCGTTATCAAAGGAATGTCGGGATTATACACCAAGATCGAATCCTCCCTCGACGGCAACTCCGATCACACACCGGTGATATGCACACTGAGCACCGCAATTATCCACAAAGAGCCATATAAGACGCTAAGCAACCGTAAAACTGACTGGGAGTCATTCCAAAACTTTATAACGGAAAATGCCAACTTGCACATACCCCTAAAGACAAGTGAAGACATAGAAAATGCCGCCTGCTATACAACAAATTTGATCCAAGTGGCATCCTGGAAGTCCACTCCGCACATAAATACCAGTCCACAGAATCAGAACTACACACTAGAAATTCGGGAGATGATTGGTGTTAAACGTAGACTGAGGCGACAATGGCATACAAGTAGAAACGCATACGATAAAAGGGCCCTCAATAAATCACAAAAGGAATTGAAGGAAAAATTTAATGCTCATGAAAATGCCACTCTTCAAGATAAACTCAAAACTTTATCACCTCACAAAGCAGACGACTGTTCCTTATGGAAAAAGACCACAAGAACAATTGCCTCCACTAAGGCAGCCAAATGGTACATGGGCAAGAAAACCTGCGGACAAAGCTGAACTATTTGCTGAATTCTTAAGAGATGTATTCAAGCCAAATGAACCCGACATTACGCAGTCAGAAGATGAAATAGATAATATACTTGACGGTGTTCAGCGACCAACTCAGAAGCTGCGATTGTTCACTCCTGCAGAAGTATGGAAAACTATCAGAAACTTGAAAAAGAAAAAGGCACCAGGTTTCAATATGATTACGTCAGAGATCCTAAACCACGTACCAAAAAAAGGAATCGTCCTGATAACCATTCTCTTTAACGCAGTGCTCAGATTGAACTATTTCCCGCTCACCTGTTCCGGGACTAACTATAAACATGGTAGCAAAACCAGGAAAACCACCAACTGAGGTTTCCTCATATAGACCGATAAATCTTCTTCCTTTATTGTCCAAACTCATTGAGAAGATATTATTGCAAAGACTCATACCCATTCTTGAGGAACAAAAAACGATCCCAGAGCATCAATTTGGCTTCCGAGCACATCACGGAACAACAGAACAAACACACAGAGTGGTTCACACAATCCGGCAATCTTTGGAGCGGAAACAGTTTTGTTCGGCTGCTTTTCTCGACATTCAGCAGGCGTTTGACCGAGTATAGGACAAAGGCCTCTTGTATAAACTTAAAATCTGCCTACCACATACTGCATTTATGCTGCTGAAGTCGTATTTAGAGGACCGGATATTTCAGGTTAAATTTGGGGACTGTCTGTCCTCATTCTATCCCATAGAAGCTGGAGTACCCCAAGGATCTGTACTGGGCCCTGGTCTGTACACAGTCTACACTAGTGACCTAGCTACCTCAGAGTTTACTATAACAGCAACATATGCTGATGACACTGCAGTCCTATCATGCCATAAAGACCAAATAAGAGCATCCACTCAACTCCAAGAACATTTGGATAAGATTGGATCATGGCTGAAAAAGTGGAGAATTAAGCCTAGTGCTGCCAAGTCTGTTCACATTACCTTCGCTCTCAGAAGAGGGGACTGCTCACCAGTGACACTCGACGGTGTGGTTCTACCACAAAAAAGCACAGCTAAATACCTAGGTATGCACATAGACAGAAGACTTACCTGGCGTGAACACATAAAAACCAAAAGAGATCTGGCAAATAGAAAACTCAGAGACATCTATTGGCTAATAGGCAGACAGTCATCACTTAGCTTGGAAAATAAATTGTTGATTTATAAATGCATCCTAAAACCGGTATGGACATATGGGATAGAGCTCTGGGGTTCAGCAAGCCAATCAAATGCTGAGATACTACAACGTTTCCAAAATAATGCCCTAAAAACACTGAGTTGTGCACCCTAGTTCACAAAAAACAGTGAAGGTACGATGTAAGATGAGTACCTACAAATTCCAACTGTCAAGGAAGTTATAGAAAAAACCAACCAAAATTACAAACTAAGGCTCCAACGTCATAAAAACCAACTTGCTGCTGCACTGCTGGAGTCCTCGGGCTCTACTTACAGATTAAAAAGGAAGCGAATAACGTCAATCTAATTACGCATAAACATAATGAGATGACACATCGCAGGATGTGAAAAATCTCTAACTGCCAACGTGAGAAGTGACAAAAAATCTGATTATAGCCTGGAGGCTGATTGCAGATATAAGGAGGAAAAAAAAAATATTGAATATTTGCAAGCCTTAATTGCAAATGAAAAAATACTGTGTTGCTGTGCCCAACAGGGTCCATGATTGATTCTATTTACGTATGACTTAAAAAATCTTTTACATGCATAACCTAATAAACTGCATTTCAGAAACGGAATACTAACGCATGCATGTTCAACATAATAATATTATGACATGCTACCAGAAATTAACATGAGTGAGAGAGTTAATCTGACGTACGTAAAGTTCTCCATGTATTACAGTTTTAAGGCCAGGCCGCGTTAAATAAACGTTGCTTAGCAAGTGCTTTGGGCTAAGCAATGTTACTGACGCTAAAGCTTAATTATTAAACCACAACGTCAACATAAAGGTACAATAGCTAATCCAAAGTACAAGGTAACTTTATGACATTTTTTTTTGTGGATGGGAAGTCATAAAATGACTTCTCCCGCCTTTGGCTGGGCGGGAGGGCGTGTCAGACTTTACTGACTAAAACCCGTGTTCCTTCGGTTGC
Source organism: Athetis lepigone (assembly GCA_033675125.1). Classification (NCBI taxonomy): domain Eukaryota; kingdom Metazoa; phylum Arthropoda; class Insecta; order Lepidoptera; family Noctuidae; genus Athetis; species Athetis lepigone. Next base: position 8,303,168 of record CM066237.1, read on the forward strand.
CTTAATGTCCTGGGGTCACGGTAACTATTATCTTGTATTTGTTGTTTTCCTAAGCGTTGTATTGTTTCGCAGCACACACAGCAGTCCCGAGCGCGTGGAGCGGCTCCCGGAGTGGGTGCCGGACATCGCGGCGCCGGCCTGCATGCGCTGTGCCGCGCACTTCACCGCCTTCCGACGACGTCACCACTGTCGCAACTGTGGTCAGTATAACACACATACAACACACACATCGCGGCGCCGGCCTGCATGCGCTGTGCCGCGCACTTCACCGCCTTCCGACGACGTCACCACTGTCGCAACTGTGGTCAGTATAACACACATACAACACACACATCGCGGCGCCGGCCTGCATGCGCTGTGCCGCGCACTTCACCGCCTTCCGACGACGTCACCACTGTCGCAACTGTGGTCAGTATAACACACATACAACACACACATCGCGGCGCCGGCCTGCATGCGCTGTGCCGCGCACTTCACCGCCTTCCGACGACGTCACCACTGTCGCAACTGTGGTCAGTATAACACACATACAACACACACATCGCGGCGCCGGCCTGCATGCGCTGTGCCGCGCACTTCACCGCCTTCCGACGACGTCACCACTGTCGCAACTGTGGTCAGTATAACACACATACAACACACACATCGCGGCGCCGGCCTGCATGCGCTGTGCCGCGCACTTCACCGCCTTCCGACGACGTCACCACTGTCGCAACTGTGGTCAGTATAACACACATACAACACACACATCGCGGCGCCGGCCTGCATGCGCTGTGCCGCGCACTTCACCGCCTTCCGACGACGTCACCACTGTCGCAACTGTGGTCAGTATAACACACATACAACACACACATCGCGGCGCCGGCCTGCATGCGCTGTGCCGCGCACTTCACCGCCTTCCGACGACGTCACCACTGTCGCAACTGTGGTCAGTATAACACACATACAACACACACATCGCGGCGCCGGCCTGCATGCGCTGTGCCGCGCACTTCACCGCCTTCCGACGACGTCACCACTGTCGCAACTGTGGTCAGTATAACACACATACAACACACACATCGCGGCGCCGGCCTGCATGCGCTGTGCCGCGCACTTCACCGCCTTCCGACGACGTCACCACTGTCGCAACTGTGGTCAGTATAACACACATACAACACACACATCGCGGCGCCGGCCTGCATGCGCTGTGCCGCGCACTTCACCGCCTTCCGACGACGTCACCACTGTCGCAACTGTGGTCAGTATAACACACATACAACACACACATCGCGGCGCCGGCCTGCATGCGCTGTGCCGCGCACTTCACCGCCTTCCGACGACGTCACCACTGTCGCAACTGTGGTCAGTATAACACACATACAACACACACATCGCGGCGCCGGCCTGCATGCGCTGTGCCGCGCACTTCACCGCCTTCCGACGACGTCACCACTGTCGCAACTGTGGTCAGTATAACACACATACAACACACACATCGCGGCGCCGGCCTGCATGCGCTGTGCCGCGCACTTCACCGCCTTCCGACGACGTCACCACTGTCGCAACTGTGGTCAGTATAACACACATACAACACACACATCGCGGCGCCGGCCTGCATGCGCTGTGCCGCGCACTTCACCGCCTTCCGACGACGTCACCACTGTCGCAACTGTGGTCAGTATAACACACATACAACACACACATCGCGGCGCCGGCCTGCATGCGCTGTGCCGCGCACTTCACCGCCTTCCGACGACGTCACCACTGTCGCAACTGTGGTCAGTATAACACACATACAACACACACATCGCGGCGCCGGCCTGCATGCGCTGTGCCGCGCACTTCACCGCCTTCCGACGACGTCACCACTGTCGCAACTGTGGTCAGTATAACACACATACAACACACACATCGCGGCGCCGGCCTGCATGCGCTGTGCCGCGCACTTCACCGCCTTCCGACGACGTCACCACTGTCGCAACTGTGGTCAGTATAACACACATACAACACACACATCGCGGCGCCGGCCTGCATGCGCTGTGCCGCGCACTTCACCGCCTTCCGACGACGTCACCACTGTCGCAACTGTGGTCAGTATAACACACATACAACACACACATCGCGGCGCCGGCCTGCATGCGCTGTGCCGCGCACTTCACCGCCTTCCGACGACGTCACCACTGTCGCAACTGTGGTCAGTATAACACACATACAACACACACATCGCGGCGCCGGCCTGCATGCGCTGTGCCGCGCACTTCACCGCCTTCCGACGACGTCACCACTGTCGCAACTGTGGTCAGTATAACACACATACAACACACACATCGCGGCGCCGGCCTGCATGCGCTGTGCCGCGCACTTCACCGCCTTCCGACGACGTCACCACTGTCGCAACTGTGGTCAGTATAACACACATACAACACACACATCGCGGCGCCGGCCTGCATGCGCTGTGCCGCGCACTTCACCGCCTTCCGACGACGTCACCACTGTCGCAACTGTGGTCAGTATAACACACATACAACACACACATCGCGGCGCCGGCCTGCATGCGCTGTGCCGCGCACTTCACCGCCTTCCGACGACGTCACCACTGTCGCAACTGTGGTCAGTATAACACACATACAACACACACATCGCGGCGCCGGCCTGCATGCGCTGTGCCGCGCACTTCACCGCCTTCCGACGACGTCACCACTGTCGCAACTGTGGTCAGTATAACACACATACAACACACACATCGCGGCGCCGGCCTGCATGCGCTGTGCCGCGCACTTCACCGCCTTCCGACGACGTCACCACTGTCGCAACTGTGGTCAGTATAACACACATACAACACACACATCGCGGCGCCGGCCTGCATGCGCTGTGCCGCGCACTTCACCGCCTTCCGACGACGTCACCACTGTCGCAACTGTGGTCAGTATAACACACATACAACACACACATCGCGGCGCCGGCCTGCATGCGCTGTGCCGCGCACTTCACCGCCTTCCGACGACGTCACCACTGTCGCAACTGTGGTCAGTATAACACACATACAACACACACATCGCGGCGCCGGTCGATTGTTTATTAAACTTTATGTACGAACACCGTACAGAGACGAGCCTTAATGCTTTAGGTCTTTTTCTGTCAGTGTACTTTATCAAAATACTTAAAACAGATTCTCAGACTTTCTGGCTTTTAACTACCTATCCATAACGACTCTGGCTAAGACGACAAAATTTAACACAAGGCAAAATTTTGGAGGCAGGAGATGTCCTAGATAGACTTCGAAATTACACATGACCCGCAGCATGCATGAGATTCAAGTGCCTTAACCATTAAGTAATCACGATAAAAGGCAATTAAACCAACACCAGCCAATTTTTTCCAGGCAAAGTGTTCTGCGCATCATGCAGCTCCAACTCAATCCCTCTCCCGCGCTACGGACAACTTAAGCCGGTGCGCGTCTGTGACGAGTGCTTCCGTTCCATCGCCAGCCACTGTCGGCGGCCGCAGACATCGCAGTTACGGTGAAACTGCAATGTACTGCGCGCCACGCAAACTTGCCGACTGTCGTTAACGTGTAGAGCGTGATTGTATGTGAATGACAAGCGAAAACGAGCCTTAATGCCGGAACGACACTTGACGGGAATTCCACCACGGATCTACATAAAAATCTGAGATCTGTATTAAACAATATAATCACAGACACTCTACTTGGAAGATCAGTTGCTCCGTCTTCCGTAATGCATATACTTTTGATTGCATTCAAAATATTATCACGGGCGTACTGCGCGAAAAATCGGTTGTTCGTCGAAATCGAATCGAAATTATAGTAGGATATACGTATAGTTTTTTTCCGTTTTTGCCATTTTCATTGATGTTTCGGTCCTATTTGTTACAGCGTTATGTTATGTAGCCTATGTTACTCGCGGATAACGTAGTTTTATATTGCTGAAAGGATTGTTCGAATAGGTTCAGTAGTTACGGAGCCCATTCAATGCCAATAAACAAACAAACAATCAAATCTTTCCTCTTTATAATATAAGCATAGACAAAAGAAAACTGTTACGAAAGATCCACGGCGTAACTTCCGTCAAGTATGACGCCGGCTTTAGCGTGTCTAAAATCAGTGGCCGAATCTTTGTAGAAGAAAAATAAAACTGTTGGCAATTAAGCAACGCAAAAGTCAATAAAAACTTCGGTCCTATGAAACTGAAATGGTGCGATAATCTAACGTGGCTGGAGGTCCTAAAGTATGCTATAATTTGTGACTGTTGACTTTGTAATAATATCACTTATAGCAATAATGGTTAGTGCTAGTGAAGTTTTGAATTCGAGTCACAGGTCATGCAAAGGGTTAGAATAAAAAGGGTCAAACAAAAAGTTAATCTCATACAATCAACGCTTTATAATGCTTTAACGATCGTAGTAAGTTTGTAAGGGTGGTGTTTAACTGAACAATAATATTTTAATATAGGTAGTAGACTGGCTGTCTGTGTAGTATAAAGAGTATGACAGAGTTATTAACATCAAATGCTTGGTTGATTAGTTGGGTCTAATAAGGTTGAGATTTTTCATATAAAACCTATCAATCTGGTTTTAGAAACTAGAAGTACTGCGAAACCCCACAATCTCTCATCTCAATAATTCGATTAAATTACGTCAAATTAATTGGATTCTTGAAAACACAGGACCTTCTCAAATCTTATGTCAGGTAACTTAAATGGCTGGTGTTATTTGACTAGAGATTTGTAATTAAATTAAGCTAACCCGACCTTGATAAAATATACCTTTAAACTAAAAACTACACTATATTAAAGTCCTAAATATAACTCCTTTAGATATATTTTTATCTTATTTATTACGTTAAATAATGGGAACATTGAACACAGGTGAATTTTCTGGAACCTTTATCTTAACCAAAAGGCTCGATTGGCCTACTAATACCCGTATAATAGAGTAGTCAGGCAAGCGTTAGATATGTTCTGTCTTGCTCTAACCTCGTTCCAAAACTACACAGACAGCTGGTCTATGAACATACTATTATAATAACAAGTTCTTTCAATATTTACTACTGGTGTTTACTTCTTTAAGATCTATCTTGTACACCAAACTAGATTGATTAATTAATTAATTTATTGATTGATTGATTAATTAATTAATTGATTGATACTTACCATATATTTCTGCCGAAGTTAAAACCAGACCCAAACTTTCATGTTCTAACGTTTAAAGGTGAAAAACTTCGTCTGATTTCTTTTATACTTATATCCATTTTATTTATCAGACAATGTGTTATTGTGTTCAATATAACTTGCAATTTGCGACATTAACTTTTTCTTTTATATTAAAAAAATGTTCGTCCAATATAGTGTATATTTTCATCACCCGTGTGATATTTGAAATGTTATTCCAAAATACATTTAATCACTTTCGTACTAAGTCTATATTTGAATCTGAGCTAGAAATTGTTTTGTTTACTACCGTGTAAAGTACCAATAATATTTTAAACAACTTTAGATTCAAATAAACACTAAGTACATAACCCAAACTTGTTGATAGCAGTGTTATAAGTATATAAATAAATAATGTATAATTTGTTTCATAATGACTGATATAAATTTTCGTATAAGAAATTTCCATATTTTGTTAGGTAGCTCTCTAAAATATTAATGTTGTTGCTACATGTTTTATTGTAACTTGTGATGCTTGCAAACGCCAATAGATTCTGTAGGAAGTAATCATGACGCTGTTTTAATGGTATAACATATCGGAATTTTAAAACGGGAAGGTTTCATATAGCGCCTTCTCTTTCACTCCCATGGGAAGGTCTCTTTTTAATACCTGATATGCTGCATTAACGAATGGTCTCTATATGACGTCATTGTTGAATGTATAGCAGTGTGTTGTCTTCTATTCGCAAAATTTAAAAACGATTAAATAAAAAAAGAATGTGTCTATAAATTTTGAAAATGTTCTTATTATCGATTGAGACTTTTTGAATCAGTATAATCAACAAATCGCGTCGCCTCCAAAATGTATAATGCTGTGTTTTAAAAATCATTGTCTTCCTACAATTACTCATATTTTAAGAAACTTGACCATCACAATCCGCCTCGTCCATGATATTATTTTAATTGTTAAATAAACATGGCATTTTAATTAATAATATTTAATGAATATGGCATTAAAATTTAATATTATTGGCGTCTGCAAGCAACACATTGACGCCCCAAATTAAATAATGGAAATTGTTTCGTTCTTAGATTAGTTAGGGACATTCATACAAAAGTATATTTTTAAGAGTATGTCTGATTGAATTTTTAGGTCATTATTGTTTTTTGACTATGACGTAGTGTTGACAGAAATGTGGTATTGACACTGAACATTCTGTCTTATCTATGCTACATTTTTGTCCCCACTCTATCTTAATATTAATATAATCTACGACTTTAAATAAAAAAATAAAACTTTAAAAAGATTCCATAATTTTTATAACCAACACTTTAGATTTTTAAGCATTCTTTTATTGTTAAGGTGTAATGTTGAATGTTTGTAAATTTTGTAAATGTAACGAGTGTACCCACATACCCATAGATTTTGTATATTGCAAATGGTGAATTATGATAGCTATTTTCAAAAATGTTACAAGTGATAGGTATATGATATTTTAACGTGTAAATAAATTTCGTTATTAGCTATCAATCGTTTTATTTTTTTATGAGCTTGAACTAGATTTGTTTTATTTTTAACTAATTGAAAATCGTGTTAGAATTGAACTTATTAATCTGTTTTTAATAATATTATGGTTTGGTTTTTTTACCAAGTAATTAAATACTTTCTCAGACTTTAAACCACAAAATTGTATTAAAAATGGATATAATTAAAGATGGAAGTATAGTGAAGGAGGCGGCGCCGGCGGCGCGCGAGAGGCAACGACGAGCCTCTCGCCCCGGACTATGACCCTGTCCAGGACGGCGAATTCGCCGCGTAAACGACTCGCGCGAATTCACTCGCGCGTTGGCGAGATACTAGGCACTAATACATCGCGTCCACAAGCATCGCGCGAATAATAAACTCGCGCGTAACACGCGTGCAATTCGCCGGACTCTCGACTCGCGCGTGACTCGCGCGTAATGCGCGCGAGTCGAGATACTAGGGCCGCCTTCTTGCGTCCAGAGTTCGCGCGAATTTCAGAGCGAGAGCACGTATAAAAAAGAAAGAGAAGGAAATACGACTCGCGCGTAGATACGCTCTATACGCGTTGGCTCTGGACGCAACACTCGCGCGTGATACGCGCGAGAGAATCGCGGCGATTTCGCCCTCCTGGACAGGGCCTAAGACCCAGGCGAAGACGTCGAGAGTCGCAAGACGACTACCGGCCACCGTAGGCGCGGTTCTGTGGATGGCGAGCGATGGGTAGCTCGCCGCCCGGCTAGGACCAGGACTGCGTAGACGGCGCGTTAGTGTTCCACGCGCGCCTCAAAGAGAAGAAGTCAGCACTGGAAGGGGCCAACAGGACCACGCCTGCCGGGGTTGCGGAATGTTTATAATGGCGCATCCACACATGCCGCCGGCTTATGCCGCCGGGTTTCAGACCGCCTTGCCGCTGAATGCAGGCCGCCGGCTTTACCGGCGGTTGCCGGCGGCAACTATATACTAACTACCACTCCGTATCGAAGCCGCAAGCAAACTGCCGCCGGCAACCAAAAGCCGCGCGTGCCGCGGCTGAGATGCGGCAAATGCCGGCGGCACGGCCGCCGGCCATGCCGTCGGCCGTGCTGCCGGGCATGTGTGGATGCGCCATAATAGTTACCGTAACCCTGGAACATAAAGGGCAATCGAAGGAACATGAGTGGGTTTTAGCACAGATTAATAAATAGTTACTACGTAACAGATACTTCACTCCAATACAAAAACCAAAATACCTACGCTATAATAGCCTACAAAATCAAAATAATAATACCAGTTGTTTGCAGCGAGGAGAAATGTACCATAAGTACGCACAAAGAGAGTTGAGATTCTTTTGCCCGCCGCGCGACTAACGTGTGTGCGTGTCGTCCAGCAAATCTGCTAGGGTTATACGTATGATGATATTGGTAATAAAACGAATGTTTTAGAAAAACAATTATTTTTTTATTTCTTGATCAAATATTTTTTAGTTGGATAAAATGACTGATGCATATTTTTCGTTCCTTGAATTCCCGACTATTATATTTTAGTGTCGAAAATATCCAAAACTGCGTGAATAATTTTAATAAATAATCAAAAGGAAAACAGTAGAATTGGGAAACAGGGGAATTGCACAATAATCACGCAATAATTACGTGGTTTCGGCATTTTGCTAGTCAGCGCTGTACCCGTGACGCGCGAGCACTCAGCCGGGCGCGCGACAGCCCGGTGTTCGTTGTATCGTCGACGATACGCGAAGCGGTAGGCATAAAACGCGTGGCCTTGAGCGAGTGACGGACGCCTGGTTTTAGTCAGTAAGAGTCTGACACGCCCTCCCGCCGCACCCAGGACGGGAGCAGTCATTGGATGATTTCCCACTCACAAAAAAAAAAAATATTTACTTGTATTACCTTTGAAAATAAATAATTAAATAACAATAAAGTAAATATTAATGGGAGCCCCCCATACAACAAACGTAATTTTTAAGCAATTTTTACTCGATCTTAATAAACAGGTAAAAACTTGTCTATTATAGATGATAGTACGGAACCCTTCGTGCGCGAGTCGGACTCGCACTTGGCCGGTTTTTTTTTTAATTAATTATACGTTTTTTTATATCTCATGAAAAATATTTGTTTCAGCTTACAACTTTAGTTATCCCTTGATCGAACAGTGGTCGCAAATAGACATTGCTTTGGCAAAGGAGAGACTTCTTACAATTTCGGAGACGAAACTTATTTAGATCTATGCACATATATTCCAAGCATAATACCAGTTAACTACGATAGTGAAAATGAAATCGAAGATACAGATTGTATCGTGATGGGTTGGGGTCATGAGAAGACTTGGCGAAAGGTAACATTTTTTACATGTAGGCAATGAGTAAAACATTAGTATCTCTCGATTGGGAGACTCATCAAACTTTTCTTTTGATGTTTGAACTGTAGTTACGGCTGTTAGTTATTTACCACAACTTAATCTACAATAATAAAAGGGCAGGACTGGTTGTTGAAATATCAATGCACAGCTCAAACCGTTGGTCCAAAATACATGTGTGTTACCATCTAAACACACTTGGAGGGTGTGTTCTTTGTAAGGAGTAGGTAGCCGCTAAGAAAGATTATTTTGAAAATTCGACCCCTGGAGTATGAAAGTCTCAGAATTCAATTACTTTGATTTGTTGATTCCTTATTGATTGACTTATTACCTTCCAAACACCATGTAATGTAGTCACATATTAAAAAATATATATATATATATATATATATATATAATTACATATTATTATTATGAACTATTTCGGAAGAATGCATACATAGACTGAGACTACAGAACTGAGACTATGAACAGAAAGGGCTAAACGTTTTGTGTAAATTCATACGCGCGTTGGTGTGGTAGTCATATACAAAATAGTACGTCAACAAGTAGTATCACACGAATCCATACTAATATTATAAATGGGAAACTGTGTCTGTCTGTCTGTATGTTTGTCTTTCTTTCACGGCAAAACGGAGCGACGAATTGACGTGATTTTTTAAGTGGAGATAGTTGAAGGGATGGGGAGTAACATAGGCTACTTTTTGTCTCTTTCAAACGCGAGCGAAGCCGCGGGCCGAAGCTAGTTTAAAATACGCGCGTAAATTGCATTCGAAACGAAACAACAAGTTATGCCTAATGCAAAGCATACCTACTAAGTATGTGGTATAAGCTGATTGTAATTGATACGTAGATATCTCGTTACAGTTATCGAATCGATAAGCGATAGACAATAACTAAAACAACAGTTAGCTTTAAGCCGTAGAAGGGAACAGTCGATCAAAACATGCCGATAATAATACACAAAACTGATGTCAGTCCACCGGCGCGTGCAGTTCTAATGGTCGTGGATATACTAGGACTGAAGGTCGAGACTCGCGAAGTAAACCTTCCTACAAGAGACCAATACAAGCCAGAGTATTTGAAAAAGAACCCATTACACTCTGTACCTCTCTTAGAAGATGACAACTTGATTCTATCAGACAGCCATGCTATAATGATGTACCTGACATCGAAATACGGAGGACCACAGCAGACTTTATACCCTACTGACGTGACAACAAGAGCGTTAGTCGATCAACGACTGTTCTTCGACGCGTCGATTCTGTTTCCTAGATTAAGATCTGTTATTTACAGTGTAGTGAAAAATAGAGCGGAACAACTGAGTGATGATCAAGTCAGTGATATTGTGGAATGTTACGATGTTACTGAGAAATATCTAGAAAAGGAATATTTAGCTGGAGATATACTGACCCTGGCCGATATATCGTGTGTGGCTACACTATCGTCATTAGATTGCATTATTCCGATAGATAAAAAGTATGTAAAACTTCACGATTGGTGGCTTCGATTGCAGAAGGAAAATTGGTATCTGAAAGTCAATGAACCTGGACTGAAAATATTTGATCGCTTTATGAAACAGTTTCTGTGAAGACGAATTTTAGTGTGAGATGTGTGTGATGTGTCAAATTGCATGTATTTTAATAAACGAAACAGATAAAAGGTAATAATAATCAACTTTTAGCCAGCAAATAAAGAAAGAAAAATAAACACATAACCTACAATTTATTTTTTAACTTTATATTTTTGCCATTATTTTACTTGTTAATATTATCATTTTATCTATTTATCCGTGTACTGAACGGATTTCTATTTTAATAATACCAATCAACAGTGATTCATGAGGAAGGTATACATTTGTAGTGCATATTATAGGTACATAGTAGAGAAAAACCTAGAATTTCAAAGATTTGGAACAACCACTCAGTTTACCATTTTATGTATAGGTTTAGGTACATAAGGGACTACGCACACTTATTTAATTTATATGCCCATAGAAAACAACGATTTTGTATTAAATATGTGTACGCGTCTGTCCAGCTTTCTGCTTTAAAATAAAATCGTTGTTTTGCTGAATAAATATCTAAGCGTAGTCCCTAAATCACCTTTTAAACAATATCATAAGAACATGCGTAATATATTCAATTGATTTAATTATTTCACAATAAGATACACAGAAAAGACTTTTATCTATCTCTGTAGTCAGTGATCCGATCCGATCTCAATTTTCAAGAGGATCAATTTTCATTCGCAAAATCGGCACGAACTCTGAAGGCTGCGGTTCGAGTCGGGTGTCTCAAAACTAAAATCCATAACCAAGATCTCTCGTTACAGATATTTCTCGTATTGCGATATTTCTAAAGGGCTAAAAATATTGATTTCACGACCAGCCGTTCTCCACGGTTTATCCCGCGTCTAGAAAATGGGTGCTAATTCTCTTGTTCACAATCTAAACTAAATTTAAGCTCTTAACGACCATGCGACAGCCGTCTGTCGCGCTGGGCGCTAATTCTCTTGTACACAAACTACTAAATTTAAGTTAAATGCATTTTTCTCTTTCCATTTCTTAAAGAAAAGGACAGAAGATACATTTTAGTTTAATCCTGTCAAATTAGACAGCGCCTGAAGTAAATCGACATATTTTTAGTCACCATGTTTTTAATCACGTCTAAATTATCTATGGAGTGTCTTAATTTGACAGGACTTAACTAATATTTCATCTTCTGTCCTTTTCTTAATAAAATGGAAAGAGAAAGATGCATTTAACTTAAATTTAGTCAAGTTTGTGAATAAGAGAATCGGCACCATTGTCTTTTTATTGTGTCTCGAATCACGTGTGTTCGAAGGTTTAAGTTAAGTGCATCTTTCTTTTTCCATTTCGTTAAGAAAAGGACAAAGGACAAGACGAACAGAAGTTAATTTAATTCTGTCAATTATATAGCGCATAAAGTAAATCTATGTATTTTTAGTGGACATATTTTTAATCGCGTCTAAATTATCTAAAGTGTCTTTATTAGACAGGAATAATCTAATATTGTATCTTCTGTCCTTGTCTTAATTAAATGGAAAGAAGAAGATGCACTGAACTTAATTTTGTTAAGTTTGTGAACACGGGACTCGTCTCCGTACAATAGTTTATTAGTACACTAATCTGGCTATCATTTGTAGATTTTATTCCAATTAGACTGGTAGTTCTAGAGATTAGCGCGTTGAAACAAACAAAAAGAAACTGTTCAGCTTTATTCTATTTGTATTATTTCTATATCTTACATAAATAAATAAGAAATATTTTATCTATTAACTTTTTCAATCATTTATTTATTAACCGTATACAAAAAAGCACTACATACAAAAATAAGTTCATGTTTTTATTTATAAATAGGTACATCTTTCTCTTCGCTGTTACTTAGGTGTCATCTGGATCATTTAAAGGCTTCTGCTGACGCATTAGAACTTTGTTTCTGAAAAGTAAAGTTATTTTATCATATCATAATGGTCACCTGCCTCGGTATCGAAATAAGGGCAAGACCGACAGATTATAATTATTTACAGTAAAATTATAAATGAAAAGTTGTTAGACTTGTTTTCAACAGCCATTAACATTGTATTATTTTTTTTAATTTCTAATGTTTGTTTACTGTCTTATGTTAGGATCTTAGAGTAAATCGAGCTGATAGGCCCGCCACTAAAGTGCTTAATGTTTAGTGGGTTGGAGGATTTACAAATGGTAACAGTGACGCACTGTATATCCTTAAATAGGAATGACGACAGCCTAAAAAAATGGCATTCTGTTTAGTCCGTCTGATTTTGGACGCGTATTTTTTTGCTTGATCAAATTAATAAAAAATATAGTTAAAGAGCAATAAAGTTTCGGAGTGGGGGCTTTTGACGTCACTATCTTGTAAAAATTGTATAAGATCGTGACGTCACGCGAAACTTCAACGCACTGTATCGTCGTCATTTTACGTTTAGGAGAAAAAAGAAAAAATACGTGTCCGAAATTTTGGATAATCTAACTGACGGACTAATTACTATTTTCTCGTCGTCTCGCATATTGTAAATGCCAATAAAAACAGTTTTTAGTGGAATTGAATGCATGCCCTGTATGATTTAAGAGGAGAACTCTGTTACAGTGAAGAATAGGGTATTAAATCGACGTGTTCGAAATATTATTTACCCTAGGTGCATCACTGTCGGATGTTTATTTTCTAGCTTAGCTCTTTGTTCATCGTTCCGCTTAATCGATTTCTGAAGTAATTCGATTACAAAATCTTCATTTGGAGGTACGTCAAACTTCCCATCATGAAGTTTGCTATAAAGTTCCTCGAATGTTTCTTCTGTTGCAACTTTAGCAGGAGTTAAAAATTCAGACCTTGATGCATGAAGCTGTGAAAGGATTTGCTCAAATGATTGGGATTGGCTTTGTAAGAGATGGGAAGTAAGGTTGCGTTGACGCACTGTGTTAGGAGAGAGACTTGGTTTTCGCGATGAAGGTTTCACGTCACGAGAACTTGAGACATGTTTTTGACTCAATAATGAATGAATTCGTTGTTGTATAGGTGCATCGACTCTTGATTCCTTAACTGGTTCAACGGTTGGCTCATGAGGTTTAAGACGTTTAAATAAATCATCTTCTGGTAAATTTTCAGACATAATGATATTCAGAGGATTATATGGTCTCGTTGACTTTGTGCCGACAATATGTATTGACATAATAGTCGAAGCTTGTGTTGCGTTTAAAAAATCTGCTTTTGATTGCGGCAATCCAGCTTCCGTGTCATTTAAAGTTTCTGCTTCTGAGATATTAAAAGATGCATTTAAAATCGATGATTGTTTAAATAACGATAATCTAAACATATTATTCAGTGCTTTCTTAAATGTTTCCGTTTGTCGTGGCTTAAATAATTGTATTTGTGGAAAATTGTATGAATGTAACTTCGATGCCAATAAGAATTCTGTTTGAGGTGATTGATCTGTTTTGGGTAAATTATTGTTTATTTCTCGTAGTGGTTCAATTGATTTTGATTCTTCTATGTTAATCGGTCGTTTTGGTTGACTTTGTGTCGTCATGCGCGGTTCCTTAAATAAGTTCAATTTTAGCTGCCCATATAACTGCATTAGTTTTTGATTATTTAATTGAACTAGTGACTGGGAAAATAATTTTTTTTTCGGGTCAATTTCAGACTTAGTTTCTGGTAAATTCTTCGAATCTGTGGATGGTGGGTCGTCGTTAGGATGAAAATTGATTTGTGGTTTATTATTATATGATTCTGATTGGGGTTGAATGTTTAATTTCATCTGTAGTGGATTGAAAGTATCAATTTTTGGTTTATATTGCGTTTCCACTTCTTGTTGACTTCTTTGAAAGAATCCTTTACATTTTTGATTTCCAAGACGTTCGCTTGAAGACTCTTTCTTTTGATCCACCTGCACTGAACGTTGTTGCTCATAATATGAATCTAATTTCGGGTCCTTAGCTTGGTGGTTCAAATGTAAGTTTTCTTTTGATTTGTTGTACGGTGTTTCTTGTGAATTTTTTTTTTTATTATTATGTTGGTTATCAGTCTGAACCTTTTGTGGATTATCTTGGGAGTTATTCTGTGGTTTGCTTTGTGGTTTCTTTTTTATACTAGATTCTTTTACACCATTTGTTTTTTGCTTTTGAAGTGGTTTTTCCGTATTATTCATTCGTCGTCGAAACGATGCACTTTGTTGAATCTTTGTAGACGATGTATTTGTATTGTCTTTTAATTCTTCTGGCCATTTTACTTCTATATCGACGACTTGATACCGTTCATCATCTATTTTGCTGTTGCAAGATTTACGCCTGCAAAATGATTAAAATGTTAATTTTAATATAATGATCTATACTTCTCTTTCCTTGTTTAATTGACAGTTTAACGATCTGTCTTACTATGTCGAAACTTTGATCATTGTCATTATCGGCCCTTCTTATACCAGCCCAGTACTACTATACTTACCTAGTCTCATTGGTTTCTAATAGGCATTTGATAATATTAGCAGTTGAAGCTGTGCTGACGTAAATTCGGGGACCAACGCAGTCAAAGTTTGGATTGCAAATTCCATTCAATGCCACTCCAAGGATCATTGCTTCAGTGCCAACCCACGTGACGAGAGGGCTCCCATGGTCGTTCTTAAACATAATTGATTAAAAATGTAAGTGACATTGCGAAATATTCGGGGTGTCCAAAGATACATTAGTTATTAGCTCGTATAACCTCAATTCAACTAAGTATTCTAACATCTCTTGCCTCTAGCCAACTATGTATATAAGAAACCTGTTGCAGCGAAAATATTAGTGCATTACACGGAACAACTTCCTGTCAGACCTCCACAACTGAGAATCACGATGCACATTAGGTAAGATGGTTTATTAGACTTTCTAGTGTCTGACGGGTATTAACAAATGTAAAACTAAGAAAAACCGGTTAACAAAACTTTTAAAGTTTTGACATTTCAAGAAGTTAACGAAATAAAAGTTTTTTTTCATCATCGGTAAGGTTTCCAAATTAACTAAATGTTAATTTAGTTTATTAATAAATGTTTTTTTTTTCAGTTAAAATCTAAAAAATATAAACTAAATTTTAGTATTGCTAGTTAATATTTTACCTGGCATGTTTCTACTAATGATGATTTTCTTGAACTTTCGCCACTATCTTTACTCTTGTTGATAAGTTTACTAGTTTTTTTAGCATTAGTATCTTTCTGCCCAGTACCAACATCTTTGATGCTCTGAAATGAATTTAAACATTACACGACATAGGATTAGGATTAAAAATACGGACTTATATCTTAACAACAAATTCGTCTGATCAAGCTAGCTGACTAGCTATCTATTCCAAAGTAAGGGTTATCCAAGTACATGTCTAAGTAATAATTATTTTAAAGATAGTTTTGTTCTGAAGATAAAAAGATTTTGGTTCATAGGTAACCGAGGTCATCTTACAAGAGATTTGCGATAATGCCTAATTTTGGAGTCCTACGAAGAAATCGCAGACCGATTTGTATAAAAGTCGTAGATCTATATTAAAAATAACTTACTCTGCTCTCTGTTTTCTGTGTATTTGTGACAAAAATGCTACTGATGAGACGGACTCCCATCAAAGGGTTTGTAGTAGTTTCTTCACCACCTTTCCTCAAAAAATCATTACCAGATGAACACAGTAGATATTTGTAATCGAGTTCTTTCGATCCAACTTTTGCCACAGTATTCGCACAAATTGTATTGTTGATAACAGTTGTAGTTGCTTCTTGAAGTATTTGAGGTTTCAGCTGTTCATTTGTTTTCTGAAATGTATGCCAATTAAGACATGTTGTGGTGATGATGCTTGAAAAGGAATAAAGGCTAATTTGCTATGATATAGTAACTGGCTTTTCCGCTGTATCAATATATACATGTTGCAATCCAGTCCAGCAACCAGTGTCCAGCGGATTGAAACATGTTCACATTGATACAATCCTGATCCAGCGCTGGAATTCAGTGTTACTGGCGCCAGCTACTTTATCAATGTAAATCAGCCTTTAACACCTGATAAAAAGATCTTTCAAGAAAGTTGCCACTTGGTAAAGAGGTCTAACTTCTGAAAAAGTAGAGATTGGAGTATTCTTAGTCAAAAAGATCTAAACGAGAATCAGATAATTGAGTGTATTCACTAACATTTTTGATATAATCTCCTCCCCACCCTAAAGCTATTGCTCGAGTCTTCTCTGCTTCATTTTGCTTATCGTAGTTAATCAAAATGCTCTGTGGTATATAACAGCAATGTGTGAGATAAGATTGGTCATTAAAATTGTATGGTTTCTGTACAGTTGCGACGCCAATATCGATGTTCATCCAGTCTACCTTGCAGCAGATGGATTTCGTGTATTCTGTAATTGTAAAATGCTTGATTAAGAACACACCTATCTACTAATGTATGGATAAATAATACATTAATATACAATATTTTCTAGGCGGCAAGGCGTCTGTTATTCATGCATGAGGCAATCTCAAAATCAAGTTAAAGCACCAATGTGAATTTGTCAATTAATACGTATTTAAGATTATCTAGACATTTGTACTTATAATTAATAAAGTTTGAAATTCCCAATTCATGCTAATGTCTGCAATGTAATAATAGGCTGATATTTTGGTTTTTATATGAATTAATTTTAACTTCTTCAATTATCTGCGCTTGCACTCACGTCTTGTGGACTAATTAGATTATGTATGTATTAACATAATTAAATAACAGATAGATTTGAAACAGCATTTTCCAAATGAATGAGAGTGTGTCGAAAATTGTGACAGTGGGATTTTCTATAATAAATAATTATTTATTTACGCAGACGTGAGTCTTAGTTTGTACTCTGTTAACAATTGTCTAGCACCCTACCTGATCCTGAAATACCCAGGTTCCCCAATGCTCACCTTTTGGAACAGAAATCCTAACGACTCTTTTCTTCGTCGTTTTAGTACATTTGTCCTTTTCTATATCTCTGCCGTGTACATACTTCTTATATCCAGCTATGGCATAAATGTTATTCATATCAACAAGACACGCCGCTGCCGTCAGAATCTGTGTTGGCGTTACGATGGCGCCCGCACATATCCATGCGTCATCAGCTGCTTTAGAATAAGCAGATTTGACGAAGTATACCTGAAATCATAACGTACAGAAACAGATGTTTCCTAAGGCGTCAAACAGACGAGCAGCACTTTGCTGTCGACAGAACCAACTACAGCTCGTCTGTACGAGGCCTAATAGCGTGCGATAGGTCTGGATTAATTTTGAAGTTTCATATTTTTTATTTGAAAGCATGATGTTCGCTTCACATCTAGCATTGTCCATTTCGAAACTTCTTCTCTGCCCGCCTCCGGGTTCCCTTCTACCTCGCAGCTTGGCCGATAGTCTCCCCTATCTATCGTCCGGTATCCCTACTTACGGCGGCTTCAAATCAGCATTACGTCTGTGCCGTCCTAAGATGGACTAAGGCCGTTTGTCCACCCTCACCGTCACGTCAACGAGAACAATTTGGTGGCGCCGAAGTGGCGATACATACATTAACTTGCCGCATGTTCACCGCACATCAAGTCACCTCATACTAAACTCGGCTCAGAGGCCAGTCTCAGGTAGGATAGATTCACACGTCTTAAAAGCTTACGACTGGCTAGATGAGTTAAAAGATTGTTTGATACATCCCAAGAGCCTGTTACAGACTTGTCTAAAGAGCGATAGGTGGAGTGGATTGGTTGATGCTTACCAGGTACTTCTTTCCCAATATGCTTTCATTACCGAGTCCCATCATTCTGTTGTTCCCATCGTTTTGTTGACAGTAACACACTGGAGCGACAAAAATAATTTCATTGTCTGGTTCACAAAATTATACAACTAAGGCCGTTAGTCCACCGCCACCGTCACCGTCACGTCAACGAGATCAAGATGACGGCGCCGAAGTGACGATACATACATTTACTATAGTACAGAATTAGGCCAAATCATTCGCTAATTCCTTTCACACGTTTAAGCACAGAAAAGTAACAAACATCCAATTTTTTGCATTTTAAATATACTATTAATGCAAAATTTTGTATACAGGTAAATTAAAATGAGACAGCCTATTACTAAACATAGTAATGTTGAGTAAAAGGTTTGTGAAAATATTTATTTATCATTTATACAAAAAAATATTGGATTATTCATATTA
Organism: Athetis lepigone; assembly: GCA_033675125.1. Classification (NCBI taxonomy): domain Eukaryota; kingdom Metazoa; phylum Arthropoda; class Insecta; order Lepidoptera; family Noctuidae; genus Athetis; species Athetis lepigone. The sequence goes on from CM066237.1 coordinate 8,321,900, forward strand.
AATAGCAACCAAAAACGATGAAGCATTTTATATTTAAGCGTAATTGTCGACCCAAATCAACATCAAATCTTTCAATGTCTTTAAATAGTGGAAGAAAATAAAACTGTTGGTACTTACATGTGAATACAGTTATCCAAATAAATATGTAAAAAATCTTCAGCATCGTAGTGACATTGAATCATTTTATCAATAACTGTATTTTCAAGCACAATTTGTGAGCGTTCAACCGTTGAATTGATTCATCGATAAATAGTCGATTGCGAATACTGAAAAACTGAAATATTGTAAGCTTTTCATAGTTTTGTTACAAGGTGTCCTTTTGTAGCGTGGTCAAACTTCAGCTGGTTTGATAAAACAGTTTAAATTAGATTATGATGATTATCACGGACAATGGTCCATTTTTAAGTGCGGAAACCAGCCTCTCAGAGGAGGTCCATAAAGAAGAAGAAGAAATAAGATTGTATAATTAAATGACTTTTGCTAACTGGTCAATATTTTTTTTTTATTAATTGGTCAGTATTTTAGAATAGAAAGCGCAATGGCTGAAAAAGGCGTACTTTTTTTGGGTTGGTATTTGATTATTTTTCTAGATATTTAACTAGAACAAAATGCACCGCTCCTATTCCTTCAATATAAAGATGCAATTTGTCCAAACAACAAAACACAGCTTACTCACATAGTACTAGAAATATTAATATTCAAAAAAATTCTTTTTTTCTACACATGTTACTCTAACGAACTTCATTTACGTAATGACATACACAATGTTATTAATTCCACGTAATGGGGCTATGTTTATTTATTTTTTCTGTCCCATTGTTGATACGATAACAACGACTATTCAAATCTTTTCAATGAAAATGACATAATATAATATGCGTCATTATTTTTATTGAACTGCAACTTTATCCTAATTATGGCAATCCACCGAGTTTTCGGTGATTTCTGCCAATGTCCAGGTTGGAAATTATATTTTATAGTTTAAATGACAAGTGTACGGTTATTAATTATAGTATCGAGATCATACACGTGTTTTTATGTCCAAAAACACGAGATGACTCATTATTTTTATAAATATTTTTGTTAGGTGAATCGCAACAGCTGCTAATTCAAAATCGATCAGACATTTAGTTTCTGATTAACATTTAAAAGTAACAGAATTACTATGCGGCTATTTGCTGCAGCCATTTACAGACATGAACGAACTCAAGCACACAAACTAAGCATTGTCAAAGAACACAAAGAACACAAACCTAGCAATTAGGTTGTCGTGTTTGAAAGAAAGAGAAGAGAGAGTTCTGCCAAAAAGTTCTTATGCCTCCTACCTTTTAGCTGCATTATCAGACCTAGAAAATCAATCTTGGATCAAAAGGAAGTCAATAAAGGAAGATTTGTTAATAAAGTTGAACAAAAACAGCATAAATTTCTTTTTTTACAGTATTTGGAACTCAACTTTGCATTTAGCATACCTTTGGAAACGCTATTTTCCTTTTCTTAAATCCATTAAGTATGGCGTAAAAAAACAAAACCTCCCCTATTCTTCACAATAGTATGACGGCCCTTCTACTAAACATCAAACTCAAACTCAAAACTATTTTATTCAAATATTCCATTTACAGGTACTTTTGAATCGTCAAGGTGTCAGTCTGTCAGACAAATGAAGCTAGTTGCTCGTTCCAAGGAGTAGGTCTCATAGAGAATCATGTATTATTATACTTATCGTATCAAACTTTGATTGCGCGATGTAAGATTTACCAGTTGTAAGTCACACGTGGTGAATGTTTTTAGACATAACACATTGTGATAACAGTAAGCGTCTTAATAATAATGTTATGACAGGTTTATACGTCAAAAAATGTATGGTTTCACAGGCTTTATTCATGACATAACTTTACACAGTGATTATTGGTAAGGGCATAACAGTTGTGGAACAGTAATTATATAAATTGCTATCCCAAATTACGATTTTATTATATCCCTAGGTGGAAAAAATGTGACTTTGGAAAATTATTCAAGTTTTTGCGTTCAAACAATGTAGCTACGTAATGAAAAATACAATAAAAAATAACTTAATCATCAAATTGTAATTCAATTATTCTGATACAATCCGTCAGATTGTTAGCTACATAAATCGCGATGTGATAAATTACGAATAAGTTTTAATCTGTTTGCAATGAATTTAGTTTTAATGTTATTTTTTATGAACATTGTGGGTAAGTTGCATCATCATTTTGTTAAACTGTGCTTTTGCCTTAATCAGCTAACCGTCAGTTAAAAGTAGTTCAATTACAATCCTAAACTGGCATTTAATGAGTCTATGACAGTTTACTAATGGACATAGGCCTCTCCCAAGTCGCGACTTAATCCAATCTGATACGCATCCTGCTGCCCTTCGCAGATTTTAGCTCCATTTCGCCTGGGTTCTCACGCTAGGGTTGCCTAAACGTGGCCTTCACTTCAGAACACGCTTGCTCATGGCCACTTTTGTTTGCTGATCCGAGTGGCCATGTCAGTAACTCTGGTTTTCTGACATCAAAATTCATTTCATATGCCTATATCCAATGTGTCAGGATATCATTGTCAGAAAAGAACAGTTCTATGAAAATTCAAGCTCATGAACAGAACATTATGTAGAATTTTACATTTGAAGTAGGAACTTCGAGTATTTAGTCGTGGACTTGACAAATGTTTCACAAAAATACATTTTGAAAAAAAAAATGCAAGAACAGAAACTCTAAGTGTAGTGTTCAGTATGTTTATATTTAGGTAGTCTCCATAGTAAAGATATGGTGTACACATTCTCACTCTTTCACATTATTAGCTAATGACCCGAATACGTAGGTCAATATTTTACGCTTATTACTATAAACGTAGCAGTGCAACAGCGAATTATGATATATCGTAGAGTTTTGTCATTTCAGTGTCTAATTGTCAAAGAAGAATTCAAGGTGGTCAAAATCTGACTGTTAACAGACAATACGTGGTAAGTAACAAAAATATGTTTTAATTGAGTGACACATAAATGTTACTTTCATTTTGCCTGAAGGGCCAGGTCATCACCATCTCACTAACCTTTTCCCAACTATGTTAAGGTCGGCTTTCGGTCATACTATACCTAACTGAATACCAGTGTTTTACGAGGAACGACTACCAATAAGATCTTCTTCCTGGTTAGACAATATTAGTCTTTCTAGCTTCTGAAGACAAGAAAAGATTGTCATGGCTTCACGTGCTTTCCGAAGCATGGTATGTCAATGATGTGCAAGATCAACTAATAAAAGTACATATGGATTTAAAAAGTCACGTTGATACTTTGCTCTGATTTAAACTCTTACATTAGTAGCGATTGCCTTAACCACAAGACCATCACGACTTAAATAATATTTGATATTTACAGGTATATTTAGTCAAAGCTCCTCAATCAAAAATACTGTATGACCACTGGATATGTGGGGGCGCCCTTGTCAGCAGTCAGTTCGTGATAACATCAGCTGCTTGTGTCACCGACGTGGATTTTATCTACGTAGTAGCTGGTTACAACAAATATGTTGGAGACGCCGACATTGAAAAGGATCAGTGTACCTCTAAGAAGAAGAAAAAAGTCATTTATACGTGCTACCCTACGAGTAAGTTCTATGATAATCTGCCCCTAACAGGATTTCTTTACTATATTTTTTTTTATTTATACTTGATTGTGAATAACAAATTCTGGGGTTTTAATAGAATCCATTGAAAAGTTACATTTAGGGTTGTATTTTGTCAGAGGACGTAATATTGTTCTTTAGATATCAAGCGTGTTTTTTCTAGATACCGGCTGTGGGACAAGGGTTCCAACTCCATAAACTTGGATTTTACTTTAAATGGCCACCTCTTGATTTAAAAAAAAATAAAATGGCGTCCTCTAAGGAATGCATGTTAAGCCCAAAAAATGTAACATTTCAATGGACTGCTGAATAGTTTATTGTAAACTTGGGTAAAGTGAGCCATTAATGTTTTGTCTTTAGTAGTTTTGGGTTTTGTTTGCTGTTTTAGATGGCCACCGACTTCCGCAATTAAAGCCATTTTACCTTTTATGCCTTTGAAGGGTAAAAGGTTATTTATTATTCACATTCCCGTACCATCTAACCAAATAAGGTTAGTTTAGTAGGCGTTCTGTTGTCTATCTCCGCAACTCTATCACAATGTTAAAACCATTTTGAGCAATCTCATATACCTCAGCTCTTGACTTACCCGTAAACAAAAGAGCGGTGTCATCCGCATATGAAATTATAATACCATTTTGGAGCGACAAGTTGCATAATTCATTAATGTATATTAAAAATAAGGTGGGGCCCAAAATGCTACCTTGTGGTATACCAAAGCAAGTATTTTCTTGATCAGAACTCTTATACTGACCTATTTTTACACACTGATAACGGTCGCTGCGATAATCAGAAAATAGTCAATTTTTTTGGCGTAAGTGTGGTGGTCATGGTCTTTCTCCATATAAACTATTGTTAAATATCACGCCACAAGCAATGAGTTTAAAGTTTTCTTAGAGATTATGTACAAGGTGAAAACTTTCAACCTCTACCTCAGTAAAGGGAGCTACTTTAACCGTTGCTACTATAGTAACATAGTCTTTAGAGACTATCGTGAAATTTCGTCCCCATTTCCAGATTTAGAAAATATAAAACACCTAGAAAATGGCCACCTTACATTTATTGACGTCATTCGAATTTTGATTCATGTTGGAGTACCCGATCGTAAACCTAACACTAAATATCGATTGGAATCTGTTTACTAGCAGAAACTGCACTCTATCAATTTAAGCCGTGTTTCGGTCATGATAGCAGACAAATAGAAAGAGACAATGGAACTCGGGGGTAAAGGATGAAAAAGTATTTGGATATCAACAGTCTTTTCTTTCTCTGTACAGGCGAAAAGCATTTTGCGACAGTCCCCCAAGTGTCAAGGGTTTCGATACGATTGAAAAACACATACCGTGGAATGACCATCCGGCAGGGTAAGTATGTATGATTCTTCAGCTCGTTAAATGAAAAGAAATTTGTTTTAATTCGAATCAATCATAGAAACTCTTTAACTATGATTGAAGAGTTCCTTTGATTGCTTGTAAGCAAAACTCTTCTGTAAGCTTTGTAACATTAGAAAAGAAAGGGAAGGTGAGCGTGAATAAATACAAATATGTTTTAAATGGGTGCCCTCTATCTGGCAGAAACTTGTTTCTCCGAAACCGATTTGGCATAACTCACTTGGCAGAAACTTTTTTAAACGAACATTGTTAAGGTATAAAAAATATTTAACATAATTGTTTTTTGGCCTAATGTTTTTATGTCCGAATTTTAAATGGGATACTTTTAAGATGGCAGAATTGTATTGGGAATAATTACTTTTGTCAGAGTTACAATTTTGCATAATTTCGTTTAGCATAACGTTTATTTAGAGCGCCGATTATTTGGCATAATTTGACTTAGCATACTACGGAGATCACAGAATTTCAATAGAAATAAATCTTAGTCATATTGAAAATATATATATATTGTTTTAAAAAATCACTATGGTGTACTACAAAAGTGAGTGACAGAAATGAATCGCTGCAAAACCGACTTCACGTAGTCTTGTCTGCCCTACCCCTAGAGTGTAATTTAAACCCGAAGGCGCGGAGGGGCGAGGCGGCCCGTGAGCTGAGGAGTAGGTGGTTTTAACGCACACCGCCGCGGCTGAGGCTGGCCGGTGAAGCCGGCCAGCAAGCCGAAGCTGCGGTGGTGGACGTAAAACCATCTGCGACGATTAGCTCGCGTGGGGCCGCCGGAGCCCCGCAGCGCCGGAGCCGTGACAGAAGCTATGCCTGCTGCATGTTGCATGCTTGCTGCATGTTGCATGCCTGCTGCATGTTGCATGCCTGCTGCATCTTGCATGCCTGCTGCATGTTGCATGCTGCATGCCTGCTGCATGATGCATGCTTGTTGCATGCTTGCATGCTTGCTGCATGCTTGCATGCTTGCTGCACGCTGGCTGCATGCCAAAATAAGATATGAAATGCATGCCAAAAGATGATTCTGGCTGTTTCTGCGATATGATGGTTCTACTTTTGATTATTATGGATATGAAATATATGCCAAAAGATGATTCTAGTTTTGAACTTTCTACGATGTGATGGTTATACTTATTGATTATTATGGATATGAAATTTATGCCTAAAGATGATTCTGACTTACAAAATTATGGGTTTCGGTGTATGGTAAACGAGTGTATGCCAAACGATTTTCTGCGAAAAGAGGTTTATGCTATCCGTTGCTATGCAAAATAAAATTATGACGTAAAAAGTTCTGCTATAAAGGGTGGACCCGTTTTAAATATTTTCACAAATACTTTTTTTTGTGGGTGTGTAATCATCAAATGACTTCTCCCGCCTTCCGTGTTAGACTTTTACTGATTAAAACCCTCCCATGTTCCTTCTGTTGCACTTAATGTTCCGGGGCCACGGTAACTATTAGAACTATACCGCGACCTTTTCACAGATACTTACAAAAGACGTTTACGACCAACTAGAACAATTTAATATTACCAACCCTTTCACAAACCACTAACCATTCACATAACGGCTCTAAGGGCTCTTTTACGTTTCAGTCCTGCAGCAAATGAATTGGCTGAAGAAAATTTTTGGTAATTTTAAAAAATTGAAAAGCCACCTGACTACGTCAAGAATTACTTTAAACATTGACGAAAAAACGTCGATTTCAGTTTATTTTTGGAATAGTTTTTAATAGATTTTAAAAAGTAGAAAGTGCTATTTATACTGCTTTTATTTTTTATTACTTCTTTTTCTGCACCCCTGGTTTTTACCCACTACCTAACGGAGGAGAGGTTGTGTGTGCGCACACCAAACCCGATCACTGTTCCTATTTATTTATTTCGATATTGTATCACTTTGTCCAATTGTGTTTGAGTTTATTCGATACAAACAAATATACAAATCTTTTCTCTTTATAATAATAGTATAGATTGGACGGCTCATGTCAGGTGTGAATGAGATAAAAAATCCAAAGATGAAACGTGCGATATCTCGTCATTTCAGCCATGTGTAATTGTATAGCCTTAGAGGCTAGTTATATCCAGAGAAAAGCATAATAGAGAACGCATTAAATATAAAAAAAAACCGGTCAAGTGCGAGTTGGACTCGCGCAACGAGGGTTCCGTTAATTTTTTTTACGAAATAACTACATATTTACGGTTTTCGGAGTTTTTCCTTTACTTGGGATACATGACCTTGCTCCTTGCCCAATTTAGTTTAATTTTATTTGATTTTTGTTATGGCAATGCTTGAGTGTGTTTAGTCAAATAAAGTTATGGTTGGTCATTACGATGTTATAAAAAAGGCGGTAGACCGGTGCAGTTGACACATTTAATTTGAAATCGTGGTGACGAACGTTTAACTTGGCTAACCTCACTACATTCCATTTTATTTGAATTTCAATACGAAAATATATCTTCAGTTCTCTATTTTATTATTTGTAAAGTGTTTTGGACAGTAAAGTTTAGTGTACCGAACAGTGCCTGTGTATGCTTTCCACAAAAATCCTGCCACACAATTCACAAAGATAACATATTATTGTTGTGAATAGTTACAACTGAAACGAATATTTCTTACTCTGAATGTGGCGATCACGGATTTGTCTTATTAATGCCCCAGACATCGTTTCACATTTTATGCCGACCTCTGTAGCATTTTTCTTTGGTGACCAAAAAAACTGTTATTAGAACCACTATTTTTTCTGAACAGACGGGGTCTCTGCAGAAAATCATTCCGTGATAAAGGATATGCTACTGTTGAGCGGCATATATCCTGGTTATATCATCCGGCTGGGTAAGTCAGTTACTTAATGTCTTATAACATACTACTTATTGGACAAAAAAGATTTCATACAAACCCGTCCTTTCTGTATGTTGGCAATACCGAGCAATTATGTACTTTCTAACTTATCTTCAACATCACTGTTATCAATTAAGGATGATATCGTGAAAAAACCTGGACTTAAATTAATTTTCAACTGAGAGCTATTGTATTTCAGCAGTTGTGGTGATCCATGCTAAAACTAAATATTTTATTTGACGCAATTACTTACAGGGCTGCAGATCATGAAAAACATTTGAGACATGGAGGTAATATTCCTGACATTAATAAACAAGCAACAAGAGCGTCCAACAAATAATGTGAACCCAGCTAATAATATGAGCACAGAAAAAAATATCAATCTATCAAATAATATGAATCCAGCAAATAAGATGAATTCAGAAAATAATATGAACTCAGCAAATATTATGAATCTAGCGAATTAATGAATCCGTTAAATAATAAGTATTTGCCAAATAATATGAATCTAGCAAGGAATATGAATCCACCAAATAATATTAATCCATCATCTATACAAATAATAAAATCGTAGGAAAGTCAAAACTGTACATTGAATATTTGTTTAAAAGAATACTTGGGGCGTGATCTACAATCGATACCGAATCCAAAAATATAGTTTTTAGAATTTTTGTCTGTTTGTCTGTTTGTTTGTTTGTCTGTATGTATGTCCGGGATAAACTCAAAAAGTACTGCATGGATTTAGTTCAATTTTTGCAGGGATATTACTAAGAGGTCGAGTCAAAACATAGGCTACAAATTATCACGCTATCACCTACGGGGGAGGAGCTGGAGCCTTCACGCTGTCGACGTCGTGGGCAGCAGCTATCTTCGGAAGTACTCAACGGATTTCAATGTTTTTTTTTTGTTGTATAGGTATTAAGTCTGGGCGACATACAGGCTATAACTTATCCTGGAAACTTGAACCCCTGGTGCAGGACCGCAACCGACCAGCTAAACTATAAGAGATACAAAAATGGTATCATAGCAAAAATTGCTTCACGTGATAAGCAATTTCTGTTGAAAGAATAAATTTTAAGATCTGGAACACCTGAGGTGGAACTCCATGAGCCCAGCTAAACTATAACATATATAAGTATGACGTCTTAGCAGGAGTTGTTCAGCTTGATGAGCACCCTCTGTTGACGTATAAAAATTGAAGATCTGGAACACCTAATGTGGAACTCCAAGCACCCAACTACACCATAACACATTAAATAAGAATGACGTCTTAGCAAAAGTTGTTCAGTCTGATAGGCATTTTCTGGTTTATAAGATCGAAGATTAGAAACATCTGATGAGGCAATCAAAGCCATCACTGATTTCAATGTATAAAATAACAAGCTGGGAGTACCTCCACATGCTGAAGGCGGAGAAACATGCATACAAACAGGTCGAACAGAGACCCTACTTTTTATGAAGTCGGTTAAATCCATTAGTGTTATATTCCCCAGAATGTAACGAACACTTTACTGAAAATCGCATCAAAATCGGCTTAGCCAAATACCCATACAAACAGGTCGAACAGAGAACCTACTTTTTTTTAAAGTCGGTTCAAAGATGATGATCATTTCTTTATCAATTTCATGTTTTTAGTACTGAATAAACATTAACTGTTAATACTTTTCTTCGGTATTAATCTGTGTGATTATTGCTTTGTAAGTAATATAAATGTTCATGTCGTTGTATACCTAATTATGATGATGATGATGATGACAGTCCCAGTCGCATGCATCATCTGTTTGCCGTCATCTTGGTGTTTTGTGGAGTCGCGAACCCGGTAGCTTTGTGGGAGAAGTACCGCCATCTTCTGTCCGAGGACTTTTTACGAGCTTTGAGGCGTGCTTCTGAAGGTAAAATCGAAGCAACTGATGAACGCGTGTTGAACACCTGTCTTAGTTCACTTCAAGATGTGGTCATTTCAATCGGCGGTAAACCACTGGTAGAGTACGGGTTGCCAGCTCCCAGATCATTACCGCATCAAGACCGTAGAAATCGGGAGTACACCGCCGAAACCAATTACGATTCGGGTTTAATGACCACGTCACTAGGTTTACCTCAGAGCAAAAACAAATATATGACACTGTTCTGGAAAGCATTAGGCTCGACCAGGGTGAAATGTTTTTCCTGGATGCTCCTGGTGGAACAGGGAAAACATTTATTATCACTGGTATCCTTGCAGAGGTCAGGAGGCAAGGCAAAATTGCCATTGCTGTAGCATCGTCAGGAATTGCTGCCACGCTGCTTTCTGGTGGCAAAACAGCGCATGCCATGTTCAAAATACCCATAGATTTAGAAAGCGCCGATGTATGCGATGCCTGTTTGTAACCCGTAACACTGACAAGGGACATGTGCTCAGGGATTGCTCTCTGATCGTATGGGATGAGTGCACGATGGCTAATAGGAAAGCAGTGGAGGCCGTGTGCAGAACCCTGCAGGACAAACGCAGGAATGAACACTTGATGGGTGGTGTTACAATTCTGTTCAGTGGCGATTTCCGGCAAACACTCCCTGTGGTGACACGGGGGTCTAGGGTTGACGAGGTGAATGCTTCGTTGAAACGATCTTCGTTGTGGTAACTAATTCATATGCTGCGCTTGACCATCAATATGCGAGCTCACCACGTGCCCAAGAATTCTCAAATGTCCTTCTAAGTCTCGGCGAAAGCACTTTACCAGAGGAAAGAAGTAAACAGGTAAACAGGTGGTGCTCCCAGAGTCTCTCGGTGGAGTGGTGGCCTCCTTAGAAGAACTCATTTGTTGTGTGTATGGTGACAGTCGATTACCAAACTAACAGTATTCTTGGGTGTGCCAGCAAGCCATTTTAACACCCAAAAATGATCAAGCTGCAGCCATCAACGAAAGCATTCTCTAGGAAATTGAGGGAAGCAAAGTAGTTTATACGTACGTCTATAAACACTGTAGTCGATCAAGATGACGCCACACATTATCCCGTAGAATTCCTAAACTCCCCAAGTGGACTTTCAGCGCACACCATCAAGCTGAAGGTCGGCGTCCCGATCATGCTTCTTCGGAACCTGTCCCCTCCGAAGCTGTGTAACGGGACCCGGCTCAAAGTCATCTCACTGCAAAGGAATATAATTGAAGCGGACATTCTGACGGGTTGAGGCGTCGGCGATGCAGTGTTTATACCACGTATTCATCTCATACCGCACAACTACCCCTTCCAATTCAAGCGCGTGCGGTTCCCTCTGAGTGTGTGCCTCGCCATGACTCTCAACAAGTCGCCAGACGCTGAAGGCTGCGGGTGTCGACCTCAGGACGAGCTACTTCTCACACGGGCAGCTGTACGTCGCTTGCTCCCGCGTCACGAGTCCTGATTCTCTGGCTGCTGAGAGCAAAATTACAAACGTAATTTACAGAGAAGTTTTGTAACAATTCACAATCGTTAATGTTTTTATATATTGTGGAATGTAGAAAAAAATGTTCAAGTGCGTATCAGGCCACGCATAGAATAGGTTTCCATAACGAAACACGTCGCATTAACAAAAAACAACAATTTCATCTGAGCCGTTGTAGCTTTCTTTTAAGGTTCAATCCAAGGACTACCATCATGATTTTTTTTTCGAAACAGCCGTTTAAATTTGAGAGAGAGGGGAGACTATTTAGACAAAAAAAAACGCCTGAACGTTAAATATCTTTTGTTGTTTGTTTGTCTGTATGTATGTCCGGGTTAATCTCTAAAACAGTGGTTCCCAAACTTATTTTGTCTACCGCCCACTTTGAGAATAAACATTTTTTAGCGCCCCCATTTTTTCACCTATTTAAAAACCAAAATTAAATTGTATGTACGAGTATATTAATGGAGAATTGTAAACGAAACTTTTACTATAACCCGCAACTTGAAACCTGAGCGCAGTAGGTAACATACAACGGCGCTTAGGTCTCAAGTTAACTCTTACGGGTTCCATCTGCCAATAAGAATGATATCACAACGCCCCCATTTTGTTTCTGGGTCTCTTACCGCCCCCCTTGAGACCTGCAGCGCCCACAAGGGGGCGTTATCGCCCACTTTGGGAAAGACTGCTCTAAAAGGACTGCATGGATTTACTTAAAATTTTGCATGAATATTACTAAGAGGTCAGGTCAACATAATTATAAGCTACATTATATATTATCACGCTGTCGCCTACGGAGGTGGAGCTGAAGCCTTCACGCAGACGACGTCGCGGGCAGCAGCTAGTATAACATAAATCCAGCAAATAATTGGTATCCCGCAGGTGATGGGTATGCATTAACTGAAAAACCTTCTTATGTCATTAATACAATTAATGAAAGATTTGGATAAAAAAATTAATAAACGCCGAATGGAGGAGAGGGCTAAATGAGAAAAAAAATATATCAATTATTGATAAGATGAGTTGAGATGTTTAGATCAATCTGATCTAAACATCTCAACTCAAGGCCTAAGCAACATGCCAGCATATATCAGTAAATAGGAACAAAATTAAATCATCCAAAATTCAAGCAACCAACAATATTTCTGTGCATTGCTATGGACAAGCTACAAGTAGGTATACCAAATCAAAAGCAAGTTTTTTTCGTATAGCCAACAGAGTGATTGCTAAAGAACCAAAAACACATAAACTAACTACAAGATTGTTTAGTTGTATGTTATCTTAATGTTACCAACATTTTATAATACAAAAATATTCACAATACGCACAATACTTGAAAATAAATAGAAATAAACGACGTAAAGTACGTTGCTTTTTGCCAGTGCTTGCTTCTTCCTTTTCTTCATCCTCCACTTTGATGAAACCAACCTAATACCAGTGTCCTTTACCGGGTCTTGGGTGTCTCAAGGTCAAGTTATTTGTACTTAGTATGTTTATCTAGGACTTCACAGACATCTCTTGCTCCGAAAAACACTTGATGCCCTTGGTCCTAGTTGCCTTTCGGAGAACTATGACAATCTTTACGGACCAAACAAACCAAAGGTAGGTAGGTTTTACAAACCAAAGGGTCTCACCGTCCTCTCTAAAACCAAGGGGCATAATAGATTTTGTTTGCTTAGAAAATCGTAAAAATAATTGAGACATTAAAATTTAATATGGAATATGATTTTCTTTCGTAGTCGACTGCTAAACGCATTGGGATCAAATTCGGGCAAGGACCAATGTGACTTTTTAAATTTATGTGCTTTCTAAAGATTATCTTGGACAACACTGAAGTCCCGTGCCTCGTAAAGGCTTTGGTCCCGGTTGTCATTCGTAGAACTTTGACAACTTTGACTGGTAAAGCCAGAAAGTCTGACCAGTCTAATCAAGGGGTATCGTGTCACCAAGTTACTAGGTTGTGGAGGTCTGTCAGGCAGTCGCTCCACGTAAAACACCGATATCCAGCTGAATCCGGTTAGGCTAGAAGCCGACCCCAACGTAGTTAGGAATAAGCTAGGGAGATGACAAGTTATAAAAACGGTTACCTACTTAACATTGGCACTTCGAAAATAGTACACTTATTGTAATAAAATAAAAACACACTGAAATGTAATATTCTATTGTCACATTTGAATTATATAGGCCACATCCAAGGGAACCCTTACACTATCTGTTACCGTCATTGAATCAACCTGCAAGTCTCCACTCCTGAATATAGGCATCACTCAAGATGCACTACTTATCTTCTCTAAATTGACAGTTACTGCCAGCCAGTGGTCTCGAACGTCATAGAGCGAGATCGGTAGAATTGCCAGCTAAAATCGGTATATTTGTACCCAAAATCGGTATTTGACAAAAGAAAAATACAATATTCAATAAAATTCGTTTATTTATTAAAAAAAACTTACAGACTAATTTGCAACAATCATAATTATTTTTTATACCAATATTCTTTGGCCATAGCCGCGGTCATCTTCGAATTAATTTCAAAATCGTAACAATTAGCTGTATTAATGAGTCGTTTTGAATGTAATAGACCAGTGATTGATTCAGTAGACAACCTATTTCGCTGCTTTGTTTTTAAAAGATTAATATGTGAAAATATGCGTTCAACGTTAGCGGATGAATGGGGAAGTGATAAAATATTAAAGATGAAATTAGACAACAATGGAAACATTTGAGTTTCATCGCCACGCTTTAATAAACTTACTTCATCCCAAAATAGTTCTACATCATCAGGAAATGTTTTGATTTGTTCACAATTTCTTAAAATGCGCCACTCTGTATCAATTTCCTGGAAATCATTGCTGTGAACAATATTGGGAAAGAGCCTACTCACAGGAACTATCGAAGCAGTTTTGCCAATTTTAACATTTTTTGGATCAATTATGTCTAAACCTTTTATTGGGTTATTTTTCAATGGAAACCGCGTGGTTATTTGCTTACAAGCTTCGATATAAAAATCTAGGCATCTGCATTTAAACAAATTTACTTGATCTGAGTTTAGATTTTCTGAACTACTTAGTAGTGTATTAGACGCAGCAGCACCATAGTATACGTCATCAATATCCATAAAATTTCTGGGATTCTTAAAATCAACATTTTCGATTGGAGTGCTAGTTAAATATTCTCTTTTTAAAAAACAATCAAAAATAGTTTTTAATGTTCCAGTTATTTTTTCATATAAATTATGAATTTTCGGGTGTTCTGCTTGCATTTCTTTATTTAAATCGGTAAATAATGGTAATACAAAATCTAAAAATTCCAAAAATAATATCGTAGTAGGATCTTGGAGCTTCTGTAATATATGTTCTGCAGCTAAAAGATGATCATTGTTAGATATTTGGTCTATAAAAAATAGTATAAGAGCAGAGAGTTGTTCCAATATTCTCTTCACTGCTGCATGTACTGATAACCAGCGTGTTTGAGAGGGGTGAAGTATTTTATGTACTTTTAAGTCGCAAAACATTTGAAAGTTTTTAAACTCTGCCACTCTTTTTGGGCTAGAAGAAAAGTAGTTGTAAATGTCTCTTACAAGATCCTCTATAAAACGTGGCAATTTGGTACAAGCATATGACGCGCAAAGGTGAAACGAATGGCAGGCGCATTTAAGTATAAAAATGTTAGGAATTTCATTTTGCAGCAATGTTACAACAGAATTATTACGTCCCATCATTACGTTTGCCCCGTCAGATGCAAAACCTATTAGATTATCTTTATATGGAATATTATTGCTTCTAAAAAAATTTACAATGTGTTCAAATAAGGTTGCTGCATTAGCTTCTTCTAATGGAATAAGAGCTAAAAAACAATCTTTAATACGATTCATTTTCGCATATCTCACAACTAAGCACAAGTGTTTGGTCGTACTAAGATCAGTGGACTCGTCAATAATAAGCGAAAACTTAGTTTGCCCTAGATCTTCACATAAATTATTGAAACTTTCTTTACCTATAATATGATCAATTATGTCATGAGTTTTGGTTGAAGAGCATTTTATTTCTTTTGCTATTTTTGAATCAGGACAAATGGCTTGCATCAACTGCGGTAGGTGCTCCATAATAGTGAATGGTAGATTGTGTTCAGCAACAAACGAAGCTAATCTTATTTCACCTGAAATTAAAAATAAAGAATTAAAATTACGTAGGTATATCAGTATGTCTAGTAGCGATTAGGGTATAATTATATCCACTGCTTCTATAAACCGATAAGTAGAAAACCAAATAATATAACAATGTAAATAGTAAAATAAATAACTAAAAAAATTACCTTGCTTAACCAGTATATCAGATTTATGAGTTTTGGTCACAGTAAATGATGATATCTTCGGTTGTGATTTTATATTCTTTGATGATATTGAGTGTGCTTGTGAAGAACTATGTTTCTTTATAGCGTCTTTTCCTGATGTGATGTTGATATCTTTATTACAACTTTTACAATAGGCATAGCTTTCGCCTTTACGACTATCTTGCAGCCAACCTGGAAATTCTTCTTCCCATTCTTTTCTATAATATTGTAGATATTTTTTTCTTCTTACACTCGCACTTGTGCTTGGCTCCTCGTCAGACGACATTTTAACTTAATTATCTGATTTTGTAGGGACTCTTTCGGTTAGGTACTCACTCTTCAAAGTTAAGAAAATTAATGAAAAAATAAAACTGAATTACTGTTTATATATACTAGACAGGTAAATTCCCGAGCGGGAAGCCCCTTATAACATCGAATTGCAGGACACAAGGGTGTCAAGGGTATTCCCCAAAATATATGAACTACATTCTGCACTAGGTCCATACTATTGAGGGCTTCCCCGTAACATTAAACATAAATGAAAAGGGTTGCCAACTTAAAAGTGTAAAATCGGTAGAAAAATCGGTAGAATTTCCATGTATACTGTGAAATCGTAGAAAAGTCGTTATATTTCGGTATATCGGTAGAACAGAGCCCATATCGGTAGAAATACCGAAAAATCGGTAGGTTCGAGACCACTGCTGCCAGCTATGGTCCACAGTGACGCTACATCTGGCTGATAACTTCGTTTAGAATGTTATTCTTTAGAGGAATCCCAAGTCTTCTCCACAGCCTGATGAGTGACTTTGATCTTGCGAAATACTTCCGCCCCCGTGTTCATTTTACCACCATGTTTTTTCACCACGATCTGGTCAAAGATTTTCGTTATCAGGTTTTGCGATGGGCGATGACAAGATAATTATTATGTCCTAGCTTCCGGTGCCCACCACAACCGAAGCGGTCCTTCATATTTTGAACTTCAGATAGGGTCAGTTTCTTAACTCTGCATTTTTTTTTCCTGAATCTAATTCACCATGGTACATTCTCGAATAGTTTATCAGTGAAAGAAAAACAATTGAAACAAACAATCATCATTAAATTAAAATTTAATGGTGATCGTGTTACAGTGCAACGAAATACGATAACTCGTTATACTGAAATTCTACAATTGTGACGATGAAGTTAAATGTTTTGTTATTTTTTTATATTCTATATGGTGAGTAAAACTGAGATAATGATGCTTTACGTGCCAGGTCAATAAATTTTCAAGTCCATATTACCGAATTCATTTTAATTAATCTTAACACGGGTTTAGGTTTTACTTTTGTTTATTTTTCAAAACCATTTTATTAATTAAATCGTGTAACGTACAACATTTCATTAATTTCCAATTCCTTTACGTCACCTCGACAAAGACCCAAGCTATACTTAACAGTCAAAAATGTTTGTGTCCTTATTATAGCTATTTTGAATTTGTCATATTGAATTTTGTACGGTCTTACCTGCTATTGTACAGAATACTACTACTACTATAATATTGTATGGTCTTCGCTGAGATGACTATAAATAGTTCTATAAATATGGACATCTCCAAATTTATAGAATAAACAGCATTAAACTCCCTTTGCGTTGTGTTTCAGAAACTGACTGCGTTAGACGAATTAAAGATGGCAAGATAGTGTCCTTGGATAAAAAATATGTGGTAATATACTCATACTCAATATTGTTGGTGTTTACTAAGCCACGAGTGATCATCTATGGTTGTTTAGGGCACTTGAGCCAAGCAGAAACAAATCTAGCTGAGTAGCAGTCTAATCTAGAGATATTGATTAACTAACAAAATACATCGTTTAAGTTCTATTGAGTCTCCTATTGCTGACGACGGTCCATAGCTTATCCTCATCCGTAGAAGTGGTGGTGTATATAGGCACACCAACTCCTAAAAGCACCTGCTGTAAATAAGCAGAAGCCTGCCCGTTACAATCAGTGCGGTACTGCGCTAGCACGGAGGTTCCTGAGATCGTAAACCAGTTGGACTATCAGATTAGTCTTGGAGACGCGCCACATTCATTTATAATGTGGAGACGTTTCTCAAAACATAGCTTTGGCCGAGTGGTATTGCATATCAACAATTTTGTGGCAAGAGATGAAGTGCACCATGATACCGTCACCTTGTATGCAGTACTTTTCTAGTTATTTTTATGACAATTTAGGCAAAAAGTGGCAACAGCAATTTTCTACTGACTTAACTTTGTTATTATATTTGCAGGTTTACTTGGTTAAAGCACCACAGTCAGATAAAATTTACGACGAGTGGTTGTGTGGAGGCGCTTTAGTATCTACCCTATTCATTATCACATCAGCAGCATGCGTGACGGACGTAGAATACATGTATGCCATAGCAGGATATAAGAAATATGTAACAGATGATAAAATAGAAACGGATCCTTGTACCAGTGTAATGAAAAAGAAAGTTGTGTACACTTGTGTTCCACTGAGTAAGTAATAGACTATTTTGTTCTCAAGATTGCTGAGAGTGAATAAAAGAGCTATTGGGTTTTTACAGTACGAGTTTCTTAGTAGAAGTTAGTTAGATGCCATTGGTCCTGGTTATAATTCTAAGATCTTTGAAAATCGTTCTGGGTAGCCAGAAGCAGGAAACTCTGCCATTAAGTCTAAACAAGCGGAATTTTGTTACTTAGTAACGGGATTTTCGAATGTTAGTAGTCTTTGTGAAAGAGTTTTATCCAAAGAAGTAATACCACTATACCAATATATGCTGTGTCACTCCGGTTTGAAGGTTATGGGTACAAATTAGGGATGGGCCGAAATTCGTTTCACATTCGGTTTAACCGAATTTCGGTGGCTTGAACCGAACTTCGATATTCGGCCGACTTTCGGTTCAAATGCCGAACATTCGGTCCAAGATAAGATTTAATTAACTCACCTATTTTTACAAAAAAAAAGTAAAAGCCAGTAAAACTAATAATCAAATCAGTCATTTATTAACCTTTGTAATTAGTTACCACTTGAAATATTATTAACGTAATGAACCTTATGACATGGACATTGGAATAATTAAGGTCTACTAACTAACTATATTTTTAAAAGTAACTGTAGTAAGTAATAGTAAATATTACTTAAAGATGAATGCTCTATGGTAGCCCGCGAAATTTAAATCCTAAGTTTTTTGCAATTTGCAGCTCAGTATCGGAGAGTGAGGTAACAGAAACTATATTCGCGGTTATGCAATGGACATAGTATTTACACTCTATGTTGTAATATGAAATTGTTACCGAGCCAATGTACAGTAAAACTTAAAAAGCATAACATGTTATTTATTCACGTCCACATCACACATGTCGCTAGTAACTGAAACCATTTTAGCATTAGATAACTGGTTGATTTTTTTTTTCATTAGGTAGTTCATACATTTGAGCTAAAATAGTCTCACCAAAATATTTTCGACTTGGCATCTGGTATTTGGGCTATAATATAGTCATTAATCGATTAAATCCAGGATCTTCTAAAACCGACATTGCTCCCTAGAAAGCGCGCCAAAAATAACCGAAGTTCGGCCGAATTTCGGCAGAATTTTAAAATTTTACCGAATGTTCGGCCGAAGTTCGTATTCGGTACAAACCACATTCGGCCCATCACTAGTACAAATATAATTGGTATTTAACTATAGCTAGGTATTTAACCTACCAAACCCCGAGCTCCCCAAGAAAATCTATGAAAAATCACGATAAATGGATTTGGCGCGGTGTTTGACTTGGAGCCATTACAGTTTTAACTTGGAAGGGTAACGCATCTGCAAGGCCTGTCTCTGGTATTCTAAATGTCTATAAGCATCGGTGACTACACTGACCACTTAACATAAATTGTACAGTCAGCTTGCTTGCTAAAACCAACCATTTACCATTAAACCTTCTTTTATAGAATACGAATTGGATTATGCAAAAGTGGAGAAGTGGTCCTTTATAGACATTGCTCTGGTGAAGGTAGAATCGCCGTACGACCTCAACGATAGCAGGTTCGTTACCTTGTGTTCGTACATGCCAACTACGATACCAGTTAACTATGAATCAAGATTCCAAGCTCCAGGCACTGATGCCCTGGTGTATGGTTGGGGGCATTTAGAAATTTGGCGCCAGGTAAGAAATTCTTTCATAAAGTTCTTAAGTACAGGTATAGATAAAAATTGTTGCGAGTAATCAAGATAAACGCACAGTCCAAACCGCTGGACCTAGGTTCATCAGTTTGGGCTGTATTTTCTAGAAATATGAACTTGCTTTTGAGGGTGTGTTCTTTGTGAAGATTAAGAAACCACTAACAAAGGATTTTTGACAATTCCAATCCTGCAATGGTTAATAAAATAGAGGTGTGAGTATCATCTGATAGATATACAAACGGGTGTACTTGAGAAGGCTAAGATTGTACAAGATACTTCAAAGTCTCTTTTAAAGTAATTTTAATTGTATAGGTCAGAACATGCGAGGACCATTTAGATTAATGACAAAGATGTTCTCTTGATGAGAGAAGTCGATGTATGAGAGGGCCTGTTCAAGCAAAATGCTTGCTTACATAATACTTACATAATTCTTACAATACTTATTTCCAGCCAGAAGACAAAACTTATTACAATCAAGAGAGTTTACACTATGCTGCCACCAAAATAATGGACAAACCGACGTGCAAAAAGCATTATGAAGTATATACGGGTATGGATGTAATAATTGATCAATACATGATATGTGCTTTATCACAAGGAGAAATCAATGATAGAGGTGACCTAGAATTGCTAACACCACTAGCTAAAGTTGATGGATGTGGAACAAAAACATTACTTAAAGACCCTCAGCTAATAATAAATGGAGAATTAGTACTGACAAATAATAGCAAACAAATAAACGAAACTGTAAGTTGTGTAACAAAGTGATTTTTAAAATTTTTAGGTAGTGGTAGAAAGAGAGAATGAGAGTCATTACTGGTAGACAGATTGAAAAGATAGTAACCTCACCAAATGGTGATATGTTACCCAGTAACAGGACCGGGAAGGATTGATAGGGAGTCGGTCTAGGAGGACCACTTGTATTCAGATGCATTCGATGAGACTGGAAGTCGACCATAAAATGTTTTGGAAAAGGCTAAACAGGTGATGGCCAGTGTGTAAAACTAAGATTCTAGTTTTCATTTACTAGGCAGTAATTTTGTTGTGGCTGGTATTTAGTAACTTAATGAAGGTGTGCATACTGGCTAGAAGAAATGCCGTGCTAGTTTTACCCGACTGCTACTGCTGCGTGTCAAATAAAAAATTCAAAGCATTTATTTCACTTAGACCATTTACAGGCACTTATGAATTGTCAAAGAGTCAGTCAGTTTGTCAGAATGTGTATGTATGTCTCATTCTATGGCACTCTCTACAGCTTAAACCGTTTAACGGATTTCAACTTATGATGTATCATTGAATTTGTCTCAGTTATGGAAGTGATATAGTGTAGTTTGAAAAAAGGAAAAAATCCAACTGCAATTTCTAAAGTTTGTGGCAATTACATGAAACAGAAGCAAAGCCACCGAATTATTTTTTCGACTTTTGACCTAATGGGTAATAAAAAACATACAAACACTCATTAAATATTTTAACATTTGCCTTTTAAAGTGTTACTACGATGACGATGTATTTCAAGATCTCCTAATAGACGACACACGCAGAGGAGCTAATGTTTCAAACGTAACTGTTAATCCATCACATAAAATGTTAAATGCAACTGTCAAACAGTCACGAAAATTCGGGATTTGTCAGGTGGGTTAAGCTGAAATTTACTTAAGTGAGTAGAGTAAATGGTTCATCCAGAAATCTATAGGTTTTTATCTATAGGATATTTGTTGCTTCGTTGTCCTTTTAAAACATGGTTAATTGTACTCTCGATATTTTACAAAAAAATAATATATATTTATCTATATTATGTATGTATTTAAAAATATATAAGTATGTTTATCAGTTGTCTGGTTACCATAG
This sequence comes from Athetis lepigone, assembly GCA_033675125.1. Taxonomy (NCBI): domain Eukaryota; kingdom Metazoa; phylum Arthropoda; class Insecta; order Lepidoptera; family Noctuidae; genus Athetis; species Athetis lepigone. The sequence goes on from CM066237.1 coordinate 8,343,521, forward strand.
TAAAAGCTCTGCTTAGTTTGGGATCAGATGACCGTGTGTGAGTTGTCCGAGGATATTTATTATTATTATCTAAATATATTAATCTATCAATTTCACTTTTTCTATGCCTCAGTAAGTTACCGCTGTGAAGTATGTACAGAACTTCGACAGCTTGCTATAACATATTAAAATAATTTTGCTTATGTCGTATTATTAATTTGGGCATTTACAATTTATCCGCTCACTTTTCTCAAACAAGAGCAGTGAAGAGATGACGTGCATTTATTATATTATAAGACTAGCTCTTCTTTCGGGTTTCACCCGCATTTTGTTAGGTTTTTGGTTACTGCTTCGCTCTCATAGGACATAGCGTGATATTATATAGCCTATGTTACTCGATGACAATGTAGCTTTCGAATGGTAAAAGAATGTTTAAAATCGGTCCAGTAGTTTTTGAGCCTGTTCATTACAATTAAACAAACAAATATACAAAGTTTTCCTCTTTATAATATTAGTGTAGATAAAAAAGAAAATAGGCAAAAAAAAGCAATTCGAACTACAATTATTCGCTACTGTTAAGCCACACATACGTTAAATGACTACTATGAATTAATACCCATAATCCTAATGGTGAATCGATTTTGTCGCGTGCTCGCTCACTAACCATACAAAGCACTAAGAAAATTACTACCAAGAAAAGTAGTTGAAGGGTTAAGCCACTTATAATACTTTACGGTATATGTGGCTTAGCAATTGAAAATCATTCTAGATCTGGCCCCAGAGGTTTTTTTTTGTACCATGAAAATTGCCACACCAGGCAATTTTCTTTACCTTATTAATTTTAACGTTCTCAGAACGACCACGGAGGACCACTAGTCACTTGGGTAGGAGGAAAAGAGATTCTTATTGGTGTAGCTTCAGTATTCAAGGTGTCGAATGATTCAAAATGCATGGGACCCTATTTATATACAAGCACACAATGCAACGGTGCTTTTTTAGACTGTATTCTAACTGAATCTAATTTACCCGATCCTTCAGGCAGGTTAGTTGTAACTTATTTTGTTTTGACAAGAAACTCTTTTTTGCTTAAAAATATTTTCTGTCTTTATAAAATGAAACGTAACTTGTATTTCGGAAGTCAGCGGCTTTTTTTTAATGTTTTGTACTACCTTTTTTCTTTCAATGTAAAAATATTTTTTTCAAACTTTTTTGTCATTTTCATTGATTTTGACTGTGCAATGTACTGCAAACCCTTTCTTATTTAGAGAACGCACGAGTACTAATTCCCACACTTGCTCAAGACCACTTATAACTTATTTTTCTTCATTTAAAGTTCAGTTTTCCTCTTAATATTTTCTTACTAGAGATAGTCTACTAAGCGTTAATTAATAAGTAATTTATAAACAGACGGATACATTTTAATAATTAAATACAACAGACGGGCCATATGCGACAGTCCACCGGTACTAAGAGGCTACGATACTGTAGAAAGGCACATATCTTGGAAAAATCATCCCGCTGGGTAAGAAAAGCAGAATATTAAAAAAACACCTACCTAACAACAATCTTTTAATAGCTTTGAAATATGGGTTTTGAACCATAATACCATCACACAAGTTATAAAGAGCTAACAATCAGCACTTTTGATGCTCTAAGAATAAGATATTAATAAAAAGTGCTGATTTATCACATCTTTGTAAGATGGGCCCAATAATACTCTACAGCATTTAAGCTAAGAATCAGCACTTATTGAAGCTCTAAGAATCAAATTTTAAAACGCGCTGATTCTTTCACATCCCTGAATAGACACAATAATTCTCTACAGCATTTATAAACAACCTATGATTTTAGTTACTTATAGGTCAAAAGTAATATAAATGTAACTCTTACAGATCGGCAGATAATGAAAGAAGTTCTAAAGAAAAAAATGAAAACGAAGATGAAGACGATCCCATTGATTTTGAAGGTTTAATGAAATTAACAATGCTATCGAAGATGGCAAAGGATCAGTCGGATGCAATTTTGCGCAGTGGCTAGAGGAAAGTGTAGCTTATTCCTTACAACATAAGGGTGACTCCCTGCCAAACTGCATACAGCTGAATATTAATGATTTACACGAAGTGTTTCACGGAATTTATGATAGTTTTGTATTTTTTAACTTAAGTTGTTAAATGGTATAACTTTATTAAATTAAATAACTTTTTTTATTAAATGAAAAACTAAGTATACATAGCTGGTTTTATTCTTTATACATTGACAAACATTACACAATTATCAAAAGGAATAATCACTTGTCGTACCCTTCATGTGGATGTATGTACGTTATCTAAGGGTTTGTACACACGGCGGCTTACGCAACGGCAAAGTTACTTGATGGGTTTTAAGCTTAGCGACCGATGCGGTACCTAGATACATAGAATCAGAATCTTTTTTTTATTACCGATGAGGGCCATAGCCTTTCATCTGGCGATTGGTATGGTTTGTCGACCAGGCCAGTTGAGTGAACCACAACCGTAGCACAGATAAAACAATAAAATGAAATTGATCTTAAGGGTCAATTTCGCGTGTCAGTAATGACACCTGACATTAATGACAGTTGTCAAATTGACATTTCGCCAGACCACAGGATAAGTCTGCAAGGGTCTTGCAGTGGTCACGTATGGAACAGAGTGACCATTTTATAAATGACAAATCTGCCGTAGACAGGGCAAAAAATCTGCCACCCACAATAATACATAACGAATTCAATGAAGTTTCTTTTATCTATTACATTTTTCTCATACGTCTACGTATCCGACGTAACTGGACTAGATTTGGACTGGACTTTGGATTCAGACAATTATTTATAGATAAATAAATATTTATAGATATTTGGCACTAATAATAGCTTTTTTTAACCTTTCAACGACCAACCGGCAGCCGGCTGTCGGGCTGCTATTGTCTTTCTATTGTATCTCAAATCACGTGTGTTTGAAGGATTAAATAACCGCTATAAAAACATTTTCGCTCTCTGGTCAATAAAAACCTTTTTTGACCAGAAGTTTCTAGTTCAGTAATCTTGCTTTGTTAATGGAAATTTTCATAAAATCTTTAAAATCTGCCCAATTTTCAAAACAAAATCACCGAACAAAATCTGCCGAAATTCCAGTAAATCTGCAACCTGCAATCTGTTCTGATGCAGAGAGGCAGAATGCCACATTGGTATGGAATGCAAAAAACCTTTATAAGAGTGCCTAGTGCGAGTTTGTTTTACGTTAACGCGATCGACACGTTTATGACGTTCGGCGCTCCGATTGGCCCGCTTCAAGCTCTTAACCAATCACAGAGCTAAACTTAGTAAACGTTTCGATCGCGTTAACGTAAAACAAACTCGCACTAGGCACTCAGAACTCAGATCTTTTGAGGGTTCCGCTAAGTATTCAGACGTACGGAATCCTAAAAACAATAGTTAAAATCATTGCTCTGCTGATATGGGCAATAAATTTTAATTTCTAATTTCCAATCAGATTCAGAATTGAAAATGTTGACTTTCCAGGGCAAACATTTATTATTATTTTTATTTTTACAAGGTGAGTAGTTTTATGAGATAAATAAAATACCTAATAATATATTTTAAATAATGCCTTTATAAAATAAAGTTAATCTCTTGTATAATTACATTAATTACTTTTACATTTGTAGTTAGATACATCAACACTTTAAATACTATTGTGGTACAACAATTTATTTAACTTAGCAAACATAACTTTAGGCTTGTTATTTATTTTTTAAAATAGTTATTAGCAACTTTTTACTACATTTCAGGTTCCTATTGTCAAAGAAGAATTAAAGACGGGTCTGCTATTATAGACCCTCCCAAGAGGTACATGGTAAGAATCGAGAATAGTTTATTATAGAGTTCTTACATGATAAAGAATACCCACAAAACAATATAAAACAATTTAAGCCAACTTTCATTTGAATAAATGCATGACAGAAATGAAAATCAATCAATCAAATCAATTAACTGATCAAATAAAAAAAATGTTTATTGTAGACCAATAATTTTATACCCATACCTTCCCTACTACCGTAGCAGCGTTGCAGTTAGCGCAGCAGTGGGTAGTTATAAACTTGGTAGCAGTGGATAATAATAAACTGCGTAGCATTTAGCGCAGCAGTGGATAATGACAAACTGCGTAGCATTGGATAATGACAAACTGCGTATCAGTTAGCGTAGCAGTGGATAATGACAAACTGCGTAGCAATTAGCCTAGCAGTGGATAATGGTAAACTCAGTTAGGTAGAAATGTGGAAGAAGAAGTTATTAAAAAGAAAGAGGTTGTCGGTCCATTTCCATAGTAAGCCGAACACCGAATCTTGTGTGTTTTTATTTTTGAATATTTTCCAGGTGCAACTACGTAAAGCGCGTGAGTCACAAAAATCTTACACGGGCTGGCTTTGTGGGGGGGCGTTGGTTTCAACTGAACACATCGTGACGTCAGCAGCGTGTGTGATGGACGTAGACCACCTGTATGCTATAGCCGGGTATTCCAAATATGTACGCGAGGGAATGGAAAACGGTGATGAGTGTATCAGAACAAAGAGAAAGAAGATCGTGTCAATCTGCATACATGCGTGTGAGTCTTATGATTCTTCTGATTTACTTTTGAGTCTAGGCTGATGACCTGAGGTGCTGATAAACTTGAGCATACGCTTGTAACAGAACAATGAGCATTAGCTGTTTTGTTGCAACAAGATTAAACATTTCGACGACCAAGCGATAGCCGGCTGTCGGGCTGCTATTGTCTTTCTATTGTGTCTTGAATCATATGACATTTCGAAGGTTTAAAGAATCAACGAGCGTTTTCGTTTTATATTTTACCGAGACAACGTACGAGCGCGGAGGAAAAACAGGTGACTTGTAGGTCTGATATTTAAACTAAGAGTAAACGCAACATACCATTCGGCGCAAAGCTCACTTGTCGTGAGCATTGCGCATTTTTGCGAACAGAGCGTCGAGCCTTCGCACAAATGTTATATCATAATGTAATACTGGCATTAATGCTCAAATGTATACTCACTTTTAAGCACAATGACACCAAAGCCACGAACTTGTCGACCTATGTCGGCAAACTAGTCGGCGACTTTACTTATTGGAAGTCGGATGTTTTTTTTTTTCATATAAACCACCAGTTTGCGTTGTTGGGCTTTGTCAGCAGTGTGCATTGCTCTTTAGAACGAGAACTTGACGATAGTCGCCGGAGCCACCATGCGCCGCCATGCGTATTCCGTGATTTTATATGTCTAAAAACTATTTCAGCTTACAAAATGGAGTTCCAAGAGCCAGATATATGGTCAGATGTTGACATAGCCGTGGTAAAAGTTGAATCTCCATATGATTTCAATGATGAAGGGTATGGACGAGTTTGCTCTTACACGCCGAACTCAATTTTGATCAATTTCGATGTAAAGTATACACAACCAGGAGTTGATGCGTTTGTGTTGGGCTGGGGTCATGAAAAACAGTATCGAGAAGTTAGATTTTTGTTTATTACACTAGTTTTTTAAGATAATTAAGCTTTACTTTGCTTGTCAATGCAAAAAATATGTAAGACTGATTGTAACAATTTTGATAGGCTGACATGCAAAAATTTGAAATTGAAAACTATTCTACTGAAATTATCAAACATTAAAATAATCTGACGAAGCATAAGTACATGAAATGCATTTGCATTTCATGTACTTATGCTTCGCGCTATATGTTACTTCTTTTTTTTCTTCCTTTGTTATTAATTGCCATGGGAGATCCAAGACAATTTATTTGTTTCCCTGAGGGTAGTCGAGCTTCATTGCTTCAACGCAATTTCGGGTAGATGCCAAAACTGATTCTTGGTTCCAGGAATTCAGCAGTTTGAATTAGTATGGCGGGATTACAGTTATCGCTTTAAATTATGCTTGCACTTGATCGGTTTTTGTTTAATATGCATGTCGATCGCTTCTATAGCATAATCTGCAGGTACGTTTTTTTTTCTAGGACATGGATGACACTGACTATAATAGGGAAAATTTATATTACGCTCAAGTTCTAATACAAGATAAGGAAGAATGTAAAAAAGAATATGAAGGTTATCACGATATGGACGAAGTAATAGAAGATTATATGATTTGTACTAACCTAGAAGGAAATGTAGACGCTATAAAGGGGACGGTTTTAAAAACAGATGCTAAAGTACAAGGGTGTGGGCCTGGACTAGAAAAACTACAAGGAGAATATATCGTAAGTATTTCTTAAGTTTTTAGGATTGCATATTCTAAAAAAAAAAAGGTTTATAAGATTGTTATTTTTATTATTTGTGTTTATTAAGTTGGCTGTCAGAAAACCAGTGTGCGTTCTATTTACTTTGGACGAATTCTATTTTGGACGTCCAACATGGAATCCGTCCAAAGTGGACAGATTTCTCTTTAGCGTGAGTGATAATTGCATATTTTGAAAAGTAATAGTCGCTGTGATTGTGCTAATAGATGTCGACATGCCGTGACGTAATATTATAGCGGTGTTAAAATTTTTGTTCAGACAATGCTTTGTCTTAATCTAAGGTTGCTTGGTCCGTAATTTCCCAAGTAGTTATTATGTTTAATAATAAGCACAGAAACTGTTAGTTAAGAAAATTATGAGAAAGAAAGCCCAAATAAAGATGTATGAAGAACGATATAAAGGAGAAAAGAGTGAGTGATGGCATGACGATAGGCATAATGAATCGAAAACGAAAAATGTGATGCGAGGACCCCAAGTAAAGTAGGATTATGAGATTATGTTCACTAAAATTTGGGGGACAGACAACAACGGATGTCGCCAACTGTCAAAATAATGTAATTACTGTATTTCAAAGTAATAAATTAGAAATTTATCTTTTCCAGTGTCAAGGCCGGCCCGGCTCTGTGTCAGAAGATGATATAATTTTAGTAGAACATTCAAGAAAGAATTTGAATTTGACCAACTATTCTAGCAACGCTGATCATCACATGAATTTTGCAAATAATGAAATAAAAAAAAATGATATTGATTCTAATGTAAAACCAAATTCTAGTATAGTGAATAAAATGGACAAAAATAATATTTTAAAAACAAGAAAACAACAAGGCAAACCTCTGAGGCATCCTGGAATTTGCCAGGTTAAGTGATGATTTATAAAAAGAAATGACATTTTAAGCAGTAGTTACTAATTTTGGAGTATACAATGTAGTACAATTCTAGAAAATAATTGTTAACATCATTCATTCAAATATTTCTGATACTACAAACATTTCTAATTTTGACTGTCTGTTACGCTTTCAATCCTAACTCATTAATCTTTATTGCAGTTTGATACAGAGTAAGCTGTGCAATAAGGAATACACTGAAATAATACACTACTTTTTAGTCTGAAATATTTATTCAATAACCAACTTTCACAAGTATGAAGTCGCAGACAAAAGTCAGTTTAAAATGAGACATAAGACAACTAATGTAAAGTTTGTTTTAGAACGATCATGGAGGACCGCTTGTCACTTGGATCGGAGCTCATGAATATCTCATAGGAGTTGCTTCTGCATATAAAGTCTCAGAGACACGTGAATGCATAGGACCATATTTGTATACAAGCACTCAGTGTAGCGGGATTTTTCTTGATTGTGCTATAAATGGAGGGAAGAAATATAGGCAAGTCTTACTTATTAAGTTTTATTTTGAAGTATGAGAGAGCCTTTCATTCCTCCGGCATCCTATAGGCAAACAGGTGCCGTAGGACACCGTAAAGAGGCAAAACAGAATTTCGGAGATTTGAACCCCCAAGCCGATTCTTGCATTTTACCATTAAGTGGGTTTAAAATAGGCAGGTCACCTGTGATAAACACTTCGGGTTTATATACAAAATTAATATTTATACTATTTCCTTTGAACAGACGGGAAATATGCGATGATCTTCTAAATAAAAAAGGGATGAAGTTAATTGATAAAACGATTTCATGGAAAGATCATGCCGATGGGTAAGTCACACAACCTTTGTCTTTAATTAAACGCGCGTTCTAAAGAAAGGGTACTACAGATTATAAATGATTTGTTACAGGCCTGCGGATAATGAAAGAAACATTACTACGCCAGCTAAAAAAGAAACGATGGAAAACGATCAAGAATACAATTTTACAAAATTTGATGATAGCAATATTACTAACACCAATGTTAGTTCTACAATTAACCTTGAAAATACTAACCTTACAACAAAACAAGGAAATATAGGGAACGCTACTATACCTACGAATTTAATAAATACATCTGCAAATACAAAAGAATCTAAATCTAAAATGTTAACTAGTGTCACAAATTTGAATAATGGTAAATTTACGAATTTCACAAATGACACACCTACAAAATTTCTAACAAATGTTTCAATAACTAATTTTGAACCCACAACTACTACAATTTTGATGAAAAATGCTAATAAAAGTTTAGATGATACGGTAGGTCTAACAAAAGCTTTAATTACTAGCATTGAACTTACACCAGATATAATGACATTAAAAAATGCTACTAAATATTCAATAATTATGACAAGTATAAATAATGCTTCAGTAAGGCATAATAAAATTACAGCAACTACAATTTCAATGAAAAACGCTACTAACAATTTATTTAATGCGACAAGGGTAACAAATGAAACCATAAATAATAATAAAGGTACAAAAAATAAAATTTAAAAATGAAACTGCGTATTTAACAAATGCTTCAACAATAGCTCTAAGAAATGATTCAATTACAAAAATGAAACTCAAATCACTTAACACTGCAATTGTACAATTTTAGAAAAAAATTAAAACATACCAAAACTTTATTCTAGCTGAAACGTAAGAATAAGACAAATAGTAACAATAATAGTAAGTATACAACAGGGACCGGGAAAACGGGAGACGGCAGTGGAATGTGTGATGTGATGAATTGTGTAACTCACACATATATATAAGGCCATAAATGCTCAGTTGTCAGCCAAAATTTCTTACCACTGTTTAAGAAACTGTATTTTGTTCAATATAAGATATTACGATCATTTCGTTGTTTTCTTTCTTTTGCTCCTAGGTCATCGTATTCATTACATTAGAGCAGCCTAAAGTTATGTTTTTCTCATTCAAAGTTTTTCAGGTTACTTCCTTGATTGCCACATGCCACATGAAAGTTAGGAGTCAAAGTGAATAATACTCGTACACAACTTAATTTAAGAAGCTCTTAATTCAAAAGTATTTTTTGTGAATATGAAATCAAAGTTTAAGAGCTGCTCAATCGCTTAAGCAGCTCTTAAATATTCGAGTAGCGCATTATTACTATTTCGGTCGCTCTCGATCAATATTTAATCCAATTCATCAAAGTAAAAATTAACGTGACTTTTTTATTGAATCACTGAAATGAAACTATTGTTTTTCGTCACCCAATCATCAGAACAACATTGAATCACAGGTATTCGTAAACTAGCTGTTTATTTTGAGGAAAAAAGAAACATTGTTTGTCAGGTCTTTTAAAACAATTTAGAGATTCTTGTGCCTTCAGATTTAGTACCATTAGTTTCTCAGAAAATGTATAAGACGAGTTTAAAGAGACATTGTGGCTTTTATTACAACATAAAATATCGCATAAAGATCATCCATTGTTAAACTATGTTGTAAGCCTTTCAAAATACCTAGACTTTAGTAATCTTAAATTTTATTGAAACATAACATCGCCTGTAGTTAGAGTACTGAAAGTATGTTTTAACTAAATCTTTGTTCACAAATTCGTCCGTCTGAATTTTGTATTTAGCCCTAACCATTTACTTACCTTAGAATATAGCCATTTAAGAAATATTTATTAAATATAATTGATTACCGGATAAAACTATACTAAGGTTAGATAGACGCAATGTCGAGAAAGAAGCCGATTGGAAAGTTTGCTCGGTAGCATATTGGCGGCCAAGGATTGCGGTAATCGTGTAATTTTCCGCGATCCTCAGCGTAAATGGCAGAAGGAACACCGGAGCAGTTTTTAGTCGGTAACAGTCTGATAGATCCCTTTTTTCCCCCCAAGGCGTAAGACATTGATGAAATATAAATGAAAAAGTCGCTTCGCGAAAGAAGACAATAGGCTATAAAGTGTGTCCTGCCTGTAAAAATGTAATGCCTAGTGACTGGTTCGTTGTCCCAAAGTCAAATAATTTTAATTTAACTTTGTAGCTTCCCGAATCAGCAATGAAATCGCTGTGGGCTTGTCACATCTGTCTCAAAACCGATAGTGGGTAAATTAGGCAAAAGAGTGTTGAAATGCTGGATGCTCTGTATAGGGCGGCTAGCAACCGTGGGATAGTGCTAGTAGCCTTGGGAGAGGCCTATGTCTAACAATGAACCGACGCTGATGACGATGACCTCGTTCTCACCCAGGAGACCTGCTGCGGCAGATGCGGACCTCTTCAACACGAGAATTCAGTAATATGATCATATCTGGTAGATAGACAGGTTAAAGTTCAGTGTAACGGTGTAAACTCATTGGATGTGAAATAACCATGAGTGTACCTCAAGGTTCAACATTGGGTCCATTCTGTTTCTGTCTAAGAAGATTAATTTTAGATGGCACTTTGCCATTGTATTTATAGTTTTTAATAACCCTCTTTTCGGCAGTCAGGTAAATAACAAAAAACCAACGTGTTTTTAAAACAGGAATAAGTATGAAACATACACACATAAAAAGTGTCTAGGGATATTTTAATTAAACCTAAATTACTAAAATTCTATTAACTTTTTGTTAAGACACCTACACTTTAAAATAAACCTTGTTTAATTGCCTATCTAATCTGATAATAAACTTTTAGATAAAGTTAAATTAAAAAAAAAACTTAGAAGAAGAGGAAAAACTCAACAAAATTTTAATTTAACTTTATTTTTGAAATTTCAAAACCTATACAACAAAACAATTTTTTTTTATAAAACTTGTTGAAAACTTAAAATTAATAATTTGTGGATCCACTTAAGACTCTCCTGACACATCTGGAGCGGTTCTGCATACTCAAAACAAGGGTGTCAATATCCTGTTGTGGAGTACTGTCCCAAATCCTGCTAAGATGCAAGAAAAGCTGGTTTTGATGCACAATATCAACAGGGAAATTCCTACGAGCTCTTCTCTGAAGCATATTCCAGGCATACTCAATAAGATTTAAGTCAGGGGATTGTGCAGGCCGGTCTAAAGCTTGGATAACATGCTGTTGTAACCAACTTGTAACGATACGCGCCGTATGTGGACGGGCATTGTCGTGCATTAGCTGGAAATTTTGTCCCATTTGCTGATTGTGGGGCAAGATTACAGGCTCTAGCACCTCATCTCGGTATTTTCGAGCAGTCATATTGCCTTGTATCCAAACGAGGTCCGTTCTACCGCCGAGACGAATTCCTACCCAAACCATAATCGTGCCACCTTAATATGCATGAACTTGTTGTGGGTGCTGCAGTCGATTCCAACGTCCAGGTTTTCTCCAAACGTGTACTCTTCGCGAATCAGGATGAAATCCAAACCTAGATTCATCAGTAAAAAGCACAAGTGACCATTGAGAATGGTTCCAGTTTTCGTGTGCAATAGCCCATTGTAATCTTCTTCCTCGATTACCTCTCCTTAGTGCTGATACCCAAAATGGCCTACGAGCACGTAGATTGACTTCATGCAGTCGCCTTCTCAAAGTTTGACCGCTTACCAGCAAACCATACTCTCTCTGTAGCCTTTGAACCAATTACATCGCCGCTGCATTTAGTTGACTTCGTGCAGCATTTACTATGAATCGGTCCTGTACATGTGTTGTAATGCGTTGAGGTCCTTGGTGCCGTTCCACCACTTCCTCCGTGACACGATAACATGACCAAAGCCTGGATATAACGCTCTGACTGGTCTTCATGGATTCAGAAACGGCAATTATGGGACAGTATTCCACAACAGGATATTGACACCCTTGTTTTGAGTATGCAGAACCGCTGCAGATGTGTCAGGAGAGTCTTAGGTGGATCCACGGAATATTAATTTTAAGTTTTCAAGAATTTAAAAAAAAAAATTGTTTTGTTTATGTTTTGATGTTTCAAAAATAAAGTTAAGATTGTAATTTTGTTTGAGTTTTTCCTCTTCTTCTAAGTTTTTTTTTAAATTTAACTTTATCTAAAAGTTTATTATCAGATTAAATAGTCTATTAAACAAGGTTTATTTTAATGTGTACATGTTTTAACAAAAAGTTAATAGAATTTTAGTAATTTAGGTTTAATTGAAATATCCCTAGACACTTTTGATGTGTGTATTTTATGAGGTACGGTATTAATGTGACAGCAAAATTCCTTGTGATAAATATTAAAACTAAACAAAATAAAACAAGTTTCAGCGGAATCAAAGGAAATTGCCTGTGACAGACGGATAAACAGAACAAAACAGACGGGGGAATTTATAAGTGTACCGTATTTCATTCGGACGTACGGAATCCTAACAAGTAATAATTACTATGATTGCAATGCTGTTATGCACAATAAAAATAGATTTCTATTTTCCCATAAAATTCAAGGGTTTGGAAAATGTTTACTTTTAAACTTAACCATTTATTATTTCTATTTATTATACGAGGTAAATAGTTTTACAAGATGAATAACTCATAAAAAGTTATAAAAATAAAACAACAAATGATTTATTGTTCTAAATAATTTTGTTTTTATTAATAATTTCTAAATTGTTTTCTAGATAATTTATAAAATAAAATAATATTATATATATACCTCTCTCTATGTATAGAAATAAAATTGGAAGACCATTTATTTATTTAAACTTTAAACATAAAGATACAACAAAAGCAGACTTGATGTCTGCATTATATACACTTAGCCGGTTTTTTTTTCATTTCAAACACCTATTAGCAACTTAACATTACATTTTAGGTTATTATTGTCAACGAAGAATTATATCCGGATTCTCTACAACCAGTGAGAAGAGGTATATGGTAAGGATTATTAAGATAATTTGATTTTAACAAACTACTTGCAGTTCAGGTTAGTGATAGACATAAAAAAGATTCCGTAGAAATATATATCGTTTCGTGTTTCTTATTTGAGATATTATAATATTGAATAATGATTCAATAACATCATGGATGTTATTGAATCATTTGAGCACCAAATCCTTTCTATTGTTATTTATTTATTTATTTATGTATCCTTTATCTGTTAACATTACAAGTAGGAATACCCAATGCGATAACAGAAACTATACTAACATAATATTAAATAACTTATTCAAACAAAACAAAAAATAAAATAATAATAAATAAAATCAAGATACTGAAACAGCAATGCTATTAACCTTACAATACACTAATTAAAAATTAAATAAAATTATTACTTTAATCATTTATCGATCTCGATAACACAAATTATATAACAAAATCTTTGTGAATTCACTCGGCTGACATGTAAAAATATCTATTTGCTCGTGCACAACATTAAAAAAACCAGTCAAGTGCGAGTTCTACCCGCGCAACGAGGGTTCCGTTAATTTGTTTTTTAGTGAAATAACTACAAATTTACGGTTTTCGGAGTTTTCTGTTTACTTGTGCTACATGACCTTGCTTCTTGCCAAATTTCACGATTCTAGGTCAATGGGAAGTACCCTATAGGTTTTGAGTTTTGATTCCCTTGAAAATGTCTAAATATGCAATATAAACCGCCGTATCTTTTTATTGCGTTGATTTAGAAACTTGATTTTTTCACTGCTTTAAGAGAGAGCAGACCTAAGTATGTGATATTATTTTGAGCTTGATATCTTGACGCGTTTCTGAAAAAAAATGGTCTTGACAGACGGACGAACGGGAGGACGGACGGATGTGAACTAACTACAAATTTACGGTTTTCAGAGTTTTCCCTTTACTTGTGCTACATGACCTTGCTTCTTGCCAAATTTCACAATTCTAGGTCAATGGGAAGTACCCTATAGGTTTTGAGTTTTGATTTCCTTGAAAATGTCTAAATATGCAATATAAACCGCCGTATCTTTTTATTGCGTTGATTTAGAAACTTGATTTTTTCACTGCTTTGGGAGATAGCAGACTTGAGTATGTGATATTAATTTCAGTTTGATATCTCGACGCGTTCCTGAGAAAAAGGTTCTTGACAGACAGACGGACAGACGGACGCCTGATGTGAACTAACTACAAATTTACGGTTTTCAGAGTTTTCCCTTTACTTGTGCTACATGACCTTGCTTCTTGCCAAATTTCACAATTCTAGGTCAATGGGAAGTACCCTATAGGTTTTGAGTTTTGATTCCCTTGAAAATGTCTAAATATGCAATATAAACCGCCGTATCTTTTTATTGCGTTGATTTAGAAACTTGATTTTTTCACTGCTTTGAGAGATAGCAGACCTGAGTATGTGATATTAATTTCAGCTTGATATCTCGACGCGTTTCTGAGAAAAAGGTTCTTGACAGACAGACGGACAGACGGACGCCTGATGTCAACTAACTACAAATTTACGGTTTTCGGAGTTTTCCCTTTACTTGTGCTATATGACCTTGCCTTTTGCCAAATTTCATGGTTCTAGGTCAATGGAAAGTACCCTATAGGTTTTGAGTTTTGATTCTCTTGAAAATATCTAAAATGCGATATAAACCGCCGTATTTTTTTATTGCATTGATTTAGAAACTTGATTTTTTCACTGCTGTGAGAGATAGCAGACCTGAGTATGTGATATTAATTTCAGCTTGATATCTCGACGCGTTTATGAGAAAAAGGTTCTTGACAGACAGACGGACAGACGGACGCCTGATGTGAACTAACTACAAATTTACGGTTTTCGGAGTTTTCCCTTTACTTGTGCTACATGACCTTGCTTCTTGCCAAATTTCACAATTCTAGGTCAATGGGAAGTACCCTATAGGTTTTGAGTTTTGATTCCCTTGAAAATGTCTAAATATGCAATATAAACCGCCGTATCTTTTTATTGCGTTGATTTAGAAACTTGATTTTTTCACTGCTTTGAGAGATAGCAGACCTGAGTATGTGATATTAATTTCAGCTTGATATCTCGACGCGTTTCTGAGAAAAAGGTTCTTGACAGACAGACGGACAGACGGACGCCTGATGTCAACTAACTACAAATTTACGGTTTTCGGAGTTTTCCCTTTACTTGTGCTATATGACCTTGCCTTTTGCCAAATTTCATGGTTCTAGGTCAATGGAAAGTACCCTATAGGTTTTGAGTTTTGATTCTCTTGAAAATATCTAAATATGCGATATAAACCGCCGTATTTTTTTATTGCATTGATTTAGAAACTTGATTTTTTCACTGCTGTGAGAGATAGCAGACCTGAGTATGTGATATTAATTTCAGCTTGATATCTCGACGCGTTTATGAGAAAAAGGTTCTTGACAGACAGACGGACAGACGGACGCCTGATGTGAACTAACTACAAATTTACGGTTTTCGGAGTTTTCCCTTTACTTGTGCTACATGACCTTGCTTCTTGCCAAATTTCACAATTCTAGGTCAATGGGAAGTACCCTATAGGTTTTGAGTTTTGATTCCCTTGAAAATGTCTAAATATGCAATATAAACCGCCGTATCTTTTTATTGCGTTGATTTAGAAACTTGATTTTTTCACTGCTTTGAGAGATAGCAGACCTGAGTATGTGATATTAATTTCAGCTTGATATCTCGACGCGTTTCTGAGAAAAAGGTTCTTGACAGACAGACGGACAGACGGACGCCTGATGTCAACTAACTACAAATTTACGGTTTTCGGAGTTTTCCCTTTACTTGTGCTATATGACCTTGCCTTTTGCCAAATTTCATGGTTCTAGGTCAATGGAAAGTACCCTATAGGTTTTGAGTTTTGATTCTCTTGAAAATATCTAAATATGCGATATAAACCGCCGTATTTTTTTATTGCATTGATTTAGAAACTTGATTTTTTCACTGCTGTGAGAGATAGCAGACCTGAGTATGTGATATTAATTTCAGCTTGATATCTCGACGCGTTTATGAGAAAAAGGTTCTTGACAGACAGACGGACAGACGGACGCCTGATGTGAACTAACTACAAATTTACGGTTTTCGGAGTTTTCCCTTTACTTGTGCTACATGACCTTGCTCTTTGCCAAATTTCATGATTCTAGGTCAATGGAAAGTACCCTATAGGTTTTGATTTCCTTGCAAATGTCCAAATTTGCAATATAAACCGCCGTATCTTTTTATTGCGTTGATTTAAAAACTTGATGTTTTCACTGCTTTAAGAGATAGCAGACCCGAGTATGTGATATTAATTTCAGCTTGATATCTCGACGCGTTTCTGAGAAAAAGGGTCTTGACAGCCGGACGGACGGACAGACGGACAACAAAGTGATCCTATAAGGGTTCCGTTTTTACCTTTTGAGGTACGGAACCCTAAAAAGAAAAAAATGTTGAAGAATCATTTAGTCAAATCCCGATTGGTCAAACTCCCATTAGATGGTACTCAAATATAGCGTTTGATTGTCCCAATTTGTCACTCTTTTAGTATTTTTACTTTAAGATGTAACTTGATCCCAGGTGCAACTGCTAAAAGCCGATGTATCACCACAATTCTACGAAGGCTGGCTTTGTGGGGGGGCGCTAGTTTCAACTCAACACATCGTGACGTCAGCAGCGTGCGTGACAGATGTATTACATCTGTATGCTATAGCCGGATACTCTAAATATGTACGTGATGAAGAAGTTCACGCTGACCAGTGTATCAGATCAAAGAAAAAGAAAATCGTCTCAATCTGCACACATCAGTGTAAGTTACAAGTCTTGCTTTTGCACAGAATTTAGAGTCTAGTCTACTGATGTACTGTCGAAGCGGTACTACCATTGTTATCACGATTCTCGATGATAAATGAAAAAATAACTCTGTTTGTTACCTGACCACGGCCAACTAAACGAATCGGTAGAAAGACCTTTTTACTCTTCGACCGCAAGAATCGAAGTGCACAGGCGTTGAAAATGAGAAGGCCCTAACATTTTTGGTAGTCAATATTTTTTTGCTTGCTCAGTTCCTCAGTGCATCTTGCAAGTCCTCTTGCGTTTTTGCCTCCCGTTAGAATATACTGGTATTTTCTTGTAGTTTGTCGAACAAAAATGTTCGCTGCTTAAACAATTATGTAACTGTCTATGAACTTTTTTAGCCTATACATTGGCGTACGAACATCCAAAGGCATGGTCAAACATAGACATAGCTGTGGCAAGAGTTGAATCTCCTTACGATTTCAAGGATCAGACGTATGCAAGTATTTGTTCTTACACGCCAGCTTCAATATTGATCAATTACAATTTAAAATACCAGGAGCCAGGAATTGATGCGTTTGTGTTGGGATGGGGCCATGAAAAAGAGTATCGAGAAGTAAGATTTTTGTATTATACTGCTCTACAAAGGAATAAAATCATAGTTTAGGTTGGCACACCAAAATTATCAGCACAAGACTAAAATTATTCTACTAGAACAACAAAATAAAGTCTTAATGAAAATTATCATATCATAGAATATGTAGTTAGATCCGAGGAATTTGTCGCTCTCGATATTTACACAGTATAACTAGGCAAGGCTTCTTAGGCGGGCGCGATGCAGTTCCATTCGCTTTCATTTTTATAGCTTGAGTTGTAAATTCTGCTTAAAACTACTGCCGTAACTATAATTTGTTTAATACTTCGGCTCAGTGCGATTGTTTTGACAAAACGGTAAAAATATCAGCTAAGTTAGAATTAACAAATTAGAAATGACCAGACTAGAGCTCTTTGCTTCATTTGATTTCTTTTTTTAATTATTTGTTTCTTATTCTTGCGTTGTTATTTTCTCAATTTTGTAGTCAAATCCAAGACAACTAAATAGTTTCCCTGGGGTTCCTTCTCATCACCCAGTAGACATGTCGATCTTTTTTATTTTCATCTGTGCGTCTTATTTTAAGGAGATGAATTTGGCAAACATGAATATGCGAACTTTAAACTTCGCCTCAGTGTTGATACAAGACAAGGAAGAATGTAAAGAAGAATACAAAGGTTACGAAGGTATGGATGCAGTAATCGACCGATATATGATTTGTACTAACGTACGGGGAAATATAAACGATAGAGGAGACGCCATTTTGAAGGCAAAACCTAATGTACAAGGATGTTTGCCTGGACATAGACTAAAAGGAAAAATGGCAGTAAGTTCTTGTTTAGTTTTAAAGATTTCCTTTACCAAGCAAGATTGTTTATAAGACTGTTATTATGGTTTGTAAGTTGGCTGTCACTGAATCAGTGTTTAGGCTTCTTTATCGTTTGTGATATTGTCCAGAGCTGTGGTGAAGCTTGTGAGTGTGGGAACCCTTTAAGTCACACACATGTATATAAATATATGGCTTGAATACTATTTGACTCAGTCAAACCGAGGACTCTAAAGGTGGCCATTGACAGTCATTTTGGCGTGTCAGTTGAACTGAAGATCCAAAATTTGCTCGTGAGTGTCGAATCGCCATGCCAGAGTTGTTCGGCCGCCTAAACTGTTAGGAGCGACGCCAGTTTTAGGACTGACGCGCCAAAATGACGGTCACTGGCCACCTTAATAAAGGATGTACAAAAACAAGTGATTGTTTAAAGGTAGCCAATAAGATTTTCTTTTGCAGTGTGTTGGCCCGAACAGTCCTCTGTCACAAAATGAGATACTATTGATAGACAATACAAGAAAAAGTTTGAATACCACCAACTATACAAGCAATGCCGATCAACACTCGAATTATACAAATGATAAAACAAAAGGCAATCTTGTTGATTCTAATGTAAAACAAAATTCTACCCTAGTGTATGAAATGGACAAAAATGTTTTGAAAACTAGGAGACAACAAATCGGTGTACATCCTGGATTTTGCCAAGTAAAGTGCATTTTTGTAAATTTTCTTGACATTTAAGCAGAAATGAAAAACCCAAAACGGTTGGTGTAAACAATGTGCATCAAAGGACCGTGGGCATTTTTTAATGAGAAGATCATTACGGTTTTTAGTACGATGCCAAATTAAGGGTTAACATCGTTCAGCAGTGAAAAACTCATGTCATAATTTATGAAATCTCTTGATGTGTTCTTGTGATGTGTCTTCATTTCATTGTTTATTAGTAGTTTCATCCATTAATTAAATCTGTGTCTGTCTGTTACATTTCTAGCTTAAACTGTAAAACTTTTTTTTATCAGACAATGAGTGAGCTTATACCCTAAGGAATACACTTTTTGCCAGTGTTTAATATGATTCTTGATCAGGACGATCAATACATTTTTTGAAATGTAAATAATTAAACTATTTGTTTTTTGATTCAGAACGATCATGGAGGACCTCTTGTCACTTGGGTCGGAGGTTCTGAATATCTAATAGGAGTGGCTTCTGCATTTAAACTCTCAAGCTCACGTGAATGCATTGGACCATATCTGTACACTAGCACCCAGTGTAACGGACTTTTTCTTGATTGTGTATTAAATTTTGAAAAGAAGCTGAATAGGCAAGTTTGTATACTAAATAATAGTTTTGTTATATGTGCCCATATTAGCTAGATAATCCTGTTATGCAAAAAAAGGAGCAAGGTAAGAAAGGGAGCGAGGAAGAGAAGAAAAATTTCAAATATATATACTTTCTTATTGCAGACGAGAAATGTGCAAGGATCTGCTTTTAGAAAAAAACTTGAAGTTAGTTGAGAAAACAATTTCATGGAAAGATCATCCTGACGGGTAAGCTAATAATACAAATTCTTTTGAAAAATGAAGGCATCACTTTTCAAATTTCTGTACGGTATGTACAATACCGTAATATATTTTACAATATTATCGTGCGACTACTATATTATTACTGTTTCATACATTGCATACTCTAATTATAATAAAGTTTTATCTCTTATTATATTTAATCCGTACTAGTCCGTACTAATATTAGAAATGCAAAAGTAGCTATGTCTGTCTGCCTCTTCTTCACGCCTAAACCACAGAACCGATTTAAATAAAATTTGGTACCGATATAGTCTGGGACCCAAGAAAGGACAAAGGGTAGTTTTCATCCCGGAAATCCCCCGGGAACGGGAACTATTATTCCTCGCGGACGAAGTCGCAGACAAAAGCTAGTTCTAAATAAGTTTTAATGATTGATATCGTTATTATTAGTTATGCCTTGGTTTTCCGTATTTCTCTGTTTGTACCTTTTCATTGATGTCATGCTTCCATCTTGGTTGCGGAATGTTTAAATAATAGTTACCGTGACCCCGGAACATAAAGGGCAACCGAAGGAATATGAGTGAGTTTTAGTCAGTAAAAGTGTGACACGCCCTCCCGCCGCACCCAGGATGGGAGAAGATATTTGATGACTTCCTACTCCCCAAGTGTTTTCTGATTATCCTTTCTTCTTTTTTTGTCTCTATGTTATTTTGTAACAATTTTGTCCAAGTTATTGCATAAACTTTACCTTTAATTAATAGTAACGTATGTTTAGAGTATCGTCAGAAAAATGGGAATTACAGACTATGAATTATTTATTACAGACCTGCAGATAATGAAAGAAAGCAGCCGCTGAAAAAAAAAAGAAAAGGGAGGAAGGAATATGAACAAGCCTATATTATTAGAAAATTAGATAATAGTAACATAACTAACACAAATTTCAATTCTACACTTAACACTCAAAGTCCTAACCTAACAGCAAATCATTCAAATATAAAAAGCACTATCATACCTATGAATTTAACAAATAATACCTCAGTGAAAACAAAAGAATCTAAATCTGTTATGTTCAATAGCGTAACATCGACAAATCTGTCTACACTACACACTACAAAATTAAGTAATTTTGAACCCATAACCACTAGAAGTTTGAAGAAAAATGCTACTAAAAATTTGGAAAACACGACAAATTTAACTAAATATAAAAACGCCATCAAATATTCAGTAAATATGACAACTGTGACAAGTGCCTTAACTACAATTTCATTAAAAGAATTTACCGAAAATGTAGTAAATACTACAAGTCAAAGTCAATAAAACCAAGAACAAAACTAACTATCATTTATTAAAAAGAATAACTACAATACTAACAAATGCTTCAAGTAAGGCTTTGTAATTTTAGCAACAGTATTATAATTATTGGTATCGTAAGCTTTCTTTTCTAATATATAAAACTGAATATTTTTAGCCAAAGTTTGTGTCTAAACCGCTGTACCACTCCTTAGATAGATAACGGCGCGGGGCAAAGCGACGGCCGGTCCGTTCATTTTGTCTTCTGACACTTTTTTTTGGAGAGTGGGAAATCATCACACGCCTTCTCCCGTCCTGGGCGGGCGGGCTTTTGTTGTCAGACTTTTACTGAATAAAACCCACTCCTATTCCTTCAGTTGTCCTTTATGCTCCGGGGCCACGGTAACTATTATAACTATTCCGCAACCCGACAGAAGTCTTCTGACGCTCATAGCGCAAAATTGGATTTATAGATAGAGTTCTGCTTAGCTTAGGATCAGATGGCCGTGTGTAAGATGTCCCATAAAAAAAGAGTTTTCCAATAGAGGTGTTCTTAACTTAAATGTATGAAGAAAATACGTGGGATTACCACCATTTTGAGTTCTTGATTAAAATAAAGGTTATAATCGTACAGAATCCGACGATGTGTGTACTTTTTAACGTTCATCTGTGTATCAAGGTAGCAGTTTTTTTTCGCAGTTAATGAATGAACTCTGTAATCTTGGGGTACAAACACATAGTCTAAAATACGTAGATAACAAGAAGCTTAGAAAATAATCTTCAAGATTTAATAAACAGATTTTAAAGTCGAATCTTAAATTAATATAGATAGAAGCGATGCGCCACGATAACTGTTGTAGTTTGTAATTTGTTGTGTATTTTTTTGAGTAGAGTTTTTGACCGTATACCGTACGATCCTCATGTAGGGCCCCCCGGTTTGGCAGCCGCGAGAGTATCGCCCACTAACCGGGGGAGTAACCACTGCAGATGGGACCCAAAATCCTATCTGCTGCCGAGAACAGTTCCTAAGTACTTCATCGTCGACTCGACGCCGGTGCGAATGCCTCTTACCACTATTTGCGATGGTCTGTTCCGTGCCCATGAAAACAAAACATTCGAAACCTTAATAAAATTATCTTGTAATATATTTTATTCTTCTTGATGGCAATATGTGTAAATAACATGTGATTTGTCTATTTAGACCTCATAATGCCTTTCACAACCACACGTCTTCTGTTGTATAATTTTGTCCCAAGTCTTTGAAAGTCTTAATAACTTCTCGTGTTGACAATGTGTCTTAAAGAACAAACTTTGAAACAAGGAAGGAACAGAAAATATAACGTAGTAAGTGCTTTAATGCCAAATAAAACACGTGGATTACGTCCCAAGCTAACACGGAGTCGGGTAACATAAAGTTGTATCCTTCGGGACGGAATTAGTCGATATTGATTTGTTTCGTTTTGTGGGATAAAAAACGACAGTATACAGTTTCCGTGTCGAACACAGATAAGCTTAATTTTTAACTAACTTCAAAAAGGTGGTTATCATCAATTTGTCTATTTGTTTTTAGAGCTTCAAAAATCAACTTCAAAATATTAAGATCTGATTATTGTCCGTCTGTTCATCTGTCAAGATCTTTTTATAGCTTAAATTAATAGAACCAAATAATCAGGTTTATAATTCCTTCAAGCAGAGGAAAAAATCAAACTGTCAAGTCGAAGTAATTATGAACAGTCATTTATAACCCGTTCATGGAGAATATCTTGATACTGAATAAAATCAAAACCAAAGTGTACTTCCCGTTGATCTAGAATCATGAAGTTTGGCAAGATGCAATGTCATGTAGAACAAATGGAGAAAAAAATCTGAAACCGTCTTGTCATAACATCCCAAAAAATCCTAACCGCGACCTAAAACTGTATATAGGAACAATAGTTAAACTGTAAAATAAGTTTGTCTCTCTCAATTCCCCAGTTGATAGAACTATTTACATACCAACAAGTTTTATAAGTGGCTGTAAATGCTCTAAGTGAAATAAAAGTCTTGAATTTCTTTCAATATTCTTTATTGTCCCTTTTTTCTTTTCTAAAGTGCGGTTAAACTTCTGTTTAACCTTGTTTAGTACTTACGCATCCGGGTTTTCGTGTTCTTTATTGAGTTTGTTTTCAATCTCAACTTTATCGGATTATGTATATTTTTTATCGACGCTTCGTTACCGATAGGTAAGAAGGTAAACCAGTACTATAGACTAAGATGCGAATCTATGTCGTTTTGGCGTTGTTTTTTTTTCAACAAAAAGAAAAAAAAAACCTGTATAAACATGGTGTTCATGTTCTGGCAAAAATAAATAAAATAAGTAAAATTTTGTGTAATTTTTTTTAACAAACATTCTTTTTTAGCCCCGAATATCGAGTGAATATCATAAACAGTAAGTAGTTATTGCTTTGAATTCCATAAATATAAGACACAGCTTGACTGCCAAATAAAATCCATGAAGAAATGGTGCTTAGACAGCTCATAAAAAGTACGTCAATTGTTTGGTAGTTTTATCCACCCATTATAAATGGGATCCCTTCTTTTCGCATAATATTCTTTGTCCTAATATACTTCGGCATAACGATTTTGGCACAATTTGTTTTGGCATAATAATACTTCGGCATAATTTTTTTTGGCATACATTTTATGTTGGCATAGCCATGTTAAAGACTAATTTGTTTTGGCATAAATTTGATTCGCATAACTTTAGTAGGTCTAATGACTAATAGCATAACGTTAGTAGGCCTAAAGACTATTTAGCATAACGTTAGTAGGCCTAATGACTATTAGCATAATAATGTTTAGGCATACAATTAATATAAATAACAAAAACAATTTTCATGCAAATGATATATAAATATAAATATACATGACATTATGTAAAGCAAACCAATTTGCTGTAGTTTCTGTAACAATCAAATAAATTGTTGGTTAAAAGGTTAATATGCTGTGCAACAAAAATTAGTGACAGAACCGAATTGCTGCAAAACCGACTCCACGTAGTCTTGTTTGCCCTACCCCTAGAGTGTTATTTAAAATCGCGTAGGCGCGTAGGGGCGAGGCGGCCCGCGGGCTGAGGCCGGCCAACAAGCCGAAGCTGCGGTGGTGAGCGAAAGCCGTCTGCGACGATTAGCACGCGTGGAGCCACCGGAGGCCCGCAGCGCCGGGGCCGTCACAGAAACCCTGCCTGCTGCATGTTGCATGCTTGCTTGAATGCTGCATGTTTGCTTGCATGCTGCATGCTTGCCTGCATGCTGCATGCTTGCTTGCATGCTGCATGCTTGCTTGCATGCTGCATGCTTGCTTGCATGCTGCATACTGCATGCTTGCTTGCATGCTGCATACTGCATGCTTGCTTGCATGCTGCATACTGCATGCTTGCTTGCATGCTGCATACTGCATGCTTGCTTGCATGCGGGTATAGTGTCTAATATTCTAGGTGTTAATAAATTTTCCATTGTTATACCTATAAAAATATGTTTTAATATTTTTATGCGAAATTTATGCTTTAAATTTTATGCTTTAGGACAATATGCTTACAAATGTTATGCTTTAGAACTTGATGCTTAAAAAAGTTATGCTTTAGAACTTTATGCTTAATAAGTTTATGCTTTAGAATTGTTCAGGCGTAAACGCCTGTTCTAAATAAATAGCAAAAGTTGTGAAACATTTATTACGACGAGTTTTAGGCGAATGTCACGTGACGTTCGAGGAACTTTCTACTTTATTCGCACAAGTGGAGGCAATCCTCAATAGCCGTCCCTTGTGCCCTCTCTCATCCAGTCCTAACGACCTCCTTTCCCTCTCCCCAGGACATTTCATCATTGGCCGACCGCTGATCGCTCTGCCAACACCAAACCTGGAGGACGTGAAGGAAAGCCAATTGCGACGCTATGAGCGCCTTGAGAAGCTAAGGCAACATTTCTGGAGAAGGTGGCAGAAAGAATACCTCTCTGAGTTACAACAAAGGACAAAATGGCGGACAAACACATCTAAGCTGGACGTGGGAGATATGGTGCTGCTAGCTGATGACAACGCGCCCCCTCTCGCTTGGAAACTGGGCCGCGTACTTCGCCTCATACCCGGACCTGACGGGATATCCAGAGTGGCAGACATCCTCACCAACAAGGGCTGCGTGCGACGCGCCTTCGTGCGACTCTGCAAGCTTCCCTCAGCTGAAGAATTAAACGGTTGAAAGATACCTTTCAACGGCCGGGAGTATGTTCAGGCGTAAACGCCTGTTCTAAATAAATAGCCACCATTACATCCTCTAAAGTTGTAACAAGAATATTATGCCTAATCATTATTATGGTTAGAGACATTATGCTTAAAAAAGTTATGCATGAGTAGTTATGCGTAATTATGTTATGCGAAAATATAATTATGCCAAACAACATTATGCGAAGTTATATTAGGTCTTAAAATTTTATGCAAATGGATAGGGAACCATTATAAATACTAGAATAAACATTTGAATCTATATAATAGACAATGAAAAATCCAAACAATTTTCATCTGTCCCGAAAAAATCTAGGTCAACGAGCAATAGTTTCTGTAGTATCAGTACCATCGTTAAAACTTCCACAGGTATCCTCTGACCAATTAGTGGACTCCTGCGGGACTTCGGACTGTCCAAACGCTTTTCTTTTTCGTACGTTTTGTCGTACCATCCAACTCCACACGTTCTGTAGATAATAGTGTGTGTTAATTGAGAATACAGGGTATATTTGGTCTTTTTTAGTTCCGTATCGTTCAAGTTGTCCCCAGCGGTTCCCGCGGTTTCACCGGCGGCGTTAATTTATGTTTTTTCTTTTTGTCTCTCTCTCATAACCTGATGTTATATCGTCTTTGTCTTATTCTGAGGTATAAGCTAAATTACTGTACAGTTCCATCAAAATTAACCCTTCAATAGTTTTCGCGTGAAAGAGTGACAAAAGTCCACAACTTTTGGTCAACACACACTCACGCACACACATACAAACTTTCACAGTTATAATATCAGTAGGATGATCCTGTTTAAAATTAATACTGCAAACTGTTACGTTGACTTCTGTTGGTGTTTGTTACATTTGAATGATGAATATTCACCAGCCCAAAATAGGGGAGAAAAAAGTAAGTACTCCGGATAATTTACTACTAAAACATTTTGTCAGACTTACGAATCGAAGGAGCGCAAGCTCATTATTTTTAGTACTAAAAACTATCGAACAGTCACGTCTTTCTGGCCACCCTATATTTCATAGACTATTAAATAGAATAACAAGAAGAATCCAGGTAAAAAAAAAGCCCCAGTCAATATCAAGCTTAAAAATGAATCGTGTCATATCAACTATCTAGCCCAGTTTAGCCACCGATCTCCAATCAATATTTATTTTAGTAATTTTGGTATTTCTGAAGGTCACTAATAACTTTGACAAACATCTCATAATGGCTTATCTGATGTGAAGTTAGTACCTACTGACTGTGACGGCAAAATTATAAGTTTTTGACAGCACCATTAATTGTTGACAGAAAACAATCACAAACTTAAGGGACGACGAAGTAAGCTTTGATCTTTCGATTTCAATCAAAGTATGGTCTAAGAGCCTGAAGTTGATAGATCTACGTCATTTATAAGAGTATTATTGGCTCTTCTCAAAAGTAAACATGATGTTTAGGGATAACGTTTTGAAATCATTCCTTTTTTGAAAAAGTCACGACAAAGCTGCCTAACGCTCTTCCGAAATCATAATATTGTTCCACTACTTATCCCCCGCGGTTTATCCCGCGTTATCTAATTAATTTTAATTTTATTACGTTTATATACTTTTTCGACGGTCACACTTAACAATGTACAAATAATAATATTGTAACAACATTATTTTAAAAGAGTAAGTATGGAGTTTCTTGCCCATTCTTCTCCTTACGAATCAACTTTTGGGAATGGGCAACTAGATTCATTTTTCTTTGTTTTTGATGTTCTAAAGTGCCTTTTAAATGGTCTATTAGAAATAAATGTTTTGAGTTTGAGTTATGGTATGTTTTTGGCTACTGCTCCACTCCTGTAAGTCATAGTGTAGTGATATGGAGCCTATATGTTATTCTGCAATTATACTGTACAGTAGTTTTTGCGTGAGTAGTTTTTGCGTGAGTAAGAAAAAATTATACATCCTGCTTCCAGACAAATGTTGTCTGGTGGGTTACTACTGGATGGTTACTGGCAGAATCATAGTCAAAACCATGATTGAGGTACATATGATTGTAACTCACATATGACGCGTCAGATGTTGCTACGTCTATTCTCAAAGTTTTATTATAGCCATGTTAAATTGACGTAGTCCTAGAGGGTTTGGGATCCCGGTCCATAACATGTTTAGTGTTTCCATTGAATTATTAATTTTTTGTTTGTGACATAATTTGATTTTATTATAAGCCTATTTAAACGGATTTATTTAGATCGACCTATTTTTTTTTGTTTTATATCTTGTAACATATATTTCTCAAGAAGAAACTTCGCAAGCCACACAGTTAGCCCTCACACTAGCGTTTGTTTGTGGTAACGCGGCGCAGACGTCACACAATTTTCACACTAGAATTTGTCTGCGCCGCGTTAACGCAGCGCTCAATTAACTTCAGAGGAAACGCCGCGACAACGCGACGCCTGCGCCGAGTAGTTGCGGCGTCTGCGCTGCGCATACGTTTATCGAACGCCTACGCTGGACAAACGCTAGTGTGAAGGCGCTCTAAGTTGAAAGATAAAAACTTGCAAGATAGGCCATGTTTTGTTTCGATAACAACCATAGCAACACGCGGCCATGTCTGCTAGTTAAATATAAAAACGTGGGTCACATTAAACCTAATTGTGTAGTTAAAAAAAGTTTTTGAAAATGTTTTCTTATTAACCACCGACGACGCTACGAGTTTGACCATTATGTGTGTATGTTTGTCTATCTGTTCGTGGTACCAAAGCTCTTATACGGGTGAACCGATTTAGATACGGTATTTTATTTAAAAGTGGGTTATCTAGCGATGGTTCTTCATATGTTTAATCAAAATAAGTTTAGTTATTAGCTGAAGACGCGATCTCAATAAATTTTAGGATTTTTTTAAACACTTGTAATTATAACTTCGAGTACCTACACGTGATCCGACACACAAAAGAAAGCCAGCGCGACAGCCGTCTGTCGCTTGGTCGTTGAAAGGTTGAACATTGTTTTAAACACTACTTCGTTCCACTTTGATGACACAGAGGTCGATTTTCAATTAGATTTGTGTTCAGGCTACCAAGTGAACTAACAAAGCGTCTACAGTTAAGGCCCCTGTTTGTGTATCGGTGTTCAGTGTACTCAGCGCTGATTGGACGAGAGCTCCTCATGTGTTTGTTCCAAATGTTCGATACTACATAATATGTAATGTAAATTGTTTTCTTAATTAATTAACTAGGTATTTGTTGTGGATCTATTTTGAATGTGCTATTTGTTTAATTTTAACGTCACGTCAACAGACAAAACCCCGTGTCTATTGACAAAATATTGTATCTATTTTCAGCGGTGGACTCTGAACGCTTCATATTTGTTTATTTAAGTATTTAGTTATAAGGCACATTAACGTATTATTTCAAATACATTTATGATATTTTGATTGGGCAAGACTGCAGGAGCCGCTTGAGGGCAGCTCAAGCCTTCACCAGTTTGGGGCCCAAACGTTGGAAATGCTCCGTGAAGTCCCATCGGTTGTCAAGGACAAGTCCCAGGAACTTTATCGTCGACTCGACACCGATGTGAACCCCTCCCGCCGTTATATTGATTGATCGATCTAAAAGATAAGACCTGAAAACGTAACTAAAAACAAACAAACACATGTTAGAATCGTCGTGTCCCTTCATCTACATAATTTTCATTCATAAATCTGCTGGTTTATCCCCAAATAGAGGAAAATCTGTTTTAATAATAGCAGGTGCACCTGAGGCTCATAATTTGGCTTTGGCTGGGCTTTTAAGATGAAGGTGCTATGGCTTAGAATTCGTCGTAAGTTGCCTACAAGTATTTATAATAATTATGCAGGTACGATTATGTTTGAGAGTTTTATATTAGAATTTTGATATTTATTACTTAACTGAATTATAATCTTGAAAAAAACAAAAATAGTTACTAAACTAGTATTTATACTTTTATAACAGGTACGATTATTTTTGGGTCACAATGAAAAAATTATGAAAATTGTTGTTGTTCACCAATATACTCTAAAATTGCGAAAAACACATGGTTTTTAAACTAGTAATTCTTGGTAAAAGAACTCGGTAGTAATTTTTGGTACCAAAAATTACTAGTGGGTTCTTTTTACAAAGGAGCCCTTTATATCAGTCTTTAGGCATTAAATAAAAAAAAACCCGAATTACTCTTTATTGTAACTCGAAAAAAACACAATTACACTACTATTCTCCTGTATTACTGTAAAATCAAACAAAGTTATTACACAACACAAGTAAATCACGATTAATCCTCCTCGTAAAAACAAACGGAGTGAGTCTGGAAATAAAACGGATAAAACGCAATCGAAAACGTTAGCGCAACGGTCATTCGCAAAAGGAAATAGGAGCGTAACCGAATTGACTTCGCTCGCCCGGTTGCGTGTTTGTCTGGGGACCTACTTGCGGCCTCTGTTTGACCTGACCAGGGGATATTGAGCTGAGGTGATTGTTTCTTTTTGTTGTATAACTGTGTGGTGGTGTGACGATTTTAAATTATACTAGCTTTTGCCCGCAGCTTCGCCCGCGTGAATGTCGATACTTTCTTTCCACATTTTACACTTTTAGGGTAGGAATTGTTGGTTAAGCGATCGCCGGCTATGCATCATATCGTAGGTGCGATTCCCACACGGGGAAAATGTTTCTAAAGTATATTGGTATTTGTTCCAATTATAATACTTTAAGATTAATTATGTTAATAAAGAAGAATTTATTTAAAAAATATTTATAATACAAATACAAATACAAATCGTTTATTTGCCGAATACGCCGTTACATGTATAGATATTTTCGTTGGTCCCAAACTAGGCTATATTTACAAACAAACTTATTTTATGGCGCGACTTCACTTGACATATTTGGCCAAATATATGCGATACTTGTATAATAGAATCTATACAATACAGTCAATTGAATCGAATTGTGTTGCATCGAACACGCAAATATCGGCCCGTATACACCAAGCGAGTCGCGAGTCGCGTGAGTGAGTGAATGAGTTATACCAGACTATACTCTATTCTTATCTCTAATAACGTTCATATTGTTTTGCATTGGACACGCAAATATTTTACCAAATAATTGTCGGGATTACTAGCGAATCACAACACTCATTGGGTACTATCACAACGCTGCAAGCTTTCAAATTTAACAGACACGCAACTTTAAACCCTATAACACGGTTTTAAGAACACAAATTCCTCTAAACTTTTATGTGCGAAAGAGGTGATTATCGTCGATCGTTCGTTTATGTAGATGTATGTCGGAAATTAAGTTTGTCCCAGTTATAATAATGTTAGCAGTATCGTAAATTGTGAGCTTACCTGTCAATATGTAAACGTATTTGATCGTGATGGCTTAGGCGTTTAAGTGTTTTACATGAGTGTGGTTATGACGGGCAAGTACTAATAAATAAATACATATCCTAGGACAACTCAGACACGGTCATCTTATCCCAAATTAAGCAGAGCTTTTACTATGGTAACCAGACAACTGATTAACATAATTATATAATTGTATATTATATTTGACTAGCTCTTCCTCGCGGTTTCACCCGCGTTACGTTAGGTTTTTGGTTACTGCTTCACTCCCATGTAACATAGCGTGATATTATATTATATCCTATATGTTACTCGCGGACAATGTAGCTATCGAATGGTGAAAGAATTTTTAAAATCGGTCCAGTAGTTTTTGAGTTTATTCGTTACAATCAAACAAACAAACATACAAACAAAGTTTCCCTCTTTGTAATATTAGTGTAGATAAAATACACCCAGACGCAGAACAAACAATCAAGCTCAATGCATATAGTTTTTAATGCAACGTTAGTTTAAAAAAAAAGTGAACGAAAATATCCCCGACAAACTATCGTGTCTAATTATAATAAAAAATATCGTCCAGCTTTTTCCCAATTTAAAATTGTCAGGTCAACTTTTGAAATGTTTCTCTTCATAAGAATCTTTTCCTGTTTCCAACGAATATTTGAACAAAAGAATTAGCCGAATTAGTTCAGCTCTTTTAGAGTATTGCGCTTACAAACACTAATAGGGATTCTCTTTTATTTGTATAGAACATCATACAAAGCCAAAAGATTTCCGACTGCAGGGCAAAAACCTCACTAGTCTTTTTTTTTAAATAACGTTGCCCTATATTAGTATTTAGTGGGATGGGTTGTAGTTTTATGATTTTTTGACTGCTAAATATGAGGTCTAGACAATACTTAATTGTTGAAGTCAATTATTATGAAATGCAATGATAGGTGTAATTCTGCCGTGGAAATCTATAAATGTATATTTCAGTATCTATCCTTACCTGCACGAAAAGTCTATTATTTATTATACTTAAAACTTTCGCGTTGCATATTTATACTTCACAAAATCCCGATTAACAAATCGGGATTTAACGCTTACGGGAGTCTGCTTGTGACCATGGCAGATGTAACCCTGCCAAAACGTCAAGCAAAAAACAAATAAAAAGGTACCTGCGCGTTAAATCACGATTAACAGTGAAGTATGATCAATTATTTATTTTATTTTATTTTATTTATTTAGAAAAATAAACAGTTATACACTAAATCCTACACTAAAGCTGTAAATACAAGGTTCATAAATGTATAACCCACGAGGTTTTCCACAACATCTAGAAGAGATATTAACAAAACACCACTGATTTATCGTTTAATCTGATTCCGTCGACCAAACTTCAGAAGCAACACAGGACGCATTTCAACAAAGGCAAATGACGAAAACGAAAAAGATTTTCAATTTATATCTCAGTAACCCTCGTCAAATGTAGTTCGGATCTGAGCAGGTGTTGTTCGACCTTGGAATCAATCCTTGTGACACAGATTTTTAACATTCCTTTGATGAAGGTCACCGGTTATAGGATCTTCGACCTTAAGGATTACTGGCTGACATGTTTTTTCTGCGGACTTACTCGTTTTTATTATTGTCCGGATCTGGTGGGCGTGAACACGGCATTCTTGTTAACAAAATGGAATGTTTAAGGAATTCTGCCGAAGGGGCTTTGTTGCAATCATAGGTTGCAATTTTTCACTAAAGTACAATTAACCAGTATTTTAAACATTGCCGAAAATATCGGGTTGCTTAGGAGTGCCAAACGGTGGTAGAAGTCACCAGCCTACGACAAAGTTTCTGAACTAATAAAATAAATACTGAAAATAAAGGAAATTGTTTCTTACGGGACAGGATATTAATCCTTCGAACACACGTGATTTGAGACACAATAGAAAGATAATAGCAGCCCGACAGCCGGTTGTCGGTTGGTCGTTGAAAGGTTAAAAACACTTTTACACGCTATATAACCCAGACTCATTATCTACATATTTACTGTTGAATTTCGCTTTAGGTGGCTTGAATAATTATTTATTTGAGATGGCTAAAAGGTACTTTGACTATAGTATCATTTCTTTTAAAATCTAAACAAGAATCGCTTTTTCACAGCTCATAAAAAGGACAAAACTTAATTGCGCTAATTATTCTCTGCACCTTTAGATAACTGACATTGCAGAAGGAATAAAACTCTTAATAAAATTCTTAAATTTGCACCTGCCATCATATCTCTGCATTACCGATGGTTGAATGAAAGGACAATGAATAAAAGGACTCACAATCAAATTAGACAGTACTGAAAATGAGTTAGAAAACACTATCCTCGAAAATAATAATCTACGCCAACAATTAGACAAATTGACTGGAGAAATAAAAATATTAAAATCACTCTGCCATACTTCAACGCTCACTGAAAAGAGTCCAGCTATCAATTCCAAAAGGAAAAGTCACTCGTTACTACATCAAGGCTCATTCTCTACACCTTCTACCCCTTTGTCGAATTCCTCGCTAGTTGACTATGGAAAAAACATCGAAATAACGAGCCTACAACAAAAAATAACCGAACTACAAAATCAACTGAAAGAAGCACAACAACAAATTGAAACTTGTAAGAAAATAATTGACACATTGAAACATACAAAAAAAATATCCGAGAATTTGACAGTATCGGAAACGAACACACAAATACCTACATATATTCAAGAGCAAAAGCACGAAACGACAAATAAAGTACTTATCTTCGGTTCCCAACAATGCGTCGGTCTAGCAGCAGCCATGATACACTCGAGACAGAATACAAGGTACGAAAAATACAGGATCGTAGCGGACACAAAACCAAATGCTCTATGTAATCAAATAGTAATGAGTTGTCGTCAAGCTAAATTGAACATTAATGATAAACTTGTAATTTGTGTAGGAGAAAATGATCGCAATCTAAAACATATCTTGTCCCAACTACAAATTGTACTAGATACATTCTATAACAATATGGTTATCGTATTGAATGTGTTTAAGAATGAGTACTTGGATCCTAATAAGCTTAATTATCGTCTGAAAAATGTATGTAAATACTTTAAAAAATGTAAATTTCTGGAAAGCGAATCCTTTGATATGACCGAATTATGTACAAAAATAAACTACTATATAGATTGTAATGACTATAATGAAAACTATTTAAATCCTAGAGAACTTATGAAAAAAATTGCGAGTAGCAGACCAAGTCTTAAATCAAATCCCAATAAGGTACCCAAAAAAGGAACAATTCCATTCTACTTTGGTCGTAAAAACCAAACTCAAACTGAAAATCCCTCCTATTTCCAAAGTAGCACAGAACCGGAACCAAATAACAACATGCGTATTTGTACCGGGGAACCTAAAAAAGGTACTATACCTTACTATTTTCACTCAACAACAAAAAATAACTTGTTTTTTCGTTCCTAACACCGCGACATCGATCTCACATGACTTTAGGATACTTCACCAAAACATTGCAAGTGCACTGTCCAAACAAGAAATACTGGAACTGACATTACAAGAGATGCGAGATTCGCGGAATGACCCGCATGTAATCTGCCTCTCTGAGACATTTATTAAAAAAGGTCATGAAAAATATCTAACGTTGTCGGATTATGAAATGGCTTCAAATTTTTGCAGAGAAAAACAGCGAGGTGGCACTTGCATTCTAATTAAAAAGGGTCTTAATTACAAAGAACTACTGTTTGTAAAAGAACATGCCTCCGTAAATATATTTGAGGCCTGTGGCATAGAATTAATAAATGAGAAACTAATCATAATCTGCATATACAGAACACCTCAATCCGATCCTAACCAATTTTTAAATAAGTTAGATAATATCTTACATGATATATACAAAAAATACAAAACAAAAACACGTATAGTATTAATAGGTGATTTTAATATAAATACTTTGAAAAAAGGGAAAATCACTCAAGAATTTCAAGACATAGCACGTAGTCACAATATTAAAATTCATATTAATGTAGCCACTCGTAAATCATCCTGTATAGACCATATTTTAAGTAATGTACCTAATGCTATTGCAAGAGTACTACCACTCTATCTCTCTGACCACGAAACGGCTCAAATGCTTAACTTCCCTTTAAGATTTCAGACAACAAAACCAGCAATATATTATATCTATAAAAGAGATAACAATCTAGATAACACTCATAAGTTTAGGGAATGCTTAAAAAACTTGCCTTGGGCAGACATATACATGGAAAACGATGCAAATAGGGCATTTGATTGCTTCCATGAATTGATGTGTCTGTTTCACAATCTCTGCTTTCCAAAGGTAAGGGTTAAAATAGATTTAAACAAAAAAACAAAACAATCTTGGATAAGTAAAGGTCTAAAACAGAGTTGTAAAACCAAGCGTCATCTACGCTACCAATACTATAAAAATAAAAATCAAGCTAACAAGACCAAATATATGACATACTCGAATCTTCTACAAAAATGCATTTACAATGCTAAACGTAATGCTAATATTAAGTATATTGACAAGACTGACAATAAATGTAAAGCCACATGGGCAGTTATAAAAAACGAAGTACACAATGCGAACCCCAAAGATAATATTGATTACATTAAAATTGACAACACTATACTTACAAAACCGGGAGAAATAGCTTCTGCATTTAATAGTATCTATACAAATACTGTCCCAATTCGAAACTGTAACAAATCCTCAAATAAAAACTTAATGGCTAATTCAATGTACCTTACGCCAATGTCTGAAAGCGAGGTTAGACTGCAGATATTATCGTTAAACAATACCACTTCTGAGGGTTACGATGAACTCAGCACCAAAATAATTAAGACATGTGTTAGTGAAATAAGCGAGGTATTGACATACCTAATCAACTTATCCTTCTCACAGGGTGTATTTCCTAATGCCTTAAAAATGTCCCTTGTGAAGCCGATTTTTAAAAAAGGGGAAAAATGTAATATGGACAACTATCGTCCTATAACATTAATACCCATCCTTTCAAAAATATTTGAAAAATGCATGTACCAAAGACTAGTTAGTTATTGTGAAAAATACAATATTTTAAACAAGCAACAATTTGGTTTTCAAAAACGAAAATCAACTACCTTAGCCATATTTTCTCTTTTAAAAGCAGTACTAGCGAGTATCAATAATAATAACCTAACAACAGGCTTATTTTTTGATTTGTCAAAGGCGTTTGACCTAGTTTCACACGACAAGTTGTTGAAAAAGCTAGACTCTGTCGGAATCAGAGGATTACCCCTTCAGTGGCTGTCATCATATTTAACTGATAGAAAACAGAGTGTAGTTATCTCCAGGCTTAATGAAGAGAGGGACATGATGACCTACTCGTCTGAATGTAAAAATGTAAAATGTGGCGTACCCCAGGGTAGTATTTTGGGCCCTATCCTATTTATTATATACATAAATGACATAGTTGATATAACCATTCATAAATCTTTCCTTTTTGCTGATGACATCTCTATTATCGTTACTAGTGACAAAAAATTTAATTCTATTATTGACCATGAAACGGACATTAATAATACAATTGACAATTTAATTAGCTGGCTAAATAATAATAATTTATCGATTAATCTAAATAAATCTGTGTACATTCAATTTAATCAATCTCATAATAACAAATTTAATTTTAAAATGAACATACCTAAGCTTACCCAAGTGACACAAACTAAGTTCTTAGGAGTAATAATAGACGAACATTTAGATTGGAAAGCTCAGGTCGACCATGTGTGTAATAAAATAAATAAATTCGCATACGCTCTTCGACAAATTAAGAAGGTCACAAACATAAAAACGGCTGTGATGTCTTACCAGGCATATGTTGAGTCCACATTGCGGTATGGACTAATTTTTTGGGGAAATAGTACCGACCAAGGTAGAGCGTTTGTTGCCCAAAAAAAATGTATAAGAGCTATTTACGGGATCCCATCAGATGAATCATGCCAACCTATTTTCAAAAAGCTTGGTCTGCTACCATTGCCTTCACTGTATCTGTACGAAACGTCTATGTTCGTACGAAAACATTTAGAGTTGTTTAAAGCAGTAGAAGAAATAAGCTCACGTAGTCGGCGGGATCAGTACCAACATAGACTAGTACTGGAGGTACTTCCTAGGCTAGCAAAATACAATAAGAGCTGTCCAGCTATGTGTGTACGTGTGTTCAACAAATTACCAAATGCCTTAAAAACGTTATGCTGTAGAATGTTTAAAGTTAAACTGCATATTTGGTTGACTAATATTAATTTCTATAGTATTAAGCAATTTATGGAACAAAGACTTTAATTTTCCTTCTAGTTTGTATAATAAATGTAATGTTTGCTTCATGTTCTTATAAGTTTGCATGCTTTAATTGTAAGCAAAACATGCAGGACCATTTACTTGTTTTCAACAACTTTACATACCATGTTTTTCGCAAATAAATATATTATTATTATTATTATTATTATTTATTTATACTTTTCGTACCTCGGGACCCAGGGATCCCGGAATTTTGGAAGGCGTACGAGGGGCCGAAGCCAACTCGCAGAGGCCCCTTGAGCTGAACTTTATGTGAAAAGGGACACCAACCGGCGATTATCCCTATATGCACTATTATATTAATATTATTATTATATTATTTATTATTATTATTATTAATGGTAGAAAATGCCTATGGCATTAAGGCCGCTTCTGTACAAATGCAATTTTGTGCATAAAGTGTAAATAAATAATTAAAGAAGAATAGAGTTCGATACGAGATGTCAATGTCAACCCCATACATTTGATAAGTTATTCTATTCTACCGTCTATTCTACAATGCCACTCTAGAGGTGGTTTTTATTAAAGTTTTTTTTACTGTAGCCCTGAACTCAAAGAAAAAGTAATATTTCTAAAATGCAAATATCAGTATGCACGTACAGGGAAATATTTCTCATAACTTTATGTTTTCGTCTATGTCATAAAATATAAAAAATATGTACATCACGTTCCATATTGGCATCATGCCGCGAAGTTATTTCTAAGGTTATATGGTGTGGTTTTATGGGTGTGACGAAATTATTTTAGGCAGTTTTTTCTATAGAAATATTCCTTAGTGAATTTATGTAGGCAATATGAGGTTGAGATATTTCCTGCGATATTTGACTGAGTTTAGTACCTACATAAAGCTGTTGGTCAGAAGCAGACCGCCTTATTACAAAACAAGGTTTTTCTCTAAACCAGGGTTAAACCATTGAGCTAGGTTTTGTATTTCAAATCTTGATTGTATCAGAATAAGATTCAAATTACAAAACCTGGCTCAATGGTTTAAACCTGGTTTAGAGAAAAACCTTGTTTTGTAATAAGGCGGAGAGAGTCTGGAAAGTAAGTCTAACCACGGGGTATCGTATTGCCTAGTAACTGGGTATTTAACCGGTTGTCTGCCGTAATTAAAAGAAAAATTAAAAAGCATTGTGTCTCGCGTAGATCTGCGCCTCCGGCAGTCTAAGGGTTAATGCCAGATAAGGATACGCTCTAAGTAAAGCTGCATTTGGTTCAAGTTGAATAACACGTGATATACATACACACAGTTAGGAAAAAGGGTGTTGCGGTATGTTTATAATAGTTACCGTAACCCCGGAACATAAAGGGCAACCGTAGGCCACTCATGTGCCTACGGTTGCCCTTTATGTTCCGGGGTTTTAGTCAATAAAAGGATGACACGCCTTTCCGCCACACAGGAGACTTCATTTGATGATAGCCCATACCCCAAAAAAAAGTTAAGAAAAAGGGTAGGCAATGGCTGGAGAGCTAATTGCAGTATTTGACTGTGTTAATGTCATTTTTAAAAAAAATCTAGTATTTAACATTACAGTAATCATATTTTTAGTTATACAATAAAAGATTATGGCCACATTGCAATTTGATATAAACATCAAATTTCTTTTCTTTTCTTCTTTCTTTCTTTCTATCTTTTTAGATCTTTATTTTAATCGTAAAAATAGGCTGGGCTCGGCCATTATTTATGTCTTCTAATCGAAGACATTTATTATTTATTATCATTTATTTTTTTATTATTTTTTGCATGACGTGGTCTCCTTTAATTGGAGGAGCACATGACTTTTAAAATTGTATTTTTGTTTTAAATATTGTGCATGTAATGTGTATTTTCTGTTGGAGACCCTAATAAAATAAATATATAAATAATAGCTTAGGTAACACAACAACCCCTAAACTAGATCGATGAATATATTCTCAAGTCCTGAACCACTTGTCTGAAACGTAAATCATCTTTTTCCCCCACAAATGATTGATGCGAAGTCCGACAATAAAATCACCGAGTGTCGATAGCCTGACGAGGGTGAGTGAAAAACCTCTTATAGACCGACATCTTTTGTCGAACACGCGATGAAAAACTAAAATATAGATTAATAAGAAAAAAGGGTCGGTCGTCGACTTTTCGTATGATAACTAAGAAAAAGGCACTGAAATATTATTTTGGCTTTGTCCCTTTTCATGGAAAAAAGTGATGGCTTGTTAAAAGAACATCAAAGACCTAATGTGCATTTTACTAGCGACCCGCCTCAGACTTGCTTGAGTTTAATCCGGTATTTGACACCATCATCAATTGACGTACGGTCTCCAAAGGTGATATGTATCCATGCGCGCACACTACGAAACTACAATTTACTGTTCAAACATTTCTGCTCATAATCAGTATAACACTCATTGACAAAACCACGCACACATCGCAGATATAGAATACGATCACACCCATGAAGCATATCTTAATTTCGCTCATGTTACTAGCGTTCTCGTAGCGCGATGAAAAAGCATTTGACCCGAGACGTGGAATGGTTCGAGTTCGAACCACACGGTACCGTTTGTTTTTTTTTGATTTTGTAAAAATATTTATCTATTTAAAACAGCACATTGAACAAAAAAGAACAATTTTTGAAATAAACATCTTATTTTTATTTAGAAAATTTAACAACATTACAATTTTACTTGTTTTATTAATAAATACAACAATAATTATGTTTATTAAGAAACAATTAATTATTTGTTTTTATACAATTATAATAAACAATGGACGGAGTGAATAACCATGCCACTAGATAAAAATATAATATTTTTGATCCAGTAACAATAACATCACTCACATTCCACTACCGCCGACTTATTTTACATGTTTTTATAGATATATAATGCTGTTACATTGAAAGTTAGAATAAAACTACGATGTTTGAAGTTATATACTATTTTAATTAAATTGTTACTGTGTAGTTGTTGTTGTTCTGTGAAATTTAAATCGCCAATACAATAAAGTATAAAATGTTGTTTACTATAAGTCGGCGGAGACTTTTGTTATCATATAAAAGAATCTAAATACATTTTACATTTCAAGTTTTTTTTTTAATAAAATTATGGGTGCTCCTTCGCTGTCTATGACGAGTTACAATAGCCAGCTCATACTGGCAACCATATTGTAACAAAATTAAATGTTACTACCACGTAACGACTCCCAAGTCGAAGTTATTACGTCATCCAGATTAGACTTAGTTCTAACTTGAGAAGGGTCCCAGTTCAGCACCATTTGACCCCACAAATTTTCTATGAGGTTTATTAAATCTGGACTCTTAGCAGGCGACGGTTTACTTCACCTTTATTAGCGTGACGATGCACAGTCGAACAGTTTTTCTCTGCAAAAAATAAATATAAGTATTAGAAACCTCCTACATTATTTATAATAAGAAAAAAAATACATAATATAAATAAAGATATGGGAATATATTTGTTTACTTTAGTGATTATACTTATATAACTATTTGTATTATTTCTATTTTCGTAAGTTATGTTATACGATATAATGTAAATGCAATTTATATATACTCATTTACAATACAGTCTCGGGTCGCAAAAAGAGGAACCCGGGCCGCGGGTTGTCTACCACTGATTTATATTATAATAACAAAACGAACAAACTTTAAAAAAATATCGTAAACATTTATACCTATTAAATATGAATAATATGTTATAAATAAATATTAATATAAGATATTTATGTAAAAACTATTATATTATTATTCGTTATCTAATTACATTATTAGTATTATCGTTACTCACCGATATCATTGCCTTGCGATTTCACTAATAGAAATGTTTTGCTCATGCAAAACAATAATCTGAGCTTTTTGCAATATTGTTATATGATATACACAATATGGTCAAAGTAAAACAAAATCGTAATAGTGTAGGTAAGCAAAGAAGGAGTTGGGTGTAGTTGCTTATGGAGACTAACTTTACTTTTATTCACAATTAAACGTAAGAACATTTATTCGTAAGTGGGTAGTTTACTGCTAAACTGGCAAATAATTTTAAATAAGCGAACATCTTGTTACTTGTTGTCTCAAACCGGTCCGAAATATCATTTTATTTTGTAAGTATAGTCCTCATAACTTAAACTAGAAATTAGAAATCTCAAAAAGAACATCATATTCAACCTGTGCTGTGGTTCGAACTCGGACTCCGTCTCACGGAAGGTGAATCAGTCTTGCGTTCCGCTAACACAACTGTTAAGATCGTGCTTGAAATTATGTTGTGCTATAATAAATGGGTCGGACCGCACGACATGATGGTGTGTGTAAATGTCATTGTGTGAATAGTTTGAACAGTAACATTTTAGTTTCGTAGTATGAGTTGGTTACATATCTCCTTTGGAGACCTTTTTATGAGCTGTCAAAACGCAATTTTCCAATAGACTTTGTATGCCAATACCAGCTTGTGACGTCACAAGCTAGCAACTCTATTGACTAACTATTTATTGATTTTAAAGCAATTAAAAATCCAATTTTACAGTAAATTAAAAACAAATCCGATGCTTAGGCTAATAAAAAGATAGGTTTTATAAAAAATATGTCTTAGATTTATCGGTTAATAGTGTCAAATACCGCATTCTCGGTTTTTTTTTTACTGAAATACGCATTTATAAACTTTCAAAACACATAAAACTTCCACAAGAATCACTCTATTTTCACAGCACAAAATCATACAAACAGGGGATTCAGTTTTATATATTTAAATATATTAAACCTAAATAGAAGGCTAAAACTATAGACTGGAACATAATTTTATAGGTTTTTTTTTAATGAATTAAATAAACAGCTATTTGCGTCTATTCTCTTGTTCACAAACTTAACAAAATTTAAGTTCAGCGTAAAGGTTTTTAATTTTAATAAACTATACTAATTAATATTATAAAGCTAAAGAGTTTGTTTGTCTGGTTGTTTGGTTGGTTGTAAGAGCTAATCCCGGGAATACTGGACGGATTTTAGGCTATTTTTTTTTACCAGTCACACACGGTCGTCTGATCCTAAGCTAAGAAAAGCTTGTGTTATGGTAACCAGACAACTGATATACATACTTATGTACTCTAAAAATACATACATATTATAGATAAATTACACCCAGACACAGAACAACAATCATGCTCATCATACAAAGTTTGTCCTGGGTGGAAATCGAACCCACGACCTCCGGCTTAGCAGTCAGGGTCACTGACCACTAGACCAGGCCTCTATTTATATCATCACGACACAACTTACGCGAGCGGAGTAGTAAATAATGAGGGTGAAACCGCGGGGGATAGCTAGTGTTATATATGTATGTATATACCTCTACAGTTATTATATTACTCGTTTACCTTTCGGGGCACATAATTCAGAAACCACTTTACTTCGATTGATCTTTGAAATATTTTGCAAACGTTATTTTCTTCAATATTGATTTTAATTTTTTAAATCTAAATTACAGTTGCTCGAATTTATAGCCTTTTTAGGGTTCCGTAGTCAACTAGGAACCCTTATAGTTTCGCCATGTCTGTCCGTCCGTCCTCGCTTAATCTCAGTAACCGTTAGCACTAGAAAGCTGAAATTTGGTACCAATATGTATATCAATCACGCCGACAAAGTGCAAAAATAAAAATTGGAAAGAAATGTTTTATTAGGGTAGCCCCCCTATATGTAAATAGGGAAGTGGTTTTTTTTTTAATTACAACCCTGTCGTGTGATATATTGTTGGATAGGTATTTAAAAATGAATAGGGGTTTACTAAGATCATTTTTTGATAATGTCAAGAATTTCGGAAATAATCGCTCCAAAAGGAAAAATCAAAGCGTCCCCCCTCCCTCTAACTTTTGACCCGTAGGTCTAAAAAATATGAAAAAAATCTGGAAAGTTGAACTTTATAAGGACTTTCTAGGAAAATTATTTTGAACTTGATAGAAAGAACAGTTTTTGTACAAAAAAAGAGAAAAAGGTTGTACAAAATAATTTTTGCGTACTTAGTATGTCAACGTAACAAATAGCCTTTTTTAAAACTTATAAGTAGGTACACTTGTTGTGACGGACGGGAAACTACGGAACCCTACATTGAGCGTGGCCCGACACGCTCTTGGCCGGTTTTATAATAAACTGTGGAGAGTAGAAATATTCTTTACTAGCTATGCCCTGAGAGTTTTAACCGCGCCGTTCCCGTTCCCGTGGGACTCTTCGGATAAAAATTCGATGTCCTTTCTCAAGCTATGGTCTATCTCTGTACCAAATTTCGTTTAAGTCGGTTTAGTAGTTTTGGCGTGAAACCGAGACAGACAGGTTAGGACTTTCGCATTTATAATATTAGTATATTCGCATGGATGTCGCACTTCCATTCCCTGTTATTTTATAGAAATAATCATAATAACTAAATCTAATGATGCCAAATATAACAACAAATTCTTAATTATGTACTGTTCAGGCATACTGCTCACTACGCTTGTATTTAAAAAATTGTGCGAAATTAAATTTAAAACACCATTAAGTAACGCTACAAGTGCGCTAAGTCTATCATTACAGACGAAGCTTTAATGCCTAGCCGTATGACAAAAATTGGTCAAAACGGCACTGGCACAGATTTCTGATTTCAAAATTCGAACTTTCGAATGGCTGCTCAACCTCAACGCAAGACCTAAGACCAGTGCAATAAAATTCACTTTACGAGTACAGCTGATATATTCCCTGCATGCTTTTAAGACAAAGAGCCGTATCAACACAGGTATATTGTACGACAAATAAGTCCAGCATTCAATTTCCATCAAACTCTCGAAAACCTGGTT
Organism: Athetis lepigone; assembly: GCA_033675125.1. Classification (NCBI taxonomy): domain Eukaryota; kingdom Metazoa; phylum Arthropoda; class Insecta; order Lepidoptera; family Noctuidae; genus Athetis; species Athetis lepigone. Next base: position 8,387,279 of record CM066237.1, read on the forward strand.
TATATACCACAGACAAGTGTCTCGGTAACAAAAGCTGTGTGGTCTAGACTGACAGTTGTCTTTGACCACGCAGCTCAAACAAGCTAGAATCTAGATCTACATTGGAGAGCTGGCCGAACAAGATCGCTCCATAACTAGGTTAGGAGCTGCTTCTTCCGTAGTGATGTTGCTTTAGAGGTAATTTGGAAGGCAGATATCGATGGAAGAGTAAAAGGATTTGTTACTAAAATATGTTGTGGAATTAGGCATTACTTTGCGGAAGTCAAGTCATGAGACTTGACTTCCGCGATAATCTAAATCAAGCTTTGAGTTCGTGTCACAAAAACCCACGTGTCGAGAATGTATAAGTAAAGTATTGGGTGGCATTTTGCATGTTATTACTGCGTTTCTACATAATGTCTGTGTCTTGACTTTTACCAGCTATATTAGCATTTGGTTTTTGCAGGAAGTTACATCACGTAAAACACTGCCGGCCAAAACCAATAGCTGGGCCTGATATACCCGACCTCTTACACCCCTTCCTCTGAAAGTCAAACTATCTAGCTTTTGATTACCCGTAACCACTGTCGAAACCCTACAACTGACAACCGGGATTAAAGGAGGAGTTATTCCGGAGGACTCCAGGTTCAGTTTGTGACCACAAATCAAATGAGATATATAAAGTGCAATAAATAAACTATCGACAACACTTCATCGATACCAGCCACATCACCATTCTCGCGGCGCAGGTAACGATTTTCCCTTGCCTATCCTTTCGATATTCAACGAGCCACTCACACTCGCCAAACGACAATCATTCAACGATAAAAATTGTATATTTTTTTGAACAACACCAGTAACTTGCATTTTCAATTTAACTTGGAACTTTAAGCGTATAACTGGAGTGTCACTTACTTTGACTGCGTTTACAATTGCCTCTGATAAACTCTACTTGAATAGTGGGTTCAAATCCGGGCAAGTACCAATGAGACTTTTTCAATTCATATGTACTTTCTAAAGTCTATCTTGAACATCAGTGACATATCAGGCCATGGAAAGCACGTCAAGCCATTGGTCCCGTATTGGTCACGTAAAACACTGGTATAAAGCTGAATCTGGGTAGGCTGGAAGCCGACCCCAACGTAATTGGGCTAGGGAGACAGTGAAACGCGACGGCTGATAGGTCCACAATTTCATTGCTACCTTATTAAAAAAATCTATTGGAATTTCCCAATCGGAATTTTCTAGTAACCCATCCATCAATTCCCTAACCATCTACTATGTCATTAGCCAATTTAGTCAGATCCAGCTGGATACCAGTGTTTTAGGTGACATGGCCTGTCCATCAAACCTGAGGAGGTTATCCCGTTATGGAATTTAATTATACATTCACGTTCTTATAAAAATATTATAAAGGTATATTTTTTAAAAGAGTTTATACCAATAGAGCTCTATAGTGCCTATTGATATAATAGTCAGAAGTAATTTCATTTTGACATTATCGCGTATGCCATTAAACAGCTCTGTTGTAGAGGGTCCTTAACTCTTAAGAAAACAAACCGTTTGAAATAATTTGTTGTAATTCGATTAAAAAGTTAGTGTAAAAATATTTCAAGAGCATATTTTAATAAACTCGGCTTTGCTGTATTTTTTTTTGTATTCTCTTTTGGAGATTATTATATTGTTACAAAATTAAATTACTTGTTTATAATAATGAGAAAACTAAATTGTTCGTTAAATTTAAATTAGTTTTGTAGTTGAAAACGTTAATAAAATTATAGAAGCTTTACACTTATATTTTCAATGTATTTTTTTCATGAAATTTTACAAACTTAGCGGGAATAGCTTAGATGAAATGATTTTCTGAAGTGATAACAAGTGTCAATCTAATATCTATCTAATATTACTAAAGCACAAGTAACAGCCGTCTGTCGATCTGTCTGTTACGATTTTACGGTAACACCGCTAAACCGATTTTGATGTAAATTGAAGTTGTTTATTTGTAAAAAAACCATTACTGACTGTTTTGCGTCTGCGCTGAACGTTATTACCAATCTGGAATTAATATTACTAATTTGTACATACATTACTAGACTGCATATTCCCAAACTCACATTACCTAACGGCACATTACCAAACACCCCATGTTTGGTAATGTGCCGTAGTAACAGCAGCAAAAGATAAATTGAATTAAAAATTACCAACACCACATTCTCATTCATCGCACAATTCAAACTTTATCTTCTGAGTACATACGAGTACAAGTACAAACTTGTAATTTGTAAATTGGAGAGCACAACGTACTCAGTTGACTTTATATGGTTTAATGGATCGCATTATACGAAACTCCGTAGAAGCCTTTACATGAGACGACCAGCTTACTCAGACCCATCCACTTACTGTTCTCCCTTTTTATAATAGAATGCTAAAGATATGCGGCAGGTCTTTCTAATCTGGACGGGTAACGATCCTGTTTGAAAAGGTAGTATTGTACCTGCATGGACTTTCTTGATATTCGTTTGATTTTGCAGAAACATTGTAGTTGGGATTGAGTTAACTTGTGGGGGTTTGAATTTTTCTATAGGGATTTCTGGGGTAGGACTTCTTAAGTAGTGTTGGAAAATACGATTCAATTTAATAGTAACCTAGAGATGCTAGATATGCTTCAGAAAAGAGCTCTTAGGAATTTCCCGGAAGATATTGTGCAGGAAAACCAGCTTTTTTGCATCTTAACAGGACTTGTAGTGTTCTACAACAGGATATTGTCACCCTTGTTTTGAGTATGCAGAACCGCTGCAGATGTGTCAGGAGAGTCGTAGGTGGATCCACGGGTTATTAATTTTAAGTTTTCAACAATTAAAAAAAAAAGTTGTTTTCTTTAGGTTTTGATGTTTCAAAAATAAAGTTAAGATTGAAATTTTGTCTGAATTTTTGCTCTTCTTCTAAGATTTTTTAAAATTTTACTTCATCTAAAGTTTGTTATCAGATTAGATAGACTATAAAACAAGGTTTATTGTGTATTAATGCGTAGGTGTCTAACAACAAGTTATTAGAATTTTAGTTATTTAGGCTTAGCTGAAATATCCCTAGAACATTTTGATGTGTGTATATATTATACAGAAAAACCTATTCAATATTAAGGTTTTATCATTGATTAACATTAAGATTATTGCTTGTTCTTAGAACAATATAAATGAATGGAATAAATACTAATAGTTAGTTTTAGGACACAGAACTCTGAAAAAGGCAAAGACCTCTTCTTATACACAGAAGGTAAAACAATTAACTTCACTGAACTTCAACCTTTTATTATTTTCTTGCTTACATTTTTTTTCCACTCTAATAAAATTTCCCGAATTCAGGAGGATTTTAAGTAGCCGTTAAATTGTTCCATTGCCTACTTCTTGATCGAATTATCTGAGCTAATATTGTACTTTCATAAAACTCAATATATGTCCGAAGTTTATTAATATTTTCGGTTTAGTAGAAGTAGTCGAAAAAATACTTATCAAATTCTTAAATCTTATTCAAGGCTAGCTGCTGCTCGCGACGTCGTCGTCTGCGTAAATTTAATTTATCTATATAAATATTGATAAATTGGGTCTTACAGTTAGATAAATAGATGTAACACGGTCCACACCTTCCGATCCTATCCGATTTGGCGGAAATCCTAATTCGGAGCCATTCTCTACGAACTTAAAGATGTGTTTATTAAATTAGGATCTGTTGCATATTACAGTGTACATTTTCGTCCGATATAAGATCGGATCGGATAGGATCGAAAGGTGTGGATTGTGCTTACGAGATCATAGTTCATTCGATATAAGTGATAGAGTGATAATTTAGTTTAAAAATTAAATGTATGCAATACTGTTTAAATTTATCCAGAACAAACATACAGACGAAAAATCCAAAAAAACTATATTTTTGCTTTTGCCATCGGCTGTAGAACATGTATCAAGTATTCTTTTTTTTAAGTATTCCAGTTTTGACTTTGTTACAATTTTATTATATGTTTTTAGATAATTATATCAAAGTCGTCTCACTATGCGACATGTAGTGCAAAGTAAATTACAAAAATCTTTATATTACATACAGACATAGCCACCATATAATTTACGTAGCAAACTTATTTATTTTAATTTCCTTGTATCATTTGAGTACAATACTAAAAAGCTTTTCAAGTATGTGTGCCCTTCCTCCACGTTAGAAAACAATTCATTTTTGACCATAAATCCTGCTTTACAGGGCGGCAAAAACAAACTGATTAAAAGCTGATTAACAAACCGCTACAGAAATGTAGTCGCTACGTTTTTTAAAAGAGTAGTTTAATCACGATAATATTCATCCAACAGCTGTTATTGACAGCTGCTAATTAGTACTCTCTGTATAAATTTCCAAGTATTTAAGTCAATTTATGTCGAAGCTTTGATAGCCAGGAAGACTTTTTGACGTTTAAAATTTAAATAGAAGGAAGTATTTGTTGCTTCAGCGGACAAACGACTAAGAAAAAAAAATTAAAATAAAAAAATCTAATTTGTAAGTCTGCCTCATGACTTCTGCCTCATTAAGACTCCATGGAGACGTCACCAACTACGTATTCTAGCAGATAATATTGAATTGTATAATACCTAACTCACTTAGCGGTGGTTTTTTGTAGCGTATTTCAATACGCTACAAATGGCTACGACAGCGTAGTGCTCGTAGCCATTTGCGGGCTACGGCGTAGTAAGCAAACGATAAGTGCTAGAAAGCAGAAATTTTGTATTGTACAAATGGCTTCGACAGTGTAGCACTTTGTACAATACCAGCTACGGCGTAGTAGGTAGTAGTAAGTTTTTAAGGTTTCGTTTCCCAATGGGTATACCGGGATCGTCCATCTGTCTGTCCGTCAAAATTAAAATTAAAAAAATCTTTTTCTAGTACGTTATAAGTAATTGTCTACATTTAATAATAAAAATGTAATAATAGGTTGCATTTGTAATAATAGATTGTCGAACTCCCATCCACAATTTTTCGAAAATTCTTCCTATGGATACTTACTCTTTACAAATAAAGTACCCTCCAAGTGTCATGTCTCTTGGACTTCTTATTATACCGAGAAGGTCATTTATTTAAAAAGACTTATACAGGGTGTACCACGGCTATGCCACATGGAGGGAAAGTACCCTAAATCTTGTAGATAGAAAATTTTACTGAAAGGAGTCATTAAAATGCATAAATAATTAAATTGCATTAATAGATTTTTAAATAATTAATTGGTTGGGCCGGAAGTCGAACTTGTTCCACGAGAAAAAATAATCACCCTGTAGTTTTATCATACCGATCGAAAGGTTTCATCATAAGGATTATTATTTGCTAAATAACATAGTGTCACAAATAAAAGGAAGACCGTGAATTTTAACATTTGATGTAAAATTTTGTTCCGAAAAGTTAAAAGCTGACATTGCCGCAAGGACATACAATTAACAATCATAACTACTTATTACTAATTAACCTACCCACTTGAGTACGCACGTAGCATTTAAATAAATAAATATCCACCACAACAAGACTAAAAAATCGTCAGTGAACGAAATAATCAAAAGTCATCACTTTGTATTCAAGAAAAAGGGAAGGACTCATTTTGCGCATTTGAAAAATTGACTAATTTTGTATTTAAATATGTTAAAATTCATGGTCTTCCTTTTATTTTTGAGACTATGTTATTTAGCAAAAAATAATCCTTGTGATAAAGCTTTTCAATCGGTAGGATAAAATTACAGGCTGATAAATTTCCTCGAGTAATAGGTTCGATTCCCGGTTCAACTTTGTATTTATTTAAATATCTATGAATGCAGTTTAATATGTTTTCAAAATTCAAATAATGTATTCTTTTAGTAAAATGTTCTATCGTCAATATTTAAGGTACTTCCTTTCATGTGGCATAGTCGTGGGACACCCTGTATACTAAAACAAAGAAAAAAAACTCCACCAAAGTTCAATAGTGCGGAAACAGTTACTGAAACATGAAATTCAACCTGAATAAAGAATATGTACAGAGGTATATTTCTAACTGAAAACTCAAAATGGAACTCGCCCTGTTAGGATTTTAATTTCAGATAAAATTTCTAACTTAAACGTATTAGAAATCGCTAGTTGAAAACCAATAGTATATTGAAACGAAGCGTTTGGTAGGTACTTGAGTGTATTTTAGTTGAGTTGGAATGAATTAACATGTTAAAGGTACAATTTTGAGCTGAGAGAGATTTGCTGTTTGCCTAATAGTCTTAAATCATAACGTTTATAAAGATACAATAAGTAACTTTTTGGTTCAAAGGACTAGTAACCTATGCGACGGGACTATGTTCAGTATTTTCCAACGATGTGCAGTCGGTTTCCAGCCTTACCGATCCAGAGAAACACTTGTGTTTTGCATAGTATTTAGCTAGATTTGGCGGGAGGCACGGGAAGACATCAAAATAGTCACATTGGTACTTACCCGGTTTCGAATAAGCAATCTCATGCATTCATAATATAAGGAATCCATACTGTTAGTAACAAATATACTTACAAACTAATGTTTCTTACAAAAAATTTTCATTAAATAGATTGTATTAACGATAACGCCCTTACCACGGAGCGTGTAGGACACACCCGCAAACGTATGCTGCCCGATCCAGTGACGTATCCACGGACAGTCCCACCTACTGCACAATGTGCTCAGCATGCCGTGGGAGTTTGCACGCATTCGGCGAAGAATCGAGGCACAGCGCTTCCGGATGATGGCATAATAGTCATCCATCCTCGCCTCGGCAAACATTCCCGAAGCGCTGCAAAAACGTGGAAGTCCCACCAGCATCCTGAATGCATTGTTATACTGTATACGCAGGGCGTTGTATGACCTTAGCGTAAAACTAATCCACAGGCATTAGAGGCGTCACGACGCGATCATTTCTTATTCATTTATTTCTCATCAATTTTTTTTTTTTTGATTCAAGTAATTGCTGACATTTCTGCTTTCAATCAGACCAACAAACAAACCGTTCAGCTTTGAAATAACTTAGTTTAGATTATATTCATTGTGCTACATGAGCTAGGCTATTTACGTATTCTATTCACCTAAAGGTCAATCAAATACTACTAAAACAAGCCCCGGAAACACGCGAATAAAACACGAAAATGTATCTTAAGTTTCGTGTTAAGAAAAAACCTATATCAGTTACAAGATAAAACACACATAAAACGGGTGCGGGTCGGGCCCAGAATACGGGTCTATTAACCGAAGTTGTTATGTTCGAGAGTTACACGCCAAAACACAGGACTCGGTATCGAGTTTCATGTTGTCGCTCTTAATTTTACCTACATAAAAATAATAGTAGTTATAGTGTCCTTTATAAAATAATAGTAGTATGTCCGTAAAAAGTAATTGGTTGTTGTTGGTCAGGAAGCTTAATTGTACTAACCAGAAAAATGCCTAGATTTATCTTCATTTCTACTGTGTAAAACCGAGGGGGAATCTTGAATTGTAACATATAAAAAATATTTAAGAAACTTGTAGATATAGTATACCCGTTTCAATAGACGAGAAAACAAAAATCTCAATATTCCCTATTTTTTTTAGATTAGGATAAATTACGAGCAATCTTAGAAACTATCCTTTATGTTTTACTTGCAAAGTCTGCAGTCTTCTTATTAGACCCGCTGTACAGACCCGCATCTGTTCTTCGTGTGTTTTGCACTTTACAAAATATACAGCTGAAGCGTTGGAGCGATGTCTTTAACAGCTCTCGTTCGTGAGTGCTTGTTATTCTGTTAAACCGAGGAGAACATCACGAATTGTAACATAATTACACAAAAATAAGTATTCCAATCCGGCTGAAAATCCTAGATATTAGCCTATTTAAATAGACAAGAAAACAAAAAGCTATACCTTCTTTCAGCTTTTTTATATAGTACCATTCGTTAAGTTGTATTTTTTTAACTTGCAAAATCTGCAGTCTTGTTATAAGACCGACCCGCATCTGTTCTCTGTGTTTTGCACTTTAAACTAAAAATATACAGCTCAAGCGTTGGAGCGATGTCTTTAACAGCTCTCGTTCGTGAGTGCTTGTTATTCTGTTTAACTGGAGCGGTGGCAGGTGTCTGCATTCCATCACTGCATTTGACAATGTTAAGTAGAGACTGCATAACCACGGCTCACCAACTTTAAATGATTTAAATCGTTTAACAATTGTACGGGATGCATAATGCTCGGTATACACGACGATTTGACTGCGCAGTTAATTTGTGCAGTGGAATGTACCGAGCTTCAGCACTTTTATAAAAAAAAAAGATTCAAAAATCTAAGTTTCTATCACCCTACGTGTCTTATTTCCAAAATGGCGTATAACACTGAAGCTTTAAAGTCCATTTTGCTAAATTCATTAAGATTTGTAAAAAGTTATGGACCCAAAGTTTATGATTTTCGTAGCATATTCTAGAGAGCTATTTTTTTTTGTACTGTTTTACTTAAAACACTCCAAAATCCGGTTATGCTATCCTAACATCATCTATACAATCCTAACATAGTTGGGAAAAGGCTAGGTCTAGGCTAGGCTAGATGATGATTTTCGACAGTCACTTTAATTTTTATTTATAGTTTTTAACATGAGTCCTTTTTATAAATAACCCTTTATCATCAAAGACATCTCAATTTTTAACCAACTTCAAAAAAAAGTAGACCTGTATGTATGTTTGTCCGCGATTATCTCGCGTTTGGCTAAACCAATTTTGATCCGGTTTTCAGCAAAGTGTTTGTTACATTCTGGGGAAGGTTTTAGTATATAACGTAAAAAATAAAAAGTAAAAAATAAAAAGCTTTTATAAAAAAAAAAGATAACCGACTTCAAAAACTAAAAGCTCAAAAATAACTATTTCGGAAGTCGGTGGCTTCTCTTCTACCAGTCGATTTGTGTTGCCACCGACTTCCGAAATAGTTATTTTTGAGCTTTTAGTTTTTGAAGTCGGTTATCTTTTTTTTTTTAAAGTTTTGTTTACAACATCGTCATTTTTGTATTTTATTTTACTTTTCGAAAATTCGTTATTTTTCTAACTCTACACTTGTCGGTACTCATCGCTCGATCGACAGACGCTACACCACACTACACACAAATTGACAGCGCACGTTATGCAAAACTTCAATTATTACAGCCCTTCAATAACTTGTTCAACTATACTATTGTTATTAGGAGAGGAAGCTGGGGAAGATTGGACTAGTAGATAAGATTAATATGTTTTTTTGTTGAAGATGAAAGATGAAGAGAAAAGTTTGTACAATTGTTATGAAAAGTTTTGTCTGTATAGCACCCGTGGCTTGAAATTACGGATACAAAACATTCACAACAAATGCATCAGTTTATCTGTTATTCAACCTGGGGAAATTTTTAAAAACCCTCTATTATTAGATATCTACGTAACAATGTAAAAAGAGTAATCTAGATAAAATAACAATTTGTAACCCTAAGTTCTGCGTTGATAAATCAGCTGTTTATAGTTAGGACAAGTACCTAATTATTTAAGTTATAGATTAACTTCCTGATTTTAAATTCTTTTGACCTTTAACTGGCCATAACGACATCTTCTTCGTCTTAAATTGACATCCGAGAATAACGAGGCAGCACAGTAGCTTTTTGACCTTTCAAAGACCAACCGACAGCCGGGTGTCGGGCTGATATTGTCTTTCTTTTGTGTCTCAAATCAAGTGTGTTCGAAGGATTAAGGCACTAGTGTTTGAAACTAACCATTTTCAATTTACAGCTAATACAAAAACTCAAACCATTTTTTGGTTTTTTCAATAGCTGGAAGAGTTATCACGTCTGTTACCACAAAAAAAAAAACGGGGCACACCACTAAGTGAACAAATTAAAGTGGTAAAAATAAATCAACAAAATATCGATACATCAAGTTCTATATAGCGTTGTTATTCATGTATGCTTCTACCCCCATTTGCCCCTATTCAAGAAGTTCCCTAGAGTTGCACAAGTTGATGTTAGCTTCCGAAGCTAAGTTTAAACTTTAGCTGCAGCGGCCAGTTTGTATAGAAAATCAATAACGCATATTGTTATTCAAACTAACCAGTAAATTGTTGATTTCTTTGAAGAATTGCGTTTCAGCGTTGTTTATTTGTGTTTACAGGTAACCCCTCTTGTTGATAACCGTTTTTTTTTTGGTGAGTGGGAAATCATCCAATCACTGCTCCCGTCCTGGGTGCGGCGGGAGGGCGTGTCAGACTCTTACTGACTAAAACCCACTCATGTTCCTTCGATTGCCCTTTATGTTCCAGGGTCCGGTAACTATTATAAACATTCCGCAACTTGATAATCGTTTTTGTCAACAGGTAAAGGGCCGACGAGTTGAGTTTTGTTGCAAGGTGCACGTGTCCGTCGCGTTAACAAACACTTACATTAACCTATTGAACACTACGCGTCAAACCGTTGCCCGTTATAAAATATATAAGGTCCATTACTATCTACTACTGAGTTGTTTACTATTAAACTACTACTAGGTTGGTATTATTATACTAAACTTAATCACAAACTAACCAGATTTTGACGGGCCTGTTGGTCTAGTGGTCAGTGACCCTGACTGCTAAGCCCAGAGGTCGTGGGTTTGATTCCCACCCAGGACAAACTTTGTGTGCTGAGCATAATTGTTTGTTCTGTGTCTGGGTGTTTTTATCTATAATATGCATTAAGGCAATGCTGGTACAGTCCCTCATCTTTCCCATTTTTGATTATGGTGATGTGTGTTACTATGACCTGAATGCAGATCTACTCAATAAACTTGATCGTCTTCTAAATAACTGCATTTGATTCGTTTTTAATCTCCGTAAGTACGATCATGCGTCCGCACATCAGACAGCGCAGAGCGTTAAGGGCCTTGGCCACCTTGTTTTCACTTCTACACAAACCCAGTTCACCTTCCTATCTCACTTCTCTCTTTCAATATATATGTTCTGCGCACAGCAAAAATCTACGTTCTTCCAATAACCGTCTTCTACGATGTCCTTCTCACCGTTCTGGTTTCCCTCAATCTTCTTTTCCTATCCAAGCGGTTTTCCTTTGGAATGCGCTTCCTCAGAATATCAGGATGGCTACCAATCAGTTCACATTCAAAGTCTCGAGAACATTTACTTAAGGAGTTGGCAGACTCGTCTCACAGTTAATTTGTTGTATTTCTCCATGTACTGGTTTATTATTTATATCTCTCTCCACTTTGTATTATATAGTATGTATGTATATATGTATTTATATATTTATTTATGTATTATATTAAAATATGACGGCGCGTTCTGTTTTAATCTGTTTCTCTTTATGGCACTTTGATTATCGAGAGTGATTGACAATGATCTGTCACTCACTCTGACGCGACACCAAGCGCTATTACAGCAAGATGGAGCCGCCATTACAAGATAGAAGGACAACGGTTCACATCACATAATTGTGCTACGTGTTTGGTAGAGCTTCGGGTGGTTTTGTACAATTATTAATGGACATTAGAGTTATTTCGTTCCCATCGTTGTGATTTTGCAGTGTAATTACATTGTACCACTAAAACTGCGTGTGTCAATCTTCTCGCCCAATTACCTACGCTCGCTTGCATATGAGATGGAATCTAATAATAAAGAGGACCTCCCGGCTGTCCCTTTATCAGAAGTGGGATTCGAAGGGCAAGCTCCAGGAGAATCGAATTGCGATAGTGAACAAGAATCGCACGGATTTTTACGCAATATGGAAAGCTTGTTGTCTCGACTCCTGATGAATACACAGCCTGCCCCCACTCCAAATAATACTAGTGGTACGAAATTGATCTGTTTTGACCCGGATGAGGAAGAGGCAGATGTAGAAGGCTGGTGCAGAATGACAGAAATAATCGTGAAGAGTAGGAAGCTAGTCGGGTCGAAACTTTTGCTAGCACTCACACATGCTCTTCGAGGTTGTGCCGCCTCGTGTTTAACAAAGCTGCAAACGTCACAATTGACATGGGATCAGATAAAAGAAGTACTTCTTGCGAAATTCGGAAAACCAATGATACCTCAAGACTACTTCGACGAAATACTGAGATTTCAAGTTGGTTTGATAGAATCAGCTTGTGAAACAGCGACGCGTCTCTGGACTATGGTTGAACGTATCCCGCGTACCGAAATGCCAGAAGATGTCATCACAGGGTTTGTGTGTTCCGTTTTGTGCCAAAAAGATAGCATTATACGTCGTGAACTACACTCTTGCACCGTGACTACTAGAAGCCAAATATTTCGAGTATTACGAGGCATCACTTTGAAACGGAAACATGACGGACAAGACAATAACGATAGTGAACCGAAAAGCGTTCGATTCAATGAAACTCGTTTCGCGGGAACGTGTCATCGGTGTGGTCTGCCGGGCCATAGACAGGTAGACTGTCGTAAGCGCTACGAAGACCTCAATGAAATGGCCACTGTGAAGACAACAGAGCATCCTCAAAAGTCGCCGGTCCCCACTCGATGTCCTACCTGCTTCGTGTGTGGTCAACAGGGCCACGTGGCGTCGGGATGTCCAAACCGCAAGGGGTCTAACGAACGACCGGCTATTAAAAAAGTCCACTTGTGAGCGGAGACCAGCAACTGGCATTTTGACTACATCCTCTGGTGAGCCCGTTTCTTTTCTTTCTGACAGTGGATCCGCCTGCACGTTAGTCATATAGTTTGGCTGATAAACTGACAGGCACTAAGCGTAATGAATCTGTGTACCTCACTGGTATAGGACAAGATAATGTCGTTAAATGTGACTTCCAAATTTTAAGTCCAGTTGTTATTTCACATTGTCCCCGATACTGCCATAAGCAAAAACGTAATATTATAGGTCGAGGCATTTTAGATGAAAGGATTACTGTTGAAGTAAGCAACGACCGAATACTCTGGTCGAACAAAAGAGAGATAGTAAGATTTAGGACTTAGTCAAGAAACACAAAAATTAGAAAAAAAAAATCCTGAGACCATAGCTGACACATACGACGTTAAAATAGGACGAAACAAGAGCAGTTACTGGCTCCCGGTTGCACCGCGTTCTCTCACATTAATCACGTTCACACAGAAAGAAAACATTTAGGCGCAGAGAAAACCCTGTAGGTATTGAGAAATTAATGTATTGCGTGCAAAGCGTCCAAAGATCCATCTGGGTCAACTCAGGTTAGACTTCACCTGATTCCAAAGATCTGTACCCTAAGGCCTACTATACACATTGACGTCACCGGTAAATTCAATGACAAAAATGACCAAAAAGAATATGCTTCAAATAATCATCGATGCGTTCACCAAATCCACCCTCCTCGAGTATAGAGATCCCTAGACTCAGCAAGCGCAGTTAAAGCTCTAAAAAATGCTGTATGTCTTTTTGATGCCCCGAAACTGATAATGAGATGCTACGTAAGTACTGAATTTAGACAATTTTGTAGAAAACACTCTATTGAACTACATTTTATTGCCACCGGCTCTAGTAGAGCAAACTGCCAACTTGAACGAGTTATGTGCACCCTTAAAGGTTTACTTACCACTAGCTTTTGCCCTCGACTTCGTCCGCGTAGATTAATAGTTCCTGTTCTCGGGGGATTTCTGGGATGATAACTATCCTATGTCCTTTCTCGAGTCCCAGAGTAAATCGGTACCAAATTTCATTCAAATCGGTTTAGTGGTTTAGGCGTGAAGAAAAGACAGACAGACAGACAGAGTTACTTTCGCGTTTATAATATGATCTGATGATAAAATTACATATCGAAGGTAGCATTGTCCGAAATACAACGGTTTAACAAAGGTAAAGCTACATTAAAGTCGTTTTCTATAAGCAAGTATGTCTTTATCAAAAATAATGAGCGCAATCAGACCAAAGCTCTCAGAATATTCAAAGGCCCTTTTGTTGTGTGTCAGACCAAAGTGCTTGAAAATGATAGATTCAAGTTAAAGAACATGGATGGCTCTAATAGAACCTATGAACTCGCACACGAGAATTTACGTTTAGTGCCTAGAGGTCTTGATGGCTTACAAGAAGTAGCAAATGTGAATATGTGAATAAAGGGTTGGCCGAGACGGCGGGTCAAAGTCAAACAGATGAACGATGGACGATGATAGTGATACGATATCAGTTTCGAGTGAGTGTACTGCCAGCTCTGCTACCCTTTAAGAGTCAGTGTGAAGATTTTTGAGTTGTAAGTTAGACATGATGTCTAACTGTTCTTCAGTCAATTGTTGGTAGTTCCAGCCATCATATGAGATGATGCCTGGTCGAAGCACGAGGCCGTCCGGTCCAAGTCGTCATATGAGATGATGATTTGGTCGTAAGGACACCTCTCTTGTGTTATTTGCATGAGGTCAAATTTCACAGTGAAAGCTGAGGCCGTCCGGTCCATACCGTCATAGGAGATGACGGGTCTTGGTCGAAGGGACACCTCGAGCTAATTTCATTGGCATGAGGCCAAAGGAGTGCACGTATTCGCGTGGGTATATATGTGTATGTGTGTCTGTGTGTGTCAGAATAGGACGAGCGTAATGAATATGGTAATCCTAGTGGCTTCTTTTCCTTTAACTGAGCATCAACTTAAACGATTATAAGGAGCGCACGAGGACGAGCGCATGTCAGTCTGGCCGTGACGGCGGTTCTGTTTTAATCTGTTTCTCTTTATGGCACTTTGATTATCGAGAGTGATTGACAATGATCTGTCACTCACTCTGACGCGACACCAAGCGCTATTACAGCAAGATGGAGCCGCCATTACAAGATAGAAGGACAACGGTTCACATCACATAATTGTGCTACGTGTTTGGTGGAGCTTCGGGTGGTTTTGTACAATTATTAATGGACATTAGAGTTATTTCGTTCCCATCGTTGTGATTTTGCAGTGTAATTACATTGTACCACTAAAACTGCGTGTGTCAATCTTCTCGCCCAATGAGGGCTATCGCGTATGAAATCGCCGCTAGAGGCGCTTGTGTAGCGTGAGGTCTTCCAAACGTCAAATGTCACTGTTTGTTTACTAGTTGGTTACGCGCGCGGGTTTATATTTCTAATTAAATTAATTAATATTGCGAGTATTTAACAATACTTTAGATTAATTATGGCAAATACAGATTACGGATCTATGAATGTCAGTGCTTTAAAAGTGGAGTTAAGACAAAGAGGTGCAAAATTAAACAGTCTGAAAGAACAGCTAATTACTTATATTTACAAACAATTTCTTGTCTAAAGTTGGCTTATTTATACAGATTACAGCTGTTTTTTTTCTTTTTACAGGTTTCAAGACAGTGATAGATATAATAATTTTGTTAAAAACCTAACAGATGAAATAAAAAATAACGATTTGGTGTATACTGTTGAGTGGCCTACGGACAGTTCATACATCAGTGTAACATTGAAAAGTGAAATATTCACTATATCATCCGACTTAGATATAGTAAATATTTCTACCTACTTTTTAGAGGTTTACAAAGACAATGTGGGTATGACGGAGTGTGCTGCAGTTCATAGAAAAGGCTATAATATGATGTGGCTCTAGTGACATGTACACAAAATAATTTGTATTTTTATAGGGGACAATCCACTCTGAAAACACGAAAGCATTATCATAAATATTTTATGAGCATTGCCTTTGAATCAGATGGAAAAATTGTTCAATCCATGTGCGAGTGTGCCGCTGGTATAGGACCAAAAGCAGTGTGTCAGCACAGCACATAGCTTGTGTATGTTATGCAATTTTGCGGTTTAAAGAGCATTCTGAATGGCGTATTAAGAGAACATTCACAGAAAACAAACAGATATGGCATGAAAATAAAGAAAATGATCTTGTCACCGAAAAAAGCTGAAAATCTTACATTTTAGATACAAAAATATAATGTCACCAGACCAAAAAGAAATAATATGTGTTTTAATCCACGTTCTGATAATACTTGCAGCACTATACAATAATAATAATAATAATTATTTATTTATTTCTCCTCACAATGTTATGCTTAAAGCTAGAACGGTACAATTACTCAGTCTAGTATGTATTACATATGTGAGGAGCTGGTGTCCGTGAGAGGCGTGAGATGCCTGTGTTACGGATCACCAGTGCCCCACCCATCGGACATGTACATTCGATTTTGACTGGGTGCATTTTATACATAGCGTGAAGGTACTTATAAAAAATAGTAAAAAAAAAGATTGAACTCAAAACTAAGTATGTATACAATTCTGGAGTGATTTTACTAGAAGCAAACAAAGATTTTAATAAAGAAATTTGTAAGGAAGAAATTTGTTTTTTTGGTATGGTATGGTATGCTCATGTCAGGAACAATGTAATAAACTATTGTTCTTTATAGAAAATACGCTTCGGTATAAGTGGTGTTTATGAAGTTGCTTCCCTGCATGGAATATCTAATGACCATAATTACCTTAAACTACCTATCTATCCTGGACCAATATATCCTAAAATAGAATTGAGTTATAATACATCCCATACAGATAAATATTAGGTACTGCTGCCCGCGCGCGACCACGCTCGCTTGATCTTGATTTCCGTAGGAACCTGTACTTTTCCCGCGGTAAATTATAGCCTGTAGCCTTCCTTGATAAATAGGCTATCATATATTGTATTAGATATGATCTAATATAATCATCTAATGTAGATATAAGTTTTGGCGCTCGTAATACGAACTTTGACAGCCGTAGTTTAGGACCTCACGCTACAGTAGCGCCATCTGGTGAAACAAAAAACGATAGCCCTCATTACCTACGCTCGCTTGCATATGAGATGGAATCTAATAATAAAGAGGACCTCCCGGCTGTCCCTTTAAATATATATATATATTTAATTTTAACTTCCTGTTATTTTTCTGTTTTTTGCACCTACTATGTTTTGTCTCTGCATCACCCTAAGGTAGACTGGTAGAAAATGCCTAAGGCATTAAGTCCGCCTTTGTACGGTGTTTGTACATAAAGTTTTATAAATAAATAAATATGTATGTATTTAAAATTATATAAGTATGTATATCAGTTGTCTGATTACCATAACACAAGCTCTGCTTAGCTTGGGATCAGATGGCCGTGTGTAAGATGTCCCAGGATATCCGTACTTCCGTACTAATATTATAAATGCGAAAGTAACTCTGTCTGTCTGTCTTTCTGTCTGTCTGTCTGTCTGTCTCTTCTTCACGCCTAAACCACTGAACCGATTTGAATGAAATTTGGTACAGACATAGTCTGGGACCCGAGAAAGGACATAGGATAGTTTTTATCCCGGAAATTCCTCGGGAACGGGAACTATATAACGCGGACGAAGTCGCGGGCAAAAGCTAGTTTATTTATAAAAAAAAAACTTGTACAATGGTTTTTTTTTTTGGTGAGTTGGAAATCATCCAATGACTGCTATCCCGTCCTGGGTGCGGCGAGAGGGCGTGTCAGACTCTTACTGACTAAAACCCACTCATGTTCCTTCGATTGCCCTTTATGTTCCAGGGTCACGGTAACCACTATAAACATTCCGCAACCCCGGCAGGCGTTGGCCCTGTTGGGCCCCTTCCTGTGCTGACTCCTTCTCTTTGAGGCGCGCGTGGAACACTAACGCGCCGTCGACGCGGTCCTGGTCCTAGCCGGGCGGCGAGCTACCCATCGCTCGCCATCCGCAGAACCGCGCCTACGGTGGCCGGTAGTAGTCTTGCGACTCTCGACGTCTTCGCCTGGGTCTTAGTCCGGGGCGAGAGGCTCGTCGTTGCCTCTCGCGCGCCGCCGCTTCCTTCACTAGCATAACTGCTTCGCAGAAGGAGGTGACGGCATCCCATTCCGTCTCGCCCCGAAGCATGGCCTGAACCAGCGCCGGGCGCGAGAGGTCACCGCCGCCGATCGCCTCTACGAGGACACGTCGATGCTCCGCCCATGATTTTGTACAATGGTAACCTAACAACTAGTAAACATACATTTATCATCTTTTCCCTAGCCTTTTCCCAACTATATTGGGGTCTTTATAAATACACTAGCTTTTGCCCGCGGCTTCGCTCGCTTTAGAAAGAGACAAAAAGTAGCCTATGTTACTCTCCATTCCTTCAACTATCTCCACTTAAAAATCACGTCAATTCGTCGCTCCGTTTTGCCGTGAAAGAAAGACAAACGTACAGACAGACAGACAGACACACTTTCCTATTTATAATATTAGTATGGCTTCCATCCTAACCAGATTCAGCTGGATATCAGTGTTTTACGTGAAGAGACCTATAAGACATTCAGACCTAGTCAGACTTTCTGGCTTCTGACTACCCAGAATGACTGTTAATGCTGTACGAATCACGACCGGGACCATAGGCTTTACGTGCTTTCCGAGGCACGTGGTGTCATAGACGTCAAAGGTAAACAATGGTAATTGCCCGGATTCGAACTCACAATCTCCCACACGTGAGGCGGGCGCCTTAACCACTGGGTCGTCACAAAGTTATATATACCACTAGCTGTTCCTCGCTTTTTCACCCACGTTACATTAGGTTTTTGGTTACTGCTTCGCTCCCGTGGGGCATAGCGTGATATTTTATAGCCTATGTTACTCGTGGACAATGTAGCTTTCTAATGGTGAAAGAATTTTTAAAATCGGTCCCGTAGTTTTTGAGCCTATTCATTACAATCAAACAAAGTTTTCCTCTTTCTAATATTAGTATAGATTGATATGCATATTTTAGATAAACTAAACCCAAATAGATCACAAAGTAACCGACACACAAGTAGTTAGATACTCACAAATAGGTGTCTTGTAATTTGAGCTGTGTAAATATTGAAATTTCAAACTTAATGTTTGCCCACTCGCCTAGACTTTGTTAGCTATGCACTCGAGACTGGGTTTCTTAGTCCGTACAATTAAGGCTTCTGAAGTTTTAACAAGGCTTTATTACTGAACTGTTCTTTGTTTTATCTACGTCTAACTTTCGCCCTTGGCTGCGCCCGCGTGGATTTTAAACGTCCATGCAGTATTTTATCACTTTTAAGGTATATAGCTCATTAGAGACACCCGGCAGCCACCCCGCACTGCCTCGACGCACGGCGTCAACTCGTTGTCGATGGGTGGACCACCCGCGGTCAACCAGTGGGCCACCCGCGGTCAACGAGTTGACGCCGCTTGGTCCACGAATTTTCGAGTCTGTTAATAAAATCAATCGCGGGCAGCGCGCTCGTGGCCCGCGCGTTGTCAACGAGTGGCCAACCCGCCGACCGCGCGCGAAGGGCTTATAACCGAGGCGATCCGGTGACGCTACGGAGTTGATATAGTGAGCGCATGCCTTTACAAATCCATATAAAGAATACTAGCCGCAGGAGGCGAGTCTAGTCGGTCGAGTTGGTGCCGGGTGGCTCTAATGAGCTATGGCCCTTAGGGGTCGAATTTCAAAAACTCTTTTTTTTGTGGATTCAAACTTCCATGACAGCGGTTTGGGCTGTGCGTTGATATATGAATAAACAGTTAGCCAGTCAGTTTACTATTTACAAAATGTTTACAATTTTTTTTCTGGTTACCATAGAAAAGAATAAAAGCTCTGCTTAGTTTGGGATCAGATGGCCGTGTGTGGGTGTCCCAGGATATTTATTTATTTATTAAATGTGAGGGCAATCTGCAACGTGAGAATTGCTTTTCATCAATATAAACCTAAACTATCAACTGTAGATTAAAAATTCAAAAAACGCCCGTCACACAAAATTGAAATTATAAAACAGGGAAATACCGTACACTAAACGATCTTAAACGATATTCAACATAACAAAAAGCTAAACTGACAGTTTATAAGCCATTCGTCAATCAATCAGCGGAATTGAAAGCGAATGGCTGCGAATTTAATGCGCGCATCAAATGGGCGTCGCTTAAGCCTCAAAGTGAATTACTTCGCCATTTAGTAGACGATAATCGAGGATGTTTGTGTGTACTGATTTTGGTAGGATTTGGGAATATTGTCTTTAGTAGTTTAACGTAATTATACCAGAATATTTATGGAGTTATTTTCATTGTTTGAGGAAAGTGATTTATTAGTAAACTAGCTTTTGCCCGCGACTTCGTCCGCGTAGAATAGTTCCTGTTCCCGGGGGATTTTCGAGATGAAAACTATCCTATGTCCTTTCTCGGGTCCCAGACTATATCTGTACCAAATTTCATCCAAATCAGTTCAGTCGTTTAGGCGTGAAGAAGAGACAGACAGACAGACTTAACTTTCGCATTTATAATATACTAGCTTTTGCCCGCGACTTCGTCTGCGTGGAATAACAGTTTCCGTTCCCGGGGGATTTCCGGGATAAAAACTATCCTATGTCCTTTCTCGGGTCTCAGGCTATATCTGTACCAAATTTCATTCAAATCGGTTCAGTGGTTTAGGCGTGAAGAAAAGACAGACAGACAGACAGACAGAAAGACAGACAGAGTTACTTTCGCATTTATAATATTAGTATGGATTATTACTACGAATTTTTTTTAACAAAAGTATTTTAAAAGAGTAAGTATTTAGTTTTTTGCCCATTCTTCTCTATACTAATAAACTTCTTGGAATGGGCAACTAAAGTGCCTTTGAATAGTCTATTAGAAATTAATGAATAGAATAGAATAGAATAGATTTATTTATTTGCTTAGAATGTAGGTAATACATTGAGGTGGTACAATTTGATAAGAAGCCTTATACATTCTGCCTTTCGGCATGCAAAAATTAAGTTTTCTTATAAACTAGACAAGTTGTTATGTATTAAGTTACAATTCAAAGAGAGTAAAAAAAAAAAGTTATTGTAAGTAATGATTTGACTTTGACTCTGACTTTCAGTGTTATGAGAAAAAATGAAAATACAGATAAATTTTAGCCGTTTCACTGATCAAAAACTACTAGTAGACCATTAATTTTTATATTATTCATTCTTATTGATAAAGATGAAGTTGATCTAAAATATAGAACATTCTATACCTACCTACTTTAGTTTTATACTATGCATTTTCGATACATTGGTTCCGATTCTCTTATGCACAAACTATCGTAAATTTAAGTTACGGCATGTCTTTATTCACATGGAAGATCCATGTGAATAAAGACATACCGTCCGGTCTCTTGCCATCGTCGCGTGCCAAACCGTTGGGTTCTAATACAACTGGAACGCCGACGGCAACAAGAGTGGTAATTAGAGTCTATTGTGAGATTGCAAAACTGACCTTAAATATGACGAAAATTGACATCAGATGAAGATTAATCTGTTCTAATAATAAAAACACGAATATAATTCAATTATACGTTTTATTATAAGAAATAAGTGGCTGTCATGTTGGTTCTGTTTCCGCACCTGTCTCCACGCGCCGGAGATTTGTTTTTACAAAGTTGAAGGCTATTTGAATTTCCTTTATTAAACTTTTTTGGAATTTTCACTCTGTTATCATTTAATACATTTTTACTTTCTTGTTTGAGCACTTTATATAATAATACATTGTTACGGTTTTAATTACAGGGTTTTTGTTACTAAGAAATTGTAAGTAGCAGATGTACAGTCAGCATAGTATATAAGTTTGACGGGCCTGTTGGTCTAGTGGTTAGTGACCCTGACTGCTATACCGGAGGTCGTGGGTTCGATTCCCACCCAGGACAAACTTTGTGTGATGAGCATGATTGTTTGTTCTGTGTCTGGGTGTAATTTATCTATTTACAAATTATATAAGTATGTATATCAGTTGTCTGGTTACCATAACACAAGCTCTGCTTAGCTTGGGATCAGATAACTGTGTGTGAGTTGTCCGAAGATATAAAAAAAAAAAAAAAAAAAAAAAGTATACAGGGCCGTCATATACAATTGAGGTTTTCTTGAATACCAACGAATATATTCAAATGAAATTTAACCTTATTGAAGAACTAGTCATTTGCTACTACAGTTTCGATTTTTATTAAAAAAATATCCGAGGGTTGTAGAGAAAACTTAAACTGTGTCTAACGGCCCTATATACTTATATACTTTGCTGACTGTACATAGCTGGAGTTTTTTAATTTGACAGCGAGCGATAAAAAGTTATTGGAATTTGCAAAATTACATAATGGAATTACACAAAACGTCAAATTTGAAATTGCCATATCCTGAAAACATCATATTAGCAAAATGCCATTTTTGCACAATGTTCTATTTTTTGCAATTCTCGAATTCTCTCACTCCGCACATTATGCAATATGACTTTATGAGAATATTTCATTTTAATAGTGTAATTTTGCGTCAATATATCATTTTACGAATGTGGCATTGCGCACCTAATTCAACCCTTGATTCTGGTTGTGATTTATCAACATTTGACAAACGTTACGTATAGTCAGAAATCAGAAATACTGATAATAACTTTTAATAAGAAGAACGTGGTATTGGCTGGGTTGTCGTTCACTGGATGTATTTCACTGATTTTCATTAGACTGGTTCCGAAGCAAATTTGGTCGGGAAAATGCTAGAAAAAAATGACAATAAATAGACATACTAATGTTACTATTCACCGGTAACTTAGAACGCATTATTTCCCAAAAAGTACGTTTAAAGCATGCGTGATTTCAAACAATGGAATTGCCATATATTTTCTTATCTATACTTATATTATAAAGAGGAAAACCTTGTATGTTTGTTTGTTTGATTGTAATGAATAGGCTTAAAAACTACCGGACCGATTTTAAAAATTATTTTACCATTCGAAAGCTACATTGTCAACGAGTAACATCCGTACTATCCGTACTAATATTATAAATGCGAAAGTAACTCTGTCTGTCTGTCTGTCTGTCTGTCTCTTCTTTACGCCTAAACCACTGAACCGACTTGAATGAAATTTGGTACAGATATAGTGTGGGACCCGAGAAAGGACATAGGATAGTTTTCATCCCGGAAATCCCCCAGGAACTCTACGCGGACGAAGTCGCGGGCAAAAGCTAGTACTAAATAACGCTGCAAAGCCTTTGCCAAAAAGCAGATAAAAAGTTTAGAAACAAAAGGTATAAAGTAAGAAAAATCACACTTATTTTGTTGTCTTTATCTGTTTATTGTGTTGAATTAGTTGCCAACAACAAGAAAAGAACAGAAATCTTAACGAATGGCACGCATTTTACAACCAGATAAAAAGTCAGTTATATGTATATTGCAAATCTAAGGCCAGGATATATAAATGTTACTTAGCATCACAATGTTAATATGACTTAGTTTAGTTATATCCCCGTCCGGTCTTTATTCTGCCTAGAACTTGCTCAAGCATTACAGATTTCTCGTTAAGCCAAACTAATTGTTAAGCTAAGTAATAAGTCTGCTAAGTTAAATCAAGTGCTTTGACTTAGCAAGACGTCTCAGGTCAGTAAGGTTTACTAGGTGTATTTTTGGTCTTGCACAACCCGCTTGGAGATGATTCTACCCATGAAGACTTTTATTATGGAACCAACTCTGAAATCGCGAAAAAAATATCAGCTGTTTCTAACAATAGTTCAATGCCCTCCCAACCATAATGTATGAAACAGCTGATATTTTTTTCTAGATTTCAGAGTTGTTGTTATTCGTAGAACTTTGACAGGTTGTTACGGGTAGTTAGAAGCCAGAAAGTTTGGCCAGTTTAACCAAGGAGTATCTTGTCGTCCAGTAACAGGGTTGTGGAGGTCGGGAAGGCACTGGTATTTATCTAAATCCGGTTAGGTTGAAAGGCGACCCCAACATAATCTGGAAAAGGCTTGAGAGCTGATGATGACTTGGTTGGTAAATGCTAACTTCAGTCGGTCGAAAATAATTATCTCACACAATAATATGCACATTTTCAAAACTAAAGCTTTATCTTCTTTACTTTCAGAGTTGGATTAAAAGCTGCAGTATTTTTAGTATAATGAGTGCAACAGTTTCCGCTAGTTATCGCACAAAGGCGCGGCCGCCGGAATTTTAAAGTTGATTAATTTAAGTTCACTACAAACTTCTCTTGTGGAAGTATCGTTGCTATTTTGTTTTTGAGTACTTGTTTGAGAGTACAAATTAGACTGGACTTTTTATTTATAAGCCTGTGCGGTAATTGACCAATCCATGTATCATCATTAAATAACACTTCTCCCGCCCTTTTTTTTTTTTTGGTGAGTGAGAAATCATCCAATGACTGCTCCCGTCCTGGGTGCGGCGGGAGGGCGTGTCAGTCTCTTACTGACTAAAACCCGCCCTTGTTCTTTATGTTGCCGGTAACTATTAGAAGTTTTCCGCAGCCCCGGCAGGGCAATACATGTATGATATCTACAAAGTGCATTTTTGAATCTGCAAAAAGCGGTCAGTCTGTAACCATCCTATGACTACTTACACAAACATACGATGTGTAAGTGAGAGTTGTTCTGAATAACAGTCAAGATAAAATGAAAATAACTAGCATTATTGATTGTACTATTGAGTGTTTGTCAAATTTTAAAAGTTTTACAGTTTAGAAAATGCTCCATCGTACATACATAAAATGTGACAGGTATCATCATCTTCCTAGACTTTTCCCAACTATGTTGGGATCGGCTTCCAGTCTAATTCGATTCAGTTGGATACCAGTGTTTTACGTGATCGACTGCCTATCAGACCTCCACAACTGGGCGACACGATAGCCCTTGGTTAGAATGGTCAGACTTTCTCGCTTTAGACTACCTGTAACGACTGTCAAAGTTCTACGAATGACAACCGGGACCAACGGCTTTACGTGCTTTCCGAGGCACGGGATGTCAGTGATGTCCAAGATAAACTTTAGAAAGTACAAATAAATTGAAAAAGTCACATTGGTACTTGCCCGTATTTGAACCCACAACCACGAGAGGTCACCATCGCTTATTGACATCTATAACATCAGATGCTTCTCATGAGAGAGACATGGTGACGCATCTGCATTTTCATTATCGCACTATTTAAAATGCTACCCAGTATCGCTGCTTATCGTCGGAAATAAAAATCGTATCACTTTCCTTTCCTCAAAGCCTAAACTACGGTCATGAAAATTTCCACGCAGTTTCCTTTTTTAAACTGCAGATGAGCAATAAATAAGTTTTAAAATTTCGGATATCGAAACCCTTTTTAAGTTTGTGAAATTTGTTCTTTTCGCAGCATATTTACTAGAGCGAATCCGGTGACATCGTACGCAATATTCTAACAATATTACATGCTAAACGAACTACAAAATGGTCTGAAGTTCTCGTAACCTTTATAACGTCCCAACTAACAGTATATAACAGTGTATATACCAAGGGTCAAGGGATTAGATTTGAATGTAATTTTCAAATCAGGACGGGATGTTTCACCCAACCCTGCTTTTAAGATTTTTCCTACATAAAATAAAAATAACTGCTTTCAAAAACTAAAAATGTAACAATAACTTAAAGTTTAGAAGTCGATTGATTCTATACTGTTTGTTGATTTAAATTCTACAACATTAATTACATTAAACCCCCTCATTTAATAAAAATAAAATCTCGGTTAATAAAAATATGTAAGTATTCACAGGGTTAAATTTTATAATGTAACTTGCTTTTTTCTAACTAATATTGTCCCTAAGCTGGGAAAAGCCTTACTCTTTTTCAGATTAAGTCAGTCAATTAGAAAATTGGAACTATTTTCTAACTTTCTGATTACCCATTATCTACGACCTAATCTGCTTCTATTCCGTGGTGCAGGTAATCGCCCCTTTGTGCCTATCAGCCTAGTTCTGTTATGTCTCCTGCTTGTTATGGAGGGAAGTGGAAAAAATTCTTACTCCTCCGCTGTTCTTTTCTGATTAGTTTCGTTGCGGGATCCAATACAGTTGAATCGTTTCTCCAGGACTCGTTGATCTTCATTGCTCGGCGCTTTTCTGGCGGACTTTACTGTTGATTCTGGCTTTCAGGAGTTGCAGTGGTTGGGAATAGTGTGGATTGTCTCAATAAAAAGAACGAAGCTCGTTCCTAACGGTAGGTTCCTCTCTAGATGAAAGTGCAAGAAACTCCGAGAATACTGTTTTAAAACCAATTGAATATTCCCGATAAATCGGCACAATGTGAGAACAATATTACAAGTCGTGCATGTTAAAAGAGGTACGGCGTAAAGTCGGTTTATTCCAGAAATCTCACCGACAAATCCCTACCAGTGGGGACTGTTACTTTTTTTTTTCAGAAAACCGCACTTGTTAAGTAAACTCGTGTGTTTGACTTTAGTTCTTAAGCAAGGTGGTTTCGTTAAATTCTAGTTGATATGGGAAATCATTATCTTATCAAACCCTTTATTATGATAAGTTATCGTTTGGGTGCTATTAGTTTTTAAAAAATAGATATATTTGAACTATAATTCCTAGGAATCGCTACTTGGATTATAACTTTTCCTGTGATTACAATTCTGAATAATTAGGGCTTAAACAATTATTTCAATTATAAAAAAATGTTATTGCGTCGTATTCAATTATATAACAAACCCAATAATCCCCAATAATAATTATTCAGAATTCTAATCCCGGACAATTTTAATCAAAGTAGTGATTCCGGGAATTTTAGTATATCATATCTATATTTTTAATAGTAAAAGTATCCAAATTCCGATCACTGATAACCATAGACAAATATTCAAGTCCTGTTCAGACTAGTATATTATGTAAACACCACTTTTATAACTGCATTAGTAATTCTCAGTGTACTTAAAAATTCGTGCCGTCTTACATCGTCCGTATTTTTCATTCTAGTTTTAACGCAAGTTAAATAAAGACAGAAAATATAGTACTTGTTTAGGTTGTGGTCCCAATAACGGGATTATTTTAAACTAGTTTTTGCTCGCGACTTTATTCCCGTTCCTGGGGGATTACCGGAATGAAATCTATCACATGTCATTTTTCAGGTTCCAGACTATATCTGTACCAAATTTCATTCAAATCGGTTTAGTAGTTTAGACGTGAAGAAGAGACAGACAGATAGAGTTACTTTCGCATTTATAATATTAGTATGGATTTCAATTCTAATGTAGAGTTAATAAACGAGATAGATAAACTCTAAAGTTAAAGCATTTATTATGGTCAAAAACGGTCGGGGGTCGGACCCTGTTGCTAAATTGTGATATACTTAAGCTGGTCACACTTGTATGTACATAATAAGTTAGCAATAGTTATCCATGTATTTAGATAAGTGGGTATAAATGATGTTTTTCTAAATAACAGAATAAAATTATTTCAATTTTAATATAACATCAAAGGTAAAGAAATGAGCAAAAAATGATAACGAAAAAAAAAAGTTATTTATAAAAATATTATACAGCATGTCCAAAATAGTCGAAGGGGACCGCTGAAAAATGCAGGTAAATATAAAATAGAGTAACTATTTAGAGGCATTTATGTGAAAAGGCAACTGATAAACATACTACAACAACAAACTATAATTCTCATCACATAAAGTTTGTCCTGAGTGAAAGTCGAACCCACGACCTGTGGCTTAGCAGTCAGGGTCACTGACCACTGGACTAACTGGCCCGTGATTACAAATTAGTTGCTCGAAACGATTTCAAAATATAGATATCTATGGAGAAGAACCATCAAGAAGAAACGCCACAAGGGCCTGTGCACACGGAGTTTTAATAAATAACGGTGTTTATAAAACTGTCATGAGTGTTAGGCCTAAACTGTCAACTTTAAACATATCTATATTAAAAGATCAAATACAGCCTTGACCTTTACCTAAGTGGGTACCTATATAGACGATCCGAAGCAATTTAAGATGATGAAAGAAAAAGCTAAAATTACTTCCAACGCTTGTAAAATGGAGATACATTTTTCATTAGCCGTTGCGACCCCAAGCAACGGAATCAATTTAAAAATAGTCCTAAAATATGTCTTGAAAACTCTTAACAGGGAATATATATTTTGTGTGATTTTTAATTGGTTTTAATAAACTTTTATACTATAATTGGTGCACCACTGGATTGGTTTAGGTCCTACCTCAGTGACAGAAGTCAAAAGGTTGTCGTGGGGGCACATTGCAGTGACATCTCTTTAGTTGATTATGGTGTGCCGCAGGGCAGCGTTATCGGGCCTACCCTCTTTATTATGTATATTAATGATTTGTGCTCGCTAACACTGCCCGAAGCAAAAGTATACACATACGCTGATGACACTGCAATTGTTTTCCATGGCGATTCTTGGTCTGAGGCCTGCGATAAAGCAGAAACTGGTCTAATAACTGTTGCCAATTAGTTGGATCTGAATCTTCTTACTCTCAACGTCACTAAAACTAAAGCCTTATGCTTTAGCGTCTCTGCTCGAACGGCTCCTAAAAAATCTTTTACAATAAAGCTACATAAATGCTTGACTCGTATCCGCTGTGACTGTTCTATGATTGAATGCACAAGAAGTATTAGATACTTGGGGGTTATCCTTGATAGTTGCCTAACATGGTCCAATCATATTGATGCTCTGCTCATAAGGGTTAGGAAACTTAAATATATATTTAAACGTTTGGCTAAAATTGCTAATGACAAACTAAAGAAAACTATTTACCTCGCACTGTGCCAATCCATCTTAGAGTACTGCATTGTATCTTGGGGAGCTGCTGCAAAGACCCACCTACTCAGAGTTGAGTTAGCGCAACGTGCGCTCTTGAAATGCGCTTACAGTCGTCCGTATAAGTACTGCACTGACCTCCTATACCAGGAGGCACAAGTGCTTAGGGTAAGGCAACTTTATATATTATCATTGACCTTGCGCTTTCATAGGTGTAGTCTCCTAAAAACAGTTCGAACAAAACGGTCTCAAAGATTCCTAAAGTGGAATACAATCCAATGTTACAAAAAAATAGGCCAAAAGTCTACTGAATTCATGGGACCCTTTATTTATGAGAAAATCAACTGTAAACTGAAAATAGCCACCCTCCTAAGAAAGGCATGCAGGAGAACTGTTTTGCAAATACCAAAATAGAATCTGTCATCTGTCAAACAAACTCAACAATCAATACATGACATATAAAATAGACATACTTACTATCCGTGCGAGCTAACATGGCACCTGGCTCGAACGAATGACATTTAAAGTAATAAGTGCAAAAAAGGAGTTGTTTGATTTTGTGCTAACACTATGACAGATGACAGATTACGCTAACACCAATTAAAAAATAATAAAAAATAGGAGACTCATAAAAATACTAACAAATTAATTAAAAGTAAAGAACTGCGGCTTCAAAATATTTTTTTTGTATAATTTGTACAAAATACTACGTTTACGTTACGTTACGTTTTCATTTTTGTTTTTAACAAAATACTTAGAAACAATGGTGTAAAAAAAAATTACGTGCTCGCCTGAAAATCTGTTTCTGCACATTTGCCATTTTAGTTAAACTTGTGCCGTATGTATACAGTGATGCTAACGCTACTGCTAAGACGAGAGCGGGGCGCCGCGCGGGGTCGCGGGGAAACGTTTGTTTTCGAGCCAGGTGCCATGTTATCTCGCACGAGTAGTACACATCACACATTACAGACACACACAAACACACTCACTCCACACACCCCACACACACACACACATTTGCACGCTAAGGCCCGCCGCTGATTGCAACTTTTTGTCACCGTGACTTTTTGTCACTACGTCGAGTGCTATGAAAACTATACTGAGTGCGCTCATTATGGTGACGTGATACTACGGTAACAAAAAGTTGCAGCGACAGGCAACGCCGGAGTGACGTGACTGTCACTCGCCCTGTACATTACTATGGGAGTCCGCTCACTGGTGACTTTTTGTCACTCGACCGGCGCTGGGCGTTCGGAGTAGACGTATGCTTGCTATTAAAAAGTTTGGCTGTGTCTTGTTTTTATGTTAAAGATGTCGTCTTATTTGTTAGAGGAAGACATTGACAATGAGTTGTTTTTATAGGAGGTAGAGAAGAGGCCTGCATTATATGCAAAAAATATTCTTCCTTGCTTCTGCAGAAATAGCTTTGCGAAATGTTGTATCTTGAAATGTAATTACAGGACCTACCAAAGCCAGCAACACATCGAAATAGTTTATAGACATATGAAGATAACTTTGGTGGATACTCACGTAATCCGTACTAATATTATAAATGCGAAAGTATCTCTGTCTGTCTGTCTGTCTGTTGGTCTGTTTGTCTGTCTCTTCTTCACGCCTAAACCAGTAAACCGATTTGAATGAAATTTGGTACATATAGGTATAGTCTGGAACCCGAGAAAGGGAATAAGATAGTTTCCATCCCCGAAATCCCCCGAGAACGGGAACTAAGTATGAAGTAAGTAAGAACCGCGTGGAATACACGCGGACGAAGTCGCGGGCAAAAGCTAGTTCAGAATATATAGTGTAGGATTTTTTAGTAGAGTTTTTTCCGTTTTATTTTTCTTCTACGTATTTCAAGAGCACAAATCACGGCAACCTCGTTGAAGTCCATTACAAAAATGAACGCGATTTGTCACCCAAGAACAGTTTCAGTGAGCGCATCGTGGGTGACAGCAGGTGACAGTAGCAATAAGTCACGGTGACAAAAAGTTGCAATCGGCGGCGGGCCTAAGACTTTTTAGTCTAAGAGCGTCTCGAGGTTTTAAACATACATCATGAACACTTACATAAACCCTACACATAGTATCTCCCAGCCACTGCAATACATACATTAAAACACGTGACGCTTCAATCTAACACACACTTCAATCTATCACACACATCTCTTGTTTTTGTGTCACTCTTTTGTTATTTTTACCATAAGTTTTCTTTTCTTTTTATAGTTGTTTAATTTCTGTTTTTATTGTGTC
This sequence comes from Athetis lepigone, assembly GCA_033675125.1. Classification (NCBI taxonomy): domain Eukaryota; kingdom Metazoa; phylum Arthropoda; class Insecta; order Lepidoptera; family Noctuidae; genus Athetis; species Athetis lepigone. Next base: position 8,417,986 of record CM066237.1, read on the forward strand.
GATTGGTCATCTGGACTGAAAGAGACTAGGCTCCACAACACAGGGAATCCTAGTGTGGGGTCTAGGGCTTAAAAATTTTTTTGTATAACTGTTTTTTGGCATAATAAATATTTTTCATTTTCATTTTCATTTTCAATTAATAAAATATGTTGTAGTCTGTACCACCAATATTTTTCATTACTTTAAATTATTATAATTTCATTATTACATCACTATAATTTCATTTTAAGCGAGAAATATTAATTTTCCATTGAAGTTTTTTATCCGTGGAATATTTCCTTTTGATGTTGAATGCTTTAAAAATCTACAATACATGTCATAAAGTGGATTTTTGTCAGTAAAAGTATGACTCTCCTTCCCGCTGTTTGTTTGTTATGTTTTCTCCCGCCCAGGGCAGGAGAAAACATTTGACGATTTGCCATCAATAAAATAGTACAATATTCTCCTCGCCAGCATTGGGACCCAACCCCATTGCATGGTAGTTGCAAAAGGGGCGTCTCAGGCCAGAATTATTGATGGGCCTCCAGTGGTGCGGTGACGTACCACTTAGTCTTCGGACCCTATCCACTGCAACAGATAGTGAAGCGTTATAGATAGACTTGCTTCCTGATAGCGGTATAAAAGGAAAGGTCGGAGACTATAATTTATAAGGCGCTAATAATGTACTGTGGGCTCTGAAATGTGAAAAAACCCGTCGCTGCATACATTTTGAACTTTTTTTAGGGTAGATTTTGGGAATAAGCCTTTTGTTTGACATCGCGTTCGTCCGTCGATAAAGTCGTCTCACTGATGGCGAGCTGAGATTCATAAAAGAATAAAATAACGTTAAAAATTAAAGGTTTTACTTAGGTACATCATCATCAGCCGATAGACGTCCACTGCTGGACAAAGGCCTCCCCCAAAGATTTCCACATGCACCGGTCCTGCGCCACCCACATCCAACGATACCCGGCGATCTTGATGAGGTCATCGGTCCATCTTGCGGGAGGCCTGCCCACGCTGCGTTTACCGGTACGCGGCCGCCACTCGAGAATCTTTCTGCCCCAACGGCCGTCAGTTCTACGAGCTATTTTTCCCGCCCACTGCCACATATGTAACTTAGGTTAATTTATTCTTATTTTTAATGAAAGAAGAAAAATAAAATCATTAATATATTTACGACAATAGGTAATAAAACAAACTTATTTTGAATAAAAAAAAGCACTTACATTTCTTTTGACAATTATTTTATCTCGATGTAAATTCATTGAACCCCGCAAAAACTGGATAAACAAAATTAACTTTCGCAGAAGTCAAATCCTTAGTACTGTTATTCCCTCCTCTCTTATCTTCTTTCTGTTAAGTGATAATAAACACTGGCTTTAACTCGATTTAAAGAGATTTTCATAATTCAACGACGATTTCAGGCCACTTAACAAACTGCATTTGTCTCTTTAAATTCAAGTTTTATTTGTTTAGCTAAGATAATTTAAATAAATGAGTTTGGATTAGCACTTTTCACTTTATCATGAATATTTTCAGAGTTGTAAACTTGTTAGCTGGAAATCATTTTTTTTTGGTGAGTGGGAAATCATCCAATGACTGTTCCCGTCCTGGGTGCGGCGGGAGGGCGTGTCAGACTCTTACTGACTAAAACCCACTCATTCCTTCGATTGCCCTTTATGTTCCAGGGTACGGGTCACGGTAACTATTATAAACATTCCGCAACCCCGGCAGGCGTTGGCCCTGTTGGGCCCCTTCCTGTGCTGACTCCTTGTCTTTGAGGCGCGCGTGGAACACTAACGCGCCGTCTACGCGGTCCTGGTCCTAGCCGGGTGGCGAGCTACCCATCGCTCGCCATCCGCAGAACCGCGCCTACGGTGGCCGGTAGTCGTCTTGCGACTCTCGACGTCTTCGCCTGGGTCTTAGTCCGGGGCGAGAGGCTCGTCGTTAGCTGGAAATCATTACATAGTATAAAAGTCGCTGTAGCATGTCCCTATACACGGTGGAAAGTTTCAATGGGGCCTGGAAAAAAAAACTAACTAAAATCGATGAGATGTATTATTTTACTTAAAAGTAACATTCCTTTAAATAACAATACGTCACATTGTTTTAATAATTTAAGCTTACATAGGCACAGACAGCGGAGAGCGACTTTATTTTATTCTATGTATTGATACATGCAAATTATTCCAGAGAAAAGCCGGAATTTCCGGATTTTAATAATATATTATAATAACATTGATAATGTTTAAGTGACTTTTGATAAAGCTCAATTATATAAATAATATAAATAAATAAAATCTGTTTTTTCGACTGTATCCCTTTTTTAACTGTTCAAAACGGCTGAACTGATTTTAAGTAATCTAGAGAACGTTAATAAAATATTTTAAATGATTTATTTGAATCTACATTAGAGCCAACCACGGTAAGCAGGGCCGCAAGCAGAACTACTTCTTCAATAAATTATTTAATTATGGTTTAATTACAAGTGTAAACTATGAATTATTGTGTCTGAATAAGTCTGGAACTAATGAGCTGATATTCAAAAGCCACCCTACTATTCAAATACAATTAGGTACTTTTCCATTCTGTCTGTTCTAATTTCAGTCGTGACGAGAGATATTAGTAGTGTTTAGGTTTTAATACAAAGTTCTTAGAAAACAAAAAAACAAAAACTTTGGGTTATTATAAAACAATGATCAAATTACGACTACTTTTTCTAGTAAACTACACGAGATTGATAAATAAAAAAACCAATATATAATATACGAATGTGCGACTCAGACCCTCAGACTTGTGCGTAGATAGCAATTTGTATTTACTCTTTATAGTAAATAAACATTAATTAATAGTGTTTGCAGAGTGTCATTTATCTATCACCTGCAATCAACTACCTGGGGTATCGTCACAGGCGAGAACCTCAACAGTCACTGAACACTAAACTAACAAAATATTCACGGTATCTCAGCTATTTACACACTTATATAGGTTACAGAATGAGGTGTTATGCTCTATATTATATTAACTTGCTTAACAATTAACACTTTGTACCGATTCAGTACAGCCCTTGGTATCGATTCTGAATTACAAAAGTATTTAGCACTGATAGCTATATTTCTTAAATGTTCCTGTAATATTATTGATCAAATTATATATCATCGAAAGAGCAATTTCGAGCTTCAGTATGTGAATAGTGCATTAGAGTTTTGGTGAATCACAATAATAGTTCTTCACCTCTAAACAAATGACATTGTAGAATAGATGATATAATAGAATAGATCATTAAGTGTTACAGTAGCTGGCCAAATTATTAGGGACAGTGTCATGATTTTTGTATTATGAAGTTGGATTGATTTTTTCAGAAAAGTGATTGGTTGTAGACTTCAGTGGTATTTTTTATTCAAACCCCTTATTATTTAAGATTATAAAAATAAGAAATATGAAGCTGAAATTAAACCTGGTAATTTGTTTTAAAAAATAACGCATTTATAAGTTGAAAGTAAATATTTTGTGTATAACTTAATATTTTGCGACGCCGCCGCCAACAGCTCGTATAAGACGTTTTATACGTTCTATACATTATATAACAGGTTGTTTAGGCTTGTGTCATGATAAAACTCATTTCTATGAACTGCAATGAGCTGGTGTTTAGTGGTTACGAAGTGCTAAACGATAGCCCTCTTGATGAGCTTCTGCATGTTCACAATAGAGTTCGTATCTGGTGAATTATCTAGTTAGTGCAAAAAATATTTATTTATTTTTCAGACAGGAATGCTTCAACACTCTTGGCCTTGATATACGATGTAGAATCGTGCATAAAATTTAACTCTCCGGCTACTGGGCACCCATTCTTCGACTTGCGGAAATAATTCAGTTTCTAGTACTAACTTGTACAGATCTTGCCTTGTAGTCACTTTCACGAAATATAGGCACCCCATGCTTTTAGCTGAGATGTTAAATCACACAATGATGCTACCTGGTTGTTAAGTTTTCCCTAAAAAGCAAACTGCATGGAGCTGTTGTCGAACAATTCCACGATGTGTACGACTGCAAATGAGCTCTTATCGACCTCCACTTGAAAAAAATATTCGTCGGAGAGGCATACACAGAAAATAATGCAATAATTACTAAAAAGTGTATTTCAGACGTATGGGAATAATAAAAGTAATATTATTAACCGATTCCAGTCTGCCACTGTCATACTTCGGTGTTGCCAGGCCTTCTGCAGTCGTTTATACTTCACGGTCTCGGTGAGGTGCGATTTTTTGATCGGCCGGCGATTTATCCAATTCTTCTCGGCCAACCTCCGTCAAACTGCCCGATAGAATACTTCTATTTTCTTGTCTTATCCCTCGTTTATAATCGTAGTCAGGGAAACAATACACTTTTTATCATGTTTTAGGCAGATATCTCTGTTTTTAAGGTCAGAACAAAGAGTGGTTATCCGTTTTTTGCCACATTTTTTCACACTCTGTGTTTTTAGAAGTTTGTTCTGATCAGATTTTACTTTAATACTGTTTACTTCAGACTTTTAGACACCTGTAATAGCTGTGAAATCTTTCAGAGAATGTGTGAAATACAGAAACAACGTTATTATTTTTATAAACTTTCATAGAGACGTGTCTACAGCTTTGTCCATTTTAAAAAGGCGAAATTTTAAACGTATCACGTAATATCGTTCTCAAAACCTAATATTTTGTATTCAATTTAAGAAAAATAGGACATCATCAGAAACAATATCTGCGGTTTGGTTAGTTTTAACAGAAACATCTTGTAAAATTAAAACCAAAAATAGTTTTTGCCATCAATGAAACAAAAGTCATTTTCAACTGAAGTTAACAAAATTGCTACATATTATAAGCGATATCACTTTTTTTGAAAATGACTCGATCACATGGTGGTATCACATATCAAAATTAATAATAATAATACCAGGAGTAAAACCATATCAGAAAAACTTATATAACATTATTTATTTTCTTGAAAAAGGTGTTTGAACAAAAAAATGTTGCTCAATGAATACTGTCCCTAATAATTTGGCCACCGATGGTAAATAGGCGAGACGACGAAAAAAAGTAATTAGTCCGTCTTGAGATTATTAAAAAAATTTTGACACGTATTTTTTCTTTTTTACACGACTGCCCAAAAAAAGGAGTGTTATGTTTTCAAGGTTCATGTATGTATGTATGTATGTATGTATGTGAGTTTCTTTATTCCACCATAACTTCTTAATGCCTGAACCGATTTAGATGTATGATGTATCGTTACAATCCGTACATAGTTCCGAGTAACATAGGCTAGTAAAAATTTGGAAATTCAACCCCTGTGTGTGTAAAATAGGGGATGAAAGTTTGAACGAAAATCTGTCGTTATTGATTGAAGTAAGTTACTGGAAACTTGGTGTTTACCATTTTGGACGGAGATAAAAATTTAGAAATTCAACCCCTATGTGTGTAAAATAGGGGATGAAAGTTTGAACAAAAATCTGTCGTTATTGATTGAAGTAAGTTACTGGAGACTTGGTGTTTACCATTTTGGACGGAGATAAAAATTTAGAAATTCAACCCCTATGTGTGTAAAATAGGGGATGAAAATTTGAATGAAAATCTGTCATTATTGAAGTTAGTGACTGGAAACTTGCTGTTTACCATTTTGGACGGAGATAAAAATTTAGAAATTCTACCCCTATGTGTATGCAATAGGGGATGAAAATTTGAACGAAAATCTGACATTACTGAAGTTAGTGACTGGAAACTTGGTGTTTAACTTTCCGGACGAAAATAAAAAAAAAATATTTTTTCCACCCTTAATTGGGGTAAAATATGGGATGAACGGGCTTATTGGACGATTCGCACGAATTTAACTCGCACAAAACGTGCGAATCGACTCCTTTATAAAAATATTATTTTTCTGTAGGCGATTCGCACAAAGTTCATTTATTGGCGTGCGAATCGACACCTTCACAAATATTTAGTAGGCTATTCGCACACATATTGTTTTTTTTTTGTTATGAAATGCAGTTAAGATAAAGTACACTTGAGTACAGAAGTAGTAAGGTCAAATGTGTTTTACTCGTAATAGATAAAAAATGAGGTGCCTGGACAGAAAACCTCCTCGTGTGCCCGAGGGCTGGAGTTCGCTTAAGGATTCTTTCGGGGCGAAGATCAGTCCTCGGGACGGTGCACTTTGGAAGGTGGGCAACGACTCGTCACTGAGTACGGTGTGCCTGGGGGGTCTTGTTGCCCGCCTGCGAATGTTCTGTCGCGGATGACTTCACCACCTGTCCCTCTGAATGTAGCAGAGGGCAGTGTGTGTTGGAGTCGGGGAACGGGCTCTGCGTGCACTCACCCTGCCGCAGAGCAGGCAGTTGGGGGTCGTCACCTCCTCCTGTCACCGTTGTTGTCGTAGCCCCGAAGATTGTTACGTTCATGTCTCTGACTTTCGACGGGGGTCGAGGGCCTTGGCTTAACCGCCCGGGCCGCGAGGAAGACCACCTCTATAAAAAATTACCAAGTTCTGGTGCGTGGCGAAGATACGAATGGCTGAGGAGTAGTGTCATTTATAACTTGCGTTTGCAGTTATGGATGGCGCATCAGTCTCTAGCGCACCCCCAGCCAGGGAACTGGTGGACCCTCTGGTTGGGTTATAAATGTACTCTTGCCCAGGGTAATGCCCAGTTGTAATGCGTTGAGGTCCTCGGTGCCGTTCCACCACTTCCCCCGTGACACGATAACGTGATTAAAGTCTGGATATAACGCTATGACTGGTCCTCATGGCTCCAGAAACCTCAATTTGGGTAGTGCCAACTTAAACAGGATATTGACACCCTTGTTTTGAGTATGCAGAACCGCTGCAGATGTGTCAGGAGAGTCTCAGGTGGATCCACGGATTATTAATTTTAAGTTTTCAACAATTTTTATAAAAAATATAGTTGTTTTGTTTAGGTTTTGATGTTTCAAAAATAAAGTTAAGATTGAAATTTTATCAGAGTTTTCCTCTTCTTTTAACTTTTTTTAAATGTATCTTCATCTAAAAGTTTATTATCAGATTAGATAGGATATTAAACAAGGTTTATTTTAATGTGTAGGTGTCTTAACAAAAAGTTAATAGAATTTTATTTAGGTTTAATTGAATTATCCCTCCCTAGACCATGTTGATGTGTGTAGATTGTGTTTTTACTTTCTATCTATTATGAGTAAAACACATTTGACCTTACTACTTCTGTACTCAAGTGTACTTTATCTTAACTGTATTTCATTATAAACCATATGTGTGCGAATAGCCTACTACATATTTGTGAAGGTGTCGATTCGCACGCCAACAAATGAACTTTGTGCGAATCGCCTACAGAAAAATAATATTTTTATAAAGGAGTCGATTCGCACGTTTTGTGCGAGTTAAATTCGTGCGAATCGTCCAATAAGCCGATGAACGTTTACATCAGAATTAAAAAGAATTTAATATATATAATACAGCAATACGGCTTAATGTACGAAGTGAAGGCAGTGGATACTTCTGTAGAAGCCAAAACTTACGGACAGCGGCCGAAACCAGAGTTTTTACCTTCCGATCCAAATAAAACAGGAGGTATCGTCATATCAGGAAGGGGGCCAACGCCTGCCGGGGTTGCGGAATGTTTATAATAGTTACCGTGACCCTGGAACATAAAGGGCAATCGAAGGAACATGAGTGGGTTTTAGTCAGTAAGAGTCTGACACGCCCTCCCGCCGCACCCAGGACGGGAGCAGTCATTGGATGATTTCCCACTCACCAAAAAAAAAAAAAAAAGGTATCGTCATATTTTTGAAGATTGGTATCAGATCTAGAGTAATGTTAAGAAAAAATATTAACGTTGGACACGGTTTAGTAAACGGTGCTATGGGAGTCGTTAGAAAATTTGAATGGCCATCACTACGACGTGATCAACTGGAATCTGGAGAATGACCACAAGCCGTGTTTGTTGAATTCGACGATAAAACGATACGTGGAAATACCATCGTACTCGGTGTCAAAATAGAAGCTAGTACATTCGAATTCGACGCATTAAGGGGTCACGGCAAAGTTGAGCGGCGCATGCTACCACTAATATTATGTTGGGCCGTGACAGTCCACAAACTACAAGGGACGACATTGGATAGAGCCGTCGTGGATCTAGGTCTTTAAATTTTTGCCAAGGGCCAAGCTTATGTCGCGCTTAGTCGCGTGAGGCAGCTAGATGGTTTGGCAATCAGTGTTCTAGATCCACGTAAGCTTCTCCACGAGCCACACGACAAAAAGTCTCTCGATGAACTACATCGCCTCAGAAACCTTTAAGAGCGCGGCGACCGATTATTTTCCATACAAACGTAATACCAAAATCATTTGCAGTTCGACCATATTTCCATCATATTATGATGATGTTCGGGTTTAGACAGTTTTTATAAACCTAGATTCCTACGATTGTTATTTTTTTTAATTACCTAGTATAAAGTTTAAACGAAATTGCATTTCGTACATTTTTACAGCTTAAATGGCATGTTTTCTCAACTTCAACCAAGGTATTTCCATTGTTATAGATATAGGTAATTGTTGTTATGGCAATTTTTAACTTCCGTCTGTGCTTCCGTCTTAAACAATAGAGTCGAAATTCGAATGGATTCGAGAGCTTTCCTTCGTATTCCAGAAATATTTTTTTTTATATATAATGAATCCGTTATTTCAGACTGAATAAGCCCATAGGTAATTACCTTAACCTAACACACACAAGTAATACATTTGTGTTAGTAATAAAACTTAAATCTATGTTAGTAGCACTTCACTACGTTGCACTATAGTCTTTGTGCACTCCGGTGGAACTTGTTCGCAGAACACCACGTTCTGTAGCCAAAAGCTACTTTAGAACCCTACGAAGCGACTACATTGTTCTAGAAACGTCTTTCTCGGGAATATTCCTGGCTCAGAGTATAAAAGAATTGCCCCGACCGGAAGAAACTTAATTGTCTGGTTAAGCAGTAATAAACAGCGGTAATAAACATGTGATAATTATTGTGATAAGTGACATAGGTACTCTGACAACCTTTGCAAAATTTTAACGGATTTTAATATGTAAGATACATCATGATTGGTTACTGTCGTGGTGCTAAATTGTTATTGTTTGTAGTTTACTTGTAAACCGACATTTAATTATCCACGAAGTAACAATATTAAAGGAACGTATCACTAAAAGGTACAAAATAATAATAATAATAATAATAATATCCTGGGACAACTCACACACGGTCATCTGATCCCAAACTAAGCAGAGCTTGTACTATGGTAACCAGACAACTGATAAACATACTTATATAATTTATAAATACATACATATTATAGATAAATCACACAAAATAAAAATAAATAATTAAAAAAATTAAAAAAAACACGACTGCCATGACAAAAAAGAACTAAAAGACAAAAAACAAGATTTTTCATAGAAAATTATTATAATTATTATTGTTTACATAAAAAGTAAAAGGTCGCTCATTCAGTCACGGGCTCTATAATTATGAAAAATCCAAAACTAATTGATTAACAAAACTAAAATTTTCGTAGCAGTCGGGGGACCTTTCCGCAGTATTTGAGTATGTCCGCAAGGCGGTCCCCCGACTGCGATGAAAATTTTAGTTTTGTTAATCAATTAGTTCATAATTATAGAGCCCGTGACTGAATGAGCGACCTTTTACTTTTTATGTAAACAATAATATAATAATTTTCTATGAAAAATCTTGTTTTTTGTCTTTTAGTTCTTTTTTGTCATGGCAGTCGTGTTTTTTTAATTTTTTTAATTATTTATTTTTTCTCGTAAACGAAAAATGACGACGATACAGTGCGTTGAAGTTGTGCGTGACGACACGATCAGATACAATTTTTGCATTACGGCGGCGTCAAAATCCCCCACTATGCCCCGACTCCAGAACTTTGTTGTTCTTTATTTTTGTATTTTTTTATTATTTTGACGAAACAAAAAATACGTATCCCGTATTTTTGGCCGATCTACAAGACGGACTAAACAGAATGCCATTTTTTTTACCCGACTACGGCAAAGCCAAAGGAGGTTATGTTTTTGACAGGCTATGTAAGTATGTATGTATGTATGTATGTATGTATGTTCATCTGTTCCACCGTAGCTTCTAAACTACTTGTCAGAAATAAGCAAACGAGGTATCGTTAGAAGCGTCTTGATTGTCCGCAGGTTATAGGCTATGTGACGTATCACTGTATTCAATGTAGCGCCCTCTAACGGATAATAAAGACATGAAAAATAAAAAAAAATACGATAAACCTACCGTGTTTGGTATCATTGGAAAGGGGTTTACTAGTGCTTTTCAAATATATATAACACTTACTTGTCACTCGCCAGAAATGGTCAAAAAAAAATAAAATAAAAATAAAGTTAAAAAACTAAAACCCGACTACAACAAAAAGTGATCTAAAAAGTATGAAACAAGAAAATATTTCTCACAGAAATCAAGACATAGGTACAAAATGGTCAAGGGAAGCCGTGGTTGCATGCCATTGTAATTCATATTCACCGCACCCACATGGTATTATATAGGCATGCAACCACGGCTTCCCTTGACCATTTTGTACCTATGTCTTGATTTCTATGAGAAATATTTTCTTGTTTCATACTTTTTAGATCACTTTTTGTTGTAGTCGGGTTTTAGTTTTTTAACTTTTTTATGTTGTCGTCATCCCTATTGACATAAGCTAAAACCAATTTGACATCTCGTATGAGTTTTTTTATTACTTTAATCATTTGGGCACCTTTATAACGCACAGCGTATCTCAGTCTCCTCGAACCCTAAGACAAGATAGTAATTACAAACAATCAAAACAATGGATCGGGTTGATAAAGTCGAACAACTATCTTGCAAAGTTGGTAGTCGGCTTACTTAATATGTGGTGGAATGTATCTATATTGTTCTTGCTCAGCTTCAAAACGCTAAACAACTTTCTCCTAACAGCCTCATACTGAATTTGCACATTAATAAATGATGCATATCTTCTACAACTCCATTACCATATATTCTACAATAAATAAATAAATAAATATCTCGGGACAACTTTACATGGCCATCAATTCTAAACTAAGCAGAGCTTGTACTATGGTAATCAGAGAATTGATAAACATACTTATATAATTTATAAATACATACGTATTATTGATAAATTACACCCAGACACAGAACAAACAATCATGCTTATCACACAAAGTTTGTCTTGGGTGTGAATCAAACCCACGACCTCAGGTTTAGCAGTCGGGGTCACTAACCACTAGACTGTTGCATCACGTTTGTCGAATTCATGTAAACTACTGACAGCACAGCCAATAAAAGTAAAAAAATGCGTTTAGACTATAAGAAGTTGAATTTCGGGAACATAAAAGAAAACTAAAGCATGTCTGTGAGATTTTTTTACTTTTCATAATGTGCTTTGAAAGCAATTTCTATTGCATGTTGCATGCCTATATACCATGTGGGTGCGGCGAATATGAATTACAATGGCATGCAACCACGGCTTACCTTGACCATTTTGTACCTATGTCTTGATTTCTGTGAGAAATATTTTCTTGTTTCGTACTTTTTAGATCACTTTTTGTTGTAGTCGGGTTTTAGTTTTTTAACTTTATTTTATTTTAACAGTTTTGGTGTTTAAATATACTGAGCCGCCGTCAGAAATTAAGATTTCCTATTCTTAAGCTGTCTAAATTAAATTCTGCAAACAACCGAATTTCATGTGGATCTTGAAGTATTTTTTATCCCTCTATACATTGAACTCCACTGAGAGCAACATAGGCCTGTTCTTTAGCAAACATGACCTTCCTAAATCATTAACTGTTTTATCGAGAGAACAACTTTGTAGTTTATGGACGGTACAGCTCCAAAAAAAGTACCAGCAAAAGCATTTTACGCTGATCTTTTCCAGATCCCTTAATCTATCGAATTCAGTGAGACAAGGCTTGATTCAGAAAATATTGTCATTATCAACATTATATATATGCAATGTCAAATAGTATGAAAACAGAGCTTGGCTGTTCTTCGTGTTTCAGCTCAAGCTCAATCGCGACAAAATAAGTACAAGTTCCAAGATCAGTTTCCCTGCTCTGACATTGTTTAAACAGAATCTACAAAAGTGTTATTATTGCTTGGCGCTTATTTTGGCTTAGTTTACAGAAATCGAACATTTTAATAAGTGCTGCTTAGCTGCAAGATGTTCCAACTGTTTCAAGCAGTACAAACTCAAACTCAAATTCTTAATTTCAAATAGACCAATAACTTTAGAACGTCAAAAATAAAGAAAATTGTATCTAGTTACCCATTCCAATTGGGCAAGAAACTCCATACTTACTCTTTTATCATAATGTTGGTACAATATTATTTGTACATGGTTAAGTGTGAGAGTTGTTAGTTTGTGAGTAATTTGAGTTTAAAAAAATAAGATCTTGAACACCTGATGTGGAACTCCAAGAGCCCAGCTACACTATAACACAAAGACTACACTATAACATATACAAGAATGACGTCTTAGCAAGGGATATTCAGCCTGATGAGCACTCTATGTGACGTGTATAAATTTAAGATCTTGAACACCTGTTGTGGAACTCCAAGAGCCCAGTTACACTAAAATATAAAGAATACACTATAACATTTATTAGAATGACGTTTAAGCAAGAGTGGTTCAGCCTGATGCGCACTCTCTGTGACGTATAAAATTGGAGATCTGAAACACCTGATGAGGAATTCCAAGCGCTCAGCTACACTATAACACACATAAGAATGCCGTCTTAGCAAAAGGTGTTCGGTCTGATGTGCGTTTCCTGGTGTCCTATGAAACTCGAAGATCTAACATAATGTGATGTAGAACTAAATCAAAGTTATCACTAACTTACCTGTATAATTATAAAATAAGTTAAGAGCAACCTCCACGCGTTGCAGGCAATTACAGTGTAGGACTTATTCTCGATGAAAATTCGATGAATCATTGTAAATTAACTCTACTAGCCAAAACTCTCATTTTTTTTTATTTTATCGAATAAGTATGACTTCGGACTTATGTTATTTGAGTGTTTAATTTCCTTTTCCATTTATCTTCGTGGCACGGTAGCCTACCCGATTACGCAGGGGAGTAGTCACTTAGATCTTATTGACCAGGTATCAGAATAAAACTTTATCCGTGCCTAGAAAGAAGTCAAATCTTTCCCAATGTTCCAAAAGAGCTAAATGATTGAGGATCACAAGATCCCAAGAATCTAGACCAAAAAGCGTCAGGAGAAACTTGATACTGTTCGAGAACATCAGGCTGCAACTCGCTCTGTATATACCTCTTCTGATCGCGAAGAACGCCTGCGTTCTCAGCGTATTTACGCATCTACGTACAGGTCTTTAGAGACCAGTGAAGAATATGATGCGCGACTGACAGCTGATCGTGAACGACAGCATTGTCTCGCGACTCGCAGTCGTTGACGGATAGACAATTAAGCTTGAGTTCTCAGTGTATCTACGCATCTGCTTCAAGGTCTCTAGATGTAAGTACAGAACGTGATGCGCAACTGACCCCTGATCGTGAGCGACATGTATTGGTCTCGAGAATCAGAGACGTTTACCGATACAGAATCACGCTTGAGTTGACTTTCAGAAATGAAACATTTTGAACGTCTCGTTTCGTCTCGCACATCCCGCTGTTTCCCCGCCCTCGGGCCTTAGAATTCGACATTAGACGTTTCAGATTTTCAATTTTGACGACACCGTTGTCGCTGGCATTAGCAACAGGATTCGCACACTTATTTCATTCGACAATAATTATTATTCTTTTCTTGGACAGAATCTTCCAAATTATCATATTTTTGTTGACATTATTTATTCTTATAAATGTGTTATAAATTTACTTTCGTTAGTTTCAATATATAACAAGGGATCTTATTGCAACATTTTAATACACAGTACCCCATGAAAGATGTATTTACATTAGATAGTCTAAAATATGGTTGAGCTAGTTTATCTTTATTTCTGGTATTAAAATTATGTCTATTACCTACTAAACTAAAGGTGTGTTAGTTTTTCCTTACAAACATGATGATTGCATAAATAAATTTTCCTTTCAAATGATACCAAACACGGTTGGTTTATCGTATTTTTTTTTATTTTTCGTGTCTTTATTATCCGTCAGAGGGCGCTACATTGAATACAGTGATACGTCACATAACCTATAACCAGCGGACAATCAAGACGCTTCTAACGATACCTCATTTGCTTAGTTCTGACGAGTAGTTTAGAAGCTACGGCGGAACAGATGAACATACATACATACATACATACAAACATACATACATACATACATACATAGCCTGTCAAAAACATAACCCTCCTTTGGCTTTGCCGTAGTCGGGTAAAAAAGATGATAAAATGATGATCAATGATATGATTCAGTATGTTATGTAGTAGTACTACTATTAGACTATAGACAGTAACTTGACTCGTCTAAACCGGCCAGTGCTACTGGTGTGACAATGAACAGCAAAACTTATTATTAAACTAGCTTCTGCCCGCGGCTTCGCTCGCGTTAGAAAGAGACAAAAAGTAGCCTATGTTACTCTCCATCCCTTCAACTATCTCCACTTAAAAAAATCACGTCAATCCGTCGCTCCGTTTTGCCGTGAAAGAAAGACAAACAGACAGACAGACAGACACACTTTCCCATATATAATATTAGTATGGATAACTATCTAGGGACAATTCACACACGGTCATCTGATCCCGAGCTAAGCAGAGCTTGTGTTATGACGACCAGACGACTGATACATATGAACATACCGTAGATAAATTATACTAAGACACAGAAGATTCATGCTCATCACACAAAGTTTGTCCTGGGTGGAAGTCGAACCCACGTCCACCGGTTTAGCAGTCAGGATCACTTAACACTAGACCATTGGCCCACCAAAAATTGTAATAGTATGCTTGCATTATTAATTATTAAAAAAATCTGTCAAAAAATGAAAACCGGTACCTACGGAATGTAACAAACATTTTTTAATTATTTTGCTTACAAAAAAGTAACGTGTCTATTCTCTTGTGAACATAACACACGTACCGTAATATGTTCATTGAACTTGTTCCATTCCGTAAACTGTTCCAACCAAACGTTTGAAGGCTTGGTAATTGAAAACAGAACTTTGATTTCGGTTATTCCAGCTTTGCATGGCGAGAAATTGAAAATTACATTTGTGAACAAAAGCTAAAATCCGCTTTTGGGTTACACATATTTTTGTAAATTATTATGTATAGAAATACTGAACAGGTGTAGTGCTATATATAATTATGACTTATCTGTATCCTGGTTATTTTATTGTAATTGTTTTTTTTTATTATTTTCTATATTTCTATTTATTATTTATTATTATATTGGTTATTTTAAATGAATATAGAAATTAAATTTCATTAAGTACACTGCTCCCGTCCTGGGCGGGGCGGGAGGTTAGACTTTTACTGACTAAAACCCACTCATGTTCCTTCGGTTGCCCTTTATGTTCCGGGGCACTATTATAACCATTCTGCTAAACCATTCAATTGTTAGGTTCTGACTGCTCTTTGAGGCGCGCGTGGAAGACTAACGCGCCGTCGACGCGGGCTTGGTCCTAGCCGGGTGGCGAGCTACCAATCGCTCGCCGTCCGCAGACCCGCGTCTATGGTGGCCGGTAGTCGTCTTGCGACTCTCGACGTCTACGCCTGGGTCCCTGTCCGGGGCGCGAGGCTCGTCGCTGGCTGCCTCGCGCGCGCCGCCGCTTCCTTCACCAGCATAACTGCTTCGCAGCAGGAGGCGACGGCTTCCCATTCAGTCGCGCCCCGAAGCATGGCCTGACCCAGCTCCGGGCGCGAGAAGTCACCGCCGCCGATCGCCTCTACGAGGACACCTCGATGGCTCGCCCATGCGCGGCACACCTCCACCGTGTGCTCGACCGTGTCCTCCAGGCGACCGTTGCTGCAGTGGTGACACCCAGGGGAGGTTCCTGTGTCGGAAGCGAATCCGACACAGGAACCTCCCGAACTGACCGTGTCTGGTAAAGACCTGTGTCAAGCAAACTGACGTATTACCTTGTGGTGCGACTTCACTTGGCGTATTTCGCAAATTATATGCTTAACTTGGGTAATACAAACTTTACCCTAGACTTATTAGGATAAGATTCATATTACGTTGAAGTCGCACCATTACATATTACCTTACCTTAGATCATAAATGTCTATAGCGGTCATATTGTAGTACGTTCAAATTTTATCTTGTTAATAACCATTCACTACTTACAATAGATCACATTAATCTTTTAGAAACCGGTCTACGATCGTAAACAATACGCCATCAAACTACAAAAAAAGAACGTCATTACGAAAATTCAGGCAGAACGAAAAAAAAAAAAATAATAATTCTTCGTGCGATCCCTTTGTGTGACGTACTGACGTCGGATTCCAGCTATTATTTCTCCCAACAATACACTCCAACGCTTTGATGTCAGGTGGAAGTCTTTGTAAGTTAAACTATCAATTATGGTACACACCTGTATTGTAACTTGGTGTTAGAGTCTCTAGGATTCTTAGGAAATATCAAGACTTTTATAGTGAGGTTTTAGACTGAAGTATATTGACGTTCTTAAGCATTTGCTTTGATTATGCATTATACCTGTCTCTGCCAGACAAGTGTTAAATTCTGATGAAGAAATAAGAATAGAGAATAGTTAATCTGAAGTATAACTAGTAAAATTGAGCTTATTTAAGAATGATTGAAATTTTAAAATCAATGGAGAAGAAAGTAGTTAGAACAGTGTACGCACTTACTATGTAGTTACATTACTTGTTTATTTAATAAATTTTAAATGTTTTTTAAGCTCTTTTTTAATACATTATGCATAGAGGCTTTGGAAAGGAGGCTCAGCCTAAGAGCCAAGCTAAGATCATGACACAAGGAAAAAATCTTTCATCCATACTACTATTATAAATGGGAAAGTGTGTCTGTCTGTCTGTCTGTCTGTCTGTCTGTTTATCTTTCTTTCACGGCAAAACGGAGCAACGGATTGACGTGATTTTTTAAGTGGAGATAGTTGAAGGGATGGAGAGTAACATAGGCTACTTTTTGTCTCTTTCTAACGCGAGCGAAGCCGCGGGCAGAAGCTAGTTAAAAATAAAACGTAAAGCGATATCACATCCAAAAATCACACATTCGTCAAAACAAAAAAAAAAGTCACAAAAAACCGAATACAGCATTCCGGTTATTGCCAAAATCGACGTGAAACGGACACTTCCGAAACGTTGGAAGGTTCGAACGTAAATTACCGAGAATTGTTCATGGCTTGCTAATTTTGGGGTGAGCAGCGAACCGTAAAAAGATTGCTTATTCCGAAGGTATACGAACTCATTTGAAACGTACCGCCCCGTAAATACGGACGTATGACCGAAATTGATATGCTGTGAATATTTCGAGATTTTGATGTATGTTCGGTGAGTCGGCTGATTATATTCGACTGGTAAATGAATTATTTTTGAATTCGGTGCGCGATAGGGTCAATTCATCATTATTGTCGGTTCAAAAATAATTTAGGCTGCTTAAACAGGTTTAAATTCGTGTAACTTTGTTTGTAATCTGAGTAATAATCGATAATAATACGTTTATTTCGGATAGCTTTCGCCCGCGGCTTCGCCTGCGTGGATGTCGTACTTCTGTCCTCTATTTTAACCCTTAAGGTGTTAAATTATTATCCAAGTTTCATGTCTGTAGTTAGTTAAATAACAAACGCGTTTAATATTAGTGAGTTTAATATTATATAATATGTATTTTTTAAGGATGGGAATTGATCAAATGACTTCTCATGAGGGAGTGTCAGACTTTTACTGACTAAAACCCACCCTTGTTCCTTCGGTTGCCCTTTATGTTCTGGGGCAGCGGTAACTATTAGAACTATTCCGCAACCCCGGCAGGCATTAGCCCTAGAGGGTCCCGTCACGTGCTGACTCTTTGAGGCGCGCGTGGAACGAACGTGCCGTCGACACGGGCCTGGTCCAGTCGGGCGGCGAGCTACCCATCGTTCGCCGTCCGCAGACCCGCGGTGACCGGTAGTGCGACTCTGGACGTCTACGCCTGGGTCTCTGTCCGGGGCGCGAGGCTTGACGCTGCCTCAGCATGACTGTTTCGCAGAAGGAGGTGACGGCTTCCCGTTCAGTCTCGCCCCGGAGCATGGCCTAAACCAGCAGCGGGCGCGAGAGGTCACCACTTAGGCACGATCCTCGCGTACCCGCGTTATGTTAGGTTTTTGGTTACTGATTGGCTTCCGTGGCTCATGGCGCAATGTAATGAAGAACAATATTATGTGTTATTCTGATTAATAAGCTACGAATATCTTGCAAAGCCGGCCAGCTTTGTTACTGCCCGTACGTACCATTATTATATTCCTGCGGAGTAATTTTTAAACTGTGATGTCTCCGAAGATATTATTTATTGAAATTAAATGATGTAAACGACAGTTTTGTACATAATTAAAAACTTTTATTGGATAACGTATTTACATCGATTAGGATTAATACTATATTCATCAAAACACCCTGGCAAGTCATAAATTATCTTAGAGCTAATTTCATTGCCATAAAAATGGTTATAGTGAGTGAACTATAAATATTAGACGTATGCTGTTGCGGACTTTTTTTTAGAACTTTTTAAGAGGAACAATTCTTTATTACATAATTTTTGCGTAACTTCAACCATTTACGCAGCGCACGCAACGGAATCTCTCAAAAGGAATATTTTTTCCCCGTTTTTGTCAAACTTTTCATTACTGCTCGGCTCCTATGTGTCTTAGCGTTACGTTATATAGCCTATAACCTGCCCGGAAGTATGGATTACAATCGTACCAAGTTTGGTTAAAATCCCTTCAGTAGTTTTTAACCCATGCGTGCATATACAGACAGACAGACAGACAGACAGACAAAAATTTTACTAATTGCATTTTTGGCATCAGTATCGATCACCAATCATGCTCCAATAAAAATTTTGAAAATATATTCAATGTACAGAATTGACCTTTCTACAGTTTTATTATAAGTATAGATAAAATCCAAACACACACGTAAAGGCATACATTGTTATAGAAGGTGACGTTGGCGTATCAATGTAAACATGTTTCAATCCACTAGATACTAGATGCTGGACTGAATTGAAACATGTTTACATGGATACAGTGCTGATCCAGCGCCGGAATCCAGTGATGCTGGCGCCAGCTACTGTATAATGTGAATTTTAATTAAACACAAGTAATACTACACTAGTTTAAGTTATTATGTAATACTAGCTTTCGCCCGCGGCTTCGCCTGCGTGGATGTCGTACTTATGTCCTCTATTTTAACCCTGAAGGTGTTAAATGATTAGTGGCTATTTACTCTTCACAAAGAATAAACCTTCCAAGTTACATGTCTGTAGTTAGTTAAATAACAAACGCGTTTAATATTAGTCAGTGAGTTTAATGTGTAATTATATACCGCAGTTTCACCCGCGTTAGGTTTTTTAAAGGATGGGAATTGATCAAATGACTTCTCATGAGGGAGTGGCAGACTTTTACTGACTAAAACCCACCCTTGTTCCTTCGGTTGCCCTTTATGTTCTGGGGCCACGGTAACTATTAGAACTATTCCGCAACCTCGGTTGGCATTAGCCCTAGAGGGCCCAGTCACGTGCTGACTGCTCGCTGATGCGCGCGTGGAACGAACGTGCCGTCGACACGGGCCTGGTCCCAGTCGGGCGGCGAGCTACCCATCGCTCGCCGCCCACAGTCCCGCGCCTACGGTGGCCCGGTAGTCGTCTTATGCTTCTACTGTCACAGTGTGAAAAGCGGCTTTTGACTTGCAGTGGGACGGTATTAGGCTAGAATTATATAAAACTAGCTGGCCCCACACCCACGTTTTGGGTGTCTGTTTCGCTGCCGTAGGCCGCAGGGTGATTCTATATAGCCTTTAACTTTCCTAGATAAATGGACTATTCGACATATAAAGAATTTTTCTATCTGGACCAGTTGGTTATGAGATTGGTGCGTTCCACCAAACATGCAAACCAATTCATCAGCTTCTCAATATTAGTACATATTTACGTTAAGATTTAAGGGAAATATGACGAAAGCGTTCAATTATTATATTTATATTCCATATATCCAGCGTTTCACCGGTCATACTGAATAATTCTTATATACACAGATTGTATCTTTTTATCCACAACGCCAGTCACAAGCTACCCCTTTTGTTAGCACACTCGATTAAACACGAAATGGAAACCCGATTTAATTATAACATGTTATGGAAATCTTTTCATCGTGTTTGTTTAAAAATTGGTATGGAAATAGGGAGTGGATTTTACATAAAATATACACTCACGGACATCTAAAGGTTGTTTTTTTTTATTATTTATTTATTCAATACTGAATCATTAATTGAGTACCACAATATACAGGAGGGAAAGTTTTAATGGACCATGAAAGAAAATTACTATAATTCGCTAAGACAGATTTTTTTTACACAAAGACTAAATCTTTAATTAGAGAAAAAAATAATTACAGGCAAAGCATATTATTATCATTTTATCTATTAAAATTAAATGGCGAATTTAACCTTCGATAATTATCGTTTACTTAAACTAATATTCTTCATTTTACACGCGTAAAAAAACGTGTGAAGCCTACAAGGTCCTACAATTAAATTTGTTAAACATGATACACTCACACAATCCGCCGCAATTAGATCAATTTTAATAACACACTAATCTAGTTCATTCCCTCATCTACAATTTTGTGTACACCCTCAGTGTATAAGTTTGCCTCAATTATTTTAGAAATCTGCCGTGATGTCGTTTTTTCCTCTCTCTCTCTCGGGTCGGTCCCTCATGTCTGAGGATCGTGGTCAGCACTAGGGTTGCACCTGGAGCGGATGATCTGCCTCCACCGGTTTCTGTCCAGCGCTTCTCTTGCAACGGTGTAAAATTTGTCTGACGCCGAGTCTTTTAATTGATCGGCCCATCTTGTTGGTGAACGACCGCGCGATCTTTTGCCTTCGGTGTTCCCAACCACAATCAATTTTTCCAAATTCTCGTCCCCTCTGCGCACTGTGTGGCCAAAATATGACAATATACGTTGACGACATAAGGAGGACAACCGAGTTGTTATTCGGAGTTGAGCCAGGATCGATGCATTGGTGCGTTTTGCTGTCCAAGGTATCCTCAGCATTCTTCTCCAACACCACATTTCAAAAGCATCAATCCTCTGTCTCTCTCGGGCCAAAATTGTCCACGTTTCCACTCCATACAAGAAAATAGGGAATACCAGGGTATCAATCTGGTCTTGGTTTTGATACCTATTCCTCTCTTTTTCCAGATGTTGTTAAGCCGGGACATAGCATCTTTTGCCATCCCGATTCGTTCGTTTTTTCCAGAACTTCTTAATTGTTAATTATTTTGAGCCTTAATGATGTTTTTTTAGGATAGGCGAGACGACGAAAAAAAAGTGAATAGTGCGTCAGCTTTGTTGCTCTTTATATTTGTATTTTTATTACGGACTAAACAGAATGCCATTTTTAATGTTGTCATCATTCTTTTTCAATTGAGTGTTAATTTTTTTAATTGTTAGACAGGCGTCACAATTGTCTCACAATGTGCATTTTGTAGTTATTACCGTATCCTTATCATCGATTCAACGTCGACTTCGTATGTGCAGAAAAAATCTTTTTTATATAATCTATCCTAAAAAAACACAAAGTCACCAAGCCACTGGCGGTTCCGCCAGTGGCTTGGTTTAGTTGTCCGAGAGTGTATTTTGTTTTATTCATAGAGGTCTGGTTATATAGCGTCGCGACGCTGTATAACTGAACCTCGTCAGTATCAGTGAAAAGATTATTTAAATATTAATAATGTGAACTCAAATAACAAACCCGTGTTCAAAAGGATTCGTTAATATACACTCTGTTGAGTTCCATTTCATTTTAATAGTTTATTTCCGAAATTTCAAATCGTCATCTCTTTAGCCTTTTTCCAACTTGATAGGGGTCCGCTTAACTGCCTATCAGACCTCCACCACCCAGTTACTGGGCGATACGATACCCTTTGAATAGAATGGTCAGACTTTCGGGCTTCTGACTACCATTAACGACTGTCAAAGTTCTACGATTGACAATCGCGGCCAACGGCTTGACGTGCTTTCTGAGGCATGAGATGTCAGTGATGCCCAAGATAAACTTTAGAAAGTACAAATGGATTAAAAAAGTCAATTGGGCCCGGATTCGAACTTACACGGAGGGGCAATCACAACATTTCAACATTTCAAATATTTTAAGATAAACATTATTGAAGTTAGGCCGTTTAGGCCGCTTTCACATTAGGACGTTAGCAGCGCGGCAGAAGCACATTCCTTTACATTATAAGAACAGTCGCACCTCAGTTTAGTTCAGTGTGGCGCTCTTCGTTTCAAAAATGGATTCCGACGGGAAAACATTGTTGCTCCTGCAAACGCAGCGGCCGCGGTGGCAGTGCGCGACCGCCGCGCTTCTGTTTTGACTATGAAAATCTGGCAGCGCGACAGTCGCGTGTCAGCCGCGCGACTGTCGCGCTGCTAAAGTCGCCTAAGTGTGAAAGCGCTCTTAAACAAAATTGAAGTATTTATCAAAGATTATTGAATCAGAAAAGCGGAACATAGAACATAATGAAGTGACAAAGTGCGAACATACTTTTAATGGAACCTTCATTTCCATAATGCTTTACATTTTATCAGCCGCGATCAATATTGTGTTAACAGCGGTCAAATTAATTGCTATTCATTAATTCAAAAATGTTCCTTTTACGGTTTTTTTTTTTTGGTGAACTGGCTTCTACTCGAAATGGGGTCTACGCAAAATTTTTACTCTTCCCATTTCACCACCATACACAATTTAGTTTGATTAGTTGATTTATGCGGTTGTTCTTTCCCCTAAAATTAAATTTTAAACCTTAGCCATAAGTGTGAATATTAGCAGAAAATGTTATTTAAGGTCGATGAATGCTCATTAAAATCTTTGGGTATGGGGTTTGTCGGTTAAGATTTTTAGGATAAACCTTCTAAAGGTTGATTGAGAGCGATTTGACAGAAACTCTATACAAAACCCATATGATATGAGTACTAACATTACACTTAACTAAACTTCTTCTCGAAAAATTTTATTCAAAGACGATACGTAACTCAATTCATAATAGAAAATGCGATTTACTACCCACAATTTCATTCGAGACGTAATTTGTGATTACCAACCAAAGGACCCTTACTTCAAATAAACTTATATTTACTTCTCAGAATAAATTATATACTTATTTGCTTCAAATTCACGAAAGACCTCCCAATTTTGGCTAAAAAGTTAGCAATTTGTAAAGATATTCGAGAAAATAGTTATTTTCAGCTACATAAGAATATGTGAATGCTTGTTATATACTTTGAACCGTGTAAACGATTTCAGCTTCTTATGACAGCCATTCGTGAAAGCCGATTACTGAGATGATGTGGGTAGAGCTTACCAATTATTGTCTACGTTTGATAACAGTTCTATTTTTCTATATGTATGTCTATTTGTGGGTTCCTTTTTATGAGACTACGGCGAAGCCAGAAGAAAGGGTATATGATTTTAACAGTCGTTTATGTTTGTATGTATGTTTGCTTCACCGTAGCGCTTAAACTATTCATGCAATTTTAATGAATAAGGTT
This sequence comes from Athetis lepigone, assembly GCA_033675125.1. Taxonomy (NCBI): domain Eukaryota; kingdom Metazoa; phylum Arthropoda; class Insecta; order Lepidoptera; family Noctuidae; genus Athetis; species Athetis lepigone. The sequence continues at coordinate 8,441,729 of CM066237.1, forward strand.
TTAAAGAATTCGTTTTTACGATCACTGTAATATATAGATTACATGACGTAATATAAAACCAAGATGGCGACTGTCAAATGTTGAAATGAGGCTTGTGATTTTTTTTTAAATTACATTGGATGGCAAACACCGCCGCCACCTAAAGACAGTTATATTGTCAAAATATTTTGGTTGGTTGGTTACTACAACGTAGCTTATAAGTACAATTGGATGTTGAATGATAGTTTTGAGAAAAAGCCATTGTGTGGATTGGTTCCCTATTGCATAAGTAGGTCCAATTATATCTTTGAATTTTTTAATTAATTTTATCAAGCGAAATGTTTATTTCCAGTATTTTTAGCGGACGGGCTAAACAGAATTCCTTTTTTTTTAATGTAGCTTTTATCCCTATTGCACTGGCCCCTAAACTCATCACAGTAACGCTGCTTTGTCGCAGAATTACAATTACTGGTAATACTTTCCGGCATCAGCTCCTCCACAAAGAACTCTTCAACAAAAATAAGATCGACAACTACTTGTAGCTTCAATAATTATTATTTCCGTCCCATTGAACGATAAACTGTCCCCAGCCTCTACGCAATTTACTTTATTCAACAAGTAAATTAGGTTAATTACCTAAATACGTCATTTACCCGAAATACGTCACCCATTATGTCTTATCCTTAATGAAAATCTCGAGGGAAGGAACAATAAGCACGGACGACAATAGTCAGGCCTACCCTATTTTCTGTGTAACAGATATTCTTATAAAAATGCTTACGCAGACTCTAGCTGCTTACTTCAATACCAGTAATTTACGAATAAAGTGCGTTTACACACGATTTGTTCGAAATAAAAGTTCTTTTATTTTCCATTTTATTGGGCTTTGAAAGTCTTTGGAAGTTAAACACGCTATAATTTTCGTATTACCTGGTAATATTGTTATGTACTGGTATCCTTTTTGTAAAGGATTATCTTATTCTATGAAGTTTATTTTGATATTTCCTTTTTGAATTTTGCTTGCCTGAGTGAGCGCGAATAAAAAGGTATGCCATATATCGTTTCTTGAATGATCGTGACAATATTAAATTGAACTATTTAGGATTGATTTAAACTGAGTGATTTGCTTTATACTTATTTAATAATTTTATGCACCAACAGCATAATGAAACCGTTTATAACAAAAAAAATGTCTCTCGTATAAGACGCTATTAAGGGCGACTAATTAAGCTATTACGCTTCCACGGCTAAAACCCGTAAACCAGCCCCCCTAGCCAAGTGGCATTGTAGAATAGATAGCGAAACGAATAGATTGTCAAATGTATGGAGATGTTAAATTGTTTAGCGAAAGCTTATGTCAATCCCATACATTTGACAAACTATTCGTTTTCGTTTTCTATTCTACAATGCCACTTGGCTAGGGGGGCAGTTTTGAAGAAATTCTTCCCGCAGTTAGCTTGAACCACAAAGAAGTATTTAGGTTTCTTTTCATTCACGAATACGCACAAAAATCAAAATTCACATGAGCAAAGGCACGGTCAAAAGCAAGTACACCTCTGTATCACTATCTACTAATTAACTAGGTACGTATTAAATCAAACATTACGCAACACGGACCACGGTATGCTCAAAGCATAGTTTACTGTTTAAACATCGACTCAGTATCTAGGGTGATTTGTAAAATACAATACATACGCAGAAAAGGGATAAGTTAGAAAAGAAGATATAAAAATCACATTTACATGTATTTTTTTTGTAAATTAATTGCAGTTGAAACATGCAACTAAAACCCCGAAAACTTTTTGGGCGAGACTGTATACTTTTTTTTTTGGGGAGTGGGAAATCATCAAATGACTGCTCCCGTCCAGGGTGCGGCGGGAGGGCGTGTCAGACTTTTACTGACTAAAACCCACTCATGTTCCGTCGGTTGCCCTTTATGTTCCGGGGTCACGGTAGGTAACTATTATAAACATTCCGCAACAGACTGTATTACTTGACTTCGCTAGCCCGCGTTGATGTCGGAATTCCGCCGGCTATATTACCCCTTTTGTAGTTGAACTTCCATAAAATCTTTCTTAGTAGATGCTACTCTTCACAAAAAAGTTTCATGTTTCTAGGACCAGCGGTTTGGGCTGTGCGTTGGTATATCAACAATCAGTCAGACATTCGGCCAGTTTACCATTTTATGAATACACTACTTATTTGTCAAGTTAGGAATAATAAAGCTCAGAAACTTAACTTTAAACTTCAACTTGGGTTGCGAAATAGTTCTAATTGTTAAGGCGACCCCGGAACATAAAGGGCAACTGGATGATCAAGGCGGGGTTTAAGTCAGTATAAGTTCACCGTAAAGTTTAACACCTCCCGTCATTTGATTTTCCAACCTCAAAGAAAAAAAAACAAAAGTAACAGCTAATTGTTTCCAGTTTTTGGTTAAAAGCGGGTATGTTTTCAAAATTCAGTATCGACGCCATTTCCATTTTATTTATTTACCAGCTTTTGCCACAATTTGGTTTAAGAGCAAGCAGACAAATAGACAAAGTTTCTTTGTAAAGAAACATGATGAGATGTAGGTAATCAAATATATAATAGGAATAAACAATACTATATTTACACATAGACTAGCTTTCACCCGCGGCTTCGCAAGCGTGGATTTCGAACTTCTATCGAATTTAAAAAATCTTTCTTTCTTTCAGTGGCCCTACTCTTCACAAAGAACACTTCCTTTAAGTTTCATATTTCTACGACCTGCGGTTTGGGCTGTGCGGATATATATTACACCTTTCGACGACCAAGCGACAACCGGCTGTCGCGCTGCTGTTGTCTCTCTATTGAGTCTCCAATCACGTGTGTTCGAAGGTTTAACAATCTGTCAGTCAGTTTACCATTTTAATCCGTACTTAATATTATAAATGCGAAAGTAACTCTGTCTGTCTGTCTCTTCTTCACGCATAAACCACTGAACCGATTTGAATGAAATTTGGTACAAATATAGTCTAGGACCCGGGAAAGGACATAGGATAGTTTTCATCCAAAAAATCCCCCGGGATCAGGAACTATTAATCCACGCGGACGAAGTCGCGGGCAAAAGCTAGTTATAAATACACAGAATACTGCCAGGATTTATTCCAGTTTATCCCCATTTAGGAAATGTAGTTAATTACCAATCATCCTGTAGATTAATCGACTAAACCGCGCTGGTAAACCGCATCATCACAAGGGCGTTAACGCGATTGGCTGGATTACGTGATTGTACGGGCCGTCATTATTGTTAGGTACCTCTACCAAATGCTGTTAGAATAACATATGTATTTTGTAGACACGCAAAATTGCATTGCATCAGTTGAATTGGTAATAAGGTTGTTAATTTCATTAGTGGAAGAAAAATCGAAGCAAATATCGCATTTTGGTAACACATGATAAAATGTCAGTTTATGTTGAAATCAATCACCCAGTAATATTTCTTCCCTCTAAATGAGATTATAGATAAATTGCGGACTTGCGCACGGAGCATTTCGTTTCATAATCAGTGAAAAACTGCCAAAAACATGTTATTCTATGGGAGCCCCTTTAATTATTTACTTAATTCTGATTGGTCTGAAGTTAAGGTCTGATAAGCATGTCTGGCAACGTCGGGATTCAGCTAAATATTAGTGTTTTATAAGGAGCAACTACTTCTCAGACCTCAACACCGCAGTACAGGGTAACATGATGGGAATTTACTCTTTACGCTGAAGTTGTCGTTTTGAACCTAAATGAAGACTTTTTAAGAAACTGATTATTTGGAAAAGTGGTCTAAATGGCAAATGAACATTCAGTGAATTATCATTTTGGGAAGTGAATGTTTCGGGAAGTTGTCGTTTCAAGCCTAAAGAAAATCAACAAATGCTAAATAAAAACAAACAAGTGGAGTGCATAAAAGATACACAAGGAACTTCATTACTCAAAGCGACGCGACAGCCGACCTTCATTTGTTTGACAAAAGATTGATACATCGCAGTCCCGGGAATTCAGGAAACTGAACGCTCCGAGAACCAAAAATTAAGAAATATACGTCATTTTCGCATGGATAATTTTAAGTACTTATAATGGACAGCTTTTCTTTTTTTAGCAATATATGCTGATTATTATACTAGTCCAGTCATTTAAGCTTAAATTAGGTAAGAATCTCGGAATTCGAGAATCCCAGCTGTAAGTCTGTAAATACTTGTATATTGACACCCTAAAAATTGTCTGATAACCTACATATGGTAGGGTGTAAGCAACTATAAAATTTCATGGTCAGAGGTCACAAAAATCGTTGTTTTGCGCTTTATTTGTAGATATCTCATTTCTTATGGGTTTTTTTGCTATTTGTATTTATTTTCAAAATTGTAGAATGCAAAATTCTCTGTAAATTTCGTAAACAAGAGGGCGGAGTGCGCGCGCGCGGTCACAGCATCACTTTAGGTCAACCGGTGCCTCCGGTCGAAAATGAGTCATATATGGTTGATGGACTATCGATAAATCAATGATTATAAATATTTGTAAATTTTTATTAACTATTATATTATATTTTATCATTTAATATCTTTTTAAAGTTTTAGAGAAACTGTCAAATTTGGATGTACTGGATGCAGCATTTGAGGAAGAAAATTGTTTGGCTCAGAGATTATTAGAAAATCCATAGGAAATGAGATATTTACAAAAAAAAGCGCAAAAGACCGATTTTTATGACTTTTGACCTTGAAATTTTAAAGTTGCGTTTTATAGTCCCTACCATATGTAGATTTTGAGACAACTTTTAGGATGTCCATATATAAGTATTTACAGATTTACAGCTGGGTATCTCGAATTCCGAGGTGAAACTACTAAAATGACTGGACTATACCGATAACTGTGGGGTAGATGTGTTGGCAAATTGTCAAAGTAACTTAAGACCCTTTCAGGCAATAGACGGGCAAAAAAATTTGAATTAGATTGGAAGCCTGGCGACACAGCAAGAAGGAGATAGTGCCAATCCTCACTGACGGACTTGTTGGTGTAGTTGTTTGTGACCCTGACTGCTATCTGGCTTAGCAGGTTGTGGGTTCGATTTCACCCAGGAGAAACTTTGTGTGATGAGCATGTTTGATTGTTATGTTTCTGTTTGTTTATCTATAATGTGCATATTGTATTTTTAAATTACAAGCTGCCTCCCGCGGTTACATCCGCGTTAAAAATGTTAAGGGTGAACAACCCTTATCACTTAGGGGTATGAAAAATAGATAGTAGCCGATTCTCAGACGTCTACTGAATATGCATACAAAATTTGGTAAAAATCGGTAAAGCCATTTTGGAGGAATAAGGTAACTTACATTGTGACACGTGAATTTTATATATAAGATATAAGTATGTATATCAATTTTCTGGTTATCATAACACAAGTTCTGCTTAGCTTGGAATCGTGTGTGAGAGTTCTCAAGATATATTTTATTTCTTTATTCATTGCCTATGTTAAAATGACGTACATCTCACAACACTGGGATCTCAGCCTACAAAGGGTCAGTTGAGTAAACATTTAAATAGAGTATTGTTTGAGTAGGAAGTGTAGGGTCAGTAATCTTATTGAACTGTACGAGATCTGCTCAGGTCATGGCCTTTTTACACATGTTAGATGTATGTATGTACTTACATCTTCTACCATCATCCATAGCCTTTTTCTCATCTACATTGTGGTCGGCTTTCACCTTAACCTGTTTTTGCTGGATACCTGTGTTTTACGTGAAGTGACTGCCTATCAGAGCCCCACAACCCAATAACAGGGCAATACGATACCCCTTTGCTGGACTTGTCAGATTTTCTGGGTTCTCACTACCAGACACGACTACTTCTGACAAGGTAAGGACTTTAATACCTAGGCTTAATCCAGAATCCAATCCTCTTATTTACAATACTTCTGCTGCTGCCTAGTTTTTGAAGTCAGGTCAAAAATGTAGGTATCAGAGATAAGTTTAAGTGAAGAAGTTGATAAATAAATCATCGTTAGATAACATACTCTCAAATAAAAAAATCGGCTCTCCCGTTTAAAAGCTACGGTACCACAGATAGAGAACGAACAGACACACTCATACCGGTCAAACTTATAATATTACTAGCTTTAGCCCGCGGCTTCGCTCGCGTTAAAAAGAGACAAAAATTAGCCGATGTTACTCTCCATCCCTTCAACTATCTCCTCTAAAAAATCACGTCTATTCGTCGCGCCGTTTTGCAGTGAAAGAAAGACAAACATACAGACAGACAGACACACTTTCCCATTTATAATATTAGTATGGATATCCCTATTTCTGCGTCGGGGCTTAAAAACAAAATATACAGAAAGCCGATTAACTTATATTTGCGCCATTATTCCGATCATTAAAAATTTGCCTAACGTTTAAAAACCTTCCCCTTTTATTATATTACACAGAGAATTAAATTTAAAAAGAGGGCTGAAATTCCAGTTTAAAACAGGCTAGCTTATGGCATTAAAAGATTATGTTAGATATAATCTAAATCCATTAATTAAAGGCGAGGGATATTACTTTGAACATTTGATATCTATCAGGAAAAAAATGACGCTTCGCACGACTTCCTTTAACAATTTATTTTTCCTTTTTGTTTTTTCTAGCACGCTTATACTAAGGCGAAGTTTTTTTCACTCCCTTGCCTTTATACTTCACCAATCTTAGGGTTGGAATTACTTAAAACATTTCTTAGTGGCTACCTATTATTTACAAACAGCACACCCTACAAGTTTCATGTCTCTACGACTAGCGTTTCGGGCTATGTGGTGATATAACTACAAGCATTTGATCACCATTTGCTTAATGCAGATTGTCAATTTTGGACTTATATTCACAAGTCCAGGTTTTCTCACGATGTTTTCCTTCACCGATGTCTGTGACGGCCAAGATAGACTTGAGAAAATTAAAATAAAATAAAACCAAATACTTATGAATCTAAAAAAGTCACATTAGCACTTGCCTGGATTTGAACCCAAAAACTCTTGCATGAGAGACGGACTCCTTAACCATTAGGCCATCACGACATCGACATTAATAATATTAAGATAAAACAAAATGCTGCATTACTTAATCCCACTCAAAAAGATGAAAAAGGGGTTAGGCAATGTAAGGGTCTGACTGTACATGTCCTGTTATATTTTTAGCTGACCTACAAGTGACCTTTTCTTTTTAGGGCTTTTTATTTCAGTCCTTGGTCGAAATGCGACCCACAGCGGTGTTCTAAGAATAGTATAAACAACACATTTTTGTTTGGTAAACAATTATAGCACAAGTGAGGGAGTTTTGCTAAAAAGAATTGGGTGCCCACCCGACCACCCACTGACTTTTTCACTGATGGGTAACAGGCATTCACGATTTGTACCACTCCACCCACCATAATAATGTTAACGTGGATAGACTACACTATTATAGTACGCCTGGACCAAAATTTAAACATACACACTGTGGTTGCCAAATCATAAAATTAATAATTTCGTGAAAAGTTTGACTAGTGATCGACTTTTTCATGAAATAACGTCGACCATGTTATAAAATGTTTAGGATAGGTCTGAACATTTAATGACATGATTCATACTTTATTTAATTTGGCCATTGGATAGAAGTAAACAAAAACTTTACTATATATGTCTATATAGTAATGTTTTTTTTTATTTCTATCCCATTGCTCAGCAAAGCTTCTTCCACTTCTTCTAGTTTCAGTTGTGCAGGAGTTCGACCGTCTCTCCGTCTTAAAGCATCGTTTTTTTGGAATGGAAGGTCATCACATGACTCCTCTCGCTCTGGGCGGAGCGGAAGGGAGTGTCAGACTTCTACTGACTAAAACCCACCCATGTTCCTTATTAATCCCTTGTATCCGGGGCCGCGGTGTCTCTTTCGAACTACCCGCCACCCCGGACAACCAACTGCCTATTATTCTACTTGAATCCACATGTATTAAAACCTATATTTCTCCGAAATGACAGGTTTAGCTTAACTGAAATGGGACAGCCATCTTAGTACTGCTGCCTTTTAACCCACATCAGCTATCCCCTTTGGAGCGCGACACTATTCTAGTGTAAAACAATATCAATTAAATAATTTCTCAGTATTATTTTAAAGAGAAACGCTCAGTTAATCCGAGGCAGACAATTAGCATAGATGCGGCGTAGATATTATTAATCTAATGAATATTTATAACGCAGGTAGACGGGTGAATTTTCATTGTGGGATTATACGCTTTCACGTCCGTTTAATGTACGTCATCTTTTAATTCATTGGATCAACGGATGAATAATAAGCGGCGTGATATAATAAATCATATGGAAATATATTCCTTTTCGTACCGTGACATTCAGTTTCACGCATACTTGTGTAAATACACTTTAGTCTAAATTTTCTTGTACAGTTTATGAATTTGCATATTATAATGTAGGTATGTGTGTAATTTCATTGATATTTTAATAGATGCATTAATAAAGTGAAAATAAAAGGAGAGTCTTCACTGCTACAAGAATTTGGATAAAATAAATAGATAAAAAGTTATTTTTTTTACATTTAGAAATGAAAACATTTCAGAATTATGTAGCCGATTTATATAAAACTGCTTTTTGTCTAACTTTAATCAGAGTCTTGGTGTCTCAAGTTTTTTTTCAAACAACAAGTAAGTATACGAGATAAATAATAATAGTTAAATATCATTCATCATTTGCTATATAATAAAAAAATCTAAACGCTTTGCTATTAAATAAAAATATTTTTTTTTAAACTGACTATTTTTAAACAGATTATTTTGATAGCTGGACCGGTATGGCGTTGCATGACAGATTCAAAATAATATACAAGTTACCGTTTATTTTCTTACCAATTATTAAGAAATTATTGAGTAGTGACACAACATTCATTAGTTAGTTTATCCCGTTTTTCTGCAGCGCTTAAGGTCACGGGACTTTCCCAATTATTTCAACGCTACATATTTTGTACAACGTGAACTCTATCAGGGAAATCTAGTGGCTATGCCTACCGCCTAACTTAAAATAAAAACAAAGTTTGTACAAAAAAATTCACCAAAATTAACAATATCACCGCTGGTTTTAATGGCCAGCAATCCTAACCAATTTACAGGGAATGCGCCAAAGATGTGTAAATATAAAAGCGTTGTCAAATTGAATCTATCGGTTAGGTGGCAAACGAATGTGATTCCCGGCGGCCTGAGCGGAGTAAGCGGAGCGAGTGACGGCGTACCGCGGAGGCGGAAAGAACGGCGTATTAGGCATTGTTGATACCAAGCGTATTGTTCGCCGCTGGCCTATAAGCGGAAGTAAAATTTATGGACAGTTGGCCGTCGCAATCCATAAGAGAGTTAGAGTTTGTGTCTTCTCAAGTCACAGTCAGAAGCCGACAATAAGCTTGGTGTAAACAAGGCATGAATCAAATGTTTGACATGTTTAAACTTGTGCGAAGGGTGCATTTCAGCCTATCCTACCAGTGGCTGCGCTCATTAACCTTACAACGACCAACCGACGGCCGGCTGTCGGGCTTCTATTGTTCCTCGAATCACGTGTGTTTGAAGGTTTAATACGCCGCGTATTTTCTTCAACCTTACAGTCTTAAACTGTACATATTTTGCTGACGCAGAAGCTTTCTCCCAATGTTTGTCATTTTATTACTCTATATAAACAGTCGATGGGTGCTGCTACGCGGTGAATAACGTTAGAGAAAGAAATTGTCAACAGTTTTCGTTATCCATCCATACTAATATTATAAATGGGAAAGTGTGTCTGTCTGTCTGGTCTGTATGTTTGTCTTTCTTTCACGGCAAAACGGAGCGACGAATTGACGTGATTTTTTAAGTGGAGATAGTTGAAGGGATGGAGAGTAACATAGGCTACTTTGTCTCTTTCTAACGCGAGCGAAGCCGCGGGCAAAAGCTAGTAAACAATATTTTACGTAATAAACTAAATTTTCTGTTTTTTACGTGCTCCAAAGTCAACGACAACCACTCTGCAAGTGTACGAACCGTACAGACGGTATCGACGTATAAATCCGCTCCGATATCCGCCATACGCGGTACGCCGTCACTCAAAACTCACGCGATGCGAAGTGAGCGGACGGAGCGACCGAAGCGAGCTCAAATGTAATTTGCGTCGTTTCGACGATATCGGGGCGACTTTTAAAATTTCCCTTTGAGCGTCGGGTTATGTGCACATTTTTCCTAGTGGAGTTTTAAGATTTAATGGATTATTTTTGGTTTAAACTATATGAGTGAGTGCATAAAATCAAATTCATGTATATTGATCAATTGAGCAATGCGGGCTATATTTTTTTCCATTTGTGAAAAATTAAGTAGTATGAAACTTAACTATGTATATCAATATAGAAACTAAAAAGCCGACTAAGATACGAACGAACTATGGCTTTATAGTTCGTATCTTAGTCGGCTTTTTAGTTTTCCTTTTTTCAATTTTAACGTGATAAAATAAAAATAAAACAATCTCCAACATTAGGAGTGAGTAAACGTTTCCAAGTATATTGTTCCCTACTGTAATAATAATTCAAATGATTATTTCAACAGTTCAAAGAAGAAAATTTCAACTTTTTTATGTTTTTTACACTTTAGAATTCGTAAAACTAATTTACTTTATCGTTTATTTATAACTTAACGTCGTGGTGATCAAAATCATAGTCAATGTAAAAAGTATAAGAAGCTAACATAATATATTGAAATTGAAGATAACATATTGAAATTAAATCAAATGAAATGGTTTAAATCACTTTTAACCTTTCAACGACCACGCAACAGCCGGCTGTCGCGCTGCTATTGTCTTTCTATAATCTCGAATCACGTGTGTTCGAAGGTTTAAACGTTATATTTTTTTAAAACAGATGAAGTTTACAAAAATGTAATTATTAACACGATAAATATATGTCGGTAAAACATTGGGATCCAGCTGAATCCGGTTAGGCTGCAAGCCGACCCCAACATAGCTGGAAAAAGGCTAGGATGATGATGATGATGATTAACTTTAATTTTGGAAGTCTGCTTCTACCGTTCGTTTCAACATAATTATGAAAACTACTTGGCTGGTTTGTGTGTAAGGTTAGTGCTTGTCACGCGGATATAAAGGGTAAATTCTTTTATAAGTTATGGTAACCAATAGAATTTTTTTTTCTTTCTGAGGTCTTTAAAATTAGTGCTCCACAATACTAATCTTCTGTATTGTGAGTGTATTTACAAAAAGAATACTTAAACTCAAACACACAAGCACGCAGATCTGTAAAAACAAAATGTTATTTATTTACAGATCAACATCTATGCAAAAAATGTATCCCATACAAAAATACAACCGATGACATGCGTCCTAAATGCTGTCAGGGTTTCGTTATTCGGACATACGAAAGCCTAAAAACTACAATACAACAACCCACTACACAATGTGAACCGAAAATATGCAAATATCGAACGAATACGAACACCGACAACAATGCGAGAACACAGGAATTTACATACGTTTTCTAAACTCGAATAAAGCTCCATGGTATTCCAAGAATCCGTACGTGGCACACTGTGCTATTAACCGACTGCGGTGACTGCGATGGAAAAAAGGTTTCATTGGTCTATTTAAGGTATGAGGTAATGAGTGGAAAGTTGTGGTAATACTGGCAAAGAAGTTTCCTATAAGTATTATATATTAAAATAAAAAATAACTCTTAAAATTAAAATACCTCTTGCCTATCACACGTAATAACTACATATTGATTGCCAATCAATATTATTAAAACAATATTATATATTTTCAATCTTAATTAAAAAACTAATATTAAACATTTTTAATAAATACATTAATAAAGCTGCAAAAACAAACAACTATTTATAATTTTTTTTAACTCTTCGATAACGATTACACTGTTATATTATAGTGCCCCATAACTTCAATGTGATTTCAGTATTTCAAATTCAAAAATCTATCGAATTTACATTATGTATACAGTTTTCGCGCGTAAGTACATGTCAGGCCTCGTGTTGTTTGATTTCAATTGTCGCCAAATGCCGTACATTTTCATTAAAGACGAACTTGAATACGGATTTCAAGTACCGACTGACGGAAATTACGTAACAGTACAAGTACTTTTACGATTAAATGGAAGCGGAGTTTTTGTTTTCTAAAGATTTGTTGAAAACTTTAAGGCAGCGTCAAGCCTCACGCCCCGAACAGATCCTGGCGGAGTCGAGAGTCGCAAGACGACTACCGGCCACCGTAGGCGCGGGTCTGCAGACGGCGAGCGATGGGTAGCTCGCCGCTTGGTTGAGACCAGCCCTTGTTGACGGCGCGTTTTGTTCCACGCGCGCTCCAAAGAGCAGTCAGCACGTGACGGGGACGTCTAGGGCCAATGCCTGCCGGGGTTGAGGAATAGTTTTAATAGTTTCGCTCGGTCCCGGAACATGAAGGGCAATCGAAGTAACTTGGGTGGGTTTTAGTCAGTAAAAGTCTGACACCGCCCAGGGCGGTAGAAGTCATTTGATGATTTCGAATCCATAAAAAAAATATTAATTGAAAATCTGGACAAAGCCGTAATGTAAACTCGGAAACTGCTAGACTTCATTTATTAAACAGATGTTGGCGTCGAAAGTTTCTCCTTTCTATGGAATTTTATTTTGAAACTTTCACTCATGAGACTCTTTGAAAACTTGAGTGTTTCATATCATATTTCAATTTGATACCTTCACTCATTTTTCCTTCCCTCCTAAGAAAAATGGTTTTCATTAACGGACAGACGAGCAACAAAACGATTCTAAAAGGGGTTCCTATTTACCTTTGAAAGCACAACACAACAAAAAATAAAAGAATATAGCCGGCTATTATTAAAAGCAAGAAATAAGCTCTGTTCAGCCATAATAATCGCTTCAAAAGCAGCAATAATTTTAAAAGCAAATAGAATATTTACCATTTCATTTCACAGCGATGCATCTGAAGCTGGTTCATCTCTGTAGAGAACAATGGCGGGCTATTGTCTATGGAGGCTGAGAGACAATGGATATGATTGTCTGCGCCTCCTAGAGGAAATCTTGCCTTGAAGGCTGTAATATCTGATGTTTGGTCGATGGCTCACTGTAGCGTAAGTATACTCGATTATTATTATAATATTAGACAAATATTGTGGTACGCTACCGTTTTTTTTATCAATTGAACCTTCGAACCCACGTGATTCAGGACACAATAGAAAACAATAGCAGCGCGACAACCGGCTGTCGGTTGGTCGTCGAACGGTTAAGCGCCGGATTCACATTCTTCTGATTAAAATATCTGGCAGATTGTGGCTGATAAAAAAGTTCAGCTTACGTTTTTTTGGCAGAGATTTTGTATGCCCTATCCTATTGTTCAAAATGTTAATAACAGATTTTTGAGATATGCAATAAATGAGCTTTATATGAGATTTGGATTAAGTAAACAAATTATTCATACCATGTTTTATGATTTGAGCTAACTTAACCACTTTATGTGTTAATAACAATTTCTTAAAATGTTCGAATACTAGTAACTTTACAAAATAATCAATGTAAAGATCAACCCACAAATTAAATACAAACTTTTAACACGATAATTGCTGATTTCCAACCCAACTGATGTTCTTTAACCCACGCAATTTTAAACAAAGAGAACGAACATACATTTCCTACAAATGGCAGGAACCGATATTTTTGAAAGTACTTTGAGACCAATCCCCGGACTTTTAGAGACTTAAAACAGAAGCCAAAATCCGTGCACACAGCGGGAGGGATTAAGGAAACACTCACAAATTCTAACACTGAATATGGCAGGTTTACTTATACAAAGATCGTCCAAAATTTCACTTTAAAACGGAAATTTTAAAGTTTAAATTCATTGTTTGTGAAAAATGGGTTATCTATTATGAGGATTTTTGAAGATCGATATTGATAAGTAAAGTTTTTAGACGTAAATAAGTTGATAGCGTTTCATCAGCACATCATGCTAATAGAATATGTCTTTTAACGGATTTTCTCACTAGGCTTTATCGCTAAAATATAGGCTCAAGTTTTATTGAATACATTTTGCAGTTTTCCGTAGCTTGATGTGTTAGTGTGCGTTTAATGTTCTGAGGACTCAAAAGCGTAATAAATGTTCAACATACATGCCAATGTGTGAGAAAATTAGAACGAGTTTCATCTAACTTTTATCCTGAGTACTATTAAATTCATTTTTTTTTTGTTTTTTTTTTTCAGACCAATACAAATTATCAGTCATGCCAAAATAACGCAGTTTAGTCCACTTAGTAGGAAAGTAGGCGGTTCTCCGGTTAGAAAACGTCAAGCCTTCCAAGGTATTTAAATAAATATTATTCGCGTTAATACACGATTTAATAATATTATGTTGTTAGAAAACGTTGTTCTATTTGACGCAAAACCACTTTCCACAGCCCAATTAAAATATTGGTTTTGAAAGGCAACACGAAACATAGATCAATCGTGATTGCTTAATTGGAATAGGTAGGCAGTGTGAGACCAAAATTGGTCAAAGTGCAGGCTCAAATTTTATCATTTTTACGGGGTTGCTGAATAGTTATAATAGTAACCATGGCCCCGAAACATAAAGGGCGACCGAAGGAACATGAGTGGGTTTTAGTCAGTAAAAGTCTGACACGCCTTCCCGCTCGTCCAGGGGCTCTAAGTCTGCTATTACAATATTGTGTCTTAATGACCAGTCATCGGCAGGATATTTGACAACTTTGACAGTTTTTGAATGGGAAATGTGTCAAAAGTTTGACGTTACACATCAAAAATCGATTATTGAGACAAGATTGTAATAGCAGACTAGGGCCCCAGGACGGATGAAGTCATTTAAAAATTTTCCTTTCACCAAAAAAAAACCTTTTTTTTTGCATTTTTAGAAGGCAAACAAACCCACGGTTTACGTTAAGTGGTTGACATCACATACATAGTTGCAATACAAGATAGAGGCTTCATAGATGCGTTAACAGGAACAAAGAAGACCTTATGTGCCTGTTATTACACTGGTCGTCATACTAAACAGAACCTAAAAACTATGATTTGCAGTAGAAACAGGTACGGCAGTAGTAGCTAAAGACCCTGGTATCGATTTCCACCCAGGACAAGTTTTGTGTGATGAGCATAATTGCTTGTTCTGTGTCTGGGTGTAATTTATCCTACTAATATTATAAATGTTAAAGGTTGTATGTGTGTGTGTGTGTGGGGGGGACGTTTGTTACTTTTTTGCACAAAAACTACGGAACGGATTTCGATGAAACTTTACAGTAATATAGCTTATACATCAGAATAAGTTATGGGCTACATAACATTACGCTATAACCTACAGATCTTAACATAATGTAGGTGAAAACAGATCTCGAAACCAACGCGGTACTGCTGGAAACACACCTTCCAGGTAGTCAAATCGTAAGTGACCTCCAGTGGCCATGTGAACAACACGCCACCCCCAACACAAATGATCGAGAAATTGCCAATAAAATAGTAACAGAAGATAGATTGAAGTGGGCACTAAGCAGCTTCAAACCATTCAAATCTGCGGGCCTGGACGGAATCTTCCCAGGACTCCTTCAATGGCAAACCGATCAAACAATCAAACACCTGCTGCCCATATACAGGGCCTGCTTAAGTTACAAATATATACCAAAACCATGGAGAGAGGCAAAAGTCATATTCTTACCAAAACCCGGCAAGGAAGACTACACACAAGCCAAATCCTTCAGACCAATCAGTCTAACATCATTTCTTCTAAAAACACTAGAAAGACTGGTAGATAGATACCTCAGGGATGAAGTGCTAAACAAAAAGCCGCTACATCCACAACAACACGCCTACAGGAAAGGCAGATCAACAGAGTCAGCCCTACACTTACTAGTAAATAAGATAGAAACGGCGACTACAAACAAGAACTCAACACTTGCAGCCTTCATTGACATAGAAGGCGCTTTTGACAAAACAATTCACAACAGCATAAGCCACGCCCTGCGAAAATTTAACGTAGAACCAGTCCTCAGTGCATGGATCACAGAATTGGTAAGCAAAAGGGCGGTTCAGATATCATTGAACACCATAACGAGAGCAAAGGTGGTTAGGGGATGCCCACAAGGAGGGGTCCTATCGCCGCTCTTATGGAACATAGTGGTTGACAGCCTCCTTAGAGCACTAAACAATAGGGGCTACACTACTATTGGCTATGCAGATGACCTAGCAATCCTGATCAACGGCAGCGCTGAAAGTATGCTATGCAAAGAGATGCACTCCGCTCTCCAAATAGTGGAGACATGGTGCAACGAGCATCAACTCTCAGTAAACCCGAGAAAAACGGAACTCATACTCTTCACCAACAAAAGAAAACTACCAGAATTAGTACTACCAAGCTTATTCAAGACCAAGCTCTCCCTAGTACAACAAGTCAAATATCTAGGAGTAATCCTAGACGAAAAACTGAACTGGGCGAGACACATTGAAGCAAAAACAAAAAAGGCATGTATAGCTTTCAATCAGTGTAGAAGGATCGTGGGCAAAAAATGGGGCCTCAACCCTAAAATCACACTATGGCTATACACCTCAGTTATCAGACCTTCGCTAACCTACGGATCGGTCGTATGGTGGCCCAGAACCCAACTCATCACAGTAAAATCTAAGCTCCAAAGCCTACAACGGCTTGCGACCTTGGCAACTACTGGATGTATGAGAACCACTCCATCAGCCGCACTAGAGTATCTCTTAGACCTGAGACCTCTAGATCTAGTCATTCAAGAAGAGGCGAAAGCAACAGCCTTAAGACTAAAATCACACGGGCTATGGAAACACAACTACGAAACCCCTCATACCAAAATCCTTACAAGGAGCCTAAAGGAAATCCCACTCCTTCAGGCCCCCATAGACAAATACCTTGTGTATACGTCTTTGATAGGAAATACGAAATACAACTCAAAGAAGAACTAAAAGACAGCTCTGACACCAAGGAAGTCAGAATATACACAGACGGCTCCAAAACCAAAGACGGCACCGGAGCAGGTGTATTCTCAAACGACCTCAATATCAGCATATCAACCACTCTTGACAAGCTGAACTCGATTTTTCAAGCAGAATGTCTAGCAATTACCAAGGCGGCACAGGCAACACAAGCTAGAGGTATCAGGGACATCCGAGTGAAAATCATCTCGGATAGCACCTGTCCTTCAAGCCCTAAGAAACAACACAATCCACTCAGCCCTGATAAAGGAATGTCACAATGCCCTCCAAACCATTGCAGAAGGTAACACGGTAACACTGCAATGGATAAAAGGACACAGCAACTCGCTGGGAAATGACGCAGCGGACGAACTTGCCAAAAGGGGGTCAAGCAGTACGGTCTATGGACCAACACCACTGCTACCCATACCCCCAACCCAAATAAAATCCTGGCTAAAGGAAAAAACAAAGGAAACCCATCTCGAAGAATGGTGTAACAGCAACAGCTGCAGGCAAACAAAAAACGCCATCCCAGCCATGACCAAGAAGTTTGCTCGAAAACTTATCAAACTAAACAGGGATAAAATCAAAACAGTTATAGAAACCATAACAGGTCACTGTCCCTTAAACAAGCACCTATTCACAATAGGTGTAACAGACAGCCCTCTATGCAGAGGATGCTTAGAGGCAGAAGAAACGCCACAACACGTCCTCATGGAGTGTAGTAGTGTGGCCGAACAACGGGCAGAACTACTCCAACACCCTGGGTCACCAGAAATCTTTGGCAGACTGAAAAGCCTGCTACGATTCTGGGAAAGTGTGGGATGGTTGGAATAGGCGACAAGTCACTCACGCACAATGGCCCAATTATGAGGCTAAGTGCGGACAAGCCCAGCGAAACTAAAACTAAAATAATGTAGGTGAAACCGTGGGGGCCAGCTAGTCTTAAATATCTATGTATGTATTTATATATTACTAGCAAACCCGTTCCCACTACGTTGGGCAGTAACCATCCGCTCGGCTAGACAAAAATTGCAAGAGTTCAGCTAATATTAATATGTCGACGGCGCGTTAGTGTTCCACGCGCGCCTCAAAGAGAAGGACTCAGCACAGGAAGGGGCCCAATAGGGCCAGCGCCTGCCGGGGTTGTGGAATGTTTTTAATAGTTACCGTGACCCTGGAACATAAAGGGCGATCGAAGGAACATGACTGGGTATTAGTCAGTAAGAGTCTGACACGCCCTCCTTCCTCACCCAGGACGGGAGCAGTCATTGGATGATTTCCCACTCACCAAAAAAAAAGCTAATATTAATATGTATTTATTAATATTAATTATGCATGATATCTTTATAATTTATAGCCTATAGCGCTCACGAATTGTGTATCTTTCTTCCAGTAAAACAATTTTTAAAATTGGTTCATTACTTCCAGAGATTACCCCCTACATACAAACAAATACCTCTTTATAATTGTAAACGATGAGTGGACTGTATGATTTGTGGTGCGGATGATTGAAAGCCTGAGAACAGAGAACTATGATATTTATTGAATAAAGACGAATATTAACAATTAGTGGAAATTATAAACTGTAATGTAGCTATGACAACACTAAACAACGACAGACAAAATATGACAAGCTTTTTTTCTAATTTAAAACTGATTCCAAAAAAGATACAAAAATAATATAGTATCAAAAAAGAGGTTGCTCTGCAACAATAATATTAGTATAGGTTATGTCTATCAGTGGTCTAGCTACTGTAATACAAGCTCTGCTTTGTTTGGGATCAGATAACTGTGGGTAACTTGTCCCGAGATATTTATATACAGGGTTGAAAGTTTTAATGGGCCCTGGGTAAACACTACTTTAAGTAGTGAGGATATTATTTTACTCAAAGGAAATAATCCTTTATTTTTTTAAAGAAATAAAACTGCATTCAAAAATGTGCTTTAAGAATCGAACTAAATAAACAACATTTTGAACATTATTTGATAGACTCATTCATACGGATAAAATCTGTCAAACAAACGTGGTAAATTTAATTGTAGGAAAAACTATGAAATGGTAATCGTCGTTAATTTTCGTTTAATTTAAATAATATTCTTCTTATGCTTTCCATTTCATTGCATAACCCTGTTTGAACGTCGCGTCGTTGACGTAACGTGTGGTGGCATAAAAACACAGGGTGTTACTTTTTCAGATTTTAGTCTGTTCGATTCCCGAGTGTGGCTAGAAATTTCAAATATCTTTAAATGCCATGTTGTTTTTATTTAAATAGAGAAATGTTTCCTCTAAGTAAAATAATCAATGTTATCGATTTAAAGCAGTTTTTTCATCAAACTTTCTATCCTGTTTTTGAAAATCTTATACCTTTTAACTTTATTCTTAAAAAGGCTGTCACGACCTCGAAATAAATAAAAGACTTATCACTGTTCGTAAAAAATATATACCTTTTCATTATATTCAAAACCTGCATGAAAAGAGTTAGTCTGCAAGCATCCACCCACATCCTTTTTTAAAATTTATCTCGCATATTTAGAAGCAGGTCCCGTGTCACATAAAAAAGGTTTTAATAAAATCCTCTATTTGAATACTTCCAGTATCTCAATAACATTTTAATATAAAATGTTTTTTTCCGAGTGTACCTAGTTGGTATCAAAGTGAATATTCAAGTCTTGGCTGCAAATAATTTATTACGACAAAAAGCTCGGGTGTATTGGAATGGTTCTCGGAACCCTAATAATGAGTTTTGGGTCAACAGATGTTTGAGAGGTTTTTTATTTATATAGGAGTGGAGAAAGTGGAGAAAGTGGGTAGTTTTGACTTTTTTTTTTCTTTCTTTCTTTTCTGTATAATTATATATATGATGATGGTAAATTGAATGACGGACTGATTGTTGATATATTAATGGTCCTGGAGATATGACACTTATAGGATAATTATAAACCGTTATTTATTTGGATACCGTGTATGAACACTTTGTCTGCGCTGCCTCTTACGAAGGTGGGTCCTTCGTAAGAGGCAGCGCAGACAATGCGTTTATTTATTTCGGCTTAAGAAATAAAAACAGTTTCTTACCACGTACTGGGGGCCTACCACAAGCTCTTATAGCAGTAATACTTTGATCTTACTTTGCCTTTTTGTACCTTGACGTCCTATAAATAAGCTTGTTAGGCTCTATAAACATTCTTGTTTTCGTAGCGGTTTTGTGACGTCATAGCCAAAACGTTCATTCTATTTCGTACCATTAGCATGTTTTTGACAGCTAGCAGTTTTGTTTTTGATGTCAAATTTGACACTACAAAAAAGTTACTCGGGCGGAGTGGATACAATATTGTTTTGCTATTAATTATTATTACTGTATTATTATACGATTTTAAGTAACATATAATGTAAGTAAAATTTGTTATAATCCGTAAAGAGTCAAATGAATGGTTAAATTTGGTGATTTTTGTCTTTATTTCTATAATGAATTCTAGATGGCGAATGGTTGTGCAAAATTCCAGTTTTTGGAAGCGTAAGCGAATAACACTCAAACACGAGTCCTCTCACTCTTCACGAAAGAAGCGTCGTTTGCAGCTTCGTAAAGAAGTTGACCCCTTCCCTGTTAAGTGAGACAAAGTTTGTGAAATGCTACAGACTCGCGCAGGAGCCAGTGCATCGTCTGTGTGATGAATTGAGGCCACATAGGACAAGGACAAGACCTAATAAATCTACAGAAACGAAGGTAAATAAATGTACCATAATTAATGTACTTTAAAACAGTGTTTAAGTGCCATAGTAACTACTTTCATGTATATTAAACAAACTATATTCATTTTGAAGGTGATGATTGCATTATCATATTAAGTGACTGGATGTGGATCATACCAGCGTCCTTCAGGCAGCATATGAGGTCTTTTTGTGGCGCAGCAGAAAGCTACAGCCTGTCTAAATCTGCTGGGTTAGGCAGAAGTATATCACATTTCCAGTGAAGAACCAAGATGGAACAGAATTAAAATGAAGTATGTGTTTCTTCATGCAAACTTTGCAATTATTATGGAAACAAAAACAAGTTAGGCCATAGGGTACTTATACTTAATTATAACTAGCTTCTGCCTGCGACTTTGTCCACGTGGAATAGTGCCAGTTCCCGCGGGATGAAAACTATCCTATGTCCTTTATAGGCTTTTATAATATAATATATTTAATTAATTATAATAACTAATTCATGTATTTGTTTACTCAGTAATTTAACCTTTCAACGACCAACCGACAGCCGGCTGTCGGGCCGATATTGTCTTTCTATTGTGTCTGAAATCATGTGTGTTCGAAAGATTAACTTAAAAAAATATATATTTTGTGTTTACTTTTTTCAGATTTGCGATGCAAACTGATAATGAGTGTAGATGCAAGTCACAGTGGTGAAACTCTTGACTCTTACATATCGTATACACATCCATTAAGAGCAGCTTTGGAAAATGTTAGTTACAAAGAAGATACTTGGTTTCTTGGTATGCATCACAAGTTTAATTTACGATAAGGCTTAATAATAAAATAAACAAATATGTAGTAAATGGACAACAAAAATTATTTATTTGTAACAACTATTTACATAAATCATACATGAAACTTTAGTCAACAATATATTTTTTTTCATCAGATCTCGGATACCCCATGAGGAAAAGCATTGTACAAAGAAGCAACATTGCTCTTCAGCAGAGTGTTGCTACTCGCAACTTTCTTGTTCGGCGTTGTGAGAAAGACGTCATGTAAGATCCTGAAACATAAGAAGACAATTTTGTATGGGGACTCCACTTCCTTTTTATTGCAATGCACATTTCTATATTTAGTAGAAAGTAGTACCTATGTAAATAATAAATACATGTATTTTTGTCAACTATTCTGTTTTGATTCAAACTTCTTTGAGCTATAATTTGTGAGACTTAAAATTCTAATACACTCCTTACTTGTGACTGCTTTAACAACAATAACAATATTTTAAAAATCAGCAAGTGATGTCTTCTTATTGGATTTAAATAATAATAAAAAAATATTGTATTATGATTTTGTGGTTACCTTTCAATCCTCTATAATTATAGATCTCTGTCTTCAGCGGTTATCTGTATACCTCTTGCCACCCTCGTCAGCTGCCCTCACAGCAGAATCGTAGAGTATCTGTGATAAAACAAGATTATTTTAATATTGATCTAAAGATCATAATAACATGATAAAATTAAAACAATTGGTTACTGACCTTATATCAGCCTGCCCAATCTTTATGAGCACCATCACCTTGGGTGTTATGGACTTCTACGATTTCTCACCATTTCTTTTTTGAATATCGCTCGAGTTTTTCGATTGTAAGACTCAAGCAAAATTTCGGTCAGTGGGTAGTATGTTGAGGAATTCTCACAATCTAACGGCCGAGAAGAGACGCGGTGAGAACTTCGACTGCAAAATTATCCACAAAAACTAATCACACACTATTATTTAACAACATCTTCTTAGCTATTTAAATATTAACAGAATATTTAAAGTTACATCATTGATTCACACTGTTGAACTTTACCTTGATTCCATTTTGTATACAATAAGTTATAACCACGAAGTAAATATGTTACTTCGTGGTTTTATGTATGTAACCACTACTAAAACACACCACTTGGAGAAACAAAGATTACTGTAAACATAACATTGGCACTCTTGAAAAATAAGTATTTGTAAATTTGTAATTGATTTGTAATGAAGACAGTCAGGAGCACAGAACATATATACCCTAAAGAGGTCAAGAGCTGTCAATTGTTCCGAATCACAAAAAGAAATAATGACGACGTAGTCGCAGCTTTTTAAAATTAATTTTGTGACTTTAGAGTTAAATCTGAAAAAATGGTTGTTAATTTTATGTACATAAATAATGTAGATAAATTAAATTAATTTCAAAATATGTTTTAACGGCATCTTTTAAGTTAGTTGTTATAATTTTTTGGTCCATGATGAACTTCATAATGCGAATCGGACCGTAAACGTGAGAAAGAGATAGCGCTATACAGGTTAATATATCGTGTCGTTTCTTTTCTGCTTTGGCAGGGAATAGACAAAATCATTGAAACCGTTCATTCTTTCCCCTCCCTAAGCAGGAACATAATGATAATGAGAGATTGAGTTACTGGTACGAAATGAAGTAATACTGCAGCAGTGTTGAAACAAAACGTTCCTGCAACAAGAATGTTTTGTTAAAGCTCATGGTCGGCCCCCTGAAGATTTTGGAGTAAAATCTTTTCTTTAAATTACATCTAGGGGCCAACGTATAATAAAAAAGCAATGTAGCTTTAGCCCGCGTGAATGTCGAAATTTTTATCGCCTATTTTACCCTTAAGGTTTGGAATATCCAAAAACCCTTTCTTGGTGTATACTTACTCTCTACAAAGAACATTATTGTAAATTTAATTTAATACTAACATTAGGCTAACTTATACTACTACTAACAATATATGGATGTAATTCTGAAATAAAATATTTGAATTGAATTCAATTGAATTAACTGTCTCTTTCCCACAACTGTCAAACAACAAATGTAAGATAAAGACAGGTATACAAGTACATGATAGTAACAATTATTTATATTTTCTCAGACTCCACTCGCTTCCCATGAGACGAAGCCTAATTACGTCCGGATCTCTCAAAGAAACCTGCTCAATCTTGCTGACTTACTATTTTTTCACAATGATATAAGTTTTTATTATGTTTTGGGCAGACTGAGATTGTTCTCTGACTTGTTATAATTGTACTAGCTGTCCCCCGCGGTTTCACCCGCAAAATGTTAGATTTTTGGTTAATGCTCTGCTGCTGTGGGTCATAGCGTGATGCTTTGTTGTCTATGTATTATTCTGATGTATATACGCTATATTATTCTTAAGTTTCATCGAGGTCCGTTTAGTAGTTCTTTCGTGAAAGAGTACAAACACACATACAAACATAAATATTCTATTAAAAACTTCATGAACTTCTAAAACGGAGCTACCTTTCTACACTCTTATTAGGTTTTGTTGTGCCCTTTGGAGTCTATGATCTCTGAACTTGTTTCTAATAAACGTTTATTATTTTTATTTATTTATTTATAGTGATTTGGTTAGTGGCCCTGACTGCTAAGCCGGAGGTCGTGGGTTCGATTCCCACCTAGGACAAACTTTGTGTGAAGAGCATGATTGTTTGTTCTGTGTCTGGGTGTAATTTATATATAATATGTATGTATTTATAAAGTATATAAGTTTGTATATCAGTTGTCTGGTTACCATAACACAAGCTCTGCTTAGCTTGGGATCAGATGACCGTGTGTTAGTTGTCCCAAGATATTTATTTATTATTTATTTATTTTATTTATTTCAGTATTTATATAAATTGATCACCAAAAAATAAATATCGAAGGCAATAAAGATATTAATCCTTCAAACACACGTGATTCAAGACACAAAAGAAAAATAATAGCAGCGCAAAAGTACGATGGCGCTAGCTTTAGACCTTCGACGTATGGTAGTCAAAGTCGAAACCGTTCCCAGAAGTTTATAGATATCTATTTCAATAGGATATGTCTAAAAATCCTAGCAACTTTACCGAACAAGTGGTTTTCCAAATTTCAGTTAAAGTCATTGAACACTATACAGGCAACTGCAGCAACATGGCTCGCTGCCTCGAATTAACGCTAAAACAAACCACAAATTCGCCAAACACACATTGCTCGCGAGGTGATAATTTGCTGGCAAACCGGGGTGTTTGACGACCGCGAATCGCATATGTGGCGTTTCTGATTAACGGCAAAGTGGTGTGGCGACATCTGCCGGACATGTGAATGACAAGTGACATCTTACATCCGAGATTAGCTTATAAAAATGTTAGATGAACCATTCGTTTATCTGTATGGAAAGCCAAACTGATTTATACTTTTCATCATCATCATCATCCCCTAGCCTTATTCCGACTATGTTGGGGTCGGCTTCCAGCTTAACCGGATTCATCTGGATACCAGTGTTTTAGGTGACTCGATTACCTATCAGACCTCCACAAACCAGTTACTCGGTGCCACTTTACCCCTACTGGTCAGATTTTCTGACTTCTGAATATCCATAACGACTGTCAAAGTTCTACGAATGACAACCAGGACTAACGGTTTTAAGTGCAGTCCAAGACACGAGATTTCACGAGGTTTGTTTTATAATGTAACTATTTATTTAAACCTGTAAAGAAATGAGACGGGGTAATGAGGAGGTGAGAATAAAAAATAGTTAAAAAAAAAACTAAAACAAAACACGCTTTAAAAAGTTATTGACAGAAGTGAGTGGAAGGATCATAATTTTGACAATATCTTAAAAATCACATACTAAGAAAGGATTTTTGGAAAATCAACCTCTAAAGGCCTAAAATAGTGGATGGAAGTTCGACACTTAATTAATTTATGGCTTTTAGATTTTGCATTTTGATTTTGACAACATGCAAAATCTAAAAGCCATATAGGTATTAATATTTTTTATACTACAACCTAAAATGGTAGAAACAGGTTTCAGACAAAATAAGTTTTTATCCTCACTAATTGCTCTTTTTTTCTTCTTGATTGCGGCCACTGTATCTTTAGGGGAGCAAATTATTCAGATTTTTAATCCATTATGTACCATATCGTCATCAATGAAAGTCAAACAAATCCCCGAGAGTTAAACTAGCAGACGCCTAGACGGTTCAAAGCTTAGTAGAAAGACACAAATTGTTTATAACAAACTTCCATTTGAAGGAGGATTTTTTTTTGGGAGTGGGAAATCATCCAATGACTGCTCCCATCCTGGGTGCGGCGGGAGGGCGTGTCAGACTCTTACTGACTAAAACCCACTCATGTTCCTTCGATTGCCCTTTATGTTCCAAGGTCACGGTAACTATTATAAACATTCCGCAACCCAAGTTTAGAGTATGTAACTGTGTGTTGTTAGTTTTTCAGACAACTTGTCACTTCAGGCCCCTATGAGTTAGTTCTCGATAAAACTTGGTGAGACGTTCTGTTTGGAGCGGTCCCAAACGTCGCTGATACTTAACTTGAATTGAATTTGAAACAAATTATTTGGAGGATATTGGTGGACGTGATACCATCTTATGTTATTCCTAGCTATCGGGGTCTAGCCAAGTAGCATTGTACAATAGAAAACGAAAACGAATAGATTGTGAAATGTATGGAATTGACATAAGCTTTCGCTAATCAATTTGACATCTCCAAACATTTGACAATCGTTTTCGTTTCGCTATCTATTCTACAATGCCACTTGTCTAGGGGGGCTGTTTTTTTAAACGCATAGTGGATTTTTTGGAATAAAATCTATCCTATGACCTTTCTCAGGCTATGAACTATCTCTGTACCAAATTTGATTTAAATTGGTTCAGTAGTTTTGCCGTGAAAGACAGGCAAATAGACAAACATACACAAACACTTTCCCATTAACAATATAAGTATTGCTACTTTATCTTTAAGTCCTTATTTCTTAATACTATTAGAAAAACGGACGGTTGTGGTGATGTAGGTATTACGAACTTTTGTTACTTGAAAATAAAGAACAGATTTTGATGACAACTATACATAAAAGCTGATAAATTCGCAGATAATAAATGACATAATGTGTTTATGAGCTAATCATAAACACATTATCGTTACTCATAATAACATTATTTGTCGGCTACTAATCTATATTATATGAAATCCATACTATCCATACTAAACCGTACTAAAACTATAAATGCGAAAGTAACTCTGTCTGTCTGTCTGTCTCTTCTTCACGCCTAAACCACAGAACCGATTCGAATGCAATTTGGTACAGGTATAGTCTGGAACCCGAGAACGGACATAGGATAGTTTTCATCCCGGAAATCCCCGGAAACTATAATTCCACGCGGATGAAGTCGCGGGCAAAAGCTAGTGGTAAACTAACTGGTTATTGATATTATACATCAACGCACAGCCCAAGCCGCTGGTCCTAGAGACAAAAAACTTGCAGGGTGTGTTCTTTGTAAAGAGTAGGTAATCACTAAGAAAGGATTTTTGGAAATTGTAACCCTAAAGGAGTAAATAAGGGATGCAGGTTTCGACATTTACGCGAACGTACGAAGACGTCGAGAGTCGCAAGACGACTACCGGCCACCGTAGGCGCGGTTCTGCGGATGGCGAGCGATGGGTAGCTCGCCGCCCGGCTAGGACCAGGACCGCGTCGACGGCGCGTTAGTGTTCCACGCGCGCCTCAAAGAGAAGAAGTCAGCACTGGAAGGGACCCAATAGGGCCACGCCTGCCGGGGTTGCGGAATGTTTATAATAGTTACCGTGACCCTGGAACATAAAGGGCAATTGACGGAACATGAGTGGGTTTTAGTCAGTAAAAGTCTGACACGGCCTCCCGCCGCACCTAGGACGGGAGCAGTCATTTGATGATTTCCCATTCACTAAAAAAAAAGTCACGGGCAAATCCTAGTTTTACATAAATTTTTAAATCAGTGTTATGTCGCCAATTGATAAAAATATTACAAACAAACATTTTAAATTCGAACGAATCAGAGTCATCATACACCGTACAAAGGGATTTTTAATCAAGCTCAGTCAATTAATAGAATATTCAATAGCCAGTGATATAGAGACAAACAACATCGTTTTATATACTGATTGGTCAAATATTTTGTTGGTAAAGTCACCGTGTTTGCTTTTAATCAACCGTTTATTTTATGCTTCTAATAATAATATAATCAGTAGAGTTTGTATTGCTCAATTGAATAATGTATGTTGTGACCAATTGTTGATATTGGTTACAACATTTAGATTTACGTCGTGCGGGCCTAGTGGTTAAAAATCTCACTATTGCAGTTTTTTTTTTAAATTTAGTAACTAGTGGTATATATGCTCATAGAGAATTCCTTATTGCTTAGTGGAAATGAAACTCATACTCATTGGTTTGGGTTTGACGGCGACATCTAAGAGCCGAGTCACACCGGAATGGCAGCGGCCGGCAGCGACGCGGCGAGCACTTTTAGTGTGAAATAATTTTAAACTTTAACTACATACTTAAAAGACCAGTATCGCTTGAAATACTTGAAAAGGTCGCGAGGCCGCCAGTGGCTGCCAGCGGCGACGCGAGGCCGCCTGCGGCACCGCGGGCCGGTAAACTCGCGGCACACAAGGCGCGCGGGGCTGCGAGGCCGTCAGCGGCTGCCAGCGGCGACGCTGGCGGCGGCTGCCAGCGGCGACGCTTGCAGCCGCTGCCATTTCGGTGTGACTCGGCCCTAAGTAGTGCCTATTTTGTAAAATTCAATGTAAAACAATAATATTTTTGATGCAAAGATTAATAAAATTGTATAGTGTCAGCCTACTTAGTTTATAACTAGTAGATAAATATGTATTTTAACTATGAAATTTATAAAAAGCACTTTACCTAGGTGTCTTATTTGATGCTAAAAATATTTGCCATACTATCTGCGTACCACATGTCTTTCAATTGGCTGCACTCTCCAGCCTCAAACCAAGCCATCTTGTAATACAAATCATTCCGATATACACTAGTTGAACCAAGCAACTTCTGTTCCACTACTACCAGTATCACTAATATTCCAATTCGCTCACAATGAGGCTTTGATTAAAACCTTCATTTCGTATGCAAAATGCTCTAACTGTTTGTATGATACTCATGAAATAATAATTTATTTATTTACACTTTATGCAGAAATAGTATGTACAGAGGCGACGAAAAACTATTTTTAATAAAGTATTTAATATAAATCGAGATTGAGAAACTTCCGAAAGTCATAAACAATAAAGTTGTAAATAGCTGCCTATCTTAGTAACCCTTTAATATTACTGAGTAGATCGCTTTCAATTCACAGGATGCCAACGTTTTAATATCCGTAGAACGAAATTAAAAGGTTCATAACATTTTTAAACTCCATTTCTCACTGCTCTTCCAATCAACTGAGCTAAGTGCATCGAAATGACTGCTAGAGGGCAATCGCTCAATAATCCTTAGGACTAGCGCGCACTACACATTTTAGTCGACAAATTTTACTGGTGATGTTCGCAAAGACCCTGCAAGAGTTGCGGAATGTCCTGCCGGGGTTGCGGACTGTTTATAATAGCTACCGTGACCCCGGAACATAAAGGGCAACCAAAGGACCATGAGTGGGTTTTAGTTAGTAAAAGTCTGACACACCCTCCCGCCGCACCCAGGACGGGAGCAGTCATTAGACGATTTCCCACTCCCCAAAAAATTAATGTTCGCAAAGACCGGTCCATCTGAAAGAGAAAAAGGAACGAAGAGAATCGAGAGAGATCTATCAAGAATCAGGATATCGACAATACTACGCGTATCAGTGAATTGAAACGGCTGTGGTTACTTCTGTCGTAGAACCGAAAATCGTTAGAGAAAGCTTGTTCTGTACCAAGTTAAGGAAAACAGTGTGGAACGCCCACAAGCCAGATGGAGCAGACTCTCTACCTATATTTTTGTATCACAAACCATTGAACGCCGATTTAAAAAAGGTTGCTATATTTAGAGTGAAACTGAACGTTGCATATGACATATTCAACTTCCTAATCAGTTTCCCCTTAACTACATTCACGATAACCTACACCTCTGCAGCCGAAATCGCAAGCAAAAATAAGTAATAAATAAATAGGCCAACCCAATCCCCGCATCTTATATTTTGCAGTACTAATTAGACGATGACATAACAATATTACTTCGCGAACATTTTAACCTTGCGTTAGTGAAATGCGCGTCAGACCCTTGTCATCACTTAAGAAAAGTGGAACAATATTATCGAGAAAATAGGAAACAGTAACGTAACCTAATTATTGTCCTTGGTGTTGAATATAATGAGTTAACGAGCGCTTTTATCATAAATTCACTATGGACGTGTTTATACAAACATGTTGAAGGCATTTTTTTTCTATACAAAGTTGTCTTACACTATTTTTCTTTCGGCGCTTTATAAGTGTATTATACTTCAGGCTTCGTCCTCGGGATTAGCAAATAACACTTGTAGTACCGCCTAGTGGTTCGCCAGTCTCACACTATAGTTGAGGGTAGAAAATAAAATTAAAAAATAAATTCACGTCAACAAGACAGTTGACCGACCCGCTTGCTTCACTCGTTGACCGATTCAAAAATATAACAATAGTTTAAACAATTAAACTTTGCACCCGTGTGCAAACTTCGACGCTTGACGGGTTCATTCGCTTTTTAGTGCTCGCCACGATCACACGCTCGCGTCCCAAAAGTGCTAATTGTTTATTCCAAGTGCTTATCCAACATACCTAAACGGAAACGAGGAAGATTACGATCATCTGCTGCGGTAGTTCAAGAAATTAGAAAAGAAAGTGTTGCAAAGATGCCGTAAGTACGCTGAGTCGTTCCAACTCGCTTGATACTCGTTCCCGCTCGGAGTCTCCAGGTCAGTCATTGTGTATTTATTGTTTGTTAGTTTTATTGCTGCCGTACAAAGCCCGTTTAATAACGAGCTGGCGATAAATAAGTCGCCATAATGCATGTCCTTTAGGCAACGATTTTACTTGCCTTATTTACTTTTACATACATATCAAGTGTATCAAAACCTTTTTGTCACGGTTTTATGTTTACTAAGAAGTAACTTGTAGATACTTACTTATACAGTGTGTAACTGAATTAATGCACTTTGAGAAAATAGTTTGTTCAGAATCGTTTACTGAATCGATTTTTGTAATTTTTAATATGGGTAATATTTTATCCCAAAAATAATTAAAACTTCGTAAATTGCTGTCACACTTCCACTGTACAGTCAAAACAAACTAAAATGGATGAAATATCTACTACGCTAGAACCTTATGCAAGTGCGACGGTATGCATGCGTAAATTTGTAATTTGACAATAAATTTCTCCCACAATCTGTACAACAAATTTATATAAAAAAAAAAAACACTGGTTTAAACTTAATAATAAAAAATCAGTGTATGTATTATGATTATAACATAATATTCTAATTTGGGTGTCTGGTGGTGTGCGTTTATTCCGGGACATATTGTATACAAATTTTTTACAATACATTTAATCAATCTTAAGAAAAGTGTTGACTAAATTAGCTAAATAGGTTACATTTCATACCTATTGGGTTTAACTACCATTCGTAGAAACTCCTACGATATTTTAAGAAATGTTATCTTTGCAAGTTTACCTACTCAATATCAAAATAGAATAATAGTTATGCGAACAGTATTTTAGGACTGTTTCTTAACTAATTGTCAATAAATTAGTGTGACTCAATCGTGATATTTTACATAAATTTTATTTTTATAATAAAACATTACTTACACCCGTGATAGTTATAGTTACCTAGCCGGGTTTGCGTACTTCTCTGGAGTTGTACTACCCAATAAAAACTTTGCGGACAGTATTCTAGGACTGTTTCTTAACTAATTGTCAATAATTAGTGTGACTTACTTGTAACATGGTACTTACACAACTAAATATTATTATAACTTGGAGCTGTACTACCTGACAAATTAGTCTTGCGAACAGTACTTTGGTCTGTTTCTTGACTAGTGTAGGTCAGTAATGATTACGTAGATGGGTTTGCGTACTTCTCTTTGGAGCTGTACTACCCGATAAATTAGTCTTGCGAACAGTACTTTGGTCTGTTTCTTGACTAGTGTAGGTCAGTAATGATTACCTAGATGGGTTTGCGTACTTCTCTTTGGAGCTGCACTACCCGATAAATTCGTCTTGCGAACAGTACTTTGGTCTGTTTCTTGACTAGTGTAGGTCAGTAATGATTACCTAGATGGGTTTGCGTACTTCTCTTTGGAGCTGTACTACCCGATAAATTTGTCTGGCGAACAGTACTTTGGTCTGTTTCATGACTAGTATAGGTATCGGTGGTTTTCAGATCAAGAACGTAATAACAACGTTCCAAACCTACTTGACGGTATTGTTGATTCTGACCCATGTGCGAAGACGCTCGTCGACCCCGTCCCGGAACCCGACGAAGAGTGCCCCCGCCCCCTGCCGCCACCCGCCGCCGCTAGCGCCGTGGAGCCGGTGACAAATACTGAAGAACCTCGAAATACTGGGTGAAGATCCTACTATTTCGAATATTTTCGGCCCCGAAATTCATAAGGACTATTGTGGAGTAATTGAAAACTAGTTAATGCTCCTGTATTAAATGCCGAAATTAACGCGGCTATTTCCGACGTTAATGCCAAACGCGACAAAAATGTTGAAATTAGACAGAGACAAATTTCTACTAATTTCTCGCTGATATGAAAAAAAAATGACAATGATCCCGAGTTAATAAGCATTGTTTTCTTTTGCATTAAGGGATACAAAATCCCATTTAAATAACTTCATAATTTATTATGTAATAGAGCTATGTCAAAATGTCAACCTACCGATGGTCAGTTTTTATCTAGTATATTTCTAGTGTCTAAAACAAATGGCAAATATAGTATCATCCTAAATTTTAAAAAGAACTTAAAAAAAAAAATTATTATAGCTGATCATTTTAAAAAATGACAGTATTAAAATTAATAACAAAAATAGATTTAAAAGATGCTTACTATTTTATAAGTATTCATTATAATCCAAGAAAATATTTAAGATTTAAAGTTCAACAACTGTACGAATTTAACGTTCTACTATTTTGCTTAAGCACTGCCCCATATATATTCACTAAAATAATGAAACCTATTGTCCGGTTACTACGTTTGGCAGGCCTAATATCTATTAATTACTTAGATGAGTCATACGACAAATGTTTGTACAATACTGTACAATCTAAGAAATTAATTACATCTCTCGGATTTTTAATTAATGAGGATAAAAGTTTAATGATACCTAGTCAAGTATGTACATTTCTAGGTTTTGTTTTAGACTCTGAAAACTTCCAGATCACGTTACCTTCGGGAAAAATAGTTCGCGTCAAATCAGAAATTAAAAATATGCAAGTTACGTGAACTTGAACAAATGGCCGGATTACCAGTTTCAGTTTTTCCAGCTGTAGAATACAGCTTGCTATGTACTAAACTATTTGAACGCGTAAAACATTTAAACTTAAAACCTGATGATAACTATGATAAATTTATGAATATATCTATTGTGTTACTACCTGATCTAAGATGGTGGTATGATGCAATACATATACCGTTTTGTAGCACGATACGCATGATCTGAAAATTTTCTCAGATGCCTCAAATACGAGGTGGGGGGCTGCCTGTGGCAAAGAGAGGGCTAGCGGGTTGTGGAGTAATCAAGAGAAGACACAACATATATATCTACTTGCGGCCTTCCTTGGTTTTAAAGTATTTGCTAAAGATTTAAATAACTGTCAAATTTTACTCCTCATCGACAACACTACAGCCGTCTCTTACATTAATAGGATGGAAGGTATTTCGTTCCCCCACCTCACTGACATCACTAGTCAGCTATGGCAGTGGTGTGAATGTCGCAAATTGTACGTCATAGCTCATTACATTAGCTCATTAGACAATAACACGGCAGATGCCGAGTCAAGGCGGACTGGGCATACTAGGAAATTGTCTCAACGTATGGGGTACCTCAAATAGACTTATTTGCCAGTCGAATAAATACTAAATACTCTGCTTAGATTCCCTGGCACAGAGACCCCAATGCAATGGCAGTTAATGCATTTTCAATTTCCTGGGCCAATATTTATTTCTATGCTTTCCCACCTTTTTCTGTCGTTTTAAAGACACTGAGAAAGATAATTACAGATAAGGCTAGGGGCGTACTAGTCGTACCACATTGGCCAACAGCTACCCAATTTTTAAAAAAGCCTTTTATTGTCTGATCCAGTTGTGTTTAAGGCAAATGAAAATCCAATTTTATGTTCCAGTTCTAGCGATCGCGACATATACACAAAACTTAATTAAACCCCGGTGGCAGGGAACTTATGCGGACGGCGTGGGTAAGAACAAGCGTATCTCCGTCAGCAGTTAATGTGATGTTGGCGTCTATTTCTGAAAACTCCTATAAACAATATGATGTTTACTTACGGCTCTGGTATGGTGATTTGTATAACGCTTCGATTCCACAAATAATTAATTTCCTAAACATTCTCTATGAAGAGGGATATCAATACGGGACGCTTAATTCTTGTAGATCCGCGTTTGCCCTACTCATGGGAAATAATTTAGGAGAAGATGATAGGATCAAAAGGTATTTTAAAGGTATATTTCGGATACGTCCTCCTTTACCCAAGTATGAAATAACATGGGATACTACAATAGTAATAAATTATCTCAGCCAGTTTTATCCCAACGAAACGTTATCCCTTGAAAACCTTTCGAAAAAACTTATCACTCTCATTGCTCTTTTGACTGCGCACAGAGTACAGACCTTGTCAAAGATTAATTTTAAAAACATAGAATTGTCCTCTTCTAAAGTAACTATCAAAATACCTGACCTCTTAAAAACAACACGCTAAGGATGTTTGCAGCCATTGTTAGTGTTACCGTTTTTTGAGGAACGACCCGAAATAATATGTCCTTTCTTGACTTTACTTACCTAACTCGAAAAATCAAGCCCGTTGCGAAAGAATATTGACTCCCTCTTCTTAAGCTTTAGAAAGCCTTACAATGCTGTCGGTTCTCAAACCTTGAGTAGGTGGATAAAAGACACCCTGCGCAATAGCGGTATCGATGTGAACATGTCCACCGCGCACAGCACAAGGCACGCCGCTACATCCGCGGCTCTTCAGCTATGCGTCAGCCTAGATCGAATAAGAAAAACCGCTGGATGGAGCGGCTCGTCAAGCACATTTTGGTTCTATAATAGAACCATAGGTAATGTCAATAACAATGGAAATGATTGTTTTGCCAGAACAATTGTAAACAATAACTCAAATGAAGCTTAAGATAAGCTGATTTATAATTATTTTCTTATATCTGTTTGTAAAATTGAGGAATAAACAAAATATTTCACACTACTATCTCTAAAAGTCTACAAGTGTTATTTGCTAATCCCGAGGACGAAGCCTGAAGTATAATTAATGATTAAACGAACTTACCTAGTGAAGTTCTATCATAATTATGCGAAGGCTTCGTCCGAAGGGATTAGCAACCCTCCCTCCCATTTGTTAACCCTTTATTGTGTGTGAAATATTCAAGATGCGGCTACTCTCTAAACTAAATGAAGCAAGCGGGTCGGTCAACTGTCTTGTTGACGTGAATTTATTTTTTAATTTTATTTTCTACCCTCAACTATGAGACTGGCGAACCACTAGGCGGTACTACAAGTGTTATTTGCTAATCCCTTCGGACGAAGCCTTCGCATAATTATGATAGAACTTCACTAGGTAAGTTCGTTTAATCATTAATAAAACGATAAATATTATAAAATGGTATGCTTTTGTTTTTTATTAGACATAACACGTTCATTCGTCAATATTATATTTTATTGTTTGTATCTTATGTTTTTGAACTGTGGGGCCGACTTATATGGAAACCGCTCAAAGTGGACAGATCTAGAAGAAAAATTCAAAAGAAACTATGTCAAAACAAACAAACTCTGTGAAATTCAAATCATGTGACAACGAAAGATGCCTTTTTCTTCATTTCTGATTGAAATGTAGAACCAAACCACGTGGTTCAGTCACCAGTTCAGGCCACCACATCCTGACCACATCCACTTCGTTCCTCACCACATCCTGAGTTCATTTTGGTGAACCAAAGAGCATAATATCACTGCAGTTACAACAAGCATGTGACAATCAAAAGTGAAATATAAAAAAAACTTAAATTCAAAATTTAATATTCCCCTGACCCAAAAAAAAGTTGCAATTATTATGACAAAAGGTTAAAAATGCTAAACCCTATAAAAAGCAAACAAACTGAGCGTGTAACATTCCTTTCACACCTAACAAACGACCTGATGACCTTGAAGACCTAAACCGATTTCCACCAAACATAGCTAAGAACACTCTCGACTGATATACCTTTCAAACAAAAAAAAGCCGCATTACAATCGGATCATCCGCTTGGGAGCTACGATGCCACAGACAGACACATACACATTTACACACACAGACACGTCAAACTTATAACATCCCGTCGTTTTTGCGTCGGGGGTTAAAAAGTCCACTCAAAACATTGCGACAAAAAAATCGTCGCTTTCCTGTCGCCTCTTAGATGAAAAAAGTCGATAGTGTACCTCATTTCTGCTTATTTCTTTTAATAACCAGCTACTCGACGATGGCATCCAGTAATTAAAATACTAGCACTGACTCTAGCTCTGTAATTTCCTGTTTCAGAATTACTTGTTCATATTGCGTTGGATAAACATTAAACATGGGAGTTTATGTGACTTTATGTTTAAATGTTACATTTTATGACGCACTGACACAGTTATACGTGTTTTTGGTTGGAGTTTAATTTGAAAGTAACGTTTGTGTTGTTTTTTATATCGTGTGAAAAGTTTTAATACCTAGTTAGGGATAAATTCGGTTGAGTAGATTGGGGTCGAAATAAGCAACTACTGTGTGGGGTTATAAACCACTGGACAAATTATGATAAACTTTGGCAAGAAGTTTTAATAGCAATAAGTTACATAGGCTAATTTTAAATTTTTGTCTATGTAACTGCAATTTGTGAGGACGAAGTCGAAGTTAAAAATCGTTTATATTAGGTATAGTAATTTTAGCTTTTTTCCGCGGTTGTACCCGAGTGGCTGTCGAAACTTCCATCCTAATTTTACTCCTTTAGGGGTCTATTTTCTAGGCCCTATCAACTACGTTAACTTATCTCATATTTTTAAGTTCACATGTACTTTCTAAGAAAACTAACACATTTCTGACACTGATGAGCCTTTTTGCCACTTTTAGTGGCTCTTGTTCAAAGCAAAGGATTTCTACGGATTAAGAATAAAGAGGTATTCTTAATCCGTACTAATATTATAAATGCGAAAGTAACTCTGTCAGTCTGTCTGTCTGTCTCTTCTTTACGCCTAAAACACTGAACCGATTTGAATGAAATTTGGTACAAATATAGTTTGGGACCGAGAATGGACATAGGATTGTTTTCATCCTGAAAATCCCCCGGAACGGTAACTATCGCCCCACGCGGACGAAGTCGCGGGCAAAAGCTAGTAACTTATAATTACATCTAGCATCATAATCTTCAAGTATTTCATAAGATATTAATATATCTATTAGATGTATAAGCATACGAAGCGATACTAAAGCGCTACCAGGAACTGCGCCTCTGCGTAATAGACCGTAAGACCGAAGATTGACGCTTGGCTGGCTCAGTTCTGTCTCCTGCGGTTTTGGTTGCAACTCCGCCCTCTTGGGTCGAAGCGTGATGTAATATAGACTATACTAGTTATTGAAAACCTTCTGGCTTCAAGGGCCGTTGGCAATATAAGCGAAAAAAATGTGTTTATTTACGCCTTAATTTCGAAACCTCTAAAATTATCAGTGCCTCACTACTTTAATAAGCATCGATTATACTTAAATACCTTGCTCTTAAATCACTCTTTCTATTAAAGATAACTGCATCTAAACCGTCCCGTAGTTTTAAAGATTTAAGGCGCGGTAAGTAGATATTCGCGGTGGTACATCGAATTAATAGAAATAAGGTCGAAAATATTTTGGCAAATCCGCAAAAATGAAAGTAATTTTGCAGTTTTAATTGAATATTAAAAAAAAATACAGTTCTGTGTTTTAAAATTTTTTGACATCTCTTTAGCTTATAAAATTTTCTTTGATATAGATATAAAAAATATGATGGTTGTCGCTGAAAAAATTGAGAATTTCGAGACGATATCTTTTTATCGTTGTCTTTTTGAACATTTTTTGTTCGTAGTACTAGACCACATTTGTAAATTGTTCTTGAGTAAGTCATTTCTTTATATATTAGACTATACGTATTTTTACTTTATGTATTTTTTTCTGGCTTGTGGTATGTATAGATACGGCTAACTTTGCGACGAAAATCTAGACTTTTACAAGGTGTTCGCTATGGACAGCGCCTTAGCGACTTTATTTCATACTATGTAATTATGTGATTACTATTGGCCTCTGTGAATGGAATTCAGTCTGCAGAATATAGACGATATTAGTATAATACACTAATAATTTTACATCTATTCTATTTCTACGCTAGTAGTGGCGTAGATATTATTAGAGTAGTAGTTTGTAGTACAATAAATAGAATAGAGAGATAGCTTAGGCTGTCAGTCGTAATAATAAATTAACAATAGAACTTTCAGCTTAGATATTGAAAACAGAATTCTGACAGGAATTGTAACAATTTAAGCCGACTACGTCATTTTCGGTTTGAACAGTTTCAGACCGTTATAATTATCTTTTCATGCAATCAACAGACAGCTGTTTATTAACACGGATAGTGTATTTTATTTAATAAATAGGGAAACAAATGATCATGCCCCTAGTATTATATTTTACTAAATACAAGCTGTTCGTACCCGTGGAATAAAGCGTGAAGTTACTCGCTTGTAACGTAACTTTATATTGGTGAAACAATTTTTAAAATCAGGTTACAGTTTAGAATTTATCCATTACAAATTAATAAATCTTTACTCTTTATTATTACTATTACTTATTTGAAAACAGTGACATCCAGCTCAATCGTGGAGTGCGCGAGGAACGCCACTAATAGAAAAAAGTGGAGAGAAATCGCAAGGGCAGCTACTAAGGACTTTCCATGAACACGACCACTCTGTCAAGAGTGCACGATTAAGAAGAAGAACTCTTTATTATATTGGTATAGAAAATAATTAGGATGATATAAATAAGTGTTACTTAGAACTTGCTTTGGCTTAGTCATGTTCCGTATTTATCTTTCAGTCTTGGTTGTTTTTTTTTTGCCATATACTAGGAATTTCTTCTGTGTAGTAGGTGCGTTCACAAACATCATCTCACATATACACAAACAGACTCAGAACAAATACTTGTAGATCATACAAATATTCGTCCCGTGCAGGAATCTATCCCGGGACTTTAAGCGCACGCAGCAGCTAAGCTTTTAACCACAGCGACAGGTCACAATTAATATTACAAAGTCAACGTTAAATCATTTATCTCAAATAGACAATTAAAAAGGCACTTTAAAACTGTATCAAATAAAATCAAAGAAAATATAATCTAGTTGCCCATTCCATGCCATGCCCAAAAAGTTGTTTCGTACGGAGAAGAACGGGCAAGAAACTTTACTTACTCTTTTCAAACAATGTTGTCCTACTATAATTTGTACATGGTTAAGTGTGAAGAGAAGAATTAATATAATGTCAATACCATCTCGCTCTAACTTCGATTAGCACTCGAATAAGCACGCAATATTTTGTTCTTCAATTTCTTTCCTACTCACATTACGGTTCGTATCGTTTTACCGTCACTATCAACAGAGGCAGTTTATTTACCGAAACAATTGTTTCTCCCCTGACCCACCCTTACGTTACCCTCGGTTCCCTGTAATGGCCGCCGAAAGTACCCAAAAATTCCCCCTATTTTTAGGGTTCCGTACCCAAAATAACGGGGGCCTATTGCTAAGATTCAACTGTCTGTCTGTCTATCTGTTTGTCGTTTACCGGGCTATGTCTCATGGACCGCAATAGCTTGAAAGTTGAAATTTTTATAGATTAAAATTATGTCTATTGCTGCTTTACAAACAATCTTAAAAACATGATAAAATAAATATAAGTAAATAATAAATAAATATACTGGGACAATTCACACACGGTCATCCGATCCCAATTTAAGCTCTGCTTAGAGCTGATTAGTTGAATGGGGTTTCCAAACGATAGACGTGATTGTTTAGGGGTTTTTTGACGATAATGTTACAGACCCTTAGTCCGCGACACCGTCTCGCACTTGGCTGGTTTTTGTAGGTGTTATCTGATCGGTACTGTGAACTGTCTTGAAATAATGGCTCTGAAATATTTCTGTCTATGGCTCAAATATTGTTCTTCGCAAGTTTTCTTTTGTTTTAGGAAATGGTTCTGAATTGAGAGATGATTATATTTTGTTTTGAAGTTCCTTTTCTGAACTAACATAAATTACTGGGGTGGGCTAAAAGTTTTTTCATCGTTTTGAGTCATCAAAAGTTTTGTGCATCGCTTCTTACGTTTTAGTCAAGGTGGAGTTCTTTGAGATGTGCTTTTTGAAGTGCTTTTGTGTTAGTCTTGAGAATGTATTTTTGATCTAGGGTAGTAGTAGTACATAAAACAAATAGTAAATTTTGTCCAAACATCCCCCTCTTTTAAGTTGTTTGTTGATCAATTGTTTGTGGCCATCAGCCTTGAGCAAGTGTGGTGATCAATGCTCGTGCCTTCTCTGTATGAGAAGAGGCCTTTGCTATGCGATTGTAATTGGCTAAAGAAATGAAACGTAATGAACCAAGCTTTCTAAACAAATGCTAAGGGCTTAGACAAGTGGCATTGTAAAATAGATAGTGAAAACGAATAGATTGTCAAATCGATGGAACTAAACTAACGTAAGCTTTCGCTAAACAATGTGACATCTCCGTACATTTGACAATCTATTCGTTTTCGCTATCTATTCTACAATGCCACTTATTGTCTAGGGGGGCTAGTCACCAAACGTGGTATAATAAAGTTAGCCACCTCAGCAACAAGATAAGTCGAGTTAGCATTGCATTCCGGCATTCTAGAGATGCAATCTCGAATACAATAGGCCCTAAGCTTGGTTACACATAAGCTATGCTTAGCTCAGCTACGCTAATGCATGTATTGGATTTGCATGAATAGATTGCTATTTGCTTGGACCGTAATTAGAGTAGTATTGTGACCTTGTAGTTGTGTTGGTAATTAATAGAAATGTGTGTTGTAGGTTAATTATGTGATGATAGCTATCGCTGTGTCTGCTACAACAGAGATACG
Source organism: Athetis lepigone (assembly GCA_033675125.1). Lineage (NCBI taxonomy): Eukaryota > Metazoa > Arthropoda > Insecta > Lepidoptera > Noctuidae > Athetis > Athetis lepigone. The sequence continues at coordinate 8,482,583 of CM066237.1, forward strand.
GAAAAATACATAGAACGGCTGTCTATAAGATTCTTACAAAACCGTTACTGAGTAGAGCGACTGACCGACTGCCTGTAAGACTCTTACAAAACAATTATAATTACTGAGTAATACCATAGCTCTCGCTAAGGGCTATTGTCACAATAATGGCCTTCTATATATGACTATAAATGATCTACGAATGATCACAGAACATTATCATCGCCTGTATTATCTAGAAACTAACATCGACGCGTAGTTACCATGATTAAAAAACACACAACTTGCCAAAATGTACCTATTAATAGAACAGCTGTATTCCTTATGAAGTTATAAAAAATATCTATTTGTGGTGTCTATATAGACTTATGAGCTAAATCTAAAGCAAAAATGTACAGGTCAATGTTCCATACCCTCTCATAGAATAGAATAGAATTAATTTTATTTCAGGCGGCAAAGGCCCATATAGACCTTCTTGTAACATACATACAATTAATCATTTGTTAGTACAAAAAAGTAAGTAAAAAGTTCCTTTCTAAAAATACGCCTAAATAAATCGTACAAAAGGAGTCTGATAGCTAATAGTAGCCATAAGTAAAGGGTGCTATTTAATAAAGTACCTTCCCATAAGCTTATGGTGGGTAAAAGCTAACCGTACCTCCGTTAAGGTAAATCGTTCTCATTTATATCATGCACCTGAAGATTTGCACTGAGTGCCCTCATGAATAAGAGATCTTTCATCATTCAATTGGTATAAGATCCTACAGTAAGTAGATCTACGTCATAACAGGGATTTTTTTATAGGAATACCTAGAATTTAAGCATTACGGATTAAAATATTATTCATAAACTCTATGCCCGGAATGTAGTACCTATAGAATTTGTTTCGTAGCAATACCACAGATTAATAAATAGTTACTACGTAACAGATACTTCACTCCAATACAAAAACCAAAATACCTACGCTATAATAACCTACAAAATCATAATAATAATACCGGTTGTTTGCAGCAAGGAGAAATGTACCATAAGTACGCACAAAGAGAGTTGAGATTCTTTTGCCCGCCGCGCGACTAACGTGTGTGCGTGTCGTCCAGCAAATCTGCTAGGGTTATACGTATGATGACAATGGTAATAAAACGAGTGTTTTAGAAAAACAATTATTATTTTATTTGTTGATCAAAAATTTTTTAGTTTGATAAAATGACTGATGCATATTTTTCGTTCCTTGAATTCCCGACTAATATATTTTAGTGTCGAAAATATCCAAAACCGCGTGAATAATTTTAATAAATAATCAAAAGGGAAACAAGAGAATTGGGAAACAGGGGAATTGCACTATAATCACGCAATAATTACGTGGTTTCGGCATTTTGATAGTCAGCGCTGTACCCGTGACGCGCGAGCACTCAGCCGGGCGCGCGACAGCCCGGTGTTCGTTGTATCGTCGACGATACGCGAAGCGGTAGGCATAAAACGCGTGGCCTTGAGCGAGTGACGGACGCCTGGCAATACTTCAACATCTTCCAATACCTCTCAATGTCTTTAAAACCAATAATTTTATAGACTCACTACACGTTTTTGAGATTAAACTTTAAAATGATAATGTTAATAGCCTGAAGCTTGTCTTCATTGAATATCTGGCAATAAAAAATAATGGTTTTAACAATTTTCTGTAAAACAGAGGTGGTATATAAAAGCTTAATCGTAGTTGGGTGAGATACATTTTATACAATATACATATCTAAAAACAACCTGGAATGGAAACAATATAATTAAAATCGTTTGGCTAATTACATTTCTCTACCTCTAAATAAAATTATTACTATTCTAAATGACATACGCTGGGTAACTCCTTGATTGACCTCCCAGTCTTTATGTTAACTAGAAAGTATTATTATATCGTGAGCGAAGATCGATCATGTTAGTTCAACGCTATCAAACTTACAGCTGTGTATGACCAACTTAGATATTTATGACTTGTAAAAAACAATGTATACGATTAGGTATATGAATTTAAACAAAAACGGCAAATATGTGCCTTTTGCCATACTATCTGTATAAATAAATAGTAAACTGACTGACTGTTGACTGGCTGTTGAAATAGCAACGCACAGCCCAAACCGCTGGTTCTAGAGACATGAAACTTGCAGGGTGTGTTCTTTGCGAAGAGTAGATAACCACTAAAAATGGATGTTTAAAGTTTCCAATACTAAATGTATAAAATAAGAGGTGGAAGTATAGACATTTACGCGGGCAAAGCCTTCGTCGAAAGCTGGTAGACAATAAAACATATCTATTATAAGTAGCCAGGGTCATAAGAAAAATCAAATCGTTTATTGCAATCCATGATGTACACTTACGGGTGGCAAATATAACAATATAATATAGAAACAATTATGGACCCTGGTGGGCACAGCAAGCTTTAAATAAGTAGAGAAAGGAAGAGCGCTTCATTAATTTTCTTTGATATTAGTTATAAGGTACTTTTTATGTTTCCATTTATCTATTTATTATTTAATTTTAATTCTGTTCAATGCCGATGGACATCTTCAAATAAAATAAAAGTTAATTAAAGAATAATTAACTCGTTTTAAAGAACTTTTTGAAGTGAAAACTTCTTTAGCGGCGTTGAGCACTTTTTCTGTAATGGGTATAAAATCTTAAACTCGCGTCAGGACACGTGACCTGATCGAAAAAGCGTAGGACGGATGACAGCTATAATCAAGTTTTCACTTCTGCCGGCACTCCCGGAGTGCAACCCGCCTTTTTTTTTAATATGTGTCGATCCGGGCATTCCACATTACCACAGACTTTATTAAACCTCATTATAAGTAATGAAATACAGTAGAATGATAGAATGATAGAATGATAGAATAGAATGATAGAATGATTTATTTTTGTAAATAGGTAAAAAATTACACTTTTACACGTCATTTTTTTCTTATTTTAATCGAACGGTGGGGCCGGTGTTTCCTAGCTGGACTACTCTGAGAAGAAACAACCGAAACAAACTCAGAGGTCAAAGTCTCTTTTAAAGTCCATACAATATTGTATTGGTCAAATTATGCGAGGACCATGAAGGTAATAACTGAAGTGATCTCTTGATGAGAGAAGCACACAGATTTGAGTGGACCTGTCCAAACAGTGCAAGCATTTGTCAAAAGTCGTTTAGCTCAACTAAAACGTAAGGAGCCTAACGTCTTGACGAACAATACCAAAGTAGGGACATTCGGGTAGGCCTCATTAGATACTCAAACCGTCAGTAGTTGTAAAACATACTAGTAACCTTACAGCCCACATAGTCCTCACACTCACAATAAATATAGTGTAAAAAAAATATATAATATACTTATAAAAGTACACAAATGTCAGATTCAATAATTAACATGTCAAATAGGGAAAAAAAAAAATGGTATACAAAATAATATACTTATAAAAGTACACATCAATGTCAAATAATGAAAATATCAATGTCAATGAAGGAAATTATGTAAACATAAATGTCAATATAGGCCCATGATTATCATTGAAGCAGCTCAATTCCAAGCATTTGAGTCCTCAATATACTCTTTAACAGAATAGAAAGCATTACGGCATAATTTACGTTTTACAAATAATTTAAATTTGGTAATACTAAGTTCTTGAATCTGGATTGGAAGTTTATTATAAAAGTGTATACATTGACATTTAAAGGAACCGCCTATTTTCCTAAGCCTAGTTGAAGGAACAATATATTTGTCCTTGTTTCGTGTGTTAATATTGTGGATATCACTGTATTTTTTAAACTGATTAATATTTTTATGTGCAAACAACAGATTTTCATATATGTATTGACAGGGCACAGTCATAATATTAATCTCTTTGAATTTGTCTCTGAGGGAGTATCGGGGACTCAATTTATAAATTGCACGAATAGCCCTTTTTTGTAACACAAATATTGTATGAATATCGGCGGCATTTCCCCACAATAGAATGCCGTATGACATCACACTGTGAAAATAACTAAAATAAACTAAACGGGCTGTCTCTAAATCAGTTAAACAACGAATTTTCCTAACGGCGTATGCTGCCGAACTTAGTTTTTTTGACAGTTTATCTATATGGGGGCCCCACTGGAGTTTGGCATCCAAAGTTATTCCTAAGAATACTGTGGAAGCCTCGGGTTTCAATTCCTCCCCCTTTAATAATATTCTGGTTTCTACTTGTCTAACATGAGGCAGTGTAAACTTAATGACTTTAGTTTTTTTCTCGTTTAGAAGTAAATTGTTTACGTTAAACCAGTTAACAATCGATGCTAAGGAACTGTTTATAACATAAGTAAATCACACTTCTAGATTTATTACAATAAAATGGAAATGACATTTTATATTTTTTGTAGAAAACTGTAATCTAAAAAGACAAATTTAAAAAATGTGACAGTTTTAATTTTACGCTGAATTAATTTCTGAATACTTAATCATTATTTTTTGCAATAGAAATTGCAGGCAGTTTTAATTAGAAAACCTTTAGAATGTCATTTTTATTTTATTTTCAAATTTTTGCTTCAGTCAACTGTGATTAAAAAGTAAAAATAGGTATAATAATGGCCTAAGAATATTGTCAGTAAAGTATTGTTTTTTTTAGTATTTATAAAGGCCAACTTTATAGTTGACAAATGGAGACTACGGCTTTGCTTTTGCGTTGATCTAAGTGTAACCTAAGAAAATAAGTATTTTATTTTGTAAGTTGTTTTGAGTATGCAGAACCGCTCCAGATGTGTCAGGAGAGTCTTAGGTGGATCCACGAATTATTAATTTTAAGTTTTCAACTATTTTTATAAAAAAAAATTGTTTTGTTGTTTAGGTTTTGAAATTTCAAAAAAAAAAGTTAAATTGAAATTTTGTTGAGTTTTTCCTCTTCTTCTAAGTTTTTTTTTTAATTTATCTTTATCTAAAAGTTTATTATCAGATTAGATAGGCAATTAAACAAGGATTATTTTAAAGTGTAGGTGTCTTAACAAAAAGTTAATAGAATTTTAGTTATTTAGGTTTAATTAAAATATCCCTAGACACTTTTGATGTGTGTATTATAAACATTCCGAAGCCCCGGCAGGCGTTGGCCCTGTTGAGCCCCTTCTCGTGCTGACTTCAAAGTCAAAGTCAAATCATTTATTTCCATTGGACCAAAAAAGGCACTTTGAAACGTCATACTTATAAACAAAAGTGAATCTACCGCCCATTCGGAAATGTTGTTACGTATGGAGAAGAATGGGCAAGAAAGACTTCTCTTTGAGGCGCGCGTGGAAAACTAACGCGTCGTCGACGCGGGCCATTATGTATTTAGCATAAAACCATGAGAGGGGCAGGAAACCAAGACGTGTGAAATGCAGCGGAGCACAGCTAGTGTCATCATAATCTTCGAAACGGAATTGTTATTTTCTTATGAAAATTAGATGGTAACTATGCCTGTCTAAAAAGATTATCACTCACTTTGCTCATCGGTGTTCGCCTGAGCAGTGCTTCAGCCTCTTTTTATCCTACTGAAGGTTTTCAAAAGACGAACGCATTTCCTACCATATTAACCTTTCGTCGACCAAGGGACAGCCGGCTGTCGTGCTGCTATTGTCTTTGTATTGTGTCTCGTATCACGTGTGTTCGGAGTTATAAACAAAATACTCTAACATTAAAAAAAACAGCACCAGTTATAACTGATTTGCTATTAAACAAAGCGCTAACCCGGGCATTGAATGCGCACAAATGTTCACGCCTAAAGAGCAATTTCCATTCACCACCCAAAATGCAAATTTACGAGTGCTTCTGTAATTCTAAATTGATATTAAAATGAAGCTCAACTTTATGCAGCCTGCAGCTTCGAACAACACGAATAATTAATCGCATTCAATTGTTTTTATTCATTTCTAGAAAGATGGAGGGAGAAAATTGTAGAAATGCTAAGTTGATGCAAAGTATTTTAGTGCACTTTGTAAGATATAAGGCAAAAAAATCATTTAAAAATAAACATAAGCTACCGTTTTTTGCCCGTGCTTGTTAGTTTATCGTGGAATTTAGATAAAAAATAGCCTAATTTCTCCTTTGGATACCCAAACCAAATTTGATCAAAACTTGCTCAGTTGTTTATCCGTAAAGTTGCACAGTCAGATAAACAGACATAATTATATAAAGACGGACGAAACAGCGTTTGTTGGATGCTTTATATAGAAGTAATTTTGGTCTTCAAGAATCACTTCAGTAAAATTTTTAAAGTTTCAATTCGTTAGTAAAGTGACCACAGCCCACACGAAATTTATAAGGTTGTTCTCATTGTTATTTATTTATTTATTTATTGCACAATGTACACTTCGTTACAAGCTTAGCTTAAACTAATGAAAACATTACCCTGTTAGGACGCAGCAAGTAACTAAAAACTAAGTGTTAATTATATAGGTACAGTGTTGTTTAATATTATTTGACTATAACTATAATGTTACTACGCTGAACGCGGCTGATAGAAGTAAAAGTGAAAATTAAGTGTGACCGAAATCGTTTAGCTTTTATACAAAACAATTGTTTTCCATGGACATAATCTGAATAATGCGCGTAACCCATAAGCTTTACGAATTTTCTCATTCTTACATCGTTGAAAGCGGCTGATAGAAGTGGAATCAAATTATTAAAATAATAATAACAATCAATTAATCCGTGATGTAATATGTGTGACCGATATCGTTTAGCGGAATTCGAATGGAGCTGAATAAGGGTCAATTTATACTAGCGCAGAGTCGAAGCGCATCGAAGCGTCATTCCAAAACTGAACAAAACAAATTCAAACTTAACTCCACAGAGCGTAACGCACATGTTACGTTTGAGATTGTAAAAAGTCGCGCGCATTCGCGCGTCTGCGCATGAACAACGCTGATTGGTGCGCGCGCATTCTCGCGTATACATGCGCACACTAGCGAACCTACGCGTCATCGATGCCCATTACTACACGTAAAGGAGCGTATTCTGGCGAATACGCGCGCATTCGTGCAGCTTCGCTTAAGTTGTAAAAAATTTGACGCTTTGATGCGCTTCGACTCTGCGCTAGTATAAATTGACCCTAAGTGTGAGTGTGTGAGTTGGAAATCGTCCAATGACTGCTCCCGTCCTGGGTGCGGCGGGAGGGCGTGTAAAATATGTAAAAGTAAAGTCATTAAATATGCAAAACTTACTAATATACTACAGAACCCTGCAAATTTCATAAGTACGTTTTTCTTACACGTGCATACTGGATGTTTTATACTTAGCAAGTATAAAAACCATTATAATTTTTTTTAATCCGAAGAATTTTTTGTGTGCCTATTGTAACCGTCCTTCACAATTACTATTCTAACTTTTTCTTTGAAATCCACAGCTGAAAAAATAACTTTTTTTCCTTCTTTGAAACTTTTCAATCAAGTTCTTATTTATTTAGGTGTAGGTACTTGATTTCCCTGAAGATACTTTTTCACCATTTTATTTTTTATCATTTTAGGATTCTGTTCCTCATTAAAGAAAAACGAAATTCTTATAGCATCACTATGTGGTCCGTCTGTTAAAACCCTTTTGCCAGAAAGGAGTGTAAGTTTCAAGCTGAAATTAATACCAAATACTAGAATTTATGTCTGTAATTGAGTGTCGTGATGGCCCAGGGGTTAAGCGCTCTCCTCATGTATAAAGTTGTGGGTTCAAGTCCGGGCAAATATTTTTTTTCTTTATATTTGCATCTGCTATCATATCTCTGCACTACCGATGGTTGACTGGTAGAGAATGCCTAAGGCATTAAGTCCGTCTCTGTACGTAAATTTTGTGCATAAAGTATAAATAAATAAATAAAGAAACAAACAAATACCATGTGAATTTTTCAATTTATATGTACTTTCAAAATTTTATTTTGGACATCACTGACATCACTTAAAGCCGTTGGTTCTAATACAGTAGTTTAAAGCCTACAGGTTACTTTCTATTGATCGAGAACCATCTAATTTGGTAAGAATCAATGCCATGTAGTACAAGTAAAGTCTCAGTGATACTCGTAACTCGAAAAAATTTAATCGATTCCATGATAATTGAATTATTAACATATGTATAAGTTTAAACGGAACCCATTTTGTGCGAATAAGACCCGCACTTGGCATTTTTTTTTATATTTCTTTGAAGTGATTGATCCAGACAGTTTAATGGTTCTAAAGAAATTAGTTTGCAAAGATAATTGAATTTCAAGTTTGAAATGGGTATCCATTTAACAATAGTTCAAAGTCATTTTTAGTAGAGAAATAAATTAGATAGATACCTGCGTTGTGGTTTCATTCAATTTCAACAATTTCGACCCGTCTGTTTGTCTCACCGTAGGATAATTTAATTTGCCTTCAACTATTGTTACGTTAAAAACCTTTTGACTTGACGAGTCAAAAGACATACTAAATGTATATTTATTACAATACTAGCTTTTGCCCGCGGCTTCTCTCGCGTTAGAAAGAGACAAAAGGTAGCCTATGTTACTCTCCGTCCCTTCAACTATCTCCACTTAAAAAATCACGTCAATTCGACTCTCCGTTTTGCCGTGAAAGAAAGACAAACATACAGACAGACAGACACACTTTCCCATTTATAATATTAGTATGGATACCTTTACATAAATTACGTTTTCAATCATTCATAATATTTTGATTGTATATGGTGACTTGTGAGATCTTTAGTAACCGATACTTATTTACAAAAGTTCTACTCTAGCAAACAAGAAAGTTTAAATACTTATGCATGGTACAGTTTACGTATTTAGGCTTTCATTGAAGAGAAATGCCAAACCAATGATGGATTATTCCAACAAAAGAATGAATTCAATTTCCGTTTCATATGAGGTAGGTACTGCTCATTTGTGGACTAACTATATAGGCACTAGACAATAGTAGTAATTTGTTTTGAATTTATGTGACGTATGCACTGATTGGCTTCTGGTCTACGGGTCGCGGATCCGATTCTTTTGCGGGACAAGAATTTGAATACCCTACAGCTATAAATACGGTATTTGACACTATTAACCGATAAATCTAAGACATATGTTTTATAAAACCTATTTTTTTATTAGTCCTAAGCATCGGATTTGTTTTTAATTTACTGTAAAATAGGATTTTTAATTGCTTTAAAATCAAAAAATAGTTAGTCAATAGGGTTGCTAGCTTGTGACGTCATAAGCTAGTATTGGCATACAAAGTCTATTGGAGGATTGCGTTTTGACAGCTCATAAAAAGTACGTCAATTGATGATGGTGTCAAATACCGGATTCTCTGGCTCTATTAGTTTGAGACTTTCCAAGCAAAGGAAAGGTTTTCTTAAAAAAAACAAATAAACACCAAAACCCCGCCAATGGAACTAATCAAACTATAAACCTTGTTTAACTCATCGTCACTGCGGCTGACGTCGAGTATCAAACTATTTGAATAGACCCGACTCAGCGCCGACTGTTGGTATTAGATTGTCGTTCGCAATCGGTCGAGTGTTCTTAACTTCAAGTTTTCGAGTTATTCCGACTCGCTCGAGTCCTCACTTGACATTTAATCTTAAACGCATATCGATTTTATGTTTCGAATAAAATGGGGTTTGTTTAACTTCGCAACTGTAAAATGGTGTTGTCTGATTTCCGGGTGGGTTTAGTTGCATTTAGTTTCGTGTAAGTGACATGACAATTATTGTGAAATTGAATTTAAAATAGTAGTTGTGGAGTTTCTAGCTCGTTCTTCTACATGAGAACTTATTGTTTTGGAACAAGTAAACAGCTTCAACGTTTTGACTAGACAAGAAGTCTCTTGTTGATTCAAAATGTCTGTAAAACCATTTATTTGAATAAATAAATTATTTTGAGTTTGATATTTCTTGAATTTACAGAAAGGTGGCCTGATTTGTGTGGGATTGGGAAGGCTATCAGGTTCAAGTGACTAGGCGGGTCACATATGTGGTTAGCAATAACTACTAGGCAAAAGGCTCTACGTAGTTGGTGCCAGAAGATGGACTGATTTTGGAAGAGAAAGAAAAAGAGTTTATGGAAAGATTTGGGGTGCCTATGTCTACCTGTGGGGCAGTGTTGGCTAAGAAAAAAATATTTACAATCATATTTTATTAGCTTTCTCTCGCGGTTTCAGCGGCGTATTTGTTTACGATGCTTCTTATCTTTGCTTGAAGTCAAGATAAATACGATGCTCATCGAGGGCTTTGACTTAGTAAATCTCTGTCATCATATTAAGTTTCTTTTTGAATCGGGGGTGTCAAACCTCTCCAAGTTCGCAGCCTCTGAACCCTTATAGGAGGGCCGGAGGAGAGTAGCGTATGTCCTCCTCCGATGCCTGGTCAGGTGCACCAGGCATCGGAGGCCGGGAGGCTGCAGGCCGGGTCCAAAAACAAAAATCTCTACGCTTAGTTTTATATTTAAGCTGCAAGCTGGCGTACACCATGCGTATAATGATGGATACGCTACGCCTCCACGGACAGTAGAACTTAAGGCTGATTTACATTGGTACAGTAGCTGGCGCCAGCTTTACTGGATTCCGGCACTGGAAACGTGTTTCAATCCGCTGGGTACTGGATGCTGGACTAGATTGAAAGATGTTTAAATTGATACAGTGCCGATTCAGCGTAAACTAGTGATGCTGGCGCCAGCTACTGTATCAATGACAATTTGCCTTAAGTAAAGCGCCTAAACAAATGAAGTATATAATCTATAGAACGAATTAGCAAAAAAAAAATAGAAAACTTAAACCAACAAAAAAAAAACAGTTCTATTTTTAAACGTCGTCAGCATAATACGGACTGCGGAATTTGCCGTATTGTAGGATTTAAAAGACAGGCACAGATAACAAAGCCACTGATAGCCCGCGGTAGCTATCGTTATAAATGTCGTGACCGATCGCATTTAGTTCTCTTCGCACAACCTGGTATATAATAGATAAGCCTTTCAAATCCTAAGCATTTTAAATAGCATCCGATTTGTATTATTTATGAATGCCCATTTTTTATTTCTTATCCGTCATCGAGTTTCCACTTAGATGCAAATTGAAATGCCAAAAGAAAAAAATTATATAAAGTAGTTTAAATTAAAATGGGGCTGAAAACTTATTGGCTATCAACCGATTTTATTTGGTTCCTATTTATTTTTTCGTTGTACTTAGTCGCCGCGTAAAATGCTCTCATGCGAATTGATAACGCATTTTGCGTTGAAGGATTTATTCGAAAGTTCAGGTTATTGTATATGGAACATAACGTGTTGAATCTCGTGGTCGTGTGGTCGTATGTGGAAATGCTGAAGTCTTGGGTACAGTTTCAACGTCGGCCATTTTTTCTTTCTGAGCAGCTGATATGACACATTTCTGCCTCTAAAAACACGTAGATTTGTTGGCCCTGATAGTTTTGACAATTTCAAAAATGTTGGTCCCCGCCACAATAATTCCAACTATTCATCTTATATACGCGTCAATGTCCATTTGTCAATAACATGACAAATAATTCGGGGTCGGTCGGTAGGGCACTTTCTCAGTATTAGACCGGAGATTGAAACGGTGTAACTTGTCTGTACATCCGAAGACACGTAAAGCCATTGGTTCATTGTCACCGTTAAGACGTGTACAGAAAAATGAACTGTAACATGCAATAAAATAGAATTCGCATGGTTTGGACGCCTTGTACGAATGGTGCATACTACGTGCGCGAACATAGCACCCATGTTTATGGCAATTATTTTAGTGAGTATCACGTTGCATGTTACATTTCGCGAATCTGTACAGGTCTTTATATCTTTAACAGTCGTTACGAGTAGTCAGAATCTAGACGCATTGACGTGTTTCCTAGTAACTAGATTGTAAAGGTCAGATAGGCAGTCTGAAGGCGGAGGTACATTCAATCAATCAACATCGGCATCTCCTTTGAAATATGACGAAAACAAATCTATACTATACTAGCTGTCCCTCGCGGTTTCACCCGCGTTATATCGGATTATGTAGAAACAAAGTATTTTATGTCCGTCCCCTGGTCCTAAGCTACTTCCCCACCAATTTTGAGCCAAATCGGTTTTGCCGTTCTTGAGTTATAAAATGTGTAACTAACACGACTTTCTTTTATTTATATACTAGATGACCCGGTGAACTTCGTATCACTTACCTATTAATGTAAACAAAATTTATTTAAACCATATCACCTTTATTCATAAAAGATTTGTATCGATTCCCCCCCCCCCCCCACATTATCACAATCTAGATTCACGTGTATATGAGTGGCCTAATAGTTGTTTAGTAATCTGGCAATACTGTCATTGTCACTGTCACCTAACTTTTGAAGAAAAGATCGTTGAAAGGAAATGTTATGAAATGGGCTTTTAGTTTCAAAAACAAAAAAAATATTAAAAGCACCATTATTTAATCAATACATCAATACATATAATAAAATCATTATATAATAAAATCAATCCATACTAATATCATAAATGGGAAAGTGTGTCTGTCTGTCTGTATGTTTGTCTTTCTTTCACGGCAAAACGGAGCGACGAATTGACGTGATTTTTTAAGTGGAGATAGTTGAAGGGATGGAGAGTAACATAGGCTACTTTTTGTCTCTTTCTAACGCGAGCGAAGCCGCGGGCAAAAGCTAGTAACTAACTAAATACATTAAACTTGGAGGGTTTATTCTTTGTGAAGAATATAAAAAATAGCCCTAAAGGGTTAAAATAGTAGGTAGAAGTTCGACATCCACGCGGGCGAAGCCGCGGGCGAAGGCTAGTAAATATTTTAAATCTAGATACATATTTTTTTTATCTTAATATTATTTTTGTACGTTGGAAATAAGAAAAGCTGTTACAGTATTATTTTTTACAGCATATTACACGCCTTTTTGTTATTTCAAACCGTATTAAAGGGCTTTTATTTGCATGATTTGGATTTATGAAAATGATTCCATTCGTATTTTGAAAACAATTAAACATTACTTATTTGTGTCAGGTTTGACGGGTTGTAACCTCTATGGTTGTAACTGTTTTGACACTTGATTTGCCGGTTACTATGACAACGACATCCAACAGAACATGGACAACTTTTATATGGGAAAATGGAATTGTTGTTTTACTCTATCTTTCTCGCAATTTTAGAGACAAAAAGTAGCCTATGTTACTCTCCATCCCTTCAACTATCTCCATTTAAAAAATCACGTCAATCCGTCGCTCCGTTTTGCCGTGAAAGAAAGACAAACAGACAGACAGACAGACAGACAGACACACTTTCCCATTTATAATATTAGTATGGATATATATAAAAGATTACAAGGTAGAAGAGTTTATTTGGTTAAATCTCAGGAACGAATGGTCCAAAATGAAATAAAAAATGGTTTTGGAAAGCCCATTTATCGAGGAAGGCGATATAACATCACGCTAAGACCTACGGGAACGAAGTAGTAACCAAAGATACGGATAAAACCACGGGAGACAGATAGCAGAATTTTGTATGGCAGCAATTCTGGAGCGCAGTATATTAGGTGTTAAATTAACAGATCGAGTTCGAAACACTATACTGTGCTCCAAAACAACCAACCAAAATGGGACTGGGCAGGACATGTCTGCCGCATCCGGACAAACTGTGGGCTAAAATAGCACAAAGCTGGTGCCCTGAGACGGGGAGACGAAGTCGCGGCAGGCCACGAAGGAGATGGCGGGACAACCTGGACGGATTCTTACAGGATTGGAAAGAGGAAGCGAGAGATCGCGATACATGGAAGAAGGCCTTTGCCCAAGAGTGGGACAGAATAGACGAATATATAAAAAAAAGCATTTGACTATAAATTACAACATATTTACAACATATTTGACTATAAATTACACTCAAATGAACGAGTAATTTTGTATGTTTGTGACAAGATTTTTATGGTTATCGTGACAATTAACGTGGGTCTATAGAGTTATCAGTTTTTTTAATCTAAATGTTTTAACATAAAGCCGTGTACACAAAAACTCACTTTCGTTTTTGTAAAGGTATGACTAATTATACACAAATAATTGTTCTACCGAAAACATTTTCATGTAACATGTTGCCAAGACGAAAAAATATGACTCGCATAATTTATTTTTAAACTCACGTGAATAGGTATTTGAAGGGTCGACGGGATCGGGTCGGTGATATTTTTGTTATTACAAGTGTTTATGATAGGCTACGGTGATCGCTTGCCATCAGTGTTCATATGTTTTTTCCCCCAACTATTCCGCAACCCCAGCTGGTAATCTTATACTACTACTGGGGTTGCGGAATAGTTTTAATAGTTACCGTGGCCCCCGAACATAAAGGGCAACCAAAGAAACAAGGGTGGGTTTTAGTCAGTAAAGGTCTGACACTCCCTCCTGCTCCGCCCAGGGCGGGAGGGAGTGTTAAAATCCGTAAATTCGCGTGCATTTTTGGTTACAGCTCCGTTTCTATAGATCGTAACGTGATTGCCTTCCTCGATAATTCGGCTATTAAACACAAAAATATTTTTTCAAATTGAATTTATTTGTTCCTGAGATTAGCGCGTTCAACCAAACAACAAATTCTTCAGCTTTATAATATTAGTATGGATTCTGCTAACCCAGATGCATTTTCGATTTTTATTCAGAAAAAATCTTGGTGTGATGAACATGATAGTTGGTTCTAAATGTAATTGATTTATAAAATGTTTATAATTTATGTCAGTTGTCTGGTCACCACCACGTAGGTTTGTGATTAAATGGCAGTGTGTGATATGTCTCGAGATATTTTATGTAATTTTTTTTTACAGCGAACCAAGAATACTTGCAGATTAAGCGCGTTTAAACAATCAAACAATCCCTGTAGCTTTTGAGAAAGTAGAGGTAGTCTCAAATATACCAAACTTGTCAATATTTCATTGAATACACAATAAACTACTGTAACATGTAGCTCTGAAAATCCATTCACGTTGAAGTACTGGACGTAAATCCTAGGCTTGTACCAACTAAATTGGATGGTGTTGAAATCTTGATGACGTCACGATTTATTAGGGTCAAACACACTAGGTACCTTTTTATGAGTTCATTGTTGTTTAGGGTTGACAGTTTCTTTGCATTTTCTATTTGTCTTTTTCGATAATCGACCTTTTTGACCTTTTTGAACAAAAACTAGGAGCTGATGTGTTTTTGTGGGTATTGTGCTCTATTTACCTTTTTATATAAATGATATTGAAGCTTTTGTAGCCAAAATATACATTGTTGTTCTTATTTCTAAACTTTAGCACTCACGATGAATTATTTCTCAATTACTGCTTTGCTCTTGTGGGTCCTTACCTATACTATTCCATCATCTACAAAAGTATTTATTCGCCTGTCATATCATTCCCTTAGCCTTTTCCCAATTATGTTGGGGTCGGTTTCCAGACTGACCGGATTCAACTGGATACCAGTGTTTTACGTGAAGCAACTGCCTATCAGACCTCCACAGCCTAATATCTAGGTGGCACGATATCCTCAGTTAGACTGGTTAGTTTTCGGTTTCTGGCTACCCGTAATGACTGTCAGAGTTCTAGAAATAACAACCGGGACAAACGGCTCTACATGCTTTCCGAGAGACGGAATGTCAGTGACATACAAGATAATTTTAAGAAACCATGAACACATCAGCAACTATATCCTTTACTTTTTCTTTTTTTATATTTTTGCCATTCGTACTCAACCAAAAATTCTTTCGCGTTGAGTGGCATGCACTTCATGCCTTCCTCATATACACCAATATTTAATACATTATCTAGTTGGATGTAATATTAAATACAGTTGTCTATTGCTTGATACCAGCCAGACTCTCATCCATACTAATATTATAAATAGGAAAGTGTGTCTGTCTGTATGATTGTCTTTCTTTCACGGCAAAACAGAGCGACGAATTGACGTGATTTTTTAAGTGGAGATAGTTGAAGGGATGGAGGGTAACATAGGCTACTTTTTCTCTTTCTAACGCGAGCGAAGCCGCGGGCGAAAGCTAGTACCTTATATTTCTTTAATTTAATTAACGTTTTTATACAGTTTTCAGATATTTTACTTCCTACCTGCCAACCCTAACCTTTACCTTTGAAACCGACAGGGCAGCGCTCTCACTATGTTACAAGATCCTGTAAATGCCCAGCTTTGTCATTAGAAAATAGCTTAAATTTTAGAATAGTTCCGAACTGTAAAAAGCATTTTGCCTAAGTTGTGAACCTTGAAATGCAAGTATCATGTCATCATCATCATAAGCCGAAAGACGTTCACTGCTTGACAAAGGCCTCCCCAAATGTTTCCACATGATCGGTACTGCGCCACCCGCATTTAATGAGGCCCAGTGACTTTGATAAGATAGTAAGTTCATCTTGCTGGAGACCTGCCCACGTTGCATTTTCTGGTTTGCCGTCGCCACTAGTGTCGTTTGTCGGTACGTCTGTAAAAAGCATTTTGCCTAAGTTGTGAACCTTGAAATGCAAGTATCATGTCATCATCATCATAAGCCGAAAGACGTTCACTGCTCGACAAAGGCCTCCCCAAATGTTTCCACATGATCGGTACTGCGCCACCCGCATTTAATGAGGCCCAGTGACTTTGATAAGATAGTAAGTTCATCTTGCTGGAGACCTGCCCACGTTGCATTTTCTGGTTTGCCGTCGCCACTAGTGTCGTTTGTCGTAACGTTTTGTTCATCGGTCGTTTTTAATTAGTCTTTCTTTTTGCCTCACGTCTTAACCATAAGTCACTCTATCTTTTTCATATTCCATACACTTCAGACTTTCATCTTTTTCACTCAATCATGCTTTGCTCTGCCATTCATTTTTACTTTTCATCTCTACATATTATAACTACGTATGGTTATATTCATAACTACGTATGGTTTTCAAAGAAACATAAACCACTCGACGTCGCTCTAGAACGCAAGAACGCTGTTAAACCTGATAGTAAAGTGAACGTACATTGAAACTTTGGACCAACATTAAAGCAAACTTCCTATCTACGTATTCCTGTCTATGTTTATTCTCAAAGGGTCTGTTCACACGCGAGTTATACATAAGAGCATTCAAACAGAGCTATCCGACTATGTGAGTGTGAAGTAGTCGAAAACGGAGACAGTCAGTTAGTTTTTCTTATTAGTTCACAATACGCGATTTTAAAAGTAGCGTCATTTAAAAATAAACCTTATTATTATTACCAGCCTACTATTGTACCACTGAAGAGCAAAGGCCTCCGCTCATATAAATAAGGCACGAGCATTGATCACCAAGATAGCTCAAAACGGATTGGTGTATTCGGACTCACATTGTATGGACTTTAAAAGAGACTTTGACCTCTGAGTTTGTTTCGGATGTTTCTTCTCAGAGCAGTCCAGCTACGAAACACCGGCCCCATCGTTCGCTTAAAATAAATAAAAAAAAAACAAAATATTGACGTGTAAAAGTGTTATGTATATAACCTATTTACAAAATAAATATGATTTTATGATTTTATTTTATGATTTTACATTAATTATCAAGTCCAAGTTTCAGGATGTTTTCCTTCACCCATGTCTGTGTTGTCCTAGATAAGATAAGATAAGATAATTTTTATTTGTGCAAACATGAGTGTACATACACTTAATACATGTTAAATGACATTTATTTAAAAAAAAAATTCGTTAAAAATAACACTTACACACGTCCTTACTGTTTTTTTTTTCTATTCTAATTGGACAATGGGGCCGGTGTTTCCTAGCTGACTACTCTGAGAAAAACAACCGAAACAAAATCACGTCTCTTTTAAAGTCCATACAAATAGTATAGGTCAACTAATGCGAGAACCATTTAAATTTATGACTAAGGTGCTCCCTTGTTGAGAGACGCACACTGGTCAAGCAAATTGAGTGGACCTGTCCAAGCTGTGCAAGCATTTGTCAGTTATCGTTAAGCTCAATTAAAAGTAACATATAAATTAAAAAAGTTACATTGGGTCCGGCCCAGATTTGTACCCACGACCCCTTACATGAGACAAACTTATTGCTGTGGTCAATGATATTATAAGTAAAAAGGTGTAGATAGGTTACCCGAACGAAATTTTATTTTCAAAAACGGCACACTAACGCACACATACATTACACGTCAAATTAGGATGATATGATTGAAGTAGTGCGAGTGAAAAAGAGATAAACGTCAAATGTCAACGCGATACTCAGTATCATGTTGGTCAAACTTTTAATGTGCTACTTTTTGACTGCATATTATAACCTATCTACACTTTTTTACTTATAACATTATTGGATGTGGTTAAAAACTTTGTTTTAAGCGTGAAATAAAAACACGGCCACTCATGTCAAGATGATAGAGATATCACGTAGCCTGGCAACTCAGGTATCTCTGTCTATAACAATTGTCAGGCTATATCTCTGTGGAAAGTTATCCTGTTAATTTGAAGTTGAAACTGAATTGAATAGTCAGCAACGTCAGTCTGTCTGATGCAAATGGATTAGTTTTAAGCCCTCTGCTGTTTTAAGCTGGCATAATTATTTTACCGGTTTCAATATTCTGGTAGTTTTTATGGATAGTCGCTCCGGGAAGAAAGACAAAAATATAGTACTTTGAACAAATTAAAAAATATTGTTATAGGTATTACCTTTGAAACTATACTTACTACACTGTGAGGAAAACTGCATCGTTTGGCATTTGATGCCATAAATAAATTAACATATTTTCTATCCGCTACATATCAGGTGGGCCGTCAAATTGTTTGCTATCCAATGATCTAAAAACATCTATATATAGATTTAACGACCAAGCGACAGCCGGCTGACGGACTGCTATTATCTTTCTATTGTGTCTCAAATCACGTGAGTTTGTAGGTTCAAATGCAACTAAAAATTTAAATTGAATGGGGCTATGCGGCTTCTAAGAGAAGTTGTGTCTTATTTAATCATTTGTTAATGTTGATAAATATTCAATTCTTTATCCATTCAGATCTCCGTAAGTTGATGTAAAGCTTGTCACCGGCATGCGGGTAGCGTAGCAAGTCCAAAAACTATTCTGCTAGAGTCAAAATTATTATCATTGGTTACACAGGTGTGGCAAAAAAATTACTACTTAAGGGTTAGAACGTGAGATTTTGGGCGTATGCAAATATTCTATTCTTGTATTCTACCCTCGATTGGGTAGGTGAAATTTTTCGAGGTGAACAAGCGTTTAGAGTGGGAGAGAGGTGCGGAAAAAAATTACTTACACCTTTTTTGCTTACAAATAGGGAATGGAATTTATTTGGTGTATAAGTCATGTCACAGTTTAGCACATACGAAAGCTAACCTGACCTAGTTTTTTTTAATAATTGATAAGAGCGAAATTGTTCTCTAATTTCATTACACACTTACTCCCACAGCTCTAGCGAATTCTAGAAAATTGTGGCGACATTTATCACCAATCACTTGAGCTAATAAAAACTGGTATCCTACATCGCGGTATTAGAGTTCTTTTTTTTTTTTTTTTTTATAACTTATGGGCTTGCTCTTGGTCCCAGACTAGTCCGAGGGCATAGACGGGGCCTACGATGGAGCGAGCTCACCCAAAAGATACCTATGCACTCTTCTCTTGAATACATCCGGGTTATATGCTTTAGGAAACACAGACGCCGGCAGAGAATTCCATTCCTTTGCGGTGCGCATAATAAAGGATTTCGAAAAACGCTGCGTGCGGATTCGAGGAATATCGACCAAGAAAGGGTGGTATCCTGCCGTACGTCTGGATGTCCGGTGGTAAAACGGAGACGGGGGAATGAGCTCGTGTAGCTCATGAGCACACTCACCGAAGTGCAATCTGTAAAACACCGCCAGACAGGCAACTTTACGCCGATGTGCGTATTCATTCGATGTGGTGCAGTTGGGCCACCAGCGTCTTGTCGCCAATCAACCTCCTGGCTCTGCGTTCGACGACGACGACGACGAGTTCGACGTGACATTAGCATATATACAATATAATATATACTACTAGGACCATTGGGCCACCAGACACAACAACCTCCTGGTCGGAGGATTCTCCCTTTTCAATGGAGGTTGAGGAACTTTACACTCTGTTTCTCATGTTCCTAAAGAAAAGATTTGTTAGTCTGCTGTTGGCAATGCAACAACCAACGACTTTAAAAGGGGTCTCAATTATCTTCACAAAAAGGAATCACAACAACTAAATAAATTACTCGATAACGAACTAAAAACAAATACAAGGTTCAAAATAGTTGAAGATGTATTTATTAACTTGCACAGAATTTTAAACTCTATTTCAATTGAAACTAGTAAACTCCGTTATGAGTTTTATTCATGAGCGACTAACAATACCTTCGTACCTAATTTACAAATATCAAGTCTTCAAATGAAGCCGTAACTCAAAGGCGACAGTGGATAACTATAAACTGCTACAGAGCTGAACTACCTTTGTAAAGCCCCCGCTATCGATGCAAATTAGTCTGGAACTCCTGCATCTAACGAATTATATTTTAGAAGCTAGAGTTGTTAGTCTGAAAATTATCTAGTTGAGAACAGAGAAGCAGTTTTGTAAACTTTTAGATATATTCGCATTGTTACTTATTTCTCAGTTTGTCAAAAATAGGTTTTAGGACGCCTTCATGACAATTTGTATTGTTGGAAGTCTTACGTTACGGAATAAAATTTACTACTGGTAGTTTAAGTATGGAAAAAAATCAATAATTCAATATTGCCAGGTATAAAAGATCGATGAAGCTCAACCCAATTCACCCGTTGAAATATTTTTGTACGCTATATTGTAAGATGATATTGTGACTATTTATTAAATAGCAAAGCAACTAATGAACAATATTATCAGTGTAAGAATAGAAATCTGGTTTTAAGTCTAATACTGTCAAGTACGTCACTACCCCTGCTTGTTAAAGTTTTAACTCGCTAAAATGCTGTTTTTATCCACCTATTTTTCTTTACGATGTGTCTGCTGAATTGCACATTGTTAGACGGTTTCCCTAAATATAAACGACACATTAAACCAGTCTAAAATTTATTCTCACTACAAATCAATCCATCGTAAGGGAAGTACAACTCTGACACATAGTGACTACATGTTGCAAGCAAATAGGTTTCTTACATTCAACGCATGTGTATTTTGTCTTCCTATCTTTGGCAGAAGGACATTCTCGACATCTTTTGTATGGTTTGGATTCAGAAGCTGGTGGATCATTGAGCGGTTCTCCCATCTGTTCAAAGATCCTTTTCCGCAGTTCCCGAGGCAAATTACTTTTATTCTTTCTTATCTTCAGATGCTGCTCAAGCAAAGCCAATCCTAGCTTCCGAATAAACTCGCATCTTCTAATTTTAGTATTCTTGTTATTCTCACGATAGATTATAAGGCCGTTGATAGCAGCTACATTCATCATAGTAAAAAGTATTAAAGTTGGCCAGACCTTACAGTAATTTCGTACGTCGTACATTTTACTGAGTTTATCAACACATTCTACAGCTCCTTTTGTTTTATTGTAAAATGAAGCAATTTCTGGCTTTGGTTTCTCACCGCCTTTGTGCTCCATGGTTTTATCATGATGTATTGATGATACAAGAAGAATGCATTTTGATTTCTTCGGCATGTACGATACAAGTGTCATATCTTTTTGGAATCCAAATCGAGTGCTATTTACACCTCTTCCTTGCATGGTCAAAAAGCTGTACGGAATTTCTCGTTTATTTTTTCTTAAAGCTCCAGTAGATGTTAGCCCGTGGTGATCTAGTAAATGCTGAACGAGTGGGATGCTAGTAAACCGGTTATCAAAAGTGATATTTCTGTTTGTTTTGCTGACTGGCTTTACCATTCTGTCTACTACATCAGCGGGTTCATAACTAGTAACATATGGACCATTAGGCTGGTTTCCCACATGTATTTCAAGGTTAACCGTGTAAAATATTTTAGCATCAACCAACGCATACATTTTTAATCCATACGCAGCAGATGTTTTCGGCATAAATTGTCGGAAAGGACATTCACCCCGGAAATAAATGTATTTTTCATCGAGTGTAAGATACTGGCTTGGTGAATAAGCTTTTTGACAGTTGTCAAGGAATTTATCAAACATTGATCTTACAGGAGCGATATGGTCTATTGAGGACCTTTCTGCCCTGGTAGATGCATCATCGAAACGCAAACAGCCTTGTACAAAATTAAATCGTTGTAATGACATGGTCATTCTAAAAATATCAACGCCAGTACCATCGGACCTCCACAAATCAGTCAAGTTATAACCGGTAGAATTATTTAGTCCAGCGATATACATTAAACCAAATACAGCCATCAGCTCATCCATGGTCGATTCTTTGATTATATGGACACGTGTGTTATGATTCTCAGAATACGTTTTTGAGTTTATTTCTACGTTTGTATATTGAAGTATTTCATCAAGCATTTCGTTCGTAAAGAACAGATTCCAACATTCGAATTCTGTTTTTGCGTTTTGGGCGTATGGTTTTACTCCAGTTTCGACTGGTGTATTAGGTTTAGCAGTAATGTTAGCTTGATTGGGGTTGGAGTACCATATAGTTGTACCGTCTTTACCCGTGTACACCGTATCTTCTTTCTCGCTCTCAGGGATTGCATGGCCTTCTTCATCACTTACTTCTTGTTCTGTGTCACTGTCTGTGCTTCCTGTGGCTATATGATTGGTTTCTTCTTCACTCTCGTATTCATAATGAGCGCTTGCTTCTTCTTCTAGTAACGCCTCACAGAATCCAAACATCATTGTCTGGTCCTTCGTGTTTGACATGATGATGAGATCTGTGAAAAAGAGAGTATAAAGCTTAGGTAGAGCAGTTTTAATTACTTTTTAAAGTTTTTATTTGATCATGAACTTAACTACAACAGAAATAGATTTTAAAGTTGTGTTGGCATATCTTGCACGCAAATTTTAACTTTGTTTATATACGTTTAAGGAACATTTTTGTCCCTAAACTCAATGTTTCATAGCACTAGTTTTTGCCTGCGATTTCGCCCACATGAATATCAGATTTCTCCGAAGCACGAAGTCAAGATTGAAGTAAGATAAAAAGCAATAATTGCATCAAAGCCGTAGAAGACAGAAAGACAAACACGTTACCCTATACTAGAAGTTTATTCTGTATCGTGGGCTGTCAAATATATCTACTTAAATACACAAACAACTGGTAACATATATGTGCAAATACGGTCAAAAAATTTGCATAAACATACAGTCAAACAAATATTTGTTCCGTGCGGAAATCGAACCTGTGTGACGCGACACGCATCGCATCAAATAGGCGCTTAACCACTACGCTTACCATTACGCGTCACGATTAATGAAAACCCTATTAGTTTGGACTGTAAATAAATTGATACGTAAATGAATCAGTCATCCTTTTGTATAGGTATGTGTTATACTTTCATAGACGAGATATAGATCTCGTCTATGTACAAGTCCATATTATACTAATATTATAAATACGAAAGTCAACTCTGTCTGTCTGTCTGTCTCTTCTTTACGCCTAAACCACAGAGCCGATTTGAATGAAACATAAAAACTACATATATGTATAAATTACACCTAAACACAGAATAAACAATCATGCTCATCACACAAAGTTTGTCCTGCTTATAAATCGAACCCACGACTTCCGGCTTAGCAGTCAGGGTCACTAAACACTATACCAAAGGGCTCTTCATAAAACACTAAAACAAAATTTAATTATTCCCAAGCATTTTAAAGTGCACACACTACCTGACCACTAAATCTTCTACCTACCCAAGTTATGTAACCAGCATGTAAACAAAACAATACGAACTCACACATACATACCTACGTACCAATATAACCGCACACAGGGACAGAAGTCAACAGCGCGCATGCGTAATGATAGAGATGAAACGCTTCGAATTAAGAACTGACTACAATCAACGGTCATAGAATCATTTTAAATGATTCAAAAATCGAATTGGCTTAGGATTCGATGACGTCATCAAAAGTATGCAGTCTTTACAAAGGAATTTGGAACACAATTACTCGGGTATAAAGTACCCACCGCACTAAGCGCGTCCTACTTTCGCTGCGAGCGCGGTAACACTGAGGGGAGCGAAGAGCTGCGCGCCGTTCCAAGGTCGCCGACCCGAACGAATAGAACGATCTTGAGGTCGGGTATCTAACACCCAACCTTAACACCACACGAATAAAGACGCTTATCGCAAAAAAACAAACTAACCGGCACGTCGCGTCGATATCGTTAATGTGGGGTACGAGATACCCTACCGTAAGGTTAGGGGATAAGACTGCTTATTGCATGCTCGATGTTGAAGAGCTCATGTGGTTTGTTGATTTATATTTAGATCTGACTGGGTGTGAAATACCCGACCTTAATGTCATGGGTGTAAGACTGTTTGTCACTATTTCGGTCACGAAATATCGAACTAATAATTGGTTTACATATTTTTTGTAAGGGCTGGGCTGGTCGTGGTTCTTACTGCTTTTTTATTTAGTTTCCAAATAAAAGTATAGAGTAAGTAAAGCTAAATACTGTAAAGTAACTTAAACAAAAACATTTATATATTTCAGTAATATTATTTAGAGTTGCAATTTACTTTGGTACAAATCATTGAATATTAGTATTGTCACATGTACAAATATTTCTTTGACAGAATGTGTTATAAAATAAAATAAACCATTTAAAGGTTACGAATTCAAATATTTCATTCCCACTTTATTGCTTAATTGACAATAATTGTTTGTTATTAAATGAATAGAAAATAGTTGCGAGGC
Organism: Athetis lepigone; assembly: GCA_033675125.1. Classification (NCBI taxonomy): domain Eukaryota; kingdom Metazoa; phylum Arthropoda; class Insecta; order Lepidoptera; family Noctuidae; genus Athetis; species Athetis lepigone. The sequence continues at coordinate 8,507,321 of CM066237.1, forward strand.
AATATTCAGATGTGCATGTTCCAAACCGAATTGTAACTCTTAGACACAAAGGCGTTTAATTCAGCTCTATTATATTAGTATATATGTGGCCAGATCATAGAATTAACAATTTGTGGATTGTTCTAACCTAACTTAACCATCTCATGAAATAAACACAACTTTGTCATGAAATGGTTAAACACTGGTTAAACATATATTATACAACATGTCCCGGAATAAACGCACACCACCAGTCACCCCAATTAGAATATTATGTTATAATCATAATACATACACTGAATTTTTATTATTATGTTTAAAACACGGTTTTTTATAAATTAGTTATACAGATTGTGGGAGAAAATTATAGTCACATTACAAATCTACGCATGCAAACAGTCGCACTTGTATAAGGGTCTAGCGTAGTTGGTATTTCATCCATTTTAGTTTGTTTTGACTGTACAGCGGAAGTGTGACAACAGTTTACGTAACTTTAATTATTTTTGGGATAAAATATTACCTATATAGAAAATTACAAAAATCGATTCAGTAACGATTCCGAACAAACTATTTTCTCAAAGTGCATTAATTCAGTTACACATTGTATACAGTGTCCAATTTCATGATCTGGCCTTTACATTTATACTAATACTAGCTGACTCGGCCACGCGTTGCTGTGGTTGTTATCGATATAAAACATGGCCAATCTTTAAAGTTGGATTAAACTGCATACGGTGTGCAAATTTGTTTAAAATTGGTTTAATAGTTGAGGAGTCCATCGCGGGCAAACAAATTGTTGGTCTGTTTGTTTAAACGTGTTTATCTTAATGAATAATTCAAAATCGAAAAGAAAAAATCTTTCATTGATAGATAGCCCATATTTTATCCAGTAAGACTAAAGCATCACGGTTCGACCTAAGGCATTGAAGCAGTATTCAACGACGCAACAATTAGTTCATAGGTATTTTTTTAATGAATTTACATAAAAGAGTTGCCAAATAATAGTCGCAATTGCGAAAGATAAAAACTAAAAAAGATAACCGGCTTCAAAAACTAAAAGCTCAAAAATAACTATTTCGGAAGTCGGTGGCAACACAAATCGACCGGCAGAAGAGAAGCCACCGACTTCCGAAATAGTTATTTTTGAGCTTTTAGTTTTTGAAGTCGGTTATCTTTTTTTTAAAAAAGCTTTTTATTTTTTACTTTTTAGTTAGAGTCTCAGTGTCTGACTACGTTTTAGGGTAGCTCTCAAAATAAACTTATATCTAATCTTATAAAATGAAAACGGCACTATGCGCGCAACGTCACAGGATATCCATTAGTGTTATATACTAAAACTTTCCACAGAATGTTACAAAGACTTTTCTGAAAACCGCATCGAAATCGGTATAGCTAAACGCGAGATAACCGCGGTCAAACATACAATCGTCTTTGAAAATCTACAATCCAAGAAAGCAAAACGCGATCTATGCGGGCAACGTCACAGGATATCCATTAGTGTTATATACTAAAACCTTCCCCAGAATGTAACAAACACTTTGCTGAAAACCGCATCAAAATCGGTTCAGCCAAACGCGAGATAATCGCGGACAAACATACATACATACATACATACAGGTCGAACAGAGAACCTACTTTTTTTTTGAAGTCGGTTAAAAAAAGACGGGTTGCACTCCGGGAGTGCCGGCAGAAGTGAAAACTTGATTATAGCTGTCTACTATCCATCCGTCCTACGCTTTTTCGATCAGGTCACGTGTCCTGACGCGAGTTTAAGATTTTATACCCATTACGAAAAAGTGCTCAACGCCGCTAAAGAAGTTTTCACTTCAAAAACTATCAACAACAAAAACTGCGAAATATGATAGGTTTATTGTCAGTAGTACCATTAAAAGTAATGGCGATGTGAAAAAGTGGTACTTACCACTACAAAAAAAAAAACATAAAAATAGTACAGTCGTACCACGTTTTAAGAATCTGCAATTTATTGCAGCGAGGCTTGACCCCTAAAAACCCTATGGCACATATAAGTTTAGCCGTATTACGTAAATTTAATTTTGGTTTTAATAAGTACCAAAATTTTTCGTCAAACATTTTTTGGAATGTGGTCACTCCGAACCTTAAGAAAGCACATGCTACTTTATAATCTTTAAGATGCGAGCAAAAGTATGTGGAAAATTTATTTTTGCAAAATGTCAATGAGAGTCATCTCGTGTTCTTGGTTAAAAGAACACGTGTATGATCTCCATACTATAACATATAACCGAACAATTGTCATTTAAACTGAAATATTATTTTCAAACTGGACATTGGCAGAAATCACTGAAAATTCGGTGGATTGACATAACAAATATAAAAGTTGAAGTTGAATGTCAATTTTTTTTATTTGTAGTTTTTTTTTGTTTTTCTTTCTTTCCAACTGGGATCTCCTTAAAATATTTCTTTTATTGGAAATCTAAATAGTATTTATTAATCAATAAAATTCTAATGATTGATTAGATTTTTATCTAAATAAGTAAGTAATAACTGCTGCCCACTTGTTAAACAATAATAAACACTAATCATTTATCAATAACTATCATATCCATTTTTTCAATTCAATAATTTATCACATAAGTTCAGTTATGAGTTCCTATTCGGTCTACCTTCCTAAATACAAGAAATAACTTTGGTTCGCACTATCAAAGTGGGCGCAGCGGTAATTATGTAATTATGTTTTTTTTGAAGTGAAAACTTCTTAAGCGGCGTTGAGCACTTTTTCTGTAATGGGTATAAAATCTTAAACTCGCGTCAGGACACGTGACCTGATCGAAAAAGCGTAGGACGGATGGATAGTAGACAGCTGTCACCATCCATGGATGCGCGTGGCACGCTGTTAATAATCAAGTTTTCACTTCTGCCGGCACTCCCGGAGTGCAACCCGTCTTTTTTTTTTTTGGTGAGTGGGAAATCATTCAATGACTGCTCCCGTCCTGGGTGCGGCGGGAGGGCGTGTCAGACTCTTACTGACTAAAACCCACTCATGTTCCTTCGATTGCCCTATATGTTCCAGGGTCACGGTGACTACTATACACATTCCGCAACCCCGGCAGGCGTTGGCCCTGTTAGGCCCCTTCCTGTGCTGACTCCTTCTCTTTGAGGCGCGCGTGGAACACTAACGCGCCGTCGACGCGGTCCTGGTCCTAGCCGGGCGGCGAGCTACCCATCGCTCGCCATCCGCAGAACCGCGCCTACGGTGGCCGGTAGTCGTCTTGCGACTCTCGACGTCTTCGCCTGGGTCTTTGTCCGGGGCGAGAGGCTCGTCGTTGCCTCTCGCGCGCCGCCGCTTCTTTCACTAGCATAACTGCTTCACAGAAGGAGGCGACGGCATCCCATTCCGTCTCGCCTCGCAGCATGGCCTGAACCAGCGCTGGGCGCGAGAGGTCACCGCCGCCGATCGCCTCTACGAGGACACGTCTATGGTCCGCCCATGCGCGGCACACCTCCACCGTGTGCTCGACCGTGTCCTCCAGGCGACCGTTGCTGCAGTGGTGACACCCAGGCGTCGCTTCCGCCTGAATCCGACACAGGAACCTCCCGAACTGACCGTGTCCGGTGAGGACCTGTGTCAGGCGAAACGTGAGAGCGCCGTGGCGCCTCTCCAGCCACTCCTCAAAGAGGGGTCTTACCGCCGCTATTACGGCGTGCCCAAAATGAAAACTTTGATATAATGAACCAAAGGCAAAGAAAAAGATTCGAATATACTCAACTAGTAATTAATATTACCATGACAAGATTAAAACCATAAGGCATTATTAGTAAGACGCATACTATGCAATATTATCTGCGATAGTAACTCTGTCTGTTACACTTTAATGGCTAAACCGATAATCTGATAATGATGAAAATTGGAATGGGGTCACTCCGAACCTTAAAAAAGCACATGCTACTTTATAATCTTTAAGATGCGAGCAAAAGTATGTGGAAAATTTATTTTTGCAAAATGTCAATGAGAGTCATCTCGTGTTCTTGGTTAAAAGAACACGTGTATGATCTCCATACTACGAGTATAATTTAATAACCGAACAATTGTCATTTAAACTGAAATATTATTTTGAAACTGGACATTGTCAATAGTCATAGTCAATAGTCAAATCGTTTATTTTCATTAGGCCAAAAAAAAGGCACGTTTTTACTTTAGACAGTCTAAAATAAGGTTGAGCTATTTTATCTTTATTTCTAGTATTAAAATTGTGTCTATCACCGACTTTACTAAACATTTCTCGATTTTTCCTAACATACATAATATTCTCATAAATAAATTGGCAAGGCACCGTCATAATATTAATCTTTTTAAACAGCTCCCTAAGAGACTCGCGGCAATGTAAATTATAAATGGCTCTGACAGCTCTCTTTTGTAAAATAAAAATAGATTCAATGTCAGCAGCCCTACCCCACAATAGAATGCCATACGACATAATGCTATGAAAATAGCTAAAATAGACCAAACGCGCAGTTTCTACATCTGTCAACTGTCGTATCTTTCTAACAGCATAAGCTGCTGAGCTTAGCCGTCCCGCAAGAGATGTTATGTGAGGCCCCCATTGCAGTTTTTCGTCTATCGTGATTCCTAAGAAGACTGTTTGACTAACAAATTCTAGTTTCTCACCATTCAATACTACGTCACATTCGCTACTTCTAACGTTTGGTAAAGTGAATCTAATGCATTTGGTTTTTTTTTCATTTAATGCCAAATTATTCACCGTGAACCAGTTTTGAACCTGAACAATGGAGTTATTCACATCGTCAAGATTTTGTGATCGACGATGTATCTTAAAAATTAATGATGTATCATCTGCAAATAACACCATTTTCGGTTGATTCTGAAGTAGTTGGGGTAGATCATTAATATAAACCAGAAATAGAAATGGACCCAATATTGAACCTTGAGGTACGCCCATAGTTATTTCAGATCCCAGTGAGTTTACGCCGTTAATTTGAACTTTAACTTGTCTCCCTTTTAAATAAGACCTTATTAGCTCGAGGGATGTTTCCTTAATCCCGTAGTGCTCCAGCTTCAACAAAAGTGTTTCATGGTCAACGCAATCGAACGCTTTCGAGAGGTTGCAAAAAATTCCAATGGCGTCTTGTGCTTCCTCCCACGCGTTAAAAATGTTCTTTATGAGGGTGACACCGGCGTCAGTTGTACAACGCCCTTTGGTGAAACCGTACTGTTGTTCATGGAAGATGGAGTTTTTATTAAAGTGATGTAACATTTGATTGAGCATTAACTTTTCAAACACCTTACTGAGAACTGGCAGAATCGACACAGGCCTATAATTGTTGGTTTCTTTGTTATCGCCGGATTTAAATAATGGTATGACTTTACTGTGCTTCATTAAATCCGGAAAGACTCCTTGGTCTATACTAATATTAAATATAAAAGCTAAATAGGGAGCAATAGTATTGATAATAGACTTACAAACTTTAACAGACATTCCCCAAAGATCTTCTGTTGATTTGATTTTAAGATCTTTAAAAGCCCTAATAACAGCCTGGGGGTTTGTATGTTGAAACCTGAACTCCAGAGGGCATGCCGTAACATTTCTTTTAAGTAAGGCAGCAGAGAGCGCAGGCGAGGAATTTAAAGCCTCAGTAGTTTTTACGGGTATATAGGCAAAAAAAATTTCAAACTCTTGAGCTACTTCTTTATCTGAGTGAACGGATCCACGCGGTGTCTCTAAATTAAAATCATTATTCCGCAGTTTTTTCCTACCTGTTTCATTATTTATTATTTGCCAAGTAGTTTTTATTTTATCATCAGCTGATTTTATTTTATTACTAATATAAAGTCAAAGTCAAAGTCAAATCATTTATTTCCATTAGACCAAAAAAGGCACTTTGAAACGTCATACTTATAAAACAAAAGTGAATCTACCGCCCATTCGGAAATGTTGTTACGTATGGAGAAGAATGGGCAAGAAACTCCATACTTACTCTTTTAAAATAATGTTGATACAATTATTATTTGTACATTGTTAAATGTGAAGAGAAGAATGTATATAATGTCAAAACCATTTCAAAAGTCAAAGGGGTATATAAACAAAAAAAAAATTAAAATTAATTAGGAAATGGAAGCTAATCAAGTTCACGAACATTTAGTGTAACACATTTACTAATAAATTACCTTCCTCAAAAAATGAAAAATAATGTGTGAGCCAGCGCTTCCAACTATTAGAAAAAAGAATTGTGTCTAATTTCTAATTGTAAAAGTAAAAGTAGTTAATCATTATCAGTTTAAATTAGCCACCAGTTTGGTTTTGTCTACACTGTGGATTAAATATCCTATGGAGCTGGACCAGCATGCTTCCAAGCATTTTTATCTTGAATGTAATCTTCCAATTTATAATATGCTTGTTGACATAATTTATTCTTAATATATGTTTTAAATTTTCTTTCGTTTAGTTTTAATATATCACAAGGAATTTTGTTGTAACATTTAACACAGTACCCCATGAAAGATGTATTTACTTTGGACAGTCTAAAATATGGTTGAGCTAGTTTATCTTTATTCCTGGTATTAAAATTATGTCTATCACCTACTTTACTAAAGATATGTTGGTTTTTTCTTACATACATGATGTTCGCATAAATAAATTGGCAAGGTACCGTCATTATATTTATCGTATACATAGCTTTAGCTATTTGGCACACACTTTTGAAAAGTTTTGAATATTTCGCAACGTACTGATGAAAACTTGTATTTATTACATGCTGTTTTTGGCCATAAAGTTCAAATAGTTTTTCTCTGCTCTTACGAATGCCAGGAGTAGCCCAGTCACTGAATAAGAACTTTGTGAAAATATTTTTTGTCTTAAGAGGAAAAGTGTTATTAAATTCAGTGTTTAAAATCGAAAAAAAGTCAGCATAAAACTCACTGGAGTCATATATATTATTAAAGTCGTAAACACCTAATTTACTGACTAAAGTGTTATTAAATTTTTCTAAATTTTTAACTGTAATTGGCCTAAACCTTATTTGAATTATTGGTTTAGGTATGTAGGCGATAAAAGTTATTGTTTGACCGCTGTGATCAGATGGAAGTTTATTAATAATTTCTTTATGTAAGTACTCGAAATTACAGAATATATTATCAATACAAGTGGCAGAAGAAGCTGTCACTCGAGTAGGTTCAATGAAAACATTTGTCAAGTTAAATGACCTAAATAGACCCAATAATCGAATGCTATTTGAGTTACTTTCTAATAAATTAATATTAAAATCACCACATACGATTATGGATTTACTACTAGTACTTACTCTTTTTAATACATTTTCCATAACAGAATCAAACATAGGCAAATTCTGGTTATTTGGGGGTCTGTATACACAAACAATAACATGCTTATCAAGCTCAACACAGGACAACTCAACAGTGTGTTCTACCGATAGTCTAACAATATCTTTACGTTCTTTTGATTTTATAGATTTTTTTATTAATATTAATGACCCGCCATGTATCATATTTTTCCGGCAGAAATTACTAACTACACCATAATTGTCATAATGAATAGACATTACTTGTTGATCATTTAACCAGTGCTCTGTAAAACAAATAATATCGAACCTGGTTTTTTCTAGAAACATTTCAATTTCCAACAATTTGGAAGAGCAACCCTGAATGTTTTGATTAAATAAAGTTAAAGTATGTTGCTTTTTCTTATAATCTAGGTTGCCAGAGGATACCACTGTATTGTTCACTGATAATAAATTACTAATTAAAGGGGTACGCTCTGTTGTCTTATAAACTAGTTTAAAGAAGATATGACTTCAACTGAAGAATTACAAGAACTCATCACTATGTTGTTAGTGTTACTAGACAACATAGGTTCGTCACTTATCCTACAATTCGTTATATTTTCTATAACATGGTTAATATTATATGCTATCATTGGCAGAAATAACCGAAAATTCGGTGGATTGACATAACAAATATAAAAGTTGAAGTTGAATGTCAATTTTTTTTATTTGTAGCTTTTCTTTTGTTTTTCTTTTTTTCCAACTGGGATCTCCTTAAAATATTTCTTTTATTGGAAATCTAAATAGTATTTATTAATCAATAAAATTCTAATGATTGATTAGATTTTTATCTAAATAAGTAAGTAATAACTGCTGCCCACTTGTTAAACAATAATAAACACTAATCATTTATCAATAACTATCATATCCATTTGTTACGACAATTTAATTTGGTCTCTAATCAAAAATCGATTTTTTCACAGAAGATAAATAATAACTTCAGTAATCGCATTAATATTTTCATTTATTTCGAAAACAAAACGAAATTGCTTTGTAATTATCTTCTTATTTCTAGCCACAATGCTGAAAATAATTATTATCAATACAATATTAGGTAAAAAAAACTTTTCTCAGAATAAAATAGCCTTCAAAGGCATGAAAGAGAAAAGAAACTTTAATATTTAAATCGGTGTCTTGGTTTTACCTTTTTAGGGTTCCGTAGTCAACTAGGAACCCTTTTAGTTTCGCCATGTCCGTCTGTCCGTCCGTCTGTCAGTCTGTATGTCCGTCCTCGCTTAATCTCTGAGACCGTTAGCACTAGATAGCTGAAATTTGGTACCAATATGTATATCAATCACGCCGACAATGTGGTAAAATAAAAATTGGAAAAAAATCATTTATTAGGGTATAAGTAAAGTGTGAAGTGATTTTTTTTTAAATTTTAACCCTACCGTGTGATATATTGTTGGATAGGTATTTAAAAATGAATAGGGGTTTACAAAAATCATTTTTTGATAATGTCAATAATATCGGAAATAATCGCTCCAAAAATAAAAAACAATGTGTGGGGCCACATTGTTTCAGATCTTAAATCCACTTCGAAATATAACATGCTCGTTCAAACCTTCGAATACACGTGATTTTTAACAAAGACAATAGCAGCCCGACAGCCGGCTGTCGCTTTGTCGTTGAAAGGTTAAATAAAAAAAAACCAGATCAATGCCCAATCGCCAAAGAAATTGCTTAACTAATATTAAAAAATATAAACATACATACAAAATTATTAACCCAATACTTTTTAAACTCGGTCGAAAAGCCATATATAATGTTACCTACATAAGAATTCAACTTTTAAAACGGCACACTGATGCACACATAATATTCGTACAGCATAATAACAATAATGCTATAGTAATAATATAGGTAATAATAATATAGGTAAGTATATATAATAATAATATAGGTAGGTAAGTATATATAATAATAATATAGGTAAGGCGCCCGCCTCTCGTGTAAGAGGTTGTGGGTTCGAATCCGGGCAAGTACCAATGTGACTTTTTCAATTCATATGTACTTTCTAAAAAGTTTATCTTGGACATCACTGGCATCCCGTGCCTCGGAAAGCACGTAAAGCCGTTGGTCCCGGTTGTCATTCGTAGAACTTTGACAGTCGTTACTGGTTAGCCAGAAACTCTGACCAGTCTAACCAAGAGGTATCGAGTCGCCCAGTTACTTGGTTGTGGAGGTCAGATAGGCAGTCGCTTCACGTAAAACACCGGTATCCAGCTGAATCCGGTTGGGCTGGCAGCCGACCCCAACACAGTTGGGAAAAGGCTCGGGAGATGGATAATAACAATAATGCATCGACATACTATCAGAAAATGTCACACAGTAGCACATGTCGCTGTATATAAAGTTTATCACACTGTAAAGTTTCAGTAGCACTAACAAAGCGTTAATATCCCATTTACGTATTTTTATTTGTAATATCTTTGCGCTGTTCTGTGAATTTATGTAATAAAATAGTGAGCTTAAAATGGCTTTCTCGTTATTGCCGCGGTTTTAACCGTATTTTTGTTACTGCTTCGAATATATTGTTAGCAATGAAGCATAAGCTTTTACTATTTTTAATATTTGGCTATCGGGAAAGAAAACATAAATGTAACTGGACCAGCAGTTTTATGGCTTAATGAGCTTAAACAAACTGACAAGAAAATCTGGCCCGTGTGCTGGTTTTCTTGCAACATTATTTAAGTAATATGCAATAACATAATATTATTAAATCGGGTATTAACGCGAATAATAATTATTTAAATACCTTGGAAGGCTTGACGTTGTTAAAATGAAACGCGAAAGTTTAAATGCTTAGACAGATTAATCAGACAACATAAGACATAAATTCTCCAAACGGTCCCATTTCCACCAATATACCGTTATTAGAAAATAATTTCTGAAGTAAAATAAAAATAATATGTTGAAAGAAAACTTGATATATTTCAGCAAAAAATATGTTGCAATAGAAATCAAAGGTTTTCATTCAATGTGAAATGAATTGAGACGCAGTAGGGTGCCACGGAAATAGGTTTCTAACTTATATTGAATACGTCAAAGACTTGAAGATCTTTTCTTTGAATTTACAGACTTCTTTGTACTTAATACTCGTGGGTTCAGAGCATGCCATGTCTATAATAATAAAGTGGTTTTTTTTATTCTTTACTAGCTTTTGCCTGCGACTTCGTCCGCGTGGAATTAGTTCCCGTTCCCGGGAGATTTCCGGGATGAAAACTATCTTATTTCCTTTCTCGGGTCCCAGATTATACCTGTTCCAGATTTCATTCAAATCGGTTCAGCGGTTTAGGCGTGAAGAAGAGACAGGCAGACAGACAAGAGTTACTTTCGCATTTATAATATTAGTGTTCCTTAAATTCTATTTTAAACAGCTGTACAGGGATAGTTGTGCTTAATATTAAAGTACGTTATTATTTTGGTAATTTCTGATGAATTTGATTCTGCAATAGGATGTCCGAAACCAAAACGGTTACGGAGATATTGAATTTTGAAGATTAAAAAAAAAATCCTATGTGTTTGGGACTTTCATAATATAAAAGGACTTCTAGGCCATACTTATGTATTGTACTACATCTCACCCGCAGATATTCGGAATTTGGTAATGGATTTCGAAATTTTCATCCCCTATTATTACTCTTTTAGAATTTGAATGTCCAAAAAACCTTTCTAAGTGGCCACCCAAACTTCACAAAGAACACAACCTTTAGTTTCCCGTCTCTATCAGTTTGGGTGTTGATATATCAACAGTCAGTCAATTAGACAGTCAGTTTACCATTTTATACATATATAATATAAGGAATAGGTATCACTGGAAAGGTCTCTTAAAAACATTAACAAAACAAAAGCTTAAGTATTTTTTTTAATTTAGGGATCCTTTTTCAAGATATTCAGCTTAAAAGCACGTTTTTTGTTAAAATTGGGGTCTAAAAGCTGAACGGCTAGCTCGAAAATCTGATCTAATTTGAGGTAAGCACGGAACTTTATTCAATGAGTTGCCAGAGACGCACTTAGCCAATTTATTTATATATAAATTAGCAACACATGTCTCAACTTGTTGGTGAACCAAAACGTGTGTTTGAAACATGTTCTGGCTCAGTAACAAGTTTGCACAAGTTTTTGTTTAAACTCGTCATAACGCTACTGTATCACGTCTCAGTGTCGCGGCTCGCCGCCAAATTGAACGGTTATGTGGACGTGTGACGTTTGTTGTGTGGTGTAAGTTAAAGGACAGAGAGGTTATGGCAATACCAATCTATTGATGAGCAGTTTATGAGTAGTCTAAACGCGATGAGGAATAGATTTAATCCTTCGAACCTTCGTGTCTCGAACGAACCACATGTTTTCCAAGGTTTAAATAGTTTTGATATATGTTTTGGTTTAAATAAATTTGATTTAGAGGTTGATAATCAACGTTTTTTTCAGCCTTTCAGAGTTGGTTCCATAAGAAATGTTGTTTGTTTTCATGGGTAGGGGTTGTGCTAGACCAAAAATACACCTAGTATATGTAAAGTCATACATTAACTTGTATATCATTAGCGACCAGCCCCAGCTTCGCACGGGTGTTACAAATCTTAAAAATCCTTGCTTTTATCCACTATAATAAGCATGTATTACGTACATTTAAACTTTCCTTATGGATCACTCTATCTAATAAAAAAAACCGCATCAAAATTCGTTGCGTAGTTTTAAAGATCTAAGCATACATAGGGACAGACAAAGGAGAGCGACTTTGTTTTATACTATGTAGTGATAAGGTCGATGTAGTCAGAAAACATTATATTATGGTCAAACACAGAAGAGGAAGCAAGGCTTCGTCCTTCCTTAATTTGTCAACAGTGCAGCAGGACTTAACTTTTACGAAAATGCCAATATATTATTGGGTTATTACTAACGTCAATATTAGAAAATTCCCGTTCCTATTCCATCGAAAAAACAGAAACTTATCAATGAGATAACCAATCTTTTTCTTTGGCAAAACAAAATTGCCTTTTAATAATTTCAATATTTTTTTGTTTTGTTCAATAGTTTCTGACTTATACCAACCAAGGTGCGCCACCCCAGTGTACCCGAAATGGGCCATGTCACAGAACACTTGGCTTAACAATGTGCGCCATGAAAAGTGTACGCGTTTATTTGGCACGCCATTTGAAAGCGACGGGTATAAAGTGTACCTACCCACTTTATTTCCAAGTTATAATACAATGTTCTAAAACAAAATGAATGTAGAGAATTTATGTGCAATTTAAAAGTTACAAGTAAATGTAAAATAATGTTAAGTTCATTTTAAATTTAAATTTAAAGTATAATTTTCACACATTTAAGTTGCTCTAAAGCCGAAATAAATATAATATTACTCGGTAGCTACTTTGGCTTAGCTATTATGAAAAATATACAATATGTAACTGAATTAATGCACTTTGAGAAAATAGTTTGTTCAGAATCGTTTACTGAATCGATTTTTGTAATTTTTAATATCGGTAATATTTTATCCCAAAAATAATTAAAACTACGTAAACTGCTGTCACACTTCCGCTGTACAGTCAAAACAAACTAAAATGGATGAAATACCTACTACGCTAGACCCTTATGCAAGTGCGACTGTGTGAATGCGTAGATTTGTAATGTGAGTATAATTTTCTCCCACAATCTGTACACAATTTATAAAAATAACAGTGTTTTAAACATAATAATAAAAAAAACAGTGTATGTATTATGATTATAACATAATATTCTAATTGGGGGTGTCTGGTGGTGTGCGTTTATTCCGGGACATGTTGTATGTATGTATGTACTTACTCAGACAATTACGTAATCCATCCGTTTTTTGTTTTCCACTCCAGTCTGTGGTATCGTAGATCTTAAACGGGTGGACCGATTTGTATGCGGTTTTTTTATTTAAAAGAAAGAAAAGAAAGAAAGAAAACACATTTATTCTGGACACACAGACACACAATTAACAACAATAACAAAAGACGAACAAAGCGTACTATATAAAGCCCGTGCGAGGCCAAAAAAAGCTCCTACCTCAGCATGGAGCTGCGTCAGAGAGTAGCAGCGCTGGTATTCTGACAGGGCCTAAAGTAAAAGTAGGTTCTCAGGCATGTTTCATTAAAGTCGGTTTACCATCAACTCTTTTGTTAACTGAAGTCGCAATCTGGATTATCTAATTTTTTATTTACTTGCAAAGAGTTGAAACGGAAGATTTTCAGTCATTAACCAAGCTGTCTACACCCAGAACCGGCGGCACGGCCTTTGGTGGGCTTTGGTGTGTAGACAGCTTTACGACGACCAAGCGACAGCCGGCTGTCGTGCTGCCGTTGTGTGTTCGAAGGTTTAAATTACAAATGGCAGCAGTAATCATACTTCTATCACGTATAGTAGTTGCCTAGTTTCGGCCGTAAATTTTCATACGAAATTTCAACCCCTATTTTATCTTGTTAGGGATTGAATTTCCAATAATTGCTTGTTAGTGCGCCTCTACGTCATAAAACAAACGACTGTGCAAAATTTCATGTTTCTAGCTCCAGTAGTTTTGGCTGTGCGTTGATTAACAAGCCTGTCTATTTATTTAGAACTAGTTCTGTTGTCTCCCGCGGTTTTACCCGCGTTTTTCCTGTATATGTCCTTTCACAGGCTATGGATTACGTTTGTACCAAATCTATAATATAAAACGCTTCCGTTACTGAGTGACTGACTGACTGATGGACAACGCACAGCCGAAACTACTGGTCGTAGAGAGCTGAAATTTGGCATGTGTGTTTGTTGGGGGGTGTAGGCGCGCATTAAGAGAGGATTTTTGGAAATTCCCCCCCAAAGGGGAGAAAAGAGGGATAAACAGATTTTTTTATTTCTCAATGGATTCACCTAAAACTTTGTATGTAGATTCCACCAGTGATGCGGCTGAGTACTGAGAAAGGATTTTTGGAATTCCCCCCCCATGGGGGAGAAAAGGGGGATAAACTGTTTCTTTATTTCTTTATGGATTCACTTAGAACTTTGTATGTAGGTTCCACCAGTGATGCAACTGAGCACTGCGAGAGGATTTTTGGAAATTCCCCCCATGGGGGAAAAAAGGAGAATAAACTGTTTTTTTTTATTTCTTTATGGATTCACTTAAAACTTTACATGTAAGTTCCACCAGTGATGCAACTGAGCACTGCGAGAGAATTTTTGGAAATTCCCCTTCATGGGGGAGTAAAGAGGGATAAATTAAATGTTTTATTTCTTTATGGATTCACTTAAAACTTTACATGTAAGTTCCACCAGTAATGCAACTGAGCACTGCGAGAGGATTTTTGGAAATTTTCTTTCATCTGAGAGTAAAGGGGGATAAATTAAATGTTTTTATTTCGTTATGGATTCCCTTAAAAAAATTATGTAGGTTCCACCACTGAAGCAAGTGAGCACTAAGAGAGGATTTTTGTTTTCTGTCACCAAGCTGTATCTCATGCACCATGATAGTCGAATACTGTTATCTGTTGCCGCTATAACAAAATCCTCAGCCAAAAAGCACAGATTACCAAATAGTTACTACGTAAATGCACACGAACAGTATTGAGGTCAATTTAGTACATTAATAATACTTCCCGTTCCCGGGGGAATTCCGGAATGAAATCTATCCTTGTCCTTTCTTGGGGTCCAGATTATACCTGTACCAAATTTCATTCAAATCTGCTCAGTGGCTTAGGCGTTAAGAAGTGATCGACAGACAGACAGACTTACTTTTGCATTTGCATGCCAAAATGCAATCAGTAAATGTATGTGCATGCATGGGATAAAACTGAGGGATTTTGACCAAACTTGGTAAGATTACAATTCATACTTTTGGGTGGGTTATAGGCTATAAAACATAACGCTGAGACACATAGGAGCCGAGCAGAAATGAAAAGTGTTGAAAAAAACGGGAAAAAATATTTCTTTTGATAGTATCCGTTGCGTGTGCTGCGTAAAAGGTTGAAGTGCCGCAAACATGATGTACCAAAGAATTGTGTCTCTTAAAACGTTCTAAAAAAAAGTTATTATAGTTCACTCAATAACCATTCTTATGGAAATTAAATTAGTTTTAAAATAATGCACGATTTGCCAGGGAGTTTTTATGAAAATAGTAAATCCTTATTAATATAAATACCTTATCAAATAAACATTTTTAATTTTGTACAAAATTGCCGTTTACGTAATCTGATTACAATAAATATAATTAGGGATATCACAGAGTTTTAAAATTACTCCACAGCAATATAATGATGGTAAATACGGGCAGTAGCAGGGCTGGCCGATGGCTTTGCAAGATATTCGTAGCTTATACATCAGAATAACACAGACATAATATTATGCTACATAACATTGCACCATGAGCCACGGGAGCCGATCAGTAACCAAAAATAACTCCGCTTCCGCGGCGCGAAGCCCCTCAGCTACGGCGGGATCTTATGGCGGAATGGAGACTGCGACTATCGCGACCCAATGCTGGGCACGCCTCTTTAAGGAGTGTCTGGAGAGGAGGAAACTTGGAGGAGTTATTCTTTGTGAAGCCTGAGCCACTAAGAAAGGTTTTATTTTAATTCAACCTCTACGGGGTTAAATAGTGGATAGAAGTTCGACATCCACGCGGGCGAAGCCGCGGGCAAAAGCTAGTTTTATATAAATTGGTTCAGTCATTTTGGCGTGAAAGCAAGACTTTTTAATGCAAGACGCATTTTTAATACAATAAGTATGCATTAAAAGACGTTTTTAGATTTTTCTTTTATACGAAATTAAAAAATACTTACACTATCATATGTATTTCCTATTTCTCAGATTTGTATAAAGAGACTAATAGCAAAAGTCGACCAAATAATTTTAAATTAGGGAAAAGTTCCCTTTTTCTTCGAAATGTTTGTGTTCAAATCTACATTATTTTATATCCGATAGGTGTAGGTAATTAACTGAATGAGAACAAGCATGCCATGTCTTGTTATTAAAAAATCGTATAATTATTGTCGTGTAATAATTTCGTGTTTGGCTTTATTCTAAACTGACGTTAGGTAAGAAACTAAATGGATACGTACCAACATTGGTACGTTTTTAACGCATATTTTTTATATAAAGACATGTCCAGATAGTTTTCAGTTATTTAAGTATCAAAACTGATAAGGTATATATATCATCAGGATAAGGTACCTCGGGATCAAATAGTTTTAAATCCTTACTTAATATTATAAATGCGAAAGTAACTCTGTCTGTCTGTCTGTCTGTCTCTTCTTCACGCCTAAACCACTGAACCGATTTGAATGAAATTTGGTACAGATATAGTCTGGGACCCGAGAAAGGATGTAGGATAGTTTTCATCCCGAAAATCCCCCGGGAACGGGAACTATTATTCCACACGGACGAAGTCGCGGGCAAAAGCTAAAATTATTATAATTTAGTAATATTTCACAATCTTCTTTCAATTTCAGTAATGCATACAAAGATAAAATATTGAGTCGAGGTACAAAACATTATAAAATCTATTTTTGATTTATTTGCATGTATTCCAAGTTAAGTAATAAAAAGGTTCGGACGAAAACTATTACAGTTTCAACATGAAATATTATTTTAGTTTTATTTTTATAAAATATTGAGCAAGTTAGTTTTGTAAAATATATTTGAATAAAAAAGATTGTGCGATCCAATTTAAAAACACTTTAGAATTATTACGATCATTGTAAAAATATTATATTGGACTGAATTTTTTTAATAAAGTTAGGTGGCAATTTTAGGAATGTAGTTTTTATTATTATTTTTATGATGATGATTGTTACTAGCAGATGTCAATTAAACAAACTTTGATTATTTTTATACTACAATAACAATAGTCTGATGCGGACAGATCGGCTTAAAGAATTTATTTCTCATAAGAACATACAGTCCGCTTATAATGAGATACAAAATAACAAACATAAATACAGTAACAATACAAATTTCCTCCAGAGTATAAGCAGTTATAATGTACTTAAATGTTTCTTTAGCTTACATTTAAAATTATTTACTTTATCACACTCTTTAATGTCGTTCGGTAACGCATTAAACAGATGTACTCCTTCAAACAATATAGTTTTTCTACCGTAATTAGTGCGTACGCTGATGACTTCAAGAGAGACAGATGATGATATTAACCTTTCAACGACCAACTGACAGCCGGCTGTCGGGCTGCTATTTCTTTCTATTGTGTCTCAAATCACGTGTGTTAAAAGGTTTAATGATGATAATGATGCTTCTTCTAAAAGATTGTATCGTATGGAGAAATACAGGTTGTTTGTGTATATGATTGAGTTTTTCCTAAATCGCACAGACCTACGATGCAGAAGAAATTCCTGGTGTAAGATCATTATTATGAAAACAATCCAAATTAACTTTTGGGAACAAATTAAACGCTCACCAAAATAATATTCTTGCGTACCAAAAATAATAAATGATCACCAAAAAATAGTAAATGATCACCAAATTGTGTTAGGTTAGGTTAGAACTGTGACCACACAACGCGGCCGCCGAGCGCCAGATCTACTAGTGATTCATTTTATTTACCTTAGTCAAAATCAAAATCAGTCTAATCCATATAAAAATGAAAATAGGTAATTTGTAGAATACTTTATGAAACATAATATGGTAATCATTTACTATTTTTGTCTGTCAGTGTCAAGTCATTATGTTACTATAATTGGTGGTAAGTTAAACATAAGCCTTAACTTTTGTCATTGCTACATATGTAGCGTCGCGCGTCTCATCAAATAAGAGAAACAAAGTTTATTTTAAAAAGTACTAATTTTAAAACTAGCTCTAAAAGCAACAAGAACAACATAACGATGTGCAAACACATAAGCTAAATAAATAAAGTAAAAACTTTTATAACATTTTTTAGGGATCCACGCGTCAAAAGGACCCTTATTAGATCAACTTGTTGCCCGTCTGTCTGCCTTATTCAATCCATACGTTCTCGAAAACACGTAAAGCGTTTGGTTTTTATTGTCTATGAACGACAATAATATCCTGGGGCAACTCACACAGTCATCTAATCCCAAACTATAGTAACTAGACAACTGATAAACACTTATATAATTAAAAAAGAAATACATACACACACCCAGGTACAGAACTAAAAGGGTGGGTGGGAATCGAACCCAGGACCCCCGGCAGCAGTTAGGGTCACTAACTACTAGACCTACAGGCCCGTCACGATCGTGTTGGTAAACCATAAGCCAGAAAGTGTGACAATCTATCTAAAGGGTATTGAAACAGTACAAAAGTAACATATCTAGAGAGTATAGAAAATATATAATAAAAATGATGATTTAGGACTAATATTTCATAAAGCTATGTAAATTAAACTTTTATGTTAACGCTATCGAAATAGATAGGCTATTTTCAGCTGAGCTAAGATCAAATTGAACTTTGACAAAAAGCAAATATCTTTTAGACATATTCGAATGCCATAAAGCTGTAGTTACTTGATACAAACTTGTGCAAAACCCGAGTACGCAAGTCCGACTCAAACCTGTCCATTTTTTTTGACTTTATTACGTCTCTAAAGATATCTCACCGCTAAGGCGGGTGTTCAAATACTTGTATCAAGGGAGCTCGACAAATATTGGAACAGTGAATGAATTTTTGCTATTTACTCCATACTTCGAAATAATTACTTGTTATTTTTGTTGGAGATACTCTGTTGGTTTACAAAATAGGAGTCACTGTTATTTCAGTGACGTTTATAAATAAACTTTTAGAAAAGTTTTAGAAAAATTATTTCATTTTGCTATATTTGTTTTTCATTTCGTGTAAGCTGTGCCTTTTTTCGCTACCTAGAAAAGCACAAGAAAAGCATCAAAGTCAACATAGAACTCTTATAGTTTCGGTTTGTCCATCTGTGTGTCTGTCCGCTGGTGGATTATTGACATAAGTACAATGTATATACAAGGTCACAGGGAAAGTCTTGCTGTTTGTTATAAAACTTACTATTTTGGATTTATTATTTATTTATTTTATTTGGCTCTTCAACAATGAGTACACTGTTACATTTGTGATTGTACATTCAAGCTTAAGTCTAAGTGCCTCATCACTTATAGAAGAACACCACATGCACTATAATTTACGCATAAATCGCGATAATACATAATAAAAAAACAGAAAAAAAAATAATTATTTCAACAATAGGTTGTCCGTATACTAATGGTTACGTAGATTGACTTTTGAAGATTTTATTGAAAAATTTCATACGTTCGGGCGTTTCCTTGATTTTTTCCGTTTCTGAAATAAGTATAGTTCCTATCCCATTTCACTTCAACCCCGAAACTACAAATAGTCTTGTACTAAGTTAAATACCTTTATTCGCTTTTAAAAACTAAATAAAACTGACCGATTGTTGATATATCAACGCACAGCCCAAACCTCTGATCCTAGACACAGAAACTTCTTTATGAAAAGTAGGTCCCCACAGAGAAAGGATAACTAAAACTTATTTTAAAAAATTTGATGACGTAAAATAGAGGATGGCAGTTTAAAGATAAGCACGTGTGAAGCCGCGGGCGAAGCTAGAGTTAAAATAAAACAATTCTTGATTTCCTACGACTGAAGCTGGAAAAACAAAACGCAAAACCAACCTATTTTACTATTCAGAATTTCAATATCCAAAAATCCTTTCAATATTTGTTCAAATTTACATATTTCATACAATATACCTAACCCTTTTCTCGTGTTTGAAAAGTTGATATTTATATAACCAATTACTTTTCCTCAACCGAAATTTGTTTTATAAACTGGTTTGAGTTTATAAAACCGATGTCGGATCAGAGTTGGGATATAAAAATAATTATCTTTTGGCTTCAATAGGATTGACGTCTGTGATAGAATAACGTTTATGTGCATATGATATTTGTATCCATACTAATTTATAAATGCGAAAGTAACTCTGTCTGTCTGTCTCTTCTTCACGCCTAAACCACTGAACCGATTTGAATGAAATTTGGTACATATATAGTCCGAGACCCGAGAAAGGACATAGGGCAGTTTTCATCCCGGAAATCCCCCGGGAACGGGAACTATTATTCCACGCGGGCGAAGTCGCGGGTTAAAGCTAGTCTAAAATAAAATAAGGTCTCCGTCATACAGTGAGGGTTTTTTGGCAGCACGTAGGCCTGAGCTTCAACTTCAACTTTTATATAAATTATGGCAATCCATCGAATTTTCGGTGATTTCTGCCAATGTCCAGTTTGAAAATAATATTTCAGGTTAAATGACAATTGTACGGTTATTAAATTATAGATCATACACGTGTTCTTATATCCAAGAACACGAGATGACTCCCGTAGGCGTGAGATCCAACTGCAGCATGATTGGTGAATTTTTGACATATCTGTCAATGTCATGTCGTTTTATCGACATATATGTCAAAATTCACCAAACATGCTGCAGTTGGACCTCACGCCTCGGATTTCTCATACGCAAAAACCCTCGTTGGGAGTTGATGTCGCCTTGATCTCTATATTTTAGATAATATTGCCGCGTTGCCGGTTGCGCACTGGATTCTGAGTATAAATACCGGATCCCCGATAGCCATTCACATTCAATTATTATAATATACTAGCTTTTGCTCGCAGCTTCACTCGCGTCTCGACTTATCTCCATCCCTTCAACTATCTCCTTTTAAAAAAATCTCGTTCATTTGTCGCTTTGTTTTGCTGTAAAAGACGGACAAACAAACACACACAGTTTCTATTTTATAATATTAGTAAGGATAAAAAATATTTTTTTGAAAACGACATTTTTATAGCTTGTTGATTTTTTGGAAGGTCGTGATGGCCCCGTGGATAAGGCGCCCGCCTCTCGTGTAAGAGGTTGTGGGTTCGAATCCGGCAAGTACCAATGTGACATTTTCAATTCATATGTACTTTCTAAAGTTGATCTTGGACATCACTGACATCCCGTGCCTCGGAAAGCACGTACAGCCGTTGGTCCCGGTTGTCATTCGTAGAACTTTGACAGTCGTTACTGGTTAGCCAGAAACTCTGACTAGTCTAACCAAGAGGTATCGTGTCGCCCAGTTACTGAGTTGTGGAGGTCAGATAGGCAGTCGCTCCACGTAAAACACCGGTATTCAGCTGAATCCGGTTAGGCTGGAAGCCGACCCCAACACAGTTGGAAAAAAGGCTAGGGAGATGATGGTGATTTTTTGTAATATACATAACTTTATCTTTGTCTCTACAATAGTATCTCCGGCCTGAATATTTCAGCGTTTTAATTTAACAGTAACTATAAATGAAAGATGAAAAGTTGTTCCTACTTACTGTGTAATTTCAATACAAGAAGTACAAAGACTTTGACAAAGTTTTAGCTGCGTCTCTTTGATCAGAAACTTAAGATTTTGATAACACACTTGTGACTAAATTATTGTGTGATAAAAAGTCTGCTAAAATAAGTAATAATATTTGTGTTACTAGTTTCAATCACTAATTCAGCTGGATTTAAGGCGAAGACGGCTTTAAAATAGAGAAAAGAAAAGGCTTAGCTAAAATCCATACTAATATTATAAATGGGAAAGTGTGTCTGTCTGTCTGTATGTTTGTCTTTCTTTCACGGCAAAACGGAGCGACGTATTGACGTGTTTTTTTTTAAGTGGAGATAGTTGAAGGGATTGAGAGTAACATAGGCTACTTTTTGTCTCTTTTTAACGCGAGCGAAGCCGCGAGCAAAAGCTAGTAATTTTATAAAACTTATGTTTTTAAGTACATATTTCAACTTGTCTCTAGGACAGCAAAATATTTCCAGGCTTTTGGCGAATATTTCAGCATTTCGATTACACAGTAGCAATATAAAGGAAAGATGAAAAGTTATACTTACTGACTGTGTAATTTAAATTCAAGAAGTAAACGACTTTGTTTGATAAATTTCTCCTGAAACTTGAGATTTTGATAACATACTTGTGACTAAACGACTCTGTAATATAAAGTCTATTAAATAAAGTAATAATAAATTCATGTCCCGTGTTTAAGTATCTAAGGGCGTTTACAGGCTTACGAAATGTAACAAAATTCACATTATTTAGTCAATAAACTTACGGAATTCACCTTCCACATAGCAGCTTTGAACAACAAACTAAAAAATTCATAAATAATCGACCAAAAAACGTACGGAGGAAAACTACAGAGAGTCAAAACTAATTTAAATGAGTAAAACAGATAAATTCCTACCACTAAGCAACCACTAGTTGAAACAATTTAACAAGTCTTTCAAACAAAATAAAATGTTCAAGGTCTTGAAAAACTTGCACTTATTTAAGAGTAAGAAGCGTTCCATCTGCGACTAATATAATACAATATTGTGTCTTGTGCTACCATCTGCTAGCCGTTGGCGCCCTCACAACTTTACACGACACAACTTGGACGGCGCCCAAATTAAATTAGATAAGTACTCTTAGATACAACAGTAACAAGACTGGTCTCTTGAGGAAAAGTTGGGGGGGAAATATTGTTTTTGTAGTTTATGAACAACCAATTTTGATAATTAATAACTACAGATAAAGCTTCACCACACATTTTGCTTAGTTATAGCGTTATAAATGAGCAATGTTTATGTTATTTTTAAACAAGACGAGTTGCTCAATTATATGTAGTAATATAAATTTATTTGAAAAATTATAAAAATAACGTTAAATTAATTTACAAAAAACCTACAAATATGTTTGTTTGATTTAAAGCTTATGATCACACCGACTGAGTGTGAATAAGCTGTCTATCAGAACAGTCATATCAGCCCAAAGAGAATTAAACTAACAATGCAGGTTATTGAAAGGATAAAATATGAATCGTCAGCCATTTTGCATTTCAGGCCATTTTGTATTTCAGGCCATAAATGCAAAATGGCGGACTCAAGTGAACGATTCGCATTTTTTTCTTATTCCTCACTAATTGTCAGCGGACAAAAGAACTAATTGCTCTAGAGAGTGCAGAGATGAAAACTGTTTTGAGCTACGTTCTGATCTTTGTGTCAATGAGATAAATGCATCATTTAGAAAGTGCTAAAACCGTGGCTAAAACAGAGTACTTCAAATTCCCAGTCTCGTTAAGCCCACGTCATTTTAACATGCCTGAAAATTTTAAATGCAATCAATGTTATTTTGTGATAAGTATTTACGCCCACATAGGGCGTACATACTTATACTGCACAATTTATCCAATTTGATCGCATTGCGCAAGAGTTGCTTGAATAAATACAATAATAAGGTGACCTCCGGTCTCTGATTGATGCTATCGTTTTTTTTTTCATTTTTTTCTAACCACTTTCTAACAATTAATTTGTTGCTCAATAAGAAATGTTCCATACCCAAAAATATTGACGGAGGCATATTTCTAAAGTAATAAGTATATAATAGAATGCCCTGTATGGCTGAAAATTATTAACTTGGAATGAATATATGAATATATGGCTGTGATTGTGATAGATATAGAACTATGACCAATTCCAATACAAATTAATATACTTTCGGACATTCGTTATTAGGTCAAGTAGACATTACGCAATTTTTATCCCCTATAATCGTCACGGGATTTACTTACAGATTAATACAGCAGTCGTAAAGCTTATTGCATAAAATACCAACAACTGTGAATTATTAAACACGGAATACCTTGTTATTATGACATAATATTTTGTAATACAATACACATTATTATAGTATAACAAAGACTGTACAAAAAATACCAATATTTTTAAATCCAGATTTTTTTTCGCGCCCGCTTTTGTGTCAAAGGAATGACATGACTGACAGGAACGAATGACGCGCGACATGCTTTTAACGTCTGTGCAATATTTACTTAATTTTTTGTGAAATAACTAAGTGCGAAAATGGGAAAATAGAAATAAATAATAGTAGGTACTTTCTTAAGTAAAAAGACTTTAAATATCAATAGAAATTAAGAATTGAAAAATAATGAGAAAAATGTTTCTAATCTTATCACAGTATATGTTTCTGATATTTTTCAAAATTGAGAAAGTTCTTAATATAAAAAAGGGGAAACAACGGACACACGAGTGTATAACCTCTAACCTATAAAGATTCAGTTTTTCTTTTGAAGATACAGAAGCCTAGAAAAAAAAACCTTAAGTACCGTACCTGTAATTTTGTTATATAAAATTTTAGGCTTAACGTGCGTCTTTACTCATTAAATTGAAATAAGGTCCAACTTAATTAAACAAATCAGACAAAAAACTCGTTTCCCAAACCCAGAAAACGAAAATAAAAGTAAATTGAACAACAACGATATTTCCATACACAAAAAAAGGTAAAAAACGTCAATACATTTATCTGCTACAAAAGCGTAGCTGCGTAGCGATGATATTGTAGCAGCGCTACGGCGTAGCACCGTCATAATCCTCCGTGACAATATTAATTGGTTTATATACCAAACGATACGAAGGCAATATTGAACATAGCTCGTTTATGGGCTCTTTTATGAAAAGTAACTGTCAAGTTAAGTTTTAAAATAATGTTTTTATACGGAAATAAATGTGTTAGCAAGTTGTTGATTAAATCTCTGTACAAATCTAGGCTTTAATATTATAAAGAGGTTAAATTATTTGTTTGCATGTAAGTAGTAAGACGATTAGTTTTATACTATTATTTTATTAATGAAAAAAAAAATACTGTCTTAATTTTACATTTTCCTTTCAGTAGTTATGACCACAAAACTTTCATCTAAGATAGTAATTTTCAGTCTCATTATACAGCTTTTCTTGAAATTCAGACTAAAATATTTCATTCTATGATTTTACAGGACTTTGATGAATAATGCGATTGTGAATTCAAAGAAAATTAACATAAAACGCAAAAGGAATGTTAACTAAACAAAAAATTACTCGTACATTCGAAATTTTTGCAATGAACTTAACACTTGGCTTTTGAAATAATCTTTTTGAATCTGTACTACAGGATTTTAGCGCGTTCTTTTGCTAGTAATGGTATAAGTCAAAAAAGTAGTGCGATTTCAATTTTATTTATCTTCTTCTTTTATCTATAAAGAAAGCAAGAAAGAAAATACATTTATTCTGGACACAGACACGCAATTATAAAAAAATAACAATAGACGAAATAGTAGAAAATGGTAGTAAACAGTAATGGTAGAAACACATTCATTCTGGACACACAGAGACACAATTAAAAACAATAACAATAGACATAATGGTAGTAAATAGATAGTAATGGTAGAAACACATTTATACTGGACAAACAGAGACACAATTAAAAACAATAACAATAGACAAAATAGTAGAAAATGGGAGTAAACAGATAGTAATGGTAGAAACACATTTATTCTGGACACACACAGAAACACAATTAAAAACAATAACCATAGACAAAATAGTAAAAAATGGTAGTAAATAGATAGTAATGGTAGAAACACATTTATTCTGGACACACAGAGACACAATTAAAAACTATAACAATAGACAACATAGTAGAAAATGGGAGTAAACAGATAGTAATGGTAGAAACATATTTATTCTGGACACACACAGAAACACAATTAAAAACAATAACCATAGACAAAATAGTAAAAAATGGTAGTAAATAGATAGTAATGGTAGAAACACATTTATTCTGGACACATACAGACACACAATTAAAAACAATAACCATAGACAAAATAGTAAAAAATGGTAGTAAATAGAGAGTAATAGTAGAAACACATTTATTCTGGACACACACAGACACACAATTAAAAACAATAGACAAAATAGTAGAAAATGGTTGTAAATAGATAGTCTATGTAAACTGACTGATTGACTGACCCCGGAATACTCAAACATCAGTTAATTTTAAAACGCTCTCAAATCTCTTGCTGTCTTTGTCACCCTAAAGGGATAAAATAAGGACAGCAATAGATTTAAGAGCGTCTTATTATTCCGCCATGACTGTTGATATTTCAACGTACAGTCCAAACTGCTGGTCCTAGAGTCATTAAACTTGCAGATTGATACTTTTTACACAGAACACAATCTACAAGTTTCACCACTAAGAAAGGATTTTAGAAAATATTTTCTACCCTAAGGGGTAAAATAGGGTATAGAAGTATCGACAGTCTCGCGTGCAAAAGCTAATACTGGTAAAAAAAACAATTGCTTTACCTTTAAGGTCATAGCTCATTAGAGCCACCCGGCACCCACTCCGCACCGACTCGCCTCCTGCGGCTAGTATTCTTTATATGGACTTGTATGGGCATGCGCTCACTATATCAACTCCATAGCGTCACCGGATCGCCTCGGTTATAAGGCGAGCCGGTGCGGAGTGGGTGTGGGTGGGTGAATAAGCTATGACCTTTAGTCATCACAACATTTGATTATTTATCTTTTAAGTTTCGTTCGCCTGAGTACTGCGTTGGTTTAGAAAAAAGAAAATTGGAAATTTCGTTACACCTGCAAGCAAAGCCGCGGGCACATCTGATTGAATGTTTTTAACAGATTATGATATATTAAAATGTAAGTATAGATATGAACAAATATTTTGAAAACGGCTAAAAAAATATTGGCTAGTGTTGTTAAAAACGGCAAGACTTATGAAGTTTAAGATACTTACCACAGTACCCCAACTTGAAAATTTTACAGCCAA
The DNA here is from genome assembly GCA_033675125.1 of Athetis lepigone. Lineage (NCBI taxonomy): Eukaryota > Metazoa > Arthropoda > Insecta > Lepidoptera > Noctuidae > Athetis > Athetis lepigone. Next base: position 8,534,259 of record CM066237.1, read on the forward strand.
CCCATAAGCTTAGATCCCAATGAAAACGTTATTTCCCTCACAAACACTGCACTATTTACACAAACAATCAGCAGGAATGGCCGAGCGAGCCAATACGTGTATACGTCACGATACACGATATTACCGTAATGAGATGCATGCCACTTAATGAATCCCATTAGTGACAAAATTGGGATGCTGGCAGACAGATTGAATTATTTTGATACGGAATCGGGTGTCGTTTTTATTTTTGAGTATTTTTTTTTGGTGATTGGGAAATCCAATGACTGCTCCCGTCCTGGGTGCGGCGGGAGGGCGAGTCAGACTCTTACTGACTAAAACCCACTCATGTTCCTTCGATTGCCTTTTATGTTCAAGGGTCACGGTGACTACTATACACATTCCGCAACCCCGGCAGGCGTTGGCCCTGTTGAGCCCCTTCCTGTGCTGACTCCTTCTCTTTGAGGCGCGCGTGGAACACTAACGCGCCGTCGACGCGGTCCTGGATTTGCTTGTTGCCAAACAGGGTTGAAAAAATCTAAATTTTGTAAGACAAAGAGTTTAATTTTTTTTAAACAAGTCTTTCTTTTTTAGGGGGTTTATATAAATATAATATTAATTATCTGTTAGACTCTCTCTAGACCAGATCTCTTCGAATTCACGATACAGTATTAAATATTTACGAAAAAACGATCAATAGATAAACATTTATTTTGTGTGGCGTATCTTTAAATCAATACTGATCGCTTTACGTTCACCCTGTATGTTTTAACTAATGTTGATTTTAAATAAGGCTGCTTAAGGACTTTTTATCAAAACTGTAGGAACTTTGGATTCTACGTCAATTAACGCCTATAGTTTTGCCATGATTTACGGTTGCCTATCTGCGGCTTAGCTCGAAGTATTCGTCACGTATACGTCGGCTTAGTTATTCTCTGCCTCTACATTTCCATCGTTGTTTGAAATTTGTGTGACGGTAACAGTAGTATTGTTTGGTGAGGCACCTGCAATCTAACTTTTATTTGTCTTGGACTAAGGTATAAACTAACATGAGTATTACACATAAATCAAGCAAGCAGAGTAGTAAAATAATTAAATGAATCATTATTTTTAACACTGTACCCTTGCCGGGGTTGCGGAATGTTTATAATAGTTACCGTGACCCCGGAACACAAAGGGCAACCGAAGGAACATGAGTGGGTTTTAGTCAGTAAAAGTCTGACACGCCCTCCCGCCGCCATGGCGGGAGAAGTCATTTGATGATTGCCCACTCCCAAAAAAAAAATACTGTACCCTTTATTTGACAGATTGACAGATTAATAATTATAACGACTGTTAAAGATCTACGAATGACATTCGGACTATAACACACATAAATTAAATAATCAACGTAGTAATATAATAACAAAAAAAATGTTTACAGTCCTTTTTGTTAAATTTTCTTATTTCTAACAACGACTGTTAATTAAGAATTTACTTATGAATACCAAGGCAAACGGAATGTTAGTGATATTTTAGATAAACTTATGAATATTAAACTTAAGAAAGACGTATGATTTATAAAAGTTATATTGTTAAACCGCGCAATCATTGGGCCATAACGCTGCGCGCCGTGTAAAAAATAAAATCACACCAAAACAAAAAAGAAAACTTTTAAGTAAATTAAAAAACCTTGTACCACACCGAATGCAGACTTAAAATATAGTGAAATTACGAGAGAAAATGCAATGTAGAAGAACCGGAGTCTTGCTGCTCTACAAACTGAGTTCACTGATGAAGTATTAAATGAATTCCGTCGGATCTGGGCTGCATCAACTCCTTTTGAAACCTTATTTAATTTAATGTGAAACATCTTTAGGTCGTGTTCACATCGGATTAAAGTATGTACCAGATTCATATAAAAATGTGTGTGGTAATATGTTTTTACAATACGCCTATTGTATATTTATCTAAACAAACATACAGACAAACGCGCTAATCTCAGGAACTCGAACTGAAAAAATAAAGAACTGGTTCGAATATAAATTAAAAAAAAAACCGGTCAAGTGCAAGCTGGACTCGTGCAACGAGGGTTCCGTTAATTATTTTTTATGAAATAACTACAAATTTATGGTTTTCGGAGTTTTTCCTTTACTTTTGATACATGACCTTGCTTCTTGCCAAATTTCATGATTCTTGGTCAATGGAAAGTACCCTTTAGGTTTTGAATCCCTCGCAAATGTCTAAATGCAATATAAACCGCCGTATCTTTTTATGGATCTGGTACACTTGCGCGAAAGACACTTGAACGCGGACGTTTGGGCGAATGGACACATGCGCGAATGGACGTTTGCGCCCATAGACATTTCCGCGAATGGACACTTGCGCGACTAGACGTTTCCGCGCCAAACCACTTGCGCGAAGCCCTTTGCGCGACGGACACTTGCGCGCCAGACAGTTTCGCGAGAGACGTTTGCGCCCAAACACTTCCGCGACTAGACACTTGCGCGAACTTTTTTCCAAAGGACATTGGGCAAATTTAAAAATATTATTAAGGGGTACCAATATTTTTTTATTTACTTAGTTTTTATTATATGGCGTCCACATACCTACCGAGGGTGGTAAGTCGTTTTCAAAAGCAAGATGGCGGCCATGATATTTTTCACAAAATACGTCATGGGTGTCAATTTCAAGATTTTTTAGGGTGCTAAGGTCGAAAATGAGGTCGATTTGAGAATCCAAGATGGCGGCCGTGACCTTTCTGACAATATGCATCATGGGTGTCGTTTTCATGGTTTTTTGGGGTGCTAAGGTCGAAAATGAGGTCGATTTGAGAATCCAAGATGGCGGCTGTGACCTTTTTCACAATATGCGTCATGGGTGTCGTTTTCATGGTTTTTTGGGGTGCTAAGGTCGAAAATGAGGTCGATTTGAGAATCCAAGATGGCGGCCGTGACCTTTCTCACAATATGCGTCATGGGTGTCGTTTTCATGGGTTTTTGGGGTGCTAAGGTCGAAAATGAGGTCGATTTGAGAATCAAAGATGGCGGCCGTGACCTTTCTCACAATATGCATCATGGGTGTCGTTTTCATGGTTTTTTGGGGTGCTAAGGTCGAAAATGAGGTCGATTTGAGAATCCAAGATGGCGGTCGTGACCTTTTACACAATATGCGTCATGGGTGTCGTTTTCATGGTTTTTTGGGGTGCTAAGGTCGAAAATGAGGTCGATTTGAGAATCCAAGATGGCGGCCGTGACCTTTCTCACAATATGCGTCATGGGTGTCGTTTTCATGGTTTTTTGGGGTGCTAAGGTCAAAAATGAGGTCAATTTAAGAATCCAAGATGGCGGCCGTGACCTTTCTCACAATATGCGTCATGGGTGTCGTTTTCATGGTTTTTTGGGGTGCTAAGGTCGAAAATGAGGTCGATTTGAGAATCCAAGATGGCGGCCGTGACCTTTCTCACAATATGCGTCATGGGTGTCGTTTTCATGGTTTTTTGGGGTGCTAAGGTCGAAAATGAGGTCGATTTGAGAATCCAAGATGGCGGTCGTGACCTTTCTCACAATATGCATCATGGGTGTTGTTTTCGTGGTTTTTTGGGGTGCTAAGGTCGAAAATGAGGTCGATTTGAGAATCAAAGATGGCGGCCGTGACCTTTCTCACAATATGCAACATGGGTGTCGTTTTCATGGTTTTTTGGGGTGCTAAGGTCGAAAATGAGGTCGATTTGAGAATCCAAGATGGCGGCCGTGACCTTTGTCACAATATGCGTCATGGGTGTCGTTTTCATGGTTTTTTGGGGTGCTAAGGTCGAAAATGAGGTCGATTTGAGAATCCAAGATGGCGGTCGTGACCTTTTACACAATATGCATCATGGGTGTCGTTTTCATGGTTTTTTGGGGTGCTAAGGTCGAAAATGAGGTCGATTTGAGAATCAAAGATGGCGGCCCGGACCTTTCTCACAATATGCATCATGGGTGTCGTTTTTGACGCATATTGTGAGAAAGGTCACGGCCGCCATCTTGGATTCTCAAATCGACCTCATTTTCGACCTTAGCACCCCAAAAAACCACGAAAACGACACCCATGATGCATATTGTGAGAAAGGTCACGGCCGCCATCTTTGATTCTCAAATCGACCTCATTTTCGACCTTAGCACCCCAAAAAATCATGAAAACGACACCCATGACGCATATTGTGTAAAAGGTCACGACCGCCATCTTGGATTCTCAAATCGACCTCATTTTCGACCTTAGCACCCCAAAAAACCATGAAAACGACACCCATGATGCATATTGTGTAAAAGGTTACGACCGCCATCTTGGATTCTCAAATGGACCTCATTTTCGACCTTAGCACCCCAAAAAACCATGAAAACGACACCCATGATGCATATTGTGAGAAAGGTCAAGGCCGCCATCTTGGATTCTCAAATGGACCTCATTTTCGACCTTAGCACCCCAAAAAACCATGAAAACGACACCCATGATGCATATTGTGAGAAAGGTCACGACCGCCATCTTGGATTCTCAAATCGACCTAAGCACCCTAAAAAACCATGAAAACGACACCCATGATGCATATTGTGTAAAAGGTCACGACCGCCATCTTGGATTCTCAAATGGACCTCATTTTCGACCTTAGCACCCCAAAAAACCATGAAAACGACACCCATAATGCATATTGTGAGAAAGGTCAAGGCCGCCATCTTGGATTCTGAAATTGACCTCATTATTGACCTTAGTACCCCAAAAAACCATGTAAACGACACCCATGACGCATATTGTGTAAAAGGTTACGACCGCCATCTTTGATTCTCAAATCGACCTCATTTTCGACCTTAGCACCCCAAAAAACCATGAAAACGACACCCATGATGCATATTGTCAGAAAGGTCACGGCCGCCATCTTGGATTCTCAAATCGACCTCATTTTCGACCTTAGCACCCTAAAAAACCTTGAAATTGACACCCATGACGTATTTTGTGAAAAATATCATGGCCGCCATCTTGCTTTTGAAAACGACTTACCACCAACGGTAGGTATGTGGACGCTATATAATAAAAACTAAGTAAATAAAAAAATATTGGTACCCCTTAATAATATTTTTAAATTTGCCCAATGTCCTTTGGAAAAAAGTTCGCGCAAGTGTCTAGTCGCGGAAGTGTTTGGGCGCAAACGTCTCTCGCGAAACTGTCTGGCGCGCAAGTGTCCGTCGCGCAAAGGACTTCGCGCAAGTGGTTTGGCGCGGAAACGTCTAGTCGCGCAAGTGTCCATTCGCGGAAATGTCTATGGGCGCAAACGTCCATTCGCGCATGTGTCCATTCGCCCAAACGGCCGCGCGCAAGTGTCTTTCGCGCAAATGTCTTTCGCGCATGTGTCCTGATACCTCTTTTTATAGCTTTGATTTAAAAACTTGATTTTTTCACTGCTTTGAGAGATTGCAGACCTGAGTATGTGATATTAATTTCAGCTTGACATCTCGACGCGTTTCTGAAAAAAAGGGTCGTGACAGACGGACGGACGGACGGACAACAAAGTGATCCTATAAGGGTTCCGTTTTTACCTTTTGAGGTACGGAACCCTAAAAAAATAACTAATATTATAAGGCTGAAGAGTTTGATTGTCTATTTGGTTGAATGTGCTTAACTCCAAGGAACTAGTAGTCCGAATTGAAAAAAACATGTATAGGATAACCCACTTATGGAATTTACAAATCAGTGATACAGGAGTGGTATTTATGAAAATTTACAGCGTCAAAGCGGAGGTAGTCGCGAGCAGCATCATTATTACATATAACTGTACACCCGACCTTATAAATTGTGAATCTACAAAGTATTAAGGATCCGAAACTTGAACATTCTCAAGTTTTCGACCACTGTTTAACGTTTATCTTTGTACCTATCGGTGTTTAAGTTTCGTATTAAAGGGACGTCTTGTTAGTTTCATTTTAATCCGCCGTAGATTGGGTCTTGCACGTACGTTGAAATAGGTATTATGTTTTCTCTGGTTTTGCATAGATGTTTACACTGTTTTCTAGGTTTTTTATCTGGAGGTAAAATATTACACGTCATTACCATTATTTGTTAATTACAGATTAGTAAATTAATCTATACTAATATTATAAAGAGGTAAAATTTGTAAGTTTGTTGGTTTGTAAGTTTGTATGTAGGGGGTAATCTCTGGAACTACTGGTCCGATTTGAGATTTCTTTCAGTGTTAGATAGCCCATTTATCGAGGAATGCTATAGGCTATATACCAACACGCTACGACCCACGGGAGCGGAGCAGTAACAAAAAATGCGGGTGAAACCGCAGGAGACAGCTAGTATGTGATAAAGTTATGGACACAGTTCGGGTACCTTTAAAGTAAATTTATCAAAGCGTATGCCAAGGATCATTAATTTATTTATTTGTGAAATGAAAATGACGTGTAAAACTGTTGTGTGTTTACCTTTTTAGTTTATAAAATGTTCTGAAATCGAAACAAACAATATCTTTATTTTCTGCTCCGCTCCCGTGAAATACAGCGTAATGTTATGAAGCGCGTTTTCTAATGCGTGAGCTTTAGTGCTGTATAGTTTCAACACAATTCATCAAGCAGTTTCCACGTGAAAGGATGACAAACAAACATTTATTCAACCTTGCAAACGTTTACATTTTTATATTAGTTTTGTCTAATTGTAACAATCTTTTATTTTTAATTTACTATCTTTCACCAGTATGGATGTTAAACTCCATCCGCTATTTTATCCTATTAGGGGTCGAATTCCCAAAATTTCCTTAGTGGCTAATTTGCTCTTTACAAAGAACATACCCCTATAAGTTTTATGTCTCTAGGACCAGCGGTTTGGGCTGTGCGTTGGTATATTAATAAATTGGTCATTAATTTTACCATTTTGTATATATAGATATAGAAGATTAAATTATCACTAAGAATATGTTCAAATAGATTTATAAATAAACTAGCTTTTGCCCGCGGCTTCACCCGCGTGGATGTCGGTTATATCGCGTTTTCAAGAGAACTCTTCAAAAGTTCGGGATAAAAACTATCCTAAGTTCTTTCTCAAGGTGAACTCTATCTCTGTACCAAATTTCATTAAAATCAGTTCAGTGGTTTAGACGTGAATAATATATTCATAAGGCCGCTTTCACATTAAGACGTTAGCAGCGCGACAGTAGCGCGGCAGAAGCACATTCCTTCACATTACAAGAACAGCCGCGCGGCTATCGCGCCGCAGTTTAGTTCAGTGTAGCGCACTTAAATTTAAAAATTGGATTCCTATGGGGAAACATTGTTGCTACTGCTTTTCATAGTGCTCATTCGGCGCGGCAAACATAATAGATAGACGGCACTGGATTAATCCTTTGTTTCGAAATCGTCATGTGCATAGTGAAACAACAGTATATGTATAATGTAATTAAGAATAATAAAAATATTTTTTTTCATTATGTTCGAATGTTTAAAACGGAATTGTTTTAGTCTTCTTTAAGTCTTCTTGAAGCAACAATTGCAATAATACTCGTATTGCAATTGTTGCTTCTTGAGTCCAACAAGATAGGACGCATTTGAATTTTAATAATAAATCGTTCGGTATCAAACTCGCTCATTGTCTATAATTACGCACGTTAGCAACACTGGCTTATCGCCGACTGAGGGCACGTGGCGTCCGCGGCGGCAGCGCGCGACCGCCGCGCTTCTGTTTTAACTATGAAAATCTGACAGCGCGACAGTCGCGTGTCAGCCGCGCGACTGTCGCGCTGCTAAAGTCGCCTAAGTGTGAAAGCGCTCTAAAATTCAATCTCTCGCCTTTAAAACAAAAACACATCAATTCACTTCCTAGCGTCTAGGACCTAGACGAACTATCTTACAATAACATTTCTCAACATCACGAAACTTACGGATTGCTTTCCTTTCGAAGATGCTTCTGCTACATGTTTGAAAACTTGCAAATTCTGTAAATCTGCACTATTCTATCAAAATCAGAAGACCAAGTGTGTAAAGGGATATGAATAGTGTACCTTCTAACACACGTGATTCGAGACACAATAGCAGCCCGACAGCCGGCTGTCGCTTAGTCATAGAAAGGTTATACCTATACGTATATTACGTATATTTTTTATTTGCAAGATTTTCTTTTATTCGTTTTAAGTTATCAATTAACTACAGACGCTTTTATAATTTTAAACCACGGCTCTAAAAACATAATTTGTATTTTTCAAAGAATTTTTATTTAATTTGTTCGTGCATATTTTAAATATTTCTTACTGGATGGAATCACTGTTTTATCTACCCAATCAATATTGTAATTAAAAATAATTAATTGTCTATTTTCATAAAACACGCAATGTAAGTTTTTTTAAGTTCGTTTGGTCTAATTTAGTTTTTATTATGAATACATTATATTTAAATATTATTTTTTATATATTAATTTGTATTCGTATCGGTCACACATTACCAATAATCCTATACATACATATGTAACGCCTGCCAAAGAAGGTCGTCACTGTACCAAGTACTGGCAGCCAGAAAACCATAGCCGCCGCCGTAACGTCACGACCCATGTGACAGTTACCGTCAAGCCAGCCAAGCCAGGCCAGCCAGCCAGCCAGCCCGCCAGCCAGCCAAGCCGGCCAGCTAGCCAGCCAGCCCGCCAGCCAGCCAAGCCGGCCAGCTAGCCAGCCAGCCCGCCAGCCAGCCAAGCCATGAGCCATGATCAAAAGCAGCAGCCATTGCATGTCGTTCATTACTGTTTGCAAATTAAAAGATACATCGATGGCTGTAACCTATTCTTTTATTTATGCCACGCTTACATAAGCTTTATACATATATTAATTTAAATAAAATGTATTTATTTTTAAGAGTTTAGCTGCAGCCTTCAATTCACTTGTTCTAATAACCACATCACACATCACAAAACTATATATCTACTATTCATCCCTCGTAAATTACATATCAACAAAAAGGTGCTAGTTTAAAATAAACTAACAACTTACACTCCTGAAGTGGCACAAAGCGATCTCATTGTCAATACACCAGACCTGGTCATTAAACTTAACTTACTTTTACTCGATATGGTTCAAGCTTCTAATTAATTTATTCTTCAGTATAAAAGCGCTATTGTGTACCCTTTATTCGTGATTAGTTGCTTTTATGTCGAGTTGCCGTGTTTTGATGAACTTTGTTGTAATTTGGTGTAGTGTTGCTGTTATGTAGAAAAGTATTATTTGCTTTTAATAATATAAAATAGGTGACGTGAATTTTTTTTAAAGAGGCATTTGTCGACGACGCACAAAGTTTGAATAAAGAGTGGAAAGTTTCAATTGGCCCTGGAAGAAAACTATGACAAGCAAAGTTTCAAAAATCTTTGGAATGTTTCCTTTAAGTAAAATAACCTATCTCAACGATTTAAGGAAGTTTTTATCCAGGGCCCATTAAAACTTTCCATCCTGTATAAAGTCATAGCTCATTATGCCCGGCAGCCACTCCGCACCGACTCGCCTCCTGCGGCTAGTATTCTTTATATGGGTTTGTATGGGCATGCGCTCACTATATCAACTCCGTAGCGTCACCGGATCGCCTCGGTTATAAGCCCTTCGCACGCGGTCGGCGGGTAGGCCACTCGTTGACAACTTGCTGATCGAATGCTTGCCGTGCGTTGAAAGCGCGCCGGCCACGAGTGGCCCGCGCGCTACCTGCGATTGATACACGCGAGGACGATCGGTCTCTTTCTCGTTGACGCCAAGACGTCAACGGGTTGACGCCTCGGCGTTCGTTCATTGACCGCGGGTGGCCCACTGGTTGACGGCGGATGGCACACCCATCGACAATGAGTTGACGCCGTGCGTCGAGGCGGTGCGGAGTTGGTGCTGGGTGGCTCTAATGAGCTATGACCTATAGTGTCCAGGGATGTGATGAGTTATTTACTTTATTTAACGCTTTCTATTCTAAGACAGATAGTAATTAAACTATCTGCTTTGAAGTAAGTTGCAAATTACTTTAATGTATAAAGTAATTTGCTTTATACACGCGACTCTACATTTTAATAAAATGTTCTACCAAAAATAGCAGTATTTTTGCTAAAATATTTATAATCCAAAGAGATAATATTATGCATTAAATAAAAAAAAAATACAGAATAGAGAAAGAATATTTCTCAAATATATCGCTGAATAAGCGGCTCACGAAGTATGTATGAAAATTATTTTGCGCATGCATAGATAAACTAGCTGCCCCGCAGTTTAACCCTCACTATGTTATGTTTTTGATTACAGCCCCCTTAGACAAGTGACATTGTAGAATAGATAGCGTAATAGAATAGATTGTCAAATGTATGGAGATGTCAAATTATTTAGCGAAAGCTTATGTCAATCCCATACATTTGACAATCTATTCTAATCTACAATGCCACTTGTCTAGGGGGGCTGTTCCGCTCCGTATGATGATAATATAAGCGATATCAGTGAATTTTTTTTTAATTCAATCAGTAGTTTTCGCATAAACTTGTAGCAAAAATCCATACATACACTATACCGACAAACTTATACATTTATTGGTAATTTTAGTAGAATTAGTAAAAAGCAACGCACTGACCGTGTTGGCCAAAGAAGAAAAGGTAAAAATTAAAGCACTCAATTATTCATACATTCCGGTAGCTAAACTGAAGTACTTAATAAAATATTTTCTTTGTTTGAAGGCAATTCAGCAAAACGTTTGTATTACAGATAACATATTTAATGGCACATTATGTCATTAAAATGTATATAAAGTTAAATATTTTAATGGCCACGAGTACTTTGTAAATATGAACTGCGAGCGTGAGTATGTAAAATAATGAAAGTTTAGAATTATAACTATGGCTAGTTTGGAGAAATATTAGAAACTTTTACAGTTGTGAGGTATTACTTTTAGGTCATAATGGAAATGAAGATAAAATAAACCTAGATTATACTAATATTTATGTGATTACACAGTTGGCGCAATATTTGACTGGTTGACTGCTACACTGTGTAAAGCGAGTTCGATTACTGTCTGAATTAAATATGTTGTTCAGTTTCAGGTTGCTTGGAGTGACATTATGATACTGATGATCTTCCCAAAAAGAGCAGAAAATTAATTATGAATTGTATACAGTTCAAATTTTTTTTGCAAAAGTCATTTTATTCACGGTTAATATAAAAACGGTTATATAAAATCGTTTTGTGAACATGTGTGAGAAAATAAAACTATGGTAATAAAATCTACTTAGGTAAAAAGATGACTTACGCTGTAATTAAAAACTCCTGTAAACTAATAAAATCTAATAATCTTTCTTAGTCATGAAACTCATCAGAATTCCAAATGTGTTACACAAATAATATTAAACACGCAAAACCATTCATATTAATATTAAAAAGGTGCACTAAAAGTTTATCATAACAAAATGAAAATTAACTAAAGGACTAAACGTAAAATTTTCAGTATTAATTTGCTTGACAACTAAGAGAACCATTATATCTTTTATATTAGTACTTGGAATACAAAATTTCCATAAACAAAGATATATATTTACGGAGCTGTTGAAATGGTACTACTTCTTATCTTACCACCCTTGCTTAATTATCACTGTTAGCCATGAATATGTCTATGGATGGAGATAAAGGATATTTTATTTCATAATGAAATAGACTCTTTAAAGGACCGGCCACATTAAAGAAAACAATTCAAGTATTCCTGAAGTATCTGTCTCGGTCTGAGACCATGATAAATAATAAATAAATAAAAATAGTTTATTTCTCACCAGTACAGCCACAAAATAAATTAGTATATTCTCACCAGTACAGCCAAAAAATAATAAGTACTTAATACTAGGTAATTATACTAATACTAGTACTTATCCCAGTAGTAAATAGTATTTATTGTTTACATGACTATAATCCTGCAGCTTTTGTGGTGGCAGGGGGAGGTTTCTAGAGGTGTTGACTCTATCCTCTGAACTAGGCATGGCCTTTATCTCAGAGGATAGCGTTCGGCAGATATGAAAATCTTTTATATAATACATAATATAGTAAACTGTCTAACTGTTGATATATATACCTAGGCACAAACCAAAGCGCTGGTACTAGAGACTTTAAAGTTGCAGAGTGTGTTGTTTGTAAAAAGTAGGTAAACACTAACAAAAGATATTTAAAGCGCGAGCGTAAGCTAGTTTATTATGTAACTAAAGATGACTAAGGCTTTTCACATAAACGGCCAAGTTGTTAACTAACTTTTCCCATACAAAGCCATACAACATCATTCTTATCTTTCAAAAAGTAATACAAAACTCTTTAAGAACCGAAAAAGGTATACAAAACTTTGGTCAAATGATGTATTTTGGAGAAAAGTTATAAAATAAAGTCTGTCTTTACATTTATAGCAAACTAAAGTTACTAAAACTTTTGGGTTGGATATTAATTTGATAGGATATTAAACTGTTTGGGTTTGTCTTTCATTTAGTAGCTTTGATGGTTGAAAATAGGCCACGATGTTATTTGTATCCTTATTCAAGTTTAAACGACTCTTGATATGGGTACAACAACCAATGGCCAGTTTTTTTATTTTTTTAGGGTGGGTAATCGTCAAATGACTTCTACAGCCCTGGGCGGGGCGGGAGGGAGTGTCAGGCTTTTACTGACTTAAACCCACCCTTATTCCTTCGGTTGCCCTTTATGTTCCGGGGCCGTGGTAACTATTAGAACTATTCCGCAACCCCGGCAGGCATTGGCCCTAGAGGGTCCCGTCACGTCGTGCTGACTTGTTTTTTAAGGTGCGCCTGGAACAAAAACCAACTGCCTGTTGATATCTCTAATGAGCAAACGAGCTTTGAATTTGTCTGTGGTTGCCCGTCTATAGGCACTACAGAGCGTTATGTTCAAATGATGATTTTATGAGTATGAAACATTGACATATAGTTATGTTTGATCCTCATTTTTTCTGAATTATTGTTTATACTAGCTTTTGGCCGCGGCTTCGCTCGTGTGAGAAAGAGACAAAAAGTAGCCTATGTTATTCGCCATCCCTTCAACTTGAACTTGACTTGACACTTAAAAAATCACGTCAATTCGTCGCTCCGTTTTGCCGTGAAATAAAGACAAACATACAGACACACTTTTCCATTTATAATATTAGTATGGACTTTTTAAAGATATTATATTCTTTAAAGACTTCCTTAAATTGTTTGAGGTAGACTTCATTTAATTGTATTTTTTTATTAATGTTAAATTTTTTATTGATTTGATGAGTTAAAAATAAAATAACGCAAACGATGAAAAGAGTGAAGCGAGGTTTGACATTTACAAGCAAATACAACACGACAAATATTTAATTTCCACTGCCTCAATTTAAATTAAATATTTGTCTGTCTCTTGTATGTTCTAATGTCGTGTTTCAGTAATAGGATAAATATTCCTCTGGCTAAATTTTAAGCTACCCATTTTACACTTTACTTTTCTTATTTATTTATTTGCTTTGCCCGTGACGACGTCCATCTTTTTATTTTTAAATTACTAAAATAGTTTTACTATTAATTTACCTCTAAAGTTATAATTCAGGCAACATAAATATCTACATAATACAAAATTCGACAAAACGTAAAATATAATAACCTGATCTATGGGAGAGCGTCAGTAACTAATACGCAGGTGAAGCCACGGGGACAGCTAGTTTATAATATTAGTAAGGCTATAGGTATATAAGTATAAAGTTAATAAAAAAGTTTAAATTCGATTTAAAGCATTTAATATAATCGTAGACCTATGTGTTCATAGATAATTATATAGTTTGATAAGTATTAAGTGGTAAAGATAAAAGCAAAATTCTCCAAACCTCTACTTTATGACCACAAACCGCAAATGTACTTAATAACCGTATGTGTGGCTTAAACCCTTTTAATAACACAAGAGACAGAGAATCTTTTCAAGTAAAATTTAAAAGACAAATTAATCACTACAACATATACCACTTTTCAATTTATCTTCGTTCGACAAACCGTTCAAGAACGTAGGAAGAAAAGTCCAAAAGGTTCACTTTTACACGGACTCAAAATAGTCTTTAAACAACTTTAGTACTTAGCCTAGCCTAACTTGCCTAAGCACTACAATCAGACCTATTTCTGCCAAAGTAACCAAAGGATGGAGCCAAATTTAAAGGGAGCTGAACTCTTTTTTTGAAACCGTGATCAGAAAGCAGAACGATTGGCAGACCAGCTACCAGATGGTCGGACGACATCAAAAAGATGGCAGGGCTGACTTGGACTAGAACCGCCGCATCAAGAAAATTGTGAAGAGCAATGCAAGACGCATATATATGTCCAGTAGTGAACGGAAATTTACTGAGAAGAAGAGTATAACCACAGACTCACAAGGCATTTCAATCTTACCTCCGTGAAGGTTCGGTTTTGGGTTAGGATTTGTGTAGCAAAATTTCTGCTATGGCATATTTTTATTCAGTGGTGACTTAACATCAGGGTGACTGGTAGCTTGCTTGGAAAACCTTCCTTCTTAGCTGTTTTAGTCTTAGAAGGTTGGTAATAGATTTTAAATGTATATATTTTTGCGAGGTGTTAGGCCGCAGCACGACTACTTGGAACTTTTGCAACAAACACCCGGGCATACTTGTTCAATGGGCCGCCAACAGCCCCATTTAGTCTGTCCATCGCATTGATGATCGAGTGACGAGGCATCGTCGTATCCCGTCAAAATATATACACGTAAGACAAAAGTAAGCGGAGTCCCATGAAAGCTTATTAGCAGATGACGCGATTTTAAGCATTTCTCTAACCTACAATCTCACTAGTTGTCGAAGGGAGAAAAGCGGGGAATAATATACTAACAAAAATATAAGTGAACCTTCTACGCCATCTAGAATATGATACAAGGCTCCTCGCAAGAGGCCAGTCACGTTCCGTAATTACTTGTTACAGATGTGCACAGTACAGTTTCAACCCACTAGCCAATCTAGATTAGTTCTTTAAAATTTTGTGAAATGTGATGTATAAGAAACATTTGTGTCAGTTACAACATATGTAATCTATTTAAGACACAGGTCTCTGGAGTTACTGAATAAAATGCAAAATTGAAATGTTTACATTGAAATGTATTCATGTTTGCAGCATAGCCAATTGAATGAGCTGTGAGTCAAATGACTAAAATAAATAATATCCTAAGACAACTCACACACAGCCATCTGATCCCAAACTAAGCTATGGAAAACTTTTATCTGCTAAGGTCTTAGACGTGAAGATGGAAGCCTTAAGAGGAGGTGAAACATACCGATTAGCCACTGCTCAACCGAAATATTTTGCCCCATTTCTGGCAGTTTAAACCCAAAATTTACCTGGTTGACGGCAAAATGCTCTTTCACATAATGTGTGTTATTTCTATTCAACCCTTTGGCAAAATGGGGCTTATTTCAACACTTGAAAGCTTTAATTACCAAGCAACATATTGGAGCGATATTAAATTGTACAATTTATTGCAATAGACCAAGTTATGAAATTCAATATCGTACAAAATATAGCTCGGATAAAGTTGTTCTGGAACTTTCGATATAGAAAAATAAGGAATAAAATCGAAGCACTCAACGATAGATTTAAGTTCACTATATTTTAAGTTATTCTTGGTAGTGATACCCTTTTTGCGGTGTCGAACCCACTAGATACAAGATTGATTAGGATTACTACTAAAGATCGATTAGGATCACTTCGAGTTTCATATAAATACACGTATAGTTAGTAAAGTAAAGCTTATGTGATACTGCCAGTCCTTGAACGCATTTTTTTTAAACAGTAAACGATGCCTATGTCACTAAATACTGTAATATCCTCAAAAACAGAGCACCTCAGTATGTAACCTAAATGGTCAGGACTTTAAAAGAGACTGACATCTGAGCTCTTTCGTTTTCAGAGTAGTTAGATTGAAAGAACCGTCCCAATCGTTCGCTTGAAATAAAAAAAAAAAACAATTTTTAAGTCTAATAGTGCAAATAAATATTTTGTGTCTTTATCACTATTTCTAGATATTTCTGCGCTTAAGGGACACATAATTAATGTATTGATGCAACTGAGCTTACGATACATAAATAAAACTTTTCGCATAGAACCATCCGTTATCTCTCATTTCCCTCGAAGGCTAGCTTGCAATTGATAAATACCTCCCCAGGGCGTCATTGTAGCCCAAAGAAACTGTATATAGATGATTTACTTTGTACAAACCTCAGGCTTGAATATTATGTCCCTAGACCACTTGGGTATTCGCTTGTCATCTTTAATTAGTCTTTGAACGTTGTTATTTTGTTTGAGAACAAGTTTTGGACAAAATTAAGAACATTCTTGAAGAGAACTACAACTGAAGTAAACGTATTTTGTCTTGTTATTGTGGGCGTCACTGTCGTTTGTGATGTTTTGTAAACTCAAATTATTTGTGTCTATTAGACCGTTAACAAGGCACTTTGTTACGTCTGTTAGAAATACAAATAAATGAATCTAGTCCTTTTCAAAAGGTTGTTTCGTATGGCGAAGGATGGGTGAATGGAACTACCGAAAATGTATGCTCGTTGTGCGGCCTTCTTTAAAATATCGTCTAAGGGGCCGTTACATTTTCATGTGGGTGCGGACACAGGTCAGAACGCCATGTTTGTTGCGAACCGCACGCATGCGGAAG
The DNA here is from genome assembly GCA_033675125.1 of Athetis lepigone. Taxonomy (NCBI): domain Eukaryota; kingdom Metazoa; phylum Arthropoda; class Insecta; order Lepidoptera; family Noctuidae; genus Athetis; species Athetis lepigone. The sequence continues at coordinate 8,550,901 of CM066237.1, forward strand.
CCCGCACGGGTCACGGGTCAAAATTACACTCATAGCGTCCTGGCCGCACCCGCATTACATTATACGATATTTAAAATATTGGTCTGTTTTTTAAAGCATGCAAATAGGGCATACCATAGGGCATACTATAGAAATATAAATATATCTATGGGGCATACATTTGCATCTCAAATGGGTAAATGTGGCACCACATTTGCAAAGCGACACTTTTTTTTTGGGGAGTGGGAATTCATCAAATCACTGCTCCCGTCCATCGTGTCAGTCTTTTACTGACTAAAACCCACTCATGCTCCTTCGTTTGCCCTTTATGTTCCGGGGTCACGTTAACTATTATAAACATTCCGCAACCCCGGCAGGCGCTGGCCCTGTTAGGTTAGGTTAGGCAGTTCCCAGGCTGACTCTCCTTGCGGCGCGCGAACACTAACGCGCCGTCCACGCGGGCCAGGTCCTAGCCGGGCGGCGAGCTACCCATTGCTCGCCGTCCGCAGACCCGCGCCTATGGTGGCCGGTAGTCGTCTTGCGACTCTCGACGACGTTTACGCCTGGGTAAGCGACACGTTTATCGCCCCCATAAATCTGTGACACGCACACTGCGAACACTTTTGTTGCGAATGTATATGTCGTAGGATAATTTGATACTTTGAATCTTCGCGAAAATCCTAGGGGTTTTGCGAAAACGCGGATAATTAGACATAGGCGAAAAATTATCAAATCTTACTGGACAAAGTCAGGATTTTTGCGAAAATACTCGTTATTATAGCAATATTGCGAAACGAAACGCTGGCTGTTATGAAATAAGAATACATTTGTAGCAAACAGTTGCGGCGCAACAATTGTTGTGAGGTAAGTGTTCGATTCGTGAAGAGGATATCGCCAGTGCCCTCGTTTATTTATCGCTATAAAATTATAATTTTATTTGGTATTACTCAAAGCATCAATAGCCTTGTTAATATCAGGTATAATATCACAGAAAAAACATATAAGAGGATTATGTTGTCCAATTTTTCGGATACCAAACACGTCGGAATTAACTTGGAACGCGATATTTAATAAAAAAATCTGAAATAAAGTGTAACAGTAAACACAAAGAACGCAGTAGTTTAAAATGGTTTACTAATGTTTGCCATAATTTAATATGCCATAATTTCATATGCCATAATCGTATTTGACATAATTTCATTTGACATAACGCTTCATTTACCATAATCATGAAATGATATAATATCATTTCCCATAATTTCAGTATTCATTATCGATCAAATGCCATAATAATTAAAATCCATAATTTTGTTTGCCATACTTTTCATTTTCAATAATGTCATTATCCATAACATTTATTTACCGTAATATTCATTTGCCAGCATACCAACCTAACGACAGCATGCATGCAGCAAACTGGCAAGCATGCAGCATGCAAGCAAGCATGCAGCAAGCAAGCGAGCATGAAGCATGCAAGCAAGCATACAGCATGCAGGCAAGCATACAGCATGCATGCAGCAAACAAGCAAGCATGCAGCATGCAAGCAAGCATACAGCATGCAGCATTCAAGCGAGCATAAAACATGCAGCCGGCAGGGTTTCTGTCACGGCTCCGGCGCTGCGGGTCTCCGGCGGCCCCACGCGTACTAATCGTCGCAGACGGCTTTCGCTCACCACCGCAGCTTCGGCTTGTTGGCCGGCTTCGCCGGCCAGCCTCAGCCGCGGTGGCTCACTCGCAGCCGCCTGCTCCTCAGCCCGCGGGCCGCCTCGCCCCTACGCGCCTACGCGATTTTAAATAACACTCTAGGGGTAGGACAGTCGGTTTTGCAACAATTCGGTTCTGTCACTAACTTTTGTAGCACAGCATGTTAAATTTTTAACCAACAATATTATTTAATTGTTACAGAAACTATAGCAAATTGGTTAGGCCTACTAGTCGGGGTGTTAACCATACTTATTGATGGTATAATTTTTTATTAATTATATCAAATGTTGCTTAGGTCAAGTGTCGATTATGGAATGTATTACTTAAGGAAACTAATTATTATGGCATGTGTTATTATGGAAACTCATTTTATGGAAAATGAAAGTTATGACAAGTAAATTGTTATGACACGCGTTGTTAGTATAAATGAAATTAGTGCAAGTGAATATTATGAGCAGGGACGATTATGGAAAATAAAAATAGGACAAATAATATTATGGGAAACAAGAGAATACCGTTTAAAATAATGTCCGAAAAGGAAGATTAACTATAAAATATATATATATAATGAAAAGAACCGGTTACCTAGAGTCCCCAATCTCTAGTTCCTTTAAATATATTTTTTATCATAGTATTTTAGACAAAGGCCAATTTTTTACCCTTACACAAAAGACTAGTTTTGGTAAATAATATATATTTTTTTGTAATCTGTTAATTAAAAGTCTAAAGCTCTGAGAATCCCGTGTACACAAAAATTTTTAATTGGCTCGTTGTAGCCGCGGTGTCGTTTAAAACTGCGAACAAAATACAAGTTTAATATTAAAACGAAATGAAAGCCCACCATTTAGTCTCAGTTTCGTATTACATAGCATTTGGTGCTATTTTCGCGTGGCTTTAAAATAGGGTTGCGTTATCTAAATGTTTTTTATCGTCTTAAGGTTTTGTAAGTATACTTATTTTCTAGATAATCAAAGACAGACTTAATGCTTTAGGCATTTTATATCAGTCAACCAAGTGTTGTGAAGAGAAAAGAAAACATTGCTACAAAAATATACATATATTTAGAAGAACACAACATAAAGACATTTTGGCTCGGGCGACGTACTTTGAATCCCTCGCTACGTTCGGGATTCTATTTAAGAATCCCTCACTTCGCTCTGGATTCAAAAACGCCCTCGCCGTAAAAATATTACTTTGCGCCCTTGTAATACAATCTACTATTAAAATGTAGTGGTATGAACGCAGACGTAGTTATTATATTATGTGATTTAGTTATTAATTCCAGTAGTGCTATTCTGTGAGTTTTGTGAGAATCTTACTAAATGAATTAGATACAGTGAGTTTAAGATGTAATTAATATTCATTATTGCACACAAACAAGAAAAAATATAATACAAAAGTTGTCGGCGACGACACCTCATCCGGGCACGATGGTGCAAGTAGTGGCCGCACCGAAACAAACGGTATTCGCGACAACCAATCAGAAAATTGCTGTAAATAATTTTATGTAATTGTGATTTTTTCCATGTTCTTATGTTATTATAGGTTTAGATAGTCTAATTTAATGATATTTGTTATTAGAATAAATAATCCAATCTAATAAGATAGATTTTTTAAAGGTTTCTTATAAGTAAATTTTTGTTCAGTGAAAATTACGTAACTTGAAATTCGACTTATTTATTTATTTATATTTATTAGAACCACCAGTAGTTGTTACAACGCTTAAGTGTACAGTTAACAATTATTAAGTTCTAAGCTAGTTGCACAACATATTAAGGTAGCTACAACATACAATTATTATAAGAGAGCGTTAAAGACAGTGATAATAAAACTAAAATTATACCTAACAAGACTTAAACTATACTAAAGATAAAAAACTATTATTTTTAACAAAATGCTCAATTTAACAAAATCTAAAAAAAAAAAAATATTACAATAAACCTGAAGTAAATAAACAGGAAGAGTTGGAGCCGACTAATTTAGTTCAGCCAACTTCTTTCGGAAATGCCTTTTTTAATTCTTATTAGATTTTTATTATTTTTGTTTTAATGTAAGGGAATGGCTCTAAAACTAACATCCGCGTTTGAATTGTAAGGATCGGACTTATAGTTTAGGAATTATAGCCATTTTAATGTAAGGAAGTTTGTGCACTTAAGGATTTTTTTATGTTTTTGTTCTAGGATCTTTTTTATATTTATAGATATGTTTCTAATTAGAATCTAATTAGATTAAGGACATAATTGCACAATTGCTGTACAAATTTGATGTAATTATCTTGAAAGGAAATAAATAAAAAGGGGGCAAAACAGATCTTGGCTTGACGAAATTTGACGGGCGAAATGGCTCAAAATACACAGCTCTCAAAAAGGTAATACACGCGAGTATAAAAGGCACGCCATTCGCCGGTTGCATTCAGTAGCTCAGCCGTCGAAGAGGCAACAACAAGGAAGAAAAATCAAGCCAAGATCTGCAAGCCAAGAAAGAACAGTGAAGATCTCTTTTATTTTGAAGACTCAAGTCTGAAGCGGTCCTGCCCTCAGTCCTTCCCCTCTCAAGTGGGGTACCCGAACACGACGCATTCAGGGGTGCGTGGTGACACGTGCTACCAGCGGGGTCGCAAGACCTAAGTTAGCACACGTCAACAAAATTGGGAGACGTCCCTGGCACGACCCAAGGGTGCTGAACACACCCAGGTCGTCCGCAACAAAAGTAGCAAAAAAATGTACAAAGCTCGCCTTTGTACATTTTTTTATTAACCCATAAATAAGTTTTCTTACAGAAAACTATAATTTGATAGTTTATAGTTTGGTAATTATTTGTTGGTCCTTCGCCTTTTCATATTATTACTGTTTAACTCAAATAACGCCCTATTAATGACACATTGACACTACCAAACCTAAAAAACCTTAATTTGTGACTATGATAGGTAAAATTATGTGCAGACACGTCCAACATAAACTCCTAAAAACACTTACTCCTGTTTCTATTTACTTTTAATGCCGTTTCTCGAAGATTTTTATTGTGTACCGAACTTATTTTTATTACCATTAAATAAAAGAGGAAAACGAAATAGCTAAAAGATATTTGTGATCAGCGATCTTTTATCTTGCGTCGACAGCAAAAAGAAAGATTTTGCCGTTACTCTAAATCTTATCTTCTTGTGGAGTGGAATAGTTTTTTCGTAATTAGGATATTAAAATCACTTTTGTATTGGAGATTGTTCAAACTGCCTTTATGGTCTTGTTATATGAGGTACAATTTAATACATTGTTTGAAAATTTTCACCAGAAAATCTCAGTAGCATGGAGAATAAACATGATTAAAAAAGTGTGTAATTGATCGACTATAAAGTTAAAAATTATAACAGTTCAAGTTAGCCAGCTGAAAGCTGCAGTTAGTAATAATTTAAAATCTCCTTACTGTTGTAATTTGTTAATAGCTTGTGGTAGCGGAGAGTATAAAATTAATAAAAATATATGTTGTCACTTTGTTTATTTTAAAGAAGAGAAAAGCTCCATGGATACAGATTGAATTTAGATTAAAAACAATGCATAACAATTAGTTCATATTACAACACTTACGATAGCGATAACATCTACTATATAAAAATAAGTCGTTTTTTTTTTTTTTTTGTTGAGTGGGAAATCATCCAATTACTGCTCCCGTCCTGGGTGCGGCGGGAGGGCGTGTCAGACTCTTACTGACTAAAACCCTTGCCCTTTATATTCCAGGGTCACGGTAACTGTTAAAAAACCTTTATCGCTATATTTAAAAAAAACTAGCGTAAAATTTAAATGCAATTTCCATTACAGAAATTTCAATTGGTATCTGCTCTTGTGAATTCACACAAAGCGCAACAGGATATATCTATGTCCTTAACAACACGGTTGATATTACGGAGCGCACTTTATTTTTATATCATTCTAATCATTATAAAATCTATGTACGTACTTCATTAGAATTTTCGACCACCTTTGAAACAAAATTCTAAAGCAAACACTTCTTCTCTTTTGAAGTCCTGATTACGTGAAATAGGAAAACGACAACCCTAAAATAAAACTGTCGTTTAAATATAAAGAGAAACGTTTTGGGCACAAGTAAATAGCAATGAAACATGAAAGTTTCAGCAAATTATTAACAGGTCTGTTTGCAAAGCGATTGCATACCTATTACCTACATAATACGGTAGTTTCCACCATTATCAATTGACGTACTTTTTATGAGCTGTCAAAACGCAATTCTCCAATAGATTTTGTATGACAATGGAAACTTATGACGTCACTAAAATTACAACTCAGTTGACTATCTATTTATTGATTTCAAAGCAACTAAAAATCAAATTTTATAGCAAATTGAAAATGAACCGAATTTATTGGACTGAAATTAATAGAAGTTTTATAGAAATTGTGTCTAACATTTATTGGTTAATGGTGGAAACTACCCAATTGATCCAGTAATTAAATAAATCTCTGGTTTACGTTTGGTATTTTTATTTATTATTTAATGTGTTAAATTGGCATGTCTTTTAACTAGGTGGATGTGTTGAAATCGTAATAAATGTGGAAGAATAAGGAATGTTTTATTTTCTTAAGTTTTGATACAATTAATAGTTAACCTTTTGATGACCAAGCGACAGCCGTCTATCGCGCTGCTATTGTCTTTTTATTGTGACTCAAATCACGTGATGTCGAAGGTATTAAGTAACGTAAGATTCAGTTAGTTATTTGGCTACGAAGAAATAATGTTATACGGTGGTGCCGATTCTCTTATTCACAAACTAACGTAAATTTAAGTTTTATTTATTTATTTATTTATTTATTTATTTAAATACATGTTAAAATTGTCCTTACAGGCTAACCTAATTCGACAATCAAACGACAAAAACTCTTACGTCACCCTTCTATCTTGACAGATAGGAAAGTGTCTTCCTTTCGAATTCCGCCAATGTACAACTAAAAACATCTAATTCTTGGGAGATAATATTAATCAATTTGATTGCCTTAACCACCGGTGCATGTTTTAATATGTCCGTACGGGCTACAGGAACTTCAAACAGCCTATTTCTAGGAGCCTGACGTAGCCTGGTATTGGGGATGAGCAATTTTATTGACTCTAGTACCTCTGGGTTGTAAAGTTTCCCTCTGAAAACACTAAATACGTATTTTGCAAGAGCCAGGTTTCGTCTCACTTCCAGCTTATAGTATCCAACCATACCTATAACAAATAGTGTTGGATACATAAGCGGGTAAAAAGGGTATACTCCGTATTGCTTTAGGTACAAATACCGGGTAAACTTATTTTGGAGCTTCTCCACCATGACGCAGTACTTAGCTTCATGGGGGCTCCAGATGATAGCACTCGTTTCTAATCTAGACCTAACCAGCGCATTATAGAGGGATTTGACTGCTGCCGAGTTTTTGAAATCCCTCGCCTCCCGCATAATGAAGCCTAAATTTTTAAACGACTTAGCACAAATTTGTCTTATGTGGGTACGGAAAGAGAGTTCCGTTGAAAAGAAAACGCCAAGATCACGCACAGAAGACACCCGAGAAATAACTTCCGCCTCCATATAATAATTGTAATGCAAAGGGCACCTTGCGCGGGTGTAGGACATTACATTACATTTTGATATGTTGAACAGTAACCTATTTTTTCGACTCCATTCAACAATATGATCAACGTCGCGTTGCAGCATTTCCTGATCCTTCCCGTCGTTTATTACCCGAAATAATTTCAAATCATCGGCAAAAAGCAAACATTTTGAATCGGTCACTACTTCCGGGAGATCGTTAATCATTATGATGAATTGTAATGGACCTAGCGTACTTCCCTGACTTACCCCAGTAAGTGTGCTATACGAGCTTGATGTGTAGCCACAGTACTCCACAAATTGTTTCCTGTTTGCCAAGTAGCTCGCAAAAAACTGCAACAGGTCCGGAGTAAAGCCAGCCATCGCCAATTTCAACAGCAAAACATCATTATCGACACTATCAAAAGCCTTTTGGAAATCAAAATATGCAACATCCAACTGTGCTCCTGGTTTGGAGTCTAGTACTGGGGCAGCGTAATTCATAAAGCACAGCAAGTTCGAATTTGTACTCCGGCCCGTCCTAAACCCGTGCTGCGCGTTACTCAGTTGAGAACTCACTTGTACACTTATTGTAGCGGACAGAGCCAGCTCGAAAACTTTTGCAAAGGTCGACAGTATAGCAACCGGCCTATAACCACCTATTTCAGAACTCTGCGCCCCTTTAGGTACTGGTGTGACTCTTGTCAGCTTCCAGCAATCAGGATACGAGCGTTCTTGTAGATATAGGTTGAACAGGTGTCTCAAAGGAGCAACTAAAACTGTTCTACAGTCCTTGACAATATAGGGTGGCACCCCGTCTGGACCCACCGACCGCTTAGGCTTTAGACTAGTAAGAGCCAAACGCACATCTTGCGCAGTTAGCTGTCCCACCTGCACGCGAGTGCCGCGCTCCGGCGCCTCGCGCTGCGTCCAGGAGAGGTACCTCCGTTCCATAAATTGAGTGGAAGTAGTCGGCAAACTTTTGCGCGCACTCGTTCTCCCGTAGCTGCACTCCCTCCATAGTTAGTTGGTTTTTACTACGCTTTGAGCGTTTCTGGGCAATGAAACCCCAAAATGATCTCGGTTCCTTGGCGAATTGCGACTCAATACGAACTTGATAATTGTCATACGCGGCATCAATTGAAGCTTTAACTAGAGCCCGATAGTGCGAGAACGTCTTATAATCTTTACTTGAACCACTGCTCTTATAAGCTTTATGCCAATATGCTTTTTGCTTAATGTCGCCTATTAGTTCAGCCGTATACCATTCCGGGTAATGGTACCGGGAGTGGTTGGCTTTAGGCCTTTTTCTGGGAGTACTATCATCTAATACCTTATAAAATATTTTGTAAAAACTAGTACACGCTTCATCAGCACTACCTGCTTCGTATAGCGTGCTCCAGTCTGCATCTGCCAGCAAACTATACATATAATGAAAATCTGCTTTCGCAAAGTTCCATTTCGGGTATGAAATAGCGGACTGTGGCAACGATTCAGTATTATCAGAGAAACTACTTACGTAGTTGCGGTATATATTTACTCGCAACGGCGGATGTTGCTGATCAATACAGGACAGGACTGACTCCGACTCCTCAATAACTTTTATTTCATCAATAGGTAGGTTAGACAGTACGACATCGAGAGTGCGATTATTACAGTTAAAAATGTTGTTACATTGGCGGAATCCGCAGAAGGTGACAAAATATTCGTAATAACAGTTGACATCCTGATTTGCTGAATACATGTTTAAATCGGCTGTTAGAATAACTTTATCGTATTTTGCACACAATTGTTCTAGCAGGTGAAACATGTACATATATTCACTTTCGTTAGTTTTTGGGGGAATATACGCAACACAACATAGAAACAAAAAATTGTTATTGAGAAACACTGTCGCACTCACAATTTCAAATGCATGATTGTTCAGGTTTGCATTGTCCGGCAAAGGCACCCTGTTCAAGACAAGACCACGGTTCGGCGCGGCGGCCAACAATACGCCGCCATGCTTACGACCATCCATACGATCACACCGTAGTACAACGTAACCAGCCGGCGCCAGCTCTCCGTCATGAACAGAATCATTAATTCCACTCTCTGTAATCGTTATTAAATCTGCCGTAGATTCCAATAAGCATTTATTAAAACTTTTCAACTTCGTACGCAATCCTCTGACATTTTGGTAGTAAAGTTCCAATAAACAACTAGTTTTTCCCCTGCTCCGTGGTTTGTCGGGGGTTCCGAAACCACCGCCATTCACTGAATCGCGTGTTTAAGGGCCATACCTCCGCCATGGCGATTTTTTCATACTGGGTCTCAGCAATTCCAATTTTAAACGAGGAGTAGTCACGTTTTGTCTTCGGAGTAATTTTTTCAACAATTAGATTCGTCGCACTGTCGGTACAAATCCCTTCTACGTGTGCTTTGACCATTTCCACTGATGTTTCGGGATGTAGTGACCAAACATGTAAGTACCTTTTCTTTTCTATGGCATGTAGGTTACTTATCTGACTATTTCCTCCTATCATAATCACACTCCTGTTGGTGTTTCTTGGCTTTTTTTTGTTAGTAACTATTTGCCATTCATCCTCAGAAGTTACGTTCTTGTCTTGTGTAACTTTTTCCGAAAATACTGGCTCCTTAACTTTTTCCACGTCGTTATTTACCAACATAGTCCGGTCGCCCAACTGCGGCGAGTCCATTCGACTGACATTAGCAGACACCACTCTTGGCTGTTTGGACGATGCTTTATTTGGTGCTAAAACTCCCTGTTTATGTCGGGGTTTTTTTGATTGGTCTATTTCCATATTATTATACTGAAGTTTAGTCTGCTTTGGTGCATTTTTTTGCGATAATTTTGTGAGATGGGATAATGAGTCACTGATATCGTTTACTTTAGCGAGTAGTTGTTCATACTTCTCCTCTTGTTGGAGTTTAAATTCCCGGAACATTTGTTTCATTTCCGACATAAAAACGGATAGAGAATTTTCGTCACTTACTTCAGACCTCTTTCGTTTTACATTACGAAAGGTAATTTGAGGCGAAGTTTCGACAACCGTAGAATCCTGGTTAATGTTGAGATTGGGTTCGGAAGTACTAAGCGGTGAAAAAAGCGCCTGTTCAAATACTAATGGCAATGTTGATGCCGGCAACTGCGACTCCTGAGGTGTTAGCGGCGGTGGCGTGCGATTTAACGGCATTGTGTTCTCCGAACAAGTACCAGGCGGGCAGTAATTAGAAATGGTCGAATTGGTAACAAGTTATTTCTTAGTGTATAGGGGGTCAACGTATCCTGGTGGTTATCGAGCTTTTCATACAAGACTGCTTTCCGTCTGGTATATGTTGACCTCTGTCGGACACAAATATGCGTTTTTACTCACCACGATTTATGTTCTTGTCTCCTGTATGGCGGCGTAGCTGCACACAATAACGCAGTGGGTGTGTTGTGTTGTACTGCGTGAATGAGTAAACCCCGGGGCGGGGGAGCACGCAGAGAAACGATACGCCTCGCGTAGATTGTGTAGTCACTGCAGCGCGCGATCTCCAACCACTTATGCACTCCTATTATTTATGCGGATTTATTTTTATTAAATTATTAGAAAAAACTATGATTTAATTTGACAATGAAGTAATATGGGTCGCCTTAAGCACGTCCGAACTCCTCAGACATCCGGGGGGAAGCTAAGTGCATCTTTCTCTTTCCATTGAATTAAGAAAAGGATGTGTATGCTTAGATCTTTAAACTAAGCGTTTATAAGTTAAGAGTTTATCCATCATTTTCTTCCTTGTACATATACAGTAGCTGGCCAAATTATTAGGGACAGTGTCATGATTTTTGTATTATGAAGTTGGATTGATTTTTTCAGAACAGTGATTGGTTGTAGACTTCAGTGGTATTTTTTATTCAAAAACCTTATTATTTAAGAGTATAAAAATAAGAAATATGAAGGTGAAATTAAACCTGGTAATTTGTTTAAAAAAATAACGCATTATTAAGTTGAAAGTAAATATTTTGTGTATAACTTAATATTTTGCGACGCCGCCTAATGCTGTAATAACAGCTCGTATAAAACGTTTTATACGTTTTATACATTATATAACAGGTTATTTAGGCTTGTGTCATGTTATAATCATTTCTATGAACTGCAATGAGCTGGTGTTTAGTGGTTACGAAGTGCTTAACGATAGTCCTCTTGATGAGCTTCTGCATGTTCACAATAGAGTTCGTATCTGGTGAATTATAATAATAATAATAATAAAGTAGATGCAACTCTGCGCACCTTCTTGATGTCGTGTATGGGGCAGTGGAGGACGGTCCTTCACTATCCAGGATGTCGACACATTCGAGAGAACAGCGAACCAATAAGGATCGAGCGGGGCATATTTCAGGGCGATAGTCTGAGTCCATTGTGGTTTTGTTTGGCCCTGAATCCTTTAAGCACATTGTTGGAGGGTTCAGGACTAGGCTATCGGTTGCGAAGAGGCGGCCAGGTCATATCTCATCTCCTGTACATGGATGATCTGAAACTGTTTGCCCCCACCGAATTGCAACTGATGAAGCTACTGAAGGTAACAGAAACTTTTAGTAGTGGCATCAGAATGGAATTTGGTGTGGACAAATGTGCAGTCATGCATGTAAAGCGAGGGGAGATTGTGGAATCCGAGGGGACCCAACTCTCGGATTCTATACACCTCAGGTCCCTCTCTTCAACCGAAACCTACAAATATTTGGGTATGTCGGAAGCGTTAGGCATCAATGTCGCCGACATGAAACAAGCGTTGAGGGAGCGCTTCTTTGACCGCCTGAATAAAGTTTTAAATAGTCTTTTATCAGGCGGGAACAAGGTGCGCGCCTTCAACGGTTGGGTCATGCCGGTTCTGATGTACTCTTTCGGCGTACTCAAATGGACTCAGACTGAACTGGACGCCCTGGATAGAAGGGTCCGCCGTCTGCTGACCGCAAATCGCATGCATCACCCACGATCATCGGTAATGAGACTGTATATCCCGCGGAAGTGTGGTGGTCGAGGCTTTTTAAACGCCAAGACCATGCACAATCGTGAGATATGCAGTCTCAGGGAGTATTTCCTGAATACCGACGTGGGGATGCATCGAGATGTAGTTTCGGTAGATAAGGGCCTCACCCCGCTCTCCTTAGCAAACGAGAACTGGCGCAAACCTGTAGTAATGAATACTGATGACCGCAGGACGGTATGGCAAAGCAAGGAACTCCACGGACGCTTTTATCGGGTTCTACATGGGCCTGATGTAGATTTTCTGGCGTCCGTATCCTGGCTGCGTTTCGGTGACCTCTTTGGGGAAACCGAAGGTTTTGTCTGTGCAATAATGGACGAAGTTATGATGACGAACAACTACCGGAAATACATTGTGAAGGACGGCACGGTTGACATATGTCGGGCATGCCACCGTCCCGGGGAATCCATCCGACACATTATTTCTGGGTGTTCTAGTCTGGCTAACGGAGACTATTTGCACAGACACAACCTTGTAGCCAGGATTATTCATCAGCAACTTGCTTTGAAATACAGTCTTGTGGAATCAGAAGTACCGTACTACAAGTATGTGCCCGACCCAGTTCTTGAGAATGACCATGTCACATTGTACTGGGATCGATCTATCATTACTGACAGGACTGTTGTTGCTAACAAGCCTGACATAGTGGTGATAGATCGATTAGAACGTCGCACAGTGATTGTTGATATTGCTGTCCCGCATGACGAGAACCTCGTGAAGGCTGAGATAGATAAGCAGACAAAATATCTTGACTTGGCTCGCGAGGTTGTTGACATGTGGGATGTGGATTCAGCAGTCATTGTGCCGATAGTCGTGACGGCCAATGGCATAATAGCGAAGAGCCTCGACCAACATCTGAGGAGGCTTTCGCTAGGCAGCTGGGTCAAGGGTCTGATACAGAAAGCGGTACTCCTGGACACGGCGCGCATTGTCCGGAGGTTCCTCTCTCTGGAGCCCTGACCACCGGTAGCTTGGACCCTGTTCCCGATGCCGGTGGGCTACTATTTTTTATATTTTTAAATGTTTTAATATTTTTTATAATAATATTTAAAAATGTATTGAATATGTGTTAAGAAATAAATGAATGGAATAATAATAATAATAATTTATTTATTTCATAAAACCCTTACATACAACAAATTCCTTACACTTTGTTTCGTAAACAAGGATAAAGTGGTAACATAAATAGTTAAATAATTATCTAGTTAGTGCAAAAATATTTATTTATTTTTCAGACAGGAATGCTTTGACACTCTTGGCTTTGATACACGATATAGAATCGTGCATAAAATTTAACTCTCCGGCTACTGGGCACCCATTCTTCGACTTGCGGCCATAATTCAGTTACTAGTACTAACTTGTACAGATCTTGCCTTGTAGTCACTTTCACGAAATATAGGCACCACATACTTTTAGCTGAGATGTTAAATCACACAATGATGCTACCTGGGTGTTAAATTTTCCATAAAAAGCAAACTGCATGGAGCTGTTCTCGAACAATTCCACGATGTGTACGACTGCAAATGAGCTCTTATCGACCGCCACTTGAAAAAAATATTCGTCGGAGAGGCATACACAGAAAATAATGCAATAATTAGTGAATAGTTTATTTCAGACGTATGGGAATATTAAAAGTAATATTATTGACCGATTCCAGTCTGCCACTGTCATACTTCGGTCTTGCCAGGCCCACTGCAGTCGTTTCTACTTCATGGCCTCGGTGAGGCGCGATTTTTTGATCGGCCGGCGATTATCCAATTCTTCTCGGCCAACCTCCGTCAAACTGCCTGATCGAATACTTCTATTTTCTTTTCTTATCTCTCGTTTATAATCGTAGTCAGGGAAACAATACCATTTCTATCATGTTTTAGGCAGATATCTCTGTTTTTAAGGTCAAAACAAAGAGTAGTGATCCGTTTTTTGCCACATTTTTTCACACTCTGTGTTTTTAGAAGTTTGTTCTGATCATATTTTACTTTAATACTGTTTACTTCAGACTTTTAAACACCTGTAATAGCTGTGAAATCTTTCAGAGAATGTGTAAAATATAGAAACAACGTTTTTATTTTTATAAGCTTTCGTAGAGACGTGTCTACAGCTGTGTCCATTTAATAAAGGCGAAATTTTAAACATATCACGTAATATCGTTCTCAAAACTTAATATTTTGAAATCAATTAAAAAAAAATAAGACATCATCAGAAACATTATCTGCGGTTTGATTAACAGAAACATCTTGTAAAATTAAAACCAAAAATAGTTTTAGCCATCAATGAAACAAAAGTAATTTTCAACTGAAGTTAACAAAATTGCTACATATTATAAGCTATACCACTTTTTTTGAAAATGACTCGATCACATGATGGTATCACATATCAAAATTAATAATAATAATACCAGGAGTAAAACCAAACCAGAAAAACCTATATAACATTATTTGTTTTCCTGAAAAAGGTGTTTGAACAAAAAAATGTTGCTCAATGAATACTGTCCCTAATAATTTGGCCACCGATGGTATCTATATATATAAAACAAAGTCGGGTTTGTTACAACACTTTTAACTCGAGATCGGCTAGACCAATTTTCATGGTTTTTGGTTCGTTGGATTTGTCCCGAATAACAGAATACATCTTAAAAATAATGAAAAATCGACGAGAACATAATTATAAAAGATAAATCATTTTCCCCTATAGTTAATTCTAAATTTAATTAAAGATTTAAAACTTAAGAGAACAATAGTACTAGGAGCGCAGTAATGTGAAGTGATAATTTGAGAAAATTTAAAATACTGAGATACTTAGTACTTAAATAAATCAAAAGTACTAGGCGCGCAGTTGTGTGAAGTGGTTAATAGAAAATGTGAGCGCAATTTTAAGAAAATATATGTTTATGAACTTAAATAATATCCATCCATACTAATATTATAAATGGGAAAGTGTGTCTGTCTGTCTGTCTGTTTGTTTTTCTTTCACGGCAAAACGGAGCGACGAATTGACGTGATTTTTTAAGTGGAGATAGTTGAAGGGATGGAGAGTAACATAGGCTACTTTTTAACGCGAGCGAAGCCGCGGGCAAAAGCTAGTATTTATATATCTATATATATAAAACAAAGTCGGGTTTGTTACAACACTTATAACTCGAGATCGGCTAGACCAATTTTCATGGTTTTTGGTTCGTTGGATTTGTCCCCGCCCCAAATAGCAGAATACATCTTAAAAATAATGAAAAATCGACGTGAACATAATTTTAAAAGATGAATCATTTTCCCCTATAGTTAATTCTAAATTCAATTAAAGATTGAAAACTTAAGAGAACAATAGTACTAGGAGCGCAGTAATGTGAAGTGATAATGTGAGAAAATTTAAAATACTGAGATACTTACTACTTAAATCAATCAAAAGTACTAGGCGCGCAGTTGTGTGAAGTGGTTAATAGAAAATGTGAGCGCAATTTTAAGAAAATATATGTTTATGAACTTAAATAATATCCATCCATACTAATATTATAAATGGGAAAGTGTGTCTGTCTGTTTGTCTGTTTGTCTTTCTTTCACGGCAAAACGGAGCGACGAATTGACGTGATTTTTTAAGTGGAGATAGTTGAAGGGATGGAGAGTAACATAGGCTACTTTTTAACGCGAGCGAAGCCGCGGGCAAAAGCTAGTATTTATATATTACCTAATATATCTTCAATAAATATTTGTATTTATATGTGTATATGTAGGCTTACTTTATGTTAGTTTTCAGATAACCAACTTAATTATTCATTCTCATTTTTGTTTGTTTGTTTGTATTTCTGTAAGTTGTGTCTTTCTAATGTTTTTTAATTATGCACCTGCCATGTTATATCTCCTCTACTCTGGGTTGACTGGTAGAGAATGCCAGGCAGTAAGTCTGCCCTTATACACTTATGCATGAAGTATAAATAAATAAATAAGCGACGAAAATATGACTGATTTTTTTAATAGATATAATGATTCAAGAAGATTTGTAATATATGTATTGTATATTATAGTAAAGAAGGCCAAGCATTTTAAAGGCTTTTCCCCTTGCGAAGCTGGGGTAGGTTATAAAGAGCATAAAGAGTAAATCTATACTAATATTGCTTAATGCCTAAGGCATTAAGTCCGCCTCTGTACATGAATTTTGTGCATAAAGTGTAAATAAATAAATAATATTATAAAATAGAGAAAAAAAAGAGGTTAAATTTGTAGGTTTGTAAGTTTGTATGTAGGGGGTAATCTCTGGAACAACTGGTATTTGAAAAATTCTTTCAGTGTTAGATAACCCATTTATCGAGGAATGCTATAGGTTATATACCATCACGCTACAGCCCACGGGAGCGGAGCAGTTACGAAAAATGCGGGTAAAACTGCAGGAGACAGCTAGTAAATAAATAATTATGTCGAAAAATTAGAATATAAACTCAAACTCAAATCATTTATTTCTACTAGACCATTTCAAAGGCACTATAGAACGTCAAAAACAAAGAAAAATTAATCTAGTTGCCCATTCCAAAAAGTTGAGACGCAAATAGCAAGAACAATGAGTACGGATGTAGGAGAAAGGGGAGAGGTAGACCAAAAAAAAGATGTCGGGCTTGTTAGTTTAATGACCATAACTGACAGCCGAGGGTTTGATTCCCACCCAGAATAAACTATGTGTAAAGCAGCTCTGCTTAGTTTCTCCAAACATTTTTAGTTATTATATTTTTTTAAACATGGATGGATTGTATGAAGATTGTACGAAGGAAAAATAAGTAACTGATAGCATGATAGGTTTAAATGGCAAAAAACCGGCCAAGTGCGAGTCGGACTCGCGCACGAATGGTTCCGTACTATCATCTCAAAAAAAATGTTAATTATTGTATGGGGACACCCTCAAAAATTTATTTTTATTGTTTTTTAGTATTTGTTATTATAGCGGCAGCGGAAATACATCATTTGTGAAAATTTCAGCTTTCTAGCTATCACGGTTTATGAGATACAGCCTGGAGACAGACAGACAGCGGAGGTTTATATAGTTATGGTAGGGTCCTGTTTTACCCATGGGTATGGAGCCCTAAAAAACAAGATGCGACTCCAAGTAAAATGGGATAAGAGCAAATAGAATAAATGTGGATAAATAAAAGATAGTTTCTTGAAATGAGTAAGGACCATATTATTCACTTACTAAAGTTTTAACTGAATAATTTGGTCTTCACATCCGCAACTTCTATACATCGCCCCGACGATACTCAAACTAGAGATCTAAAACACTTAGACGGGAAACTTTGAACTAAGTTTCGTATATAAAGCGAATTTTCTTATCTAGGAATGAGTTTTAATTCAACGGTTCAAGTTGAGGGAAATCGATTCGATCGCAAAGCGCTAAGTTTCCGAGATAACACTTACCGAACGATTGTTTGTAACTTTGTTGTTTGTAAGTTAGGGTGAGCGAAAGGGTATTTTGGTTGATTAGATATTAGTTAATTACTGGGAATGTTAGAAATTTTCGTTCACACCTTATTTCGGATTGAGGATGTAATAACTTTATGAATGTTTAGCTTTTGAAAGAAAGAAAGAAAACGAAAACACATTTAATCTGGACACACACAGGGACACAATTAAAAACAATAACAATAAACGGACAATGCTTACAATATAAAGCCTGTGCGAGGCCAGAAAAGGCTCCTACCTCAGCTTGTAGCTGCGTCAGAGAGACGTAGCGCTGATATTTTGGCAGGGCCTAAAAGTGTCGGCACTTTTGCTCGCGACTATGAGTGTATAATATTGTAAATAAACAATTTTAGAATCAGATCATTAGCTCCACGGAATAATTAGTTTCCAAACAAAAAAAAACGAACTTAATTTATTTATTTATTTATTTATTTATTTATTTATTTAAACTTTATGCACATATGTACAATGGCGGACTTAATGCCTTAGGCATTCTCTACCAGTCTACCCAGGGTGGTGCAGAGATTACATGGTAGGTGCACTAATAAAAAGAAAAAAAAAAAGAAATAGAATAGAAGAATGCAACTTAAAATAGAAAAAAAAGAATAGACATAATTACCTACTTATTTATATATTAAAGTAGCTACTTAAATAAATATAAATACATACATACATACATACATATAAAACAAAGAATGTAGTGACTGGTCAATAGACTCTGCTCATATATTTTGAAAATGAATCCTCAATTTCCGCTTGAATCCATAACGGCTAGTGGCCGTCCTGATATCGAGAGGAAGCGCATTCCAGAGAAGAGTGGATTGAATCCGAAAGGAAGAATGAACTAAATCTGAAGTATGAGAAGGGCAAAGTAAAAGAAGATTATTGGAAGAGCGCAGGTTTCTAGAGTGCGAAGAACATAAAAATTGGAACTGAGAGATGAGATAGGAAGGCGGAGTGGGACAATGTAGCAAAGAAAAGAGCGTAGTCAGAGCACGCAAATTTCGCCTCTGGCGAATGGGCAACCAATTTAGCTCAGACCTGTAGTCAGAGACATGGTCATATTTTCTCAGATTGAAAATAAACCTAATGCAGTTATTAAGGATTCTGTCCAACTTATCCAACAAGATCGAATTCAGGTCAAAGTAGCACACGTCACCATAGTCGATTAGAGGGAAAATTAAAGTCTGCACAAGCATGGTCTTCGTCTTAGCAGGCAAGAAGTTTTTTAGACGATACAGGGAGCGCAAAGTACCATTGGCTCTCTGGCAGACGCTGGAAACCTGCTTTTGCCAACCAAGAGTCGAGTCAAGATGTCAACCGAGATCTTTCACATCTGGGCTGAATGGAATGACGGTACTATTATAAATAATTGAAGGAAGAGAACTAACTGTCACTCTGCCCAAGATTCGCGAGCTGCCTAGTAAAATGGCCTGACATTTTGAGGGGTTTACAGACACCCCAAATCGATCAGACCAGTCTTTAATTGCCTCCAAGTCCCGGTTTACATCATCAACAGCAACACTTAAACTATCCAAACGTGCTGCAGTATATAACTGAAGATCATCGGCATAAAGATGATACGAACACCGAAGACAGTGAGTTATTAAATTAATAAAGATAGAAAATAGTAGAGGAGAAAGAATACCGCCTTGTGGGACACCAGCATCCAGCTCACGCCAACTTGATGAATTCTCATCGACGCGCACAGACTGCTGACGTCTCCGAAGATACGAAGAGAACCACTCCAGCGCCTCGGAAGAAACCATGAGGTGTGATAGGATAGCTAACAGGATGTCGTGACTGACGGCATTAAAGGCGTTGGAAAAATCAATTAACACAAGCACAGTGATTTTGGTATCACTCATGGCTTCTCTAATGTCACCAGTCACTTTAAGGAGAGCAGAGGTTGTGCTATGCCCAGGCCTGAACCCAGACTGGAATGTACTTACCAGATTATTCCTGTGCACAAACCCCGAGAACTGTCTGTGTACACAGGCTTCAAGCACTTTAGACAAGAAAGGGAGAATGGAAATTGGCCGAGAATGATTAGGAAGAGAAGGATTACTAATTTTAGGAAGTGGACGGACGTAAGCCATACGCCACAGGGAAGGGAAATGTCCGGAATACAGGGAATAATTGATTAATTCATTATATCAATTAATTTGGTGTTCAGACTTGACTTTAATCTGGGACATTTTTAAGTAATACAAAATACTCGAAGAATTCAAACAGCTCTACTAAAGTACCAACCCAGAAATCAACCAAAAAAAATTGCTGTTGCTGACAATTTAAAGTAGATTCTGATGCCTTCCACATTTTGCAAAATTACCAGTACTGTATAGTATATTTTATTTTAATAAACTTGCAGCCCTACACCCAGTACAAAGGTGGCCAGTAAATTCTCTAACAGCCTCAAGTTTGGGCGCTATGCAATGTAGCAGTGATTCAAACTGGATTACAGTTCAGCTGAGATGGCACGCGGTATTGTCTAGTGGGCAGCTATGACAAATGGTTGGTGCAGTTTCGCAGTTCAGACTTTGTTAGTTTGTTAACTAAATTGGGAGAATACTGTCTTTAGTTTGGAAGTCTTTTGTGCAGAGTTTCTAGGGTGCAGGAATGAATTTTTAATTAAATATTTTGTCTGTATCTTTATGTCAATAAGACAGTTTTATTTTTAACATAATTTGATTTTACATCCAAATGTGTCCAAATCTCTTGAAATTACATGCTATAAAAATTATCATAGTGTAGTATATACTATAAAAACCAACTCATTTTTCTCCTGAAAATTCCCCCTAGAAATAGGTAGAAGTCAATCTGAATGTACTTATAAAAATTATTTTACATGTACTTCTATAATAATGAATATTTCAAACGGCTAATATCTCATTGATTCAAATCCATATCGTATAATAAAAAGTATCTTAAAGAACTATTTCATAATTACTTTATTTTCCTAATTTTTGCTTCTCAAAAATCAGTGCAACAACATAATCCATTTCAATACAACATCACTAAACAAAAACCATGGTAAGGCTTGTGAAAACACCAGTGGTTTACTTGATACGTAATTATTGTAGACAACGTCCAAATTCAGTACAGCTGGTGGGAATAAGGACCAAGCGACCCTTCATGTTTACTTGGGACAGAAGGATTAGGACCAGACAATGCCAATTAGTGCTTTGTTTTTTCTGACTAGACTAGTGGTAAATAGCAAGTTTTGTCTCTAACTTTAAGAGGCTGTCTGGAGGAGATTGGCTAAAACAATATGGTTATTTTGTTCTTATATCGATCTTTAGGGTTATTGTTATACTTCTACTGCGTAAGCGTGAATATTGTGACATGTAATATCGATATAGACATCGCATGTTCTTGAGTACAGAGACAGGCAGTAAGAGAACAACAATGTGATCTTATAAGGGTTTTGTTTTCAAAATATGGTAATGAAAAATGAGACTTTACTAAACCGTACATACCCGTGAATGTGCCATGACTACATTTCTATGTGAGTACATAAAAGTGTACAGAATAATCTACTTTCATTTAAACCCAAACAAACGCAAGTTTCATCTCGTTACGAAAATTAAAAATGATACCAAAATCCCAAGAGAGAAGTGCATTTAATTTAATGCAAATATCGCAGCGAAATATTTCGTCAGCCAGAAAATATATTAAGCAATTTTTTTTATTCTTACCTCACACAGTCTAAATACGCGGCGAGGCTAAAGAACCGCGTGCAGTCTAAAAACCCGTGTTCCTTTTTCAAATATTTGTCCAATTTACATTCCATTAGGCGAGACGCGGATGTCGGGGGCGAATAATTTCTCTCGCATCCAACCAAATGTAAAGTTGATGTTATTTTTTTAATTTATTTTATTGGCTCATTACCTAGAAACGTGGAAGAGCAATTGCAAGTTTGCTGTAAAATAGCTAACGTTAGCGTTAGGAAGTAATCACGTTAAGTTGGCTAAAAGAAAAACACCTATAAGTTTTTCTTTTAGCCAACTTTTTGGTATAAGTGAAATATTTAACATCGCTTTTTATATAAATGAGTAGCTGTATTCCATACTTACTAAAGTTTTAACAGAATATTATATTTTGAGAAGGGACTGTAATAATTTGCCTTGTTAGGTACTTCCCTTGTTATTTACTATGTGAAGTGAAATTATTACTTAAAAAAACTTTATATTGTTTAATTTTATTATAATTGTATTCAAATCTTAAATTTACAAATGCGTGAAAATATGATGATAATAATAAATTTATTCAAAATTCGTAAAAAGATAAATTATTTCAGTCATGTTAAAATGTAAATCATATTTCTAAGCCTATTGTGACTGAAATAGATAATCCTATATTTGAGAGACGGTAAAAATAGTCTAAACTAATTAGTTAACAAGTTTGATGGAATTTTGTTTGAATTATTTATTAGAACAAATGTGTGTAAAAAAACAAACTAAATATTAAACGAAATGAGAAATCATTTTGCTTAATGTCGTCGTTCCTATTATCAACTGGTGTCTCGAGTCATGTGTATGAAGGGTGGGTTTTGTCAGTAAAAGTCTGATACGAAGGGATGAGAGAAGTTATTTGATGATTTCCCACTCCCCAAAAAAATTTTATGTACCCTATGTCTTATTCTGATGTATAAGCTATATTACTGTAAAATTTCATCGTAATAATAATAATATTAGGATTGGTAATAACCATTCTTGTACACGTGTAGCGAAAAATCGCCCTAAGCGGAATTCTCGTGGCCTCCACAGCTGGTAACAAAAGTTATCCGTTACGTAGCTGACAGTTTGTTATTTTGGCTACATTTATAGGGTCTTAACCGCATCACTAGTAACAGATGAGGTGCCAACACATACACGTGTCGCCTATCACTCTAGAACGTCGCACGTGCCTACTATTCGTCTTACTGACACATGTGTCAGTACGGAGTGTATTTTGTTTTGACGTGTATTAGTCGTTTGTTTAGTGATAGCCCTATTGCGAAGGAGATAAGGGTTCGTTTTCAATGTGTTAGCGGTTAGGTTAGGTGTTAGTGTTTATATTTTTATTTGTGAGTTGGTTGAGTGTAATAAATCAATTGTAGGCTTTTATAATGAAAATGAAATTATGTCCGAAGTTTATAGTTTAGTTTAAGATACCGTAGTGATTTGCCTGCGTCATTGTTTGCCCATTTTATAGCACTAAATATTAAATTACCTTTATACAGTTGAAAAAAATATAAAAAACGGGTATTACAGACAATATTGTGATAATACATTAGCATAAACTAGACAAAAGGTAAGGTAGGATATGTAAAACTTTTTTTCCTAAAAGTGCGAATGATGTTTACAATCAACAACTTCGAAAAGGATAACAAGAATCGCGTTAATTTTAGTTACTGGCACTATATGCTTTAAAAAAGATAAACAAAATAAATGATTCCACTTCTCTGTTATAATTATTAATGAACTCCATTCAAACATTCTACGATTTACTAAAACAAACAAGCAGCAACTATTTTCAATTTTCTTCAACATTTTGTCATGAAAATCAGCTCTAAATATTCTAATAACATTGCACGTTTATCACAGCTAAAGCGTAGTATTTTGAAAGGTTAATCAATAATTAAGGGAATGACGTCACGAATCGCGGCCCGTGTAAGCAATAAAGTCGGTTGGGTGAGCATTCATCGATTTTAAAGACACATTAATTACCTCCGGACCCTTGAAAGGTAGAAGCGGTGATATACACTGTTTATAACATTTATCTGGACCTTTCTATTAGCATAGTTTGTTTATGTAAGTACTTTATTTTCTGTGATATCACCCGCCCTTTTTTGTATAAACTTTTATCCCTATTTTTGAGTTTATATTTCCAAAAATCTTATCTTAGTTAGTATCTTTGTAAATAAACAATCTCTCTTAACATTTATTAAAGTTGACCACTGCCACCTTGGTCGAAATCCATCCAGGAAATTATTATTGCAATAATACCAATTGAGATGTAAGAAAAACATCTGTTGTGAAAAATTGCTGATTAAAAAGCCCCAACAACATAAACCTACTTCGGAAACCTCAGGGTATCAAGCTTTACGACACTAGATCACCGGAGCACTTTCTAAAACAAAGAGTCTTTCTTTTTTTTATTCTACTAACAAAATATCTTACTAATCGTTGAGTAAACCTTAGAACATTACTTGCCCTCAACCTACAAATCAGTTTTTCCACTCAAAAGCCAACGTTTCAAGGACCTGTTATAAATGAGATTTGCCTAGCTTTAAAATAAACTTGTTATTTTAGACAAGGGATCCAAAAGAAATACAAGCATTAAAGGTTTTTATTTAGTGTTCGGTAGAAAGGACGACACATTTTTTTTTAAAGATTAGTAGAATCAATTGCGAATCAATTGTAAATTAAAAATAATAATTAAATAATTAAAAATCCCAACTGCAATATCGGAAGTCGGTAGCTTTATTTCTTTTTCATGTAATTGCCACCAACTCCCGAAATTGCAGTCAAAATTTTGATTATTTTTTCCCCTTTTTGCAAATTAATATACCCTATGTCACACCCACAAATGAGATGAATTCAATGACATCTCATATATGTCGAAATCCGTTATACGGAACATAACTCTCCTTTTGGCAGTCGGGTAAAAATAAATCGCCTCCCACGATGTTATTAAGGTCACCACTGCCCCTAACAAAGCATCGATAGCATCGGAACGGCTGAAACGATTTTGGTACCTATTTATTACATGTCTAAGAACTATCACTAAAATATCTAAGTACTAAGCATCAAAAACCCGTGTCCAAATCGGTCCACGCGTTTAAGAGCTATGTGTGGCTACGGTGTCACAAACAGTTAAACACGCATAGCAGTAAAATTTATTATTGCGTTGGGAGCTCAAATTACAGAAATTAAATTCTTAAAAAAATCTGCTTGCATCGTTTTCATATTGTACTTGATTCAAAGTTAATATGTACGTGGTGAGACAAAAATATTAAATAGAACTAGCTTTTGCCTGCGGCTTCGAAAGAGACAAAAAGTAGCCTATGTTACTCTCCATCCCTTTAACTATCTCCACATAAAAAATCACGTCAATTTGTCGCTCCGTTTTGCCGTGAAAGAAAGACAAACATACAGACAGACAGACAGACACACTTTCCCATTTATAATATTAGTATGGATTTATAATATTAGTATGGATAAATATTTCTATTTTTGACAGTCCAGTTAATGAGATATCCATTAATTAATTAATTAATTTACATTGACAGGACTTAATATGTTAATATTATTTACCCAAAAGCCCACGAATTATGTCACAGTAATTGAGATAAGTTATGTTTTAATTCTCTGAAATTGCACCCTAAAATTGTTTTTAAATATACAATATTTCTGTTGAATTTGAACTATAACTCGATTTACCAGAATGTTGGAATGTTGTTGCGATAGTACAGGCTCTGCTAAGTTTGGGAGCCGTGTGTGAGTAGTCCAAAGAATTTACATAAATCGGTTCTTCCATCAAACACCCTATAGATAAAATGTATTTCCACACATTTTAATTCTTATTTTAACCTTGAAGTCACGTAGGTGTGACACCTTTCTGAATTTTAACAAGCTTGGTCTCAGGTGTGAAACAATGACTAAGATGTCAAATAAACCCTAAGCTGGATTACTCATCTTGATTAATTATGACAGCTGGTTGTCAAATAATATTTCAATTCATGTATCTGAGATTAGATATTTATTTTAACTGAAATCTATACTACACGCATACAAAATCTTCGTCTGACAGACGTCTGATTGATGAAAAAGACATAGACATATCGTTCTGTCTGTTGATCTTTATCTGTATGTAACTCTTTCAAGTCTAAACCACTGAACCGATTTTGATTCAATTTATTTTAGAGTCCTCTTTACCGCCAAGGATGGTTTGTATTTTACTTTTAAAGTTTTGACTGTGTTCGTTCTAGATGCACAACATTTACGCGAAAGAAATTTATATGAACGCAAACCTTTTATCCTATCTCTATATCTTATTCTATCCTAATAACTATATTAAAAACCTGAAAGATTATGAAGATGTACGCCGTTGGATATATGAATATTTGTTACTCAAATATTACCTAGAACTCGTACGACTTATTTGTACATATCATTGGAATGCGACCCCTTCCCCGCTTCCCTCCACGGCGACCCGTGTTCAGTTAGTAGTTCGTTTAGTAGCGATAGCATTCCGCCAGAGTTACGTCACAGCGCGAGGTGCACAGGTATTGCTAAAGTAACGAAACTGTACGGTAATAAAGACTATCACTATCAAACAATCACGTTGACCCAAGAAAGCGGAAAAATATCCAAAAATATTCACGCAGTTCAAACCGCGGAAGACAGTGATCCTAATATTTATTTATTTATTAAAACTTTATGCACAAAGAAAAACATTGCACAATGGCGGACTTAATGCCTTAGGCATTTTCTACCAGTCTACCTCAGGGTGATGCAGAGACAAAATATGGTAGGTGCAAAGATATTAAAGTAAAAAAAAAATGACTTATAATAATAAATACATACACAAAATATAAACAGTAGAGAGAGATTAAAATTATAGATAGCGACAAAAATAAATTACATGTAGGATGAATCTGCCAATTTCTTGCGTAAGTATTCGCGAGCCTTAAATTTGAATGTGTACAGACTGGTCAACGTCCTGACATTCTGAGGAAGTTCATTCCAAACGAAAACCGTCTGAACAAGAAATGTAGAATTAAGAACACCAGAGCGGTGAGAAGGACATCGTAGAAGACAATTATTGGAAGAACGAAGATTCTTATTAATATGTTTCTAGTTTTAAAATTATGTGTTTGTTTCGGTGGTTTTCAAAACAAACTAATAAATACAAACGTAATTTCAGCATCTAATAATTTAATATAATAAGTCTAAAAGTAGTGGTATGGTCTGTGTTTCAGTTTAGTCACTCTACCATTACATTTTGTGTTTGTTTAGCTTTCATTTTTAATGAAACACTTACTAAAATGAATGCATTTTTCATTTTAAGTAACGACAAAACATTCCTTTCTTTGGCTTACATTGCACCGAGCACTCTTACTCCGGCAGTTGAATAATATCGCTACTTCACTTACCAACGTAACCGTCAGGTCTTGGGAACCGGTAATATTTTCAAATCGTTATTATGTGCTTGATGTAAAACCTTTTCGTTTTGGCAGATAATAAAAAAACCGGGTTTTGGGAAACCGGATTTTGTAGTGACTGTTTTTGGGGTTTATATACCGGTTATTTTTGACGATAAGTCTAAATTTAATTTATTATGAAATTAGTCAAGGATGATCCATATGATTTTAGGAAGACAAAAAGCCAAAATAAAAAGTAAAACCAAAATAATCGGTATGTTATAAACTAGTTCAGATCCTAGCTTACCGTAATAATTCTTTAGAAAATAACAAGTTAAGTTCTTGCAATAGTAAACAGGGCGCAATAAATGTAAGAACTTGGCAAAGGAACACTAAATAACTGCCAATATAATATTTAATCAAATATTTTACATACAATTGAGTAAACACCTTTAACGGTATTACAATCTCAAAACATAAAAACAACTGTCAATGATAACCGAAGAGATGTTGCTCACGCTGTACCCGCCAAAAAAGTGAACGATTCAGGCAAGTGTCATCTCACCAGTATTGAAAACCTAAAAAAATAGCGAACTTTAACTCTGACACAAGTCTTTTAAGCAAATAAATCGACTAACACTAAAATCATCAATTCCACTGACATCAGAATAACTATCTCTAAACAATTAAATGGCAAACTCTAATATTCGTTAAAATGTGTGGCGACAACATAAAAGCGATTGTTTGCCTAGACTAGCGCAATGGAATAATTTACGATACAAAATGGTGGAAAATGGTACTTATTATGGAAAAGGTATTCTCTGAATGTAAACTTAGCCGATATGGGCACTTAGGCGTTGAGTGAATGAACGCTTTTGTGCCAAGATTGAAGAAATATTAATTCGTTTAATTTTTCATTTGAAAATGCCTTATCATTCTCCAATAGTGCAGCTTTAAACACAAACCGAGGGTTATATTAGTTTAGGCTCATTGCATTTGTATAACAGAATAGAATTGAAAATAAAAACCCTTTATTGCAACCCTAAACAAATAAGAAATTCAATTAGCAGTTTTATCGTTAAAGTAATTTTTGATGGTGCTTTCATAATATTCATGTATTTTTTTCATACCAACAATATATAAAAAAATGTTCTATGCATTAAAAGAAGAAGCTTTTGCCGATATTTTATTATATTTCATTATTTTATCCTTTTAGGGGTCAAATTTTCAAGTTTCATGTCTGTAGAATACAATGTGTGTGAAAATGTTCTAATGATCCTTTGGCTTCTTTGAGGAGTGGCTGGAGAGGCGTCATTGCACTCTTACGTTTCGCTTGACACAGGTCCTTACCAGACATGGTCAGTTCGGGAGGTTCCTGTGTCGGATTCGGGCGGAAGCGACGCCTGGGTGTCACCACTGCAGTAACGGTCGCCTGGAGGACACGGTCGAACACACAGTTGAGGTGTGCCGCGCATGGGCGGAGCATCGACAAGTCCTCGTAGAGGCGATCGGCGGCGGTGACCTCTCGCGCCCGGCGCTGGTTCAGGCCATGCTTCGGGGCGAGACGGAATGGGATGTCGTCGCCTTCTTCTGCGAAGCAGTTATGCTAGTGAAGAAAACGGCGACACGCGAGAGGCAACGACGAGCCTCTCGCCCCGGACTAAGACCCAGGCGAAGACGTCGAGAGTCGCAAGACGACTACCGGCCACAGTAGGTGCGGTTCTGCGGATGGCGAGCGATGGGTAGCTCACCGCCCGGCTGGGGCCAGGACCGCGTCGACGGCGCGTTAGTGTTCCACGCGCGCCTCAAAGAGAAGGAGTCGGCACAGGAAGGGGCCAAACAGGGCCACGCCTGCCGGGGTTGCGGAATGTTTATCATAGTTACCGTGACCCTGGAACATAAAGGGCAATCGAAGGAACATGAGTGGGTTTTAGTCAGTAAAAGTCTGACACGCCGCACCCAGGACGGGAGCAGTCAATGGATGATTTCCCACTCGCCAAAAAAAAAATAATGATCTTCTGGCTCAAATCCGTCTTAAATAAAAATGGCAAAGCTGCATGCTATTTATTTACATTGTACATTACTTTTCTACCTAACTAAAGTTTAGACTCCTTATCCGGCGAACCGCGTATATACACGGTAATAATGCAGAAACGTTTATGGTAAGGCCACGAAAATTCCGCTCAGGGCGGTTTTACGCTGCAAACGACAATCACAGTTATTTCCTCGTTCTAAACAATTGTTTTTTCAACAGTTATTTTTATTACGGTGCTTAAATTAAGTTGATTTGATTCGCATTTTTTAACCCCTGTCAAGTTCTACGAATGTCTGTAAGAAGTAGCGCGACAACAACATTTTTAAATTATCTATTACTAGAATTTATGAAAATAAATAATTATACGTCATGTCAATTTATTAGTATAAAAGTCGGTTGGGGTGTCCGAGGTTTTGGGTTATTTCATTAACACATTGTATAATTCATAAATACGCTAACGATATGCTCCGGCTTCTCACGGGTGATATCTTTGGAACTTGCGGTTTTTCTCTTCTATAATATGTACGTATAATACTTATAAACCTTCCTCTTAAATTACTTTATCTATAATAAAACGCAAAATCGCACATAGGGACAAACAGCGGATTGCGACTTTTTTTTTTGGTGAGTGTGATATCATCAAATGACTTCTCCCGTCCTTCGTGTCAGACTTTTACTGACTAAAACCCACTCATGTTCCTTCGGTTGCCCTTTATATTCCGGGGTCACGGTAACTATTATAACCATTCCGCAACCCTGGGCCTAAACCGCCATCACGACATTATTAAGTTGTGTTTGTGGCCCTCAAGTGAAAATGCAAATCGCTTGCCACTATTTTTGCCTTTTTTTCGTACTAAGCTAGAATTTTAAACATGGAATGGGTTAATTACACACATAGTGGAGGATTAACGGGCTTTGTGTGTTGTTACTTAATGGATTCAGTTATCGTTTCACTAATTAAACAAAGAAACGTATGCTTGATTGATTGCAGTATTTACAGTCCGAGATCCCAGAGTAGAGTGTCCTACTTCACCAATATTCTGGAAAAGGAGCTAAAAAATCATGATGCCGATAGATTGGTGTGGTAGTTTTTTTAGGCGATTTAGCTGGGTATCATTTTTTTTTATAACGGTTTATTGTATTGTTACCAGTACTACAAACATCTGCTGAGCATTGCAAATCGGTACCAATCGGTTTAACCATTGAACGACCAACCGACAGTCGGCTGTCGGGCTGCTATTGTCTTTCTATTGTGTCTCAAATCACGTGTGTTCGAAGGATAAATACGATTTTATTTTTTTTACACTCTTATACCCTTACTAATAATCACTGTGTAGTTAGTTGTGTTAAGTTATGTCACGAACAAAGCCTGTGTAAGTGCCAGGCCACACGATGCGGCAACGCGCCGCACCGCATTACTCCGCACCGCACTGGCGGCCACACGAGCAGTGCGGCGCCGCTGCGGCACCGCAACAATCTTGGGGGCTTGCCTACTAGTCAGTTGACGACAATCATGAACATCCCCATGAACTGAGCGGCGCCGCAGCGGCACCGCACTGCTTGCACCCCTCCCCGCCTCGTCTGCCTCGCGCCGTTGTCCGGTGCACCTGCGGTGCGGCGCCGGAGCGGTGCCGGACGTACCGTGTGGCATACCATCCAATTTTATATGTAGCAAACCGTTGCGGCACCGCTCAGGCGCCGCACCGGAGCCGCACCGCACCGTGTGGCCTGGCGCTCTCCATACATTTTTTGACGTATAAACCTGTAATAACTTTATGCAGCGATTATTAGTAAGACGCTTAGTTACGAACATAAACATGTATAGGTACACTTAAATTAGTTATAACTTTCAGTTAAAACATATTTTATGGTGAGTGCCATTAGTGGCCAAATTGTTAGGGACAGTACTCATAGATATGATTTTTTTTGTTCAAACTTTATCACGAAAACAAATTGTTTCAAGTAGAATTGATAAACCACTACTATTGACAGATTAGTGTAACAACTGACCAACGATGTCGGTTAGTTTATTCCATCATAAGGCGATGAATAAGGCGATTCATCATAAGGCGATGATGATGAATCTGGGGGACCTCTTAAACTGGTTGCTAGAAAACCTCGGCGCTCATACACTTACCTCCTTCACTGCATTGGTCTATCTATCAATTGGAAATCATTTTGAAGAGGGCTAAAAAGGTAGAAAAAAAGATGAAGCTAGCCATAGCGACGAACACCGTCCTGCACAAAACTCGCAAGGATAGGGAGAAGACACACGTCGAGTGGTTGAGAATGGAATTTGAGGGATCATTGTGTGGTGCGGTGACAGAATTTAAATGCAGATATTAAATAAATGAATAAATATAGTAGTCGTAGTCGCTTATAGGGTGATAAGTTACGAATTAAGTTAGGTACATATTTATTATATGTTAATATTTTATGTTAATTTGTTATAAATAATAAGTACCTATCTGCCGCATTAGGCATGTCCTGTAATGGTAGATTTAAGGTTGTGTGTGTAAATAAATAAATAAATAAATATCTTGGAACAATTCACACACGGCCGACTAGCCCCAAGCTAGGCAGAGTCTGTGTATCAGACAACAGATATAACACTTTAATTATAAAACAATCATGATCATCTCACAAAGTCTGTTCTAGTTGCAAATCGAACCTACGACCTCCGGCTTAGCAGTCAAGGTCACTAAACACTAGAACAATAGCCGTTAATAAATAATGATCCATTCAATCAATTTTATTTTAATGACGTTGGTTTGCCAGCTCTGGGATCTCAGTCCATTACGAAATTAATAAAATATGTCCAGTTTTAACTGAATACCGAAAATTTGATTTAAAATAATTGGATGAACATGGTATAATAAAATGCATGAAGGTTATCTAATAAGCTTGCACAGCTCTACAATCCCAAAAGATTTATTGTATTTTTGAGAATTAATTATCTTTATTTTATCTTGGGAGAGAATTCTCTAAATATTTTCAGCTTTATTGCTATCAATCAAAGGACCCAAATTCTTGCCAGTCTAGTTTTTTTAATTTGTCTAGCCAATTTGGTCTAGCCATTCTTTAGAATAGAATAGAAGAATAGGAATAGTAGAATAGTCATAGTCAATTTACTTCACATATATAGTTTTTTTATGCTTTTGTTTTATTTAAAATTAAAACAAACAAAAAAATGAAGTTTAATAATTTATTTCAGTGAATGTTGATTATCCAAATTTCAAATGAGCTGCAATCACACCTAATTTTACTCTAACTAAGTCTAATCTCGATTCAAGATAAATAAAAGTTGCTGTGTAAGATAGGCTAAGGAATATTATCGTCTCCCTCACACAACTGTCAAACAACAATAGCAAGAAAGAGACGGAGAATAGCTAAGCCAAAGTACGCTAAGTAACTTTTATTTAGTGAATCTTTTTAGAAGATATCAACAGCATAGTTAACAAGATGAATATTCGTTGTTATACCAATACTACGTTCAAGAATTTTTTTCCTCCACGTTTAATTTTAATTTCAAATATCGAACGGGACGAACTTCATTTAATCACGAGTACGTTAGAAATTCGAACTGCGCTGAGCATTTTTATTAAATTTTCACTGCTTCGATCCGACTTTCGAGAAGTTTAAAAACTGGATTGTTGGACTCAAACTCCTCCTTGGATGTTCTTTAAGCCTTTCCTCCACAGAGTTGGTTTTAGCTGTGTAATAGTTGGTGCAGACACACTGTCGTAACTTCTTGTGACGTTTATTGTCCATTATCTGTGTCAAATGTAACTCAGAAACTCGCACTAGAATGTAAAAGTTTTTGAGTTGCTATCATTTTCATCTTTAGAACATCTCTCTAGCCCTTTCCTAACTTCGTTATGGTCGGCTTCTAGTATAACTGACTTTTTATATTTGACTTTTTATTTTAATTTTGTATTTAATTATTTTGTTACATACTTACATTGTTTTCACATGTAGAAGCAACAAAAAGAAAATGTAACCAAGATTTTGTAAAACATGTTTTTTTTTAAAAGAGTGTCCATGGAGTTTCTTGCCTGTTCTTCTCCATAGAGATCTACGTTTTGGAACAGACAATTAGGGTCACTTTTCTTTTCTGACTAACCGACCGACTCTTACAGAGACAAAAGCTCAAAGTGACTTTGTTTTATACTATGAAGGTACAAAGGCGGACTTAATACCCTACCAACAACCAGCATTCTCTACCAACCAAACACGCGTCACTGAACTAGCCTTTGACGTTGTTTTTCGCAAACATTTGTAAAAACTTAATACATGAATAATTAGACTTACATTCGCCGCTTCTATTATATAGCAAAGTAACTATTTTATTAAATGAATGGAGTTTTAAATTTCGTTCCTTTGAAATGCAGCTGCATTTTATTAAGCAGTAATGTCTTAATATGAGAAAAGGCTGAAAAGAAAACTGAATAACGGAATACTTGGCTTTTTACTCTTAGAGATATTTTCCAGTTTGCTTTTTTTTTAAACGCTGTACTAAAGATAATATTATTATTATAAGAAAATGTTTTTGTATACAAAACTATCTACGGGTAACATTATATTATCAAAGCTTTATTTTGTAAAGATTGAATAGATACCTAATCTACGATATAACAATTACATTGGAATCCATAAACCTCGTTTTTGTTTTGAGAAAATATGATAAATATCTCTAAAATGTCTTATCTCTTTCACACTTCATACATTTCAAATTTACATCTCTTTCACGCTTGGCATCTATCATTCATCTCTACGTTTTATTTCATATTTTTTATATAAATAAATAATAAATATATACAGGGACAACTCACACACGGTCGTCTGATCCCAAGTAAAGCTCTGCTTAGCGCTTGTGTTATGGTAATCAGACAACTGATATACATACTTATATAATTTATAAATACATATATATTATAGATAAATTACGGGATCCCTTCTTTTCGCATAATGTTCTTTGTCCTAATATACTTCGGCATAACGATTTTGGCACAATTTGTTTTGGCATAATAATACTTCGGCATAATTTTTTTAGGCATACATTTTATGTTGGCATAATCATGTTAAAGACTAATTTGTTTTGGCATAAATTTAATTCGCATAACGTTAGTAGGCCTAATGACTATTAGCATAACGTTAGTAGGCCTAAAGACTATTAGCATAATAATATTTAGGCATAAAATTAACATAAATAACAAAAACAATTTTCATGCAAATGATTTATGTACTTTTTAATGTACTTTTAATGTACTTGACATTATGTAAAGCAAACCAATTTGCTAAAGTTTCTGTAACAATCAAATAATATTGTTGGTTGAAAAATTAATATGCTGTGCTACAAAAGTTAGTGACAGAACCGAATTGCTGCAAAACCGACTCCACGTAGTCTTGTTTGTCCTACCCCTAGAGTGTTATTTAAAATCGCGTAGGCGCGTAGGGACGAGGCGGCCCGCGGGCTGAGGAGCAGGCGGCTGCGAGCGAGCCGCCGCGGCTGAGGCTGGCCGGCGAAGCCGGCCAACAAGCCGAAGCTGCGGTGGTGAGCGAAAGCCGTCTGCGACGATTGGAACGCGTGGGCCCGCCGGAGTCCCGCAGCGCCGGAGCCGTCACAGAAACCCTGCCTGCTGCATGTTGCATGCTTGCTTGAATACTGCATGCTTGCTTGCATGCTGCATGCTTGCTTGCATGTTGCATGCTTGCTCGCATGCTGTATGCTTGCTTGCATGCTAAATGCTTGCTAGTGTCTAATATTCTATGTGTATATATATTTTTTCATTTTTTTTTTCACCTATAAAAATATGTTTTAATATTTTTATGCGTAATTTATGCTTAAAATTTATGCTTTAGGATATTATGCTTAAAAAAGTTATGCTTTAGAACTTTATGCTTAAAAAAGTTATGCTTTAGAACTTTATGCTTAATAAGTTTATGCTTTAGAATATTATGCCTAATTATTATTATGGTAAGAGACATTATGCTTAAAAAAATTATGCATGAGCTGTTATGCGTAATTATATTATGCGAAAATATAATTATGCCAAACATCATTATGCTAAGTTATATTAGGTCTTAAAATTTTATGCAAATGGATAGGGAACCATAAATTACACCCAGACACAGAACAAACAATCATGCTCATCACACAAAGTTTGTTCTATTTGTTCAATTTTATTCAACTTTCATAATGTCTAGATACCTAATGACCATTCTGATCAGATATCCCTGACTCTGGTCCTTCTAACAGATTTATTTCTCGATACAGGAACAAAATGAAATGAAATAAAGAATGCTTATTTTAGGTAAAATAATCCATCTTACCTATGTAAAGCAGTTTTATTCCCATGTCTATTGAAAGTTTCCACCCTCTATATCTTTCTATGTACAAGCTGGCGCGAATCTATGTACTCCGACTTCTGTATATCTCTATAGTTCTTCAGAGCCATAAATATAATATTTTACTGTTCACCAAATCCAAATTCAGGCAACGTACTAACCACAAAATAAACTCACCTCGATATAAGACTAAATGAATTTACAAACATCGCCACCGCACAAATATGATTATAAAATTATTTCTTTACAAAAACATGCAATCCCATTTTGAGAATATTACGACTGCAAAATAAACAATTTTACTTGCATAAGTGAATTATATAAATGCTCGGGACGAATATAAACTCCCACTACGTGATTTGAAGACCAAAACTTGGTCCCATTTCTTTTTGTTTTACGAAAAACGGGCGCAAATAATTCTGGGATTTTTGAATTTAGAATAGCATTTGTATGTCGGTGGGATTTTAATTTTGATTAGTACTATTTGGATTGACATTTTAATGTTCTAGATATGGTTAGATGTTTTATCGTTTTTTTTTGTGTGGGACAACGTCAGATAAAAGAACAATACTACATCACACATGTAAATAATACTAGCTTATTACTGACTCGCAAAGGCCTCTTCTCACACAGAGAAGACACGAGCATTGATCACCTCGATTGATTAAGGTAGATTGATGATTTCAAATTCATGTTAATTATAATTCAAGCTTTGTTAGGTCCGAAAAACCTTAAAAGATCTACTAATTTAATGTTTTAATTAAGTGTGAACAAACGAATTAAGTCTAACTGTAAAATAACTCGGAATCACTAAAATTCCGCAACCGCATTTGAAATGCAACTACAAAAGAGCGCTAAAATGTAAGTAGTATTTTAAGCTTTGTACAACGCGGGGCTAGCAAACAAAATAATCACTTTAAATCTACTGCAGTACGACACAATTTCCAAGTATCAGATAAAAGGATACAATTAGATGGAGTTCTCTTATTATTTTATGCAAATGTTTTGTTTTGTAGCTAGAGTTAGCCCGCAACTTTGCTCGCGTGAATAATGAAACGTAATAGTAGAAAGGATGGTGGGATTTTAGTGTTTACTAATAATAATAACTATTAAGTAGACGGGAGATTGGATTAAGCTCGCCATTGTACATAAGTCATTGCTATTTTGTATGTGTTTTTTGTTGTTTTTGTGCAATGTTCAATATACAAGGTTACATGGAAAGTCGTGCTCACTGTCCTAATGAACTTCGACTCCAAGATTTGTCTGTGTCAAGTTGGTGAAGCGGAATATTTTTTATAAAAGCTCATTTACACTATGACACCGGTGTATACACTGAGTGTTTCTATAAAAACGCGAAGTTCACAGAGTCACTCAAATGGATCAAACGAATAATGGGTAGATAATTACCGCTGGTCCTAGAGACATGAAACTTGGAGGGTAAGTTTTTTGTGAAGAGTAGGAAACTACTAAGAAAGGATATTTGGAAATTCGTCCTCTAAGGGTATAAAATAATGGACGGAATTCCGACATCTACGCGGGTAAAACCGCGGGCGAAATCTAGTTTATCATAAAGGCACTACTTTACACTACTCAACCCAGTGCTTACAAGAGGGGTCTCTGTATGAACGCGAGTGTCTCAAACTCCTCAAATGTCTCAAACAGAATGAGTAATTTAAGTGACATTACGTCGTATATATTGGTTGGTTGGAAACACCATTGCAAAATTTATTGTGACGCGATAGTTATGTGAACATGTTGCGTCTTAGTGTCTAGTGTACTTGAAAAGTTTTCTAACAGGTACGACTATTTCAATACACCGCTTTAACATCACTAGCTGGAATTTTGCCGTTGAACAATTTTGGACACAATTCCTACACTTACCAATAGACGCTATTCAGACACAAGAATACGCTAAAGTGTGAACAGTACTGACATTATTTTAGAATATCTTTCACAGTGTAATCGTACCATAAGAATTATTTGTCAAAGTGGTCTTTATCCCTAGCCTTTTTCCCAAACTATGTTGGGGTCGGCTTCCAGCTTACCCGAATTCAACTATATACCAGTGTTTTACGTGAAGCGGCTGGCTTTTTTTTTTGGGGAGTTGGAAATTTGGAAATCATCAAATGACTGCTCCCGTCCTGGGTGCGGCGGGAGGGCGTGTCAGACTTTTACTGACTAAAACCCACTCATGTTTCTTCGGTTGCCCTTTATGTTCCTGGGTCACGGTAACTATTATAAACATTCCGCAACCAAGCGACTGCCTTTCAGACCTTCACAACCAGTCACTGGGCGACCCGATGCTCGATGGTTAGACTGACAGACTTTCTGGCTTCTAACTACAAAGTGGTACTACTTCAAAGAGGCGGCAGGTGATATGTATTGATTGGTTTATGTAAAACGGTTACAAAGGAGTACTGCAGCAGCCTCTAAAGGCCAATCTTGTTAACTGAATGACGAATTAGTTCAAGGAACATCATTGTGCCAATCAATATCAAAGGCATGTCAATGTGTGACTCTTGGTTGACTTGTAGAGAATGTCTAGGTAATTAAGCTGCCTTTGAACAAACACACAAATATGCACAAAGTGTTTTTAAATATGTGGAAAATCATGGTGAAAAATTATATTTAATGCAACAGTTTTTTACCAGCTACGAAACTCTCAAGAAAGTTTCGTAGCTGGTAAAAAACTGTTGCATTAAATATAATTTTTATAGTATTTTTATACAAGAACTATACAATAATTCTACGGCCTCGAAACAACTTAAACAAGCATTCAAGTTTCAAGTTTCAGTCAAAAATCAAAATAAGATTTTCACTCAACAAAATAATAGTCAATTCTGTAAAAAAATAAGTCCACTATCAATGACCTTCCTAATGTCATTTGCATTACATTAATGTCACTAGATACCACCATTCAAAAGGGTCTTTAAAAAGGCAAAGTTGTCATTAAACAGTGTGTGCTTTGACAGGCTTTTACTTTTGACCTAGTTTCATGAAAAACCACGAAAAGAGAGTTAGCAAGAAAAAGCCTGCAAATTGAGGTAAATTCGTATTTGTATCATCCCTTTGACACGCCTGAATAAAAACGCTGTGCCAATGAGGGTTTTGCGCATGAGAAATCCGCTAGATGGCAATACGTAGGCTTGTGGTCTATCTGCTACGTGATTGGTGAATTTTGACATATCTGACAATGTCATATCGAAAAAAACCAATCAAGCTGCAGTTGGAACTTACGCCTACGTATTGCCATCTAGCGGATTTCTCATGCGCAAAAACCCTCATTACTCGATACCTAATCCAATTAGTAGCCCGTTTTGTTTGTCCATGTTTGACCATGGGTATTGTTGATAGCTATCACACTGCATAGCAAAGGCCTGTTGTTATACAGAGAAGACACGAACATTGATAACCACGCTTGTTCAAGGCGGATTGACAATTAAAGACTTATGTTTTAATTTCAGGTTTCCTTACGATTTCCAACTTAATCTACATTGTGAAATATAAAAAATCGTTTTTAAAATTGCAACACATACATGTTTGTATAACGATTGTGAATTGAAAATTTAAAAATCCTCGCCCCCAAAGTTAATAATATCACAACTGCGAAGAGAAGACTTTTTTTTTTAATCTTTGAAACCGTAAACCGACTTTGGTAAAACATGTCTAAGAACAATACCAAAAAAGCTGCCTCCAAATTGGTTTACGCGTGAAGGTTACGGTGCCATAGGTATACAGACAAAAATACAAATAAACGAACAGACAGACACATACATGTCAAACTAATAACACTCTTCTTTTCGCGACAGCCGTTAAAAAGCTAAACTATAAACATCTTTTTACTATTATTGCCATCTATACATATAATAAAATCGTAGGAAAGTCAAAACTGTACATTGAATATTTTTTTAAAAGAATACTTGAGGCGTGATCTACAATCGATACCGAAGCCAAAAATATAGTTTTTAGAATTTTTGTCTGTTTGTCTGTTTGTCTGTTTGTTTGTTTGTTTGTTTGTCTGTATGTATGTCCGGGATAAACTCAAAAAGTACTGCATGGATTTAGTTCAAATTTTGCAGGGATATTACTAAGAGGTCGGGTCAAAACATAGGCTACAAATTATCACGCTATCACCTACGGGGGAGGAGCTGGAGCCTTCACGCTGACGACGTCGCGGGCATCAGCTATCTTCGGAATTACTCAACGGATTTCAATGATTTTTTTTTTATGTATAGGTATTAAGTCTGGGCGTCATATAGGCTATAACTTATCCTGGAAACTTGAACTTCTGGTGCAGGACCGCAACAGACCAGCTAAACTATAAGAGATACAAAAAATTTATGATAGCAAAAATTGCTTCACGTGATAAGCAGTTTCTGTTGAAAGAATAAATATGAAGATCTGGAACAACTGAGGTGGAACTCCATGAGCCCAGCTAAACTATAACATATATAAGTATGACGTCTTAGCAGGAGTTGTTCAGCTTGATAAGCACTTTCTGTTGACGTATACAAATTGAAGATCTGGAACACCTGTTGTAGACTTCCATGAGCCCAGCTACGTACACTATACCGAACATATATAAGAATGACGTCTTAGCAAGAGTTGTTCAGCCTGATGAGCACTCTCTGTTGATGCATAATATTGAAGACCTAGAACCAACACCTAATGTGGAACTCCAAGCACCCAACTACACCATAACACATTAAATAAGAATGACGTCTTAGCAAAGTTGTTCTGTCTGACAGGCATTTTCTGGTTTATAAGATCGAAGGTTAGAAAGATCTGATGTGGCAATCAAAGCTATCACTGATTACAATGCATAAAATAACTTAAGCTGGGAGCTTCATTTTCCACACATTTTCCGGGAGCAGCCTTTATCGAGTGGAGGTACCACTCGATGAAGGCGGAGAAACGCGCATACAAACAGGTCGAACAGAGAACCTACTTTTTTTTAAGTCGGTTAAATCCATTAGTGTTATATTTCCCAGAGTGTAACGAACACTTTACTAAAAATCGCATCAAAATCGGCTCAGCCAAACACCCATACAAACAGGTCGAACAGAGAATCTACTTTTTTTAAAGTCGGTTCAATGATGATGATCATTTCTTCATCAATTTCAGGTTTTTAGTACTGAATAAACATTGACTGTTAATACTTTTGTTCGGTATTTATCTGTGTGATTATTGCTTTGTAAGTAATATCAATGTTGGGGTTGCGGAATGTTTATAATAGTTACCGTGACCCTGGAACATAAAGGGCAATCGAAGAAACATGAGTGGGTTTTAGTCAGTAAAAGTCTGACACGCCCTCCCGCCGCACCCAGGACGGGAGCAGTCATTTGATGATTTCCCACTCACCAAAAAAAAAAAGTAATATAAATGTTCATGTCGTTGTACACCTAATTATGATGATGATGATGATGATGACAGTCCCAGTCGCATGCGTCATCTGTTTGCCGTCATTTTGGTGTTTTGTGGAGTTGCGAACCCGGTAGCTTTGTGGGAGAAGTACCGCCATCTTCTGTTCGAGGACTTTTTACGAGCTTTGAGGCGTGCTTCTGAAGGTGAAATCGAAGCAACTGATAAACGCATGCTGAACACCTGTCTCAGTTCACTTCAAGATGTGGTCATTTCAATCGGCGGTAAACCACTGGTAGAGTACGGGTTGCGAACTCTCAGATCATTACCACATCAAGACCGTGGAAATCGGGAGTACACCGCCGAAACCAATTACGATTCGGGTTTAATGACCACTATCCGAAATGACCACGTCACTAGGTTCACCTCAGAGCTAAAACAAATATATGACACTGTTCTGGAAAGCATTGGGCTCGACCAGGGTAAAATGTTTTTCCTGGATGCTCCTGATGGAACAGGGAAAACATTCATTAACACTGGTATCCTTGCAGAGGTCAGGACGCAAGGCAAAATTGCCATTGTTGTAGCATCGTCAGGAATCACTGCTACGCTGCTTTCTGGTGGCAAAACAGCGCATGCCATGTTCAAAATACCCATAGATTTAGAAAGCGCCGAAATGCCTGTTGTGGGGTATCCCGTAACAGTGACAGGGACATGTGCTCAGGGATTGCTCTCTGATCGTATGGGATGAGTGCACGATGGCTAATAGGAAAGCAGTGGAGGCCGTGAACAGAAAGAACTCTGCAGGACAACCGCAGGAATGAACACTTGATGGGTGGTGTTACAGTTCTGTTCAGTGGCGATTTCCGGCAAACACTCCCTGTGGTGACGCGGGGGTCTAGGGCTGACGAGGAAAATGCTTCGTTGAAACGATCTTCGTTGTGGTCACAAATTCATAGGCTGCGCTTGACCATCAATATGCGAGCTCAGCTCGGTGGCAATCCACGTGCTCAAATATTCTCAAAGAGGTGAACGGTGGTGCTCCCAGAGTGTCTCGGTAGAGTGGTGGCCTCCTTAGAAGAACTCATTTGTTGTGTGCATGGGGACATCAGTCGAATACCAAACCAACAGAATTCTTGGGTGTGAGAGCGAGCCATTATAACACCCAAAAATGATCAAGCTGCAGCCATCAACGAACGCATTCTCTCGGAAATTGAGGGAAACGAAGTACTTTATACGTCCATAAACACTTCACACATTATCCCGTAGAATTCCTAAACTCCCTTCCAATTCAAGCGCGTGCAGTTCCCTGTGAGTGAGTGAGTTCGCCATGACTATCAACAAGTCGCAGGGCCAGACGCTGCAGGCTGCGGGTGTCGACCTCAGGACGAGCTGCTTCTCACACGGGCAGCTGTATGTTGCTTACTCCCGCGTCACGAGTCCTGATTTTCTGTATATTTTGGCTGCTGAGAGCAAAACTACAAACGTAGTTTACAGAGAAGTTTTGTAACAATTCACAATCGTTAATATTTTTTTATATCGTGGAATGTAGAAAAAGTTGGTCAAGCGCGTGTCAGGTCACGGATAGACTAGGATTACATAACGAAACACATCGCATTAACAATTTAACAACGATTTCATCTGAGCCGTTATACTTAGCTTTCTTTTAAGGTTCAATCCAAGGACTACCATCATGTTTTTTTTTCGAACCAACCGTTTAAATTTGAGAGAGGGAGGGAGACTATTTGACAAAAAAAAAAACGCTTGAACGTTAAATATCTTTTGTTGTTTGTTTGTCTGTATGTATGTCCGGGCTAATCTCTTAAAGGACTGCATGGATTTACTTAAAATTTTGCATGAATATTACTAAGAGGTCAGGTCAACATAATTATAAACTACATATTATCACGCTATCACCTACGGCGGCGGAGCTGAAGCCTTCACGCAGACAACGTCGCGGGCAGCAGCTAGTATAATATAAACAAATGACTACGACATTAAATCGAGTTAGTCGTGTCAACAAAAATATAATGGCGGCCATGATTAAAAGAAAAACAAACAAAAGAAATAAATTAACAAGGATTTAAATTATTTCGTCCGTCATTAACGGAACAAAGTCAGGCCTAATTAAGCCTTCAGTGAAAGCCTTCTTGTCTCCCAATGTTTATTATGTTGTTATGACATATACAGGGTGGAAAGATCGAATCAGCTTGCGAATAAAACTACATTTGATTTTACTTAAAGAAAGAATTCCTTTATTTTAAATAGAAGTAACAAAATTGTATTCATAGATTTTTTAAATATTGAACTGATTGGAAAAATATCATCCTGTATTTTTATGTCATCAATCGGTAAGGTAATTTGAAAGGTTTAAAAAATATTTCTAGGCGTAACAATATGCTGCATTATCAACCGTACCTTTGATTGCGTCAATTTAGAAGTATGATATTTTTACT
Source organism: Athetis lepigone (assembly GCA_033675125.1). Classification (NCBI taxonomy): domain Eukaryota; kingdom Metazoa; phylum Arthropoda; class Insecta; order Lepidoptera; family Noctuidae; genus Athetis; species Athetis lepigone. The sequence goes on from CM066237.1 coordinate 8,593,950, forward strand.
GCTTCAAAAGATTGCAGAATTCAGTATTTGGTATTACTTTCAGCTTTGTACGTTCACCATTTCCTGAGTAAAGTGGTCGTGACAGACGGATATTTGACCAACAAAGTGATCGCCTAAGAGTTCCGTTTTTCCTTCGGAGATAACTTTGAAATATCGTTCTAATATTTATTAAGCGCTTTATATTATACTAGCTGTCCCCTGCGGTTTCACCCGCATTTTTCGTTACTGCTCCGCTTCCGTGGGTCATAGCGTGATGGTATATAGCCTATAGCATTCCTCGATAAATGGGCTATGTAACACTGAAAGAATTTTCCAAATCGGACCAGTAGTTGTAGAGATTACCCCCTACATACAAACTTACAAACTTACAAATTTTACCTCTTTATAATATTAGTATAGATTAAGCTCGTTATATTAAGTTATTGATTACTGCCCCGCTCCCGAGGGTCATAGTGTAATATTATGTAGCCTGTGTGTTAATCTGATTTATAAGCTATACTAGCTTTTGCCTGCGGCCAACTTCCAGCCACTATTTTGTCAAAACGAAATCTTATTTATAATTAAATGTCCTTGTTAATAACGTACTATATTTGTTCAAAAAAATCCTTTTTAAAAGTTTCGTTCCGATTCACCCCTACACTCCTATTTATCCCTAAAAAGCATTGAGTTAAACGACATTTCTTTCTATCATCCAACGACATAATTATATAGTGACGACTAGTATAAGGATAGGAATTTGGGTCAAGGCGTGTCCGGAACATCAGAAAAGCTAATTTATTTTGGTTAAATCACATTATTCGCACACAATTAATCACTGGGGCCATGTTAACACGGAACGGTGTTTGTTTTGGCATTAACAAAGGCACAAATTGAGGAACGCAAAATTATCATTTAGTAAAATGGGATAAGCTAAATTGCATAAGTTAAATTCGTATATCGTGAATGGAATTTCGTAAATTGCGTAATACGGCATGGTTAGATCAGTAGTTGAAATTTTGGTTGGGGCTTGAGTTTGATTCCAGAGGACAAATAATTTATTTGAACTAATTGTGCGACTTTATTAAATGTAAATACATGGCAAAATACTTGTGTTACTTGGGTAATACAAACCATACTCTACGTCTATGGTAATAAGGTTCTTATTACGTTGCAACGAACAGGCAAATCCGTATTTTGCCAAATACGCCATGTGAAGTCGCACCATAAAAGTAGAGTTCTGATTCTGATTATTTGTGTATGAGAGATCTTGTATTTTATTTTTATTATTGGATGACATACTAGCTGACGGCACACTTTCTACCTGATTTTAAATGGACACCGACGCTTATAGATATCTGCCATACCAGAAACCTTGCATATACTTGGCTTTAAATATAGTTACGGAGTAAACTTGAATTATAACAATGGACAATCGACCTTCATACAGACATAATAACGAAGAAAACGCAAGTTTATAAGTATTTGTCTCGTGCTTGCAAATAAAAACGCGACGTGAAGAAATCTGGACTAATCCGCCTTGAAAAAGCGTAGTGATCAATGCTCGTGGCTTTTTGGTATAAAAAAGATATTTGCTCTGCAGTGGTTCAGTAACAGTCTAGAATTATTTTAATTATTTTTGCCTGAATCAGTCATACATTTAATGGTAAAACCAGTACTAAAACACATTACCCTTTGCATCCCGCAGTCGGGTAAATACTGTATTATTCGATAGGAATTAATCCATAACGAAATTACTTAGAAATCCTTGAACCGTATCGGTAAAAATATTACACTAAACTGATTCTATTTACTATCTCCGCTTAGAGTTGGGGACGTAACTTAATCACTTAACCTCGCATTTCTGTGAAATATTTTATAAAAATGATATGTTTTATAAAAATCGCCACCAGCGAAGATGAAGTGAGCTGGAAAAATATTTGCAGTTCACCTCAAAATCATAACAATAAAATTTTATTTACTATTTACTAAAAAAAAAAAAAATATGTTGCCAATTTTAATCGGACTCGAACACGTACGGTAACACGTGCACTGTGGAATATTAAAATTGAAAAAACAGAGCGTTTTTTTAGGGTTCCGTAGTCAACTAGGAACCCTTATAGTTTCGCCATGTCTGTCTGTCTGTCCGTCCGTCCTCGCTTAATCTCTGTAACCGTTAGCACTAGAAAGCTGAAATTTGGTATCAATATGTATATCAATCACGCCGACAAAGTGCGAAAATAAAAATTGGAAAAAAACGTTTTATTAGGGTAGCCCCCCTATATGTAAATAGGGAAGTTGTTTTTTTTTATTACAACCCTGACGTGTGATATATTGTAGGATAGGTATTTAAAAATGAATAGGGGTTTACTAAAATCATTTTTTGATAATGTCAATAATTTCGGAAATAATCGCTCCAAAAGAAAAATCAAAGCGTCCCCCCCCCCCTCTAACTTTTGACCCGTAGGTTTAAAAAATATGAAAAAAATCTGGAAAGTTAAACTTTATAAGGACTTTCTAGGAAAATTATTTTGAACTTGATAGAAAGAACAGTTTTTGTACAAAAAAGACAAAAAGGTTGTACAAAATATTTTTTGCGTAGGTACTTAGTATGTCAACGTAATAAGTAGGTACACTTATTGTGACGGACGGGAAACTACGGAACCCTACATTGAGCGTGGCCCGACACGCTCTTGGCCGGTTTTTCACCTTATTTTTATTATTTCATAGCAAAGAGTCATAATATGCATAAGAATCTGTACACTGACACACAGACGGACTGACGGATAACAAGACAGAGCAAACAGAGTACAAAATTCCCTTAATCAAAGGTAATCCACCTCGTTAGTACTAGATAAATAACTCCACTAAAATACAACTTCTATCAAGTTATCAGAACTGCACGACTATCACCTAAACAACTCAACTCCTAGCTAAAATGTATGTACCATACACTGTAGCGTCCACCGGTAGAACTTTTTAATTGAAAAGCAATTTAAAACTTTATTTATTTAGTTCGACACCGCGTCGACATCGAATTTAGATGATTAGAAGAAATTCGACCGTTAACGCAGTACTTAGAGTTGACAATCCTTTGCAGTTTCGTGTGTGTGTTGATGATAAAATTACAATGGAAGGTAAATAAAATTGGATATAGTAACATTACATCGCAATGATTGCGCTGATATTGAAGCTTAGGGATTACGCACATTTACTCAGCTTTATTCATTTATTTCTGTAAAAAAACACCTACATTACACATAAGTGAACGGAAAACTGAACGCACGCGTACAAGTTTTCATACAAAATAGTTGTTTTCTATGGATATAAACTAAATAGAGCTAAATTAAATGTGAGTACTCCCTTATATCAACAGAACAACTCGGAACGAACAAATAAAATGTTTTAATACAGAAAAGATGTTCTAATTGTTGTCCTTTTCATTGTTGACAAATAGTAAATAAATAATATTGGGTCACGTATATCGATTTTAAAACTACCTTTGAATAAGATTACTATCTATAATAATAGAGAGATATGCGACAATTATTATGCTGCTATAGGAAGTGATAATTCCATTAGCTGTCCCTAGGGTAGTAGCCTAAATTTATGTAGCCCATAGTCTACATAATATATGCCTATATAGATAGATACACGTTGAGTATCTCAATTTACATGCACTCATAACAAGAAATTTAATTTATAAAAAGATAATCCACATAAAATATTTAAAATATAGAGTTACAACATTTCTTCAACAAAACAGGTGAAATTGCTTTCAAAATGAGCTTCCCTGACATTTCGGAAGATTACGATTGGTAAGCACACCTATCTATTTTGAGACTTTAGGCACGGGATGTAGGATGGCCGTAATATGACCCATTTTTTTGCAGGATTACGTGCTTATATTGCGGCATACCGACGCGGTATGGAATGTCTCACGTCTCCTTTTTACTATAAGATCTGTCGGTATATTTCATAAAAAAAATTGACTTGATGTGCATGTGGGTTTGCTTGACTTCATATTTTACTGACTTACTATTATATGAATTTAATATTTCGACCAATAAGCGACAGCCGGCTGTCGCGTTGCTATTGTCTTTCAATTGCGTCTTCAATCATGAGTGTTCTAAATTAATTCTAAAGTATGTTTAGACTAATATTATGCAGCAGTAGATGTATTTTTGGGTAGCGGATTATGAGAAACTAACGACCCACCTCAACATCACGCAGGTGTTACAAATCTTGAACATCTCGGTATTTCTCTACGATAATATGCATGGATTATATAATATGGACCTTAGTCTTGAATCACACCATTTAGTAAAAAAAAACTGAACGCAAAAACGTTGCGTAGTTTTAATCATGGGGACATAGAGACAGCAAAATGCGCTTTTTTATACTATGTAGTGACATTACAGGTCATTTAATCTACAGGAGAACAAACTGTGGAAACATAACAGACGTGGGTAAACAGCTATACAAAGTGAGGCTAAAGAGATTTGCGGGGGAACTACCGAGATAATAATAAAAAATAATTTTGTATAAATGGCTCTATTTATGAGGAATAGTATGCTTTAAAACATCACACTACCACCTAAAAGAGGGCTGAGAGAAATACACACAACAATACATTCCTAACCCGAATAGCATCAAAAGGTCGTACGACGCTTAACGATCTCCAACCTGCGGGCAGCGAACTTCGGGAAGTTCGTCATCCAAAGTCTGTGATGACGACGCGCATTGTTCCTTACGCGGTAGTATGGATGTCTAGGCGGGAGCGCGTATTATTAGCCAAATTATCACCGTTTTCCCGACACAGAGCAATAGGACTTTACAGTCTCTGCGGCTTGATATAACCTTCCATTTCCCCGGGGAAAACTATCCATAAGGTAAAAAGTCAGGTTTTTTTGGGATAAGTAATCATCAAATTACTCCTCTCGCTCCAGGTGGCACGAAAGGGAGTGTCAGACTTCTACTGACTAAAACCCACCCATGTTCCTTCTTAATTCTTTGTGTCCGGGGTCGCGGTATCCCTTTCGGACAACCCGCAGCCCCGATATAATCCAAAAATAAGGATTGATTGAAGGTTCAGTGGAAAACCAGCGTCAGGCAACACTTAGTTATCTGGCATTTTTGCTGAACTGGACCTATTTGGCGCAGCCGCGAGACACGCAGTGTGTTTTTTCTTTATTGTTTTTATTTAATGTTTAACATGTGGTTTAATGCACTGTGTGTGTCTATGTGTGCCAAATAAATATTCTTCTTTCTTTCTTTCTTTTAAAATAACGTCCTGGTATTTACAACTATTTAAACTCCACACCAGACTATCTCAACCAAACTTCAACATCGCTCGCCACTGCACTTTCTACAGCGGTTTGATGTACCACTAAAACAAACTCGGTAACTACGAAGTTTGTCCCAGACTAAAACTTGCCAGGATTAGTAAGTTAGGTACGATATAATCTATGTAGGGTAAAACCGCTAATAGTCTAAGCAACTTTGTTTTGTAGTTGACGAGAGAATGTACTTAAACGCTTTGTTGTATAATTTATTTAGAAGAAAAGTGTTGTGAAAAAGTTTGCGATTCTGTGGTTAAAAAAAAAATAGTGTTGTCGAGAGCAGATTAATTGCCGCATTCAGGGGACTTTGTCCGAAATAAATATATGTTACTTAGTACTTATTATAAGCTTTTTTCCGTTTATATCCTACCATTGTATTTTGATAGTTAAAATTTTAGCTTTTTGCTTTAACCGTTTAGATGGTAAGCCGAGGATGGTTGGACGGATGGACATGACCAAACTATAAGGGTCCATTTTGTACCATTTTGATACAGAACCCTAATAAAATGATATATCTACCTTAACCCTTCGACTAGACGATTCACCCTAACATCGAACTTATCTATTCAGTCCTTCAGACTCCTTAAGCTATAAAATTAAAGTCTGAGCTTGAAAGTCACACGAATTAGATGGATTTATGAGATAACAACCGACGTCAGATTGTTCGGCAACAGATTTATGTGTGGGTGGGACCTATCATGGAATAATACCGGAGGACTGTTTTTGTCAACAAAATGTCAGATACATTTGGAGAAAATGTCGAGAGAGAGAGAGAGAGAGAGAGAAAACGTGTACTGTACACAAAAATGGTAAGTAAATAAAGGCTTTTAGATATAATTGATGTTTTTTTTACCACCGTCGAATGTGGTATGTTAATATTACTTAGTACTAATATTAAGTAATAATAAGTTTTTGATATTAAATTATATGTATTAGTTTATTTGTTTAAGATTATTTTATGTATTTTACTCTATGGGCCTCCGATGCCTGAAATAAAATGATTATTATCATTCCCTTTATTCATTTATAAAACTTAAAAAATACATTTTTAAATATTAATTTATAAAAAAAAACATTTAAAAATATAAAATTTAGTAGCCCACCGGTATCGGGAACAGGGTCCAAGCTACCGGTGGTCAGGGCTCCAGAGAAAGGAACCTCCTGACAATGCGTGCCGTGTCCAGTAATACTGCCTTCTGAATCAAGCGCCTGATCCAGCTACCTAACGAGAGCCTCTTTAGATGTTGATCGAGGCTCTTGGCTATTAAGCCATTGGCAGAAACAACTATCGGCACAATGATCGCTGAGTCCACATCCCACATGTCGACAACCTCGCGTGCCAAGTCGATATACTTAATTTGTTTATCTTTCTCGGCCTTCACGAGGTTCCCGTCATGCGGGACCGTAACGTCAACGAGCATTGCGCGCCGCTCCAATCGATCCACCACCACTATATCAGGTTTGTTTGCTACAACAGTCCTGTCAGTGATGATGGATCGATCCCAGTACAATGTGACATTGCCATCTTCGAGAACTGGGTCGGGCACATACCTGTAGTACGGTACTTCGGATTCTACGAGGCCGTATCTCAAAGCAAGTTGCTGATGGATAATCCTGGCCACGAGGTTATGCCTATGCAAGTACTCTTCGTTAGCTAGACGAGAACAACCAGAGATGATGTGTCGTATTGATTCTCCCGGCAGGTGACACGCCCGACATAATATGTCAACCGTACCATCTTTCACAATAAATCTCCGATAATTCTTCGTCATGATAACTTCGTCCATAATTGCACAGACAAAACCTTCGGTTTCCCCAAATAGGTCACCGAATCGCAGCCAGGATACGGACGCTAAAAAGTCTACATCAGGCCCATGTAGGGCCCGGAAAAACCGTCCGTGTAGCTCCTTACTCTGCCATACCTCCTCGCGATCCTTCGTCTCAAGTACCACAGGTTTGCGCCAGTTCTCTTTACCTAAGGAGAGCGGAGTGAGGTCCTTGTCCACAGTGACCACATCTCGGTGCATCCCTACATCAGCTTTAAGGAAATAATCCCTGAGGCTGTATATCTCGCGGTTGTGGAGAGACTTAGCATTAAGAAAGCCTCGTCCTCCACATTTCCGTGGGATATACAGTCTCATCACTGATGATCGCGGGTGATGCATCCGATATGCCGTCAACAATGTACGGACCTTCCTATCCAGGGCGTCGAGTTCTGTTTGAGTCCATTTGAGTATGCCGAAAGAGTACATCAACACCGGCATGACCCAACCATTAAAGGCGCGCACCTTATTTCCGCCTGACAAAAGACTATTAAAAACTTTGTTCAGGCGGCCGAAGAAGCGCTCCTTCAATGATTGCTTTACGCCAGCGACATTAATGCCTAACGCTTCCGACATACCCAAATATTTGTATGTCTCAGTTGAAGAAAGGGATCTAAGGTTTATGGAATCTGAGAGTTGAACTCCCGCAGATTCCATAACCTTCCCTCGCTTGACATGCATGACCGCACATTTGTCCACACCGAATTCCATCCTGATGGCACTACTAAAAGTTTCTGTTACCTTCAGTAGCTCCATCAGTTGCAAATCATTGGGGGCAAACAGTTTCAGGTCATCCATGAAAAGAAGGTGAGATATTACCTGACCTCCTCTCTTCAACCGATAGCCTAGACCTGAATCCTCCAGCAATGTGCTTAGGGGATTCAAGGCTAGGCAGAACCAAAGCGGACTCAAGCTATCACCCTGGAATATGCCCCGCTCAATCCTTATCGGTTCGCTATTCCTCTGGAAGTGTCGACATCCTGGATAGCGAAGCACCGTCCTCCATTGCCCCATGCACGACTTCAAGAAGGTGCACAGAGTTGCATCAATCTTATACAACTCCAGCACCCTCGTGAGCCATGCATGTGGCACAGAGTCATAGGCCTTCTTGTAGTCTATCCAACATGTCGACAAGTCCTTTCGGGATCGGCGAACCTGTTGGTTGATGGCCATATCAATCAGGAGTAGCTCCTTAGTACCGCGGGACCCATTCCTACATCCATTTTGAGAGGGAGACATGATACTATTAATCTCTATATGTTTGTTGATTTTGGCTCTCAAAATAGATGTAAGAACTTTATAGACCGTCGGTAAACAAGTGATCGGTCTATAGTTTTTGGGTTCCGCTGTACTACCTGACTTATGGAGCAGGTGGGTTATACCTGTTGTTAAAAACTGGGGCAGCGATCCTGATTCCAAGGCCGACTGGAACCGGGAAGCCAAGCAAGCATGCGAACCTCTAAACCATTTTATCCAAAAGTTGTGCAGTCCGTCCGGGCCTGGAGATTTCCAATTAGGCAACGGACGAACTGCACAAGCTATATCTTGGGGGCTGATTGTAATTGCCCCCATTTCTGGTATCAGCTCGCACGCTCGCTCAATCCCCCGAATCCAATCGCCCTCAGTGTGTCGGACAGGCATCGACCAGATGCTACGCCAGAATGAGCACATGGCGTCATCATCCGGTAGGCGCGTATCAGACACACCTTGAATCGGTCGCTCCCAAGCTCTGTACACCCACCTTTCATCACTCTGGAACGTACGATTCAGAGTGTATCGATCCACACGTCGCTTATACCTACGAATACGGCTTGCCCATGCATACACCTTCTGCTTCAGAAAGTCGATGCGCTCTGTGACCCGAGACATATAGTCTCGAGGACTAGTATTAGTCCCCGAGAATGCCCGTCTCACAAAGCGCATCACTCTTGGGCGAGTATTGCCCTCTCTGAAGCAGTTAAGTTTGCCGATGAGCACTCTGGCCTCGCCAATGCGCCTCTCAATTCTGTACTGCCACGCCGGTACGGTCGGTTTCAGTCGTGTAGCTCTGTCATCATTAGGGAATTTGACATGAGCTACACGACATACCGCAACAGCCGCACAATACAGAATCGAATGCACATCAACGAGGTCTTCGCAGTCATCAAAATAATTTGATAACTGCGAATCCAGAGCACACACCAGCGCCCTATTTTTGGAATGCATGGGCAAGCGAGGTAAGCGTGGTCTAAGTTCGGGGGGAACAGATCGATACTCCCGAATCGCACCCTCCAAAGCGCTCCTTAACTCGTCATTGCACTGGGTACTTACTTGAGAAACCATGTCATCACTCCCCTCATCATTATGACTGGATGTTGGCATTACAGGCTCAACACTCACAGTCTGTGACGGAGGGGCAATGACACGGCTTCCCTGCATTTCCGTTCGCAGGCGATCAAGCACAGTGTCATCCAACATATGATTACGCTGGATAACACGCACCTGATCCGACAGTCGTTGCGCCGAAACGTTGATAACTGGTTCAAGCACCTGAAACAGAGAGAGCATCCGAACACGGTACGCGGTCAGATTATTTCCCCCCTCTGTAGCCCCATAATATGCGCGCATGACGTTCTCGTTGATTGATTGCGTCCATCGCATGCGCGCACTTCCACCGGGAGCGGGGACCCTATCAGAGACCGGTGGGTCTCGAAGTCCCAAGCGATCCAGTGGCCGGCGACCTCCCCGCCGACGTACAGGTGGTGGCGACGTCGGCGGAGAGAAATACTCGTCGCTCGAGCTCGACGCAACTGCCACGGCCGGTGTCACAGCACTCACGGTGGGGCTGGATTCCGGCGGCGGCGAGGCGGAGCTGAGCAACGGGTCCGGGGATGGTGGGCGTGCTTTACGAGCAGCGGCTCTAGTTATCATCATCTTGGTTCCATTTATTTATTTTTGGTTTATTTCTTCATGTCCATAGTGACATATGTCACCGATGCCTTTTTTGATTTTTACAAATATATTCATTATAACTGTGTTGAGGTTTAATTTAAAATGCAGATGTAAATTGTTGTAAAATACGGCTATAAAAGGACAAATAATATGTTGTTGTAACAATTGTGTTAGTAATTATTATCATTATTATTAATATTTTTTTCTATAACATTGGGTTTGTTGTACTTACCAACAATTTTAAAATAGTTACAGAATAAATACAATTAAATTTTACAGTTTTTAGCTACCTGATAACATGCGTTTTATTAGTTTATGTCGTCATCACTAAATTAATTATTATGAAGCCATTGAGTAAAATGTAGAAAAGTGATCAACTCGTTGGAAAATCCTATTATAATAAAAGCTACATTTCAATATTTTGTTTTTAATTTATTTGGTTTGTCAAAGACTACTTACCAAGGCGTAGTTTTTTGTTCAACTGAAAATGAAAAAAAAATTCAATTAAAATTGTGATGAGTCTAGTGAGTCAGAGGTACTACATTGTCACTTAAACTCAAACATTAATTCTAAAAAAACATTCAATCAACATGTCGCGACTACGCCAAATATTGGGCTATTTATTATCTTTATTATCCATTTACGTATTGTATTTGGCAGCACATATCAAAGCACCTATATTTCAGAACGAACAGTCATGCGCTATAGTCCTTTAATTAAAATCATGACAATATAGGACCCAAGGTTAAATCCGGCCCAATAACGGTACAGTAGCTATAAATCACTCACATGACCTTTCCAATGAAGGTCGTTAATGGAATTTGGGTTTATCACAGTTACATGAACTTCCGAAGCATATTAAATTGATTTGTCTAGTCAAACGGTACCATTAATGTACAAATCTACGTAGACATCGCTACGAATTTCGTAGTCACTACGAGGTAGTAGCTACGGCGTAGCTCGTAGACGTCTTAAGGATTTGTCACACTGGATGCGTTCTGCGGCCGGCGGTCAGGTCAAAGTGAACGAAGCCCGCATCATGTATGAACAACATTGTCGGTATCAATTTATTTTGTATTGAACGCGATCTGACCGTGCGGGCACAACCAAACAACGCATGTTAGGCCGACGGGGCGGTGGGGAGAGAAGGACGCGTACGGACCGGTGGGCTGCTGGCCCGCGGGCTGCGGGCTGCGGGCAGCGTTGTTCATACATGATTGGGGCTGCGTTCACTTTGACCTGACCGCAGGCCGCAGAACGCATCCAGTGTGACAAATTCTTTAATGTGATCTCACGTTTCATAATCGTATAATCACAATTGAATAGATGAATGTAGACGCATATTTTTAAGTATGCCCACCACGATCGCCCACGTTTGTAACAGTAGCCGACCAACGTCATACATTATAATGGTTTCAATTCCAATTTTAGTGCTAAACAAGGTAGATAGCAGCAAATATTAATTTATCTCAAGTGGCTATGCCATTATAATCACCGGTATTCTCTTGTTTCCCATAATATTATTTGTCCTATTTTTATTTTCCATAATCGTCCCTGCTCATAATATTCACTTGCACTAATTTCATTTATACTAACAACGCGTGTCATAACAATTTACTTGTCATAACTTTCATTTGCCATAAAATGAGTTTTCATAATAACATATGCCATAATAATTAGTTTCCATAAGTAATACATTCCATAATCGACACTTGACATAAGCAACATTTGATATAATTTATAAAAAAATATACCATCAATAAGTATAGTTAACACCCCGACTAATAGGCCTAACCAATTTGCTATAGTTTCTGTAACAATTAAATAATATTGTTGGTTAAAAATTTAACATGCTGTGCTACAAAAGTTAGTGACAGAACCGAATTGTTGCAAAACCGACTCCACGTAGTCTTATTTGTCTTACCCCTAGAGTGTTATTTAAAATCGCGTAGGCGCGTAGGGGCGAGGCGGCCCGCGGGCTGAGGAGCAGGCGGCTGCGAGCGAGCCGCCGCGGCTGAGGCTGGCCGGCGAAGCCGGCCAACAAGCCGAAGCTGCGGTGGTGAGCGAAAGCCGTCTGCGACGATTAGTACGCGTGGGGCCGCCGGAGGCCCGCAGCGCCGGAGCCGTGACAGAAACCCTGCCTGCTGCATGTTTCATGCTCGCTTGAATGCTGCATGCTGTATGCTTGCTTGCATGCTTCATGCATGCTTCATGCTTGCTTGCTTGCTGCGTGCTTGCTTGCATGCTGCATGCTTGCTTGCATGCTGCATGCTTGCTTGCATGCTGCATGCTTGCTTGCATGCTGCATGCTTGCTTGCATGCTTGCATGCTTGCTTGCATGCTTGCATGCTTGCTTGCATGCTGCATGCTTGCTTGCATGCTGTAAGGTTGCTTGCATGCATGTTCCTAACTAGCTTTGTTTTGCTGGTATAGGCTAATAAATATTATGGTAAATAAATGTTATGAATAATGACATTATTGAAAATGAAAAGTATGGCAAACGAAATTATGGATTTTAATTATTATGGCATTTGATCGATTATGAATAATGAAATTATGGAAAATGATATTATATCATTTCATGATTATGGCAAATGAAGCGTTATGTCACATGAAATTATGGCAAATACGATTATGGCATATGAAATTATGGCAAATTAAATTATGGCAAACATTAGTAAACCATAATCACCACGTGATAAAATTGGACTATGACCTTGAGACTGATGATAACTTATCTTTAAAGTAAAGTCAGACAATCAATTAACAAGTAATCACAGTTCATTTTGTAAAAAAAGATATTTTTCATGTCATTTCATTTATTCATTTGCCTGAAATGTGGTATTCTATAGATCTTATAACACATACACGTTCTTCATATTCCACCTACTGAATTTGGCATGCAAATTTTTAGATATTACAATTTTAATAAAATAATTAAATTACAATGTCAAATTGAATTATCATATTGTCATACAAATGACCTACCCTATAAAATTATACCCTATGATATTTATTGAAATGTCTGTGTAATGAATTTCGATGTCTGTTTTTGTAGACAATTTATCAAAATTAAATAAGGTACTCTCGGTCTGAATGTGACATGATATAATTTTGAAATTTAGTCCTTTTTGAAATTTTAGTATTTACGTGTTTTAGGAATTTTAGTCTTGCTTAAGTTAGACTGTCAGGATTTAAAAAATTACAGAATTACGCTATGTTTTACAGGAACTGAGTACATATTAAAGACCTAACCTAACGCAATAGCATGTTTGTTTGTTAAAAACTAACAAAAAATAAGAAAGCCATTGCCACCGAAGCAAAGTCACCAAAATCGCGAATGTAGTTAACAAAAGATCTGACCACTTCGAAACGGTTAAGTAAGTTTATTAAGTAAGTAAATTATGTTAAGTAAGTTTAAGTAACGGTTAAGTAAGTTTATTAAGTAAGTAAAAATAAGTTAATTAAGTAAGTAAATTATAGCTTATGTTACCCCAAGAATAATAAAGCATTTTAACCTTTCGACGACCAAGCGACAGCCGGCTGTCAGGCTGCTTTTGTCTTTCTATTGAGTCTCGAATCACGTGTGTTCGAGGGTTTTATGGTAAACTAGCTTTTGCCCGCGGCTTCGCTCGCGTTAGAAAGAGACAAAAAGTAGCCTATGTTACTCTCCATCCCTTCAACTATCTCCACTTAAAAAATCACCTCAATTCGTCGCTCTGTTTTGCCGTGAAAGAAAGACAAACATACAGACAGACAGACAGACAGACACACTTTCCCATTTATAATATTAGTATGGATGGTAAAGTAATTTTCGAAAACGGTCCAGAATTTCATAACTTTATTCGTAGCAAAAATACAAATCTTTCCTCTTAAATATTAGTGTAGATACGCATAACAACGGCTTTGTACGTCAGTGTAAACATGAATGTTTTCCCTAACGAGTTTTGAAAGACAAGGCAATGTTATTTCATAATACACTGTTTTATGTAACAATGTACGAATTACTTCAAAAGTTCAACCTGTCACCTAAAAATTTATTATTTATTTAATGAGCAATTAATTACATGTGATTCTAATAGGGTATTACACTCTTTTTTTTTAAGTATTTCAAATAACTCCTACAGTACTAAGAAACCACTAAAAAAAATCCTAAATTTTTATTTAAACGCTAAGTACCCTAAAAACGCTTTTAAAAATTGTATTTTCTTATTTCGCGCGGAAATTTCCAAAAACGGAAGACGCCGTGGGCGCCATATTTGCTCTGGCGTTATGACGCCCTCACGTCATGTAAATAAACAAATGCTCTGACGCTTTACATCATTATTATTGTTTTTATCTCAAAAATTATAGTTACTGTTCGACTTACCGTTGGTGTGCGTTTCGGAATGCAAGAACACAAGTGTGAAAACATCGGAATAGTTGTGAATTCTAGTGAACTGATTCAAATTCAAGAAAAACTTAGTTAAAAGTTGTGGGAAGAGTATTCCAACTATTACACCATAAAAACCCGTTTGTACTTTAGTAAATATCACTTTGATGTAAGTACCTATGTGCAGTAGCCATCTAAAATATCTTTCACAATAACTTCCATGAAAAAGTATATTTTTATAATAAAGATCGTATTATGAGGTTATAAATAAACAAATAGTGAAGTCTAGTTGACACTGTTGACAGTCGACAGCAGTCACTGTCTGTGGTCTGTATTTCGGTGTGTTCAAGAACAGATAAAAAAAACTGAAAAATTTGAATTGAATTTAAAAAAATATTTTCTAGTTTTATGAACTAAAACTAACACTGTTCAGCTGCTTTTTGCATAAGCTACCTCAATAATATATTTTTAGATTTTTTCTCTTATACAGTGTAATACCCTATTATTCATTTTTTCAATAAACTTTATTACCTACTTGACAATTCCATTATATTCACTATATTTTATTTCATCAAAAAATATTTCTCGATAGGTATCTTATATATCGATAGGCATAAAAATGACAGAATTTCAAACATTTGAAAAGAGACGCCATAAATCAGAGCGTATAATATATGCTCTGATTTATGGCGTCATATTATGACGTATAATATATATTAAAATGAATGTCGATACTGGAGAGGTCGTAATTTTTAAGTGTTTTCTTTGCATAAAGTATGACGTTACCCCTGAGAGGTCCAAACTGGTGGTCGTTTCAAGTGCCGGTGGGTTGACCATTATCAACATTAAATAGTTTGTGTTAAATATTTATTTAGTACTAGCGACTTGCCCCAGCTTCGCACGGGTGTTACAAACCTTTAAAAATTCCGGCTTTTTTCTACTATAATAAGCATGTATTATACATATAAACCTTCCTTAAGAATCACTCCATCTATTAGAAAACCGCATCAAAATCCGTTGCGTAGTTTTAAAGATCTAAGCATACATAGGGAGAGACAGCGGATAGCGACTTTGTTTTATACTATGTAGTGATTTTATGGCGATGTAAAAGCTGTTGGTCCCGGTTGTCATTTGTAAGAAGTTGTTACGGGTAGTCAAAGGCCAGAAAGTCTGACCAGTCAAACCTTGGAGTATGAGTAACTGAGTTGTGGAGGTCTAACAGGTATTCGTTCACTTAAACCACAGGTATCCAGCTGAATCCGGTTAGACTGGAAATCGACCTCAACATAATTGTGAAAACAGGCTATAAAGATGATGATTTTATGGCGATGTAACTATGTCGAATTCATTTGTTTCTGCTATCACTTATTGAGTTGAATGAAACTTCTGAGCGAATTTTCCTAAAATATGATGACGCCTACGATTGAACAGAAATATTGTCTTGAATTCCAATTAATCATTATTTTGAAGGCTGTTAGTTGAGCTTACAATAACATTTGCCCATGTTCATTTTGGGAGTTGAGTTTGGCTTCCATAATAGTGTTTGAATAATTTATAATTAGAAGCGGTTCGAAATAGAAAATTAGTATCAGTTAGTTAAATAACTTTACATTTTTAAGGTCATCATCATCAGCTATACCCAACTTTTAAGATAATTAACTAAATGTGACATATCTTTTTATAAAAAACGCGTTGAAAATAATGTCGTAGAAATTTTGTATTCGGCTATATTCTAATCCGTGGTTAGGTCAGAAACTAAATAGAAAGTTCTGCCTAGTTTGGGTTCAAATGACCTTGTATGAGATGTCCCAAGGTATTTATATTCTCGAGTAAAGACCAGACTCTATTAAAGCAGAGTCTCGTAAATAACCAATAGGATACTGTATTGCGCTAAAGCCTAGCGGTTGGATGTGAAACTAATGCAAGCCGATTGGCTGAACGAGGCTATTACTCACCTCTCCGCTTGGGTAAAGTCCGGCTTAAAGTCCAGAGTTATTTAAATAAATGAAGATCAAGAATCAACTTTATAGTGGTTGAGCCTAAGTAATGTATTCATTTATTAACGTAGGTGCAATAATAATGGAATATCTATATTAATATTACAAAGCAGAAGCTTTTGTTTGTATAGTCTTTTTTTTGTGGATGGGAAATCATCGAATGACTTCCCCTGCCCTAGGCGGGACGGGACGGAGTGACAGACTTTTACTGACTAAAACTCACCCATTTTATTTCGGTTGCCCTATTAGAACTATTTCGCAACCCCGGCAGGCATAGAGGATTCCGTCACGTGATAGGGCCACTTAACGCTTAAATCTTATGAACTACTACTGATATAGATAGCTCAGTTATCGAGAAAGATTATATAATAGGCTATGAAACATCACGCTACAGCCTTCAGGAGCATGGCAGAAATAAAAACTCGATTAAAACCACGGGGGATAGCTAGTCAAAGATAATAAAAACCGGTCAAGTGCGAGTGGGACTCGCGCAACGAGGGTTCCGTTAATGGAAAGTACCCTATAGGTTTTGAATCCCTCGCAAATATCTAAATGCAATATAAACCGCCCTATCTTTTTATTGCGTTGATTTAGAAACTTGAGTTTTTCACTGCTTTAAGAAATAGCAGACCTAAAGTATGTGATATTAATTTCAGCTTGATATCTCGACGCGTTTCTGATAAAAAGGGTCTTGACAGGCGGACTAACGGGAGGATGGACGGATGTGAACTAACTACAATCTTATGGTTTTCAGAGTTTTTCCTTTACTTGTGCTACATGACCTTGCTTCTTGCCGAATTTCATGATTCTTGGTCAATGGCAATAGTACCCTATAGGTTTTGAGTTTTGATTCCCTTGCAAATGTCTAAATATGCAGTATAAACCGCCGTATCTTTTTGTTGCGTTAATTTAGAAACTTTATTTTTTTATTGCTTTGAGAGATGGCAGACCTAAGTGTGTGGATATTAATTTCAACTTGATATCTCGACGCGTTTCTGAGAAAAAGGGTCTTGACAGACGGACGAACGTAATGACGGACGGATGTGTACTTACTACATATTTACGAAATTTACGGTTTTCGGAGCTGTTTTCCCTATACTTGTGCTACATGACCTTGCTTCTTGCCAAATTTCATGATTCTAGATCAATGGAAAGTACCCTATAGGTTTTGAGTTTTGGTTCCCTTGAAAATGTCTAAATATGCAATATAAACCGCCGTATCTTTTTATTGCGTTGATTTAGAAACTTGAGTTTTTCACTGCTTTAAGAGATAGCAGGCCTGAGTATGTGATATCAGCTTGATATCTCGACGCGTTCCTGAGAAAAACGTTCTTGACAGACGAACGAACAGACGGACGCCTGATGTGAACAAACTACAAATTTACGGTTTTCGGAGTTTTCCCTTTACTTGTGCTACATGACCTTGCTTCTTGCCAAATATCATGATTCTAGGTCAATGGGAAGTACCCTGTAGGTTTTGAGTTTTGGTTCCCTTGGAAATGTCTAAATATGCAACATAAACCGCCGTATCTTTTTATTGCGTTGATTTAGAAACTTGAGTTTTTTACTGCTTTAAGAAATAGCAGACTTGAGTATGTGATATTAATTTCAGCTTGATATCTCGACGCGTTCCTGAGAAAAAGGATCTTGACAGACGAACGAACAGACGGACGCCTGATGTGAACAAACTACAAATTTACGGTTTTCGGAGTTTTCCCTTTACTTGTGCTACATGACCTTGCTTCTTGCCAAATATCATGATTCTAGGTCAATGGGAAGTACCCTGTAGGTTTTGAGTTTTGGTTCCCTTGGAAATGTCTAAATATGCAACATAAACCGCCGTATCTTTTTATTGCGTTGATTTAGAAACTTGAGTTTTTTACTGCTTTAAGAAATAGCAGACTTGAGTATGTGATATTAATTTCAGCTTGATATCTCGACGCGTTCCTGAGAAAAAGGATCTTGACAGACAGACGGACGCCTGATGTGAACAAACTACAAATGTACGGTTTTCGGAGTTTTCCCTATACTTGTGCTACATGACCTTGCTTCTTGCCAAATTTTATGATTCTAGGTCAATTAGAAATACCCTATAGGTTTTGAGTTTTGATTCCCTTGAAAATGTCTAAATATGCAACATAAACCGCCGTATCTTTTTATTGCGTTGACTTAGAAACTTGATTTTTTCATTGCTTTTAGAGATAGTAGATATGAGTATGTGATATTAATTTCAACTTGATATCTTGACGCGTTCCTGAGAAAAAGGATCTTGACAGACAGACGGACAGACGGACGCCTGATGTGAACAAACTACAAATTTACGGTTTTCGGAGTTTTTCCTTTACTTGCGTTACATGACCTTGCTTCTTGCCAAATTTCATGATTCTTGGTCAATGGGAAGTACCCTATAGGTTTTGATTCTCTTGCAAATTTCTAAATATGCAATATAAACCGCCGTATTTTTTTTTTGTGTTGAATTTGAAACTTAATTTTTTCACGGCTTTGAGTGATAGCAGATTTGAGTATGTGATATTAATTTCAGCTTGATATCTCGACGCGTTTCTGAGAAAAAGGGTCTTGACAGACGGACGGACGGACGGACAGACGGACAACAAAGTGATCCTATAAGGGTTCCGTTTTTACCTTTTGAGGTACGGAACCCTAAAAAGAGCGCTATGTCATGCCAAAGGCTAAGTTATGAAAGAGTGTTCTGAGAACTCGCGGATTTAAAACAAAAGTTCCCCATTTTCATGAACTTTGATATTTGCTGAGCTAAATTTGAACAATGTTGACATTCAGAATGGGACTTCTTGAGAACGACGTATTTTTCTGTTTCTAATTTTTGTCTATATTCTCTTAAAGAACCGGGAACGCCCGCGACTATCCTGTTGTTTTGGATTTTAGCAAGCCATGGCTCTCATACAAAAATAAAATGTTAATGTGACTATTCCAATAATAAAATAAATAAATAAATATCTTAGGACAACTCACACACGGTCATCTGATCCCAAACTAAGCAGAGCTAGTGTGATGGTAACCAGACAACTGATATACATAGTTATATAAGTACTTTATATATACATACATATTATAGATAAATTACACCCAGACACAGAACAAACGATCATGCTCATCACAAAAAAGTTTGTCCTGGATGGGAATTGAACCCACGACCTCCGGCTTCGCAGTCAGAGACACTGACCACTAGACCAACTATCCCGTCAAATTCATATTATATTTAATTTCCACGATTATTTAGGATGTTATTCACATTACAAGTCTTAGAAAAACAAGTAAAGCCGTTATCAAACTTAGAGTTTTAAGTTGTTATCTGTTTTAGAAACCAGAAAGTCTGACAATTAGTCTTATATTGGAAGTCGACCGACATCGAACAACAGACGATATAGTTGGGAAAAACGATAAACCTTTCAACATCCAACCGACAGCCGGCTGTCGGTTGGATGTTGAATATTGTCTTTCTATTGTGTCTCAAATCACGTGTGCTCGAAGGATTAAAAGATGATGATGATGACTCGTTGTACCTAAATAAATTGCTTATAGGAATTCAGAAAATGTAGTATAGAAAAATATAAATGTTGTTCATTATTCGTCAAAGATGAGATATTTTACTTAACAGACAAACGTAGGCTTATATCACTAAAGAAATGTAGTGCCTGAGTCGTGTGGCCTCTAATATGATCGATGGGGGCATGATTATCCTGTTTTATATATTTCCACAAACTGAAGAAAACCGAGAAGCCTTAGATTATTAGTTTTGCAATAAATCATCGGTGTGACAGCTGTCATCCTACGCAGTGATGGGTGATATCAGTAAAACTTCTTTTGTTAACGTTATTACTGTAAAATGCAGTATGAACCAAAAAATATATCTATTATTTAAGCTTTGTTTTGTCCGCGGCTAAGCCCGAGTGAACCTAAAAATTTAAATCCTTTAAGTGGAAATTTCCAAAAAAACTATTCGTTGTGGATAATAGTTCTTTGAACAGTAAATACTCTAACTCTTTAAATAGTAATCTAGCTCTGGAGTCAGGGCTTCATTCAAACTGTAATCAATGTTATGCAAATAAACAATTCTTATTCTTATTCTATGCTGATTAATATTTTATGTCTCAAGGACCAGAATGGGACCACTTTGGCTATGCGTTGATATAACACCTAGTCAGTCAGTTTACAATTTTAAATTAATATAGTTAATACAAATCATATTATTCTAAAATATATATATTTAAAAAAAAATTAAATTTATAGACTATCACTACAAATATTTATACCAAGCGAGAATTACATCTACGGCACGTAACACAACAGTCAAACCATCAGCCACTGTGCCCACAGGGCCGTTTGATCATAGGCTACTTTTGTTTTAAAAATATGTTTTAAAACTTAAATTGTCTTTTAAAAAATACGTACTTATTTGTGATTCCGGCCTAAACACAAAATACTTTCATAAACAAAACAAAATTAAAAAGACTAAAACTCCACGTTTCTGCACCAAAAAATGAACGTTAAAAAGCAAAACTTCGGTAATCCGATAGTTCGTTACGACGCCATTTTAGTTTTTTGAAACTGCAACCACCGAGCGATGTGTGACTGGTGTACGTCAGTCTCTTTTTGGTTTGTTTAAGAGTGAGAGAGCAGGCTTGACGTGTTGACATATCTGATGGTCAGTCTGAAATTATATGAGTTTTTCGTTTGTGTTTCGTCTGTGTATGACGAATGTTTTTTAACAATCGAGTTCTGGTTTGTTTCCTAGTTAAATCCAGTTAGTGTCTAGACAAAAAAACATTCGTTCGCTTTTCCGTACGTGAGGTAGAATAAACGTGTGATTTCTTTTGTGAGTTTAAGATTGGTCGGTTGGTCGTCAAAAGGTTAAAAACTTTGTAGGCTTATGGTAAACTTGATAGTGATAACAAACAACCTGAAATACTCGCTAACACTATTAATTAGATAAGCTTAACAGTAAAGAAATATTAAAGGACCAAAAACTATAACAATACAAAGTTACAGCATAAGATTATTATATTATTGATACATGAAATAAGACATAGAAATTTAAATTTTGACATTAAAATTATTTCTAATTGTTTGTCTAGTGTAACTAATTTTGTACGCCATAATTGGCAAAACATGTAGCCACTGCACCTTAAATATAAGATTTTCATCTACTCATGTTTTACAAAATAAATATTTATCCTATCTTATCTTATCTTAAGCTATTTAGAAATATTTTCTATGGTAATCTAAAAATCTGGTAATTTCGTAAAAAAAAATCTACCTATACTTACTACTAATCTATACTTTTTAGGTTGGTAATTCTACACATTGTAGAAAACCGAGTCTAATTCCAAACAGGTCTGTCTTCACACTACAAAGTACCGCTTCAAATTCTTTACACACAGGAATCCCTAGGAGTGTCATTATTCATATAAACATTGGGATCTAGACCCCGAACAAATACCTATCGGGAAAGCTAACATTTGTTCAACACGAGTATTGAACTAGTGAAAACACTGAACAGAAGCAAATTCAGCATTCCTGCTTAATAATACCTACTTGATTTAATCAAGCTAGTGAAGACAGCATCGTCTCGACGGACGAAAGTTCGTTAAATCATTCAAAGAATTCGTTCGCGAATTTGGTTTTTTTTTCGGAGGTTTGAAACTTTGCTTTGAAACACTGATTCGCGATAAACGAATACTCTCTAACAAGAAGTGGTAAACATGTTAGTATTTGTGTTTTTTCGTCTTCCTTTGAGATAGCGTCGGATAAATGTACTACAAAAAATGTAAAACTTCCGTTTCAGTGTAATTTGTATTTAAATGAAATTGTTAATTAGACACGAAGGATATCTAAATAATTTATAAACTCGCTAAATAAACTAGCTATTTTTTATTTTATTTTATGACAGTTGTTAGGCATTTCCTGGCTTACTACCTCCGAGAAGAGAAGAAATGGCGAAACAAATTCAGGAAGTATTATTATATTACGTTTTTAGGTTAATGTTGATTACATTTATAATGTAACCATCAACATGTATCGTTACAAACCATGCAGAGCGGCATTTATTCTAGCTTCTAGAGAGAAGTACCAGTAACACATTGGTTAAAACTACCCGTTGCAAGAAGCATACGCCAGCCATCATGAGCGCAATCTTGAGAAGCTTTTATCTTGAGGAGTTTCATGAACAGATACACAACATTACGTCTTGCAAGAACACTTGAAACAACACGGCTGTCGGCTATCCTATAACATTTTCTTTTTATTTTATACGGCACACACAGTAATAGCTAGTTTAATTTTTATTTACATTTATTTTGGTTGCTATGAACATGCTGTTAGCTTGTTGCTATATTTTAATTGGTAAATAAACAATATTATTTTTATTATGTTATTATTGCTTATCAATATTAGCAACACCTATTGATATGATACAAAACTAAATATATCAGGGGAAAATCTGTGCGTTTTGCCTTGACTTTAACACCTTGTTCGTTTTAGAAATTCTTACTATATGACATCACAAAAATAAAGTGACACAGAAAACTATATACTAAAGTTTCAAGGTACGTGACACAAATATTTTCTACAAACTTTCTTTTAATTACTAAAATTTTGATCATAAATTGTTGCTAAGGGGAGGTGATTAATCTTTTTAAATAATGGTACATGGCTTAGGCGGACCGACTCACTGAAAACTATGCCGCATTTGGCGCACAAAAATTTTCTTTATTATGTATGTATTTGTTTTTCTTATAGATGTTTTTCTTTGCTATATATTTGCAGTTACGTACCGTATTAAAATTCCATAATATAAACTACATTTTCATGCAAATATAATAAAGAAGAAAAAAGGTAATCTCTATGTAGAGGCCAATACGCTTAAGTATTGGTATTGAAAATTCTAGCGAGCAGGTCTAAATAAACAGGTTGCAAAGATCTCGTTAGTCACGCTGTACTTTTTTCACTCTGAGGTTCATTTTTAACTTATTTAAAACTGACATCAGTTTGAGAGACGTGTTCGTAGTGAATTGTGTTTCGTAGTTTAAAAAACTTTGTTGGGACAAGAAAGTCGTATTTTGGTTACTGTGAAGGCATTGCAGGAGTTGAGAACATCGAATTTCTGTCACATAATTTTGGCGTATGTAAGTCGCACATCTTATTCAGGCATACATTTTTGTATCTCGGTAAATGTGGCGCCACATTTGCGGCACTTTTATAGCCCCCGTATATTTGTTCGCGGGCACGCACACTGAGGACACGTTTGTTGCGGGCGTATACAATACATTAGTAGCAAACAATTGTGGTACAACAATTGTGGCGAAGTAAATGTTAGATCGATGTGCGTCTGTCAAGAGTGATTAAGAAAGCAAGTAGTACCGAAATAAGAACACCGAAAATCCGTGGCGTAATTTCGGTTACTGTTGTCACTCAACTTAATCTCATCTGATTTATTTGACCTCACAAGATTCCAGATACAATTACAGTAAGTGTGTTTGAATGTCAAGTTTAGTACTTAGGGGGATAGTTGACCGAAAAAGGGTCTCCTTTAGGGAATACGTCGTTTTCTCTTCCGTTTCAGGGTTCTTCAGGCATGAAACCTGGGTTTTTTCAGAATTTCTATTGGTCAGCTGATTACTCGGGAGCTTCTCATAAGAACTTCCATTCCTTTCATTATTAAGAATAGTTAGGATTAAGTTCATTGGGACCTACTTGTTACGGAATTTTATTTTTTGGGTTACAGAATTGGGGTAAGTACTTATGTGTCTTTTTAAATTCATTTGTACTTTTTGAAGTTTATCGTGGACATCAGGAGGAAACCTGGACTTATAGTGGATGTAAGCCCGAAACCGCCAATCCGTCTTGAGCATGCGTGGTGATTATTGCTCGTGCCTTATCTGTATAAGAAGAGGCATTTGCCCTGCAACGGGACAACAATTAGCTGGTATTATTATTATCACAGTCAGACTACTCTGTAAAGTTAGACATGAAAAGTAATAACAGAGATTCACTTCTTCTATTTCGTCGATCAACAAAAGCTAAGTATAAAATTATTACTCAATGTTTTGTTAACAGCTGGATTAAGCGTTAGCAGCAAATGCAATCACTCTAAACGTGAAAACGACTTTATCGATTTATTGATCAAAAACGTGTTTTATTAAAGCTGGCGTCATTACAAAATGCACAACTGTTAGCATAATGTAAATAAGATCGATTTTTAATTAGAAACAATCGATTAGTAATTTAGTTTAACCGTCACCGCAACATCGGTTTCCTGTCTTGATGTTTGACGGTTTTTCATTAAGCATTCTTGGTGGGTGTATTTAGCATAACAATTTCATTTTTATGATTTAGTAAATCTCCAGAAAGCTGCTAGCTGCAAGCGACAGCCGGCTGTCGGGCTGCTATTGTCTTTTCTATTGTGTCTCAAATCACGTGTTTTCAAAAGTTTAATGCTTTAATGTTTTGACGGCTCTGTTGTTCTAGTGGTCAGTGACCCTGACTGCTCTACCGGAGGTCTTAGTTTCGATTCCTATCCAGGGCAAACTTTATGTAATGAGTATGATTGTTTTTTTATCTGTGTGTTTTTATTATCTATAATAGGTATGTATTTGTAAATTATAAAGTATGTTTATCAGTTGTTGAAGCTCTGATTATTGTACACGAAGAGTTTTAAATTAATGTGTGAAAGAGTTTTAAATGGTGTGTGTGATGACTGCCTTTATTTATTTTTTTTTTTTTATTTGGAACAACTAACAATTACATAATAAAAATATACAAACAGTGAGACTCAAAATTAATAATTATGTAATCCACTGCGTTATTCACAGGATACTTTTTACCAAGGACGAATTCGTCCATGGTTTTACTGACATTATACATTTTTACGCTAAAAAATAAAGTTTAAGGAAATGCTTAGTGAAATGTAAGTTTAACAATTGGTGTAACAATAACAAAAAAAAATAATAATAAAGAAGTTGTTTACAGAATCACAGTAGCTATATATAAAAAATATTAATTTAAACAAACAGAAAATTAGAATGGTTGAGTAAGTACTTCAAGTATAGCTCTTTTACATTTACCATGTGACAAACAGAATAAATCTATATCATTAAAATGCTTATTATAATTATTGGTAAGGCGTCGTAGAGGAGCTCGCATGCCAGCATTTGTACGACTCGAGGACACAGCAAAGAGTGACTGCTTACGCACTGCTCTTGTTTGGGCGCTTCTAGGGACTGCATAACATATTCTATTGCAGATGTCCAAACAGTCATAAGTACTATTACAAAAGTCATACAAGAGCATAGTCTCAAGGAAAATTCGTCGACTATATAATGACAACAGGTTATACTTTTTGAGTAAATCGGGATAGGGAACATAGGTACGAGAGCATTTATAATGCAAGGCTTTCAAAAACTTTTTCTGAACCCTCTCCATACAATCCGAATATTTATTGTATAGAGGATTCCACACCGCAACTGCGTATTCCAACTGTGACCTTATTAATGACTTGTACAAATGTAAGTATGTTTGTGGACGCATAAATTCAGTCGAAGATCTGAGAACAAAACCAAACATACGCCAGGCGTTATTGACGATCGTATTAATGTGTGTGTCGAGATGTAGCTTATCGTCAATAACCACACCAAGATCACGGATCAAACTTACTCTGTTTAATGGTATATCATTTAGAGAGTAAGAATATTTCAGTTTTGTTTTATTTTAAGTAAAACTTATACAACAGCATTTGGAGATGCTTAATTGTAGTTTATTATTAATACAATATTGGCTAAATCGATTTAAGTCATCTTGAAGTTTGTAGCAGTCATTGGTGTCTCTAATTGATCTATAAATTTTCAAGTCATCGGCATACATAAGAAATTTTGAGTTACGAAAACAGCCATCAATATCATTTACAAAGAGTATAAAGAGAAGAGGTCCTAAAATTGAACCCTGCGGTACGCCTGATGTCACGGAAATAGAAGAGGACTGGTAGCCATTCACCACAACTTTTTGTGTTCTATTTGTGACATATGACGCAAACCATCTCAACAAATCTCCACGGATACCATTGTAAGCAAGTTTGTTCATCAGCAGTACATGGTCAACTTTATCGAAAGCCTTTCGAAAGTCAGTATAAACAGAGTCCACTTGAGTACCAGAATCCATACTGTTAAATAAATAATCAGTATATGCTATAAGATTAGTCACAGTAGATCTTCTTTGAACGAAACCGTGTTGTTCTTTGGCAATAATACTATGAAGAAGAGGATATATTTCATTGTGTACTAATCTTTCAAAGAGCTTCGCCACAGCCGACAGTATAGATATTGGGCGATAATTTTCTACATCGTCCTTAGGCCCTGATTTATGAACTGGTGTTATATTTGCTTGTTTCCATATACTAGGGAATATACCCTCCTGTAACGATTGATTAAATATGATCTGTAAAGGAATACATATGTGCTTAGCCGTTTTTTTAAGAAACATAACCGGAAGTGCATCTGGTCCCGGGCCTTTTGTAACATCAAGGGACTGTAGTGCGTTCATAATCTGTTTTAACGTGAATTTAAGTTTGTTTATAAGCGGAGAGTTATCCGTGTATTCATTGGTAAATGACAACTCATCACACTTTAATGTAGAAGTTTCATAGACAGATTTAAAAAATATTGAAAACAGATTACAGATTTCATCAGGATTACTAGTAGACTGATCTTTAAAATACATAGTCGCAGGATAGCCGTTTGATGATTTACGACTACTGATAAATTTCCAGAAATATTTGACATAACATAACATTTAAAATATTTGACATTACTTAACATTTTTATGTGACTTCTTTGAATAAATGAATAATAGTGTTAAATTAATTTTACGTATTTTGAAATATTAAACAACAAATAAAACCATTAAAATCAGGTAGGCACTTTACTTATTAAAAACAAAACTATATGTTCCTTTGAAAAGAAAAACAATTCCAGTTCAATGCATTTCCAATCGATTGATTCCTACTCGGCTAACTGAAAGCGCTTTTGAAAATAAAGCTCTATGACGACTGCAGAAGGTGCATTTAGTCGGTAATTAGGTTAAACTAATAAAAACGAATTTTGAACAAACAACACTTGAAACTATTGTGATTGAATATGAGTTGTGAAATTTCATAGCTAGATAGATAAGTATAACAGTCAAGTAGGTCGATGAGAACTACCTAAGTTTTTATTTTATTTGCAAGTGTCAACATATGTGGCAATAACTTTTGCTCGTTATGTCGTTATTAGTTCGTTTCTGATTATTTGATTTATCACGTAAAGAAGTTATGGGTAAAAAGCGCGCAAAAACCTTGCGACAAACAAGAATGATGGAAGATGTGTATTATTAATTAAGCACCAAATTTAAGGGTTATTACAACAAAATAGTCAGTGAGAACCGTCACTTTTGTAGACCTTGTGATATATTTTTTAAAGTTATTATCTTATATGAAATAATTAAATTGCATAACAAAAATAAGAATTTTAAACAGTAACAAAAACAATAATTACAAACTAAAACAAATATTACAAACAATGACGAAGACTAGCTATAGATTGACGCAAAGTTGTTTGATTAATTTTAATGAAGTGGACCATGTTTTGCCGAAGCCGAAAAGTTTTTTGGAATGTCTTTGTCATTCGTACTAGGACAACTTTGACGAAACGTGACTAAAGGTCGACGAATTAGAGCAATGATACAGTTGAATCGTTGCTCAGTTAAGAGTACGCATAAAGCCAAATTTAAAAACAATAATAAAGATTTAATAATAATATTAACGCAGGGCAGCTTGTGGCGAGCTGTTGGGCAGTAGCGACCCCCACGGACCTGACCTCCTGGGATACCCTTTGTTCTTCATCTTTGGCTTGCCTTCATTGGCCGGCCAGAGTGAGCACTGACGAGGAACAAGGCTCCCACCTCACTCTTGCCTTAATTGGCTGGTTTGAGTGGAGAATCGCAAGAGCAAACGTGCTCGGGGGAAGGAAGTATTCCAGTAAGATGCTGGTAGGGATCTTGACTGTACTTCCGGGATTCCGGGCCATTCTATCTGTGTATACAAACATTGATCAGGCAGGGGCTATAGTCATTCTATAGTATCTGGTACATTATTCATTAAAGAATCGAAACCCACAGTCCAATTTTTTTGTTAGTTGCCATATTTTACAATAGTCCAACACCAACCGGAGGTTGTCCTTAGGTGCACTTACATAGTGCAGATAGGGATAATCGTCGGTTGGTGTCCCATTCCACATAAAGTTTTGCTTAAGGGGCCTCTACGAGTTGGCTTCGGCCCCTCGTACGCCTTCCCGAGGGTCCCGAGATATGCAAATATATTAATATTGTGATTTTGTACAAAAAAATCTAGACCAGTTCCAGATAGAATTTTGAACGACATATTAACGACGGATCGACGCGCGTCGCGGCCGTGTGTATACAGCTATCGGACGGCCGTAGCTTCATAGTAATGTCGGTGTACATGCCTACGGAGGACACGGACAATCTACCGCTGTTTACAGAATGTCTGGGTGTAATTAGTGCCCTAATTGAAACTAACGATATAGAAACTGTGATAGTGCTTGGTGATTTTAATGCGGATGTCTCGCGTTCAAATAGCTTATTCGGAGGTAAAATGTTGGATTTCTGTCACGAACAGAGCTGGGTATGTGCTGATCTTGCCTTGTTAGGCTTGCCTTCTAATTCATATACATATCTTAGTGACGCACACGGAACCACGAGCTGGTTAGATCACTGTATTGTTACCGATGCTGGTTTAAATATTGTTGAAAATATTTCTATTTCAAATGATGTATATTATTCAGATCATTTTCCTATTATTATTAAGTGCAATATTGATACAATAATACCAAAGATTGTTGAACCACATAGTCACACAATTAATAAAGTTATATGGGGTGACAGGAGTCCAGAACAGAAACGTAATTATACAAACCTATGTTTTAAGTATTTAAATTCTTATGAGTGGCCAATTATCACCTGTAAAGTAGCTTCCTGTAATGATTGTAACCATCACAATTTAATTGATTTATATTATAACCAGATAGTGAATAGTATAGCAAAAGCTGCAAAACACTCATATAGGGGTAAATCACAAGTTAGGAAAAAACCCGTAATTGGTTGGAATTACCATGTAAAAGATTGCCACACCGTGGCTAGGCAGTACTATCAGTTGTGGAACTTTTATGGGCGTCCTACGCAGGGTAAAGTATATGACGATATGATACATAGCAAAAAGGTTTTTAAAAATAAAATCAGATGGTGTCAGTTAAACGAAACAAAAATAAAAATGGATATTGTAGCCACGTACAGATTTAATAAAGACTTTGGAAATTTCTGGAAAGAAACTAATAAACTAAATTACAAGTCAAATAGACCTTTGTCTATTGAAGGAAACCAGGACCCATCTAGTATAGCTAGTTTGTTTGTTGATAAATTTAATCCTCCACCACATTCCCAGTCTGCCTTTAACTGTCCCAATAGTAAGAGTGTGAGTCGCGGGACCCATTGTGGCGCGGAGAGCGCGCGCGTGCGCGACGTGGACAGCTCCGCCCTGCACGTCACGGCGGAGGACGTGCACCGCTGCGTCACGCGCATGAAGCGCGGCAAGTCTCCGGGCCACGATGGGCTCAGCGTCGAGCACCTATTATTTGCACCTGTACTACTTTTTGATAAGCTTGCCTTGCTATTCAATTCATGTATCGATCATAGTTATTTACCTGCGGATTTTATGAGAACTATAGTTGTTCCTATTGTAAAGAATAGGACTGGCGACGTATCTAGCTTATCGAATTACCGTCCGATCTCATTGGCCACTATATTTTCTAAAGTGTTTGAAAATATTATTATGAACCATCTGGATGAAAAGAATATACCATTAAATAACGCACAATTTGGTTTTCGACGAGGCTCTTCTACCGATCTAGCCATATTTGCTCTGAAAAATACAGTTTACGAGTATTTAAATAGAAACACAACAGTTTTTTCTTGTTTTTTAGACCTGAGTCGCGCATTTGATACGATAAATTACAAGATATTATGGGAAAAATTAAGAAAAACCAAAGTACCACCCCAAATCGTAAATGTTCTGGAATATTGGTATGCTAACCAAATGAATCAGGTTAAATGGAATAATGCATTGTCGGAGGCTTATAAACTAACAAGCGGAGTGAGGCAGGGCGGTCTGACGTCACCAGTCTTATTCAACCTGTATATAAACGAGTTGATCGAGGAGCTGAGCAGCACCAGAGTCGGATGCCAAGTAGGAGGTGTGCGTGTTAACAACCTTAGTTATGCAGATGACATGGTGCTGCTGAGCCCGTCGGTCAATGGCATTAGGCAGCTAATAAATATATGTGAGAAGTATGCAACTCAACATCACCTAACATACAACGTAAATAAAACCGAAATTATGATTTTTAAATACAAAAAAGGTCCTGATGTTATACTCCCTATAAATTTATGTGGAACGACTTTAAAAATTGTAACCAAGTTTAAATATCTCGGACATATTGTAACCGACAACTTATTTGATGACGAGGACATGGAACGACAGAGACGCAGTATCGCGTGTAGAAGTAACATGCTAGCCAGACGTTTTTACCACTGCTCGAAACAAGTAAAAGTGACTCTGTTCAAGGCGTACTGTCAGTCGTTCTACACCAGCCAACTCTGGTACCGGTACACGAGGAGTGCATATAGCACTCTTCGTGTACAATATAATAATGCATTTCGGGCCATGATGAATTTGTCCTGGCGGTGTAGTGCGACTGACATGTTCGCCGAGAGCAGAGTTGCTGGTTTTTCCGCGCTAATGCAGAAGCTCAGGGTCTCATTCTACACAAGAGTAGCTATGAGCTGTAATAGTATTGTGACTGCTGTGTTCCATGGTGTCCATCTTAGGAGAGAAATTAAAGACTTTTTAGTTTAGTCTTGATTTGAATATGGGTTTGGGTTTATAATTGTTGTTATTTACTTGGAATTTGTCTTTAATATTTGTGTTTTAGTTGTACGGTTGTGCTATGGGTTAAATTGCCTGAAATAAAGAATATTTATTATTATTATTATTATTAAAAAAAGGTTTTTTAGGAATCGACGGAACCCAAAATCGAAAAGCAATTTTCATGTATTTGTTTTCATTAGTTTCCGAGGTAAGTAAGGACAATATATTTTAACTTAAGTTCGGGTTAAGAGCTGTTTAACCCCTAAGGGTAAGTGTAATGAAAGTCTACGATGGTTGTAAAGAAGTAAGTTTCGATTGAAGTTTTTTTGTCAATATGTGAAGTTTTTTAACAGTATTTGTTTTGAAAAAACGCCACCTTTGGAACTTTTTTGAAAGAAAGAAAATATAAAGATAAGTTAAATATTCAATTAAATTCTCAATCAGATTTAAACCGAATACTGAACGAGTCAAGTGGCAAACATGTTTTTAAGCGCATTGTACTTATATCATCCTACAAGCATGCACCTGCGTGGGTATGTATGTATACACATGTTTATGGCAAATAAATGATTCTATTCTATTCTATTCTATTCTAACGAGAGTCGTACTACTGCGTCAAACAACGATTTTACACAAAAGCAGAAGAGACGCAAAAAACTGAGCACACTTGTACGCGACTTCATACTTTAAACTTTCGCGTTGCATATTTATATGTACTTCACTTACAGTGAAGATACTTCGATTAACAAAAAAGTATAAAATCGTTGTTATCTATGGACACAAGCTGAATAGAGCTGAATAAATGTGCGAAGTCTTTAAGCTTGACGTCTTTTTTCATTCTTACGACGCTGAACGTGGCTGGTAGAAGAAGAACTGTATAAGTGTGAGAATAATCGCCTTTTCATTCTGTTCTTCTTTACTTTTCCTTCTTTTCTTCTTCTTTTCTTTTTTTTCTTCTTTACTTTTCTTTCCTTTCTTCTTTACTTTTCTTTCTTGTTTACTTTTCTTTCTTTTCTTCTTAACTTTTTTTTCTTTTTTTCTTTACTTTTCTTTCTTTTCTTCCTAACTTTTCTTGATTTCTCTTTTTTTCTTCTTGGGCTTTCTTTCTTTCTTTCATATGTGTATAGACTATAGTAGCACTCAATAGGAGATGCTCTGCCAGCTTATTTGCTGTATAATAAATAAACTTAAGAACACAAGAATGTCTATTTTCTTTTATCGTACCTACATTTATGCCACTGGGAAAACATACGAATAACCATAGAGAGATGCCTTTACTAGTACTTATTAATTACTTAAGTTTATTAGAAAGATATCTTTATTTAAGTCCGTTGGGAATATGAATACTTATATTGTAGTGTAATTACTTGAACCCTTAGAATGCTTCGCGACGAATATGAAGAGAATATAGTAATTATTTTACTGACCATATTTTCATCGTGATAGCAAATCTCAAAAATTAATTGGCTATATGAAGGTGGTAATCTATTTGCGAGCAAAATCACGCCAACGAACTCGCGAGCCAAAAGCTTAATTCACCAATGGAGCACTTAAAAGTCTGCGGACTTCGAAACCGCTGGGTTTGCTCGCTGGCTCTTGTGCATGCTTGAAATTCTATGTTCGCGATGGAAAAACCGTGGACCCCGACTTTTTTGTGCTTTCTGCTGTATAACCAAGAAACAAAGCAACTCCGTCTGCCAGTACGCCATGACTTCGCTAGACCGTATGGTACGGTAATGGATCACCAACGTTAGTCGGTGACAATAATTTAGGCAAAGAAGAAAGAAAGAAAAATATATTTTGCACGTCTATACGTGCTAAATATTGTAAATATATAAATATTAATACACACACAGTGCTGAAAATCACATGTTAAATGATAAGAAAGAAAACTAACACTGCGGGTCTGGCAGCTGTGTTAAATAGGTCTAGTTCAGCGAAAATGACGGACAAGAAACATGGAAAAAGGTAAAAGCATTGTGCAAGAAATAAAGGCACTGTAAAAATCCAAATTTCAATGAGCAGTCATTACGGGTAGTCAGAAGCCAGACAATATGGCAATTCTATAGATTCCTTTTTAAACTGCTATACAAAAATATTAAATTAATTTAACAGTCATTTGCGTACTTACATTTAAACACCACTGTATTACCCTTGGTCAGCAATTAAATAAATAAATAAAAATAAATAAATAAATAACATTTTAATACCCGATATACACACCGACAAACTCGCAGGCAAAATCTAATATGATAAAAACAATATGAATCGATCATCTTAATCCAAACAAAATTAAGTTCAGAGTTGTCTAATTTTATTCTCGCGCGGTTTTTCGCATAGAATTCTCAACTCTATCCTAATGACTTTCAGTTGATTATTACTTGATCAATATTACCTACTCGAGAATGCTCATATGCTTATACACAGCTCTTCAGTCCTTCTGAAATATTGACGCGTTTTGACGGCTTATGTCCCATTACATTGCAACTACGAACATCGTATTATTTATGCACCGATGCTCTCCTAAATGCGATAGACATTAGCGCTTACTGCTAGTTGTAAATGTCAGTAGTTTTAATTTGAATAGTTTGGGTTCTGCATATTGATGTCTAGTCTGATGGTCTAGCATTTAATGACACTTGCTGTCAAAGTGAGGTCGATTTGATTTCCATTAGGGCAAATGTTTGTGTAAAGGGCAAATGAGCATGATTGCTAGTTCCGTGCCTAATTTATTGTTACATTTTTGTTTGCTGCTCCGCTCTCGCGTGATGTTATACAACCCACTACAGCCTTCCTCAGTAAAGGGACTATTCAACACAAAAACTTTTTATTTTATTTGGGACCAGTATTTCCCGAGATAAGCACTTTCATCCAAACAAACTCTTCAGCATTCTAATATTAGTTTAGATATTTACGGGAAAGTCGTGATGGCCAGTTGATAAGGCTCCCGCCTCTCGTGCAAGAGGTTGTGAGTTCGAATACGGGCAAGTACAAATGTGACATTTTTAAATTCATATGTACTTACTAACTTTTAAACTTTCGCGTTTCATGTTAACATATATTATCACAACGGGTATTAACGCGAAAAGTGATTATAAATACTTTGGAAGGCTTGACGTTTCGACCTGGTTGCACAGGTCGTGGTCGCAAGCAGACTGAGGATGCGATGTCACAGCTCCCTGCATTCGGGCGATGAATCTTCATCTACCCCCTTATTTCCTCTTTCTACAATATTAGGCCGTCTACACACTACGCTGACATATACACTTATCTACGCTTTCATATGTACTTTCTAAAGTTTATCTTTGACATCACTAACACCCCGTGCGTCGGAAAATACGAAAAGCCGTTGGTCCCGGATGTTATTCGTAGAACTTTGACAATCGTTACGGGTAAGCCAGAAAGTCTGACTAGTCTAACCAAGAGATAATCGTGTCGCCCAGTTACTGGGTTGTGGAGGTCTGATAGGCAGTCGCTCCACGTAAAACACTGATATCCAGCTGAATCCCGTTAGGCTTGAAGTCGACCTCAACATAGTTGGGAAAAGGCTAGGGAGATGGAGTTTTTAAAGGCGATTCAAAAACTAAAAACAAAAAAATAACCAGAAATTCGGAAGTCGGTGGCAAGGCAAAACAACAGAAGGGGAGCCACTGGCTTCCAAACAAGTTATTTTTTTGTTTTTAGTTTTTTTATTAGTCATATGTGAGCACATATTATTATCGCGTCCTAGAATATGTCTCTCGTTTAATCCATCACGGTGTATTTATATGTATAGCAACTCTTAGCGTGGAAGTATTCTCATCATAAGTAGGTATAATGTCAGCTACAAAGCCAAGATGTGTTTCGGTTTTCCGGTTAGATGCCAGAGTAATTAAAACGTGCTTTAATTACATTCTCATTGTGTTAATACAGATATTTTAACTTTATTATATTTTTGGAATTGTGCTACTAACTTTTAGGAATGTTAGCAGTATCTCCGTTTCAATTTGGCGAAATTACATTTAAGGCAAACACAAATTTTTTTTTTTCGGAAACTGTAGTTGTTGTTTGCTGTTGGTCTTAGTAGTTAGTGATTTTGACTGTTCAGCAGGTGATCGTGGGTTCCTTTCACACCCAGGACAAACTTTTTATGTTTTAACTTAACTTAACAATTTTGAGCATGATTATTTGTTCTATGTTTGGATGTACTTTATTAATTATTAATTATGTCCATAAGTAGCGCACGCTAATTTATACTCACACTGACAAGTCCCTAACTTTGATTATGTATAAATAAATGATAACATAAAATAGTAATTTATTAATAAACAAAAAATATTCAAGCACTCTTTTTGCTATACGTTTGCTATAACAGTAAAACTTCTAATAACAAACAGCTTGACGACTTTTAAATGAACATTCACACGTAAATATATTTAAAACCCAATTAAAGTCTTAAACAATTATTAATTGTTAACAAAAAGAAAGGAATGTAACACGCAATGAAAATCCTGCAAAGCTGCAAACTATTAACTAAATAGAAATGAAACGAAACGTTTACACGCACCCCAGAAACTACTTTCCTTCCGTACTGTCAGGAAAATTGATTGGTATGCAGGGTCGTCAGATTTAGTCGAAGTTTTGCCCAAAATCGATGTATAGTTTTTTTTATTTATTTAAATTAGAAAACAATTTAAAGTAAGTAAAAAACATATTACTATTTCTATTTAAAAATAATAATGATTAAGACAGACTTTATTCATTATTGGAATCTTATAATGAAGTAGGAAACAATTACTTAAATAACATTAATAAGTTAAAAATATTTCGGAACGACACACGGCCATCTGATACCAAACTAGGCAAAACCAGTGTCGCGTTATGGAATAGGATTAACACAACATAAGGGGGGAAAATCTAGTGATAGACTTTCAACGATATGAAGGCTTAGTTAAAACGATTAGCAAATATGAAACGACTCACCAAAATTCGATGTTCCCCGGTCTGGAGGCTGTCTTCACTCGTCCGCTCGGTACTTTATGATTGCAGGGTTATATGATTTTGAAGGGTTTTTGGGCGGCCGCCCGAATTATTATCACTTAAAGAATTGATTAACGTGGAGTTCGTGGAGCGCGCACTTCCATGTTTTTTAGCGAACTGACGACTCAATAGTGATGTGTGTAATCACTAACTACTTTAGTGATGTGCAGCAATGCACGCTGTAGGTTGTTAGTCGATTTCCACTGGGCAAATCGTTTTGCGCTTTTCATTACGCTTGCTACCGTTTCATACTAAGAAGCACATATCGTTGAGAAAAGGTAGGGAATAAGCTACTGGTATAGAAATCGACTGCGATTACGATACATTCCGCCCATCAAAATACACGCTAGTCGTATTTTCAAAGAAAATTAGTTACTCATGAAAAGGAAAGGGGAAATGTGAATGCTCATTGGCGCCGGTAGAATGTAAACTAAATAGAAGCCAATGGCTGTTATCCTAGTATATGAACAATTTGCTTAATTCTAACTTAACGATTAAAAACTAACCTAACGTGAAGAGATTAACGTATGAAAAGCTAATCTGTGCAAGTTGGCAAAGGACATACCTTTGTCAACGGACGTATGAGAGAAGAACCGTTTGGTAGACGAAGAGTAACGATACGTATTATTCCATCCGGACCACGATGCAAGTGTTCTACACGGGCTATAGGCCAGTGAAGCGGAGGAGAGTCAGATTTGATAACTACCATGGACCCCATTTCCAGCGGTTGGGAATGTTTCGTCCACTTTGCACGTTGAGTCAACGAATGAAGATATTCATTTTTCCAACGCTTCCAAAAATCTTGTTGAAAACGTTGAATTAGCTGCCATCGCCCTAAACGAGTTATATTACATGGGGACAGGTCCTCATCCGGAACAGACGTCAGAGGCTCTAATGTTAAGAAATGACCTGGTGTAAGAACCGCGAAGTCATTAGGGTCTGAACTCAACGGGTAAAGTGGTCTTGAGTTTAATACCGATTCTATTTGAACGAATAATGTAAACAGTTCTTCTAACGTTAACGATTGATTGCCAACGGTACGATACAGTAGCGACTTGACTGCCTTCACCTGAATTTCCCACACTCCGCCGAAATGTGGGCTAGCAGGAGGATTAAATTTGAATTCAATCTTCTCGATGTGTGTCGCGTTTCGCATCAAAGACGACAGCTCTCGGTGAGCACCTACGAAATTAGTACCACAATCAGAGTGGATAACTGAAACTCGACCGCGACGTCCTACGAAACGTCGGAGAGCGGCGATAAAGGCGTCGGATGTAAGATCAGTAGCCACTTCTAAATGAACTGCTTTTGTTGTGAAGCAAACGAAAAGACAGAGATAAGCTTTACTAATCCGAGCACCGCGGT
Organism: Athetis lepigone; assembly: GCA_033675125.1. Taxonomy (NCBI): domain Eukaryota; kingdom Metazoa; phylum Arthropoda; class Insecta; order Lepidoptera; family Noctuidae; genus Athetis; species Athetis lepigone. The sequence goes on from CM066237.1 coordinate 8,631,782, forward strand.
GTTTACCGGATTTGATGCGGAACGGACCTGCGTAGTCGACACCTACAATACTAAAAGGCTTGACTTGATTAAGGCGTGCTGAAGGCAAGTCACTCATAAACGGTTCAAGTGAAGTTGGATTTGTTTTAAAGCATTGTAAACACTTCGAAACCTGATGTCGTATGGCACGCTTAGCCGACAATATCCAAAATTGTTGACTAATTAAGTAATGTAATGTATTAATGCCAGGATGGCAATTCTCTCTAGGGAAGGCATCGATTAACATGAAAGTTAACTTAGCTTGACGAGGAAGCAAAGCCGGATGTTTGTGCGCGTAGGCTAAGCCTGAACGCGTAAGCCTACCGCCCACCCTGAGAATACCTAGGGTGTCGATGAAAGGATTAAGCTTTCGCATTTGTTTTGAAAGAAGTTTACCTTCCTTCAACCTTTTGATTTCTTCGCAAAAGTGAAGAGACTGAACATGTCTTACGACTATTAACAAGGCGTTATGAAGTTCTGTACGATTTAAATGAAGATCAGAACGGCGATTGTGTTTATAACGCGAATTATTAATGAAACGTAAACACAATCCTAAGATACGTTGAACTTTACGAATTGAAGAGTATTTAATCAAAAGGTCATTAATTAAATCTGAAGAATTATTGTTTGTGATAAGAACCTGTACCTTTTCTTCAGCACGACAGTCCTCACCACAAACATCTGAACTGGTACAAGGCCAGAACTGAGAATCTTGCGTGAGCCACGGAGGCCCCGCCCACCATAGAGAATTGTTGACAAGTTCCGCTGGGGTTTGCCCACGGGAAGCGATGTCAGCTGGATTGTCAGCCGTGGGTACATGACGCCAAGTTGCACCAGGGATCGCATCCTGAATATGGCTGACACGATTGGCCACAAATGTCTTCCAACGCGAGGAAGGTGAACGAATCCAGGCGAGGGTGACAGTTGAATCTGACCACGCATATGTTGCTGAAACAGGAAGAAGAGGCTTATAAACCTCAACAACGAATTTGAGAAGATCTGCAAGTAATACTGCAGCGCAAAGTTCGAGCTGAGGAAGTGAAACAACTTTGAGAGGGGCAACTTTCGCTTTCGAAATAACGAAGAAGGTTTTGACGTTTTCCTGAATGTTTACAACACGAAGGTACACGACACAGCCATACCCACGCTGACTGCTATCGGCGAATCCATGAATTTCGCACGATTTGATTTGAGGAACTAAAAGGAAACGCGAAATTTTTAAATTTTGAATTATAGAAACTTCAGAAATATAGAGATTCCACTGACGTTGAATGTCCTCAGGAGGATTGTCATCCCACGATACTCCTAAGACCCCCAGCCGTTGTACAAGATACTTGGCAAAGAATACCAAGGGCGATAAGAAACCGAGTGGGTCGTAGATGCGTGCGAGTTCGCTAAGAATGGTACGTTTACTTTTAAGTAGATCGCCACTGGGTACAACACTCATGTGGCCACTCTGAAGATATTCAGACATAAAGTCGGAATACTGTTGCTTTAGAATCGAATCAGTGGAAATTTTACGTTCTAAAGAATGAAAACGTCTCAATGCAGAAGCTCGTGATCCAGGAAATGATGGTTCCTTGTCTTCCTTGAACGGCAAGGCTACGCTGTAACGACCGGTAGAATCACGAGTAGTTGTTTCACTATAGATTTGCTCGCAACGTTGATCGTCCAAAGTCATCTTGTTCACGGTAGGGATAATGTCTAAATCCCAGAATTTCTTGACTTCCTGAAAGATCTGGTCGTCAGAGACGAAGAATGAATCGATGTTGTCTGTGTGCTTATCAGACACACTTCCTATGAGAAGCCAGCCGAACACAGAATTCAACGCTGAAGGCTGCCTCGGTCCACCACTCACACAACCAGGTAAGATGAGTGAGGAGAAGAGCTCAGCGCCAAGAAGAACGTCGATCGGACCAGGTCTGTCACAATCTGGATCCGCCAAATTGAGACCGCGAAGATGAAGCCACGACGATTTATCAAGATGAACTTTAGGCATATCATTGCATATGTTAGGCATAGTCAATGCTTCAATATTGAAAGCCACTTGACCTTTAATACCTATCTGAAGAGTAACAGCTCCAGAGATGGAGGCTGGCGATTGACCTACACCACGAAGTTGGCGCGAAGTCACGCGTTTGTCAAGTCCTAGTCGATTTACTGCACGCTCTGAAATTAGATGGGTTTGACTACCAGTGTCGATAACAGCACGGAAAGACTGGTAGTTGCCCGTCGAATCACGAATATCAATAGCGGCAGTCGATAGAAGAACAACCGAACTATCTCCTAAATTAGTCATAACACTAACGGGTTCACTGGCTGAAGGCTTTTGTTCAGAACTATTCGAATCTATATCATGGTGAAGCAAAGTATGATGCCGTTGACGGCATCTCTGACAAGTAAAAACAGATTTACAGTCACGAATTAAATGTGAAGGTTTTAAACAGTTAAAACACCAACGATTTTGTTTTGCTAAATCACGCCTATCCTGAGGGGACTTCGCGGCAAATGATTTGCACTGCATAATTGAATGAGGTTCTGAACAACACGGACACTTAGAAGACTCGCTTCGTCCAGTGGAAACGGAGACAGACGCTTTGGTGGCTGTCTTCTCTGAATTCGCTAACAGTGACGAAGAAACCTTTTTCTTATCATTGTTAGAGAGGTTCGACTTGACACCTTTACTAGAAGAAGAAGAAGAATGTTCGCGAGAACCCACGAAGTGAGTGTCGCGCTCGAGGGCTACACATTGCGATTCAAGAAAGTCTTTAAGTGTGTTGAAACAAGGTAACTCAGGAGACGGGTGCGCCTTTTCGAACGCACAACGCGTCTTCGAATCTAATTTCGACAATAGTAGATAACAAAGGATAAAATTCCATTGGTCCGTAGGTAAATTAAGGCCTTTTAAAATAATTAAGTTTTCATTAAAAAGATCTAAAGTGCGTCTAAATTCGGTAGGTGGACTAAGTTTCAAATTAATGTTGATCATTTCTCGCCAACAAGTAAAAGCGAGTTCACGATTATCGCGGTAACGATTCACTAATGTTTGATAGGCTTGAGAATAATACTCGCCTTCCACAGGAAAAGTACGAATGAGTCCTAATGCGTCCCCGAATAAACTCGACCGCAAATACTGCATACGATCAGAGTCCGAAAGTGACTTATTTAAATGAATAAGATTATTGAACGCATCATAGAACATTGAAAATTCTTTAATGTTACCTCCGAATTTAGGCAGTTCTAACTTTGGTAAACGTACAGCTGACGAGGGCTGCGGCTGACTGATAGACGGTGAATTAACAACTGACTGGACAGACGGAAAGAGTAAACTATAAATCGCGACAATTTTATAATAAATATTGTCGAATTCAGAACGAATGACATCCTCACGCTCAGCATGTTCATCATCAATCACGCTTAAAATATCTAAATGAGCTTCTTCAAAACTTTTAGAATGCTTTGCAATGGTAGAATAATAAGCGAGAAACTCATCCGAACGAGAAGAATCTGATTGAGCCAGTTCAGCCACTTCTAACGTCCTTTTTAATCGATTTAGGGCCAAAGTACGCTTTCTACGTAGTACCGGTAGGTCGTCATACGACAGACCACCTCCATCTATAGATTTAGATTTCTTTGAAACACTACAACGTTTTTTAGTAAGATAAGACATGATGAATCACTATCTGAAATTGATTTAAAATATTTAAAACACGAAACGGAAAATATATAGTGAAACACTGAACTAATTCACCCACGGAACCACACGGATACGCTTACGGAACCCTACAGTTCGCGTCAACACAATAAAACTTTCACTTGTCAATGATAAATGCATGCAAACTTCAATGTTATAATATTACGATACTATAACAAAGAACCGAAACGATTGATCTGTACCTACACGTATACTAAGTTAGGAAACACGTTGTTTACCTGCTATTAATTGTTGCGACGATAAGTTGTACGCACAAATTTCTATGCACTGAAATAACACGATAATTTGCATAAAATTTATTACGTACGAAGCAACAATTCTGAACATTGATTAGGTACAAATCACTGGTCTATATCCGTGATAAACACTACGAATTAATTGCGAGCCGTCCAAATTGAAGAAATACACATCCATTCCAAACTAACTTTTGAAATTAGAATTACGTATTAATTAGGTCACTCACGATGACTGGGCAGCCATTACTGCCTTGTTAACTACGAATTCAAATAATCGAATGAATGAATGTTTGTTAATTTCTTCACTAATTCACGATTTGGCATTAAAATATACCCTGCAATAATTAAATAATATTGAATAAAGACGAATTGTTCATATACTAAGGAGAAATATTCAATACTATTCGAGATTTAAATAGATAATTTTCGCCGGCCGGCAATACGCCGCGCCGCGGTCACTTAACAATGATGGCGGACGAGATGTAAAATTGAATTGGGAATTTCAAATTTACTATTTTCTATGGGATATCTTATCTAAAGAGTCCCTGGTTTCGGCACCAAGAATTATGTCGCGTTATGGAATAGGATTAACACAACATAAGGGGGGAAAATCTAGTGATAGACTTTCAACGATATGAAGGCTTAGTTAAAACGATTAGCAAATATGAAACGACTCACCAAAATTCGATGTTCCCCGGTCTGGAGGCTGTCTTCACTCGTCCGCTCGGTACTTTATGATTGCAGGGTTATATGATTTTGAAGGGTTTTTGGGCGGCCGCCCGAATTATTATCACTTAAAGAATTGATTAACGTGGAGTTCGTGGAGCGCGCACTTCCATGTTTTTTAGCGAACTGACGACTCAATAGTGATGTGTGTAATCACTAACTACTTTAGTGATGTGCAGCAATGCACGCTGTAGGTTGTTAGTCGATTTCCACTGGGCAAATCGTTTTGCGCTTTTCATTACGCTTGCTACCGTTTCATACTAAGAAGCACATATCGTTGAGAAAAGGTAGGGAATAAGCTACTGGTATAGAAATCGACTGCGATTACGATACAACCAGTATTCACCATAAGCAGACATGGTAATAAAATTTCAGTCGGTCAGACATAGAACAAACAATTGTATAGACCGGCATAAAAATACTTGTCTTTGGTCTGAACCGACCCGACGGCCTCCTGCTTAGCAGACAGATACACAAACCACAAGACCAGTCAAGATAGGCCAGTCCATCTTTAATTAATTTAAACTTCATTTGACTCCAACCATCGGTGTTAAAAAAAACTTAAACGACATCTGACTGCCCTGCATACCGATCTACTTTGCAGACTATACGTACGTACATACACAATCAATGTAGAACAGGGACGGTGAACTTGCGACACGCAATGTTGAACGAATTCTCTTTACCGTGGCGGTGTTGGTGCGTCTTTTCTTTGAATTTAGTGCATTTTAAATATGGAAATGAGGAAGGGAGTTCTTCGTCGTAAATATGGTGATATTCTCCTGTATTTATAAACCGAGTGATTGTATTTTTGTAATGTCGTTGTTTGATAAACAAGATAGCTTTATTTTATATAGTTGATAATGTTGTTAATTTTATGTATTCCTTATTTTAGGTGACGATTCCTTTGTTCTTAAACTGAACTAAATTTTAAGTTCAGTGCATCTTTCTTTTTCCACTCCATTAACAAAGGGACAGAAGATAAAATATTAGTTTTAGTCCTGGTAAATTAAGATACTCTATAGACAATTTAGACGCGATTGAAAACAGGGCTACTAAAAATACATAGGTCTCCTCCAGGTGCTGTTTAATTTAGTGGGACTAAATTAAATTGTATCTTTGTCCTTTTCCTAATTAAATGGAAAGAGAATGATGCACTGAAATTAAATTTAGATTAGTTGATGAACAAGAGAATCAGCACCACTACGTGATTATTTGTTATTCCAAATAAAATAAAAAGTGTTTTTTTCCTAATTAATAAATAAGTAGAAAATTATCCATACTAATATTAATATTATAAATGGGAAAGTGTGTCTGTCTGTCTGTATGTTTGTCTTTCTTTCACGGCAAAATGGAGCGACGAATTGACGTGATTTTTTAAGTGGAGATAGTTGAAGGGATGGAGAGTAACATAGGCTACTTTTTGTTTCTTTCTAACGCGGGCAGAAGCTAGTTAGTTAAATAATAACTACACAATTAGTTAGAATATCTTGGAACAACATTATCTTGTTGTTATTTACCAGGACCTCAAACTATATCACTTAACAGCACACCCAAAAAAGAATTAATTCCTTCTACTCCAAAACGGTTTGACATCCCTGTTCTAGAATCTTCTAAGCAGGCCATTATTACATACAATTTATAAAATTGTCCGTTCCATTAATTCCGACCATACGCTCAAGTTGAACTAAGTTGCGCGTACGCCATTACTTATGCGCATAATATTAGCATCCGATTGAATAATTAGTCGGAACCTACAGTTTATTGGTGTTACAGAGAATAAATAAAGCTAAAGCAGTGTAATTTTCAAGTTTTACATGGTAATTAAGTTTATATATTACAGTATGTGATCTGTTAAATAATAAAGCTATGTGACACGTTTGTCTCATTTCTATCTTTATTAGGGGCAAATTCCTAATTTTTTATAAGTAGTGTAATTTTTATTCATGAAATAAAATTTACGTCTCGACTGTTTTTCGCCAAAAATTAGTATTTTGTTCTGAGGTCACATTTTTACTAGGTATAAAAGTTTTATGAAATTCGCAACTAATGTATAGTATTTAACATAGAAATTAACGAAACTACTGAAATAACTTCAAAAAATGTCGATAGATAGAGGGAAATTGTATTCAATAATTTATTACGTAGATAAGATTCGTTTATCAATATATTTTTTTCAAAAATTCAGCCTCCAAAAGCATTCTTTTTTTTTATTTTGATTTTATTTTTTATTAGTTTAACCTACTTTCAGGCAGTTGCTTTAAACACCAAAACCAAACCGTTAAAAAAAATATTATACTTGCATTTAAACCTTCAAACACACGTGATTCGAGACACAATGGAAAGACAATAGCAGCCCGACAGCCGGCTGTTGGTTGGTCGTTAACTAACAAGTTTAATTCCTTATTGGCCAATATACTCGTAACCAATGATGTTATAAGTGAAAAAGTGTAGATAGGTTATATGCAGTCAAAAAGTGGCACATTAAAAGTTCGCCAATTGACAAACATGATACTGAGTATCGCGTTGACATTTGACGTTTATCTCTTTTTCACTCGCACTTCTTCAATCATGTCATTACTTTGACGTGTAATGTATGTGTGCGTTAGTGTGCCGTTTTTGAAGATAGAATTTCATTTGGGTAACCTATCTACACTTTTTTACTTATAACATCATTGCTCGTAACTAATCTAGACGACACTAGCGCGGCGTCGCTCTAATCCCTAAAAGAAAAAAAAAACAATGAAATCTACTCTAATCTGAACATCGAAGCACTTTACAAGCATTAAGTGCCTTTACCCACATACATACAAATGAACTGCTTACGTTGTTTTTTGTGTGAACGTTCCTTCAAAGGTCAACACCAGATAAGAAGACCTATTTTCTAAATGTTAATCGTTTAAATGGGGGTCTACACTAACGTACCATTGGACACGCAGATTGGTTTCGACTGCTTTTGAAATCTTGTGAGTTCGAACTAATCTTTTCCATTATAGCTTCATTTACAAAATTCAAAGTATTTATTTCACTTTCCTTGATAGTCATAAGTGCCTGTCAAGAATTATCAAAGAGTTGGTCGGTTAGTCAGAAATGTGTCGTGCCTGCGGGTTGTTCAAAAGAGGGGAACATGGGTGGGTTTTAGTCAGTAGAAATCTGACACTCCCTTCTGCTCCGCCCAGAGCGAGAGAAGTCATTTGATGATTTTCCATCCCAAAAAAAGGTAGATCTCTCTAGAAGAACAAGCAAGAAACTCCACGGATACTCTCTTTAAAACTTAACTACTCCATCCAATAAATAGGTTTATCATCATCATTCATCATGCCAATTGACAAACATGATACTAAGTATCGCGTTGACATTTGACGTTTATCTCTTTTTCACTCGTACTACTTCAATCATGTCATCCTAATTTGACGTGTAATGTATGTGTGAGCCAGTGTGCCGTTTTAGAAGATAGAATTTCGTTTGGGTAACCTATCTACCTTTTTACTTATAATATCATTGACTCCATCTATATTTTTTTAAAGTTGTGTTAAAGTCTGCTTCCTTTCAGACTAATTGAAATTGAAATTGTTTACTATGCAAGTAGGATGTAAAATCACTTTTCCTAGATGACTATCTGTGAGAAAAAAGTGAAAACAAACTCAGGGCTTATCAAATCGAAACTAATCGGATTCAGCTGAAAACCAATGCCCTACATGGAGCTAATGCCTATTAATCCTCAACAACCCAGTTATTGCGGAACACTAGGTATACCTCTCCGTCAACTGATGATTAAACTGTTAAAGATTTACGAATGACAACCGGGACAAACGGCTTTATGTGATTTCCGAGGCTTCGGATGACAGTAATGGCCGCGATAATCTTAATCCTTCAAACATACATGATTGGAAACAGAATAGAAAGACAATAACAGCCGGCTGTCGCTTTGTTGTCGAAAGGTTAAAAAGCATCCATACTAATATTATAAATGGGAAAGTGTGTCTGTCTGTCTGTCTGTCTGTATGTTTGTCTTTCTTTCACGGCAAAACGGAGCGACGAATTGACGTGATTTTTTAAGTGGAGATAGTTGAAAGGATGGAGAGTAACATAGGCTACTTTTTTTCTCTTTTTAACGCGTGCGAAGCCGCGGGCAAAAGCTAGTTTATAATAAACTAGCGACCCGCCCCAGCTTGGCACGGGTTTTACAATTCTTTAAAAATCCCGGCTTTTCTCTACTATAATAAGCATGTATTATACATATAAACCTTCCTTAAGAATCACTCACGTTGCGTAGTTTTAAAGATCTAAGCATACATACATAGTATAAAGAAGGAGACGGAATGGGATGCCGTCGCCTCCTTCTGCAAAGCAGTTATGCTAGTGAAGGAAGCGGCGGCGCGCGAGAGGCAACGACAGGCCTCTCGCCCCGAACTAAGACCCAGGCGAAGACGTCGAGAGTCGCAAGACGACTACCGGCCCCCGTAGGCGCGGTTCTGCGGATGGCGAGCGATGGGTAGCTCGCCGCCCGGCTAGGACCAGGACCGCGTCGACGGCGCGTTAGTGTTCCACGTATCTCAAAGAGAAGGAGTCAGCACAGGAAGGGGCCCAACAGGGCCAACGCCTGCCGGGGTTGCGGAATGTTTATAATAGTTACCGTGACCCTGGAACATAAAGGGCAATCGAAGGAACATGAGTGGGTTTTAGTCAGTAAGAGTCAGACACACCCGCCGCACCCAGGACGGGAGCAGTCATTGGAGGATTTCCCACTCACCAAAAAAAAAATAGTATAAAGAAGGGGAAGTAGGCTATCTCCGGCCCAATCCGCGGCATAATTGCCTACTGTCTTAGGGTTGTCACTTTTACACACGACACAATTATGATTTTCTAACTGTAAGTAGGTAAGTACTTAGTTACAATACCTACAATATTGAGAAATCGGCATAACTAAACGTAAACAAAGCAATAGCAGCAGATCAATTGACAGATCAAAAGTACCTAATACATTCTAGTAGGAAATTAGGCCTACCTACCTACTAACTCATGTGTGCCAGAAAACTAATACAACAAAAAATAAGTAAGTAGGTATCTGAACATCAAGTAAAAATTATATGCTAGAAGGAGTGCCTAGCTTGCCTTTTCTGTTCAATAGGTAATCTGAACAGAGACAATATTGGAATCGATGAATTGTCAAGACACCCTAACACACAGCAATACGTTCTCCTGCGATTATCAGACATTTTGGTTTCGTTTACCGGTGTCGAAAAGCAGTGACGCGCGAACCTCGTGCAGTGTTAGCCCCGACTGGCGTCAGGAGAAACGCCTCGAGATTTTGTAGTTTAAAGCGTGTTTCAGCTCAGTTGATCACGCAAGCTTTACAAAATGAGATTTTTTCCGGCTTTGGTATTCCTAAAGCTTTTGTTTGTGATAATGCGACTGTTTTTCGGAGCGCATATTTTCGTTCTTACCTTTCACAGTCTGGAGTGGAAGTTATTTTTACCCCCTTTTATACTCCTCAAGCAAGGTGTGCGTGCGTCGACGCATAGATACTATGGCGCACACATACAAGCCGCGCGGCGTACGTTTGTATGAAGATAACCTACTTCCCTTCTCTTTATACTATGATACATAGGGATAGACAGAGGACAGCGACTTTGTTTTATACTATGTAGTGATGAAAAAGTATAACATTGGTAGGCTATTTGTTACAGCCAATTTACAAAATAAATATAATATAATTTATTTCAGCTTAAAAAAATATTACGCACTCAATAAAAAATGATTACACGTACGTAAACTAAATTGCTTGTTAGACTGCACCAAACTAAAAACATTTTTTATTAAACTAGCGCTAAATTCAATGAAGTATATTTATTAACAAACGATTGTCAAATTAAGATAATATTTTATTATATAAATGTATAAGTTTCAATGTATTTTATACCATATACAATCCGTTAATAAAATCATAGTAAAAGAAAAAACAATGTTTTTACTACCAATTACGTTACATTGCATAAATTAAGGAAACCACAATAGGTTACAAAAGAACTTGTGTAGGGGCGGTGTCAATTCTTCCCTTACTCAACCTAATAACAATATTAAGTCATTTTTAAACAAACTTGTACCAAAAACAAAGAATTTAAAGTATTTATGTGGCAAACACGTGAGAAGCGCTAATTAAGTAATTACCTTAAAAACATGCAACAAGTAATTTAATACTACACTAGCTTTTGCCCGCGGCTTCACTCGCATTAAAAAGAAACAAAAAGTAGCCTATGTCTCTCTCCATCCCTACAATAATGTCCACTTAAAAAATCACGTCAATTCGTCGCTCCGTTTTTCCATGAAAAACGAACAGACAGACACACACACATTTTCCTATTTATAATATTAAATAGTAGTTTTAATGTTTGTTATTAATATTTCGTTACTTTGTTTGATTACCTTTTTGTCAAAATATATCAACAGAAACGACGCATCAAAATTGTGTCGAAAGAAATTAAGTAAAGGAGAATGTTCAAATCTAGCATCGCTTTAAAATAAGAGGGCATAGCCACAAAAATATACTCATAAATCATAACATAATATTTTAACTTTCCTAAAATAACTTCATGGAAATCTTTTTAGGGGTTAATATTTTATATTTAATTAGTTATTTATACGACTTTGTTGCATTCTTCCTTTAATGACGTACTTACGTGAAAGCAGTGTTGCCAATTTCATAAACCTTCCCATAATCAGTCTTAACTGATAGTATTACATATTTTATTTTTAAGAGCACACGTTGACGTCTCAAAAATAATTACGACTATAACATTCATTTGCGTTACCAACAATTAATATTTAATTAACATTTCTAAAATAATGTTATTTTACTAACAAAAAGTATTTAGGTGTCTAAGTTATCACTTATGGTTGATTTTTATCAGCTGTGGGTAGCACTGCCACGGAAATTCAAATGTTAACAGTCAAAATTGACACTTTCAAGTAAAACAAAGCGACGAATATTTTTATTGAAAATTGAGTTTATTTTGCGTTATTAGATAACGAATCATTGCGGTTAGTTCGTGTACAGCAGACTCTTCCGATTTCTGCGCGAACAAGCAATCTTTTCAAAACTCTCGTACGTCGACGTTTTTACGACTTCGGATCGTTTCTCTCTTTATGCAGTACCGACAATTTTGTTAAAATAAAAATAACACGCTGTGTGGACTGTGATCCCCCCTTGCTCTGGACATCCTCTACCCCGTCGCCAACTGGGGGAAGCAACGGATGCAATGGTTACAATTCTACGATACTGGATTAATCCGGCAACGGTTAGTATCTTATTATATTGTATTTACACGCTTTTTTGACGTTAGTGTAGTAGAAAATGAGCACATTATTGTTATATTATCAACAATATTATATGTTATTATGGATAATACCAAAGATGGTCCAAGTCAATAACACTATTTGTATTTTGTTGTACAGCTAACTGTAACAGCAGATAACGAAAAAAAACTATTTGAAAATCCTATTAGAATCATTTTCGGTTTCCACGCGGACGAATTTCCTATTAAACTAATGCTAAGATCAATCAATAATATGTAATAATATTTATTATATTTATTTTCAGATGTCAGAAGAACATCCTCTTCTCTCAGGAATGTTATATTATACTCGAATGAGAAGTGTAATGAGTGTTGAACGAGCTTATGGACATCAACATGTGTGCTTTGTCTGTAGATCTTCCACATTGAGAGCTAAAACATACAGAGTATTCTGAATAACCGACCGACTCTGAAAATTCAGTAGTGCTTGTAAATAATCTAAGTGAAATAAATGCCATTGACTTTTGAATATTTTTATTTCCACACATTAATATTTAAAATGTTTAATTACACGCATTGCAATGATGACTAAAATCGTCTGTTTACAATAATAAATTAGTTTCAAATGGTTTTTACAAAAATAACCCTTATAGTTTCGTCATGTCCGCCCGTCCTCGTCTTACCACCTTAAACCTTAACCTTTTGACGACCAAGCGATAGCCGGCTGTCGCCCTGCTATTGTCTTTATTGTGTCTCGAATCATGTAAACATCATTTTAAAAATAAATCATAACAATTAAAAAGGGGATAGAAAACCCCATTCTATGCGGGGCCGTTTATTTTCTACTCTTTATGCCTATAAGCCACTTAGATTTAGTATGACCTAATTACCATTTACTTGGGAACTTTCATTGGTTTGTTTAAAGTATTCTGTTTTGTTTTATGAGAATAGAAATCATAATATTGTTGTAATTAGTACTTTTTTGGTAGAAGTTATGGTACATAACTAACCTCAAAACTTGCACATATAAATCAAAATTCAACAAAAACCCCTAAAAATAAGTAGATAATTTTTATTTCCTTGGAAAGTACGACCTCTCCCCTCTTTTATATCCAATTTACACTAAGTTTCCATTTTTTTTTATGCGCAACGGCGTCCTATACTATGATGGTCAATGTCCTTTTCACTTTAACATTTCAACGACCAAGCGACAGCCGGCTGTCGCGCTTCTATTGTGTCTCAAATTACGTGTGTTCGAAGGTTTAAAGCGAAAAAAACGTAAGGCAGATTTATGACTTTTTACTTAAAAGAAAGAAAATACTTTAAGGTAAATACTAAGATTGATATGTTAGGTACTAAAATAGGTGATAAATAAGACCTTTTTATCACAGTTCTAGGCCCGTTATTGAATCTATCTGAAAACTAAATCATTTTGATGACCTGCCCACCTGGCGGCGCTAGATCAATCAGCTTGACAAGTACTACGTTTCTCTGATTCAAACTAAATGTAATATTTTCACTAATAAGTTCATATTATTTTGATTCATGTACAGATAATTACATTCTAAAACTCTTAAACGCGAAGGATAAAAGTACACGCTAAGCAATCCAATAAACTAATTTACAGTAAGTTAAAACTATTAAACTATCCCGTTACCAAATTCCTAAAACGCTGACCCCAAAACAAGAAAATCCAAAGTTAATTTACTGAAATTACAAAGGAATCAGTTTCAACCCCGCACATTTCATTAGAAGGACAAATTTCCGATACAATTAAGCCGCTTAAGCGCTTCACCGCTGGATTCTGACCTAAAATCGCGCCTCAATACAAGGCTACCGAAATTGCTCATCACAATCAGCACGGAAATAATAGTTAGCTGACAATGCAAGTAGCACACGGCTGCAGCTGAAACTTCGGCGATTCGCTGTACAGCGCGCCTGCCCTGCGAACCGTCAGTAGACAGAAGGGCGCCGAACAGAACGCCCACTAGTTGAGTGCTATCGCAAGTTCAAGTTCGAATAAACATTATTCGAAATTCAATTTGGAATCGAACTTTTAACGAATAAATTCGACATTCAATTGTTTGTTTTTAAACGCGGAATTTGTGAGTGTTGAGTGACGTTTGAAAAAAGTGTTGAATTAAAAACTTTTTGTCAGTTCGCTTCGAAGTTTTGTGAGGTTGGACGACGAAATTTGGCAGTTCGCAGGTAATTTATATGATTTAGTTGAAGAATTTAATTTTAAGGGACGGATGTTTCGTTTTTTCTGAATTAATATTATGCGGAAGCTTTAAGATTTGAAACGATAAGTGCGTATTTAAATTACTTTACTCTTTCGTCTAAAAATCAAAATTATATTGCGGCAAATTATTTACTTTTGAATGTAAAATCTTGTAATTAATTTCAAAACCAGCAAATCATTATTGAAGCAAACATGTAGATATTTTACATGTATTGAATTTGTCACCACCAATTAAATTTTATGTGAAACACGTAAAGCGTTAACAGGATTCCCCTGAAGCCAATATCGCTGAATTTTAATCACTGATACGACCATCGACATTATTATAATAAATAATAACATACCAACCGTAAATTGTTAATTAAATACGACTCCCCAATTTTATGTTGGAATAAAAAATGGTTTCGTCATTTCAATTCCATTCGATATTTGAATGTTCAATTTCCATCATACAATTTTTGATACATATTGAAATATAGACTTTACAATTTTTTAATGGAACGGAATTACGTTCCACTTGTTGAAATCGCGTATTAGACGTTTCATTTATAGTTATCAGGATAAATTTAATCGAAAACGGAAAGTTATTTGTATGAAAATTAAAATTGATTGCTTCAAACTCGAGTCATACAGAGTTTTCCGTGAATGTATTAATATAGGAGTTTATATTAATACGGTAAAAAAACTGTCTTTCAATTTTTGGGCTTAAATTGGTGCAAGGAGTGTGAGATTTGTCATAATTTATATTTCAAAAGCTACGATGAACTATATTACACTACTATTTTTACTATAATTAAATATCTTTTGGCAAACACGCATTCGCGTATTAGTGTTACAAACATTGAAAAAAATGGGGTTGAAATTCAATCCTTCAATATTTTATTATAATTGAGTTTGGTAACTATAGGCAATACAGTTATTAATACAACAACTTTAAACAATTACTAATGGAACTTTTTTCACATGAAACCTCTCATTTTAGAGGGTTTATAATATTACGACAACTGTCCAGGATTAGAACATTCTTAGGAAAAATCTAATCACTTCTACAAACTATTTTTATGTACTAACATTTTTCCAGCAAGTAAGCTTTTTAAGAATTAGCATGAAAGTTCTTTTAAACCAATTAATTTAATAATTTTAACAACTACTTACCTTAAAATGACTTTAGTTTAATGTTGTTTGTCCGATCTAGTCTTAACTTAAGGATTCATCGTTCATTTTCATTCGGATTTTAATTCCCTACTTTGCCTAGTTCGGGGTTATTTAACTCATAAACAGAACGTATTGTGCAAATTTCATGTATTTGATTTCAGAAGATTTAACTGGGCAATGATTACCCCAAAAATCCTGTCTATTTGTGTATAATTATGTAAATTAGTATTCGTTATCTGCACACATTTTCCGTCGGCCATAACTTCACACGGTTTAAAATTCCGTTTTATAACGTACAAAGCTAGCATGCTTGCATCATTCCACTACGTTTATATTCACATACCTATTTTCAAAATATGAAAATTACTTAAATAAGCTTTTTCATACGCCCGTTATTGTATAGCACTCAGGAATAATGTAGTGGTATAAGTAGTAATAACATTGATTATGATTGACAAGAGAAAGCATTATGCGTAGTTAATTAAATATTACGTTGTGCTAACAAAGATGTAAGTTTATATTTTACAAAACAAACATGGATGCTACCTGCGACCTATGAACTTTTTATTTCAGATCCAAAACTGAAATAAAAAGTTTATTTTTAATCATAAAGTGGAATATAAATCATAAAATTAATATAATAGTGGAAGCGAGAGACCTTTGCGTGGCAATAAAACAATACAGGTTTATAAAATTAAATAAAAATTTCTAATCAAACGTAATCTAATTAAATCCGGACTTACAGATATTACTCCCTACGAACAAAATAACAAAAAAAATGTTTTTTCTTTTTAACTATATTTACCTAGATAACGTATTTGACACGCTAATAAAGTAAACGTCTTATTATAATTATTATTATAAATAAATAAATAAAATAAATAAACCTTACGCTGAATATATAACCCAATTTTTATAGACAGTTACAATAATCGAATATACTTGTAAATAATTCGTACTCAGCAAGATTGTTAGACGGCTAATGAACAATGTGCCAACATAGCAAAATGTGTTAACCCTTTTTTTCATGCCAGTCAATATCTACCCAATTAGTCTATGGTCTATAAGATTAAAACCTCATTTCCAACATAAAAAACAAAGATGGCTACCTCAGCTTGATAACTGCGTAATTGGAATTTAAAAATTTGATTTTGAATTTCGAATTATGATGAATACGCGAGTTTGCTTTAAAAACAAATGAAATTGATGTGAAAAATAATTGCAGTCACTGAAATGGGAAGATTTTATAAAAGATGTTTTTTAATAGAAATAAATAAAATTGATCTATCTGAAATTATTAGACTCTCTGTTTGTTATATAAAAAATGCGGCTTTTATCAGGATATATAGAGGCCTGCTGATCTAGTGGTTAATAAGGATATGCTTCGATTCCTACCCAGGACCAATTTTGTGTAATGAGCATGATTGTTTGTTCTGTACCTGGGCGTAATTTACCTAATGTAGTTATTAGTTGTGTCAATGAGTACATATACTTGGGCCAGTTAGTTTCTTTCGAAAACAGGCAGGAAAAGGAAATCAGTCGTCGCATTGCAAACGCCTGGAAAAGCTTCTGGCCCATGAAGGCGCTAATGAAGGGTGATCTACCAATCTCCCTGAAGCGCAAACTCGTCGACATGTGTATCTTGCCCATCCTAACCTATGGTGCTCAGACCTGGTCACTCACCGAATCGCAAAAGTCTCGCCTTGGAGTTTGCCAACGAGCAATGGAGCGTAGCATTCTTGGTGTTAAAAGACAGGACAGAATCCGGAACACCACGCTGCGCTCCAAAACGGGCATAACGGATGTGGGCAAAAAAGCTGCCAGGCTTAAATGGGATTAGGCGGGTCACGTTAGCCGTATGAATAGTGACCGTTGGGCTAGAATCTCCACATAGTGGGTGCCAGAGGATGGACGTCGTCTCCGAGGCCGGCCCAGGATAAGGTGGCGTGATGAGCTTGATGCACACCACGAGGGCTAGTTCGAGGATGCGAGGGAAAAGGAAGTCTGGAAGGAGTTGGGGGAGGCCTTTGCCCAGCAGTGGGTGGGACAGCATAGGCTAGATAAAAAAGAAATAAGTTGTTAGTTATAAATGTATGTTTATCAGTTGTCTGGTTACTGCAGAACATGCTCTACTTAGTTTGGAATCAGATGAGTTGTACAAAAAAATAAGCTTATAAAAACTGAATCCCAAGCACGCACAAAAATAATATATTGAAATGGTTTTTCGTTCACTTGACATATTTTATTGAACTGTGATTGTACATTTTACATTTCACACATATGAATTCTGAATTTTTTGCTCTTTCATTTGACATTCTACGTAACAGGAAAACTAGACGAAAAATGGAGGAATTTATATATTTGGTTCCACACATGGCAAATATAAATCCGTCATATTGATTTATTTCTTTAAAAATATTGCCCTTGTCATGTCACTTGGGCTGTAGTAACAAATCGATCGACCACTTATTCATCAAATTTGGTTTAGTAGGTTGGGCGATACGGTAAACCACATACAGGCAGAAACAAAAGTTGATTGACATTACATATCACACGTTATTACGCGTATGTTATTCAGCATTTCAAGTAGTAACGTTTTTTTTTTTCATACTAGCTTTTGCTTTCGATTTCGCCCGTGAGTTGATCGAATAATATCCTAAGTCCTTTCTCAGGCTTTGGACTATCAGTGTTGCTAAAAACGGCTCAGTAATTTAAGCGTAAAAGCGTTACACACAAACTGACATACCGAAATTTATTTATATGGATTAATGTTTAAAATTTGTAAATCTAAAAAGTTATTTGTCGTATCGTAGTACATAAATTTGAAGTGTGGATTGATGATTAAAATGATGTTTGTATTATAGATAAATTAATAATAAATAAATATCTTTGGGCAAGTCACACACAGCTACCTGAATGATCCCAAGCTAAGCAAAGCTTATGTGATAGCAACCAGTCAACATATTATATATCATTATATAGTTTATAAATGTATGGAAATAGAACTCGCGACCTCCAGCATAGTATTCATAGCCTTTCTCGATAAATCCAACACATTTATTTTTCAATTCAAATCACTGGTTCCTAAAACCAAACAAACAAAGCTTTATAATATTAGTTTAGTTGATGTAATTCGACTAAAATGTAATTATGCGGTAAATTAGCAATTAATTTATACTTTAAAATATGGTCATATTAATAGCTATTTCAATTTGGGTCACTGTGGATAGTTTTAATTAATGTTTTTGTAATAGTGATTGATTATAAACATTGGTAGGATTATTAACACAGATTGGTGAACGATAGGTAAGCGTTTAAATTGTGGTTACTGTAACGCCTTCGAATTTTGATAACCCGACCATAATAGTGCTGCCCTTTATTGTAGGCTGCATAGGCTCATAAATTATTAGCTACCTAGAGTTACAATTATTTATTTATTAGACATACATACAGCACACAGCTATCAGTACAGACTAACCCAATGCGATAGTGTAGCCAAAATATTAATTACAATAATACATAGTTTCTTGTCATTTACCTAAAACTTATTAATAATCAATCCAAAGCGAAAATATAAAACTTTGTTTGTTAGTAAAAATAATACTTAAATCTATATATTAGTAACACTTTACAATTAATTTAATTTAATGTTATTGTAATAGAAATTGATTTTAAACGTTGGTAGGATTATTTTAAACACTCTTGTGGATTATAGGTTTAATTTGTGGTTAGCCCTCGGATTTTGATAATCTGACCAAAATAGTGTTACTGTGGCTGATCATAATATTATGTAAACCAATATTATAATTGCTTATTGGTATTATAGTAGAACTAGCTTTTCTAACTAGCTTCGCTCGTATGGATGTCGAACTATCATCCACAATTTTTTTCCTATAGGGTTTTTTTTGTAGATGGAAAATTATCATGATGCCCAGAGTGTTAGTGTCAGACTTTTCACTAAACCCCCTCATGTTCGTTTGGTTGGATTATTCCGATCTGTCACCCCGTTTTGTCCCCACGGGTGAGAGATAGGATAAAAAAGTTTGATTTGTGCCCCAGTTAGCAATGTGTGGAACTCATTTTCTATTAACCTCTTCACGCTACTGCGCGCCTAGTACTTTTGATTGATTTAAATACTAAATATCTCAGTCTTTTTTTTTTAGTATTTTACCAACCCATGGGGACAAAACGGGGTGACAGATCGGAATAACCCCTTCGGTTGCTCTTTATGTTTCGGAGCCGCGGTAACTTAGGTTTAAAGACTTTTAGAACTTTTCCGCAACCCTGGCTGGCAATGGCCCTAGAGGGTCCCGTCACGTGCTGACTGCTCTTTGAAGCTCCCTATTAGGGTCGGATTTGCAAAAAAAAATTGTGTCTACCCATTCTTTACAAAGAATACATCCTCCAAGTTTTATGCCCCTAAGAACAGCGCTTTGGACTGTGTATTGATATATCAACAGTCAATTTACCATTAATATATTAAAAGGATAAAATATAGAGAAATTGTGTTATTTTTCATCAATAAATTAATTTTTATAATTCTTTTTAATATTAAACTTAGATACTTACTGTCTGAACCAATCTTCTCGGTAATTTATAAATGGCTATTAAAATTGGGTCCACCTTTTATAGCAGAACTTTTTACGTCATAATTTTATTTTGCATAGCAACGGATAGCATAAACCTCTTTTCGCAGAAAGTCGTTTGGCATACACTCATTTACCATACACCAAAACCCATAATTTTGTAAGTCAGAATCATCTTTAGGCATAAATTTCATATCCATAATAATCAATAAGTATAACCATCACATCGTAGAAAGTTCAAAACCAGAATCATCTTTTGGCATATATTTTATATCCATAATAATCAAAAGTAGAACCATCATATCGCAGAAAATTCACAGCCAGAATCATCTTTTGGCATGCATTTCATATCTTATTTTGGCATGCAGCAAGCATGCAGCAAACATGCAGCAAGCATGCAAGCATGCAGCAAGCATGCAAGCATGCAACAAGCATGCATCATGCAGCAGGCATGCAGCATGCAAGCATGCAACATGCAGCAGGCATGGCTTCTGTCACGGCTCCGGCGCTGCGGGGCTCCGGCGACCCCACGCGAGCTAATCGTCGCAGATGGTTTTACGTCCACCACCGCAGCTTCGGCTTGCTGGCCGGCTTCGCCGGCCAGCCTCAGCCGCGGCGGTGTGCGTTAAAACCACCTGCTCCTCAGCTCGCGGGCCGCCTCGCCCCTCCGCGCCTTCGCGGGTTTAAATTACACTCTAGGGGTAGGGCAGACAAGACTACGTGAAGTCGGTTTTGCAGCGATTCATTTCTGTCACTCACTTTTGTAGCACACCATAGTGATTTTTTAAAACAATATTTTTTTTTCAATATGACCATTAATAATATTTAAAACAATATATTTCTATTGAAATTCTGTGATCTTCGTAGTATGCTAAGTCAGATTATGCCAAATAATCGGCGCTCTAAATAAACGTTATGCTAAACGAAATTATGCAAAATTGTAACTCTGACAAAGGTAATTATTCCCAATAAAATTCTACCATCTTAAAAGTATCCCAATTAAAATTCGGACATAAAAACATTAGGCCAAATAACAATTATGTTAAATATTTTTTATACCTTAACAATGTTCGTTTAAAAAAGTTTCTGCCAAGTGAGTTATGCCAAATAGGTTTCGGAGAAACAAGTTTCTGCCAGATAGAGGGCACCCATTAAAATTACCATTTCGAAGAATTAACTATCGACAAATAAGAGTGATAATTTCGTATGTTTATTTGCTATGGGAGCGAAGCAGTAAACCGAGTAACTTAACATAACGCGGGTGAAACCGCGAGGAATAGTTAGTATGTGCATTATATTTTGTTTGTATTGTACAATAGATAGAAGTTATTGGATGAACAAAAAAAAATGCTGAATCTGTTTCGGATTAAAAGACGAACAATTATCACAACTCAAAAAGATCCGATGTATGTGTTAGAAAACCTGAATGCACAAGAAGAAGCATTTTAGTTAAGTATTAATTATTTATACAGTATACAATATAAAAACAATACAGCTATAATCATATTCACATTAATAGCATATTATGAAAAGACATGGAATTTTGTCTGTCTGTTTACTCGTAACAGCAAAATCACTGAACCGATCATAATGAAATTTGTCAAAGAGTTGGCTAGGGGTCTGGACAAGGACAGATTAAGTTATTTTTCAATGAACGACTTCAGCTGCCTTCGAGATAACTGACATTAGTGAACAAAGTAGCGGGTAGAAAGTATTGAGATCGGAACAGGCAAAGTAAATATACCTGAACTTTGAGGAAGTAATATAGAGTGGATTATTTTTGAACAAACCTCAGTAACCCGACCTCTTAAATCTATAATATTATATAAAATGGTAACTGACGAACTGTTGATATATCAACGCCCAGCCTAAAGTGCAGGTCTTAGGGACATGAAACTTGGAGGGTGTGTTCTTTGTAAAGAGTAGGTATCTACTAAGAAATATATTTTGGAAGCTCAAACCTCTAAAAGGGTAAAATACGGGATAGAAGTCCGACGTCCGCGCTGGCAAAGCGCGTGCGTAGCTGTTTAATTTTGTTATAAAACAAATGATAAATGAAAAGAAGTTTTAATTTACATGTGGCGACATCTATAGCACAACACATTATGAATGACATTTTCATAAAAACTGTCATCTTCTTTTCTGTTTGTAGTTTCAATAAAAGATCTCTTTGTAAGTTTCTGAGATTCAAAAAAAAGCCCGCAAGTTTCACGATTTCTGATTTCGGCTCTTTATTTTAGTAATAAGTCCAATAAATATACCTATTTTTTTTTACTTTGTTTTTATTAATCCGTTATATCAGATTACAGATATTATCCCCTCTATGTTAGTTACTCCTTCAAAGTTTCGTACGATAATCTATACCTATTCCGAAGTCTAGTAGTAAGTTAGAACTTCAGTATAACACGGTAACCTATTTCTCTTCATTGCGCGATGCATCGTGTGGAACTATAAGGGGCTCAACGGTATTATACCCATTCTTCTCAGATACGCCTATAAGAGAGTGAGTATGAAGTTACTTGTCCGATTTTATCGATACAAGGCAGTTAGACACAAAATTGTCTTAGCATTTTTATCTATCTTTTCGTTAAAAATTAACTGAAGAAAAATATCATTAAATACTTTTACCTTTTAAAGACCAAGCGACAGCCGGCTGCCGGGCTGCTATTGTCTTTATATTGTAACTCGAATGACTTGTGTTTGAAGGTTTAAAACAAAGACGCTTTTCCCGGTTTGTACCTATGAATGTATAGATCTTTAACACCACGCAACAGATTTTGATGCGTTTTGTTAAAGATATAGTGGTTCACGTAGATGATTTATATGTAAATATAATATATAATACATACAAAATATAGTAGAAAAAAACGAGGATTCTGAAAGATTTGTAACACCCCAGAAGTTGGGGCGGGTCGCTAGTCTCATATATATACTACTAGCTTTTGCCCGCGACTTCGTCCGCGTGGATTAATAGTTCCCGTTCCCGGGGGATTTCCAGAATGAAAATTATCCTATGTCCTTTCTCGGGTCCCAGACTATATCTGTACCAAATTTTATTTAAATCGGTTCAGTGGTTTAGGCTTGAAGAAGAGAAAGAGAGACAGACAGACAGAGTTACTTTTGTATTTATAATATTAGTACGGATAAATTAATAAATAATAATTACGGAAAGTACGGATTATAGTATTAATATATTTTCAAATGCACAACCAGCAAGGAAATAGCATTTGTACACAAAATCAGTTTCTGCTTCTACTAAACAAAAACTATTAGACCAAGTACTATTTCATTACTGTACCGCTGAAAGTTCACTTCCTGAATATAATTAAATCATAACGAAGTAATATTATATTAAAATATTATGCTAATAGAACCGTGCAGATTCTGTCAAACTTTGTATGAATATTCCCTAAGGACCGGGTCGGTCTATATCAATTTGTATAATAATTCTTGTATACGTGTGTTTGTTTACTAACCCCTTTAAACTGTTGAACAGATTTTGATGAAATTAAACGTGCTTGATTTAAAAAGAACTGGCTTTATCTTAGAAACACTGTAGGTCTAAAATCGTCACGGAAAAAACGTTCAGTAGGTCTAACTAAAATTATCTCAGCAAAAAAAACACAGATAGTTTTATTTTGACCTAAAATATTAAAACTTACATTTTTAGTCATTCGTTTTCGGTTTTTTTTACTATTGTCTTCATTTTGGTGGTCTCAACGATATCTTACAGTTGTTTCATCAATTTTAATGGAACCTTATATAGGTTGATGTTAAAATATAAAAAAAACCTACATTTATGTAATATGAGAAAGGTCCTCTCCATTACGTTTTGTCCTCAAATACCACTTGTAAGTCCATGAGGATGGCTAGGAATAATTTTATTTTTCCTTCAGGCTTTTTTTCGAGTAGAGAGTCGAGACCTACTAGTTAAGTATCTAAAATTGGGTCAATTCTAAGTAAATGTTAGTCATGTACCGTAGGAGTAAAAATAAATTGAGGATAGTTATTAATTTTATATTATTATTGCGACAGTTATAACAGCTTTTAGTTAACGATTTTTTTTTGAGAGTGGGAAAACATTAAATGACTTCTCCCGTCCTAGGCGGGGCGGGAGGGCGTGTCAGACTTTTACTGACTAAAACCCATTCATATTTCTTCGGTTGCCTTTTATGTTCCGGGGTCACGGTAACTATTATAACCTTTCTGCAACTTTAGTTAATAATGATTTATTTCTCACAAACACATCAGACAGACACCGATACGAAACATGGCCGCCAGTCACTCTATTGCAAGACACTCTCAAATTGGTTGCTGTCTTTGTCACTCTAAAGGAATAAAATAAGGATAGCGATAGATTTGAGAGAGTCTTAGAATTGAGTGATGTTTGAGTATTCGGGGGGATTAAGGCTTATAAATATACTAGTTTTCGCCCGTGTTAATGTCGATTCTTCCGTTCCCTACTCTTTGTGAAGAGTAAGTAACCACTAAGAAAGAATTTTTAGAAATTTTAACCCTAATATGATAAAATAGGGAATGGAAGTATCTACATTCAGGAGGACGAAACCATATTGCATAATTTCTAGTTTATCTAGACCGTTACCAACATGCCGTGCCTCGGAAAGAGCTAAAAGCTGTTGGTGCCGGTTGTCATTTGTCACTTTGACAGTCGTTTCGAGTAGTTGGAAGTCAGAATGTCTGACAATCAGTCTTTCTAAAGGGTATCGAGTTACCTAATCAATGGATTGTAGAGGCCTGATAGGCAGTTGCTTTAGGTAAAACACCGATATTTAGCGGAATACGGTTAGGCTGAAAAACAACACCAAAATAGTGGCTAGGGATATAAGTAATTTCAGTTCCAATAAAATGGAAACATTTAATTTTGTTCCGTTTGGGTGCATTGCACAAAATAATGGAAATAGCTTCTGAATAATGGTTAAAAAGTTATTGGTTTATCAAGATTTGAATAAAAAATAGACCTATCATATTACTCGACCTTTCAACGACCAAGTGGCAGTTGGCTAACGCGCTGCTATTGTCTTTCTATTGTGTCTCGAATCACGAGTGTTCGAATGTTTAAATCTGGAAAATAAACAAAGATACTAGAATCAGCAAACTTAAATGACAGTGGTCTGTACACATTTGACGTAGAAGCAAAGATCATTAGATCTGATAAGCGTGTTTGCATGGAGTCCACGTTTTGGCAAGCGCAATGAGAAATGCTCCCCGGCCAGATGGAGCGATGATCTCCAAAAGGTACTTAGATCTGGTAAACTGACGCGCCTTAGGAGAAACCCATGTTCAGCACTGGACTAAAAGAGGCTGTTGATGATCATGAATACACCGTGGCAGGTGAGATGAGAGACATATTGAAGAAGGCTAAAAAGAAAACCCTCGTTTTTAACTAAAGTTTCATAAAAACCTTTTGACGACCGAGCGACAGCCGGCTGTCGGGCTGCTATTGTCTTTCTATTACGTCTCGAATCACGTGTGTTCGAAGGTTTAATAAATTATTCACTCTTTTATCATAGACTAGCTTTTGCCCGCGACTTCGTCCGCGTGGAATATTCCCGTTTCCGGGGGATTTCCGGGATGAAAACTATTCTATGTCCTTTCTCGGGTCCCAGACTATGTCTGTACCAAATTTCATTCAAAATTGGTTTAGTAGTTTAGGCGTGAAGAAGAGACAGACAGACAGACTGGCAGAGTTACTTTCGCATTTATAATATTAGTACGGATTAACTGTGGAACTATCTTGAGCGTACACAAAAAGATTATTGGGGTTGTATAAGCGTGAAAGAGCTACATTGACCATGGTAAAAGCATCCAAAACATATCCAATGGCGTTTTTTTTATGGATAGGAAATCATCAAATGACTTTTCCCGCCCCTGAAGAGGGAAGGAGGGTCAGACTTTTACTGACTAAAATCCAATAATGTCCCTTCGGTTACCCTTATACATTCCGGGGCCGCGGTAACTATTAGAAGCATCGACACGCCGTCGACACGGGTCTGGTCCTAGTCGGGCAGCGAGCTACCTACCGCTCGCCTTCCGCAGGCCCACGCCTCCAGTGGCCATCATCTTGTGACTCTCGACAACTAAGCCTGGGTCTATGTCCGGGGCGTGAAGCTTGACGCTGCTTCACGCGCCCCATCGCTTTTGTCTCCAGCGTGTCTGCTTCGCAGGAGGCGACGGCTTTCTATTCAGTCTCGCCCCGAAGCATGGCCTGAACCAGCGCCGATCGCCTCTGCAACGACACGGTGGTGGTTCGTCCAAGCGGGGCCTACCTTCACCGTATACTACACCGTTCCGCCCGAATCCGACATAGGAACCTCCCGATATGTCCGTGTGCGGAGAGGAGGATCATCATCTCCCTAGCCTTTTCCCAACTATGTTGGGGTCGGCTTACAGCCGAACCGGATTCAGCTGGATACCAGTGTTTTACACAACCCAGTAACTGGGCGACGATACCCTTTGGTTCGACTGGTCAGACTTTCTGGCTTCTGAATACCCCTAGCGTCAAAGTTCTACGAATGACAACCAGGGCTTAAGATGCTTTCCGAGGCACGGGATGTCAGTGATGTCCAAGATAAACTATAGAACGTACATATGAATTGAAAAAGTCACATTGGTACTTGCCCGGATTCGAGCCCGTAACCTCTTACACGCGCCTTTATGACGACCCAGATGTGTTATTCTGATGTATAAGCTACGAATATCTCACAAAGCCATCGGCCAATATTCTTTATTGTACACCAATAGGACAAAAACAGTAAAGGACAATACAAACAAATATGCAAGAGTACAATAGGCGGCCTTTTTTCGCTAAAAAGCAGTTTCTATTACATACTATCATTATATTGCTTGCTGCGGAGTAATTTTAAAACTGTGAATATCTTCAAAGGTATTTTTTGAAATTATAAATGACTTCTGCACAATGAAAATTACGCTAGTTTGCGTTTTAGTAATTTTATATTATCTCCGGAACTATATGACCAATTGACATACTGTAAATGGCAAATCTTATCTGTATGATGTCCTTGTGATACTGAAATAATTTATTGTCATAAGAATTAATATTTTGTTGCTCAAATAATCAACCAAACGTAAGTATGCCGAAAAATCATTTTTTTAATGCAATAAAAGAAGTATAAAAGATAAAATATAAAAGATAGAGATATGGTATCGCGGACTTTTTTGTAGAAATAAATAAGACAAACCAAGTTGCCATACATTGTTTTTAATTTTAAGCAACTGTTTAGGCAGCGCACGCAAATAATTCTGTTTTATGAGGTAATTTTTTCCGACTTGCTAGACAAAAGTTGCAATAGCTCGGTTAATATACATGTTATAAAAATAATTTATAGCCTATAGCACTCAGGAATAATGTAGCTTTCTGCCAGTGAAAAAATTTTTGAAATTGGTTCATTCGTTCTAGAGATTACCCCAAACATACAAACTTACAAACATACAAACTTACAAACTTACAAATTTTACCTCTTTATAATATTAGTATAGATAAAAACCTTTTGACGACCGAGCGACAGCCGGCTGTCGGGCTGCTATTGTCTTTCTATTACGTCTCGAATCACGTGTGTTCGAAGGTTTAATAAATTATTCACTCTTTTATCATAGATAAGTGATCCGATGCAACCGCGAGTGCAAAGGAGTACTTCTTTAATACTTTAAGAGCCTTATTATAATAATTTCTTTACGAATGGAGTTAAATATTTAAACCATTTTTTCATCCTTACATTCACATTTATTTACAGTCATTAAATCGTTACTGTTTAACCAGAAAGTCTGACCAGTCTAAGACCAAGAGGTATCGTATCGCCCAGTTACTGGGTTGTGGAGGTCAGATAGGCAGTCGCTCCACGGAAAACACCGGTATCCAGCTGAATCCGGTTAGGCTTCGTTCACACGGTTTTGTCCTGCACGTTTTTCTGCAGTATACGTCTTAACGTATGAATAGTGACCATACAACGTACATAGATCCATTCACACGACGATAGTACTGCAAAAAAACGTGTACCGCTTATACGTTTAAACGCATACTCAACGGACTTGTCAAGCAAATCGAATGAACTTTGACGTATTCCGTTCGCAGTGGCATATGGTACAGCTTATGACAATGTGTGGAAACTGCGGCTATTCGTACTTACACGAATGAAAATTTACCATGTGAACACCCGGTTGACTATACGTTAAAAAAACGATTACAAAAAAACGTGCAGGACAATGCCGTGTGAACGAAGCCTTAGGCTGGAAGCCGACCTCAACATGGTTGGGAAAAGGCTAGGGAGATGATGATGATGACTTCATACTTACATTATTTTTAATTTTCGTTTAATTTAAAATTCAATTACATACACCGCTGCCTTGAAATATTGTATAACATATTTTCAATCAGTTCAAAACTTCGATGAAAATACGTTTCTCTTTATAAATCCAGGAAAAACTTGCATAATATTAATTACTTTTAAACCACATTCTGGTAAGCAGAGATGAAATTGTATACTTTTTTAATACTTTCTCTCGCGGAGCTTGTGATATATAGTAAAAGTATGCCAAAATAATTTGTGTTTATCGGCGGTTTTTTTTTTTTGGAAATGAAACATATTGCTATTGTTAAGATACTCCAAAAATTGTTATCCTTCTCTTTGTTGGTTGCAACGATCCTTTTTTTTTTTGGAAACACGCAATTTCAAATATTCAAGCCTACTATAATAACCTAATATAAAATTGTAGCCCTTAGTAGTGAGAAAAATAATTAACACGTAATTTGATACATGCCAGTGAATCAACACCTAAAGGGTATTTAAAAAATTTATATTCTTTACGTTTATTTCACTTAGACCATTTACTAAGCTAACTATTACTAAACTGAGCTAACTAAGCATACTAATATAGCTAAGAATGAGCCATTTAATCGCTTAAGGATTTGTCACACTGGATGCGTTCTGCGGCCTGCGGTCAGGTCAAAGTGAACGCAGCCCGTATCATGTATGAACAACGCTGTCGGTCGCCGCCACGTCGGCCCAACATGCGTTCTTTGGTTGTGCTCGCACGGTCAGATCACATTCTATACAAAATATATTGATACCGACAATGTTATTCATACATGATGCGGTCTGCGTTCACTTTGACCTGACCACAGGCCGCAGAACGCATCCAGTGTGACAAATCCTTTAAAAGTTTACTTATCATCATCATCAGCCTAAGAGCACAAGTAGAGGCATAATAAGTGTTACACTACTATTACCACTGTGTGTTACGGTGTCTACAACCAACTTTGACTATTTTTTTTTACAATCGACAATAAATGTATGGCCTTATTCATTACATCAGTTTTGACTCACCTATATACTTAAAAAATCATTGTTATTCTTTTTATTCAACTGAAACAGTTCTACCTCATTTCTTCATTGTGCTGTTAACAATAGAATACATTAATACAAAAAAAAATGATTTCACAAAGGGGTTCGTTTGTGCTATTTTAGGGTCCAATTTAAAGACATGCTGACTCACTGGGGTGTAACGCGGCCCTATCAATATACATTGACATTTATGTGATGGTGTAAAAGACGGTACGGTACCTCTAGACAAGTGATATTATAGAATAGAGTTCGATTCGAGATGTCAAATTACTTAAGCTGGGCATTAACGGTCAATGATGTTATAAGTAACAAAGTGTAGATAGGTTATATGCAGTCAAAAAGTGGCACATTAAAAGTTTGACAATTGGCAAACATGATACTGAGTATCGCGTTGACATTTGACGTTTATCTCTTTTTCACTCACACTACTTCAATCATGTCATCCTACTTTGATGTGTAATGTATGTGTGCGTAAGTGTGCCGTTTTTTGAAGATAGAATTTCGTTTGGGTAACCTATCTACACCTTTTTTTACTTGTAATATCATTGTTAACGGTCATTTTTCGCGTCAGTCTGGTCGTAAAACTGTGGCGTCACTCCATATGATTTTGGCGTTGTCCTAATAGAACGCAATTACGCGGTTCGCACGAACTCTGTTCGTACGAACGCGCAAACAAACATATAGGTTTCGAAAACGCGTCCCAATTGACATTCGCGCGATGCAATCGCGCCACTATAGGTAAATTAACTCACCCGCGCGATTATCGCGGATTTACTGTTTATTAGGACACCTAGTTTTTTTGAATCGTGCGTATACGCGATGGTCTTATCGCTTACTCGCGCGATCCAACCAACTGTGACGATGTGTGACGTTTCGATACTCACGATCAAATTTTGGATGGACGTCAGTTCAACTGACGCGGAAAAATGGCCGTCAATGCTTAGCTATAGCGTAAATTTTTTTCAATCTATTCTATTACTAGCTTTTTCCCGCGACTTTGTCCGCGTGGAATAGTTCCCGTTACCGGGGGATTTTCGGGTTGAAAACTATCCTATATCCTTTCTCAGGTCCCAGACTATATCTGTACCAAATTTCATTTAATTCGGTTCCGTGGTTTAGGCGTGAAGAAGAGACAGACAGAGTCACTTTCGCATTTATAAAATTACTAGCTTTTGCCCGCGGCTTCGCTCGCGTTAGAAAGAGACAAAAAGTAGCCTATGTTACTCTCCATCCCTTCAACTATCTCCACTCAAAAAATCACGCCAATTCATCGCTCCGTTTTGCCCTGAAAGAAAGACAAACAGACAGACAGACAGACAGACAGACACACTTTCCCATTTATAATATTAGTATGGACGTATGGATACTATTAATTCTACGAGGCTACTTGTCTAGAGATGCTGTTGGCTTCGTGGTAGAATTGTTGGCTGCTGTGCTTCTTGTTGTGGGTTTTCTCACTCAGAACAATTATTTTTAGCTGTGTTGAGTCTGGATGTTTGTGTTTATTTTGTTGTAAACACATTCGTTCTACCAAAGTAATGTCTAGTGCAAGCAACTGCTTTTTTTAGGAATAATAGACAGATAAATGGGGTCCCTTGCAGCCGGATCAAAAATGAAGTTCTTGTGTTGAACGGAGTTCTCGGTTTTCATTCGGCTGGAAGGTACCCTAAAAATAGGTAAGGATTTTGTTAAGGGTTACATTTTTTTAAATACACAAATATTTACTTATGTCTTTTTGGCAACGATTGAGAGAACGATTAACTAAAAAAACAGTTTTAGAACCGTGTTCGATTTTATTAATACTATTGTCACTTGTGTGGTAAACTTAGTTTGTACCTGTTTTTTCAGTAAAAAGCGTCAATGAAAAAACGGAAAAAATACACCAGGCTTTTTGACCAAAACCGTTGATTGCTGAACTACGAAACAGTTTTTAAAAACACTTCGAAAAACATACAGTGGTGTACACTTTTCATTTTATTATTTTTTGCAGTACCAGTTAAAATAGTATTGAAAAATATTTTGAGCTTTTTTTTGCGTTTTATGTTACATTTTTGATTGATGCTTCTCGTCCGTAGGTGATGTTATATAACCTTAGATATTTTATGCTGATGTTATAAGCTATAATACTTCACAGTTTCAACAAAACCCGTTAATTAGATTTTGCATTAAAGAATATCAAAGATCGACAAATCTATACAAACTTTCACATCTATAAAATTAGTTCGATAGTAAGATAAAGTAGAATGTTAGGTTCAATGTGATAGCCAATCCAGGCAAATACGAAAATACAAGTGCTTTTTAAGTCAATCTACCTGGGGCCCTAGTCTGCTATTACAATCGTGTCACAATGATCGATTTTTGACGTGTAACGTCAAACTTTTGCCACTTTTCCCATACAAAAACTGTCAAGTTGTCAAATATCCGGCCGATGGCTGGCCATTGATTGTAATAGCAGACTAGGGCCCCAGCCCATGCTTCAAAGCTGTTGGTCTCGATTGTCATTCATAGATCCTTGACATACGTTACGGGCAAACACAAGTCGGAAAGACTTACAAGTCACCAGTTTAACCAAGGGCTATTGTGTTACCTAGTAACGGGATTGTGAAGGTCTGACGGGTAGTCATTTCCCTCGCCCGTTTCCCAATTATTTTGTTTTAACATCCAGTCTAACCGGATTCAGTTGGATACCAGTGTCTTACGTGAAACGACTGCCTATCCGACTTCCACAGCCCAGTTACTATGCGACATTATATCTCTTGGTTAGACAGGTCAGACGTTCTGGCTTCTGACTACCAGTAACGACTGTCAAGGTTCTACGAGTAACAACCGAAGCTAACTGTTTTATTTATTTATTTAATGGCTCTCCAACGACTTACTCACTGATACACTTACAAAAATAGGTGTTATAACATTTTTTTTTATGTTAGTGAACTGGTCACTTATAGGAGAGCACAGCACTTGTATTAACCTAAGCTAAAACATTACAAACAATAAATAAAAGTGGGTAAAGTATCGACAAAAGCTGTTATAGGAATAAATAAATAGTTAAAAAAAATACAATAATCATTATGCAAAATAAAATAAATTTGACATTACAAAACTGAATGAAAATTAAATTAAATTACAGGTATATTTTTATCAAAGGTTTTACGTGCTTCCAAGATAAACTTTAGCGGAAGATAACAACTTTTTACATGAGAGGCGTATGCCTTAACCACTAGACCATCATGACTGACAGCAGATTAAACTGGAACTTGGATGTCGATAATAACATAGTTGGGAAAAGGCTACGGATATTATATAGATTGATGAAGTTCGCTAAATAATGAAATCTAGTCACTGCTATTGACACGTGCCATAACCAATTAATGTCACACGAATATGCTGAAATTGGATTTCAAAATTGGAACACAACTAAACATTTTAGATTGGTGATTTTACACGTTTAAACGGATATTGTAATTGGAATGAAAGTAGGCCTGTCTGTTTATTATGTAAAATGAATATAAAATAGAAACAAATTAATACGACGTAAGTTAAAACTTCTAGTCCTTTGAGTTTGTTTCGGATGTGTCTTCTCAGAGTAGTTCAGCTAGGAAACACCGGCTCCATCGTTCAATTAATAAAAGAAAAAAAAAGTCGTGTAAAAGTGTAATTTTTTACCTATTTACAAAATAAAGTTCGTTTAATTCGTAAAAAAAATATAGACTCTCTCTAAATGATAGGTGTATTTACAAATTATAAAATAACTTAGATTTACAAACTCTAATAGACTCGAACCTGTAGGTAAAACAAATTTTTGTTCCATGCTGCGTGAGGAAATTAAACCAGCTACACGCAGAGCAGCTATCTAAGTCTTTATTATCTGCACCAAGCTTGTCGTTAAATCAAAACCTTTCGACGACCAAGCAACAGCCGGCTGTCGCGCTGCTATTGTGTCTCGAATCACGTGTTTAATGTTTAAATTATGTTGAAAGCGAACTTAATACTGGTGTATTTTGGTCTCTACGAGCACACGGGTGTTCGTAACGACAGTTGAGGGGTTTAAACACATCTTCCCGTTTTTGTATGTATAGTACAATAAAAGCCTCAACTGTCAAGGTCGTTTGGTGTTTTTACCTATTCGTGAAAGCCTTTAAACGACGCCACACTACACGGAAGCCGACACTTACCTCCGGGATTAACTTCACGTCTCTGACATTATGTCACATTAAATGTCAGACGAAAAAATAAAGCCTGGAACATACTTTGAAGCATTTTTCCATTTTCCGTGTAATACTGTTTACGTAAATTAAGAGAATATACACAAAGCTTTGATGATATAATTAATAAAAATAATTAGGAAAAAAATTGGTTTGTTTTTCTTTTCATCCGTGCCAGAGGACGGTTTTTTGTTGATGGACTTAGTAAATGTCTTGTATGATTTTAAGGTATAATAAATTGAATTTATTTTATTTTAAAATTAGCTTTGTCTGAAATTTCGTTTTCGTTAGTGTCGGTTTTCGCAAAATCACAGATTGAAACTTAATCAAAATGAGAAGAGTTTCTGCGGAGCTTATTCTTATCCCTAGATATTAATTTACACTTTATGCACAAAATGTATGTACAGAGGCGGAGTTCATGCCTTAGGCATTCTCTACCAGTCAACCATCGGTAGTGCAGAGATATGATGGCAGGTAAAAATATAAAGTAAAAAAAAATGTTAATTATTACAAAAGTTACAAATTATTAAAAATACATATACGTAATAAAATAAATATTTTGTAAATAAATATATACGTAATATATATATAAAATATAAATAAATACGTATACCTATACAATGTGTAACTGAATTAATGCACTTTGAGAAAAAAGTTTGTTCAGAATCGTTTACTGAATCGATTTTTGTAATTTTTAATATAGGTAATATTTTATCCCAAAAATAATGAAAACTACGTAAACTACTGTCACTTTTCCGCTGTACAGTCAAAACTAACTAAAATGGATGAAATACCTACTACGCTAGACCCTTATGCAAGTGCGACTGTGTGCATGCGTAGATTTGTAATGTGACTATAATTTTCTCCCACAATCTGTACAACTAATTTATAAAAAAAGGTATACCGCCGTTTACCCGAATTTTATTTGCCCTAATTTCATTTGCCATAATAGTCAACAGCCATAATTTCATACGACATAATACTCATTTGCCCTACTCTCATTTGCCATATTAGTCACGTGCCAGAATCATTGTTTCCCATAAAGTCACTTACCATAACATCATTTGCCATAATCATTGTAAGCCATAATTATCACATGTCCTAATTATCACATGCCATAATTATGATATGCCATAACATAATTTGCCATCGACATCGGGTGTATAACGTTTGTTTATATCAAGAGAAATTGGATGCAATTGGGACTTTAGGGCACCCCGACTCGGACAGGTTAGGTTAGAAGGGGATGGCGGGGTCGTGTGAGCGAGCGAAGCGAGCGAATAGACCCCGCCATCCCCTTCGTGGTTATTTTTTTATAAACCACACAGAAGTAGGAGCCCCGCGACGCGGGGCTCCGTCGACCTAGCCCACCATCAACCATGCACAGAAAAAAAATCCATTACGGGGCTTAAATATTTGTCTAATACTTGTTATGCCATTTAAATATTATGCCATTTAAATATTATGTCTAATAATTATTATGGCACATAAAAATATGGGAAACAATACTTATGGCATTCGTATCTTATGGTATCTAAAATTCGGGCAATTAAAAGTATGTCATATGTCTTTTAGGGCAAATGAAACATTCGGGCAAATGAAATTCGGGTAAATGAAATTCGGGAAAATGATGATTATGGCATAAAATCTTCGGGCAAACAATAGACAACCATAAAAAAAACAGTGTTTTAAACATAATAATAAAAAATCAGTGTATGTATTAAGATTATAACATAACATTCTAATTGGGGTGTCTGGTGGTGTGCGTTTATTCCGGGACATGTTGTATATAGGTATTTCAAGAAAGATGATTATGAAAGTAAACTGCCTAATTGATCTGTAAATGAGCCTTGAGTTTTCGCTTGAATGCGTAACGACTAGTCGCCGTCCTGATATCTACATAATTTACATCCCTAGATATCTACATCCCTAGGTTTTGAAACAAGCAACTACCGTAGTCTTTCTAACCGACTTTTTGATAATTCATTAGTGTCTAGGGGCCAATTTCACGAAATTATTAAAGCTAGTATAGTTGTAATTCATGAAATAAAATTGACATCTTGACAGTTTGACCAATAAACTGTCTAAGGGCTGATTTTTCAATCATCAGTTAACTTCTATCTGAGGAATAAATATGGCAGTTTGACATATTTGCTATACAAAAGCTGTCAAAACGTCAAACATACTCTTCAGATAAAAGTTATCTAGCGATTGAAAAATCGGCCCTTAAGATTAATATTTTATTCTTAGGTTAAGGTTACTAGATATAAAACTCTATCTTAAATAAATTCCTTAAATAAATATTAGGCTATACTCTTTCCGAAATCGCCAATCCGCCTTGAGCAAGCGTGGTGATCAATGCACGTGCCACCTGCCGTGCAGGTATCAACCTATAACCGTGCCCTGCAGTAGCACAGTTATAGGTTGATATTATTATACCCTTTCTTTTATTACATTTACACAATAAATATCAATTGCATAAAAGTTTCACATGCTTTGCCATGAAAGTAAAACACACAAATAGACAGAGTTACTTATACATCTATAATATTAATAGGTACCTATATAATTCAGGATTAATGTATCACAATCAACTTTAAGAAAATTTATGTTAATAATATTTAACACAAAGAGAAAATCTGGTGCAAATATTCAAAACTTTAAATTTGTAAACGTTAACTAAAACAGTGATTAAAATATTTAATCCCTCAGGATTCGTGTTGTGAAACTTTTAATCAAACAAATTGTAATGCAATAAAGTGTTTAAAGTAATTATTAGTTTTGAGAGAATTATTGAGTAACTGCTCTTTATTTACTCTTCTGCTTATTTCGTTTAGGTTTTAAGTACTTATTAGAAGATTAAAATCACAAAGAACGAGAGAAATAAATTACGTTATTTAGCTAAACAATTTTAAGGCTCTATTTCATTGCAATTGCGCCACCTACGAAATATACACAGTTGTATGAAGGCTATTTAACCTGCTATCAACTTGGTTGCACCACCAACTGTCACCATTTCACAATTGTCAAATTAAGATAACAAGATGGGGACGGAGAATAGCGAAGCCAAATAAGCATAATGTTATAGACGTCAAATCACACCACATTAGTAAATTTCCGTTACAACTATCCTGACGCGGTGTAGAATAGACATCGCAGGCGATAGTGACCGCCTTTTATAGGAGTCTCAAGCTTTAACTTATCTAAAAAAAACTTAAGGTTTGACATTACGTTGACAAGTGACTAATGATCGTATTCTTTCCTTATCTTGCGTTCGTGTTACAGGGTGGGCGGCGGGGCTTATCTCGATGGCCGGCTTGCTAATTTACCCACTCATTTGAAAAAAAAAAACTAAGAAAATAGACACAACGTTCCGAAACAACTTTCAAACAAGCTAGAACCTTTATAGTTCAGAGAATAAATAAAATACTCAGATTCTACGAAACGAAAAAACCTGAACATTTTAATAACTAATTGTCCCAATTCCTGAGGCTGATTACAGACTCTTACAGACTTCCCAGAATTTATCTGACCATTTAATTTATATAGCTCAATAGAACGACGGCATCTAATTAGCGCTCGAAGACTTAATTATAGCAGTACAAAAACTGACCCAAATTAAAGGATGTCAACGAAAAGATAATGTAATTACTTCTTGCTTGTTTTCCCTCATGTATAACAGAGATAAGTAAATGTCAACTACATAATCGTCTCTCCAAAAGGCCTCTTACATAAAATTGTACTTATTCTTGTGTTTTTTCAAAATTTCGCTTATAATTTAACTGCTGAATCATAATCAGAATGCTTTATTTGTAAATATAGGTCAAATTACAGCAGTGTGAGATGTTACAAGTAGGTTTTAGTTTCTCTATGTTTTACTTAAAGGCGTACAAATATATTTAAACATAATTATTATTCCCGTGCTCTTATCCCAGTCTAAATAACATAATATTATAAATTATAATATTATATGCTGAAAGACCGATTGTCCACCACCGCTGTCACCGAGATTGAGATTATTTTGGGCTAAGTTTTATATGAGTTTACGTGACGTACGGTGGACACGTGGCTATAGAAACTGTATGGTGTCGCCACTTCGGCGCCGTCAACTCGTTCTCGGTGTCGGCGGTGGTGGACAAATGGCTTTTGGGATAATTTTTAATCCATACTAATATTATAAATGCGAAAGTAACTCTGCCTGTCTGTCTGTCTACCTGTCTTTTCTTCACGTCTAGACAACTGAACCGGTTTGAATGAAATTTGGTACGGATATAGTCTGGGATCCGAGAAAGGACATAGGATAGTTTTCATCCCGGAAATCCTCCCGGAACGAGAACTATTTTTCCGGACGAAGTTGCGGGCAAAAGCTAGTATAAACTAAATTTGTGTTTTCATAACAATTGTTACTTTGTATGTGCCAATGGGTCTTGATTTACAGCGCTTCAAACTTGATAAAATTTTGAAAAAGAGATTTTTGGACCATTATTTAATGAAAGTCTACTTTCCCCCCTTTAAGGGGGATTTTTAAGGCGAAAGAAAAGAAATAATACAATTTTCGTTCTGAATCAGTGGAACATATTTTTTTAACTTTTCGTAGTCATTGAGTATTTTTACCAAAAATCTTGAAATTACAAAACCATTTAGTCGATGGACAACGGAACGGAAATACCTATAAAGCTATATAATTATACTAGCTGGCCCGTGCCCACTTCGTTGGGCGCCAAACATTTTAACGTAAAACTCGAAAACATGCGCTTTCCCAGACATAAGACTGAGCTAGATCGATTTCTCGTCCCCGAAAACCCCCACATATCAAATTTCAGCGAAATCGTTAGGGTCGTTTCCGAGATCACATCCTTTCAAGCAATTAGCGCCATCTGCCGGGCTGATTTGTGAATCTAAACCATCCAGGGCGCCACTCAAACGCATACAGAAAAATTCATTTAAATCGGTCAAGCCGTTTAGGAGGACTTCAATGACATACACACGTACAGCAGAATTATATATATAAAGATTGCTCGCAGTCGCCTCTTTTGTCAGTTTTTATTCAATCCTGAATTAAATGATAGCGAGTTACCTTGCAAAAGCTTTGTAAGACTGCCTTAAGAATTTGCATGAAAATGAAGATTTTTTATTCAGTTTTACAGTTTAAAGAATAGGATTGTAAGACACGATAGCAAGGAATTTCTTTCAGATCTGCGAAACGGATATTTTTATTATTTCAAGTAGAATTTGTCTTTGGTAAAACAAGTTTTATGACGTCACGTTAATGTTTGAATTGCTAATGTTTAAATGTGTTTGCTATCCATACTAATATTATAAATGGGGAAGTGTGTCTGTCTGTCTGTCTATATGTTTGTCTTTATTTAACGGCAAAACGGAGCGATGAATTGACGTGATTTTTTAAGTGGAGATAGTTGAAGGGATGGAGAGTAACATAGGCTACTTTTTGTCTCATTTTAACGCAAGCGAAGCCGCGGGCAAAAGCTAGTAATAATATATTCCTTACGTTCCTCCTTATTTCATTTACAATCACAAAGAGGCTATTCTACCCTTGACATTGTATCGGAGTTGTGCCCGATTAACAATAGATAAAGTGGCCTGTTGGTCTAGTGGTTGGTGACCCTAGGCCGGATGTCGTGAATTCGACTCCCAGCTAGGACACATCTTTGTGTTATGAGCATGTTCTTGTCTTAGTACTAGAGCTTTGTAATGCCTTTGAATTCATTAAGAATGAGTGTAATGAGTGTATGAGTGTGTATATCAGTTATCTGGTTGCCATGGTATAAGCTCTGACAAGTTTTTTTTTTGTAAAGATGACTGTGTCTGAGTTAGAAAGTCAGATATATATTCAATACTATGTATTATTATATACTATGCTCATTTTTGGTAGGTACTAAACACTCTCCCGACAATCGTAACTTAATGCTACATGAGACCATCCTTGATAAATGGACTACCCAACACAAAAAAAGATTTTTCCAATACGGATCATTATTTCCTGATATTAGCGCGTTCAAATTAATAAACTCTTTAGCTTTATAAAATTAGTACAGAACTATTTATATATTTAAGCACACGCCTTATCCATAGACCTATCTTAATTGCCGTAATGGGAGCTGGGTAAAAAAAGTAAAGAAAACTTTTGAAATCCCCGTCGTTCTATTTTTTTTTTCAGTAAGTCTTGTACAGACCGAAGTTTATGCTGAAATCCAAAGTTGTTTAAAAAAACTGTCGTAAGAATTCTGTGTTGCCTGAAAAAAGAAATATTAATATTTTATTGTTTTTAACTTTGCTACCGATATGACGACGCTCAATTCCAAATTTTATTTGTATTTAATAAAATTATATTTGTTTGTGGAATCAGGTTAATTAAATAAATACTGTGACGTCCACTGTCACTGGGGTAAGTGTTAGGGTGGTTTTAATTGAAACAACACTCAGTAATTTAGTGGTCGTGATCGCACGTCCGCACGGCACGGCTGACAGCTAGCAAGTGCCATCCCCACCCCGTGCGTCCGGCGTTCACGACTATATCTTTATTTATCTAATACGTCACACCTTTCCCTTTTTTTCAAATCACAATTCTTTATATAAGCATAAATCTATGATTTCAAACAAAATTATAATCAACACCAAACTATGGCATAATAATCATTATATAGGCATTATACCTACTACTTAGTAGTTGCAGTAATCAGACTTCCTTTAACAACATGATACCTAATTAATTAGAATAGCAAAATCAAAATGATTATTCAGACACAATTTATAAAGAGAACGAGACGGTATATCATATCCAGTTTGGTACTTGATTTATGTATAACGCCTCCTGTAACTAATCTGTAATTATGTCACTATTAATGAATTACATCGTATTAGTTATTTTAAATTCAGTCGATATCCCCGCTCTGATCACTAATAACTAAATTGGTTTTATTTTCTGAACATACTTTCCACTGGCCTTCTACTCTTTTAAGACGGATAATGTTTCTTTTTAACTCCTACCCAGTATTATCATTTCTTATGTTATATTCTGGCCCCTTACTATTTATGACAGTATGAGGCGTTGGGTCAAAGTTTGTTACAAGTTTGTTTTCCTTGGTCATATTTTTTATGTTCACCTTTTCACCAATACCTATATCCATATCCTCTGCTTTCCTTCTCCTATCCTCATGTCCCTTCCCCTTTTCTTTCATTATTTTGTCTTTATCCTTTACCTCTGATGTAAAAGGATTTTCTATATTTATAAGAGATGCTATTTTGTCCCTAAACTGTCTAACGAAAAATAGGTTTGCCGCAGTTTTGCCTGTGGTCGAGTGAGGGGTACTATTGTACCATCGACCCAATGGAATCATGACCCACCATAAGCTTATTATCCTACAGACATTTAAATACAATTATGTCAACAATAAATTAGGTCGACAATAGCGTAAACATGTATTAAAAATGTCACACGTCTAGTCTTATTATTTTGACAGCTTCAAACGATTTGTCGTGGAAATGGGTCATGATTCAATTTTGTCGATAGTCCATGGATAAATACAACAATAAGTCTTCTTGCCAATTTAACTTTGGCTTGTGCGAAGACGTTTTAGAATGTCCCTGTTCTGCCGCTTAACTTCTCCGTTTTGTTGAGGGGCGTATGGAATTGTAAAATGTATTTTTATACCAAGTTCGAGACAAAATGACCTAAAATCTGCGCTGACAAATTGTTTCCCGTTGTCAGCGGTTATACTAGATGGTGTTCCTAATCAAGGAAAAAACTCTTTTAATATTTTCATAGTTTCAGCAGATGTTATTGTTTTCATAACCTTAATCTCTTTGTATCTACTGAAGTAATCAACTATTACAAATAAAAATTGCCCACTCGGTAGCGGACCTCGAAAATCAATTGCACCGTCAATCCAGGCACAAGGAATTCAAATTTCAACATATTAACCATGTAGTTGTGGTAAAGGCATTTAAGCAACTGATAATCAAGGCTACTAAAGATCTATGCCCCATAGATCTTTAGTAGCCTTGATTATGTCTACTAATGTGTGTAAATCGGTTATTGAGAAAATAGTCCCATGCTTAGCTTATTTTTTAATTTGTGTATAAATCAAGGAGTTTTGCCGGATCAAATGAAGCACATCAAAGTAATCCCACTATTTAAATCCGGAGATAGCAAAGACGCTAATAATTATAGGCTCGTGTCTGTTTTGCCGGTTTTCAGTAAGGTATTTGAAAAAATCATGTTTAACCAGATGCTTAGTAATTTTAACTGCAATCATATCTTATATGATGAACAGTATGGTTTCACCAGAGGACCAAGGCTTTCGATTTCGTGAGTCATGAAACACTTCTTTTAAAACTTGAGCATTACGGGCTCAGGAAATTAGCGCTTAGTTCAGTAAAATCCTATCTGAATGATCGACTGTAGCAGTTTCAAATTAATGGTGTAAATTCACTGGGCTTAAAGGTAAAAATGGGAGTACCGCAAGG
Organism: Athetis lepigone; assembly: GCA_033675125.1. NCBI lineage: Eukaryota > Metazoa > Arthropoda > Insecta > Lepidoptera > Noctuidae > Athetis > Athetis lepigone. Next base: position 8,673,824 of record CM066237.1, read on the forward strand.
ATCAATATTGGGTCCTTTCCTGTTTTTTTCAAACTATATAATGATTTACCAAGTTTGCTAAAAACCAACCTCAAATGGTGTTATTTGCTGATGACACTTCACTGATTTTTAAAGTGAATAGATGTGCACAACACCACGATGACGTAAATAACGCTATGTTTAGGGTTCATAACTGGTTTACTGTAAATAGTTTAGCACGAAATTAAAAAAACGAAATGCATAAGATTAACTTTACGGAATGTTAGAAGTACTGAACGTAATGTTGTATTGAATAAGGATGTACTAGAATTGCGGTGCTGTTAAGTTCAGCTGCTTTTGCTGTCAGAAAAATCCAGCAATTAACCGACGTAGATACCGCGGTCAAGTCTCTTTTAGCTATTTTCATAGCGTGATGTCTTGCGTTTATTATTATTATTATTATTTTATAGGTAATTCAAGTTCGCCCATTTATATTTATTTTCAGTACCAAACTTTGGTTTGTGTAATTTTAGAAGCAAATTTGAATACGATGCAGTTATTTATTACGATAGTTTACTGCATACACAAATAGACATGGCGGTTAGGAGCATTGTCATGCTCGCTCAAGAAGTCTCGCTGATGGTGGCGAGTGCGTTGGATCAATCGGTTCCCTTCAAAATGGTTGAGCTAAATGGTGCTGATGCCAGGCATCATGCGCGTGAACGGGCGCTGTCAGTTGAGATCGGTCATCTCTTAACTGCCATGACTTTTTTTTTTGTTTATTTTGTTACATACTTACATTGTTTTCACATGTAGAAGCAACAAAAATAATGTAACCAAGATTCTGTGAAACATGTTTTTTTTTTTTAGGTCCGTGGAGTTTCTTGCCTGTCCTTCTCCATAGAGATCTACGTTTTGATACAGGCATTAGCGTCACTTTTCTTTTCTGACTAACCGACCGACGCTTTGACAATTCATAAGTGCCTGTAAATGGTCTAAGTGAAATAAATGCTTTGAATTTTTAATATTGAATTTTGAATTTTGTTTGGATGTTAGTTTGTATTCGGAATTGGGGGTTTTCTCTTGCTTGCCCATGTTTTACATTTATTCCTGAAATGCCCGACAAACCTGCACTTCAAACATTGTTTGACTTTAGCTGGGCAAACATTACTCTACTCTGAATGTTGTGTGCTACCACATAATGAACATACTGTATTCTCTAAGGCCTTGGTTTTTGCTCGATTCTACTAATAGTGGCATTTTTGGATTCTTGATTATAGCCAGTAAGTTTGCGGTCCACTGCCTCTATAGCACTAGCTAGTGGTATACTTAATTTTGTCAAGAGTCAGAACGTCACCTAAGTGAAGTAAGGTAGCCTTTTTCTTCTCAGAATCGGTTGTATCTGACGCAAACAGGAAAATGTCTAGCCCTCGCTTCCACTTTTCCCAGCGCAAAACCACAGAAACAAGGTCGCCTTTGCATTCGAAGGTCTCGAGAGGTGGTATCTGGGCCTTTTTGGGGCGACCTGCGACAGAGGTTTATCGTTAGTACCACTGACATCATCAGTTACTACTAGTTTCAAAATTGTCTTTAGTACCACTGACATCATCAGTTACTACTAGTTTTAAAATTGTCTTTAGTACCACTGACATCATCAGTTACTACTAGTTTTAAAATTGTCTTTAGTACCACTGACATCATCAGTTACTACTAGTTTTAAAATTGTCTTCAGTACCACTGACATCATCAGTTACTACTAGTTTTAAAATTGTCTTTAGTACCACTGACATCATCAGTTACTACTAGTTTTAAAATTGTCTTTAGTACCACTGACATCATCAGTTACTACTAGTTTCAAAATTGTCTTTAGTACCACTGACATCATCAGTTACTACTAGTTTTAAAATTGTCTTTAGTACCACTGCATCATCAGTCACTAGTGTCTAATCATTACTTTGTTAACACCAACTGACCCAGTCAGTTTACTGTTGAGTATGTAGATGCACCTACTCATCAGCGAATTGCAATAATTTTAATATTCTTGATATTTAATCTTTGCCTTAATTATAATACGGCCATTAAAACAGACCGTGTTTTATTTTATTCCTTGTGACAACATACAGTTATAGTACATACTATACCTACATAGGTATTATTTATTGCACAAAGAGAATTTACAGTAATAAGTAATAAGTTACTGTGCCTTACAGTGCCATAAATGGAAAATAACACATAAAACAATAAACTCTAATTGTTATTATTATTATTTTTTTTTATTAAATTCTTACATAAATGTCGCATTTCTCAAAAATATACATAAAAGTAATTGTTTAGTTTTCTTGCAAAAGGGGAACTATTCCTGGCATCAATCAGTTCACGGATAAGTCGATAACTTCAACTTTTATTATTGTTATGGCAATCCACCGAATTTTCGGTGATTTCTGCTAATGTCCAGTTTGAAAATAATATTTCAGTTTAAATGACAATTGTACGGTTATTAAATTATAGTATGGAGATCATACACGTGTTCTTATAACCAAGAACACGAGATGACTCCAAGTCGGTAACATCACAACCTCAATAATTCTCGTTAGTACCAATTGACATTGTCAATTTACTACTTGTAAATAAATGCATATTTAAGCCTTGTCTTTCTTTGATATACATAATAGTAATAACTGTTATTATTATTTCACTTGTTTTGGCTCATCGAAAATCACGACTGTAAATATATTGTTTGTATTATTGTTTGCTTAGTACCAGTCTTTTAGACTTACTACTCGGTGAAGAGAGAACTCGCCCAGTGCAATAACTAGTATCAAAATATCACTAGATGAAGCATTCACGTGCCTACCGGTCTATTGCTGTGCATAGTATGTGCGTTGGTACCTACCCACACCGTGATATGTTATTGACGTGGGATAATAAGGTTATACAAAAAGTGTGAAACGAGTTCCAATTATAATATTAAGGGAAACATATTCCTTACAGTTTGTTACTTAGTTATAATTTAGAATATCAGGTAGTGATCAATAAAATTTACCACTTACAAGTTTTGTAATGGAAGAAATCGATAGGCTAAGTTTGAAAACATTAAGTTATGAACTTCAAACCTCAAATCTCTTTATTCATGTAAACCACTTTCAGGTACTTATGAATAGTCTCACTCTAGTTAGTTGCACATAAATTCTTTATATAGGAATAAAGTATTCACTTACTTTAAAAACATACCTACATAAGATAATTATTTAGTATCGGTTTAATGCACGCACGTAGACACGAAAATTGATGTAGGTAATAACGTGTATAACGTGACCGATTTTAACATGTAATTACTTCAACGGATTATTAGATATAGGTTATTTGTAGCTTGCACACATTGTTTCTATCACAACAAACCGGTACCACGAAACACCACACACAGCGAAGCAACCATAGGCACTTATCAATTATTTTTGCAATATCTAGGTACACAGACTGCACTGAACTGTTCCGTCTCTCTTTTCCCTTTTTGTAAAAAATACACTCACCCAAAGACTCGTCGCCACGTGTGACGTCCACTGTCACTGGGGTAAGTGTTAGGGTGGTTTTAATTGAAACAACACTCAGTAATTTAGTGGTCGTGATCGCACGTCCGCACGGCACGGCTGACAGCTAGCAAGTGCCATCCCCACCCCGTGCGTCCGGCGTTCACGACTATATCTTTATTTATCTAATACGTCACAAATACTATCAAATATATACTTTTATTAAATATCCTGAGAAAATCCCAAATAATAAAATAACCATCACATCTTAAGCAACCGTGTTGATCAATACTCATTCATTCTCTGTATGAGAAAAGTCTTATTATTTTTGCATAATAACAATAAGACGCTGGTATTACGTTTTTATTATGAAATTTCTTTTTTTTTAATATGTAAAAAAATATGTAAAATAATAAAGACGCTGGTATTAATTACTCTTATTTTACATTCCAGACACTTATTACACACTTTACCACAAACGATATCAAAGTAGTCAATAAACCAAAATTACGTACACATTTAATATTAAACATCGCACTTAATATACAACTCGGTAATTTCAATTTATCATAATGAAACAGCGCTGAAATGTTCAGTACGATAGAAGCCTAGTTATTAAAATAATTCAGTTCAAAAGTAAAAAGTGGTCCAATTTAGCCGGATCTATCCGAAATAAGTAACGAGATCATTATGGGTACAGTTGGACATACGTAAGCTGGCCGCACAACGGACATACATTTGCATATCGGTAAGTATATGTTGCCAAAGGGAAATGCCCGTTCATGGCCACATTCGTTCCAGCAATTTAATAATTACAAACGAAAACCTAAATTAATAACAAAAATTTTGGTGTAACTTATTTCTTCGTATCACTCGGGAATTAAGTTTCTAGAAAAAAAAAACATTCAAACAATGCACCGATATCACATCCGGCTTGATCCGACATTGCTAAAGTATGGATGGACCCTTATTATATAAAACCTATTTACAGAAAAATCGTTAACCGAAACTAAATCTCTAAAAAAACTTTTTTGTGTTATATTTGTAGTTTTTTTTTTTATAAGAATACTATTTTGAGAAAAGTAACAGAAAATAACGATTTATCATCTAATAAAATCTGTCTATTAAACTGATTCAGCGTTAAAAGTTTTTCATTAAATATCGATTTTACGATGAATCGATTTTTTGGTTCTCATTCCTAGCCCTACGTCAAATATTGACATGACATTTCCCATTGACGTTTCGTTTGTGGTTGTGCGCGTGCGCTCGTCTATCGTGATTATTTCTGTTGTGTTTTCTGTTTGTTTAGTTTATTCGACGACATGTGAGCAGAAAAATGTATTTTCAACCGACTTCAAAAAAAGAAGGAGGTTCTCAACTCGACTGTATGTTTTTTTTTATGTTTGTTACTCGATTTCTCGAAGACGCCTGGACCGATTTCAAAAATTCTTTTTTTGTTTGAAAGGGTATGCTTGTCATTTGGTCCCATTGTCACCAGGTCAGGACCTGGTGGTGGAAACTCTGAGAAATTGAGGGCATCTCTAGAAAATTGTAGGCGAGCATCGGGTAAAAACTTAATATTAATGTGTATATCTGATAAAACTATAATACCTTGGAGGTTTAGGGCTGATCTGATGATGGAGACGACAGATAATCAAGGGAATTCCTCAACGGTACAACTTAGGTACCTCGTCTTTGGGCTCATTTTATTTGTGATGACAAGATCTTTACACCGAGATGGGTTATGACTGCCACTGCAAGCTCCGTGATACAGGTGCAGTACAGTTAAGGGAACTCCTTAATGGTTGATAGCAGCTACATAGTGTTTGGGCTTATTTTATTCGTATTGATAAGCCCTTTACACCGAGATTGATTATAATGCAGATTCGATAGTGAAGACAAAATACAATTTAAGGATATCCTAAATGGTTCGTAGCAGCTAACTCGTGTTCCAGCTTCATTGAAGTTAGTTTTACACTAAAATATTGGTTATGATTTGTCGTTTTGAATCGATAATTTATTATAGGTACAATGGGTATAAAAATGCATTCTTATTATAAAAGAAGTATTTATTGTATATTGTCTGCGTTGTTAAACGTTTGATGTTTTTACGCTTGGATGAAACTTGGTATGGACATTGGCAGACTGGATAGGTTCTTTAGTCAGACATTGGGACTTGATACTAAAAAGTCAAAAATAAAAAACTTTTTCCAAAAAAAAAATAACCGCCTTCAAAAACTAAACACTTAAAAATAACTAAAATTTCGGAAGTCGGTGGCTTCTCTTAAGCCAGTCAATTTGTGTTGCCACCGACTTCCAAAATTCTAGTTATTTTTAAGTGTTTAGTTTTTGAAGGCGGTTTTTTTTTTGAAAAAGTTTTGTATATATAATTATCAAGAATAATGAGATTGTTATAGAAACAATACGACAATACTGCTGTTATTGTATATCTGGTCGGAGGACAGTAGGCTGTTGTTTCCATCCATGTTATGACAATTGTGTAGTTCTTGGGCTGGGCGAGGTATCAGTCAAATATTAACCTTCTAGCCCAGTTTCTAGATGATGTTCTTGTCATTTATTTAAATGAAAACGAATAAAAAACCAAGAATTATCATGATTGCTTTATTTGAACATTGAACATATTCATACATGTTTTTATAAATCCCACCGAGTACTATGACAAAAATATTAATTGTTTTTTATTCTATGGTGTCATACCTAATGCCTATGATGAGTTTTATTCGTGGAAGCTATGTGGCCAAAATCCCTTAGTCAAATGGGCATTTCCCTTTGCAACGCGACATATTTATCGGTCCCGTATAAAAAAATGTATATAAATATAAAAATGTGTCCCCGTTCGCGGGCACGCTCATTCATCATCATCTCCCTAGCCTTTTCCCAACTATGTTGGAGTCGGCTTCCAATCTAACCGGATTCATCTGGATACCAGTGTTTTACATGAAGCGACTGCCTATCAGACCTCCACAACCCTTGGTTAGACTGGTCAGACTTTCTGGCTTCTGAATACCCGTAACGAGACTGTCAAAGTTCTACGAAGAAAAACCGAGACCAACGGCTTTACGTGCTTTCCGAGGCACGGGATGTCAGTGATGTCCAAGATAAACTTTAGAAAGTACACATGTATTGAAAAAGCCACATTGGTACTCGCGGGGCACGCTCACTGAGGACACATTTGTTGTGGGCGTATGCAGAACATTTGTAGCAAACAATTGTGCCGAGGTAAACGTCATTTAGAAAGTCTTTTGATTATTATGTACAAAGACTAAAAATATAATAACTAAATTATATAATATAATTATTCCAGTCTTAAGAAAAGACTGAAATCGCCAACCCTTTGTTGTATGAAAGACAACGAACTGCAATTGGAACATCGTAGGCTTGTATGTTCACAATTATTATATACTAGCTGCTGCCCGCGACGTCGTTTGCGTGAAGGCTTCAGCTCTGTCCCCGTAGGTGATAGCGTGATAATATATATATGTAGCTTATTATCATTATAATTATGTTGACCTCACCTCTTAGTAATATTCATGCAAAATTTTAAGTAGATCCATGCAGTCCTTTTAGAGATTAGCCCGGACATGCATACAGACAAACAAACAACAAAAGATATTTAACGTTCAAGCGATTTTTTTGTCAAAATAGTCTCCGCCCTCTATCAAAGTTAAACGACTGGTTCGAAAACAAATAATGATAGTAGTCCTTAAATTCAACCTTAAAAGAAAGCTATAGCGGCTCAGATGAAATCGTTGTTAAATTGTTAATGCGATGTGTTTCGTTATGGAACCCTATTCTATGCGTGGCCTGACACGCACTTGACCAATTTTTTCTACATTCCACGATATAAAAAAATATTAACGATTGTGAATTGTTACAAACTTCTCTGTAAACTACGTTTGTAGTTTTGCTCTCAGCAGCCAAAATATACAGAGAATCAGGACTCGTGACACGGGAGCAAGCGACGTACGCTGTCCGTGTGAGAAACAGCTCGTCCTGAGGTCGACACCCGCAGCCTTCAGAGTCTGCCCCTGCGACTTGTTGATAGTCATGGCGAAGCACACACTCACAGGGAACTGCACGCGTTTGAATTGGAAAGGGTTGTGGTGCGGTATGAGAGGAATACGTGGTAACAATGCATCGCCGACGCCACAACCCGTCAGAATTTCCGCTTCAATATATTCCTTTGCAGTGAGATGACTTTGAGCCGGGTCTCGAAACACAGCTTCGAAGGGGACAGGTTTCGAAGAAGCATGATCGGGACGGCCAACCTTCAGCTTGATGGTGCGCGCTGGAAGTCCACTTGCTGTAGAGAGTTCAGGAATTCTACGGGATAATGTTCGGCGTTATCGTCAACTACAGTGTTTATGGACGTATAAACTACTTCGTTTCCCTCAATTTCCTAGAGATCGCTTTCGCTGATCTTTCCTCTGATAGAGTGCCTTCGCCGAGACTTAGAGGAACATCTGAGAATTCTTGTGCACGTGGATTGCCACCGAGCTGAGCTCGCAAATTGATGGTCAAGCGCAGCCTATGAATTTGTTACCACAACGAAGATCGTTTCAACGAAGCATTCACTTCGTCGGCTCTAGACCCCCGTGTCACCACAGGGAGTGTTTGCCGGAAATCGCCACTGAACATAACTGTAACACCACCCATCAAGTGTTCATTCCTGCGGTTGTCCTGCAGGGTTCTGTTCACGGCCTCCACTGCTATGATATGAACTAACTACAAATTTACGGTTTTCGAAGTTTTTCCTTCATTTGTGCTACATGACCTTGCTTCTTGCTAAATTTCATGATTCTTGGTCAATGGGAAGTACCCCATAGGCTTTGAGTTTTGATTCCCTTGCAAATGTCTAAATATGCAATATAAATCGCCGTATCTTTTTGTTCCTTTGATTTAGAAACTTGATTTTTTCACTGCTTTGAGAGATAGCAGACCTGAGTATATGATATTAATTTCAGTTTGATAGCTCGACGCAATTCTGAGAAAAAAGGTCTTGACAGACGGACGGACGGACAACAAAATGATCCTATAAAGGTTCCGTTTTTACCTTATGAGGTACGGAACCCTAAAAAACAGCTAGTTTTACATCACCATTTTACATCATGATCATCATAATTAGGTATACAACGACATTAACATTTATATTACTTACAAAGCTATGGCTTTCATCACACAGATAAATACCGAACAAAAGTATTAACAGTCAATGTTTATTCAGTACTAAAAACATGAAATTGATGAAGAAATGAGACAAAAAAGTAGGTTCTCTGTTCGACCTGTGTGTATGGGTGTTTGGCTGAGCCGATTTTGATGCGATTTTCAATAAAGTGTTCGTTATATTCTAGGGAATATAACACTAATGGCTTTAACCGACTTCAAAAAAAGTAGGTTCTCTGTTTGGTCTTTGTTTGTTCTTCAAAAAAGTAGTTCGACCTGTTTGTATGCATGTTTCTCCGCCTTCATCGTGTGTAGGTTCTCCCAGCTTAAGGTATTTTATACATTGACATCAGCGATAGCTTTGATTTCCACATCAGCTGTTTCTAATCTTCGATCTTATAAACCAGGAAATGCCTATCAGACCGAACAACTTTTGCTAAGACGTCATTCTTATTTAATGTGTTATGGTGTAGATGGGTGCTTGGAGTTCTACATTAAATGTTCTAGATCTTCAATTTAACAGAGAGTGCTCATCAGGCTGAACAACTCTTGCTAAGACGTCATTCTTATATTATGTTAGGTATAGTGTACGTAGCTGGGCTCATGGAAGTCCACAACAGGTGTTCCAGATCTTCAATTTTTATACGTCAACAGAGAGTGCTCATCCAGCTGAACAACTCCTGCTAAGACGTCATACTTATATATGTTATAGTTTAGCTGGGCTCATGGAGTTCCACCTCAAGTGTTCCAGATCTTCAAATATATTCTCTTAACAGAAATTGCTTATCACGTGAAGCAATTCTTGCTATGTTACCATTTTTGTATCTCTTATAGTTTAGCTGGTCTGTTGCGGTCCTGCACCAGGGGTTCAAGTTTCCAGGATACGTTATAACTTAAATGTCGCCCATACTTAATACCTATACAACAAAAAAAATCATTGAAATCCGTTGAGTACTTCCGAAGATAGCTGCTGCCCGCGACGTCGTCAGCGTGAAGGCTCCAGCTCCTCCCCTGCACATGATAGCGTGATAATATGTAGCCTATGTTTTGACCCGACCTCTCAGTAATATCCATGCAAAATTTGAACTAAATCCATGCAGTACTTTTTGAGTTTATCCCGGACATACATACAGACAAACAGACAAACAGACAAAAATTCTAAAAACTATATTTTTGGCTTTGGTATCCATTGTAGATCACGCCCCAAGTATTCTTTTAAAAAAATATTCATTGTACAGTTTTGGATTTCCTACGATTTTATTATATGTATATAGATTTTTTTCTATTTTATTTTACAATGTAACAAAAACGTTTCTGAACCGGACAATACAAAAAAATGACTTACACATTCCATATTAAATTTCATTTTAAACTCGGGAATTTCAATTTATCACATTGAAATGTTCAGCACGACAGGAGCCTACATATTGAAATAATTCATTTTAAAAGTAACAAGTGGTCCAATTTCGTTGAATCTATCCGAAATACGTAACGATATCATTACTACAGTTGGACACTTCGTTCCTTTGGGGCTGTAGACACGCACATTTATCAAGATTTCACTTTTTTGTCCACTTGGCGACAGTTTTATGGTGGATTAAAGTAAGTTTGTGAAACATTTCTGGGCACTGTTTACTGTTAGGAGTCTTCATATTGTTTTCGTGTGTTTACTTCGTCTTTTTGCTCTCATTCTATTAGTGTTTGAACGCGCAACGCATTTTCGTCGTCCATGTCGTCTTGTCGACAGGTATGTTATCACTTACTGTTTTTTCCTTCATATGATTCTTCATGCTATTTGTTCACTTTCTTTCTAACTTCCTCCCTCCATCTTAGTTTCATGCGTTTTATCTTTTTTTTACTTCTTCTTTTTCTTTTTACATGCCGCCCATCAAGACATCCGACACTTTTTCGATCTTTCTGTAATTTTTTACATTGTTTTATTTCTGAAGAAAAACCACATACAAGATCAAAGATACCAAATTCTGAAAATAATACTTAGATCACGAAAATCGAAGGATCCTTAAAGCAAACAAAATAGACTTTTAGTTTCCTACATACGAGTAAACAAAATCCCTAACCCAGTACAATTCGACGTTATTTATTTCAAATTCACATACACATAGCACCGGCGACAATCCGCTACAAATCCAGTACATCACAAACAATGGTACCATCTACAATAGGCGCAAAGTGCCAATACGTTCGTACGAATGACTATGGAGCGTTGCCGAAAATATTGATTTTCAATTTACCGTATTCAGATTTCAGCTACCGAAATTTGATAAAAACTCGCCCGAATTCTCATGGCGTAGCATCTCTCCTGCTTTATATATTAAAGTATTTATTCATTACATTTTCGATCGTTTCGTTGACGTAAAGTCTGCCGGGATATGAAAATACCGATCAGAAATTATGCCTCTCATGTACGAAATAATTCGTGCACAGCGAAAATGGATATTTTATTATTGGTGCTAATAATAGAATTGCTTCGTTATTTCTATTCGCAATCGTTACAGATAGTTATGTATACTATGTATAGTTGATACTATAATATTCAAAGCTGCTAACAACGAGAAAAAATTAAAGGGGCTTTTGGATAAAACCTTTTTTAAGATTCCCATTTTTTCACTTATGATTGATTTTTAGATGGATTTTTAGGGTGGATTTTGGTAATAAGCCAAATAAAGCTTTCACGATTCCAATACCTAATATTAATAAATGGGTTAATATACGTCTGACACTTGTTTCGTCTGTCAGTGAAAGTCAAGTAACTAAACTCACGACCTAGAGGCATGTCTGCGAAAGATACTTGCGCGAATGACATTTTCGCGAAACACTACCGCGAATGTAAAGGTCATTGACATGCGTAATTGAGTATATTCTCTTAGGGCCGGATGAAAGTGTATAAATTGTTTGATCTGCTTTTCTGACTACTAGAAGCCAGCTATTGTTTATTTGACGGGCCTGTTGGTCTAGTGTTCAGTGACCCTGACTGCTAAGCCAGAGGTCGTGGGTTCGATTCCCACCCAGAACAAACTTTGTGTGATGAGCATGATTGTTTGTTCTGTGTCTGGGTGTTATTTATCTATAATATGTATGTATTTATAAATTATATAAGTATGTATATCAGTTATCTGGTTACCATAACACAAGCTCTGCTTAGCTTGGGATCAGATGACCGTGTGTGTGTGTGTGTGTGTGTGATTTACATTTTTACACGTTTTTTCTTCCAAGGGAGGGAAAGTCGATATGCAAACCAAAATGGATATATAACACCACTACTTACATTCATTGTTATAATTATGTCACTAGCATTCCCAACGACTTTGCCCGCGTGAATGTCGATACTTTTATTCCTTATTTTACCTCTTCACAGTTTAGATTTGGTTACCTACTGCTTACAAAGAACACACTTAGCAAGTTTCATGTCTTTAGGACCAGCAGTTTAGGTTGTGTTTGATATATCTACCGTCAGTCAATCAGATTATTTCCAGAAAAGACTCTTTAACATTTTTAAAAAATAAATAATAAAAGAGTAATGAAAGAGCAATGGAACGCAATATCCTAGGAGTTAAACTCGCAGATCGCATAAAAAAACTCGATGCTACGTTCCATAACTAAAATTGCGGATGTAGGGCACATGGCTGCCAAGCTCAAATGGAACTGGGCTGGTCACATCTGTCGCATGCCGGAGGAGCTCTGGGCAAAAGTAACCACACAGTGGATTTCACATAGCGGTAAACGGCAACGCGGCAGGCCCAGGCGGAGATGGCGGGACAAACTTGACAGTCACCTCAAGGATTGGCCCGAAACCGCTTTAGATAGAGATAAGTGGAAGGAGGAAGGGGAGGCCTTTGCCCTGCAGTGGGACATAGACGGCTCTTAATAATAATAATATAATATTCTCGCGTCAACAATATTATTTATCGCCTGTTCAACATAAAAAAAGTTATCAAGAATATAAAGCCATCATGTACAGAGATTATTCCTTCTGAGAATACAGATGCCTCTATTGTACTGAATAATATAAGAAATTGTTGTAATTCGTTGCTTTCGGGGTTTATAATACTCTGAGGGATCATTTTCTCGGATCTCGGATAAAAGCTGAAATAAATAGTCGAGTTCCGAATTTTGATGTGTGGTTTTATTTTCTTTTATTGGTGTGAAGCGTTTTTACATTACTTTTTTTTTTGGTTGATAAGTAGATTTTAGGTAAAACGTACCGTTTAAAAGGGATTTCATTTTAACTTTGCTTCCACGAAAGCGAAGTCGCGAGAAATAGTTATTAAGATAATAGGAATAAAATGATTGTTTTTCACATTATACTTCCTTTTTTACCACCCGAATAACAAAAAAAATGGAATTGAAGATGCACAGGGAACTGTGCTTTTTTTTTTGGTGAGTGGTTAATCATCCACACTATATTTCATTTAAATTAATTAAGTAATTTTTGTTGGAGATCCAAATAAATACAAATGGAAAATACATGTAATTTTTCCGTTAGTTAAATTAATATAAACCAAACAGTTTTTTACGATTAGAAAACCCTTACTAGTCGCTAACATACAAAGACGTCTTTAATAATTATTTTTTATCATGCAAAAGAGGTGTGATAGGCAGTCGCTTCACGTAAAACACTGGTATCCAGCAAAATCTGGTGAGGCTGGAAGCCGACCCCAACATGGAAAGGAAAAGACTAGGGAGATGACGATATATTTTTAATTTTTTTTTTTCGTTGACAGACTCATATTACGACCATATTAGTGCAAGCCGGAATTCATGACTTAAAAGATAGTCACGTTACTTGTATGTATGTATGTAAGTACCACTGTTTCTTCATCTTCAACTTCTAAGTTACTTATCAAAACAAGAAATAACCATTTTCTTACACGTGGTTTCCACGATACAAAATTCTCAAATCCATAGAAAGGACCAATATAAGGAAACGCTCAAAATACTTCAGTTACGTGTGACCAATACACATAAGCCTACAGGAAAAGTCACGAAATATATCGTGTGGCTTTCAACAACTTTTCTTAAGTATTTGTTTATTTTTACTACATGAGTAGACCTTTGAAGAGGTCTCTAGCACGCTCAAATGTTTTTCAACCGGCTTTTATAATGTTTTTTTTTTTATTGGATGGCAATCAAAGTTACTACATTCATAATGTTAAGAAGCTACCACTGCCTAATAGGCATCTGCAATACCAGAGGCCTCGTTGAAAACTTTTAATAACAAAATATATATCTTCAGCCAACTCACACACGTGATCTCGGGACCATCTGATCCTAAGCTAAGCAGAGCTTGTGTTATCGTAACCAGATAACTAATTTACTTACTTTTATAATTTATAAATACATACATAATTATCATTACATAGTATAAAACAAAGTCGCAGTCGCTGTCCGTCTCTATATATGCTTAAATCTTTAAAACTACGGAACGGATTTAGATACGGTTTTTTTTAATAGAAAGAGTGATTTACGAGGAAGGTTTTTATGTATAATCCATGCTTATTATAGTAGAGAAAAGCCGAGATTTTTAAAGATTTGTAACACCCGTGCGAAACTGGGGCGGTCGCTAGTTATAGATAAATTTCACCCAGACACAGAACAAACAATCACGCTCATCACACAAAGTTTGTCCTGGGTAGGAATCGTACCCACGACCTCCGGCTTAGCAGTCAGGGCTACTAACCACTAGACCAACAGGCCGGTCAATGATAATCAACAACTTTTACTTTGGGAACAAACCTGAAATCGCGAAACAAAAATCAGCTGGTCAGTACATTTATGTTGGCCTAATGTACTGTACAGCTGATATTTTTACGTGATTTCGGCTTTGCTCCTATAATAACAATTGTTTGTTATCATGAGCACAATCACGTGTTTAAATATCGCACACTAATTCCCAGTCATCCTATATAATATCAAGATTGTACGTGTCTTATTTTAACCAGAATTTAATATCATCTTCCTAGCCCTTTCCCAACTATGTTGGGGTCGGCTTCCAGCCTAACCGGATTCAGCTGGATACAAATGATTTACGTGAAGCGACTGCCTATCAGATCTCCACAACCCAGTAAATGGGCGACACGATACCTCCTGGTTAAGGCTGGTCAGACTTTTCTGGCTCCTGACTACCCGTAACGACTGTCAAAGTTCTACGAATGACAACCGGGACCAACGGCTTTACGTGCTTTCCGAGGCACGGGATGTCAGTGATGTCCAAGATAAACTTTTAGAAAGTACATATGAATTGAAAAAGTCACATTGGTACTTGCCCGGATTCGAACCCACAACCTCTTACACGAGAGGCGGGCGCCTTATTCACTGGGTCATCACGACACACTAATATAATACTCACTTATTTAATCAATAATTTCATATTCCCGCAACCCACCAAAGTTGTAATTTCTCCTAAACTCAAGTATTTCAATAAACCATAAACTGAAAATATACGAAACATTTGCAATTTAAGCTCAGCGTATAAAATAAAGTATGTCAATGTTTTTATTTTTGTTTGTTCGAAGAAAATACGATAGAACTCGATAGATAAAGAAGCGAAGTATCTGACATGGTATTTTTAGCTTAAAGCATATTTTTTTGTAGTAATTTAATTTTGTTAGTACGTAAGTAACCAGGCCGGCCTTCTTTTAAAACAAAGCCTTTTTTTAAGTCTCAATTTTTATCTATTCTTAAAATCCAGTAGATTTTTGTTTGGTCGTCAAACTGACCCAGATTCCCTACGTTAGGGTAGGGAATCTGTTGCAGTTTAAAAAAAAAGAAAACTTTTAACCTTTTGACGACTAAGCGACAGCCGGCTGTCAGGCTGCTATTGTCTTTCTATTGTGTCTCGAATCACATGCGTTCGAAGGTTTAAAACAATACTATGAATGTTGATGATTGAAATAAAGTTCTTTACTTATATGACAGTTAAACCAACAACGAACAAAACAACTGTCAAGAAGAAAGAACAACGGTGTTCGTGGGCAAGTTGGACTCTCTCTTGGTTTTTTTCTGGACAATATCTATTTGAATAAGTTTTTTGTCATAACACGTTTACTAAAAAGTACCTTATTACTGTCTCTCTACAGGACACAAGCCCATTCACACGTAGAGAAAGAACGAACCCTAATAGCGACGCTTGCTCAAGGCGGATTGGGCAATATAACACATTATTACTTAGTATTTAAGTATGTTCTTTGACTCAAAGGCTAACAAGTTTATTTTTCAAAAGAAACAACTTCAAACGTAAACAATAAAACTTTAAGGCGATTCTACGAATGTTCTAAAAACATTTTTATTGAGAACAAAGAATCTTTAAACCTATTTTTAGGGTTTCGTACTCAAAAGGTCCAGTAAGAGGCCACACTAGTAACCCATTTGTCTACTTTGTGCTAGTAAACTTCTATGCCCTTACTAATAATCACTGTGTAAAGTTATGCAATGAATAAAGCCTGTGTAACCATACATTTTTTGTCGTATAAACCTGTCATAACTTTATGCAGCGTTTATTAGTAAGGCGCCTAGTGTTCATGTATACGTCAGCAAAACTTCTGAAGCTAGAATCATGAATTTTGTATTTGGTTTTTTATGACGTAAGGGCGTGCTAAGAGGCAATATTTAGAAATTTAACTCCTAAGAGGGTTTCGGAATGAAAGTTTGTATGAGAATCTAATTTTGAAACCCCGGGAAATAGTAAAGTCTGAAATCACCAAATTGCCGTGATGGTAAATGCTTCTGCCTACTTTTTTCGAGAAAATATTTAAGCCTAGCAATGGGACGAAAATAGGCCGGTATTATAATAATTACTTATATCAACAAATGAACACGAAATTTTAACTTAATGTTACGGATTTTTTAACATTTAGGGTGATTTTTCAATCATCAGTTAACTTCTATCTGAGAAATAAATATGGCAGTTTTACATATTTTCTATACAAAAGTTGTCAAAACGTCAAACATACTCTTCAAATAAAAGTTTTTTTTTTATGGCTTTGCTTTGCTTTGCATTTAGCCAATATAATAGATAAAAGTTATCTGGCGATTAAAAAATCGGCCCTAAATCTATCAAATCAAAATCATGATAACATTTAAAAGTATATCAACAATAAGAACAGCTGTTCTGTTTTCAAAACCATTCCGTTCCAGCTGCACTGAACTATAACACAATAGCTGCCAACTTTCGAAAGTGTTCAATAACATTATTGGCTAAGTTTGTCGGAAGCGACCCACATGGCGAAATGTTTGCTGCAAATGACTGCGGTTATGTGGCGGCGTGACTGTGGCGGTGGCGCTGCTGTGGCTCGGGCAGATACCGTGTTTTCGTTTTGAAGATAGGCAGTTTCTAATTTTATATTTAGAAGGTCTGTGTTTGGAATGTGGTTTGAATTCTTTTTTTAAATGTTTATCTGTATAGTTTTATGGTATATTGGATTTTCGTTAATGTGTAAGGAGTTTTGATATTTGTTTATGAGAAACCTCTAAAAGCAACCAGAAGTGTTGCGTTTGTATACACACTTGTGTACTAAGACGTCTGTTGTATACTTTACAGGTTCTTCATTGACATCAGTCGCATATTTTGGTGAATAAAATAGGTTTTGCCCCATCTAAATTGAACAAGGGTTTAGCAGTAAAAATGTAGGAAACAAACGAATACACTTCGTATAGAGTAATTTGAAATACTGAAAGAGGTCCCAAGATATCCATACTAATATTATAAATGGGAAAGTGTGTTTGTCTGTCTGTCTGTCTGTATGTTTGTCTTTATTTCACGGCAAAACGGAGCGACGAATTGACGTGATTTTTTAAGTGGAGATAGTTGAAGGGATGGAGAGTAACATAGGCTACTTTTTGTGGCAAAAGCTAGTTAAGTTATAAGTTTGTTATATGACTTTTAATAAAAAATAGAATACATACTTATATGGTTGTCCGAGACAAAAATACCGAAATCGTATAAAGCTGCTTTTTATTGTTATTAAAAAAATGATAACGTATTATTCTGCTCTTAGATAATGTAATCCATACTAATATTATAAATGCGAAAGTAACTCTGCATGTCTGTCTTTCTATCTGTCTGTCTGTCTCTTCTTCACGCTTAAACTACTGAACCGATTTGAATGAAATTTGGTACAGATATAGTCTGGGACCCGAGAAAGGACATAGGATAGTTTTCATCAACGGCAACTATTATTTCACGCGGACGAAGTTGCGGGCAAAAACTAGTCTGTCTATAAGCTTTCTACATGTTAATATAAAATAAAATAAAACAATGTTAGTATGGCTTAATAAAATTAAGTTTTTGTTTATATTGCCTAGAAGTAATTTATTCAACTAACAATGTCTGCCAAAGTATTTTTTTATTCAATAATGTCTTCCAAAGTATTTTAACGTTGTTCTAAAAATAACACTTTTATTGTTTTTTACAAAGTCATTCGCCCGTTTAATTAGATTTAGAATTACATTACTTTATTATTACTTCTACTTGGATATTTATAATTTAAGCACCCACTTACACAGATACTTTGCTGACGTAATTTTGGTATATTAATACGATATTCACTTGAAATCTCATGAATAACTTTGTCTAATAGTAGAAACTGAAAATTCGTTCAGAACTTTTTATGTTAATCACGTACAGACCGATAGACACACGCAAAGGGGCTTTTATATTATAACTAGTTGCTTCCCGCGGTTTTACCCGCGTTAAAAATGTTAAGGGTAAAGAACCATTATCATTTAGGGGTACCTATGAAAAATAGATAGTAGCCGATTCTCAGACCTACTGAATATGCATATAAAATTTGGTAAAAATCGGTAAAGCCGTTTTGGAGGAGTAAGGTAACCAACATTGTGACACGAGAATTTTATAAATAAGATATTTACACTAATATTTTCAAGCTGCATGCGTGTGTAACCACGGATGGCAGCAGAGAAGCTTTTTGTTGGTCGTTAAAACAAAGTTAAAACTCCTGAAACTAAAAATATGAAACTATCTCTACAGTTTTATATTTCTAGTTACAGGAGACACTAAACAATTTTTGAAAATTCATTCCCAAGCGAGATAAATGATGAAACAAAAATAGGCAGGCGAAGCCGCTGAGAACAGTAGTATAATATTAGGTGTAACAGTATTTGCTTAAATAAATGGACCCACGACAATGTCTTAAACATGTCTTCTATCTTTGACTTTATTACTTTTCTAGAGTAAGCCCCTAGACACCAGGTATCAAATACCGTCCTATATGAACAACTGAAGCTCATTTTACACTACGCTATAATATATAGGATATCTATAACGCATAGGACGACAATACTGCTCATTATACATTTACTAGAACATCACACTTTGATATATTATGTTATACGAAATGTTTGGTGAGCGATATTGTGCTATGAACAATATGACATTAGGTCATTTCACGGACGTGCCATTTGGAGGGAAAGTACCTTAAATATTTTAGATAGAGCATTTTACTGAAAGAAGACATTATTTGAATTTCAAAAACAATTCAAACTGCATTTCATAGATATATAAATAATCAATCAATCATTTATTATTTGTAAAACATAGGTAACAAAAAATACATAATTACATGCTTTAACCGGGAATCGAATCCGTTACACGAGAAAAATAATCACACTGTAGTTTTATCATACTAATCGAAAGGCTGCATCATAAGGATTATTTTGAAATTAAAATAATGTCTTCTTTCAGTAAAATGTTCTATATAAAATATTTAAGGAACTTTCTCACCATGAGGTATGTCCGTGGGCCGCCCTGTATACGAGAACAAGACTGAAATGGACTTTCCTCATGAAACTAGCCGACACTTTAGTATAACTTTGACAAAAAGGTCCTTTATTACTGACGGGTCGATAATATCGAAGGCTTTATATTTGTACTCACATGTGATTATATCTTAATCACAGACTCAATGTTACGAGAGTATTGAGTACATGAAACGTGACACAGAAATCTCGACAGCTCATAGCTTTGATATTTCACCGCTACCGCAATAGAATACAAATTGCGTTACAATTTGACCTAAATCACATGTGGTGAAATCCCAACCATTGTTATTATCGACCCAACTATATTACCACCTCTGTGAGGTGCTTCCTTTATTATAATTGCTGCAAAAGAGTTTGGCTAAAGAATTGCTCACTAGAACTATCTGACTAAATAATTAATGGTTTTTAAGAATGTCCAGTAAATTTGAAAAAATAACCAGCCTTATAAGCATACCTTTGGAACGTGATACTTGGAAAAGGACCGGGGTAGCGGAATGTTTATAATAGTTACCGTGACCCTGGAACATAAAGGGCAATCGAAGGAACATGAGTGGGTTTTAGTCAGTAAGAGTCTGACACGCCCTCCCGCCGCACCCAGGACGGGAGCAGTCATTGGATGATTTCCCACTCACCAAAAAAAAAAAATCTGGAAAAGGAGGAATTTAAAAAGTACCATCAAATTCCAAATATTTATCTTGTATTTTAGCTTACAATAAAGGTAAAGGCCTCTTTTCAAACAAACACTGATCAAGTCGTATTGGCGATTTATTGTTATTAGTATTTTACACCATCATCAATTAACGTATTTTTTATGAGCTGTCAAAACGCGATTCTCCCATAGTTTTTGTATGCAATATCACCTTATGACGTCACTAAGTTAACAACTCAATTGTCCAAATATTTATTTACAATACATGTAAAAATCCAATTTTACAGTAAATTTTAAATAAACCAGTTTTTTGGCTTGAATTGGAAGAGATTTTATAGAAATTATGTCGTACATTTATTGGTTTGTGCTGTAAAATAACCCATTTCAAAATTTTACCACTAGGCTACCAAGCCAATACTATCAATAAATCAAAGGAGCTGGCTAGTGGCTGCTAATATATCGCCGGCAGTGTTTACTTAAAATGTACGAGCAAGTATTACTACAGTATTTTAACATTGCTTCAAGTACTCATATTTATGACGCTCCAACACTGGCCATATTTTCCATGTTGATGCTGTAATACTTAGCAATATTTTCAGCGATTCCCGGCAGCATGTATTTCTGCAACGCTTTATACGAGTATTATAGATCATATCGATATGCTATACTTTTCGGTGTTCCTCCTAATAATGTTCAAAGTTCAATGCTCAAAAGCAGCAATGTAAATATTGCCGAGCCATACTTTAAAATGTTGCAGCTCAATTTCACAGTATGAAAATGATGATATTTTTAAAACTTTCGAGCTTTTATTCCAATTCTGACCAGTTTTTGCCAATATTGCTTTTAAAATGCAGTCGACGTTTTATTTTATAAATAATTACTACATCAAAACAGTTTTTTATGGTACGACTACACACGAGAATTCCAAGTTCTTTCCAAACAATAAAGTTCGTCCTAATACTAGGTATAACAGATCGCCATCGAATTTGTTTCAATACCTTTTCCCGTCCCCAGAGCTCAGATGAATGTGGTCCATTCGTTTCGCTCTGTCGTTGGTCAGTGCTAATCTTGTCTACGGTTGTACGTAGTGATATAGTGGGAACTAGTCTTATAGAACTGGTGTTTTTTGGTTTTCGTCTTTTTTTGTCATGTTGATATGTTATCTCAACTGGTTTACTTAACTATGCTTTTATTTTAAGCCTGAAAGTGGTTTATGAAGCGAAAGCCACTCCGTGATAATATTTCTGTAGAGATACTGTGTGTATAGGGATATCAAAGTTATGAGAAAAATTACATTATAAAGATACACACATTTTTTAAACAAGTGTGTCTGATTGAGTGCTACTTTATTATTACGTTTTGCTGCTAGACAATGTTACTTGACACCGCAATTAAACTGTTTATTTTAATATCTACCAATTTATTATTATTTTTATGTCACTAAATGGCAAACAAGATGGCGTATATAAAGTTTAGTGGTAAACTAAGGTAATAAGTTTATTATCACATAAACTTAGTAACTGCCATCTCTGGCATCTGCAATACCAGAGCTTTTGCAAAACCGTAACCTGGGGTGGCATATTCGCAGATGATATAATACTTGTAATTACACGCGCACCCAGTAATCCGAAACACAGCAACACTGTTTTACAGTAAACATAGGTAACGGCTAACACGTGCAACCCTGTTAGTTTGCGAAGTGTACCCTAGGTGGCGCATGTGTCTGTGTCCAATATACTAGTTTTGCCGTATAGTCTTTTATTGTAGTTTATAGCTTTACTTAACTAAAAATACACTAGGGCCCTTTAAAGTATTATAGACGAGAAGAAAGTGATCTCCTTTTGTATCAATTTTGGTGTTACTTTTATCCGAGAAATCTTTTCGTCTTTTTACAGCAATGGTTATATAATTGTTTAGTTGTCTTTTCCGCTGGTGTGCCAAAATGACTATTTTATTTATTCGACAGTCAATTAAATGGATTTTTTTATTTTAGATATTCCAGTGGTGTCAAAGCTAAAGTTAAGGCTCTGCGGTTGTGCATTTCGACCGCCCTCGCACTAAATAAAATCTGTTTATCGCAGCAGAATTAAAAATCGACCTATGAGTTTGTTTCCAATGTTTCGTCTCAGAGTACCCGTTAGGAAGTGCCAGCATAAAACAATATTGACTTTAAAGTGTTATGTTTTAATTTACAAATGAATTATAATTTTTAAGAGTTATCCGACGAGTAAATCCATAGAATCTAAAGTCGAGAAAATAGCCGAAAAGCAAGAAGTGTTTCGAATAAGCAATATTCTATCACCTGCGTATAACTGTCAAATTTCGGTAGTGCGATAGAGACGGAAAATATATAGTCATACATGCCACTAACGTATTTATCTCAGCCTACGCAGTCAGTTAACTGTAAGCCTTGAGCAACAATAACAGAATTGAAATTCCAATGTAATGTAATCCTTAATCAATTCGATGGTAATAGTGACAGCTGCAGTTGAATTTGATAAAGCTTAAATATCCCAAGTTTACTAGTTGCTGAAACATTTGGCTCAGCGATTACCATAAATAAACTTTTGATGACACTTCTAAGTTCATGGAATTAATTGAAGTTTCTTCAATAAATAACACTGGAATTAGTGAAACAATACTGATAAACACAAGTATTAGTTTAAAGGGATTAGTCTTTAGTGAGTAATATTAAGTTTTTGAATAAAGCCGTCTGTTTATTGGATAAGTTGGAATTTTGGAAAGTAATAAATTATGACTTTCAAGCGTGACTTAGTTGATGCGAAATTGTTTTGTTATTTAAGATTGTGTTAAAAGTTTTTGGTATTTTTTAATATACAAGATATAACCATATTAAACATTATGGCGGCAAGGTCATAGTTATACAAAAGATTAGACGAATTAAAAATACCGGCCAAAAACAAGGAGAACTCATAGCGAGGGAACTCTGGTACTAGAAAAATAAATAATTTTTACTATGATTTTTTAATCCCTATTACTAGTTTCTTGCTCGGAAATAAAGTTGAATAAAAATCAAAAGTCACGCCGTCTGACACAAAATGAAGATACCCACGCCCTTTACAAAAATATGTATAGTAGTATTAAGAGTTAAGTTAACAATAGGTTTATAGACAACTTAACAAATAAAGGGTTGTGGGCTTAAACCCACAAGCTCTAGGCGCTAGTACCAATGGGATTTTTTCTTGTCTAAGTACTTTCTAAAGTTTATCTTAAGCGCGCTCTACACTCGCGACGCGAAAGGCCGCGAAAGCCGCGTAACGTATGTGAAGATGGTTTCGCGTGTTCACGTTTACGCTTCGCGCCGTTCTCCGTTACTTGTCGGTTTAAACGCAAAGTGTACGGCGCGAATCGCGGCGTAAATTCACAGCATGAATCGCGAGCGAGTGTAGAGCGCACGTAAGACACCACAGATACAGTGAAGGAAAACATCGTGAGGATCACTTGTTGAAAGCCTTTACAATTAAAAGTCAAATTATATTACCAAAAACAAATAATCGCTTACAATTTATACCCGGTTCTAAAACCGGGTATACATTGTAGCCACATAATTAAATTCTTTGTTTGCTAGGCTACGAACTTTTACTGTGCCATGTGTAATAATGGAAAATTTTACATAAAAGTAATATGTAGAGTAATAGGTAAATGTTTGTTTAAATTAATGTACTCGCAATAAAAATGCCAAAGGATAGAAAATGTACATACATTTAATGAAATGAGACATTGATAGAAAAATAAATACTTAACTAAATAATAACTAAATATCGGTGTGCTATTATTTAGCTTAGTAAGCCGTCGATACAGAAATTTCATTATCTATACTAATATTATAAAGAGGTAGTTTATTATTTATTTGTAGGAGGCAATCTCTGGAACTACTGGTTGATTTTGAAAATTATTTTTGTTGGACAGCCTATTTATTTAGGAATGCTAAAAACGCTACAATCTACGGGAACGTAAATCTAAGGGAACAAAAGGACTGTAGCTAATTCATTAAAGTTTGAAAAAAATACTTTTTGTACTTTTTGTGCAAAATAAATAAATTAGGTTTTATTGAAATTTATTTTGTACTGTGAGAATGCAAAGCATATCTTTAACCACTTTGTGTTTAAATTACAGTTCTTTTAGTATTGACAGACAGTGTGAAAGGCAGACAAACTGACAGAACAAATAATTGCTTATTGATCCGTTTAACAACAACATATAACACACACGCCCGACAAAAACCATAAAAAAATAGCACTGAATTCCTTTACAAAATATCCGAACGTCTAGAAATTCCAACAAATACTCAGCTCGCAAAACAATTACACTTAAAAGCTAGCAGTCCTCCATTTCGCGAAACAACCGACATTTTGTGTAACTTCCGACATTTTTCGTGAAACAACCGACGTAACTTGCAGTGCCAGTAACCCGTTATTGGCTAAACCGACTTTACCGCAGCATGCAACGAGATTATCGAAGTTTACCGAACTTTGCCGAAGTGCACGCGATTAGAATGTAAAATGGTGTTAAGCTAATAGCTTGTTCATTAGTTGTACCTTATCTGTAATGAGTCATCACATCATCAATGTCATCGTCTCACTTACCTATATAACATGCATGTGGAATGTATAGGTTCAGTACAATAAGCCGTTAGTGCCGGTTGTCAAATTGTAGATCTATGGGGATGAGTAGTCAGATCGTAATCTGCCGTGATTCTTTAGTTTTTTTTATCTCCACAATTCAAGAACCGGGCAGGCAGTATAACCCATAAGCAGAATTGTGGAGTTCTGATGTGGTAGTCGCTTTGTTAAACATTGGTATGTAGTCTAGTTAAACTGGAACCCGACCTTACGGCCTAAACATATTTTGAAAAGGCTAAAGAGATGGTGTTCACACCTACGTTCGCTATCATGTAGAACAACAAGAGAACCCTCTGTTCCATTAACAACAGCAAAACATTTTATTCTATTCGGTTCACTGTAAAAAACAATAACAGTGATGAATGGGTTGAGAGTGACAGAAGTTTTTTAATCTGTTTGCCGTGGCTTTGTCGCGCGACAATTGTTGGAAATATTCTCGACAGCGTCCGCTTTAAAGTTATTAACAATCGACATTGATTACCTAGATTTTTTTTCTGTATTTATTTTGTGATGATTGCTGAATCGATTTGTGCTGAGTTTTAGATTCGTTCTATCGTTTATTGTAAGGTTAAGCTACATTTGAATATCGGCCTATTTTTTATGCTAGGCAAAAACTATTTCTTATACCGAGAGGGCACGAGTAAACATTACTTCGCTTGATCAAAGCAGATTGCCGCCTCTCGACTTAGCTAAAGGTATATCCTGGATTATATAATGGTGCCGATTCTCTTGTTCACAAACTAACGTAAATTTAAGTTAAGTGCATCTTTCTCTTTCATTTAATTAAGAAAAGGACAGAAGATAAAATATTAGTTAAGTCCTGTCAAATTTAGACACGCCATAGATAATTTAGACGCGTTTAAAAACATGGCGTCTAAATAAACGTCAATTTTCTTCCGGCGCTGTCAAATTTGACAGGATTAAACTAAATTGTATCTTCTGTCCTTTTCTTTAAGAAATGGAAAGAGAAAGATGCATTAGATGAAAATTAGTCTAGTTTGTGACCAAGGGAATCGGCACCATTATGTCTTTCTGCGATGTGTAAAATAAACAAGGAAATTACATACCAAAAAAGTTACATTGATACTTGTCCGTCTGGGCATCATTAAGATCACGTTGTATGAGGCATGATGACTCAAGGGGGTTCATAGGTATACGAACCCACTGGGAGCATCATGACATACCAAGGCTTATTTAAACTACGTCGTATAGTATCTACCCCTCAAACAACTTCTATAATCTCTAATTTAAAATATTACTAGCTGTCCCCCGCGGTTTTACCCGCGTTATATCAGATTTTTGGTTACAAAAAAAGAAGATAAAAGTATTCTATGTCCGTCCCCTGGTCATAAGCTACCTCCCCACCAATTTTCAGCCAAATCGGTTCTGCCGTTCTTGACTTATAAAATTATGTAAGTAACACTTCTTTTATATATATATAGATTATCATTTTGATTTCATTAATAAATACTAATACATAACAAATGAAATCAAAATAATTATTTTTTAATCTAAAACACAATTAAAAACAACAATAGTTACACACACACACACATAATATGAGAGTGTTGCACACACTAACAACCCGCTAACAAGGGACAAACATACATTCCTTTCGGTCAGCGGCGTGACATAAGCACATGCGAGACCCACACGATAGCACCAATTAGTAAACAGTATCTTAGCAGTAATTATTCACACCGTATCGCTACACTTCAGGGCGGTATGTTACAGAGTATAAATCAACAGTTGTGACAACTTATGGCGGTTTGTCGCATCCTGGTGTTATGGGGTGACATACAGATATAATATCGAATTAGGGAGTAGATAGATATAAAATTAACGTGATTTCATTGGAATCGATTGTAATCGTATGGTTTTTTTATTTTCAGTCCCATTTATATGGAACCACCGCCGTTTGATTTTTATTAAGATCTAACGTAGAGCTTAGAGACAATGAATATAAAAAATAAAAAACAATCAATAGGTACGTGTATTGTGATTTGACTAGGGAACACATTTTTTTTTCACAAATGATAATCACATTCAACGTGAAAAAAATAACTTTCATAACAGGATTCGGCGGAATTCGTTCTGCTCGTAGTTTTCCATGAAATAAAAAAGTCGTACACCAAACAAAAAAAATGTTTCAAAGCAATCAGAAATGACGACATTACGTCTTGTCAATGTCGTACCTATTAATTCCACACAATCGCAAACATCAACTGCACGCGACCATTACCTATAAAAGAAAGTTATTTCAAAATCTTGTGTCATCAAATTGTTTTCAAGGTATGGTTTATAGCTAGCAAGAATATGACCCTGACCGGTAATGGATTATGACATATGAGTAGGATAAATTTCAAATAAGAGAAATTTCTGAACTAAATTATACAAGTAGTAATAAATGCGATATTTATATCTTTCACCATTGGATCAACCTCGCTAAGAAAAGAAAATTAAATGAACCATTGGACGCATTTAAGTTATAAGCACAGACGAAAAAAAAATAAGTAAACATGACCGGCACGCACACATACACACAAGGTCTGACACCGCCGCGTGACAGTATCAGTGCCGCATAATCGCACACCTAACACACACACCAACAACTTCCATGCTTCAATCGCGATTAGAAAAGGATGTATAATTTTTTTAGGACCTTGGTTTAAATTCATTGTATTTTTTGTAAGGTCTTATACTTTCTTTTCTACACGTGAAAACACTATATGAAGTTTGTTCAAGTGTCTAAAAGTTTTTTCTTTAGTCCCGAAATATTCACTATTCCTTCAAAAAGATTAGTAGCCCAATAACTGCTCAATTAGTACCTACCGCTTTTAGTAAGATACTAATCCTCCGCTTCTGGTCAAACTCAGAACCGACCCCAATATAGTTGGTAAATCGTTGGTCGGACGCTAACGGGACGGAATAATTTATGATCTTGCGATATCCGATAATATCCCAGTGGCTAAGATAACTCAAATCATGTCATGTTTTTTTTTTATATTGGCGCAATTTTAATCAACTTGAAAGGCATTTTGGTACAGTCAGCATCAAAAGTTGATGAACACGTTGAGATTTTCAAAATCGCTGTACACCGTAAAATACCTAAATGGCTCAACATGACAAGCGCTAAAAATAAAAGATCGTCATAAGAGAGCATAAGTAGGTGTCCATGTTAAGCGATTTTAGGTATTTTACGGTGTATAGCGATTTTGAAAATCTAAATGTGTTCATCAACTTTTGATGCTGACCGTACATCGTTTACAAGTGCAAATCTTTAAATGTAAGCACCTATTCCAAAAGGTTTTGTTTTAATCTTAATTTATTTAGGTGCTTTGGTCTTCATAGACATGAAAGCCTCGCTTTATCTAAAATAAACATAACTGTCAACAACAATAACAAAAAAAAAAAGTAACGAAAAGGAGTCATTGATGTGAAATTATAATGTCCACAATAAACTTACTAGCTATAAATAAATAAATAAATAAATAAATATCCTGGGACATCTTACACACGGCTATCTGATCCCAAGCTAAGCAGAGCTTGTGTTATGGTAATCAGAGAACTGATATACATACTTATATAATTTTTAAATACATACATATTATAGATAAATAACACCCAGACACAGAACAAACAATTATGCTCATCATACAAAGTTTGTCCTGGGTGGGAATCGAACCCACGACCTCTGGCTTAGCAGTCAGGGTCACTGACCACTAAGCACCTAAGCGGCTAACTAGCTTCATAGGATGTTGGCTCTGCCAATATACTTAAAATACTCCTAAATCATATTTATTTATGTTAATTTTCTGCATCATATGCCTCCCTTCCCCTTTGATATTTAACACATTTTAGCAGGATGTGTTGCACTTTATCCACCCTATTACACACATCAAAATTTCGGAATTCAGACTTTAAAAAGTAATTTAGTATGGAGAAGAATAGACTAGGAACTGCAAACTTCCTTTTTTGTAGTAATTGTTTTTGTAATCATTGGAATAAGTACTAAAAAAATAGATAATGTTGACGATGTACACTAAAAAAATATCTATGTAATATCTTAATGAAAGATAGCTAGAGCTAGCCTTGTTACCTTTCCAGGAATGGTTCAGTGTTAAACAGAAATTTCTAATAGGAAAATCCAATTACTTCTCGTGTTTGGATTTTTCCATTAGAAGTTTTTTAGAAACAGACCGCCAGTTAAAAAGTTAGCGTATAGTTAGTGCATGTAAAGTCCTATGAATAATTAACACACATAATACATCTAAAATAGCATCACTTTGCAAATAACACAGACACAAATTAAAATTACCTAATGATTACACCCGCACAAGTAATTTATATGACGGCGTAAGCGACGGCTGAGCGATAGCGCCGTTGTCATTTGAGTTCGGTGGTACCGGGTTCATGATAAACTCGGGTAAATAATAGTTTTGGTACACAAAATCACAATTTATTGTTTATCACAAAATCACTTTAAATTAAATAATAGGTACTAACATACAACAACTCACTTAGTGGGCAAACCGACAGTTTCGTTCTGGAGAAGTGACTTGGTTGGAGTCTCGAGCAAAAGTGATCTCAGCACAATCCCCACTCTCCACAACGACTCTGTCCACGTGCCGCCATTAGAAAAACATCTGACGTCACGGCGTTTACCCCTACTACATTAGTCAAATCAGCAACTTGACGTTTAAAATTATCGCTTTCTCCGACACGGCCAACCTGACAAGTTACACGTCCTCGTGAGTACCTGTAACCAAACAAACAAACTTGGAGCAACAGTGTAAGCTCGGTCAACCTGACCACATCTTTGAGGAAACGCATAACTCGATAACAATTTTACAAAAACATTTGTCAATAACAAAAGGTTCCTCTAAGTCTCAATTATTAATCAATTAACTCAGCAACTAAATCAACTTCGATCACATACAACGCTCATGGCCCGGCTGCCACAGCAGCTAGTGACACTCATGCCACCCTTATCGTCATCACCTCATGTGATACGACCACACACATCATATAGAGTCTGCGACTCCCAGGTCATTACAAGACCAAAACAAAAATAGTCTCCATTGAGACCCAGGTCCCCGCCGTACCACCAGCTGCCCATCGCCCCCTGAACAACTCACAAGTGAGCTGCAGTTACGACTACAGACAAGTGCGTACAGTGCGACCAAATAGCCATGGTATGTGCCTACTACTCGGTGGAGGTACTTTCATCACCGTCCTCTACGATTAACTCATCAGGAACACTACTTAGAGGCATCTTTCGTATACGATCGTGAGCGTACTTGTAGGTTCTATTACCATTCAAAGATTTTAAAAGGTAACGATCACCGTCAAGTACGTCCACAACTTTAAACGGTCCCTTATATTTGGGGTCTAATTTAGTCTGATTCCGTTCTTCATTTTGAATTAAAAGCAAATCACCAACATCAAATTTGACTAACTTAGCTTTTCCTTTATCAAATCTAGACTTTTCATAATTTGCACATTTGTCAATATTTGTTACCGCTTGCTCTCTCGTCTCGTCAAGGTTAATCTCCGTTTCGGTATCGTCTAACGTTAAAAGATTTGGGGGTCTAGCTACGCGGCCTATCAAAAGTTCGAGAGGGCTTGCCTTTATGACACGATGAACAGAACAATTTAACGCAAGTTGGACGTCACCCAGCGCGTCCTGCCAAGATCGATCGGATGTTTCTACGGAAGTTAACATGCCTTTAAGCGTACTCATAATCCGTTCGACTTGCCCGTTGGCGCGGCTTGAGCCCGTCGCAATCAAGTGCAAATTTATACTGTGAGACTCACAAAAATCTTTAAAATCTTTGCTGGCAAAGCATCTACCTTCGTCAGCAATAATACGAGTCGGTGCGCCAAACAACGACACACTGGATTTTATTGCTTTAATTGCGCTGGCCGAGTCGATTCGCAGAGTGTGATACATAAGAACAAATTTAGTGAATGCATCGATTAAAAATATGACGTATTCTTTAGAATCGTTTTTACCACTAAGCTTGCCAGTGATATCAACATGAACTGTATGCCACGGAACACTAATTTTAGGGATCGGATGAAGTTCGGCCTGTACACGCCCGGAATGGGATTTAGACACTTTACAGGTATACATACAAAATTCAAAATTCAAAGCATTTATTTCACTTAGACCATTTACAGGTACTTATGAATTGTCAAAGAGTCTGTCGGTTAGTCAGATAAGAAAAGTGACGCTAATTGCCTGTTCCAAAACGTAGATCTCTATGGAGAAGAACAGGCAAGAAACTCCACGGACACTCTTTTAAAAAAAATCATGTTTTACAAAATCTTGGTTACATTTTCTTTTTGTTGCTTCTACATGTGAAAACAATGTGTATGTAACAAAAATAATAAACAAATACAAAATTAAAAAATAAAAAGTAAAAAGTCATGGCAGTTAAGAGATGACCCATCTCAACTGACAGCGCCCGTTCACGAGCATGACGCGTGGCATCAGCACCATTTAGCTCAACCATTTTGAAGGGAACCGAATGATCCAACGCACTCGCCACCATCAGCGAGACTTTTTAAGCGAGCATGACAATGCTCCTAACCGCCATGTCTATTTGTGTCAGTAGAGAACTATCGTAATAAATCACTGCATCGTACTCACATTTACAAAAATTCAAATATGCATCTAAATTACACAAACCAAAGTTTTGTACTGTAAATGAATAATATACATGGGTGAAATTTATTTAGTTACCTATAAATATAATAACAATAACGATTTTAAATAATCATGTCAAAAATTAAGGGAATAACAAACATTTTAATCTTCCAATGATTAAAATTTCTAATTTGGGAAATAATGCTTTTAAATTATATAAAACTAAAGTTTTAATCTAAAATACAAAAATAGGTATAACAGTATTAGTTATTTATGTCAATTTTGGGACCATTTAGCATATTTCTCTTCCAAACATCCCTAATTTGTGAGACTAGGTGGCTGTGGAGCAGGACCAGCACCCAACCATGCATTTTTATCTATAATATAATCCTCTAATTTATAGTAAGCTTGACTGCATAGTGTGCGCTTAATGCATGTTTTAAATTGTTTTTCATTTAATTGAAGAATATTGAGAGGTATTTTATTGTAGCATTTAACGCAATACCCCATAAAAGAAGTATGTACCTTGGACAATCTGAAACTTGGCTGGTCTAATTTGTTCCTGTTTCTTGTATTGAAATTATGCCTGTCACTTATTTTACTAAAGAGCTGAAGATTTTTACGGACATACATAATATTTTCATAAATGTATTGGCAGGGAACCGTCATGATGTTTATTTGTTTAAACAATTCCCTCAGTGATTCGCGTCTGCTGAGGTTATAGATAGCTCTGACAGCCCTCTTTTGCAGAATGAAGATAGAATCTATATCTGCAGCGCGTCCCCAAAGCAAAATACCGTAAGACATGATGCTATGAAAGTAACTAAAATACACCAGTCTCGCGGTATCTACGTCGGTTAATTGTCGGATTTTCCTGACTGCGAATGCAGCTGAACTTAACCGCCCTGCTAGAGATGTTATGTGAGGACCCCACTGCAGCTTAGAGTCAAGCGTGATCCCCAAGAAAACAGTTTTTTCGACGAATTCTAGCACATCCCTATTCAATACCACACTACATTCATTATTTCTAACATTTGGCAAAGTGAATCTTATACATTTGGTTTTCTTTTCATTTAATACTAAGTTGTTTACTGTAAACCAATTATGAACCTTAATCATGGCGTTATTTACCTCGTCAAGGTGTTGAGCACGTCGGTTCACTTTAAAAATCAGTGAAGTATCATCAGCAAATAACACCATTTGAGGTTGGCTTTCCAGTATACTCGGTAAATCATTTATATATACTAAAAATAGGAACGGACCCAATATTGATCCCTGTGGTACACCCATTTTTACCTTTAGACCAGAAGAATTTACACCGTTTATTTGAACTTGCTGCAATCTATCATTTAAATATGATTTTATAAAATTTAGAGCTATCTTACTGAGACCGTAATGCTCAAGTTTCAAAAGCAATGTTTCGTGATCGACGCAATCAAATGCTTTGGAGAGGTCGCAGAAAATGCCGATGGCATCCTGCGACTCTTCCCATGCTTTAAATATATGTTTAATTAAAGTAATCCCGGCGTCAGTTGTGCAACGTCCTTTGGTAAAACCATACTGCTTATTGTGTAAAATCTTGTTACAGTTGAAATGATTGAGCATTTGATTTAGCATCACTTTTTCAAACACCTTGCTCAAAACCGGCAAAACAGAAACAGGTCTATAATTATTGGTATCCTTACTATCCCCGGATTTGAAAAGCGGTATAACCTTGCTATGTTTCATTAAATCCGGGAAGACCCCTTGGTCTATACATAAATTAAATATAAAAGCTAAATAGGGCGAAATTGTCTCAATAATTGATTTGCAAACATTAGTAGACATGCCCCATAGATCTTCAGTAGACTTTATTTTTAGCTGTTTAAAAGCCTTTACAACGACCACAGGATTAATACGTTTAAAATTAAATTCCATTGGGCAGGCCGAAACATTCGTTCTAAGTAAATCAGCAGCAAGTGTAGGCGATGAATCTAAACTTTCAGTGGTTTTAATTGGAATATTGGTGAAAAATGTTGAAAATTCCTGAGCCACTTCACTATTTGTCCGTATGAGACCACGGGAAGTTTCTAATATATAATCTTTATTATGTTTTTTATTTCTATTCGTCTCATGATTGATAATGTTCCAAACGGTCTTAATTTTGTTTTCTGACGTTTTGACCTTGTTACTAATAAACAAAGCTTTGGCTGTTTTGCAAGTATTTTTGAAAATTCTCGAGTACTTAGTAACATACTTTTTAAAAGTATCCGTGTTAATATAAGGCTTAAGGCCATACAGCTCGAACAGTCTTTCTCTGCTTTTTCTAATGCCAGGAGTTGCCCAATCACTAAATAGAAATTTGGGGCAAATAGTTTTATCTTGTTTCTTAAAAATATTATTAAATTCTGTTTGGACAATAGAGAAAAAATTTTCATACAAAAAATTACCATCATTCATATTATAGTCCTGGGCGTTTAACTTGCTAACTAAAGTGTAATTAAATTTATTTAAATTACCTGGAGTAATCCGCCTTGTCTGTATCTGCACTTTTTGAAGTGGTATAATGGACTCAAAAGTAACGGATTGTCCACTGTGATCAGAAGGAAGGTAATTTACTATGGCTTTATCTAAATAGTCGCAGCAGCAAAAAACATTATCAATACAAGTGGCAGTAGTCGCAGTAATTCGTGTTGGTTCTAGAAATACATTGGACAAATTAAACGATTTAAAAAGACTAATTAATCGATTGGTATTAGAATTACTTTCTAGAATATTGATGTTGAAGTCACCACAGATTATAACTGCTTTATTATTAGTTGAAAGTTTAGTCAGAATGTCATCCATTATCGACTCAAACAAATTGTAGTTTTGATAATTAGGGGGTCTGTAAACGCACACTACAATATGCTTATCTAGCTCAACACAGGCCAACTCAATAATATGTTCAACT
Source organism: Athetis lepigone (assembly GCA_033675125.1). Lineage (NCBI taxonomy): Eukaryota > Metazoa > Arthropoda > Insecta > Lepidoptera > Noctuidae > Athetis > Athetis lepigone. The sequence continues at coordinate 8,708,166 of CM066237.1, forward strand.
GATAGTTCATCTATATCTTTGCGAGACTTAAATTTAATACAATTTTTTAATAATATTAATGCACCCCCACGCAGCAAAGATTTCCGGTTAAAACAGCTTCCCACAGAATAATTGTCATAATTAATTAACATTTCATAATCTTTCAGCCAATGTTCTGTAAAACATACAATATCAAACTTTGTTTTTTCTAAAAATAGTTCAATTTCTAATTGTTTGGAAGAGAATCCTTGAATATTTTGATGAAATAATTTCAAGGAATGCTGCTTGAATCCTTTTTTACAAGTTGGTAAATAAGTGCTAGAAGATACCTTGTGGTTGATTAAATTAACTATATTGTGACTGGTACCTTCTGTTGTCTTATTGACTAGTTTAAACAATTATTACTAGAACTTACCACCTTAACATTAGTATAATTACTAACTATGGTGGGTCTTAATATACAAGACTTAGACATACTACTTATGTCTGTGTTAAAATTAAAAGCTAATAGCCGAGCTATCTGACGTCTAAAACTAATAGGCAGATACACTGTACCCCTAGTCGATTTCAAGTGTTCAACAATATTGTTGGTGTCAAAAAATTCAAGTTTGTCACTATTGTGACTAACTAAAAAATGCATATAATCATTTAACATGTGAATTCTATTATTTTGCCTATTTGAAAGGTGCTCAAAATAAGGAAAAGCACACAATATAATTTTCTTGCAATTAATTTTCAATAATTTAGTAACATTCTCTGTAATATTATCATTTTGAACATTGAAACTATTTCCTACAAATACAGCGATAATGGAATTTGAATTATATACTTTCTCAGTTACTGATGCCATTATTTCTGTGTAAGTACTCCCAGACATACAATAATTTATAATAGAATGACTCAGGTTGTTATTTAATAAAGTTCCTAATCCTTTTCCAAAACTATCTGAAAACATAATGGGACAACAACAGACTTTATTTTCCGGTTGACAACCAGTCTGTACAACAGATGAACCTTGTACAAAGATAGAATTACACTCACTGGTACTACTGGACTGGTATGGGACGTCCAGTACTTCAAGACAGACAGCACTAGAATTTGATTCTATTTCATTTATGTTTGGACATTGAGAAATACTGAGTGGCACTGTCTCTATTGAGTCTACATTTGAGTTGCACAAATTCACTAACTCATTTGTGGCAAGAATATGTTCGTTTATTTGCTTCTTAGAGCTTACATACTTTGTATATAATGAGTGAAGCGACTCCTCAAGTACCTGAATTTCAGACTGTAATCTTTGAGTGTCAACCTCATATATGTTTGTACAATCTTCTAGTTTTATTTGAAAATTATTTAATTTATTTATTAGAAAAACACGTTCTTTCCTCAATTTAACATTATTAGAGAAGTGTTTTTGTTGTTTTTTAAACTTTTTACATTTATTAATAATTTTACTTAACTTTGCATACTTTTTGATTTTATTCTGGCTGACTTTATAGCTACTGTTATTGTATTTAATTAACGATTCTTCTGTAAGATCTATTGTTACTAAGGAATTGGGATGACAGTCAGTATGTAACAATTCATTAAATAAATGTTCAGTTTTCCTAACCTGAGCACATTCTTTTTCTTTTTGTAATTTATCTATCTGTACATTTGCATGAATTAATTCCTCTTCTAGGTCCCTAACTTTAGATAATGCCTCCTCATATAAGTCGCTACATTTGCTGAAACCATCAGTGACTAGCCGCAGTTTGTCCCGTTCATCAACAACAACCAAATATTGCTGATGAAGGTCCACCAGCTCCCGCTTCAGGCTTGAGTTCCTGTCAACTACTTTCTTAACCTCCTCCTCACACTCTTCACGTTCCTGTAAGAGTTGTTGACATTGGCTGCTGGACGCCTTTAGTTCTTGTAAGGCTGTTCTCAATTTAAGCTCCAAATCCTGAGCAGTTGCCTTGCGGGTCATCACTGGCATGGTTGCAGGGTTGAAAACTGAAATTAGAATGGGAGAAACAGTGAGAACTACTTAAACAGACCAAAGAAAGGAAAGGTGGAAAGAGAAATATAAGATGAGAAGGTTTACAATGATACTATGTGGATAAGAAATAAAGTAGGCTGCTGATAGGGACTCTAAATACAAACTTATCATTAAATATAAAGTTACTGTTAATGAATTTAATTGATTTAGAATTTACTTTTATTTATGTGGGTAGGGTGATTATATTTGAAAAAATATATATAAGATTAAGACTTTAGGGGCAAATTAGGGATAACTAAGGCTATTATAGCGTAGTTAGATGTATATTGTTTTGTAAATAGTAAAAACTAAACAGTTGATTTGACTCAATAACAGAAAATCTGTTTAAGTTTTCAGTATTAAAACAAAATGTTCTAGGCCTAGTGCAGAGCGTCAAGTCTGATGCTGGGTCTCAATGAGAGTGTGATACAGAGTATGAGTTATATTATTGTGTGTTTATTACTGCAATAAGTTAAAAAAGAAAACAATACTCCCCGGTTTAAAATCCTCTGGTCGATGACAGCTGATTCAATTTTAGGTTACCGGTAAAGTTTGGTAGCCAAACACTTGTTTTACTTTGTTTATTCACAGGAATACAATTGTACCGGTTATTTATGTTGATTATTACTTGTTACTATAAAAATTACACCTTAAATATACTTAATTAATAATTAAATCTAATTTTAAAATACGGATCGTAATTTTTACATGTCACTCGGGCAGTGTTGCCACTTTTTTTTTCCTCCATCCGACATCCGACATCCGTCGGTAAACTTACGAACATACTTAGCCATATGTTCGAACCAGTAGTGTTCGTATACCCTTTCGAGTGTCTTTTCCCATCCAAGGTGCATAAGCGACTCGTGTACATGGTTAATAACTGACCATCTAAAAGCACGTGGGACTATAGGGAGGCAGCGAGTACGATTGTTACGTTGTACTTTGCGATGCAATACACCTGCACGTAATTCATAAGTCTTGGCAACATCCGGTGGAAACTGATTCTCTTTAAGCTTGGTTACCAAAGATTGAATTTCTTGATCACGCAATTGTTCGGCTAATAACCAATTTTGTGATAAAGTAGCAATATCAACACGTTTCTGCTCGATTTTTTGTATACCGTTTTGCTCAGAAAGGATAGTCAATGGATTACGAGAAAGAAAATCGACATGTGCCATACGACGACCTTCGCGATAAAAGATTTGAAAATCGAATGCTTGAAGGAAAGCCCACCAACGATGAACACGTGGTGTAATATCAATTTTGTTTCTAGAAGCCTTCAATGAATTACAATCGGTAATAACTTCAAAGTATCTTCCTTGTAAATAGTGACGAAAGTGTTTTATTGCGTTTACTACGGCCAGAGTTTCCAACTCATATGAGTGGTATTTTGACTCTGCTTTCGAGGTGCGTTTACTATAGTACTCCACAACTAAAAGTTCATTATTAACTTTTTGAAAAAGAATAGCACCATACCCATCAGCACTTGCATCAGTATGCAATTCAATTGGGTGCCCAGGGTTAAAAATAATTAAGACCGGCTTTGTAGTTAAAATTGTAATAATTTGTTGTCTTATCTGCTCGTGTTCTAATTTCCAAATAAATTTCTTACTAGTAGTCAATAAAAACAGTGGGGACATAATTTGAGAGAAACCTTTAACAAATTTACGAAAGTACGAGGCAAGACCAATAAACTGTCTAAGCTGATGAATGTTGTCAGGGAGAGGTAATTTAGTTAGGGCCTCAATCTTTCTTGGATTCGGTCTCAGCTCGCCAGCTGTAATACCATAGCCTAAAAACTCTACGTGACGTTTCAAAAATGAACACTTCGAAATATTTAGTGAAAATCCGGCTTTAGTCAGTGCTTCTAAAACTTCGCGAAACCTATTGACACCTTCCTCCTCAGATACCGACGGTATCAGAATATCGTCAATGTACAGGACCACGTAAGAGAATGCCAAGTCACCAAGGGCATTTGACACTGCTCTTTGGAAAACACTCGGTGCGTTTCTAAGACCAAACGGCATAGCCAAATATTCAAAGTGCCCATCAGGTGTAATAAAGGCAGTACGTTCGATACTATCGGGATCCCGAATTGGTATTTGGTTAAAGCCACTTGCGCAGTCTAAACAGGAGTAAAAATTCGCGCCTGACAACCTAGCCACTTGATCTGCTATAAGAGGTAACGGAAACCGGTCAGGGACAGTATTAGAATTGAGTTCCCGATAATCTACTACCATACGATCAGAACCATCACGTTTCTTGACTAAAAGAATAGGACTTGCAAAAGGGGACTGACTAGGGCGGATGATATTAACGTCTAATAATTCTTTAACCTTAGATCGCACTATTAGCCTTTCGTCTGGGCTAAGCATGTATGGTCGGCGGTAGACAGTACGGTTAGGGTCTTGAAGCCTAATTTTTAGTTCACCAGAAGTTACACGAGCACGGGGTAACCCGTTTATAAAAGCATGGGAATATTCATTCAACAACGATATCAAAGGTTCTCTATTTTGCATATCGGCATCGACATCATTAAAACAAAGTAACTGATTATTTTCATAACTACAAACCGCTACGCATTTTTGTTTAGAAATAATTAAGGAAGAGCTAGTCATGTTAATAGTGAAACCTAGTTTTAAAATTTCGCGGCCAATCATCACACTATATTTCAAATAATTATCGGGTAGGACATGAAATAAAATCGGTAAACAATGACCATTAATCAAAACATCACAAAGAATTTGTTCGGTACAATCTACGTTAGCACAACCGATACCTTTTATACGGACTATCGAATAAAAATGTTGACCTTTGAAGCAATGGCTAACAGATTGTTTGACGAGAGAGCATTCGGCACCGGAATCAAAATAAAAATAGTACGACTCACCGGATTGTTCCAGTTGCCCGCAAACACCTGCTATTTCGCAGCTATCGACGCGTCGCTCCGCCGATGCGTTGGCAGCGCTGCCCGCCGAAGACGTCGCGCCACTCGCACTGCCGCGTTGACAGTTCGTAGAAAAGTGTCCCGTTTCTCCACAACGGAAACATGTTATTTTTCTGGAACCTGATGAAGTCGCCGCCGTTGTAGTTTTCTGGACGTTAGTTCCAGCAGGCTGCGTAAACTTCGAACGACAATTTATCGCCTTGTGTCCCGGTTTTCCACACTTATGGCACGTGAACATTGTGGAAGTTTGTGGCTTAAACGTTTTGCATCAGTAGCGCCATCACCGGTGCTGCGATCGAACTTCCGCTTCAAACTTGCACTCGCCTTGATTTCTTGCAGTAATTTGTTGCGTGACGATATTTCGCTAGTGAATGCCAAGCGATTAAGCCGAGAGTCGAACTGTGAGACATGAGCCAGCACATAAGACGTGGCTATTTCTTCATGGCTTCGATTCTTCCATCTAGCCAACACAGAAGTCATTAGGCGGCTGGCGTACGCTGCGAGACATTTGCCCTCCTTTGGCCGGCCGTTGTTGATGTTGACGAGCGAAGCAGCAAGAGTTTCAGTTGATGCATAACGCGCAAGGAATAAGTCGCGGAAATGCTGCCACGTCATGCCTGCATGCGAGATCTGCGACAGCCACGATGACGCATTACCTTTCAGGGCTTTACTCAGGGCTATGATAAGTGATGCACCCTCAAGTGGCCGTTCGTCGAGGCAAATATCAATAGTATCGCACCAAGCACGTGGATCGGCATCTGGCAGCTCTGGATTAATTTCTGGCAGCGTGATCTTAGGTGCCACTGCTGGTGTCCTGATGGCTTCGATCAGCTGCAACATGTTTTTCTGCTGCATCTCGAACATAGCACGCCAGTGGGAGTCGAGTCCAGATCCCACTTCTGATGACGGCGTAAGCGACGGCTGAGCGATAGCGCCGTTGTCATTTGAGTTCGGTGGTACCGGGTTCATGATAAACTCGGGTAAATAATAGTTTTGGTACACAAAATCACAATTTATTGTTTATCACAAAATCACTTTAAATTAAATAATAGGTACTAACATACAACAACTCACTTAGTGGGCAAACCGACAGTTTCGTTCTGGAGAAGTGACTTGGTTGGAGTCTCGAGCAAAAGTGATCTCAGCACAATCCCCACTCTCCACAACGACTCTGTCCACGTGCCGCCATTAGAAAAACATCTGACGTCACGGCGTTTACCCCTACTACATTAGTCAAATCAGCAACTTGACGTTTAAAATTATCGCTTTCTCCGACATATATATTATATTAGTACGAATATTTTCCTTTCACCCGCACACTATTTTTTTTAAACCTTTTTTTTTCCTTTTACTTTCGCCTTCTTGGCGTCCTTGAGTCACCTGGTTCCAGCAGAATACCAGCGTCAGGTATATGCTGAGCTTATACCTGACATATGCTGAGCTGGACACCCATTTGGTGCAAACCGGAGACACGCACTGCTTGGTCACTTCAAAACTGTAATATTGTTTTTTTTTCTTTTCTCTTCTTGTTTATTTCTTGTGTTTTGCACCAAATAAATGTTTTATCTATCTATCTATCTATCTATCTATCTATGTCAGATGACTCCTTCGCAAGAAAGAGATGGAGAATAACTGAAGCAAAGTACGCTCTAAGTGACGTTTGTTTTTCTCGGCTTAAATATTTTTTGATTATTATGACAGAAATTAATATAATTTTTAAAATTTGTAATCAACTCTTTGTTCGTTATTAACTTTAACTTTAAACTTTCCAAGTTAAATGCACGTATTTGGTTGCTCTAAAACTGTAAGTATACGGTCGTGATACCGGTAAACCTTCTATTCTCCCCAATATAAAAACAATTCAGGTACAACGCAGATCCCTCACTTTGTAAATGTTGCGAACATTCATAAATAATTCTTCGACAACGAGATAAATCTTATTTACTCAAATGTATGTGCATTTTTACATCCAGAGTGTTGGGAATACTTCAGAAGTGCCTTATGTTGAAAGATGTAGAAGATTATGGGTACTTTTCCTTTTTCCTAGAAATGCACAGACTACAGACAAACTACTTTCAGTTAGTAATCTGGGGATAGTGAAGCAGATCACGTAACTAAATCTTAACATCAAATAAAATATTGTAAAACCACTGCCACCGAAATTTTGAAGGTCTCAACTGCAGCAAACAAAATAGTTGATAATTTGTAAACTGTTAAACCAATGTTGGTGAAACATATCTAAGAACCATCGTTAGATAAACTACTTCAAATTCAAACCGCATCCAAAACAGTTCACCCGTTTAAGAACTACTGTGTCACAGACAGACACACACGTAACGGTCAAACTGACCGCTCTTGCTTACGTAGATGGTTAAAAAGATTATACCAATCCATTCCCTTTGAATTGGTAGTTCTGAAACTATCGATTTAATTGAAATAATTGTTTTTTTTTTCGCTTTCTTCTTTCTTTTTCTTTTGAACTCTGGAGTTTAGGCCTTTTTATCAGGACCATCTTCATAAGCCCAAGTCTCAGCTGGACATAGGCCTCCCACAAGGCGTATCACTTAACCCAAAACTGCCTATTACAGATAGTCATTTCATAGTGGCCTAGAGGCCTCCCACAATATGCTTGCCTAAATAGGGTCCCCACTAGTACACACGCCAATGAACGTCGGTTCGACAGATGTGACCAGCTTAACTCGAATCAGCGATTATGCAATCGGCAAACAAAGTGGTACTTCAGTTTGCTAATTCGAATGACTATGTCGTAACTTTGGTTCTTCAGCGGTTATCCGCTGAAGAACCAAAGTTAAATATTGTAAAACCACTGCCACCGAAATTTTGAAGGTCTCGACTAGGGTTGTAAACTGACGGTCACATACGATAAGTGACCGTCATTTATTAATAAATGACCGGTCAGATATATTAAATTAGTATTATTTACTTGGTGTAACTATTATTTTCGTAAAATATTGAATGTCAGGCTAATTCAAAACTTAATGAATGTGAAATAATACCTACTGACTTTCTAAACCAACATTTAGTGTTATAAATACAGGCTACACTTTATGGAAATTTAAAACAAACGCTGAAACTGACCGATTCACTTTTTTTTCACAGATTTAAAATATGACGTGTCTTTCTTTTCAATTTAGCCATACAACTATTCTAAAACTATTTGATTTCAAAACTATTTTATTAGGTACTAGCTATCGCCCGCGGCTTCGCCTGCGTGGATGTCGAACTTCTATCCACAATTTTAAACCTTTAAGGGTTGAATTTAAAAAAACCTTTCTTAGTGGCTATTTACTCTTCACAAAGAATAAACCCTCCAAGTTTCATGTCTGGTAGTCGTCTTACGACTCTCGACGCCTACGCCTGTGTCGCTGTCCGTGGCGTGAGGCTTGACGCTGCCTCACGCGCGCCGCCGCCTCCTTCGCCAGCATGACTGCTTCGGAGAAGGAGTCACGGCTTCCTATTCAGTCTCGCCCCGGAGCATGGCCTGAACCAGCGGCGGGCGCGAGAGGTCACCGCCGCCGATCGCCTCTGCAAGGTCACAGCGGTTGCCCGCCAATGCGGGGCACACCTCCACCGTATACTCCATCGAGACCTCCAGGCGGCCGTTGCAGTAGTGACACCCAGGCGTTGTTTCCGCCTGATTCCGACACAGGAACCTCCCAAAATGTCCGTGTCCGGTGAGGACCTGCTTCCGGCTATACGTGAGAGTACCGTGACGCTTGTCCAGCCATTCCTCAAAGAGGTGTGCCCAGCACTGGGTTGCAACAGTCGCAGTCTCCATTCCGCCATGAGATCCCGCCGGAGCTGAGTCCTCCTACTGCGATTAGCCGCAGCAGCGGAACTTCGCCCCGGCATTGCACTTCCACACGCCACTGGTACGTGTGTTCAAGGATTGTTGCCTCATCCCACGGCTGTATGCCGTCCGGCAAGAAGGCTCGCCACCTCGCAGGAGATCGTGCGGTATCCCCGCACCATCGGAATCGCCATGACCCTCTGGGATGCTCTCAGTAGCCGGGCCGGGGCCAAGGCCAGGTTGGGCGCTCACACTGGTGCCCCGTTGATCCTCGTATACCACGATATGTTAGGTTTTTGGTTACTGATCGGCTCCCGTAGCTCATGGTGCAATGTTATGTAGCACAATGTTATGTGTTATTCTCATGTATATGCAATGAATATCTTGCAAAGTCATCGGCTAGCCTTTTTACTTTCCGTTACTGCCCGTGCGCACCATCATTATATTGCTGCGGAGTAATTTTAAAACTCTGTGATATCTCTAAAGATATTTTATTGAAATAAAATTATGTAAGCGGCAATTTAGTACAAAATAAAAAACTTGTATTGGATAACGTATTTATATTATAAGGATTAATACTATATTCATGAAAACACCCCCGCAAATCATGCATTATTTTAGATCTAATTTAATTGCCATAAAATGGTCTTAGTGATGGACATAATTATGCTGTTGCGAACTTTTTTTTTGAACGTTTTAAAAGGAACAATATTCTAGTACATAATTTTTGCGTAATTTCAACCATTTACGCAGCGCACACAACGGAATCTCTCAAAAGGAATATTTTCTCCTCGTTTTTGTTAAACTTTTCATTACTGCTCGGCTACTATGTGTCTTAGCGTTATGTTATATAGCCTATAACCTGCCCAGGAGTATGGATTATAATCGTACCAAGTTTCATTATAATCCTTTTAGTAGTTTTTAATCCATGCGTGCTTATACAGACAGACAGACAAACAGACAAAAAAATCTGATTGCATTTTTGGAATCAGTATCGATCACCAATTATCCTCCAATATTAATTTTGGATATATATTTCAATGTACAGAACTGACCTCTCTACAGTTCAGTATATTATAAGTATAGATTTTGTTTTACTGTGTTAAAGGTCGATGAATGACATGGTTAGCTTCGATGATTCTAAAACTTCCGTAGTTTTATAGAATAAAGTCTATTTATACACAAAAAAACGTTTCTGACGTTCCTGACAATAAATGACCATAAGTGACCGGTCAAATTGGATAAATGTCCAATATGCTCGGTCAGATTCATCGGTCACATATAACCTGATGGTCACTTTACATCTCTAGTCTCGACTGCAGCAAACAAAATAGTTGATAATTTCTAAACTGTTAAACCCAAGTTAAACCAATGTTGGTGAAACATAGCTGACGGGCCTGTTGGTCTAGTGGTCAGTGACCATGACTGCTAAGCCAGAGGTCGTGGGTTCGATTCCCACCCAGGACAAACTTTGTGTGATGAGCAGAATTGTTTGTTCTGTGTCTGGGTGTTATTTATCTATAATATGTATGTATTTAAAAATTATATAAGTATGTATATCAGTTGTCTGATCACCAAAACACAAGCCCTGCTTAGCTTGGGATCAGATAGCCGTGTGTAAGATGTCCCAGGATATTTATTATTTATTTTTATAGCTAAGAACCATCGTTAGATAAACTACTTCCATTTCAAACCGCATCCAAAGCAGTTCACCCGTTTAAGAACTACTGTATCACAGACAGACACACACGTAACGGTCAAACTGACCGCTCTTGTTTACGTAGGTGGTTAAAAAGAATTATACCAATCCATTCCTTTTCAATTGGTAGTTCTGAAACTATCGATTTAATTGAAGTAATTGTTTTTTTTTCGGTCTTCTTTCTTTTTCTATTAAACTCTGGAGTTTAGGCCTTTTTATCAGTACCGTCTTCATAATCCTAAGTCCCCGCTGGACATAGGCCTCTCCCAAGGCGCATTACTTAACCCAAAGCTGCCCATTACAGATAGTCATTCCATACTGGCCTAGAGGCCTCCCACAATATGCTTGCCTAAACGGGGTCTCCACTAGTACACACGCCAATGAACGTCGGTTCAACAGATGTGACCAGCTTAACTCGAATCAGCGATTGTGCAATCGGCAAACAAAGTGGTACTTCAGATTGCTAATTCGAATGACTATGTCGTAACTTTGGTTCTTCAGCGGATAACTTCAGTCTGTCCGTTCAAAAGAGGGCTTTTTTTAAACGTTATAGTATTTTTATAGAAACACTAGCGGACCCAACAGACGTTGTCTTGCATATGTAGATCGATTTCTCGTCCCCGAAAACCCCCACATATCAAATTTCAGCGAAATCGTTAGGGCCGTTTTCGAGATCACATGCTTTTTCAAGCAATCAGCGCCATCTGCCGGGTTGATTTGTGAATCTAAACCATTTCCAGATCCCCTTGAACACACACAAAAAATTTCATCAAAATCGGTCCAGTCGTTTGAGAGAAGTTCAGTGACATACACACTCACAGAAGAATTATATATATAAAGATAGAAGAATATAACGTTAACGATTCATTATATTTTGTCTTCATATAAATAAAAATTGTTTGTTGTGTATTACTCTCGGTAAAACTCAAAATTGGCTTTAACAACATACAGGCCCCCAGGCAAGTATGGAAAGACGATCTGTGAAGGGCAGCTTTGGGTTAGCGCGCCTTGAGAGAGATCTTTGACTATCTGGGGCTAGATTAAGATGATAGTAACAAAAGGCCTAATCTCTGTAATATTTCAACTAAAAAAATTAAGTAATTTTATTTTGTTTTTGTTTCCTTTACTAACAGACGTGTTTTTATTTAAGGAAGGCATGTAACCAAATATTCTACATGAATGTAGCCACGTGCATAGTGAGTTAAATAACCTACTGCAACCCAACAAATATCTAACGTTGAGCTTTGAATTCGTAAATACACTTCCATTTGTAGTTTCAATGGCTTACAACCCTGCCTATAACGAAGTAGCCTCAACCGACTGTATTAATTCGCCGTCCACTTCCAAACCATTTCAATTAATCAAAACCAAATACTAACAGAGTGAAAATTGTCCATTCTCCGATCATTTTGATAGGGGACTAATTTATTCACTGCTGTCTCTCGCGGTTTTATCAGTCTTAGAAGTGAATTTGGTCAAAGGTTTCTTCGAGTTTTAAAATTCTCCAAGAAATTTCCTTAATTTTTCGTTCATCACAGAGTAATTCTTACGTACATCAAAGTAACTTCTACAGAGTAATAGAAACAGTTGAATGAAATCAGTTACCCTTATGGCATAAACAAAAAAAATAGGTACCTATTAAATTTTTTAAATATCAATAATATTTTGGACCAGCAAAACGATTTTTTCAAAACTGACTGACTGAAACAAAAGCTATGTGCAAATCGAACTAGGTTACACAAATTGTCTCCGTTCTTAGGCCCTTTAATATTTAAGTAAAAAAAGTTCATGAGGTTTTATGCAATAAAGACAGACAGACACTAATGTGCTTTGATTACAATATGTTTATAATCAAAGGCTAATGTTGTTCGATAAGTGTTTGATTTTAAATTTGCACACACGGAATCCTAAAAATCAAACAAACTCTATTAAAAAAATACTTATGGTCATAGGGTGTAGTCGTAAAAGATCCATCAATTAGGGAATGCGCGGCCAGACAATGCTCACTGCAGCTGTCTACCGAACCACACAAAACTGCGGCCTTCAGAGGTAGTTTTAGATACGCGGCATCCAAATGCTGGAATAATATCCCGCCCCCAATCAGAAATCTTAAAACACTTGGCACGTTTAAAAGAAGACTGCGTAGATTTCTTTTGGATTCACAAAGGAATATCGGAATGACTGCCGCAAATATCTCGATTATTTAGTTGACAGCGACTAAACAGGCCTATCCTCTGTTCTTCTTTATCTGGGTTTCGTCAAATTTAGATGTTACAATTTATTTATTTATTTAATTGACTTACGTGGATACTGACTTGCGAATAATTAACACACACATACACTTAACAGCAACACTTTGTAAGTAACACACACCCCCTATTCATTACACCCGCATAATTAATTATTTTTATTATAATATTTTCCTTTTACCCGCACACTTTTTTCTTATTTAATTAGTTTTTTTTTCCCTTCTACTTCCGCCTTCTCGGCGTCCGAGAGTCACCTGGTTCCAGCAGAATACCAGCGTCAGGTATATGCTTAGCCTATATACCTGACATATGCTGAGCTGGACACCCATTTGGTGCAAACTTGAGACACGTACTGCTTGGTAGGTCACTTTAATTTGTAACGTTGTTCTGGTTTTTTTTTTTTGTTTACTTTATGTTTTCTGTGTTTTTGTGTTAAACTTTGCTCCAAATAAATGGTTTATCTAACTATCTATCTAATTAAATATATTTTTTTCTCTTCATCCTTTTCGACTAGTAAGGTTCAGAGATTTAACAAGTAAAACTCAAACAAGCCCTTTATTTATTAGTGTAGATAATCCCATCTCGGGGCACCGATCGATCCATGGGACCTATATAAATAGGCGGACACAATACCCTCTCGTCACACCTATAAATATACGTGGTAGCTTCACATAGTAGAAGGGATGATACAAACTTAGTATGGATTCTGAGGTTGTATTAAAAAAACACATTCCATGCCAAGAATTACTCCTGTTTACTCCCTGTTTCCTCCTATGAATGGGAAATGTTGCCTTGATAGATCTAATAGTTACCATGGCCCCGGAACATAAAGGGAAACCGAAGGAACGTGGGTGGGTTTTAGTCAGTAAAAGTCTAACACTTAAGACGGGAAAAGTCATTTGATGATTTCCCATCCACAAAAAAAAAGAAAATTGATAAAAAAATGTAAATATATATATATTTTTTGATATAGGTCCAGCAATTTCTCTACAGCTGTCAGTCCGCGTTAAGAACCATCGTTATTTATTTGACAAGTAAATATTAAGTTTATATTTTTACTCGCTTTCACCCGCAATTTCCCACAACTATTTTTGACGGGCCGGTTGGTTTAGTGGTTAGTAACCTTGACTGCTAAGCCGGAGGTCGTAGATTCGATTTCTTTTCAGGACAAACTTTGTGTGATGAGCAAGAATGTTTGTTCTGTGTTTGGGTGTGATTTATCGATAATATGTATGTATTTAAAAAGTATGTTTATCAGTTGTCTGATTACCATAGTAGGTACAAGCTCTGCTTAGTTTGGGATTAGATAGCCGTGTGTGAGTCGTCCCAGGATATTTATTTATTATTTTACCCCTTTGGGGTCGAATTTCCAAAACAATACGGTAGTTTCCACCATTATCAATTGACGTACTTTTTATGAGCTGTCAACACGCCATTCTCCAATAGATTATGTATGGCAATGGCGACTTATGACGTCACTAAAATAACAACTCAGTTGACTATCTATTTATTGATTTCAAAACAACTAAAAATCATATTATTTAGGAAATTGATAATGAACCGAATTTATTAGGCTGAAATTAATAGAGGTTCTATAGGAATTGTGTCTAACATTTATTGGTTAATGGTGGAAACTACCCAATTGCTGGTGATATATTTTTAAATGTATAATGGTGAAATTTTATACCGCTGCAATGGTTAAGGTTATGCAGGGCAGATGCAAAAAGTTTCTATCTTGTATTTTGTAATGATGAATATTATTTATTATAGCTTGAAAAGGAAACTTCTTATTAGACGATTATCTTGTCAAAAGGGTTGAAAGGTACACAGCTGCTAATAAGTTCCTGCCTACTTAAATATTTATGATTATGACGGACACTGAAATTGTCCCTCAACCATGTAATAAAGTGAGGTTACTTAGACCCTTACTCCTGTCTCGTTTAAGTTTACACTGTTCGGCCGGGTTTAATATATTTTACAGATGACAAACTCAACAAAGCATGTTTTAGGTGCTATGTAATAAAGAACTGAGGAGTACATGACCGAAGAAGTGCGTAAGTTAGAGGTCCGACACCAACAACAACCTAAAGAAATCCTTTTTTTTCGAGGATGGGAAATCATCAAATGACTTCTCTCGCCGGGACGGGAGGAAGTGTCAGACCTTTACTGACTAAAACCCATCCTTGTCTCTTTGGCTGCTCTTTATGTTCCAGAGTCGCGGTAACTCTTAGAATTATTCTGCAACCCATTATGGGCTCTAAAGGGGACCGTCACGTGCTGTCGGCAAATGACTTTTACACACATAATTTATAAAGTATTATATAAATTGAATAAGACACAATCTCTTTTTACATGGGAGGCACAAATTCTGCCTTATTTAAAATCAAATGACCATGTGTGAACACCCAATATATTTATTAGTAACAAAAAATTTGCTTCTTTTTAAGAAAAGTTTAATAATGAGTCTTGCTTGATTTGACGACATTTTAAGTCTAACGACAATTGTATGATTCATAATTACCGTCTATTCCAGTTCAGTGTCCACTTAAAATCATTATCCAGTTATAGTTATTGATAAAACTAACACAAAGCAATAAACAGTTATAGGCAGTAATGGAGCCATCAGGTTTTATTCTCAAAATTTAGGTCAATTGTTTTGGCAATTTTATCCCTAAATGCCTATTTATTAAGTTGCTCCATTAAGCTCAAAATTGGGACGGGATATTAACAAATGTTGTTAGTGTCGATATCGAAATGGTATCATATTTAACCTATATTGCTAATGCTAGTAATTTGGAGTTGCCTGTGTAGACTAACCTTAATCTAGTCCAGTCATTTAAGCTTAAATTAGGTAAGAATCTCGGAATTCGAGAATCCCAGTTGTAAGTCTGTAAATACTTGTATATTGACACCCTAATAGTTGTCTCAAAACCTACATATTATTATTATTATTATCCATTTATTTCAGGCATCAAGGCCCATATAAACATATACAATATTATATTAACATAAAACTTAAAAATACTATAAATATATAATACATGATAAATGAATAAACTAGTGCACACGAAGTGTCGGCGTCGTGTTTCGCTGACTGGTGTCATGTAAGCGGCCGCGAAACCGGCGGTACACAACACCTTTCGGCCAGAACTCTTCCTTGAGGAACTTCTCGAGATGGTGTGTCGGAACATATGGTAGGGTGTACGCAACTATAAAATTTCAAGGTCCCAAAAATCGGTTTATTGCGCTTTTTTTTGTAAATATCTCATTTCCTCTATATCTAATCCTCGGTATCACGAATTCCGAGGTGAACTGACTATAATGACTGGAATAATACAATAGATACTTAAATCGATGTGGAAACTTTACCGAAATCTTTACCAATTTATTTATTTAATTGGCGTGATGTTTGGAATTATCTTTTGGTTTAGTAGACGTTTCTTCCACTCCGGTCGAACGTGCAATAGGGAAGATGCAATATTTTTATTTTTGTTTTGATTTTAAAGAATTCCATGTAAAATAGACCACTAATATAATTAAAAGTTAAAATGTTGTAATTTATTGTAAAAAAAGCGGTTTTAAATTGACAGTTTAAAATTCCGCGCGAAAACGGACCAATATTTCCGATGACGTCACTGCAGTGACACTGTATCTCTGGTTGTATTGTTCTTCTCTAATTTTTATAACTTTTTATTATTTTTCGCCATTCCAGATACTTTTATTGCTAAAATTTGAAAATAAACTATCAATCAACATCTCGTGGTCATAATAATACCGCATGAAAGCATGTATGCAATGCTTTTTTATGCAAAAAAGCATGTTGACTCATGTTGATATCTCCAATACCAGACGGGGTTGCAAACTTTGTATCAGATAGTTTTGGTGGCTGAACTTCTGATTTTAAATATTTGAAGAATCTGGATTTATGGAATCTTTACCTCCTGGACCTTGTATCATGGCAGACGGAGGCTTCAAGCATATCGAAGGTGTCTTATTTCAGTTGATTAGACCATTAGTGAACAACACTAAGAAAAGTTCAAAAGATGAAGTACTGCAGTCGGTCAGTGGGTAGTCTTAGGGTCGAAGAAAATTGCATGCCTTCGAAATTATATTCAAAGAGTCATTAGAAGACTGCGCGAATTTGTTTTTCTAAAGCTAATTTTATACCCTACAAAACTATTTCTGTTTACTTTGACAACTGCGGGGGTGCGTTCCAAAAAGGATAAGAATTACACGGAGTAGCGCGAAGTTTACTCTAAAGCGTTCCGCTGGCTTTATTTATTAATTTTTATTACCTATGAAACAGCAATCGGTAATATTTGCGCAGTGATCGCGCGATTAATCGCTTAACGTAAAAAAAATCGTATTATGTATGAATCGATTGCTAATCGCTCGCTGATTGTTCTAATGCACTTATTGCTACGATGACGATAAATGCTTTGTTTTATTAGGTACCAAAGCGTTTTATTATTTAAATATTGAATGCATACCATCTTAAATAAAAAAAAATAAATCAATTTTAGAAATATGGACCTTACCAAAAACAAATAATATAACAGTGTTTTATGTAATATTAAATTACCTACCGTGTATGTCAGACATATTACGGTTATTAAATAGAAGACATACTATGTCTTCTATTTAATAACCGTAAATTACATGTAATATTTTTTAATTTAATCAAAGGCAATTTGATATTGAATTAAAAAAAAAACTCGATTAAGATTTCATTGTAAAAACTCGATTGTATGTGTATCACATCACTATTTATTTGGAACTAAAAACCACTGGAAATATCATTTTTCTGACTCGAATTAAAAATCGTACTATAACCTCTTTTTAATTTTCGAGTGAATTCCTCGCACGTTTTGGAACGTGCCAGTGACGTCATTCCAGTCGCTTAACGCTGATTGGTGTTTTAAATTACGTTTCTTTTCATGTAATTTTAAATTCATATTTTATTAATAATAATAAACATTATGCAAAAAAAAAGTTGCAGAGGCCCTTCATTTATATTTTTTCAACATTTTATTAATAAATTTTCAATAAATACTATGTTTGCATCTTCCCTATTTGACTATCCATACTATGATACTGAAATTATAAATGGGAGAGTGTGTGTGTCTGTTTGTTTGTTCGCCTTTCACGCCAATAGTATTGAACTGATTTAAATGAAATTGGGTACAGAGATAGTCCATAGCCAGAGGAAAGAAATAAATAAAATAAATATAAATATCCTGAGACAACTCACACACGGTCATCAGATCCCAAACTAAGCAGAGCTTGTACCATGGTAACCAGACAACTGATAAACATACTCATATCTACATATATAAAAGAAAGTCGTGTTAGTTACACATCTTATAACTCAAGAACGGCAGTACCGATTTGGCTGAAAATTGGTGAAGAGGTAGCTTAGGACCAGGGGAGGGACATAGAATACTTTTATCTTCCTTTTTTTGTTTTTATCCTGTTTCCGTGGGACGTGACATAAAACGTAGTTTCGAGTAAAATTCGAGCGGAGTAGTAACCAAAAATCTGATATAAAGCGGGTGAAACCGCGGGGGACAGCTAGTAATTTATAAATACATACATATTATAGATAAACTACACCCAGACACAGAACAAACATTCGTGCTCATCACACAAAGTTTGTCCTGGGTGGGAATCAAACCAACCTCTGGCTTAGCAGTCAGGGTCACAAACCTCTAAACCAACAGGCCCGTCATTCACAACATAACATATAATAGTTTTTATCCCAAACATCCCACTGACACTTTCTTAAGCTAATTTTGTCAGAATGAAAAAGAACTCAAGATCTTGGTCACAAACATCGCATATCACAATACATTTACGCATTTAGTATGTTTACAATATTGTTAGGCTTACGTGGGCACAGAAAAGGTTTCTAACACTTTTGTGCTCCTTAGCTAAATCCTTAGTTTATTTGCTATATTATAGATCATACTTACAGTCGAGCTTAGTTTTGCGAAAACAAACCGACCTAGTATCTCTCAGTATATTTGGATAATTTCCGTCAAATATTTTTCCCGTTGAACTAAAGACACCCATATTTACAAGTTAACACAAACTAATTGAATATTAATATCAAATATGTAATGACGTTGCGGAATGTTTATAATAGTTACCGTGACCTCGGAACATAAAGGGCAATCGAAGGAACATGAGTGGGTTTTAGTCAGTAAGAGTCTGACACACCCTCCCGCCGCACCCAGGACGGGAGCAGTCATTGGACGATTTCCCACTCACCAAAAAAAAAAAAATGTAATGACAGTAGTCTGTGGTTTCACCCATATCCTTAGTTACTACCACTCCCGTAAACCGAAGCATCACGCTTCGGTTTTATAACAAAATAATTTATCAACTCGAACCACTACTTCCACCAAACAAACTTTTCATCTTTATAATAAGAGTAAAGATTACAATAATTCACATACAATAGATTAAAAATAATTCACTAAAGGAAAAGAAAATAATACTTAAGTACGTTACCACAAGTAACCCCGAAAAAGGTACTTTAAATATAAAATCCAAATAAATTACCACAAAAATAACGTGTTACCAGGAAAAGTATTTTTCACACTTTCAAACAAATACCCTTTGAATTGAAATTTCGAATTGAATTTACACAGAATCAATTACTCGACTTACATGACCTCATTTGTACTTCGTAGAAAACAGAAATTCTTAATGGAATTTAAGTCTTCGTGAGTAATTACTGTGTTTATTTAACTCGTAAACCTTTTGCTGTTTATGGGGTTTAAATAAACGATTCTGAGGGATGTATAGGGGCATATTCCTGGAGCTACGATTTTTGAAAACTTCTTTAGCGGCGTTGAGCACTTTTTCTGTAATGGGTATAAAATCTTAAACTCGCGTCAGGACACGTGACCTGATCGAAAAAGCGTAGGACGGATGGATAGTAGACAGCTGTCACCATCCATGGATGCGCGTGGCACGCTGTTAATAATCAAGTTTTCACTTCTGCAGGCACTCCCGGAGTGCAACCCGTCTTTTTTTTCAAATTGCGGCAGGGTCTTGGTACTTGCGTCCGATTCTCTCGAGTTTGAAATAAATAACTATTTTATGATATATGAATAACTTAAAAGAAGATAACCAAAAATGTGTGGAAGCTGGGACCCGAAACCAACCAATAAAAATATTGAAAAGAAGTTTGTTAAGGGAGTCTCACTTCGCTGCCTTTTTAGGTAAAAATTCTGCTCGAAATTTTTTGACATTAAGAACTTTATATTTAAGAATTTGTGTAGCACCTTCTTCTTACAAGCCAAAGGCGGCCTAACCAGACTTCCGTATGCAGTTTTGTAAAGCAAGTTTTTGAATCGTACAGTTTTATGATTTATAAGGATGACGCTATATAGGGGTGTCCCGTTTTACCCTAAGTAGATTCCGGGCTAAATAGGCGTCAATGTAATGCCCTCCCTAAAGGGTTTCACGCTATGTGTCGGGAAAACCGCAGTTATCCCTATTACCACCAATGGCATTACCTACCGAAGGTCTAATGTTTTCACTACGTCCATCTGACGCTCTTGGTTCAAAATTCCAGAGACCAGAGACCTATTTTGATGAGCTAGGTTAACATTTTGAGGATAAATAGTGAAAATGGCCTTAATAATTAGGTAGATACTATTAATTACCGAATAGAGCATCACATTTTATCGAATATGATGCTCTCGAAAAACGCCAGCAATTGGTTGGTCTATTGTAAATTTTAGTTACTTTTTCCATAAAAGGACTGTCAGACGTTTTTTTTAAATGGTGGCTATGAAATTGTTATTTTTCTTTGAAAATCTTGACTGTTTTTATAAAGATTCTAGTTCGTTTATGTTTACTTATTAGCCACTTAATTACCAGTCGTTCAAAATCTGTTAGTCGTTATAGTCAGACGTGTTATAGTTCCGAATTTAAAATATCTGCCTAGGTTATGTAAGTCGGTAAATTTCTAGCAGTAATGTTATGTTATTTGGCACATTGGCAAGACACATTAATCAATTATGCTTTCAAAATTTTTCTACGAATAACTGTAGGTTACGCCAAAAAAATGATAGATGACGACCACCCACATAACTCAGGATAATACAGACAAAATTAAACTTTACATTTCTGCAAATAGAGCGCAAGTTGCCGAAATGCGTCCAAATCATTTCTAATAGTGATGACACACCTGTGGTAACAACATGGACGCATGACAGCAAAATTTCATTCGGTCATATGGTAGCGAGTCTTAGATTTCATTCGTTTCATTCATTCGATAGCGAGCCCTGAATATCAGACAGGTGAACTGGGCCATTTCACTCGCGGTCGACCGACAATTTAAACTGTCATCGTAGTTTGATACAAAAATTGATTCGATTTCTATTCTGCATTGATTTGTCTTTGTGATATTTTATTTACGAGTTTTTTTATGATATCGAGGAAGAAGTTGTTAGGAAACCTGGTTATGTATTAAAATCGCCAATCTCCCTTGGATAAGCGTGGTGATTAATGCTCGCACCATCTCTGCATGACAATTGGCCTTTGCCCGGCAGTAGAGCTGAAATTAATATTACATACTCAGATCTGCTATCTCTCAAAGCATTGAAAGAATCAATCATTTCTAAATCAACAAGATACGGCTGTTTATAATGCATATTTAGACATTTGCAAGGGAATCAAAACCTATAAAGTACTTTCCATCGACCTAGAATCATGAAATTTGGCAAGAAGCAATGTCAAAGCACAAGTAAAGGTAAACTCCAAACACCGTAAATTTGTAGTTATTTCACAAAAAAAAAACAATTTATGGAACTCTCGTTGTTTTATATAAAAAGCCTTTATTCATGAATTTTTATGATAAGCCAGGAACTGTCCTATATCTATTCTGCTTTAACAATAAAATAGCTGTTGATAACTGTCTGACTGGTGTACTGGTTTATATCTGTTGACTAGTCTGAAAGTCTCGCGACAACTAGATCAATCGATTCTATGCTATCACCTTTCAAGGCATCAAGGCTGGACCATATTTTGTTCAATTCCTACCTATCTACAATTTCTACTACCAATTGACGCCTATGAAAGTATTTTTATGCCAAATTCTTGTACATTTCACAGAAAGATTTGATTTGTCCTATTTAAGACTAGCTGTCCCCTGCGGTTTCACCCGCATTTTTCGTTACTGCTCCGCTCCCGTGGGTCCAAGCGTTATGGTATATAGCCTATAGCATTCCTCGATAAATGGGCTATCTAACACTGAAATAATTTTTCAAATCGGACCAGTAGTTCCAGAGATTACCCCTACATACAAACTTACAAACCTACAAACTTACAAATTTTACCTCTTTTTAATATTAGTATAGATACATTTAGTACCCAAGAAAATTGCATAATCGTAAGATAGTCATTATTATTTCACCATAAAAATATTGGAGAAAATACTAATGTATTTCCACATAGTTGCAACTTGCAAGAAATGAATAAACGCATCTCTGGTCGGGATATTTTTCTTTCTTACGTGAATTGAACTTATTGACTAACCTAATCAAGCTTTGAAAATATGGTAATATTTTAGTTTAGTTATAGTGTTTTTTTTTTTTTTTGTGGATTCCGCCAGGTGGCGCTTAAAAGTAAACAGCTGATACTGTCAAATCAAATTTAAATATTTCTGCATAATTGTATTCATGTGAACCTAGTGTTTTCGAGTGCTTAGAAACGACCGTTGTGCTGGATTCTCTGCGTGAAAGTGTTATCTCTTTGAAAAACACCCTGAAACTCGAGTTATTACAATTTGAATGTATGGCTACGTGTGGTTGATTGACAAGACAGAGTTGTCAAGTTTTTTATTGTTTCCAGTTCAATTCATCCTTCTGTTTACATCGTTACCTGGAAGCACACCAGTTGATCCACCGCGCTCAGATTGCATGATACAGCGGCGTGATCCAAAGGCCTCCTTCGAAACGAACACACATGCATATGGGATCACCGATTGCAAAAATCTGGATCCTCACCAGGCGGTTCATCGCGCTCCGATTGCATTATTCAGCGGCGTGATCCAAAGAAACGAACACACATGCATTTGAGATCACCGATTGCAAAAATCTCATTTAATCTGCCGGCATAGTGGCCGTCGGCGTAAAGCAAAAGCTGCTATACTACATAGCCGCAGCCGCTCAAATTTAAGGCAAATTATCCGCCCTGACTCCTGCCCTGGACCCGTCCTGCGCCGTGCCTGTGCGGGGCGTCAGCCCCGGGCCCCAGCGCGTCTGCGCCAACTTGACAATGTCAAGTCATTGACAATTTTTTTAAGTGACGTTTTTATTTTTGTGTTTTTAGTGTTTTTATTTTAAGATTTAGAGGTAAGTGTACTGTTTTTATTTTTATGATCCATGTCGGCTGTAGCGTTGCCGTGTCCAGTGCCACTCAACCTACCACATCACAAGATGTCCTAGTGAGATGTCCCCACTGCCCCCAGGCACGCTTCTTTAAAGGCGAACGGGGGCTGAAGATACATTATGGCAAGGTTCACAAACCACATAGTGTACCTTCATGCCCCCCCGCATCTTATTCACCTTCTTTACCGGAAAATGAACTTTGGAAAACGTTATCAAAATTCAAAAATTCAACTCCTGTTTTGAAGAGAGTTCCCCGGGGCGCGAGACGGTCAGTCGCTTTAAGTTTGGCGCGATGTGTCCGTCTTGCGGCTCAGGAGAATTCTCCAAGTGCTTGGGAACAGTTACTTACCTTCCCGTACCGGATTCTACACATTAAAAAGAATTTGGCATCAAAAACAACATTAACAAAACAAATTAAAGATAACTGTATTAATTCGACTTTCTCTTTGGATCTAAATTGTCCCATTTACCACAGACCCATACAAAAGGGTCTGTGTTATCATGTAGAAACAAAGTTAGGTGAAGGTGACATTAGGGGAGCAGCTAGGATCTTATTTAGCAGTGATGTGGTGGCGCCACACTCTCCTGAGACACTTGCAGCTCTGGAGAGTAAACATCCGGCGCCTGCGGATGGCCTCACGTTCCCCGACCCTCCTGATACCCCTGATTTGGATTCTCCGATTTTTAATATTTCATCCCCACAGTTGTTAGCAGCCGTGAACTCCTTCAGAAGTGGTTCTGCCGGCGGTCTCGACGGCCTGACTCCACAGCATCTGAAGGATCTGTTGAGTCCGAGCGCCGGGGAAGCTGGTGAGTCGCTTTTGAGTGAGCTTACGGCTCTAATGAAACTTGTGCTCTGCGGCGGTGTGAACGATGCCGTCATCGATGTCTTATACGGGGCCAACCTTTGTGCCCTGCGTAAGAAGGATGGCGGCATTCGTCCCATTGCCGTGGGGTGTACTTACAGGCGTATGGCAGCAAAAATTTGTTGTAAAGCGTATGGGGAAGCGCTGACCAACAAGTTTCAGCCCCTTCAGCTCGGCTTCGGCTCCAAAGGGGGCTGTGAGGCTGCTGTACATGCCCTTTCCACTTTTATAAATTCCAAACAATGTGAAGTCATTCTCAAGGTTGATGTGAAGAATGCCTTCAACTCTGTTAACCGGGACACTTTGTTGGCCGAGGTCAAAAAGGAATTGCCCGAAATTTATGGTTTTTTGTGGCAGTGTTACAGACACCCATCTAAATTGTTTTTTAAGGATAATGTTTTGGAATCCGCCGTCGGATGCCAACAAGGTGACCCTCTCGGGCCAGCTATTTTCAGTTTAGCTATTCATCCGATTATACAAAAACTAAAATCAAAATTTAACGTGTGGTATTTAGACGACGGAACGCTAGGAGGTGATGTAGATACTGTTTTGGATGACTTACTTTTTATAAAACAGAAATTCAGTGCGATTGGTCTAGACCTCAATCTTTCTAAATGCGAAATTTTCCTTTCTGACTCTACCGACAGACAAACAACATTGGATAAATTTAATGCAATTGCCCCACAAATCAAAATTCTTGATAGAAGTTCATTGCACCTCCTAGGTTCCCCAATTTTGGAAGACAGTTTTTTCTCATTTGTTGAAAAAAAAATCGAACAATTTAATGATATTTCGGATCGACTCTCTAAAATTAATATACATTCGGCTTTTACACTCATTAGATACTGTTGTTTTGGCCCAAATTTTATGTATAACCTTCGCTGTTCCCCTTTGTGGACACAGCCGCATCTTTTGGATAAAATTGACCAAATTATCAAAAATACTCTTACGTCTATTCTTAATGTGGCTCTGGACGACCGAGCTTGGCTACAAGCCACTCTACCGATTCGCTTCGGTGGGCTCGGCGTCCGCAAAATTTCTAGTGTAAGTTTACCAGCGTTTCTGTCCTCCGTCCACAGCACTGACAGGTTAACCAGCAAGATCTTATCGTCTTCGCTGGTTGATTTTGAGGTGCCGTGTCTGACTGAAGCTGTAAACGCTTGGAAAATGGCTTGCCCGGGGACGGATCGGCCCGTGAACCCTTTTTCCCAGAGACAGTGGGATGAGCCGCTTTGCAGATTGGTACGGAATAGTCTCATTAATACGTCCACCAATTCTGCTGAGCGTGCCCGCCTACTAGCTGTGGGTAAGTGGGAGTCGGGCCTCTGGCTTCAGGCACTTCCTTCACCCAACTTAGGCACTATGATGGGTGATACGACCTTCCGGCTCGCTACATGCCTTCGCCTAGGCGCTCCTTGCGGAGCTCCGCATCGCTGTCAATGCGGTGAAGCGGTCGACTGCCTCGGACACCATGGCCTTTCATGCAGTAAGAGCGCCGGCCGGATAGCACGACACGCAAGTATTAATGACATTATCCGTCGTGCTTTTGTCTCCGCCGGGGTGCCAGCTGTTTTAGAACCTAATGGTCTGGCACGCGACGATGGGAAAAGACCAGATGGAATGACCATAATGCCTTGGAAGTTGGGTAGGCCTTTGGTGTGGGATGCAACATGTGTTGATACCCTTGCGCCATCTCATCTTCCTAGGTCTGCGTGTTGTGCTGGGGCAGCTGCTGCAAGTGCAGAAAACCTCAAACGGCGCAAATATAATAACCTTATTGGAAATTATATATTTGAGCCGTTTGGGGTTGAAACACTGGGGCCATGGGGTCCGAGTGCTCATCTTGTTTTTCAAGATATCGCCAAGCGACTGGTTGACTCTTCACGTGACCAGAGGGCTGGCCTTTTTCTGGGACAAAGAATTAGCATTGCCATACAACGTGGCAATGCTGCCAGCCTTTTGGGCACCTGTCCTGTCGACAGCGATGCGGACGAGTTTTTTGATGCCCTGTGAGCCCTTCTTTTTATAACTTGTATATATTTATTTTAGTATTATTTATAAGTTTTGTACATATTATGTTTAATTTATTTTTTTAGTTTTATTTCTATTATTAATAATTAATGTTTAATTATTAAATAAATAAATATTTTAGTAAACCAAAAAAAAAAAAAAAAAAAAAAAAGTTATAGTGTTTCATACATATTTTAGTCCTGCAAGTTCCTTGACACCAAGTATCTAATTTGTGTCAGGCCTTTCATTTTCTATACGACGAACACGCAAATCGTTACCAGAATTCAATTTGTTGTTTCTTGGAACTTTCAAGGCATCATTATAAGGTTATACACCTTTTGTAATACATCGCTAGAATTAAATGCCGAATGTCCTTTGGAAACTATCAATAATTGTCAGGGCTTCTTGCGTTTTTAATTAGCGTTAAAATATTTTTAGCAAATGCTTGCACTGCCAGGATAGGTTTACTCAAATCTGTGAGTTACTAGCTTCTCAATAATTAACTTTTATTGTCGCATGATTTCACCCATAAATATAATTGGCCCTTAAAAGAAACTGACTTTTGAGTTTGTTTCGGATGTTTCTTCTCATAGTAATTCGCTAGAAAACACCGACTCATCGTTTGCTTCAAATTACGAAAACACTATATTGAAGTCTAGAAAATAAGTCATATATTTAAAAAAAAATTAGAAATAAGGCATTTATACAATTAACTTACATTTAAAATTATAGCACGAAGATTTGCATATTAGCCAGACTCAGTTTAAAACAAAATTAAGGCATTTATTTCACTTAGACCATTTATAAACACTTATGAATTGTCAAAGAGTTGGTCGGTCAGTCAGGAAAGTGACGCTAATGCCTGTTCCAAAACCTAAAACTCTATAGAGAAGAACAGGCAAGAAACTCCACGAACACTCTTTAAAAAATATTTACTTATAAAATTACAATTACAACACACAGAACTCGATACAATTTTAACATTCATTATTTTAACATTCTTCGAATTAACTTGGATAAGTCTCACGTTGTTACAAAGTATTTCTGTATGTCGTCGTCGTGTACAAGTTAACCAAGAACTTCATGTACGTCTTAATAACTTTAATACGGGACGGTTAAACTTTAGGTATTACCTCTGTATGTTTTAGGCTTCTTGGGAACTGAAGCGGCATTTAATACATACTGGGTAATAAGTATATCTGTTTAAAGTATCTTTTTTTTTTTTTTTTTAACGTTCGTATTTATACTTGTACTTGTATATAATGTAAACCGATCCTATTCGTGAGTCTATCCCCCGAATACTTAAACTTCACTTAACTTTAAGACGCTGTCAAATCTATTCCTGTTATTGCTTTATCCCGTAAAAGTGACAAAGACAGCAACACAACGTCTTTAAATTAAGTGACGTTTGACTATTCGGTCTTATCTCCTCTTATTTATATTCGAAACTACTTACATACAATATTTATTTAAGAATTATATTTAAGACTCTTACTTATCAACATTCATCCATTGTATAATCCTATTGCCGTCTTCTGTTGAACTTAAGCTTCCCTAAAGCGCGTTCCAATTTATTTTTTTACTTTTTATTAAAACTCTATGTGTGAGACCATTAGGCTTTATCTCCTCTTATTTATATTCGAAACTACTTACATACAATTTTTTTTTAAGAATTACCTATATTTGAGACTCTTACTTATCAACAGTCATCCATTGTATAATCCTATTGTCGTCTTCTGTTGAACTTAAGCTTCCCAAAAGCGCGTTCTTATTTATTTTTTTACTTTTTATTAAAACTCTATGTGTGAGTCTATTAGCCCTTATCTTCTCTTAAGAATTATGTTTAAGACTTATCAACATTCATTCATTGTATAATCCTATTGCCGTCTTCTGTTGAACTTAAGCTTCCCAAAAGCGCGTTCCATGGTAAGGGATTTTTTTACTTATTATTAAAACTCTATGTGAGCGGGCCCAACTGGCACCAATCTAGTTTTTTTATTGGTCGATTCTACTCGCAAAAAACACTTGAATGGAAACCCTTTGCAGGGCAAAGATCTCTTATCATATGTAAAAGGCACGAGTATTCATCACATTTGTTCAATGCGAATCGGGCAGTTACTATAATACTTTAAGTTAAGACTTAAAGCAACTGCAAATCCAAAATTTTCTCAATATTTTTCCTTACCAGTTGTGAGACAATGCACATAAAAGAACCCGACCAACACGACTACGACTTGAAATGAAATTTTATCACCTCTAACTTACAATAGGACACTCATAAATTTATTTGTTCTATCTTCAGCAGTTCTAAATTTTGAAGTGTGAACAATAAATTCCTCAATTTTACGCGAACGAATATAAAATTTTTGTAGACGTATACGATATGACTAATATACGAATGCGAGTACTTGATACACTACAATGTACTTAAAATGTGTGTTAATATATACGCCCTCGTCATGAACCCAAGTATTCATGACGTATTTCGCAATGGTAACGGTTTGATTATGGATTCGCACGCGAGTCGGCTCGCATTGTGAATCTGATTTCTTTTGTTTTATTTATGAATGTTTTTAGTGTGTTTAATAGCATGTGTGGTTAATAGCAAGATAATAAGTAAAAAATCCTCTGTTTGAATCTTGAGGTAGCCGTCACGGAGCGCGCCTAGAGTAGACGTGTCTGCATTTATTATTTTAAAATTAATAAAATACCCGCGAACTATTTTGAGTCTAAAGTCAACGACTGTAAATACATTTTTGTTTTTCGCAACGCGACTGAGCTTACATCTTTTCGCCATTGAACTGGATTAACACCAGCGCAAGCGCTGGCAAGAAGTGCCCCTGCCCTCTTCAGACTCGTGGTGTGAAAGAGACGGGCTCCGAAAATTCATCCTGCTCTCTACGGACCGAAACAAGTGAAGAACGTAAACAACTGGTTAGAGGTACGACGTCACAATTATAAAGAAGGGTTTACATACACTCATATCGGAAAAAATAATTTATAATGAGTTCCCCACGATCTTCAACTGCATCAACACCGCGCGGAGTTTCTCAACCTGATCTCTCAAAACTGCAGATAGAGGAGTCTGATCCTTCCCAAATTACTTTCCGGAAAAGAAAGCAGCCTGACTCAGAATACGGCGATTTCAAAATGGAATTTTCTAATTTCCGTAAAGAATTAATGGCTACCTTAAATGGTTTTGCGGAGAAGCAAGCAGTAATGATGAACAGAATATCTGATGATGTAGCAGCCATAAGAGACGAAATAACAAAATTGCAAAGTACTACAAATGATCTCCTCTCGGAACAAATCAAAATCAAGTCTGATATAGGTGACCTAAAACGTGACACCGCTGCCACAACTGCTAAAGTCGACCAACTTGAGACAGAAGTTCAAAATCTGAAGGCACCTCCTATAGTACAACAGGTATCTGAAACACCCTCTTGTGAAGATGTTGTTTCTGAGCTACATGAGAGAGAAGCAAGAAGCAAAAATATAATCATAATGGGAATACCGGAAGCTAAAGGCAACACTAGGGAAGATCGCACAGCATCTGATAACAGAGAGGTTAATGATATTATTAAGATAGCGTTTCCACAATGTCCTAAACCTATTAAAATCCACCGTGTTGGTGTCTTCAAACCTGACAAAATACGTCCCATTAAGGTTTACCTAACGTCCCAAGAATCTGCAAGAACTACCCTCCGTAATAAAACAAGCATCAAAGAACCTCTTAAAATATATCATGACCAGACCCCATATCAACAAAAATACATGAAATCATTGGTGGATGAACTGCAACGCCGTACACAAAATGGTGAGAAAAATCTTACTATCAAATACAGTAATAACACACCTAAAATAGTGCATCAACAACCAAAAAACTAAACAAATTAATTGAACCTAATGAAAACAATAATCATGATAAATTATCATACGAAATTACTAATAAATACGTGGATTTGGGTGGAAGCCGAACATCACTTAGATTTTTGTGTGCAAATATTCGAAGCTTAGTAAAGCCTGGCAAAATAGATGAACTTATATGTATATTGTCGTCTATGCAAACTATTCATGTGGTGCTACTCGTTGAGACCTGGATCAAATCCGAATCAGAGGCGGAAAGCCTTGTGTTGCCTAACTATGCTCACCATTACAACTTCAGAACTCATAGAAGAGGAGGTGGAGCTTCTATCTTCGTCCATAAAAACCTTAAACATGAATTTGTTAGCAGTAAATGCGAAAACGACAACCATTTTATATGGATACATTTAAAAAAGTTTTCATTAGATATTGGAGCTATTTATAAACCAGAGCGAACAAATACAACAAAATTTCTCGAAACACTTACAGAAGAACTGCAGCAGCGTAAGCGAATAATACTTTTTGGGGACTTTAATTATAATCTTCTTTCTAAAGATCGAAATACTATCGCCTACGAAGAAACACTCCAAGAAAATGGATGCAGAATACTAAATAAAATTAACTCGAAACACTGTACACGCGAAACGTCAACAACAAAAACTATATTAGACCATATTATAACTAGCTTAAAAGACAACAGTTTTC
Source organism: Athetis lepigone (assembly GCA_033675125.1). Taxonomy (NCBI): domain Eukaryota; kingdom Metazoa; phylum Arthropoda; class Insecta; order Lepidoptera; family Noctuidae; genus Athetis; species Athetis lepigone. The sequence continues at coordinate 8,738,722 of CM066237.1, forward strand.
ATGTTGCAATTATTGAATCCGCTTTGTCTGATCATAAGCAGATATTCTTGGAAGTAAAGAAATATAAACCCCAAGCTGTTATAAAGAAGCAGTACCAAGCTTTAGATTATGCTAAACTATATAAAACCTTAGAAAACCTAAACTGCAAGGCAAGATTATAATAAATTTCATGAAGCATTACAATCAGCAATTAATGACAGCAAAATAACGAAGACAAAAATCCTAAATCGTCCTAAGTCGAACTGGATCAAAAAGAGCATAATTACCAGAATAAATAAGAGGAATGAACTGAGCACGGAGCATAAAAATAATCCTGGTAATACTAGAATTGAAGAAGAGTTCAAGAAGGAGAGAAAACATGTTGTTGAGCTGATTCAAAGAACCAAATCTACTTATTATCATAAAGTATTTAAAGAGTGTGAAGGTAAGCCTTTGAAAATGTGGCAATTAATTAATGATCTTTCTAACAATAGAACTAAAGAAATCTGTGCACCCTTGAAATTAGAGTCTTCTACGGGAGTCATTACAGACACAACTGGTATATGTGAGACATTTAATGATTATTTCTCTAATATAGGCACCTTTCTCGCAAGTCAAATACCCTCTACCTATCACCATGGTCATACCACTACACGTCAAAGTACCACTCATACCCACGAACTTGCACAAATTAGACCCACCACCATGGACGAGGTGGAAAAAATAATTAATTGTCTGAAATCGAATACAAGTGCTGGAATAGATGGGATTAGTGTAAAAGTCATCAAATCTTGTAAGTTACTTATTTTACCTACTTTGACAGAGTGTATAAACGAATGCTTTCGCAAAGGATGGTTTCCAAACATGCTAAAAATCGCAAAAGTTACCCCTATATATAAATCTGGATCTAAAAGTGATCCGGGCAATTACAGGCCTATCTCTGTGCTTCCTGTGGTCTCTAAAATATTTGAAAAGTTACTTCATAGCAGATTGTCACAATATCTTAGTTCTCAAAATTTTTTATTTGATCGTCAATATGGATTTAGGCAGAAGTCTAATACACTTTCAGCTGCAACAGACTTAATTACTGAAATTAAAACTAACATAGATAAAAAACAAATAGTCCTCGGTGTATTCATCGACTTAAAAAAGGCATTTGATACCGTCAGTCACAATCTACTACTAAATAAATTGGCATCAATCGGCATAACTCATAGTGCATATGAAATGTTTGCATCTTATTTGGAAAACCGATATCAGGTGGTTAGGATAGAGGAATGCACTAGTAAACCTAAAATAATAAAATGTGGTGTTCCACAAGGATCTATTATGGGGCCACTCCTATTTCTCACCTATATCAACAGCATGCATGAAATAGGACTTAAAGGACATATCTCGCTATACGCTGACGATACATGCCTTTTTTATTTTGGTCATTCAGTAGAATCCATAATCCAGGAAGCACAGAATGATCTCAATGTTCTGGAAAAATGGTTTTTAAGTAACCTTCTAACTGTAAACGCGTCCAAAACGAATTATATAATATTCTCAGCAAAAAACAAAAAAATTCATGATCACCAACCTTTACTTATCAATGGGACTGTATTGACCAAGGTAAACAAGGAGAAATACCTCGGGCTTACTTTAGATAGTCAAATACAATGGAGACCACATATCGAAAACGTACGGTCAAAAATAAGTCGTCTAACGGGTGCCCTTCGGGGTATTGTAAGATGCCTTCCTCTAAAAGTACGTTACACCATCTACAACTCTTTGGTAAAACCTCACATTGATTATCTGATAGAGGTATGGGGATCGGCTGCTAAAACCCATCTCGATAAACTACAAAGAGCGCAAAATAAAATTATAAAAGTCCTCTTCCACTACAATTATTTAACTCCAACTGTTAAAGTTTACAATGAGACAAAAATCGCACAAATTTACCAATGTAACACATCTATTCTAATACGAAAAATCCTTAACAAGAAAATACACACACAAATAACATTCACAAAATACAATCAAATATATACCCGCAGCTCTAGGCGAGCACACGATATACAACTATACTTAAAACCACGAACTAGTTACGGTAAAAAGTGTATTTTATATCAAGGAGCACAGATCTACAGTTCTTTACCTAAACATGTAAAAGATGCTAAGTCAATATTTTTATTTAAAAAGTTATTAAAACAACACATTTTCAAAGGCCTAACTAAAAAGTAAATTTGTTCGATTTCAATGTTGTTATTGTACTCCATGTAAACCGTCCCTTTTATCTGCTTAAAAAACTATCGTCCGTATTGGTAACACGAATGACAAAGTTAATTAAAACTACCTACCAGTCCGAAATAATAATTGTTAAGAATACCGTCTAGGCGCATCTGTACTGTAAATTACTTAAGTTTTGTTTTGTTTTATTTCTCCTTGTAAGTGATTTGTAATCTTTGAGAAATAAAGAATTTTAACCCGTAGTTGCTGAGACAAAGCAAGCTTTAATATTTGCACAGATATTGATGACTGTAAACTTTATAAAGAAACAAAGATTTAGGATGAAAATAAGTCTTTCGAGAGAAATATTATTTTATAGCATACCTCCAGGCTTCAAACTACTAAGAAATAAGTAATACAACAGACTAGGGAATTTAACCAAAGACCCCATACTCAAAGGTCATGCGTACGAGCAAGATCAACCTGACCAAAACCTATAGACAAGTGGTATTCTAGAATAGAGTTCGATACTAGATGTCAAATTTATACTTCACTGTTTATCGGGATTTAACGCGCGCGTACCTTTTTTTGTGTTTGTCTGCTTGTGACCATGGCAGGTGTAACCCTGCCTAAACGTCAAGCATTAAACAAAAAAGGTACGTGCACGTTAAGTCCCGATAAACAGTGAAGTATAAATATGCAACGCGAAAGTTTAAAGTACCTATGAGATGTCAAATTGCTTAGCGTAATATCAATCCCATACATTTAACAGTCTGTTCTATACTACCAACTATTCCACAATGTCACTTATCTTGGGGTGCTGACCTGACCAGCACCCACCCTGTAACCTTTAGAAAAAGGACTTTAATAATAGGATTGAATGTTACCAGGCTAACCTCCTGATTTATAGTCCAATTAGCGAGTTTCCTGATTAATAGCCTCGACAACAATACTCGTTAGAGATTATATTCAGTGCATATACAATAGCAAAGTTAATTACTGAAGCGAAATCATGGTTACTACGTTTAGTTCAGTAGAGAACTTTTATCTTATCGATAAATCTGGGCGCTCTGGTTTAATACATATGTGAGCAATATGTTCTTTGAACCTACCACTTTCTAGATAATTCTTCCAATGATTTGAATGTACTTTGCCCGTTATGAATTTGTCTTGCTCACTCAAATGTCAATCAGTCGGTTCCCTTTATCATTATCGCCCTGCGTGACTACTGACGCAGGGCTACTAACAATTCGTCGTACTAAGCCAAAATCGGCTACGAGCATGGAGTAGCCGACCACTCCTAATTGAAGTTCACCCCAGAATGTCTAATTAAACTAATTACATCAAACTACGGCTAACGCTGACAATACACGTACGCTCACACTTTAATAAAGGTGAAAGGAAACATTGTGAGGAAACCTAGACTTCATTTATAAAAGTCTTAAATCGCCAATGCGCCTGGAGCAAGCGTGGTGATCAATGCTCGTACCTTCAATGTCTGAAAGGTGACCTTCTCAAGCAGAAGGACAATATTAGGCTGATATTACTAATTTTTTAGAGTTCCGTACCTTAAGAGTCAAAATGAGACCCTGCCCATTCCGTCCTTCCGTCTGACTATCTCTCAGTCATGCTTAGGCTGTAAGGTATCTCATAAACTGTGGTAGCTAGACAGTTGATGCTTTTTTCTCAGATCTTTCAGTTGCCGCTCTAACAAAAAAGAATAGAATAAAATAAATATTTGTTTGATTCTCTCATACTGCAAAGGTATTTTATAATTAACTCAACAAAAATGAAGAAAGGTACAAAATAAGATGGAATCAGTAGTTGCATGATGGCTGACAGAACGAATCAACGAAATGAAAGAAAAAATGTGTTGTGTTGACCCTACGCGAATTGGGACAAGGGCAGAAAAGGGATGACGTGAAACTTATTTAATAAGCCGATTGTGTTACATTAGAAAACAACACTATAAGTATTGTTTATCAAACACTTTTGCTTACTATGTACACAAAAATAACTAGTATTCTTGAAATACTTTCTCAAGATGAGAGAAACTTTTCGTGGGTTGATTTGTCTTACTAGACAAACCTAATTTTATGCTTTTGAGATAAAATAAATATCAAAATATAGATTAACTAACTTTTGCTTACGATTTCTTTCGCGTTTGCGTCTGAATAATGTAGCTTTCTATTAGCATTTAATTTGTAGGCAGTCTTCTTCGAAACACAAACAAAATGCAAAAAATAAACTACGCACAAGGATGAGCTGAGCTCAGAATTGAGATTTTTAACTAAACCTTTAAACACACGTGATTCGAGACACAAAAGACAATAGCAGCGCGACATCCGGCTGTCGCTTGGTCGTTGAAAGGTTAAAAATATAAATGCACACAGGGAAGAAGTATAACATACACCTGCATTTTAAACGCCAGCCAAAATACTGCCAATCTACCAGTCAAACCGCCAATCGTTTACTTTTATAAATACAACGCGAATATTTCTAGAGAGAACGCTCGGAACATGTCCGTTTAATAAATTCTATACGTGGCTTCTAGGCTAATATTCAGGGTGCTTCCAGACTAGCGTTGTGTATGCGGTTTTTAAGCGCGTCAAAGGTGATAGGCGCTTGTTCCAAAGGCGCTAGTCTTACGAGCGTTGACGCTACTATGAGTGCAAACCGTTCACTACTGCCGGTTCGGGCTAACGCGCCAAATCATCATCATCAACCGATAGACGTCCACTGCTAAACAAAAGCGTCCCCCAAACATCAATCACATGCATCGGTCCTGCCACCCGCATTCAACGGCACCCGGTAATCTTGATGAGATCATCGGTTCATCTTGCAGGAGGCCTGCCCACGCCGCACCATTGGCCATCAGCGCCAAATAAGCGCACATAATATTAATGTAAGCGCGTATGTCGAACCCGCCATATACGCGTGAAAAAATACGCCAGTTTGAAACCGCCCTTAGAAACCGTGGCTAATGTTTGAACATATAGAGACGTGTTGGAAATGTTTGTGCAACAGCTGCATACAAGGGAAAACTTTTCTGTCATGATCGTCATAAAGTTGTTGAAGTTTGAGTTGTGCGCGATGGCTTTGAATTTGTTATGAACTAGCTTTTGCCTGTAACTCTGTCTGCGTGGACATCAAGTGTCTGTGTCCTGAATTTATCCTTTTAATGCGATACTCTAATTATAGTATTTACTTCAAACTTAAATAGTAACTTGTAGTGTTTGCTTATAAATGTCAAAGTCAAAAACATTTATTTTGACAAAGAGTCAGTCGGTTAGTCAGAAAGGTGTCTCTAGTTGCTCGTTCCGAAACGGAGGTAGATCTCTGTGGAGAAGAACAAGCAAGAAACTCCATGAACACTCTTCTCATAACTTAATGTTTTACAAAAACTTGGTTATATAGGCTTAAAAAAAATTTAAAAGGACATAAATAGTAATCGTTGGGATGAGAATCTAATACTTATACAGCCATATTTAATATGTACACACAGGTAACGGTAAGACGAATTACCAGAATTCTTAAAGAGTCTTTACCTATTTTTTTTTATATTTTACAACTTACTTAGGTACTCTTTTATTACTAACTTAATAATGCGTAAAATCATTGTTTTTATTTAATCCAATTAATAATGAAAAAAAAACATAAGTTAAAATTACTGAAACGAATATGTAGTTTTTACCAAACACATCGGTTGTAAAGTTAACCTGTTCGTGTTTCCAAGCAATAAATGAAAAAAGCACCTTAAAATAATAAAAACAATACCTTAGAATTCCAAGTACCAACAGTTTAGTAAACAAAAAGGATTATGGTTGCAAACCACGCACTAATGTTGGTTTGAACACCGCACTGTGAATAATTGATAACATTGTAACCAAATGGTAACTTGCTTACTTAGTGGCAAATGTAGTTAATTACCTAGTTGCTAATAGTACAGGCAGCGAAATATTAAATTCAAGAAATTCATTCCCGGTTTAAGAACTTTATCAACTTAAATTTAAGTATATCACAGAAAGAATTACATTCTCTTTTTGACAATTAAAAACTTATTTCTTATTTTTTTTTATAATACACCAGCTTTTGCCCGCGATTTCGTTGCAGTTCCTGGGGGATTTCCGGGATAAAAAAAAATCCTGTTTTTTTTAAAGGGCCGCATTGGTTTTCCATGTCAAGTTTATTTTTTCGTCCTGGTATTCCAAATGACTTTTGATACTAGCAGAATGCTCGATGATAGTTTGCTTGCTACTAAATACAATAGAATAGAATATTCCTTACACCGTGCTTAGTTTTAGGATCGTCAAATATTAATGCGAGATGCAGTTTTTACTCCAAATGTATACAGTGATAATTGCACAGCCGTGAGTCATCTATATTATATCACTGAAACTAACTAAAGTTCTCAGAACTGTACTCGTTGAGAATAAACTATGCTGTTGCAAAGCTGATTTCGACCATTTTATCAATGAAAAAAAAAAGGATTTGAATTTGGAAACGAAAAAAAGAAAATGTGTACCATATAAATATTATACTATGTTACAGTTTTCATTGTAGGTCCTAATGAATTAACACGTGACTGAAAGAAACAAAAAATTAATAAATATCTCTAGACAAGTCACCCATCTGGACCCAAACAATGCAGAGGCAATGTTATGGTATCCAGACAACTGATACACAAACTTACAAATATTCGTGCATATAATAGATAAACTACTGCCAGATATAGAACAATTAATCATGTTCACCCCACAAAGTTTGTACTGGATGGGAATTGAATCCACTAAATAAAGCTAGTATGTGTATATTATATCCATAATATCATTTGCTATAGCCATTGCAATGTTACTTCAATTACAGTGTTGGTTACATTTCTGCTTCTATGAATCAAAGCGTTCAGTTAAATGAAAGTTCCGTTTTTCACTCCTTCTTCATATTTTTATTGTTTTCGTTTAACAATACTTACAATATTGAATGCAAAATGCATAACACTTTATAAAATCACAAGACTATCTAAACCTGCTACTCGAATATATTGACTTTAAACACTAGCTAACTGTTCGTTATTTAATTTCATATTTCTCTATACCGTCCCTGCTTCCGCCGTAATTCAATTCTTAACCCTCCGATCAAAATATCTCCATTTATATCTTCAGTTAATACAAACAAGTTGATTTAATAATCCAAAGCGTTCGTTAAGGAATACGAATATTAAATATTTGATCAGAGCTCGCCTTGTCACAAAACAGCACATTTAACTTAATAATAGCTTTAGTGTTTTGCTTTACATTGAAAATTGAAAGTGTGGAAGTTAAGACAGTCTTTCGAAAAGGTTTAGCATTCAAAAGACTCCATACAATTGTCTTAGGACAATTCTCTCACGGCGATTTCATTCAACGACTGACAATTGATATTGACATTTATTTATTTTTATAAATACGTACATATTTTAAATACATTACATCCAGGCACAGAACAAACAATCATAATGATTTGTTCTGGATCGGAACGACCTCCGACTTTGCAGTCAAGATCACTTACCGCTATATTTAAAATAGTTTATTTATCAGTCTCTATTAGTAGACTAAGTGATCTGCTATTACGTGCGATAATAGGGAGTTACAGCACCTCACTTTCACTGTACAGTGACCTAGTGTGTAACCCTCTCACTTGGGTGGCCAAGTGAGAGGTTTGCAAAATAGCACCGCTTATTAAACCGTATCAATCGTAAGTTTTCTCACATGTACCAGTGGCAGAATGAAAAGCCTCGTCCCCACTAGGAACATTTGTCGAGTGACCTGTGTCCCCGGCGACATCGGGCGATGTCGGGCGACGTCGGACGACATCGCCGCGACATTGTTGAAACTGTTCCTTGTCGCACCGTCGATGAAGTCCAAGTAGTGACAAGGAACAGTTTAAAGGTCATAGCTCATTAGAGCCACCAGGCACGCACTCCGCACCGACTCGCCTTATAACCGAGGCGATCCGGTGACGCTACGGAGTTGTTAAAGTGAGCGCATGCCCATACAAGTCCATAATAAAGAATACTAGCCGCAGGAGGCGAGTCGGTGCGGAGTGGGTGCCGGGTGGCTCTAATCAGCTATGACCTTAAGTTTGAGGTTCGTCTTTCCTAAGCCGGTTTTCGCTTGCGCCAACATACCGGTGGAAGAAATTACAGTGCTGTTAACATTTCAATAAATGTGACGTTTGCTATTAATACCACCCCACCACGGACGACGGAAATAAGAGTAGTTTGCTGTCAGTGTGAAGTAGGTGAAGTAGTGAAGTAGTAAATGTACTTATAGTAAGTAACATAAGTAATATTGTAACTAAGTCCAGTTGACAATAAAAGCTTGTCTAAACCAGACGTGCTTACTTTTATTTAGTATCTGCCCAACATACTTCATGGCGACCCTGCCATACGCGTTCCGGGAACTCAGCTTGCGAGCTATCCGATAGCGGGCTAAAAGTGCGGACTAGGCGGATTCCTGTGTGCCTCGGTGCACAAAGTTAGAATGTTAGGCGAAGTGAATATTATAGCCACGAGTGTGATTGACTGTAGCTGTGTTGAACAGAGTGAGCAAAATGGGGAAATCCTACTCTAAAACGGAGGAAAAAGACATTATTATTGCCCAAAACGCTTCAAGAGGCAATAATAACGCGAGTGATACCGATCAAGAGTACCATATCAAATTCAATAACATCCTAATTACTACGTTCCTGGTGCTGATGACTATTGTCATTCTCGCGATAATTTACCAGAAATTAATAAAGAAACATAAGAAATGGATAAACCAGCAAGTAGATTCAGCATTTATTAGAAGGATGCGGCATCGTTTATCTGGAAGGAGAGACCAACCTCATGGTGAAGAAGAAGTTTGAGTACAGGAAGAAAAAGGTCAATTCGAGAGAAGAATCGTGAGTGCGTAAAGTGTTTGTGAAGAAAAGTGCGTAAAAAAAAAAAAAAATATGGGTGCGTTTGTGTGTAAGTGTTTGTACGCGTAAGAATATTAACATTATCTTAGTTTAACGGTATGTAGTTAAGGTGTTTGGAGCTCTAAAATAGAGGTATGTAGTTAGGTAATTTTAATCTCTAAAAATAGATTGTAAGTCGCAGTACCATAGTACGTAGAATTACACAGTACAAAATGCTGAGTGGTCATTTCGTTATCGGCGCATTGTATGAAAGTGTCTCCAGTTAGAATAAATAACATTGTTATAAATGAAATAAGATCGTAGCAGCGTTACAATTATTTTTGTAATTATAATGTTTTCTTTCCTATATTATGGCTGACGATTTAATAGAATTATATGAAGAATTATTAGTGATTCGGAAATATCTAATCAAGAAAGGCCAAAGTAGATATAAAGGTACAATTTCGTCAGATAAGTTACAAGAGGCCGAGATATTGTTTAGTAAAAGTAACGCATTGTTTTCTAATTTTGGTAAAACAGCAAAGGAACCGGAACTAGAGTTAATTAATAGCACATACCAAAAGATTTCCGTTTTATTTTCAGAAATATCAAAATTGTGTACCTTGTCTAGCATAGATATAAAATCCGAAACAATGGAATTCGATATGAAAACTGCGTGTATGTTAATACCTGTTTTAGATGATAAGGAAAGTACAACGAAGCGATTAATTGATGCGGTAGAAATGTATGCAGAAATGCTTAATGATGTAGGTCAACAGTTATTAATTAAGTTTATATTGAAGGGAAGATTATCTGAAAATGCAAAGTTACGAGTAGCAGGCGCTTACTCGACAGTTAGTGACATGATTAAGGATTTTAAAGTTAAGCTGTTAATTAAAAAATCATTCACAGCAGTTCAGAATCAAATTCAATCATTAAATCAAGGTCATAGGACTATAGAAGAGTACGGATCAGAACTCGAAAGATTATTAACAGATTTGAATATTTCTCAGGCTGAGGGTGATGCTGCAACATGCGCGATCCTTAAGCCAATTAATGAAAAAATGGTTTTAAAAAAATTTACAGATGGTCTTAGGAGTGAAAGGTTGGGCACGATTATCGCCGCACGCAACTACGTATTGCTGAAGGATGCCATCCAAGCAGCCAAGGACGAATCAATACCATCTTCGTCTTCGTCCAGGCCAGCAGAGGTAATGGAGATGACCTCAACCTTTCGAGGTAGGCCCAATTTTCGTTTCCCAAGGATTCGAGGACAGAACAGGGGACGCGCTCGTCCTAATTTCCACAATAATTACAGAGGTAATTTTCCAATGAATTCTTCGAATAGATATTAAAGCTATTCCAGACCTTTTAGGCACGCCCCCCGCGGCAGAGGACAGTACAACAACCAAGGTTATCACTATAAAAGGCGTGGGACACAAGGATTTTATCAAGTAGCGTCCTCAGCACAAAATGATAATACGAATAATTTGGAACAGAAGCCTGATAAGTCACGAAATCAGTTTTTTCGTGATTAACAATTTTGTTTATAACACTAGTAGCGGTAGATTTAAGTTTATCAATTACTATACTAACGGTATAAAACTTGTACTATTATTAGATACAGGCGCGTCCATTTCGATTATTAAGGAAGAAGCGCTTCCCAGGACACAAGTGTTTCCAAATACTTTAGCGGTCAATGGAATCGGAGGAAAGATTTACTCTTCTGGTTATGTAGTGCTCGATTTAGATTTAGATGTTTCAGGAACCGAATTATTTCAAAATAAGTTTCACGTTTTTAAAAGATTACCCATTATCGTTGATGGAATATTAGGATTAGACTTCATGAGTAGGTATAAGGCAAATATTAATTTAGATAAAAATGTGTTAACGTTACTGTTAGGAGATAAGTATTGCAATTTACCTCTTTATGACAAACCGGATTACAGTAATTCACTGCTGATCCCGCCTCGAAGTGAAACCATTCACTATGTCTATTTAAACTCGGAAGTGGAAGGTGATTGTTTTGTTAGCGCTAGAGAGCTAGAAAAGGATGTTTTCTTAGCAGGCACTATAGTTAGGCCTAAAAATAAAAAAGTCCCTATAAAAATTTTAAATACTCGAGATGAGGAAATAAGTTTAAAGGATTTAAAACTAAATGTAGAGTCCTTAGAGAACTACCATATTTTTGAATTTAGCAAACATGAAAGTAGTTTAGAAAGAGCCAATACATTATTACCATTATTAGAGTTAGGACATTTAAACAAAGAAGAAAAGAATTCTATTGAGAAGATTTGTAGTAAATATTCTGATACCTTCTTTTTACCCGGTGATAAGTTAGAAACAACAAACATATGTGAGCAATCCATAAAAATAAAGAGTAACATTAATCCTATTTATACCAAACCATATAGGTTGCCACAAGCCTTAAAGCCGGAGGTAAATAAACAAATAAAGAATATGCTTAAAGATGACATCATAGAAGAATCATCAAGTGAATGGTCTAGTCCAATCCTCCTAGTCCCAAAAAAATCAGAGGGTTCTCAGAAGTGGCGTTTAGTAATTGACTTCAGAAAATTAAATGAAAATATTGTAAATGATAAATTTCCATTGCCTAACATAACTGATATTTTAGATTCATTATCTGGCTCAATATATTATACACATTTAGACCTTCAACAAGGCTATTACCAAGTAAAACTGGCACCCGAAAGCCGAAAATACACTGCATTTTCGACCAGTACTGGACATTACCAATTAAAACGATTACCGATGGGTCTTAAGACTTCATGTAGCGCTTTCAGTAGAGTCATGTCAATTGCAATGTCAGGATTAGCATTTGAAAAGTGTTTTGTTTATCTTGATGATTTAATTGTATTTGGAAGATCTTTAACTATTCATAACCAAAATCTTATTGCTGTTTTAGAGAGGCTCAGAAAGGTGAATTTGAAGTTAAATCCCACGAAGTGTCAATTCTTAAAGAAAGAGATTTTATACCTAGGTCATTTAGTTTCTGCTGACGGTGTGTCACCTGACCCTGACAAAACTAAGGTTTTAGAAAATTTTCCCATACCCAAAAACGTGGATGAAGTAAGACGGTTCGTTGCCTTCTGCAACTATTACAGGAAGTTTGTGCCATCCTTTGCGACAATTACTATGCCTTTGAATCGCTTACTAAAGAAAAATGAACCTTTTGTTTGGAGCTCAGAGTGTCAACATGCATTTAATTTCTTGAAGACCTCATTAACGTCACCACCTATACTACAGTATCCAGACTTTTCAGAAACCAATGAATTTATATTACAGACAGACGCGTCAGATTTAGCTGTAGGAGCAGTATTGTGTAATAAGGACATGAGACCGGTTGCTTATGCTAGCAGACCATTAAATAAGGCAGAGAAAAATTATCCAGTAATACAGAAAGAATTAACAGCAATAGTATGGGCAGTAAAGTATTTCAGACCTTACTTATTTGGCAGAACTTTTACTATTATGACAGATCACAAACCTTTAATTTATTTATTTGGCATGAAAGATCCATCTAGTAGGCTAATAAAATTCCGATTAATACTTGAAGAATATGATTTTAAAATAGTGTATGTAAAAGGTAAAGACAATGTTATCGCAGATGCATTGTCTAGGGTGAGCATGACAATGAGTGAGTTGAAAGATATGAAAGAGACAATTTTATCTGTAACAACTAGGGGACAAAAGAGAAAAGAGGAAGAGAGTCGTATGAAAGAACAAACTGTGCCTAGTAATACCACCGACAATTGGCTTGATCAACCAAGAGTCGTGGAACTACTAAGACAGCCGTGTGATTCTATTGAAATGAAGTTAGTAGAAGGAAGAACTATAAGAAAGTTTAAAAGAGAAAATAAGATAGAGAAAGAAAGGGATTGTTTTGTTTATATACCGAGTAAAATGTTATTATGTATTAACATTGACTTTAGATTGCATTTCTCGCGAGCCGAATTTGCAACTAAGTTAAAAGAGTTTTGTGAAGGAATAAAAGTAAAGGAACTATGCATAGTAAAAGACGACAGCAATAATGAATTTATAAAAGGATTATGTAGCGAAATAAAATCCATAAAAGAATGGCCCGGGCCCCGAATATGTATTTTGAGAGGAATTAAAAGAATATATGACGAGAAAGAAAAAGATTTTATTTTAAATAATTATCATTTATTACCCACTAGTGGCCATGCGGGTATGAATAGAATGGCAAATAACATTAAGAGAAAATATTACTGGCCAGGGTTAGATGCGGACATTCGAAAATTTATAAGCAAATGTGAAATGTGTCAGAAATCGAAACAAAGTAAATATACGAGACAACCCATGACTATAACTACTACAGCATTGACTGCCTTCGATAAAGTTTTCCTTGATTTAGTTGGTCCATTGGACAGGGATGAGTCAGGAAATTGTTATATTTTAACTTTGCAATGCGAGTTGACAAAGTATATAGAGGCATATCCGTTACCAAATAAGGAAACGATAACTGTAGCAAAGGCATTCGTAAATAATTTTATTTTACGATTCGGCATCCCCAAATCTATAGCCACGGATAGGGGTACAGAATTTATTTCTCAAGTTATGGAAAACGTATGTAGATTATTAAAAATAGAAAAGTTAGCATCTACTGCATACCACCATCAATCAATCGGTTCGTTGGAGATAGCTCATAAACATTTAGGAGCATTTTTAAGAACTTATTGTAATAATGTGTATCATTCGTGGTCGGATTGGTTACCTTTTTGGTGTTTTAGTTTTAATACTAGTGTAAACACGCAAACAAAATATACACCTTATGAACTTGTGTTTGGAAGACAATGTCGTTTGCCAAACAATTTAGAACATGACGTAGAACCACTTTATAATACTGATGATTTTTTTGGCGGGTAGACGCGAAAGTGTAAACACCAAATAATATCAGCTCAGTTAAATTAAATATTAAAAATAGTAAGTCATTTAATGTATTAAAAGTATTTCTACCTGTGCATTGGTTGACCATTTCTACACTAACTCACTCACTATCAACACTTGTAAGCCATGGATAACACAGCAGAGCAACTACTGAAGGGCATGGAGGAGTTATCGTCCTTATTCACGAACAGGATGGATGAGTTCGAGCAGAGCCTGCAGCAGCCCAGTGCCAATGCACCCAATACGACAGTGAAGGCCTTAGCAGCGGAATACGGCTCCTTCAAGTCCTTCATATGGAAGACCCTCGGCATGCTGAAGTCACAGGTGGAGCTCCTCATCACAGGTCTGGACCGCATGGAGACTCAGTCCCGCAGAAAAGTTTTGCTCTTCCATGGGATCAAGGAAGATAGCCATGAAGATGTTGTGAAGAAGACTTTGACCGTGTTATCCAGCCAAATGAAGGTGTCCGGTGTAACTGGAGATGTACTGGAGTCTTGCCACAGGTTAGGTGCAAAGAAGGATACGCCTCGGCCAGTCCTTGTAAGGTTTTCTTCATTGAAGCTTCGCTCTGAGGTGTGGCAGGCCAAAAAACTCTTAAAGGGCTCGAATATAACCACATCCGAGTTTTTAACTAAGCCGAGACAAGACGTGTTTGTGGCAGCCCGCAAACACTTCAGTATGCGGAATTGCTGGTCTTCAGACGGTGTTATTGTCATTCTTCTTCCTGACAAGACAAGGGTGAAGATAACTTCGATGCATGAACTGAAAAAGCTCACAGTCAATCATCCCAAGCCTGAATCTGACGGTAGAAAATAGTTTAATGTTTGTCAACTTTGTAAACCACACCTTTAGCAGTTTGTCGCTTTTTAATTTAGTTGCTTTATACTGATTACTTTTTGTTCTCATTTGTTAATGTAGGGTAAACACAATATTAATAGTTTAAAACATATTTCCTCTCTTTTTGCTGTTAGAATCATGACATTCATGATGACTTATTTTGTTAATCGTTGTACGTCAGTGTCATTTCAATGTCAATTTCAACTTTTGTCATAGCGTTTAATTACTCCTTGAATTATTCATAGATAGACAAACTGGTGCGTTTACAAAGTGTGTTTATGTTAAGGTCTTTTATGGTCAACCAGGCATATGAGTAGCGTTTGTTTAATTGTTTAATTATTTTATTATTATTTTTTATTTTATATCTTTTTTTTTATATCTTTTTTTTTTATTTATTTTATACTTACGTATATTTTATTTAACTATTCTATATGATTTTGCATGAAGATGATGTTTATTTTTCTTGCTCATCTGATGATGAATTTGCTAGCGTCAATAGTAGTAACAATTCTCTCTCTGATTCTGACTTGCTCGAGGACAAGTTGTCGCGGGTTTTCTCACTTAATCATGGTAATTTATTATCATTGGTGCATATTAACGCGCAGAGTATCGCAGCTCATCATTCTGATCTTCTCTGAACACTTTTCAGGCTGGCGTGGTCGATTGTATCCTTGTTTCAGAAACATGGCTGAAACCTTCACTTCCTTCCACCAGCTGCTCACTACCTGGGTACAAATTGTTTCGCAACGATCGTACTGGCAGGGGTGGCGGTGGCGTAGGTATTTATCTTCGCAGCGACATTCCTGCGAGTGTCGTATCTCAGTCCACGACCCCTCCTGGTTTCAATGGGTCTCTCGAATTTCTCTTCATAAACATCGTCATCCGTCATAAAAATGTTCTTCTTGGAGTTCTTTACAGTCCAAATGACAAAGTAGACTATTTTAATAAACTGGAGGAAGTTCTAGAAAGCCTTTTAGCAAGTTACGATCACGTGATCCTCATGGGTGATTTAAACACATGTCTGTTAAAGGGTGACACTAGGTCAAAGAAGCTAACAGAGCTCATGTCTTCGCTTAACCTCCAGATTCTTCCCATGTCTTCCCCAACTCATTACTTTCCTAACTGTAGGCCTTCTCTCATTGATGTCATCTCTGTCTCTAACCCAAATTTTGTTATCTCTCACGGTCAAATGACTGCACCCTTCTCCCACCATGACTTAATCTTCTTATCTTATAAAGTACGCCATCCCAAGGTTAGAGGCAGAGTGCTACTTCAGCGCAACTTTAAGCATATGAACCTGGAACGTTTGAGAGATGATGTGAGAAACATTGACTGGTCGTCAGTGTTGTCATCTGACAATGTTGATGAAATGGTAGAAGCTCTTACTTCTGAACTTATTAAACTATATAATGTCCATGCTCCTGTACGCCCTGTTCGTGTAAAGCATGCCCCGGCTCCCTGGCTTACCCCTGTTATCAGGAGGACCATGGGAAAGCGGGATATAGCTAAGGCTCGACACAAAAAAGATCCCTCACAGGAAAACTTACAGGCGTATAAAAAACTTCGTAATATCTGCAACAGAATGTGTCGGGATGCAAAACGTCGCTATATTCACTCTACAATTCAGAATCTTTGCCAAACGCAAGTTTGGAGATTCTTGAGGTCTTTGGGTGTGGGCAAGTCCACGGATGCTTGTGAAAGCACTGTGGATCTCAATGCTTTAAATAGTCACTTCTCTACTCCACCAATCATTTTAGATTCCTTTACTAAAACTTCCACACTTTATCAGATTTCTAATATGGCCCACCCGGACTGCCCCTATTTCACTTTCAATCCTGTCTCAGAAGATTCTGTCATGAAGTGTGTCCGCTCCATATCCACTAAAGCAATTGGTTGTGACAGTCTTAGCCTCGACATGATTCTTCCTGTGCTGGAAGACATTGCACCTGTGATCTCTCACATTATTAACTTCTCTCTTGGTAGCAGTGTCTTCCCGTCACAGTGGAAGAAGGCTTTTGTCATACCGTTGCCGAAAACCTCAAACCCGACATCTTACTCTCAATACCGACCCATATCTATCCTACCCATCCTCTCCAAGGTCCTTGAATCTGTTGTACACAAACAACTTTACTCCTTTCTTACCTCCAACAACCTCCTATGTCCTTTCCAATCCGGCTTCCGACCGTCCCACAGCACAGTTGGTGCGCTGCTGAATATAACGGAAGACATTAGGTGTGCTATGGATAACACCAAGCTCACAGCAATGGTGCTGTTGGATTTCAGCAGCGCATTCAATTCTGTTGATCATGACATACTTCTTGGTGCTCTTCGTGCAGTGAACATGTCCTCTTCGGTTCTTGACTGGTTTCAGTCTTACCTCTTCGGTCGCCTGCAGTTTGTGAAAACAGCCGATGCTAATTCGGACTGGTTGGATCTCACTGCTGGTGTTCCCCAAGGCGGCGTACTCTCCCCATTACTTTTCTCTGTATTTATTAACAACATATCCCAGGTTATCTCTTCTCCCTTCCATCTGTATGCAGATGACTTACAGATATACCAACATTTTGAGTTAACGGAGTTGCCCAGGGCTGTTGAGATTTTAAATAAAGACCTTGCTGCTGTTCAACTATGGGCTAAACGCTTTGGACTTCTTGTCAATCCCACCAAATCACAAACCATCATTGTAGGCAGTAGCAGGCTCAGATCTAAGATAGATTGGGGATCAGTACCTACACTCTCTTATGACGGCGTCACTATCCCGTATTGTGACAAAGTCAAAAATTTGGGCATAATTATGGATTGCAATATGTCCTGGGCACCTCATATCAATAATATCAGCAGACGTATGTTTTACACTTATCATTCTCTAAAGCGTCTCCAATTTTTTCTTCCTTTCAACACCAAAATTATGCTAGCGCAATCTCTTCTACTCCCTATTCTCGACTACGCCGATGTCTGTTTTTTGAATGTGACAGAGGAGCTACTTAATAAGTTAGAGCGCCTTCAAAATCTTGCTATCCGATTCATTTTCAGTTTGCGTAAATACGATCGCGTTTCTGAATATCGTGTTCAACTTAAATGGCTCCCTATCCGTTTTCGCCGTGATATGCATATCCTCACCTTCCTCTACAACATCCTACATGATCCCAATTCCCCTCCTTACTTACGATCCAGGTTCCAACTGCTCCCACCTCCTACTCGCTCTAGGCGCCCCTGTATCACAACGATGCTGGAGGTGCCTAGTAGCAAAACAAATTTCTATTTCCACTCCTTTACCGTGCGTGCCTCTCAATTATGGAATCGGCTCCCGAAAGCAATTCAAGAAAGCCCATCGATTAACTCTTTTAAAAACAGATTGAGAAGTTATCTACTATCCCAAGTATCTGACGCATCATCATCATAGATTCACTACATCACTATAAGGTTAGGTATATATTATATTTATGTATTTATTTTATATTTTAGTTTATTAGTTTATGTTTTCAGTATTTATAAATTTATGTATTTGCATTCATAAATATATATTTTTAGTCGTTGTTATTATTTAAACACTCTCTTGCACTATGTTGGCCCGTTTCAAGTACAGTCTATCGCAATGCCCTAGGTTGACTGGAAGAGATCTCTTCTAGAGATAAGTCCACCTTTGTAAACAAATTACAGTTAAGTTCTCTGTTAAACAGTTATGTGCAATAAAGTATATTATATGATTTTTGTTTAGATTTAAAATATAAAATGCAAGTAGCTTTAAGAGATGCAAGAAACAATTTGATAGCTTGTAAGGAAAAAAGAAAAGACAAATATGATAAATCATGTAATCCTGTATTTTATAAGAAAAATGATCTTATTTTAGTAAAGAATGAATGTGCTCGTAAATTAGACTACGTTTTTGATGGACCTTTTGAAGTGTTGGAAGATTTAGGTGCTAATGTGAAGATAATTAAAAATGGTAAAGTAGATGTAGTACATAAGGATAGGACAAAAAAATTTAGTAAGTAAGTAAGTTTTAAGAAAAGGTACCTTTGTTTAATTTAGTTTGTTTGTAAAAAAAAAAATTTTTTTTTTCTATCACCCCCGGAGGTGAAGTAGGTGAAGTAGTGAAGTAGTAAATGTACTTATAGTAAGTAACATAAGTAATATTGTAACTAAGTCCAGTTGACAATAAAAGCTTGTCTAAACCAGACGTGCTTACTTTTATTTAGTATCTGCCCAACATACTTCAAGTGTCAGAGATGATCTGATGCGTTAGTATCGGCCGATAAAATCGCATACGTTATTGCGATAATGCATCCTGATTTCTTGTACACAACTGCGTTTGTATTGTGCGATAAATTATTATTGATATGTTGGTTAATACATTAATACTACTTAATGGGCAGGGACAATGTCGGATACGTATAACCTGGAATGCGGAGTTAGACAGGGTGGGTTAACATCTCCTACCCTGTTTAATCTGTATATTAAGGCCCGGTAAGTAGCTAATCTTTAGGTATTCGCGGGGGTGAAGCAGCGGCGGAGAAATTGAGCGCGAAGCTCCGCCTACTTTTCGGCAGCGCGCGGCCGTATTCTGAAGCCGTCTGTATTCTATACTCCCGGATTCGTAAATCGAGCCACCTAGCGTAATGAGTTATATCGTACATAACTTTAAAAAATATATGTATATGTACACACTTGGGTCAATTAGTGGTAGGTACCTCTTAGTGCAACAATATAGAAAGCTGTCTTGGTAAAAAAGATCGGGATTCTTTATCATAAAAAGAATACAGTGATTTATAATTAAAAATTGGTTTGTTTAAGATATTTGGTAATGACATTTAAAATTAAATTATCTCTTAAAAAAAGCACCATTTTAGGTCTTCTTGGAATAAAAAATGAGAACTTTCTAAATAAGATGTCAATACTTATTGGCACATGTATATATATATATATCTATCTATCTATCTATATAAATAAAAATGAATTGATGTTCGTTAGTCTGATTAAAACTAGAGAACGGTTGGGCCGATTGAGCTGATTTTGGGTTTAAAATGTTTGTCGTAGTCCACGGAAGGTCTAAACGGTGAGCAAATAAGGAAAAATTGCGAGAAAGATAGAGTAAAACAACAATTTCATTTTCCCTTAAAAAGTTGTCCATGTTCTGTTGGATGTCGTTGTCATAGTGTAACCGGCAAATCAAGTGTCAAATTCAAGTGTGACATTTACAACTGCAGAGGTTACAAACTTACAACCCGTCAACCTGACACAAGTAATGTTTTCTTCTAAGGTTTTATTGTTTTAAAAAGACGCAAAGGAATCATTTTCATAAATCTAAATCATGCATATAATTAGTTGGTTTTATTTTAAAGCCATTTAAACGGTTTGAAATAACAGAAAGGCGTATAATATGCTATAAAAAATAATACTGTAGCAGGTTTTCTTTTTCCAATGTACAAAAATAATATTACGATAAAAAAATATCTAGATTTTAAATATTTATTTTTCAAATAATGGTGCTTTTAATATATTTTTTTTTTGTTTTTGTATGGCCATCCTGGACAATGTTCCCTACCAGAAAAACCGCACATGATAGTTGTTCAAAAACAAAATTATTTTAAGCGCATTTCATAACGTCATGTCCTTTATATGGGACTACCACTGCATCATAACTTATCAAACAAAAAAAGAACCCTCAAAATCTGTTTACAATTGACGGAGACATCGCGTAACAAACATACAAAAAAAAACATACAGACGAAATGAACCTCCTCCTTTTTTTAAGTCGGTTAAAAATCAAATAATTTCCTATTTGAAAAAAAAATACAAAGATAAGTGGGAATATTGTAGGTGAATATTTTTTTTTGTGAGTGGGAAATCATCAAATGACTGCTCCCGTCCTTGGTGCGGCGGGAGGGCGTGTCAGACTTTTACTGACTAAAACTCACTAAAGTTCCTTCGATTGCCCTTTATGTTCCAGGGTCACGGTAACTATTATAAACATTCCGCAACCCCGGCAGGACCATTGTAGGTGAATTATGATTATGATGAACTCATTAGACAGCATTATACACTAATGAGATCCTTATACAGTTAGTCAAAATTTAGCTGTCTGTTACAGCTTTCTTGCCTTATGTTTTCGTTCATTACAGATAGGACCGTGCATATTTCTGATCTCTCAACAAAAAATAGATAGATAGCCAACTTGGTGCAATACTTTTATACTGTAGTCTATTTTTTTAAACAAACGAGTACTAAGTATATCTCTTTTATATTTCCGGTATTGGACAGAGAGAGATGGGAAATTAGTCGAGGCGGAGCCAATGCTTTTAACACTAATGATAACAGTTATGCTGATTATGTGGACCAATAGAAATGCAGAAAAATTTTTGGTACTCGTTTGTTAAAAAAAAAAACAGACTATAGGTGTATTTTTGGTCTTGCTCACCCTGCTAGGAAATGATTCTACCCTTGAAAATAAACAACTTTTATAATGGAACCAAGTCTGAAATCGCGAAAAAAATATCAGCTGTTTCTAAGAAAAGTTCAATGCCCTCCCGACCTCAATGTATGAAACAGGTGATAATTTTTTTCGACATATCAGAGTTGGTTCTATAATAAAAGTTGTTGGTTTTTATGAGTAGAAACATCTCCTAGCAGGTTGAGCAAGACCAAAAATACACCTAGTATAAATTCAATCTCAGCAATGTAACGGCAATTGCACATGGCGTAGAAAATGAACAACTCGCTTTGTAGCAACTTATCCAAGAAAATGTTATCATTGATCCTTGAGGTTTATTTGTAGACCACGAATATCCTTTTATTGGCGCCACGCCGGATGGTTTGATAGGCCAAGACACAGTATTCGAAGTCAAATGTCTAAAGTGGCTTTCAAAAACGGTCTGGATAATGCCCTAAAAGAGAACAAAATTCAAATAATAATGGAATTTTGTTCTCTTTTAGAGCATACAAGCTTCTGCCCGCGGCTTCGCTCGCGTTAGTGAGAGACAAAAAGTAGCCTATGTTACTCTCCATCCCTTCAACTATCTCCACTTAAAAAATCACGTCAATCCGTCGCTTCGTTTTGCCGTGAAAGAAAGACAAACAGACAGACAGACAGACAGACAGACAGACACACTTTCCCATTTATAATATTAGTATGGATTATATGGAGATACGACAAAAATAATGGTATTTTCAGTATCAACAAAAAGAGTTACTGGTACTACCAACTTCAGAGGCAACTTCATGTACCATGTATAAAAATGCTTATTTGATGTGTGGGGTGCTGAAACTATTATGACATCATCACGTGAGATGACTCGTCGAAATGTAACTATTTCGGACTTGGTCTTATTATAAAAGTTGTATCACAATGACCAGGGGGCCTACCACAAGCCCTTATAGCAGTAATACCACAGATTAATAAATAGTTACTACGTAACAGATACTTCACTCCAATACAAAAACGAAAATACCTACGCTATAATAGCCTACAAAATTATAATAATAATACCAGCTGTTTGCAGCGAGGAAAAATGTACCATAAGTACGCACAAAGAGAGTTGAGATTCTTTTGCCCGCCGCGCGACTAACGTGTGTGCGTGCCATCTAGTAAATGTGCTAGGGTTATACGTATGATGATAATGGTAATAAAACGAATGTTTTAGAAAAACAATATTTTTTTTATTTGTTGATCAAATATTTTTTAGTTTAATGAATGAATGAATGAATGAATTGTTTTATTGTTTCTTAAAATTTCTTAAAACTACATACATAGCCCCACAAAACTGCTTACGCAGTTTAACTGTGAGATCATTGAGTCTCTAATACAAAAATAATAACATAATATCAGGTACATCTATAACCTAATACTTAATAGGTACCTTTTTATTACATAGTATCCAATAAATATTTCTTTAGCTGACGTGCGAATTTTAATTTCTTATCTTCTTGTCTGATGTCAACAGGCAAAGTATTCAATAAATAGGGAATGCGTTTTCTTAATGTTCTGTCGCCATAATAATTACAAACTCTGGGTACAACATATTTACCTGCTGTCATCGACCTTGTAGTATACCCGTTAGATACCAGTGAGTCACTATCTCGACTGCCATGGTTATTGACCAACAATAGGTATTTATGTTTAAGGCTAACTGGTAGAATTTTACATATTTTGAACAACTTATTATAGTCTCCTTTACAACTGTTTTTGGTTTTCTTGTTGACTAATAATTTTAAAAATCTAATCTGAATTGCTTCTAACTTCTGTATATTACTTTTAAAAGTCAAGCCATAACAATCAAGAGAATAACTCAGTATTGAGTCAACTAAGGACATATATAAACATTTTAAGGTGCTGGAGGGAACTTTAAAACTTAAGTGATAGAATTTACATAGCAATATTCTGAGTTTACTACAAATGTAATCAATATGTGAAGACCATGAAAAACTTTCATCTACTTTCATTCCAAGATATGTGACACTCTGTACTTGTTCTATAGGTTTACATTTACAGTTTATATTATTATTATGCATACACTCGTAGCTATGGGTAAAAATGGAAGGGCATGTTTTAGTCAGATGTATATATGGGGAATGTATCATCAACAACTTAGTTTTAGCACCATTTAGAACGATACCGTTATCGTGAGACCACTTTACCACTGAGTCTACGTCCTGTTGTACGAGTCGACAAGTACCAGCGAGGTCGGTGCCAGCACGCAGCGCACACAGGTCGTCCGCGAACATGTATGCCGAGCAGTGGCGCAGTACGCCGCACAAGCTGTTTACGTGCAATAAATAGCACACAGGCCCACATACGGACCCCTGAGGCACTCCGCACCCCACCTTCCTCTCGTCACTAATAAAATGACTGATGCATATTTTTCGTCCCTTGAATTCCCGATTATTATATTTTAGTGTCGTATTCAAAACCGCGTGAATAATTTTAATAAATAATCAAAAGGGAAACAGGAGAATTGGGAAACAGGGGAATGGCACAATAATCACACAATAATTACGTGGTTTCGGCATTTTGATAGTCAGCGCTGTACCCGTGACGCGCGAGCACACAGCCGGGCGCGCGACAGCCCGGTGTTCGTTGTACCGTCGACGGTACGCGAAGCGGTAGGCATAAAACGCGTGGCCTTGAGCGAGTGACGGACGCCTGGTAATACTTTGATATTACTTTCAGTGGGAAAGAGACGGCGCTAGACAACGTGTCTAACGCTGACAACGTGTCAAACGTCATGGTAAGGGGGCAGTTCAATAAAAAACCCGTTGATTATTTTACTTTGATGACACATACTCGTAATTTTGTTCTTCAATGGTTCCTTTATTTGTCGCGGTTGGATTAACTGCAGTTAGAAGTGATAGGGATGTTTCAGACCTATTGAGTTGAAAATTCTTGAGTTCTCTGTAATTAAATATAAAAAGCACGATTTTTACATTGGCACAGATAATTCTTTTATAACAATGAAACCAATAAAATAAAACAGTTTTTGAACTAATTTAATTTTCATAATGTAGATTTGCAAAAATAATTTATGTTCACAAAAACATAGCTTACAAAATAATATCACAAAGTAAACGGGCACAAAAAATAAGTATAGAAACAATATAATACTAATTTCGTGTACGTCGGTCTACCGAAGCGCCATTTTAGGCCTCGTCGTTGTTCGTACGCCGCACTCGGAGCGTGCAGCATATTAGCGCCCCATAGCCGCAGCTACTGTTTTACCAACTTATTTGTGAAATGGCTAAAATTGGAACTACGGCTGACATGACATTTCAGTCATACATTTGACTTCATTTGAGTATACTCTGTCTCTTTCTCTTAGCAACGCTGTATTGACAGTGTCGCCCTCCTTCAGTTCACAGATAAGTTGGTCTATCTGTAGACAAAAATTGGTTTTTATTTTGATGTATTTTGTTTGCCTATTTTTTACGAATTACCAAAAGATAAATGAGTTTCATAATATATTGATACTAATAATGCCATAATGGGTATAAAAAAAGGAATACTTACTTGTATACTTTATTTTTTACTTTTATTACGTCGTTTTCTTGTACAAATCCGTTGCAACTCTTTATTTCTTTTATTTCCCATTGCTTAGAAACACGAATCACTATAAGTAAATTACTAAAATCAAAAACAAAGAATCAAAAAAATAAACAAAGCGCGAAATAATAATGGACCAAATGTGTAAAAATCGGACGTGACCTCTCGTAGCAACGGCTAGCTGCCGACTGGGCGTGGACTGACACAAGCTTGACACAATGTACGACAGTAGTGCATCGAATTAATAGAAATAAGGTCGAAAATATTTTGGCGTTTCATTTTACTTGAATAGCATGTCCGCAAAAATGTAAATCATTTTGCAGTTTTAATTAAATATTTAAAAAGATACAGTTCTGTGTATTAAAATTTTTAGATATGTCTTTAGTTTATTAAATTTTCTTTGTTATAGATATAAAAAATATGGTGGTTGTCGCTGAAAAAATTGAGAACTTCGAGACGAAAATTTTTTTTCAGGGGTCTATTTGAACATTTTTTTTTCGTCGTTCTAGACCACTTTTGCAAATTGTTTTTGTGTAAGTCTTTTCTTTATATATTAGACTATACACTGTATTTTTTTCTGGCTTGTGGTATGTATAGATACGGCTAACTTCGCGACGAAAATCTAGACGTTTTACAAGGTGTACGCTATGGACAGCGCCTTAACGATTTGATCGTAGCGCTCAGCAACCAGCACGTCGGCTGTCACATTGACGGTACTTGTGTAAATAATTTAAGTTACGCTGACGACATGGTGCTGGTGAGCGCTTCGGTCTGCGGCTTGAGGAAGCTGTTACTGATATGCGAGGAATATGCTTGTGGTCACGGTTTATTGTATAACGTAAAGAAGAGCCAGTACATGATCTTCGAGATCGCCAGTGCAAAATGTCCGGTAAACGTTCCGCCGGTTAGACTCAATGGGGTCCCATTGCAAAGGGTTGACACATTTACATACCTAGGGCATGTTTTGACTGTCGATCTCAAAGATCATGCGGACATGGAAAGGGAGCGGAGGGCTCTGTCTGTTAGAGCGAACATGATAGCCCGCAGATTTGCGCGGTGTTCAAATGAGGTTAAATCTACGCTGTTTAGGGCTTTCTGTACATCGCTGTACTCATGCAGTCTGTGGGCCAATTACTCTAACAGAAGTTACGGGGCTATCCGCGTCCAATTCAATAACGCGTTCAGGGCGGTAATGGGGCTACCACGATACTGCAGCGCCTCGGGTATGTTTGCAGAGGCGCGCATTGACTGCTTCCACGCGACGATGCGTAAGCGCGCCGCTTCCTTGGTGAGCAGGGTTCGGGGTAGCTCCAATATCGTACTGGCGACGATAGCGGGAAGACTCGACTGTCCTTTTCTCCGGCATTGTTCCAGCAGACATGTTGCTGTACCAGTGTCAGAGAGAAGGTATTAATTTTATTGCATTGTATTTTTATTTTATTTATTTAATGTAATTCTGTTTTATAAATTTATTTCTATTGACATTATTTTATTTTTTTTCAATTTATATCTGTTTGTATTGTACATATTTGACTTTATTTAATTTTGTTCAATTTAATTTAATTGTATTGTTATTTATTATGATTTTATATTATTTTATTTGTATTTGAATTTTGTCTGGCAATGGGTGTAATTTACCTGAAATAAATGAATTTAATTAATTTAATTAAAAGTGACGAGCCTTTTTATTCCGTCAATTTACCTGGAGCTTTATTTAAGGAAGAATGTAAGTGAAAACCCGGCTTTAAAATGGTTGGAGTGTCAAGTAAGAACGGATTTTTCTTATGATCCTATTTTCTATTGCTTTAGGTGTAAGTTTATATTCTCACGTAACTAGAAGTGGCAAAAAATTTCACTTACTTTTGTTTCACAATTTTCTACTCTTAAGTACGTGTCTATGTAAGATACTAATATAATAAAGAGGTAAAGTCTGATTATCTCTTATTTTGTTTGACAGTTATTCCAGGTTTAGTTATTTGTTATTTAGTTGTTGTTTTTTGTAATTCTATTTGCAAGCTTCTTTAAACTAATCAACTCACAACTAAAACTATTCAAGCGAGAAGCATTACATGATTATAACTTATGAAGTATTACATTTTCACAGTAGTTTTATTATGGTTGATTTGTTTTGTTTGTTTTGTTTTCGGTGTGTCTGAGATACGATTTTTTCGGGATTCGACCCCAAATGGAAAAAATAGGGATCGGGAGTTAGCTACAGAAAAAAAAGTTTATAAACACACCCCACATACAGAAGAAAATCGGTACGGGACTTTGGTTGGAAAGAAAAAGTATCTTTATCCACACAATTAATCACTAATCTTCTTACCGTAAGTCCCATCAATAAATAGATTATTATACACACATGTTTTAGATGTCCATAAGAAATAAAGGAAAACAGTAACAAGAGGGGAATAAGAAACACAATAATTTCGCTAACAAAGTTATCTTCGGCGCCTAATTCTATTATTTTTACGTTACCAGTCCGTGTGTTAAGTGGCGATTACATTATACTGTGTTAACACAGTTTTTCGTATTGTTTTGTTTACTTCTAAGTAGATAAGCTGTTTTTATTAACTAAAGGTAAACTAGCGACTCACCCAGGCTTTTCACGGGTGTTAAAATCTTTGAAATTCTCGGCTTTTACTCTACTATACTATGCATGTATTATCACATACTAGCTTCTGCCCGCGGCTTCGCTCGCGTTAGAAAGAGACAAAAAGTAGCCTATGTTACTCTCCATCCCTTCAACTATCTCCACTTAAAAAATCACGTCAATCCGTCGCTCCGTTTTGCCGTGAAAGAAAGACAAACAGACAGACAGACAGACAGACAGACACACTTTCCCATTTATAATATTAGTATGGATATAAACAATCCTGTTGAATCAGCCTGTCTATAAAAAAAAACATCAAAATCCGTTGTAAGCATGCATGCAGACAGAGAAAAGACCTATCCCAGCTTTGAATCTGTGTTAAAACATAATATTTTTATTAGACAACTATGTAGCTGTCACCCGCGGTTTCACCCGCGTTATATCAGAGTTTTGGTTACTAAAAAAAGAAGATAAAAAGTATTGTATTTTCGTCCCCTGGTCCTAGGCAAACTCCCCACCATTTTACAGCCAAATCGGTTCTGCCGTTCTTGAGTTATAAAATGTGTAACTTACACGACTTTCTTTTATATGATAGATTAGCCGATAATTAAAGTCTATTAAAGTATTGCTTTTGTTTACACTTTGTAATGAAAATCGAATGCTGAATATCCGCCTTCAAGATGTCCCTCAATTAACCAGTCACGAACTTTGTTTCTTTTAAAAAATAAGTACTTATTTGCACAGCATTTTCTTTTTATGGTGAAAAGCACACTGATAAATAGTTTTTGGTAATTCATGTTTTAGTTTTTGGTTTTGGGAAATACTATTATGATTTTGTAATGTTAATTCGTATGATTATTACATAATAATAATAAATACTTTCGAGAGCACTGCGCTTTCTAAAATAGGGGATGACGTTTGTATAAAAATAATCGCAGAACCAGCAAAAAACTGCTTGTGTACTTGACATAATAAATGTTTGAATTATTAAATAATTTTAAAATACAATATCGTTACAAACAATCAAAAGTTCGTTACTTGTTTACACACGGGGTTTGCGTTTCAATTAATTTATATATTTTTTGCAACTCACGTATTACTATAATTTAACCCGGCAGCACTCGCTACTGGGTAAAAAATACCACAGAGTACCTAAATCACATAATATTTTTAATACTAAGCATTGTGGCAACTCGCGATTTTAAGTACCTTCTGGGCAATAGTTAATACGCGCGTGACGCACCTGGCGGCCTGATCGCGCGCGGCGCTTGGTGACAATGGACGTGCAAAGTGCGTATGGGTGAAAAATACCCGGTAGCGACAGTTCTTGTTACAATTTTTTTTAATGTAATTGGTTATTTTATTTATGTTATAAGTATTTTAGAGCTGGTTCATGATGAGTTCCCTACTGACGGATCAAATTATAGAAGAATGTCTAGAACAAGAAGATAATGAAGAAGAAAATGTGTCAGAAATAGAAGATTTCGAGGAACATAGTGATCATGAAAGCCAGGAGCGATTTCTGAAGGCAGATCTTGTTCGTCTATGTTAGAAGCCTGGAATCTTATTTTTCCGGAAACTATTATTTTTCCGGAAGAATATGCCGTGAGCATAGCATAGCACATAAAAATCGCCACAAGTTGGGGTTGTATGACCCCAATTTGTGGCGATTGTTATGTCAAAGTAAAATAGTTGATTAGGTACAAGTGTTTTGAAACATAATGTTTGACAATTATTTTCTCGATGTTCATTATAAGTAAACAGTATTTTATTTTTTGTTGTTTTGGTAGAGCATAAAGTCGATTTATAATTTTAGATCTTAATTTTACGTGATTCCTAAGAAAAACATTTTTTTCTTGATTTTTCTAAGACTATGAAGAATTTTTGTTAATTTTTTTGATTTTTTTAGGATAACCTATAATTTGGAATAAATAATAATTCAAACTTTAAATTTTATTTTATTTATTAGATATTAGTATCAATAAACTAAATTCACTATTAAAATCTGTAATGTAAACTAATTTTCCAAGATAATGACATTTAAATTATGTGGTATTTTTTACCCGGTAGCGAGTATTCGTGCATGTAAACACCTAGCGAGTACCGCCGGGTTAAAAATTCAATCAGTTGAAAATTTAATACATACAGCTTCAGTGTTGCAACCTTGAATGTACTTATTCAGCCTCGGAGGCTGAGTCATTATTGATTTTCTCCAAAATAGATTCGACCGAAACCCTGTCCAGATTGGCATTGCTCACCTTTAGGCAATTTAATAATTATGAAAATATCTTTCTAAATAAGGCTCTTTTTTATATGAATAAAAAGTGAATGATCTTTATTACACAAGGGCAAGTATTAAAGTGGTTTTTGCAATTCATATGATCTGTGGAAGTAAAACAGAAGTATAATTTCTGTTAATGAAGCCTGGAACTATTTAATATTAATCTGTAATCGGTGTTCCTTCTTGAGGAAGTGTGGTGTTCAATGCTCGTGCCAACTCTGTAATGGAAGAGGCTTTTGCCTTTTGCCCTGCAGTGAAATAATAATAGGCTGGTGTTATATCCAGTATACATTTATTATATCTAGTCTGATCTGAGTATACTTAAAAGTATAGATCTCAGCACCATTATCAATTGACGTACTTTTTATGAGCTGTCAAAACGCAATTCTCCAATAGATTTTGTATGGCAATGGCAACTTATGACGTCACTAAAACAACACTCAGTTGACTATCTATTTATTGATTTCAAAGCAACTAAAAATCAAATTATATAGCAAATTGAATTTATTGGGCTGAAATTAAAAGAGGTTTTAAAGAAATTGTGTCTAACATTTATAATTGGTTAATAATGTAAACAACCCAATTCAGTCACCGACATTGATGTCCAAGATAAACTTAGAACGGACTTATCAAAAGCGAAAGCTTAAAACAAAATGCTCCACAAAGACGGATTGTTTCAAGTAACGCTGTAACAAGCAACGCTACAGGCTGGCAGCACATTAATCCGTCAGTTTTGTTTGATGTCACGTAACTAGGTTTAGGTGTCAAGCCGTCGACAGATCTGCTTTAATAACACGCGAGAACATGGATTAAGATGATTATTATTTGATATTTGTTGTTTGTGTAAGGTTAAGATTATTAAGGGCTTTGGAGTTTAGGTAGTGTACTTGCTTGACATTTTAACTAAAATAAAATTAATATAACATCACACTAAATCCCACGGGAGCGGAGCAGTGATCAAAGACTTAATTGTTATGGAAATATGATAATTACTTTTGAACACAAAGTTGGTGTCCAAACAGTCGATGACTCAACATCTTCAGAGGATGTACCGTGGAGGGCCGTACCACGTATCGAGTATCGTTATAGGTTGCTAGTTGCATCATATTTGTAGCTCCCTGGCGGACGGTGCTGCATCCAACATTTAAGACTTGGTCTATATGCCAAAATTTATTATAATATTTAAGGCTTAAAGCTTTGACTGACTTGCGTTAGAGGGCATAATGTCATAAGGCCTGCCACCATGTCCTTTCTCGGGTCCCAGAATATATCTGTACCAAATTTTATTCAAATCGGTTCAGTGGTTTAGTCGTTAAGAAGAGACAGACAGACAGACAGAGTTACTTTCGCATTTATAATTAGTACGAATTTTAAGGGTGTACTGAACCCAGTAGCTGGTATTAAAAGTAGGATCTGTGTACTTAGTCCAAAAACGACTCTACCTTATTCATAATACTAAAGTATTACACGAGAATAATGTAATGAATTTTGGTTCATATGAGGTCGGCACTTTTTAATTGCCTATATGGAGTGTAAACCACTGCACTGGTGAAACCGCAGGAAAACGGCTAGTGTTTTTATATTTAACTCAGATAATAAAATCTACTTATTACTGTCCCACTTCAGTTCATTGCCGGATGCTTCTTATCCACTGGGCCGTCATGATACATTTGACTTGGTTACAATAACAAAATCCATACTTCGTAAAATGTTGGTAAACAATTACTGACCCCTTAACTCTGGTTCGTAACAATGTTGACTCACACTTAGTATCCCAGTGAATTCTGTAACTGATACTTCGTCAGCTAGTTAGCGCTTTTAAACATCGCTAGCTTTCTAATGCGGTTTTTCCCGCGTCTTTGGTTACTACCAGTTTTAGCTTTTATCGAAGTCCAAGCAGTATGATTGTCATCTTTCAACGAATGTCTAACTACAATCAGTACAGGCCGTACGACTTACTGTGCACCTCGCAGGAATGCGACCCCCTGCCGTTTTTCCGCACGGTGCCCCGTATTCGCCTCGTTCGATTGCAGCGATAGCATCGCGACAGCAATACGTCGCATGTGTAGCATTCCGTGCAAAGTTAACTCGTACGGGTCGCAGCTATTCTCCGTCTCTATCTTGCCATTATAGTTTGATAACCATTGAAAGATGTCAGTAAATACTGCTTGGACTGTTAGTACCTAAGCTAAACATACGTTACCTAGAATTAAGTGAAAATAAATATAAATATCCTGGGACCGACGACTTCCGGCTTAGCAGTCAGGGTCACTAGTACCACTAGACCAAGGGGTCAAACATTTACTTTTACTTAACTATAAATTATTCTTTTCTGTCTTGCCATTGCATCGTCGTTTAACTATTTTTGTGCGTTGGTGACCAATGGTTACAGTAACTACAGCCGAAGCATGTGCTAAGCGTCTTAGCGTCGTATATTTGTCTCGCTCATACTGTTTACTAAGAAGCTATCAAACAATTCTGAGAACCTTTTTGTTTTGCTGATACATGGCTTTGGAACAAATATTTGTGGCTGTAACGCTGTTTGTGTTATACAGTAACAGTTGTTTCAAGTTTGTTTATCTGTAAACATCTGTGTTGTTGAGCAAATCAGGAAAAAGGTTTTCTTTGGAATAAGTGTTTTTCGTTCCTGAAACTGGCGTGGCATTTTTATTAGTCTTAATAACCCTGAGTTAGCAGCTGACTAAGTAGGTAACTCCATATAAACGACCTTTTGGAATGGGAGACTAGAATCAACTATATTTTTGTAATTTAATTGACGTTTTAAAGTGCCTCCATGGTCTAATGAAAATTAACAATTTCACTTTTAACTTTTTTGACTATTATAATTATTGACATATTATGTCAAAATTATAACCCTAGTTAAAAAAAAGTAAATTACTTGTTTTAATACTGAGTTAAATTATAATATTAATATAATTTGAGTTAAATTATATAATATTATTATAATTTAACTCAGTATTAAAACAAGTAATTTGTAAGTTGACTTTTATCTTTCGTTTGTATCTTTTATATCGGAGAAGAAAAATAAATAATAACCCCAGTCTATTGCAATGTGGTATTTTCTCAGACAGAAAAGGTACAAGCATTAATCCCGCCTTATCTCAAGACGGATGGGAGATTTCATATTTAAATTTAATAACCAGTCGCGGTTTCCATACTGTTTTTCTTCAACAATGTCACTTATAATTAAACAACAAAAGAAATAAACATAAAAATTACATAAATCACATTGCAATCATAATGAAACAATACAAAAATATTAATATTTTAATTCTATCAAATCTCTTACAAAGCTGTTTACAACTTGAGCTTTGGAAAGAATTCTGTTCTTAGTTATTATTAATTCATATTACAGACTGGACTGTAATGGTGCGAAACGGAACTTAGGGCTGCCTAAAATACTTACCCACTTAAATATTTATGAAATAAAAGAAGTTTCGTTTTTCTTTTTTTAGATTTTTACGGCGAGGTTTTATAAGTTTATTGTCTGTCATTGTAGATCGAATATCATATTGCTAAAATAAACTTTATTTCTATCTACTCGTTTTCTAGTGTATTTTCATACTTATTTAACCGCGTGTTACATAAAAAGAAACTATTGCGCTCATTTTTCTAGCTTTGTTTCGACAGAGCGTTGATTTTCCCCAAAAATAAAATTGTATATATAATACCAGCCTATAACTGTCCCACTGCAGGGCAAAGGCCTCTTCTCATACAGAGAAGGCACGAGCATTGATCACCACGCTTGCTCAAGACGGGTTGGCGATTTCAGACTTATAATCACTACAAGTCCAGGTTTCCTCACGATGTTTTCCTTCACCGATGTCTGCGATGTCTAAGATGATCTTTAGAAAGTACATATGAATTGAAAAAGTCACATTGGTACTTGCCCGGATTTGAACCCACAACCACTTGCATGAGAGGCGGGTGCCTCAACCACTAGGCCATCACGACGACTCAAATTAATTTTAAAACTTTATAATAAAAAGGCTTGGTATTACCAATTTAATTTTATTTACATTATTTCATTTAATTAATGAAGCTAAGCAGTCTAGCATCTTTGCTAAACTGAACCATTATCACGCCTCAAAACAAATTTCAAGTGGTTCGCATTCCGACCTAATTTATACCTCATAGAAGGATTTTGACTGACATCCATGCATCGGAAAGCACGTAGACGTTTGACAGTCGTTAAAGGTAAGCCAGAAAATGACCAGTCTAACCAAGAGGTATCATGTCGCCCTGCTACTGGGTTGTGGAGGTCGGATAGGCACACGCTCCACGTATTCAGCATCTCCCTAGCCTTTTCCCAACTCTCATGGGGTCGGCTTCCAGCCTAACCGGATTTAGCTGGATACCAGTGTTTGTGTTGTTCAGTTGCTGGTTAAACAAAGGCTAGGGAGATGATGTTGATGTTAAGAGAGATTTTGGCCGGAGCGTCTCATG
Organism: Athetis lepigone; assembly: GCA_033675125.1. Lineage (NCBI taxonomy): Eukaryota > Metazoa > Arthropoda > Insecta > Lepidoptera > Noctuidae > Athetis > Athetis lepigone. The sequence continues at coordinate 8,772,973 of CM066237.1, forward strand.
TATCGACAATTTCGAGGAAATTCAAGAGCCTACGTGACACGTAGCCTCTTTATTTTAGTTTTAATAATTATAACATAAGTGTACAGGCAATTTATAATAATCATGTACTTACGAATCTTTTACTTTGATAATTGATTTGTTCGCAACGGCAACGGGGGCTTTACCTGAAACGAGTATAAATCCATTTAATTATTTTGTATAAACACATAAACATTGAAAAGTATTTATTGTTTGATTTTAATCATAAAATTTTGTTCAACCTAAAAAAAGCATGCAAATTGTACGTTATCATTCTAGCACATTCAATATCAAAATTGAAACTAATTTCCTATACTGAAATAAACATGTTAATGATTTTAGCCATTGATATAGGTCTTTTATTTCGCTTGACGTCACGCCCAGGTAAATTTTTTACTGATAAATGACTTCACAAGCCTCTCCGAATTTTTGATGCTCTTTATCTTTGTTTAAACATGTTCAATGTTTTTGGACGGTCTAACGAATGAACTAAACAGAATGCCATTTTTTTAATGTAGCTGTGGCGACATCTATCGCCGAACATGCGAACTACAACCGACAATCCTGCATCGCGATATGAAAGTTTTCGGCGACATTAGCACATGTACAGAAATCCCGACTAGAACCGTCGGGCAGTAGCTCACCGACACAAACCCCGTCTGGTCGGAGGATCCCTATTGTGCGAAGGTGACAAAACCAATTCCCACCAACCGACAGCCCAACAAACCGCGTTTAACACAACTCTACGTGAGTCGCGACCGCCTGTACCAGCCAATTAAATCCGGATTACCGGCGGGTTACCAGGGCAACGCAGTAATAGATTTCAACTAAACCTGGAGTTAGAGCTCGGCTTGTTAAACTGCAATTAAAGTTTGCTAGTTCTTGCTTGGAACTGACAGCCTTCATACTAGGTTTAAATGTACAGCGGAAATACAGGTGCATACTCAGAAAATTGCTATGAAGGTTCGTTCCTTTTCCAGCCGGCTTCGCATCTCTAATGAGGTCGGCTTTGTTTAAAACGAGTTTTATTTTGAAGTTAGTTGACCTGAAAAGAGATGTGAAAGCGACTAACTTCGTTTTGTGTTTGTTTCTTTAAAGAAAGGTAGACGGACATATTAGAACTAACGTCAATTTGTGAATCAAATATTTGTCAAAAAGTTAATGATTTGAAACTTCCTTCCCCTATTTTAGCTCTTTAGTATAAATAAAAAAAATTCTACGTGGATAGTTACTATTCACAGAAGTACACTCTCTTAATTGCTTGTCTCTAGGACCAGTAGTTTGGTAGGTATATCGAATCAGTGTGAATACAATTTTATATTTAGTTGTATTATATACTAGATTTTTGTATAGGCGTAATATTAATCGTTTTTTTTTTTAATTCAACTCCTAACTAATTTATTTCCTACATAGACCTTAATAAGCGTATTGACTATAGTTATTTTAACGTAATATTTTTTGTCCGATTATACAACAGATTTCAAGATAATTAATTTAAAAATGTGATCACGTCAATCTATAACCGAAATCCAATCAGGATAAAACCCGAAATAGCAAGCACATTACTTAATTGAATAAATTAATATAAATCTGTAGAATACTCATCGGTAGGTAGACACACAAGGGACTAAACTACAAAATTGTAACGCAAGCAGTGAGCCGGTAAATGAAGACCCACTAAAACAAATGAGCGTCGAAGAGCTTCATACTTTAGTCTGCCATTACAGCAATGCTGGCACTATGAGCAAAAGAGTTTTATCTTCGTCAAAACTAAGGTTAGTGTATTTTAAACCTTCGAACACACGTGATTCGAGAAAGAATAGAAAGACAATAGCAGTGCGACAGCCGGCTGTCGCTTGGTCGTCGAAAGGTTTCAAAATATCCGAATTATTTAGTTAAAATGCTTTGTCGGTAGAATAAAAATGACGCTAGGGCAGTTTTTGTATATAAAAAAAGAGTGATTATAATCCGTTCATAATTGGCGGAAAAGTCGCGTAACAAAAACAAAAAGAAAATACAGTCGAATTGAGAACCTACTCTTTTTTGAATTCGGTTGAAAAGATTCAAAGAACTGACTGTAAAAAATTTAATAATAACTAGAACCGAACCAAAATTTGAAAATAAAATGAAGAAATAGTGTAGGTAAGCTACATGATAGCGAGGTAGTAACCAAAGAATGAGACAAAGCCGCAGCGGATATTTAATATCTTTTTAAAACATCAGACAAAAATGGTTTTGCGTTTCTGTTACACTTTTCAAACAAAGTACAAAAAGGCAAAAATAATACTCACGCAAAAATACCTAAAAGCATGAAGAACTTTTTGCACGTCACAAAGAATTGAAAAAAGAAGTCTCTTGTTTCATTATTTTGCTTGAATAGGCACCTTTGTTTCATATAATGTTTTTTTCTCATACTATGAATAGATTCTATTCGAAATGTTGGTTGTTTCCATAGATGCTTTTAACTACTGATGTCATATCGTTTCTGTTACCTTTTACATAATATAAAGTCCCTCAAGAGGACAAATGGAAAGTTCGGAAAAGAAAATGACGAAATAAAATAAAAACAGCCAATTCGGGCTCACGTACTTTCATCGGTAAAAAATTGCAAAAAACACAGTCACATACTTATCACACAGACGAACAGCGGTGTTTTAGTTATAGGGCCTCGCTTTATCATTTACCAAAATCACATAGTGTTCTGCACCATATTACAACGGTAAATAAATATCTTGGGACAATCCACACATCAAATTACAAATATACTAATTCTTAGAATATGGCCGATATTCTAAGAATTAGTATATTTGTAATTTGTAAATTATATTACAATATTTTTTTTTTAATCTTTTATTAATTACAGGGTTTTTCTTTGAAGAATATGTCACCCCGATGATAGCATACAATTATATATTATTATACAAAATAATCTACCCGCAACCTGACACATAACATAATCATATGATAAAGCGTTCTAGCCTCACTTGACAATGGTGAGGCTAGAACACTATTAAAGAAACCGACATTATAGCCGCTAGGGAAAGTTTGACGCCTTCGGACTCCCACACGAACACACTCCGCCAGGATATGATGCACATCTTCAATAATTCCACAGGCAGCACAGTTAGGTGAATTGACTTTGCGCATCATAAATCCAAAGTTATTGAGCGGAATGTGTCCAGAACGAAGTCTTAAAGCCGTCACAACTTCTTGTCTACTCAAGCTCCCCTCACTGAAACAAAGCATACGTGGCAGAGAAGGCTGAACCGTACGATACCAGATACCCTTAGTTAAAGATCTTTCATTAGAATATTCAGCCCATGATTGAAAACATCTATCTCTAACTAAGGGAATTAGCTCAGTGTACCACGGAGGACAAGAATATGTTTCTTCATCACATCCCGCTTCATTAGCCAAACGGTCAGCCATCTCATTTCCTTCCAGTCCAATACTATAATTTATATAACTTATAATTATATTACCTATATTATGGATAAATTACACCCAGACACAGAACAAACAATCATGCTCATCACACAAAGTTTGTTCTGGTTGGGAATGGAACCCATGACCTTTGACTTAGCAGTCAGGGTAATTAACTACTAGACCGACCGGCCCGTTAAATTACTATCTTCCTTTTCTCAATTATTTCCATAACCCGTCTACCTATTGCAGTTCAAAAGATACAGCGTGGCAGAGGGTCAGACAGACAGACGGATGACTGAGTTGAGTTGATGATGAATGAGTAATACAGTTTTGTTTGAATCTTTTGAGTGCGGAACCCTTAAAAGCAAATTTTAATGACGATGAAAGTCTTTTTCATGAAATGAATATTTATTTATTACCATCATACATTTATTTATCTTTACAGGTTTATCACCAAATGCGATAATGTAGACAACTTACAAACTACCATTACACCATTAACAGTTAATAATTTTTGACCATTTATTACACTAAGTATATCTATGTCCCAGTAGAACCATAACATAATATATGTGATACTAGCTGTTCCCCGCTTTTACCTGCCTCTTTAATTATATATATTTTATATAAGCTCATTCAACTTTTTTAATACTGAATAAATGTTTCTAGCTTTAATAGTTTCGACTGAGTGATCATTATTTCAATTATTGCCACATTTGCCCAAAACCTACAGTATTCATAATTAATTGTGATGTGAATCGTAAATTAGCTGTGGTTGCAATTGTCAAAACTGTGGTATCAATGATAAAATTGCAACACTATTGAAATCGCATTGCTATTGTATTTATCTAGACTATTTCGTATTAAATGAACAATTGATTAAAACATATCAATTCGATAACCTGGAATTTATTGAGTTTATCTCTCTCTGTCTGTCTGTCACGATTGCACTGTTGACCTACTGATAATTATGTTTTAAGAAAACTAGATGCAGAGTATGCTTGAACCTAAAGCTGGGCATTGACGGTCATTTTTCCGCGTCAGTTGAAGATAAAGATAAAGATAAAGATATATTTATTGCATAACTGTGTACATAGGTTCTTAACAGTAAACATTACATTTCTAGTATCAACAGTCTACCCAGGTCGGATATGCAATATAAGAAATTAGGTGAAAAAATATATTAAACTTAAAAAAATATTACTTTTTATCAAAAAACTCTTTTAGGTTATAAAAAACATTATCTATTAACATTTTTTTCAACTTATTTTTAAACATTTTTGAACTGACGTCGTACCAAAATTTGATCGTGCTTTGTTGGTCAAACTATTAGAGATGACGTTTCACGACTAGGCTGACGCGAAAAATTACCGTCAATGCCCAGCTTAAGACATAAGTTACTGTGCAATTCACGACTTAATGAGGGTTTCGTAGAACCCTAAAATGCGACGAACTGAACAGTAACAAAATAGAAACTACTCAACACAAGTAGGTATAATGAAGCACCAACAACAAGTGACACGATTCCAAGCCTCCAAGGTAGGAAGTCACAACAAAAGCCGTGTTATCATTGTACTCCTAGTCAATAAGGTTTCACCTGTCACAACCTATGAACGGTCGTGATGCTCCCTTCGTCTTTATTGGGTTAATTTGGGTCGGTGCCAATGCTCTGTGTATCTGGTTGAAGTATGAGTAGTGAAATAATGTCGCCTGTTTGAGAATGCGCTGCTAAAATAAATTGAGTTAAAAACTGGCTAATTGCATATCACGGTACATGGTTATCAATGATGTGTATATAATCCATGACTAACTCAAGGTTTACGAGGTAACTTATGATTTTCGACAGTCTTGCTCCTCCTGCTCTGTCTCTCCAAATTTCAAGTTATGGGCAACTTCACTTTGTTTTATAAATGACTAGCTTTTGCCCGCGGCTTCGCTCGCGTTAGAAAGAGACAAAACGACGCGTTTTGTTTTGCTAGCCTATACTATTCTTCATAAACCTGATTATCATGTACAGAAAGATTTACTTATCCAAAGCGATTGTAAAAACAAACAAAAAATCTTTATAACATTTAAATGAAAAAAACATTTCGCCTACAATAGAAATCTTGTGTATCGTGAGTAGGTTCACAAACACATAAATCACTTACACAAACAACGTACAACAAATACGTATAGAGCAAATATTTGTAAATCAGGAATCAAACCATCACTATGCAAACCGTGCCGTCTATAATAGCATTACGTTATTTAGATTCAGAATCTACCTTACTAAACTTGAAATAGCAACTTCAATTTAATTAATTTATTTATTTATTTATTAAAAAGTAAACTTCACCAATTACAGGTTTACATAACTTTGTCGTTGCTCGGAAAAGTAATAAAATAAAAACACAATATAAAAAAAAGTAAACTTAACTAAAACATAGTTTTTTTTTTATAAATTTACAGTTTATAAAAAAAAACTATGTGTGTAACCTTAAACCTAGAATTTAAACACGTCGCGACGGGTCGCGACGCGTCGTGACAAATTTTAATTCCTTTCGGGGTTGCTAGAGCTTGAAAGAAATTCGACCCAACGTACCACGGCGTAACGTCGCGACGTGTCATGAGTATGTATTTTGGCCCTAAGGGTGTGTCTTCACTAGAGATGTGTGATTTACTGGAAATTTATCTACCATACTCGTACCTTAGGGCTATCTCATGATAGCCCAGTTTATAAGGCGCCCGCCTCTCGTGTAAGATGTTGTGGGTTCGAATCTGGGCAAGTACCAATGTGACTTTTTCTTGTAGCCCAGTTACTGGGTTGTGAAGGTCCGACACTGGTATCAGAAAGACTAGTGATGATGACACTGGTAGGTTAGTTGCAGAGACAAAATGAAAAAAAAATATACAAAAAAAAATCAAGAAAAAAACATAATAATGAGAAAACTTATAATACATACGTAAATAATAATACATGGATGGAAAAATACAACAGTTAATTCTAGGACGAGTCTGCCAACTTCTTTTCTTGTTTAGCCTTGAATGTGCTTCAAATCTACCAATATAGTTATATAGCTTAACATAGTACTGGTATAAAAGAGTTCAACGAATAATTCAGGACGTACTTTGGCTAAGCTTTTTTATCTCTTTCGCGCCTTAGTAGTTTGATAGATGTGCGACGAGTACAGCAACAGTAATACTTGCTTAGTACCGTTTACTTAAACCGCAATGTAGTTTTACAGTCTAGCTTTGACAAAATGAACTTTTCTACACATCTCTGTTGGAAAGTCAGTCTAAGGCCCGTATTAATAGACGTCACTCAATTCTGAGACGTTCTCAAATCTATTGCTGTCCTTATTTTTTAACTGTAGAATGACAAGGACAGCAAGGAATTGGAGAGCGTCTCAGAATTGAGTGACGTCTACTAATACGGGCCTAGGACTGTCACAGATGTTCAATTTTCTATACATTTCAATACGGTCTTAAAACCATTGACTCGGTCTGATTCAGTTATAACGCAGCGTTGGTTTCTCATATAAGGCATCTGCCAGTATCGATGTGAACGCGAGTGTGAAGTGGCCTTAATGGAAGACACGAGTATATCTACTTGGGTATCCAAGTTCATAGATATACTCTACACCCTCTCTACTCTATACTCAATAAATTGATAAGTATCTAGGGCATTTTTGACAAGATTAAATATGTTCTGAAATCGACGAATAGTTTTTTTATATAAATTTTAATAGAAATAGAAAATTAACAGATATTTAGTTAATTATTATTGAGCACACCAATGTGTGTTTATGAAAACATAGTAATATTTGTCATCTGCACATTCACTAGCAAAAATATGTCACTAATACGCATTTCAGAGTCAATTGCTTATTAGTATTTCCTTTCTAAAAAAAAGTTGTTAAATTACCATTTTTACAGATCTTTTATATTTTAGGTAATTGTAAAGTATAGTAACTAACTCAGGGATTTATTTATTATACTTACCATTTATAATATATAATATATACCTATCATACTCACAAATACTATGAGAATGTCAATATTTATAATCCACGACCTTAAAAGATGCAAATTAATAAACAAATGACAGACAAATAAAGAAGTTTATCATGCTCTTTCACGTGCGTAGTATAGCAAGTGAATGAGACGGTATGATTAACGCCGCCATTTTGAATTTATCGCCAATACTCAGTGACCAGATGCGGTCAGGTCGATGCTCATTACTTTCGCATTCTGTGTTTGAAAAGAGTAATTTGCCCTGCAGGTGATATTAATTTTCAGTATTCTTGCTCGTTATTTCAGAGTTTTAGGTACGTCCATAAATTATTATCACAAAGCATTAAAATAAAATGAAATTGTTTATTAGTAAGTAGGATATTAAAGTCACTCGGCAGGTTTCTGACTACCTCTAAAGGAAATGCTGAAACACACTCAGGGATCATCGTTTTCTGGTTATAAAAAATCAAAATATAAGCAGATATAAAAAATAAAAATATAAGCAAAGGCAGATTAAAATTATAACTTTATAACCACGGGTCAGGATTAATGAGGAAGTTTAAATTAATGGTTGTCGCTTATTACTTTTTAAAAATTAAGTAACTTATTTAAATTTTCTTCAAGAATATGATAAAATAACTTTTTTATTATTATTATTGTGTATCTGTCAAGGTATCTCTGCACCAACCTGGGTTAACTGGTAAAGATTGCCTAAGGCATTAAGTCCGCCATTAGCGGCTCCTTTACACTTTTACGTCACTAGTGTCATAATGTACCATTCTTTGCCCAACACCTATCAATTATTCTCATAACGTGCTTCCATAATGAATATTAATAGACGCAAAACTCAAGTCATTTAACAGCCGTGTGTGAAAAAGTTATACTCGGCCAAATAGTGCTATTATAAGCAAAATGACAAACCATTTAGCAGTAAGGCTTTTGTCCCCATGATAAAAGGACAGAAATAAAATCCATTAGGTTAAGTATGCAAGTCATTCGGAGGGTCAAAAAGGTTTCATGTGACCAATATTTCATAATTGGTCATATTTGACCTGAAAGTATACAAATTGGGTTGACCTTATTAGGTAGGTAAGTGAGAATAATTGTGTGTATTTAAATGGTTCTACGACCTGATATAAAAAAAAATCTGTAAAGATATTAAGATGTGAAAAATAAATAATACAAAGAATGTACGGAATAAAAAATATAATAAATACCTTCTTTTAATTAGACTAATATTGGCATTTAAAGTAACCTACATCATTCTAAGATTTAGTCTATCTCTATACAAAATATCAAAAGAAAAAAAAATATATAAATAGAATCAAACTGATAAAAAATTCTTCATACTTAACCTCTTAAATGCCATTGTCATATATACACGACAAACGATCGCATGCCCTACGCCAGCGACATAAACAAGTGACAATAAATCACTACACTAACTCGAAACAATAAAGTTCAACCATTACTTCTGTAAGTTAATAATTAGTTTTGTAGTGAAATATTTTTTATTGATGATATGAATCGACTGGCTGTTTTCCGCGGGATTTTATAATAAATAAATAATAAATAAATAATAATAGCATTGAGTTAGGTTTTTGGTTACTGCTCCGGTGGGTCATCACGTGATGTTTATTATTCTAATGTATCCGTACTAATATTATAAATACGAAAGTAATTCTGTCTGTCTCTTCTTTACGCCTAAACCACTGAACCGGGTACAGATATACCTGGAACCCGAGAAAGGACATAGGATAGATTTCATCCCGGAAATCCCCCGGGAACTAGCCACGCGGACGAAGTCGCAGGCAAAAGCTAGTATGCTATATTACTGTAAAGTTTCATCAAAATCCGTTCATTAAAAAAAATATAGACGAAGATTCGTAATCTCTATTTTCAATTGTAGGTATTTGCGGTGTACATGTTCTTGCAATAGAAGGCACGCACGTGCATTCACGTTCAAAAAGTTAAGTAACCACATCACTCGCACTGCCATATTCTCAAACGCACCCCTGGGCCCTTAAACACAATTTTGTTCCGTAAAGCGTTTACGCCAAGTGCTACAAAATGTATGACAATGACTACCAGCAAAGTCACGTGACCTTATCTACCGTATAAGGACTTTGCACGTATTTAGCTTCATTCAGTTCATGTCCATAGAAAACAAAAATTTTGTAGGAAAGCTGCCAAAAAAACGATTGCCAAATGTATGGAGATGTCAAATTGTTTAGCGAAAGCTTATGTCAATTCCATACATTTGACAATCTATTCGTTTTCGCTATCTATTCTACAATGCCACTTGGCTAGGCCCTATGATCAGACGCGGAAAGCTGAACGAACGCGTACGCGTTTTCATACAGAATCATTGTTTTTTCTCTTTTTTTTGGATATTCCACTACACTATTCCCAACCACTGCAACTCCTGAAAGCTAGAATTAACAGTGAAGTCCACCAAAAAAGCGCTGAGCAATAAGCTCGACTAGTCTGCCTTGGATTCCGCAACGAAATTAATCAGAAAAGAACAGTGGAGAAGTAAGAAAAATATGTTTACCACTTCCTTCCATAACAAGCAAGAGGCAGAACAGAATTAGGCTAATAGGTGCATAAGGTTATTTTCTATAAACATCAACTGAATAGATCTAAAGCTGTAGTGACGATTTTGTTTTTAAGTTAGCAAATGAAGAATTTCCTCAGAAGGCCTTGTGAGGAATTTTTTCATTTGCTCCGATCATCATCATCTTCCTAGTCGTTGTCTAACATCGCTAGAAAAGGACTAGGTATTCAAATGCCACTAGTATTTGAATCCCCAGCCTCTCTCCTAATATTTCTTGGTTAGACTGATTATTGTTTCGACTTCCTGGCGTCTGACTAGCCAATACATAAATAGATCTACAAAGACTTACTAAGACCAACGGCTTTACGTAGTATCTGAGACACGGGATATCAATGATGTTCTAAGCAATTTTCGAAGGTACCATACGATTTTAGGAAATACAAGAGTTTTAAAAGTTACTTTGGTACTTACCCAGCTTTTAACCACCAACATTTTCCATTTTGCATAAGAGACGGGTCTCTTAATCGTTCATGACGATCCCGCAACGAGCCCCGATGCATCGTCGTAAATCACATTTCTCAGTATCCAGTTTAGTAATCCAATCCTATCTTTGCCACAAAGCTTCGTCCGCCATGTTGTCTTCAATTACATACGATACGACACCAGTTCTGTCCAGCTTTGGCTCCACTCCCGTCAGTAATACTAAGCTTTGAATGTCTATAAAGCCTATGTTCGTAGTATTACTAGGCAGGTGCCAAATGTCACAAAGCGCCGTTGAGGATTTGAGAATTGAGACCAGAAACGCAATTCTGTCATCTATTGGGAACTATTGTAGGCGAGACTGAGACTAAAACTTTCAAATATAACTTTAAGGCGTGCAAAATTGCGTTAAACTGAAGAATTGTCTATATTTGACCTAAAAATAGTTGTAAAAATCTTTATTTCATAACCTTAATAATGTTTAATTGCATTCTAAAAGCAATCTGTTTTGGAATTGCACACGATTAAGGCGAATGTAGCTCTAAATGTTTTATTTTTATAACATGCAGTATTTGCTATTTGTTTATAAAGGGATGAAATTTTGGCGTTGAATAAAATTGACGTTGCGTGTATGAATATACTGAAAATTTTAAAAATCAATTTAATGGACTACTAGCTACAATTTTTTATCGATCTAGTTGACTTTTTTTATTACCATATATAACTCGCTTCCGTTTAACCTCGTCTAAAAATATTTCAAGCAGTTAAACAAACGGGCCTAAGATTGAAAGATGTGGATGTTTTTTTACAAAAATTACACCCTGGACGTTGAAAAAGGGTCAATTTTTAAAGGAAAATATATCTTTTTTAAAGGGAAACCCTACAATAAATCCTAAATGTTCTTGGTTTTGTCCAAATCTGCCAAAGATCCCCACTTTCTTTTCGTGTTATTGAGAATGCAAAACTTGAGATAATCATTTCCATTATATATAGTACGCTATACTGTTGCTTATTTACTATATGTCAAGTGTTTACTATCGATCAGTATTTCAAATTTAGATTTTTATTTTTAACCTTTTATCGACTAAGCGACAGCCGGCTGTCGCGTTTCTATTGTCTTTCTATTGTGTCTCGAATCACGTGTCTTCGAAGGTTTAAAGCACCCATACTAATATTATAAATGGGAAAGTGTGTCTGTCTGTCTGTCTGTATGTTTGTCTTTCTTTAACGGCAAAACGGAGCGACGAATTGACGTGATTTTTTAAGTAGAGATAGTTGAAGGGATGGAGAGTAACATAGGCTACTTTTTGTCTCTTTCTAACTCGAGCGAAGCCGCGGGCAAAAGCTAGTTGATTTATAAAGTGGTGTGCATCAAGCCACTAGGGGTCGGTAACCATTCGTAAGGGGTATAAATATTAAAACAATTTATTAAAACAAGCTTTTCACGTGAAGTGGGCTTGTAAGAAAATGTTTACATAAGAATTTACCGGTACCGTACATTCATCAATCATTCTATATGTACCTAAATACCATACTGGCACTCCGTAGTATTAAGGCTGGGCTAATATCGTAATGGATAATGACGCGTATCGATTGTTTGTAAATGTTTATAGACATTAGTATGTATTTATACAGGCAAGTGATCTAAATCAATGTGTGCCTAAATGATTAAATTCATCTTAAGATAGCCTAGTGGTTAAGGCGCCCGCCTTTCATACATGAGGTTCTTGTGGGTTGTTGCGGAATGTTTATAATACACACATCAAAAGTGTCTAGGGATATTTTAATTAAACCTAAATTACTAAAATTCTATTAACTTTTTGTTAAGACACCTACACTTTAAAATAAACCTTGTTTAATTGCCTATCTAATCTGATCATAAACTTTTAGGTAAAGTTAAATTAAAAAAAAACTTAGAAGAAGAGGAAAAACTCAACAAAATTTCAATTTAACTTTATTTTTGAAATTTCAAAACCTAAACAACAAAACAATTTTTTTTTTTATAAAAATTGTTGAAAACTTAAAATTAATAATTCGTGGATCCACCTAAGACTCTCCTGACACATCTGGAGCGGTTCTGCATACTCAAAACAAGGGTGTCAATATCCTGTTGTGGAGTACTGTCCCAAATCCTGCTAAGATGCAAGAAAAGCTGGTTTTGATGCACAATATCAACAGGGAAATTCCTACGATCTCTTCTCTGAAGCATATTCCTGGCATGCTCAATAGGATTTAAGTAGGGGATTGTGCAGGCCGGTCTAAAGCTTGGATAACATGCTGTTGTAACCAACTTGTAACGATACGCGCCGTATGTGGACGGGCATTGTCGTGCATTAGCTGGAAATTTTGTCCCATTTGTCTGTGGGGCAAGATTACAGGCTCTAGCACCTCATCTCGGTATTTTCGAGCAGTCATATTGCCTTGTATCCAAACGAGGTCCGTTCTACCGCCGAGACGAATTCCTGCCCAAACCATAATCGTGCCACCTTAATATGCATGAACTTGTTGTGGGTGCTGCAGTCGATTCCAACGTCCAGGTTTTCTCCAAACGCGTACTCTTCGCGAATCAGGATGAAATCCAAACCTAGATTTATCAGTGAAAAGCACAAGTGACCATTGAGAATGGTTCCAGTTTTCGTGTGCAATAGCCCATTGTAATCTTCTTCCTCGATTACCTCTCCTTAGTGCTGATACCCAAAATGGCCCTCGAGCACGTAGATTGACTTCATGCAGTCGCCTTCTCAAAGTTTGACCGCTTACCAGCAAACCATACTCTCTCTGTAGCCTTTGAACCAATTGCATCGCCGCTGCATTTAGTTGACTTTGTGCAGCATTTACTATGAATCGGTCCTGTACATGTGTTGTAATGCGTTGAGGTCCTCGGTGCCGTTTTACCACTTCCTCCGTGACACGATAACATGACCAAAGCCTGGATATAACGCTCTGACTGGTCTTCATGGCTTCAGAAACGGCAATTATGGGACAGTTTTCCACAACAGGATATTGACACCCTTGTTTTGAGTATGCAAAACCGCTGCAGATGTGTCAGGAGAGTCTTAGGTGGATCCACGGAATATTAATTTTAAGTTTTCAAGAATTTTTATAAAAAAAATTGTTGTTTTGTTTGAGTTTTGATGTTTCAAAAATAAAGTTAAGATTGAAATTTTGTTTGAGTTTTTCCTCTTCTTCTAAGTTTTTTTTAAATTTAACTTTATCTAAAAGTTTATTATCAGATTAAATAGTCTATTAAACAAGGTTTATTTTAATGTGTACATGTTTTAACAAAAAGTTAATAGAATTTTAGTAATTTAGGTTTAATTGAAATATCCCTAGACACTTTTGATGTGTGTAGTTACCGTGACCCTGGAACATAAAGGGCAATCGAAAGAACATGAGTGGGCTTTAGTCAGTAAAAGTCTGACACGCCCTCCCGCCGCACCCAGGACGGGAGCAGTAATTTGATGACTTCCCACTCACCAAAAAAAAAAAGGTTCTTGTGGATTCAAATCCGGGCAAGTACCTATGTGACTTTTCCCATTGAATTTACTTTTTTAAATGTATCTTGGACATCACAGACATCGGTGAAGGAAAACATCGTAAGGAAACCTGGACTTGTAGTTAATATGAGTCCGAAATCGCCAATCCGCCTTAAGCAAGCGTGGTGATCAATGCTCGTGCCTTTTCTGTATGAGAAGAGGTCTTTTCCCTGCAGTGAGACAGTAATAGGCTGGTATTATTATTATTTGATATTAACTTAGATGACTGCACCATGATATTAAATAATAGATTACTGCAGGGGCCGGCAAACAGGCATTTATGAGCAAAGGTAAAATATGAAACAGCCCAGTAAAAAGCTCCCTAGGCACACATCCGTGAGTATAAAGGCTTGTATAGTACTTTTCTTAAATATTGCAATGATTTGTTGTTTTGTTTTTCTGTACTTGACATACGACTGCGACATAACATTCCAGATTTAATTAAAACTAGCTGCTGCCCGCGACGTCGTCTGCGTAAAGGCTTCAACTCCGCCCCCGTAGGTGATAGCGTGATAATGGTGCCGATTCTCTTGTGCACAAACTATCGTAAATTTAAGTTAAATGCATCTTTCTCTTTCCGTTTAATTAAGAAAAGGACAGAAGATCAAATATTAGTTAAGTCCTGTCAAATTTAGACACTCCATAGATAATTTAGAAGCAATTTAAAAACATGGCGTCTAAATATACGTCAATTGTCATCAGGCGCTGTCTAATTTGACAGGATTAAACTAAAATGTATCTTCTGTCCTTTTCTTTAAGAAATGGAAAGAGAAAGATGCACTTAACTTAAATTTACGGTAGTTTGTGCACAAGAGAATCGGCACCAATATATAATTATGTAGCTTACAATTATGTTGACCTGATCTCTTGGTAATATTCATGCAAAATTTTAAGTAAATCCATGCAGTCCTTTTAGAGATTAGCCCGGACATACATACAGACAAACAAACAACAAAAGATATTTAACGTTCAAGCGATTTTTTTGTCAATAATGTAATCTCCCTCTCTCTTAAAGTTAAACGACTGGTTCGAAAAAAAAATCATGATGGTAGTCCTTGGATTGAACCTTAAAAGAAAGCTATAACGGCTCAGATGAAATCGTTGTTAAATTGTTATTGCGATGTGTCGCGTTATGGAACCCTATTCTATACGTGGCCTGACACGCACTTGACCAATTTTTTCTACATTCCACGATATAAAAAATATTAACGATTGTGAATATTGTTACAAAACTTCTATGTAAACTACGTTTGTAGTTTTTCTCTCAGCAGCCAAAATATACAGAGAATTAGGAGTGGCAGGCCCGTGTGAGAAGCAGCTCGTCCTGAGTTCGACAACCGCAGCCTTCAGCGTCTGCCCCTGCGACTTGTCATGGCGAAGCACACACTCACAGGGAACTGCACGCGTTTGAATTGGAAGGGGTAGTTGTGCGGTATGAGAGGAATACGTGTTATAAACACTGCATCGCCGACGCCACAACCCGTCAGAATTTCCGCTTCAATTATATTCCTTTGCAGTGAGATGACTTTGAGCCAGGTCCCGTTACACAGCTTCGGAGGGGACAGGTTCCGAAGAAGCAAAATCGGGACGCCGACCTTCAGCTTGAAGTCCACTTGCTGTAAGGAAGTTTAGGAATACTATGGGATAATGTGTGGCTTCATGTTGATCGTCTACAGTGTTTATGGACGTATAGACTACTTCGTTTCCATCAATTTCCGAGAAAATGCTTTCGTTGATGGCTGCAGCTTGATCATTTTTGGGTGTTAAAATGGCTCGCTGGTACACCCAAGAATTCTGTTGGTTTGGTATTCGACTGATGTCCCCATACTCACAACAAATGAGTTCTTCTAAGGAGGCCACCACTCTACCGAGAGACTCTGGGAGCACCACCTGTTTACCTCTTTCCACTGGTAGAGTACCTTCGCCGAGACTTAGAGGAACATCTGAGAATTCTTGGGCACGTGGATTGCCACCGAGCTGAGCTCGCATATTGATGGTCAAACGCAGCCTATGAATTTGTGACCACAACGAAGATCGTTTCAACGAAGCATTCACCCCGTCAGCCCTAGACCCCCGCGTCACCACAGAGAGTGTTTGCCGGAAATCACCACTGAAAAGAACTGTAACACCACCCATCAAGTGTTCAATCCTGCGGTTGTCCTGCAGGGTCCTGTTCACGGCCTCCACTGCTTTCCTAATTAGCCATCGTGCACTCATCCCATACGATCAAAGAGCAATTCCTGAGCACATTTCCCTTGTCACTGTTACGGGATACCCTACAAACAGGCATTTCGGCGCTTTCTAAATCTATGGGTATTTTGAACATGGCATGCGCTGTTTTGCCACCAGGAAGCAGCGTAGCAGCGATTCCTGACGATGCGACAGCAATGGCAATTTTGCCTTGCCTCCTGAACTCTGCAAGAATACCAGTGATAATGAATGTTTTCCCTGTTCCACCAGGAGCATCCAGGAAAAACATTTTACCCTGGTCGAGCCCAATGCTTTCCAGAACAGTACCATATACTTATTTGTTTTTGCTCTGAGGTGAACCTAGTGACATGGTCATTTCGGATAGTGGTCATCAAACCCGAATCGTAATTGATTTCGGCGGTGTACTCCCGATTTCCACGGTCTTGATGCAGTAATGATCTGGGAGCTGGTAACCCGCATGTTGCAGAGCAACCTCTTTTTTGATACTATATTATTTTTGTATCTTTTTTGGAATCAGTTTTAAATTAGAAGAAAGCTTGTCATATTTTGTCTGTCGTTGTCTAGTGTTGTCATAGCTACATTACAGTTTATAATTTCCACTAATTGTTAATATTCGTCTTTATTCAATAAATATCATAGTTCTCTGTTCTCAGGCTTTCAATCATCCGCACCACAAATCATACAGTCCACTCATCGTTTACACCGCACTCTTCCAGTGGTTTACCGCCGATTGAAAAATCCACATCTTGAAGTGAACTAAGACAGATGTTCAGCACGCGTTCATCAGTTGCTTCGATTTCACCTTCAGAAGCACGCCTTAAAACTCGGAAAAAATCCTCGGACAGAAGATGGCGGTACTTCTCCCACAAAGCTACCATCGCGACTCCACAAAACACAAAGATGAACGCAAACAGAGGACGCATGCGACTGGGACTGTCACTGATGCTCGCCTCCGCGAGGGTGTCAGTACTAAAAACATGAAATTGATGAAGAAATGATCATCATCATTAAACCGTCTTTAAAAAAAGTAGGTTCTCTGTTCGACCTGTTTGTATGGGTGTTTGGCTGAGCCGATTTTGATGTGATTTTCAGTAAAGTGTTCGTTACATTCTGGGGAATATAACACTAATGGATTTAACCGACTTCAAAAAAAGTAGATTCTCTATTCGACCTGTTAGTATGCATGTTTCTCCACCTTCATCGTATGGAGGTACTCCCAGCTTAAGTTATTTTATACATTTAAATCAGTGATAGCTTTGATTTCCACATCAGATGTTTCTAATCTTCAATCTTATAAACCAGAAAATGCCTATCAGACCGAACAACTTTTGCTAAGACATCATTCTTATTTAATGTGTTATGGTGTAGTTGGATGCTTGGATTTCCACATTAGATGTTCTAGATCTTTAATTTTATTCGTCAACAACAGAGAGTGCTCATCAGGCTGAACAACTCTTACTAAGACGTCATTCTTATATTATATTAGGTATAGTGTACGTAGCTGGTCTCATGGAAGTCCACAACAGGTGCTCCAGATCTTCAATTTTTTACGTCAACAGAGAGTGCTCATCAAGCTGAACAACTCCTCCTAAGACGTCATACTTATATATGTTATAGTTTAGCTTGGCTCATGGAGTTCCACCTCAGGTGTTCCAGATCTTCAAGTTTATTCTCTCAACAGAAATTGCTTATCACGTGAAGCAATTTTTGCTATGAAACCATTTTTGTATCTCTTATAGTTTACCTGGTCTGTTGCGGTCCTGCACCAGGGGTTCAAGTTTCCAGAATAAGTTATAGCCTATATGTCGCCCGGACTTAATACCTATACAACAAAAAAAAACATTGAAATCCGTTGAGTACTTCCGAAGATAGCTTCGACGTCGTCAGCGTGAAGGCTCCAGCTCCTCTCCCGTAGGTGATAGCGTGATAATATGTAGCCTATGTTTTGACCCGACCTCTTAGTAATATCCCTGCAAAATTTGAACTAAATCCATGCAGTACTTTTTGAGTTTATCCCGGACATACATACAGACAAACAGACAAACAGACAAAAATTCTAAAAACTATATTTTTGGCTTTGGTATCGATTGTAGATCACGCCCCAAGTATTCTTTTAAAAAAATATTCAATGTACACTTTTGACTTTCCTACGATTTTATTATATGTATAGATAAATGTTATACTTAAATAACAAATTGACGCTGTCTGCCAAATAAGAATTTTCACGTGTTTTTAAGGCTGGTTAATCGTGCTTTTGATTTAACTCAAAGATTGTTTGATTTCAAAAACACCGACGTGTGTTTTTTTATTGATATTTTCAAAGACAAACCTAAACGCAAACGACTTTATATCCATTCATCAATTTTCAAGGCCTCAAACGTCATTTGCTCTCGTTCCAAAAAGTAATTCCGTTTATAGAATGTCTTAAACAAAACCTAACACGAAGAAACAGAACAAAATACCCGCGTTCTATTTAAAACCCATTAAAAGCGTTCAAAAGCCTCAAGAATTTCCGTGTGTACACTCTATTTGTAATGCTAAAAGCGTCATAAATTCAAATCTTGTGCTAAATCTGTGTATGCTGGCAATTACGGGCACTAAATTCCGCACGTTTAAATCCACCAACTTTCCTGACAACTATCGCAATTTATGGAAGTTGCTTCTCTTTAATGGTAGCTTTACGATTTGCTAAGTATTCAGTCGAGTGGATTAATAGTTTTTTAAAGACCACTACAGTTCTATGCGCTTTATAAGAGGTCTATTAAAAATTGTGTTTATTCTGGCGGTCGTAATAGTCTTTATTGAGGCCTTTCGCTTGAGGTTGCGAAATTCCGATAAGTACCCATCTCCATGACCATTTTTCCAAACTATTTTGGGGTCAGCTTCCAGCCTAACTGTATTCAGCTGGATACCAGTGTGTTACGAGAAACGACTGCCTATCAGACCTCCACCACCCAGTTCTTGCGCGACACAATACCCAATGGTTAAAATGATGATGTGTTTTTTTTTAATTAATATGTTCTTTTGAAAAACCTAAAATAAACTATTCCTCGGAAAGCACGTAGTGCCTTTGGTCCCGGTTGTAAATCGAAGATCTGACTTTCAGGCAGAATTCGGATAGTACAACCAGATATTAAAAAAATATTGTTATTCGGCTAGTCGCGTGTATTACTCGGTGTTGCTAACGTCCAAATGTTTTAGTAAACATTTTTTTTTCTTATCAGCATTTGAAAGGGTTAACAATTTTTATGGTGGACACTGCCGCAAGTCGCCAAAAAAAAAAGAAATTAATTCATTTATCTTTAAATTTTCAACACTATTATTCACAGTAAATAGCAGTCTTTTTAGCTATTAAATGACGCTTCAAATTTTTTTTCCCGGCGGCTCAAAAAAGCAATATAAAAAATATTTTCCAAGTGCTGCAGAATAAAATCAATAACAAACAAAAAAGATAAATAACTGCCACCTCCTTAACTTTAGAAACGAGGTTGGATAGACCCTATGAATCTTATACCACCCAGACTTCTAGGTTCCAATATTTTGACCGAATGTTCAGCAGTCCACTAACGCTGGCAGATGATGATTATCATATTTTTTGAACCAACTAAAAATTTTTTGCATTAATCAAAAAAATAGGTAATTATTTCCTTCTCGTGCACCCAGCGAAGTGGGGCAATATGTTATTATTTTTACGATTTTGTTTGTGAACGTTTTATGTGCTCTAGTTTCACGCCACACTTGGATTTATATCTAACACAAGAAAGCTTATGACTCAGCCACAGAATTGTTTACCAGCTAACAATAGTAAACTTGATAATACTTGTGACTTTTCCTCATAATCTCAAGAAGCTGATGGTAATAAAATTCTGACTGTTCAAACTTCGACGAACGCTGATGAGTGGCTTATTTAATAAATTTTAGAACAGTTTTATTTTGGTGTTATCAGCTTTTGTCGTTAAATTTATTTATTCAATTGAAAGTCAGTCGAACGTACACTCGCGTGATCGAATAGTAGTAATCCTTAATATCCTTCCTTCCTTCTTTAATATCCTTAATCCTTAATATCCTTATATCCGTATAATCCTTCTGCAAGTGAATTTTCCCAGTCAATTCATTAATTGTTCAGTTATTAAGCCGCGAAATCGTCACCAACTACCAGACAGCCGAGAGACAGACATACATACATAAATACTTTCACATTTATAATACACTAACTGTTCCCCGTGGTTTCAACCGCTTTACGTTATGTTATTGATTACGTTATGTAGCCTATGTCTTATTCTGATGTAAAAGCGATCTAATTGAAAAATTTTATCAAAATCCATTCTCTCGTTTTTGCTTAAAAGAGTAACACATACACTCTTATAATACTAGTTGGAAGTATGCATAAATATCGCAGTTTCAACAAAATCAGTTCTATAGTTCGCGTGAAAAAATAACAAACTCTCATCCATCCTCACAAACTTTTGCATTCATAATCGTATGAAGGATAGTACATTCCTAACTCATAACATATTTTATATTATGCAAGAAAGAGATAAAGATATTTCAAAGCTACTTTTATGGCTCACTGTGTTAGTTATTCCTCTAAGACAACACACAATGGAGCTCTAATCCACTAAAAGAAACATTATTCAATACGATAGTATTTTATAGTAAGGCTCGTAAAAATGAGATTTATATCTGGCATTGTTTTCTAGCAACATAATGGTAGCCAGTATAAGTGAATTAAACTAGGTTTATGAGGCATTGGGATATAAATAGACTAGACAATGTAGACTTTTGTACTGTAGAGACACTGGCCGATAGTGTCATAGTAAAACCTTTTCAGATTTATTGTGAATTATGAGATTAATATTTTTAAATTAAGAAAGACTTGACCAACCCGGCTGACAAGCGGTCGATATAAAAATATATAAAATTAACAATTTAAAAGAATAATATATCTAATAATAACCATAAATGGGTTTAATTGATTAGATTAGATAGTTATCCCGGTACAATGGAGGTCCCTCTGGTCTTTACAGTACTAATACTAAAAATGAAAACTGTCTGTCTGGTACGCTTTACGGCTTAACCATTGAGCTAATTTTGATGTGATATGAAGGAAACTACAATCCCAAGAAAGAGCTAAGGATACTTTTTACTGAGCGACTTTTAATATATTCAAACATGACTTAACTTTAGACGCTCTTAATTCTGTTGCTGTTTTTGTTACTTTAATAGGATAGAGTAAGGGCGGCAATAGTTTTTTTTTTTGGAGTGGGTAATCATTATATGACTTCTCTCGTCCTGGGTGCGGTGGGAGGGCGTGTCAGACTTCTACTGACTAAATCCCACTCATGTTCCTTCGGTTGCCCTTTACGTTCCGGGGTCATGGTAACTATTACAAACATTCCGCAACGGACGGCAATTAGATTTCAGAGCATCTTAAAATTATGTGACATTTGAGTATTCGAGGCTTTGTCTGCTTCCACAATAATCAACTTTCACTCGGACAAAATGGCAGGTAGAAATTATTATATGGTACTGAATACACAAATGTAATACTAAAAGTAATCATTTAGTCTAGTCCATACGAAGAATAGATTATTCAATTGTTAGATTATAGTACGGTCAACAATAAGCATTTCTTTTTTTTATAGTTGTTTTACCTTAAGAAAAATAACAGCCAATAAAGTTTTATTAACTCTTACTATAGTAAGAGTTAATAAAAATAAAAATATATGTGCATGTTACTGATATATTTTTAATGTACACACCGCAATGAAATAACGATAACGTTATAAAATGATCTGATTATTGTTGTAGAACGAAAATAAAAACTTATTCGTTTTTACTCGACTGACCTAGACCGTGGGTAATGGTTTTAGCTAGCATAGAACATTAGCTACGGCCCGTAACTATGTTTATATCAGTGTACCTTCATAGTAAGACAAAAACTCTATAAAGGGTGTTTTGCATTCAAAATAACAACATGAATTTTTAAAAAGGTCTTATACTATAAATTGCCAATTTGACTCTAGCAAGCTTAGTGATCAAAGCTCTTTGTACGATGGGGCCACTTTACTTGGCGAATTTGACCAAAAATTTACGATGCTTGGATAATACAAAGTATACTCTAGATTTAATAAAATAAGATTTAAATTGCTTTGCATCGAACACGCAATTGTTTTGCCAAATACAATTGTGAAGCGGTAGGTATTTGTCCAGAAATAGGACAATATTCTGTAATTATTTTATAAATTTGTAGCAACATATTATTTAAATAAAGCAACAAGCAAAAATAAATCTAATAAACAACTTTTCCTATCAAAATGCATTATACTAGTAAATCTCATTGCTCGCTCAGATTTGCCATGTTGCGTCAAAAGCCCCCTGAGACACGCGTGCCATTTCATCGCGTCACGCTGTACACAAACAACATACATTATTAGCGCACTAACATGACGCGTACCGTGTTCAAGGCTTGAATTAAATTTATATTGACGTCAGTCAGGGTTTGGGATACTTTTTGGTGGATTGTATGTAAAATTTGATTCATTTTCAACAATGGACATTATAGGCTTGTTTTTTTACCTTGGATTAAATATCTAGTAGTTCAATACATTTTTTTAATAACTTTTAACCTTTCGACGAACAAGCGACAGTCGGCTGCTGCGCTGCTGTTGTCTTTCTATTGTGTCTCAAAGCACGTGTGTTCGAAGGATTAAACAGTCTTTTTTTATCAACTATTAAGCAATTTAAGTTAGTAAGGTTAATGCTTTTTTTAAATAAAAACCATAATTATTAGAGATATACAACAAACAAAACTATATCTCATTGCTTGTTCAGAATTGAAAGGCTGCGTCAAAGGCCCCCTGAGACACGCGTGCCATTTCATCGCGTCACGCTGTACACCAACAACATACATTATTAGCGAACTAACATGACACGTACCGTGTTCGTGGCTTGAATTAAATTTATATTGACTTCAGTTTGAGTTTGGGAAACCTGTTAAATTGTAATTTTTCACTGCTTGTAAGACTTTTTGGCAGATTGTGGTGTAAAATTATATTCAGCAAAGGTCATAGGCTACTTTTTATTAAGCGGGGATTAGATCAATTCTTAATAAGTCTCTTTATTACTTTTTATTGTTTAGCAACTATTAAGCAATTTAAGTTACTAAAGTTAATGTTTTTTTTAAATAAAAAGCATAAATTATTGGACTTATACAACAAACAAAACTAAATCTCATTGATCATTCGGATTTGCCAGACTGCGTCAAAAGCCCCCTGAGACACGCGTGCCATTTCATCGCGTCACGCTGTACACCAACAACATACATTATTAGCGAACTAACATGACACGTCCCGTGTTTGTGGCTTGAATTAAATTTATATTGACGTCAGTTTGAGTTTGGGAGACTTGTTAAACTTATTGACGTCAGTTTGAGTTTGGGAGACTTGTTAAACTTGGAAGATTTTTTGACGGATTGTGGTGCAAAATTAGAGTCAATCCCAGCATGGACATAGGCTTCTATAAATTAAGCGTGGATTAGATCAATAGGGTATTACACTCTTTTTTTTAAAGTTGTTCAAATAACTCCTACAGTACTAAGAAACCACTAAAAAAAATCCTAAATTTTTATTTAAACGCTAAGTACCCTAAAAACGCTTTTAAAAATTGTATTTGCAAATTTCGCGCGGAAATTTCCAAAAACGGAAAACGCTGTGGGCGTGGTTTTGCTTTGGCGATATGACGTCCTCACGTCGTGTAAATAAACAAATGCGCTGTGATATTTTACATCATTATTATTGTTTTTATCTAAAAAATTAGTTACTGTTCGACTTACCGTTGGTGTGCGTTCCGGAATGCAAGAACACAAGTGTGAAACATCGGAATAATTGTGAATTCTAGTGTTAACTGATTCAAATTTAAGAAAAACTTAGTTAAAAGTTGTGGGAAGAGTATTCCAACTATTACACCATAAAAACCCGTTTGTACTTTAGTAAATATCACTTTGATGTAAGTACCTATGTGCTTTAGCCATCTAAAATATCTTTCACAATAACTTCCATGAAAAAGTATATTTTTATAATAAAGATCGTATTAGGAGGTTATAAATAAAACAAATAGTGACTTCTAGTTGACACTGTTGACAGTCGACAGCTGTCACTGTCTGTGGTCTGTATTTCGGTGTGTTCAAGAACAGATAAAAAAAACTAAAAACTTTGAATTGAATTTAAAATTTTTTTTTCTAGTTTTATGAACTAAAACTAACACTGTTCGGCTGCTTTTTGCATAAGCTACCTCAATAATATATTTTTAGATTTTTTCTCTTAAACAGTGTAATACCCTATTCTTAACCGCCTTCAATTTGAACTCGTAATTAAAATTTGGTGTCAGTAGACCTAGCAGGACCTATCAGTGGACTTATCACACCCAACAAACGCATGAAGCTCCTGGCTAACCCTTTAAAACCTAAGCAACCCTCTCTTGAAGAACTTTTTACTTTACTTCCCTGAAAAAACATCGACAGCGAGCTTATCTTCAAAGAGTTCCCTGTCGATGTTTGCCCAGGGCAGTTTACGGAGGAAATTCCTCTTAACCTTCAGAGTATGCAACTAACTAAACTATTAGTTGAGCTAAACGACTTTTGACAAATGCTTACACTGTTTGGACTGGTTCACTCAAATCTGTGTGATTATCTCATCAAGAGATCACTTTAGTTATTACCTTCATGGTCCTCGCATAATTTGACCAAAACAATATTGTATGGACTTCAAAAGAGACTTTGACCTCTGAGTTTGTTTCGGTTGTTTCTTCTCAGAGTAGTCCAGCTAGGAAACACCATCGTTCGATTAAATAAGAAAAAAAAACCGGCCAAGAGCGTGTCGGGCCACGCTCAATGTAGGGTCCCGTAGTTTCCCGTCCGTCACAATAAGTGTTCCCACTTATAAAAAAGGCTATTTGTTACGTTGACATACTAAGTACGCAGATATTATTTTGTACAACCTTTTTGTCTTTTTTGTACAAAAACTGTTCTTTCTATCAAGTTCAAAATAATTTTCCTAGAAAGTACTTATAAAGTTCTACTTTCCAGATTTTTTTCATATTTTTTAAACCTACGGGTCAAAAGTTAGAGGGGGGGGGGACGCTTTAATTTTACCTTTTGGAGCGATTATTTCCGATATCATTGACATTATCAAAAAATGATTTTAGTAAACCCCTATTCATTTTTAAATACCTATCCAACAATATATCGTCACACGTCAGGGTTTAAATTAAAAAAAAATCACTTCCCTCTTTACATATAGGGGGGCTACCCTAATAAAACATTTTTTTCCAATTTTTATTTTACCACTTTGTCGGCGTGGTTGATATACATATTGGTACCAAATTTCAGCTTTCTAGTGCTAACGGTCACAGAGATTAAGCGAGGACGGACGGACAGACAGACAGACATGGCGAAACTATAAGGGTTCCTAGTTGACTACGGAACCCTAAAAATGACGTGTAAAAGTGTAATTTATTACCTATTTACAAAAATAAAAATCGTTTTAATTGTTTTTAGGGTTCCGTAGCCAAATGGCAAAAACGGAACCCTTATAGATTCGTCATGTCTGTCTGTCTGTCCGTCTGTCTGTCTGTCTGTCCGTCCGTATGTCACAGCCATTTTTTTCCGAAACTATAAGAGCTATACTGTTGAAACTTGCTGAGTGGATGTATTCTGTGAACCGCATTAAGATTCTGATACAAAAATAGAAAATAAATAAAAAATTTTGGGGGTCCCCATACATAGAACTTAAACTCAAAAATTTTTTCATGATACCCGTATGTGTGGGGTATCTATGGATAGGTCTTCAAAAATGATATTGAGGTTTTTAATATCATTTTTCTCTAAACTGAATAGTTTGCGCGACAGACACTTTCAAAGTGGTAAAATGTTGGTCCCCCCCCCCCCTGTAACTTCCAAAATAAGAGTATGATAAATCAAAAAAAAATATATGATGTACACCATGTAAACTTCCAACGAAAATTGGTTTGAACGAGATCTAGTAAATAGTTTTTTTTTAATACGTCATAAACCGTATATCGTAATTTACCTTTCATTCAATCAACTCAAACATAACAAGAACTTTATATTATGTTACTTGCTGCTACGGAACCCTTCATGAGCGAGTCCGACTCGCACTTGGCCGGTTTTTTTTTAACTCTGGAACCTACACGAGGTTCTAAGTTAGCGAAGGATGAACACAAACTGAAGAGACTAACAACTTAACACGATCTTCAAGACAATCATAACCAGCAAAGGAAAAGTTATGGTAATTTAAATTATAAAATAAGCTCTGTATATGAATAAAATTAGTAAAGATTTTGGTAATTCATTATACACTCGGGAGCAATTAATTTGGGTCCGTAACGTGAATGCTTACAATTATCTCGAGGTTATTTAAATTAATTAAATGTTCTGTTGTACTTTTTATGATTAAAAGAAATGCTCTTAAAGTAAAAATCTTACTCATATAAATATTATAAAAGAGAAATTTTGTGAGGATACGTGTATAGATTTATTACCAGGCCCATGATGGAGATGTGATCAAAAGGATCAGTTAGATATCTTATGTCTTGGGCATTTCATACCAGTCTACCCTAGAGTGGTGCAGAGTCAATATATAATAGGTGCATAGTATAATATCTTTACAGTTTTTGAATATCGTGAATTCAATCGAAAATATATTCTTTGCTACTAGCTGACCCGACAGACGTTGTCCTGTCAACTATGAATATTGAATTCGAATTGACATACTACCTACCTACTGCCTACCTACTGCCTACCTACTGCCTACCTACTGCCTACCTACTGCCTACCTACTGCCTACCTACTGCCTACCTACTGCCTACCTACTGCCTACCTACCTACTACCTATCCTATCTCTCAAGTTGGATCGAACTGCACATGGTGTGCGAATTTTATTATAATCGGTTAAGTGGTTTAGGAGTCCATTGAGGACAAACATTGTGACACGAGATTTATATATATTAAGATTAGATGTCTATTTTAAGTGTATTGCCTTTCCATAACGTATATATTGTATAAGGTTGTTTTATATAAAAAAATATATATAAGCCAGACATTATAAAGAATGATAGATCGCTTCTTTGTGACGTCACTTAAGAAAACCCATCATGGACGATATGAGTGACAGCATTAAACATGTTGACTGACGTTCTATAATGCATAAGCCTATTTTGCGAGAATGGAAAAATGGTATCTCGTTTGAACCTTATTCTACAAAGAATAAAGAACAAAGTCAAATACAATCATAATTTTTGAACTAAATATTATGTGCTCTTAGTAACAATTTAATACCACAATACTTCTTTTGTAAAAATGACTCTTTTTGTGTCGAGAGCAAAAAAAACTTAATTTCCGTTCTTTAAAATAAAAAAACCTTTCTTTTAGCTTTTCAATTGCCAGGTAGCCTTTTCCCAACTTTGTTAAAGTTACAAGTTTCCGCTCTCATCATTCATAGAGTGGTTTATATAAGCTAGTATTACTCTGATGTATACGCTTGATGCTGTAAAGTTTCATCAGAATCCTTTGAGTACTTTCACATTCATAATATTAGTTGGAAGTAGGATGGTATTTCAATAGAATACCGGCCGTCACTTTATTTGCTTCAAACACAAAAAAGTCCTTGACCGCAGTCCTCTATAGAAAACGCGTAAAGGTCCTAAAATAAAGTACCAATTTAACAGCCAACTTTGCCCACAAAGATACTCAGAAGTCTATAAACAAGAGCTCACGTGCGATAGTGTAAAGCAATTACTCCTCAGCAAGCTATAACATGTTTTATCGCACGCAGTTTTATAGCTCATCGCTGTGCTAATGGCCACTTTGCGTCGTGTAGTGTTTCTTATGTAGACATGTGCAGTTTGTTTTGTTTTATAGTTATAAAATAGTTGTATTTTTATGTGTTTGTGTGCCTATAGAATGTATACCAAGAGGCCTGGATTTTTTTTAGAATAGTTTCATAGTTAATGAAAATGCATAAAGGTTTATGCAGTTAGGAAGGTATGTTTACTCGCTAGGATCATTATAGAGCCCTTTTATGGGCAGTAGCCATACTGCATATCTTATCATTCAAATCATGATGTCCATAAGGTTAAGGCGCCGTCTTTTATGCATCGGGTTACGGGTTCTAAACCACACACACATACTTAGTGGTAGGACATCACTGATATCCGCTGCCTCGAAAAATACGAAATGCCACAATCGTTATATACTCGTATAAAACTGCATACATCTATATAATATACTCGTATAATGGTAAACTGACTGACTTTTGACATGTCAACTCACACCCTAAACCGCTGGTTTTAGAGACATAGTTTAAACTTAAAGAGCAAGTATTCACTAAGATGTTGCGGAATGTTAATAATAGTTACCGTGACCCTGGAACATAAAGAGCAATCGAAGGAACATGAGTGGGTTTTAGTCAGTAAGAGTCTGACACGCCCTCCCGCCGCACCCAGGACGGGAGCAGTCATTGGATGATTTCCCACGCACCAAAAAAAAAAGTATTCACTAAGATTTTTTTTGTGACACTACTAGACCCACTAGAGGTTATACATTGAAAGGAACATTCACGCAAGCCGCAGGCAGTAGCTAATAAGTCTTATTGACAGTTGTCACGGGTAATCAGTAGCCAGAAAGTCAGCCTAACTGATTGGTATTAATGATACCTAGTAACTTCTGTCCGAAGGACAATTTGTTCCACGAAAAGCACTGGTATTTAATTAGATTCGGTTAGACTGGGACCTTATACCTCTGAAGCTTTACTTCCAAAGACCCTGAACCCCTGGGCCGGTAGCCAAGTGGCATTGTAGAATAGATAGCGGAATTGAATGGATTGTCAAATGTATGGAGATGTCCAATTATTTAGCGAAAGCTTATGTCAACACCATATATTTGACAATCTATTCTAATCTACAATCTATTCTACAATGCCACTTGTCTTGGGGGACTGTGCTAAAAACGCTCAACTTCATCCGAAATTAAAGAAATATCGGCAACTAAAAGGTCAAAGAGTCAACAGAAACTTTTGACACATCAAAGCTGGTCATTGCTCAAAATATCTATTATTTTGCTTTGAAAATTAAACGTTTAATACAAAGCAAAACTGATTTAACGTCATATCAGTCTTAAAACCAACATCAAGTTTAGATTATATATTCATAAGTGCCAGGTAAGGTTTACAATATTACAAAGAACACAATACCGAGTCTCAAGTGAGATGGTAAATCTTAACATTGATTTACTAAATTATAATAATTAACTACGGGGTTGCGGAATGTTTATAATAGTTACCGTGACCCTGGAACATAAAGGGCAATCGAAGGAACATGAGTGGGTTGTAGTCAGTAAGAGTCTGACACGCCCTCCCGCCGTACCCAGGACGGGAGCAGTCATTGGATGATTTCCCACTCACCAAAAAAAAAGTGTGTGTTTGTTTGTCCGTCTTTCACGACGAAACGAAGCAACGAATTGACGTGATTTTCTAAGTGAAGATAGTTGAAGAAATGGAAAGTGGCAAAGGCTCCTTTTTGTTTCTTTCTAACGCGAGCAAATCCGCGGAAGAGGTTAGTATAATAGGCGAAAAAACTAGTATTATAAATGCGAAAGTAACTCTCTCTGTCTGTCTCGCTTTCACGCCAAAATCACTGAACCGATTTAAATGAAATTTGGTACAGAGATAGCCCACAGTCAGAAAAAGGACATAAGAGAGTCTTATCTCAAAAACCCTACGGAAACGGAAACTACGCGGGTAATACCGAGGGCGAGAACCAGTTCTTTATAATCCTGGTGCTATTACTAAATCATTGTAGCAGCCCATACATCAGAGTATAGAAATACTGCCTGTTATCACGTACGACTCGTAATTACACCTTGTTGGAGGAACAAAGATGAAAATAATATTTGCACCTTCGTTAGTATGGGGCGTTTATATTGTGAAAGAAATACCTTTGTCTTGAAGAGACTTATTTTTAGTCAACTACTGCAAACAAAAAGAGGCTTTACGTTTACAGGCGTGATTATAATAGTTTACAGAAATTTAATGTTGTGATGACCGGTAATTAAGGCAGACCCGGTAATGTTTAGAGGTTGAGGGTTCAAAGCCGGGCGAGCAATAGTTTGATTTTATCTAAGTATATATATGATTATAAAGTTTCTAGTGTTTATCTTGAACATCACAACATTGGTGATCGAAAAATACATCGTGATGATGATTATAAGTCTGATATTACCAATCCATCTTTAGGAAATGTGGTGATCAATGCTCGTACCCTCTCTTTATGAGAGAGAGAAAAAAAATATCCTGGGATATCTCACTAACGGTCATCTGATGCCAAACTGTAGTATAAACAACTAATAAACATCGTTAGACAATCCAAACTAATATTATAAATGCGAAAGTAACTCTGTCTGTCTGTCTGTCTGTCTTTCTGTCTGTCTGTCTGTCTGTCTTTCTGTCTGTCTGTCTGTCTGTCTTTCTGTCTGTCTGTCTGTCTGTCTGTCTTTGCTTCACGCCTAAACTACTGAACCGATTTGTGTGAAATTTGGTACAGACATAGTTTGGAACTTGAGAAAGGACATAGGATAGTTTTTATTACAAAAAATAAAATAAAAAATAAAATTTATTCCGGACATACAGCGCCATCTATTGGTCAAGAGTCGGCATCAATTCAGTACTGAAAATTCATCGGAAAAATGTAAATAAATAGTAAAAATCTGCCGGAAGTCACTATTCCACGCGAACGAAGTCGCGGGCAAAAGCTAGTCTATAATAAATGCATACACATTATAGGTACATTACACTCAGACACAAAACAAAGAATCATGCTCATCACAAAGTTTATCATGGGTGGGAATCGGACCGACGACCTCCGACTTAGCAGTCAGGGTCACTAACCACTGGACCAATAGGTCCGGTAAAATAAGAAAATGCAAAGCGGGTTTTTGTCTTGCAATGTGACAGTAAGAAGCTGGTAAGACATAATAAATTCGCTTTCTACATAAAGCTTGAATCTCCTCGTAGCCTTATTATAGTAACAAAGGATTACGCCGAACTATGGCCAGGATCCGATTACCAACTCAAGGATACATTATGCGAACTCTGAACGTTCGCTAATTAGCATTTACGGTCTGTAATATCCAGACCAGACTTAAAATGGTACGGAAGCTCTAATCACCTCATTACGAGGTCTTATAAAAATTCTAATTAGTGCCATCTAGGAAACTGGGATAAAGATGAAAACACATAGCCGACGGCGGCGGGTCGGGCTAAATACGGCGGGTCTATTAGTAACGCTGTGTTTTGTCAACCGGATACAAATTAGGTTTTATTAAAATATACTAGGTACAGTCGTGAGCACTTTTTTATATAAAATATATATTATTTTATAAATCAGTGATGACAGACGGACAAACAGACTTTTGGTGCGGAACCCTAAAAAGTAATTTAATGCAAATACAGAACCCGTCTGCAACCGTCTTAGGTTTTTTACGTCTCATATGGTACGGTGATCTAACCAAAATTTAACAGCAATTTCTCTTAAAATTGTTATTGTTTATTGTGTTTAGGCATGTTCCACAGCAGTTTATAATACAATATGCTGTAAATACCTCTAAACTTAAAGGTATAAAAAGTACGTACGTGAGTTACGCTTAAAAAACATGTTTATGCTCATAACTTGTACATATGTATGTGCTACTAGCTTTTGGTCGTGACTCGTTCACGTGGAGTAACCCCCGTTCCCGGAAGATTTCCGGGATGAAAATTATTCTATGTCTTTTCAGATCCCAGACTATATCTGTACCAAATGTCATTCAAATCGGTTTAGAGGTTTAGGCATGAAAAGAGACAGACAGACAGAGTTACTTTCGCATTTCTAATATTAGTATGAGTTACAACAATAAGTTATTAATTTAGGTTATTATTTATGTCGTCCGTATTAACTTCTGTTTATATATTTTGTAGTCCCAACTCGACCCGTACCCGACCCGCGCCAGACCCGCACCCGTTTTACGTCTGTTTCGCGCTTTAAACCCTGACTCGGTTTAAGTCGTTTAGGCGACAGCAATTATTACGGAACGAAAAATATTTTTTTCATTTATTTGAATGGGTTTCTTAGCTTCCGGCTGCAGTATTAAAATTATAAATATTTTTTAATTTATTTTGTGTTTATATTGCGCTTCAAGTTATTAAAACATTTTCAACGGTCTCAAGTTGTGATTAATGACCATTTAAAGTTTGAATTTTTTTGTAACCTGAGATTGAAAAAAAAAATTTTTTAATTTCTTAAATCATTAAACAAACACATACATTATTTCTGAATATACCTATATTTATATAACATAGAAAACTTGGAGAGTGTATTCATTGTGAACGTAGGCAAACACTAAAAGGATTTTTGCAAAATCTACCTCTAAGGGTATAATATTATTAGCAAATAACGGTTTAAAACGTAGAGTAAGTTTTCGAATTTATCAAAATAATGACACAAGAAATAACACAGAAACCAAATTCCTCCTTTATCCAAAAACAGAAAGATTTGATAAACGAATGTCCCTCAAATGAACGAAACAAATTATATTAGCGGTAACACCATGTAGGGCAAAAGCCGGGTGCGTAAGCTTATCTGTTTAGGAAGGCAAAACCTTGGACCTTAGCTTTTGAAAGCGGGCAGATTTGGGCAAATCCTGTTAGGCAATCCTTTTGCGAGTTAATTGGGGAACATGGAAAGGTGGAAATTATTTGGATACGGTTGAGCTATGATACTATAAATGACCGGGATTATTTATGGGTTAAAATAATGGTTGTTGGCCTTGGTCATAATTGACGTGTAAAGTTTGATATCTGATAACGTCTGTGTAACCTTCGTTTGTCAAATGTTACCCTTTCGACGACCAAGATTTTCTATTGTGTCTCGGATCACGTATGTTTGAAGGTTTTAACTCAAATCAATTCAATTTATCTTTATTGTAGGCTTATGTCAGTCAGTCAGGTCTTAGAAAATAAATAATTATAGTTTCAATATGTCCTGCCTAATTGGCAGAAATAATGATTATTAAAAATAAAAGAGAGAATCTTTTTTTCAATTAAATATTTTAACGTACCTTATTATACGTTCCCGCTTGCAATCATCTTTGCGGTAAAGTATCTATAAATAGGTTTAAAAAATTTTAGAGGGACCCGCGCGCCTTATAGATTTTGGTAACATATTCCCTATTTGACCTGTGGTCTAGTGGTTAGTAGCCCTGACCGCTAAGCCGGAGGTCGTGGGTTCGATTCCCACCGAGAACAAACTTTGTGTGATGAGCATGATTGTTTGTTCTGTGTCTGGGTGCAATTTATCTATAACATGTATGTATTTATAAATTATATAAATTAGTATATCAGCTGTCTGGTTACCATAACACAAGCTCTAAGCAGAGCTTAGCTTGGGAACAGATGACCGTGTGTGAGTTGTCCCATATTATATTATATTATATTTATTTATTTATTTATTGAGATAACTTATGTCAGTTATCTTCTATAGTGCCACTACCCTTGTCGTTTTGGCAAAATATTTGCGCTACTAGTTTAGGTAATACAAACTTGTAAAACTATACCCTAGATTTATTGAAATAAGGTTCATATTGAGGTTCAACAAATAAGCAGTTCGGTAACAATTTGACAATGATTGTTACCGAACTGCGACTTTACGCCTTTTTTATTAATAATGGCTTTTATTTTTCAGGTACTACAAAGCGCGTGGGGTACACGTAATGTAACTTCGGTGTATTTTTTAAATTATTAGATATCGTTTTTTTTACAGGTCCTTTACTTAGAAATGACTTTAATGTATATATTTCATAAGTTTTGATTTTATATAATATAATAAATTAATAAATAAATATCACACGTGAACACCTAATTTAAAAACTAAATAAATAACGCAAAATACAAAAAAAAAACACGTAAATACAACAGAAAAGCAAGATTAATTTCAAATCATTAACGTAACGGTGATTTCTCTGTCATTTCCTTATGGTAACCTAATATTTTGTTTAAAAATGTTTTCGTAATTTGACTCCTGAAACTCAGGAACAGACTAATGAGTTACATACGACTGGAGAATTTTATACAGACTCTTCTGTTTATAAAGAGACAAAAAACCGGCAAAGTGTGAGTAAGGCTTGCACGCGGAGGGTTTCGTGGCGTTTTACCCTTTTGGTACGGAACCATAAAAGGAACCGCAATATTAAAGTGGTTGTTTAATATAATAAACGATAGTGCGATTTTGTTCATGTGGTTTTAACTCAATATTATTGCGCTAAATCTTTCCGAAACGAATACCCGTACAGCCGGTTTAGAGAATCACCGGGATATATACCGGGGACAAGTGATGTTACTTATTTATCTATTCAGGCGTTCAGAAGTCAAAGTTCACCAATAACAAATAGTCACAAACATACATTTTATTTTTGGGGAGTGGGAAATCATCCTATGACTGCTCCCGTCCTGGGTGCGGTAGGAGGGCGTGTCAGACTTTTACTGGCTAAAACCCAGTCATGTTCCTGTTAAGTTAGTAACAAAATGTAACTAGTAGTGCCATCTATGATCGTTATGTCAGTACTGTATATTTTGAATAAAATAAAGTCAGTTGTTGTCCAGCTATCTTTGTGTGTCATTATAGGTTATGGGCCTTTAGTGATTTTTGGTGGAAATATAGTGCAAAATGTCGTCAAACCTTATTACAAGCATTAATAAGCTTAAAGGCAGAGAAAATTATGAAGATTGGGCGTTTGCCGTGGAGAACTACCTCATATTGGAGGGTCTGCAACAATGCATCAACACCGGCGGAGATCCAAACGACGCCAAAGCAAAAGCCAAGATAGTTTTAACTATAGATCCCAGTTTATTTGTGCATATAAAAAGTGAAGTAACTGCAATGGGGCTATGGCAAAAGTTGAAGAAGCTATTTGATGATAATGGCTACACGAGGCGCATCGGGTTGCTTCGGAACCTCATATCTATTCGTCGAGAAAACTGTGAAACAATGTCTCAATATGTGACTTCGCTGCTAGAAACAAGTCAACGATTAAATAATACAGGTTTTAAAATCAGTGACGAGTGGATCGGCTCATTGTTACTAGCCGGATTGCCTGAAAAATTTGAACCGATGATCATGGCAGTGGAGCATTCGGGCATTGAGTTAACAGCCGACGCCATTAAATCGAAATTACTGGATATGGAAGATAATAGTGAGGTTGGTACTAGTTCTACACAGAGTGCATTCGCGTCGAAAGGTTGGCAAAACAAAAATAAAAACCAATCGCAGCAAAAGCATAGACAAACGTCAACTTCATCACAAAATGACAAATCAAATGTCAGATGTTTCAAATGTAAACAATTCGGCCATTTTATGAACAAATGTAAAAATACTCCAACAGGAAAAGAATCTAATGCATTCAGTGCTGTATTTCTTAGCGGTAACTTCAATCAAACGGATTGGTATGTTGATAGCGGTGCCAGCTGTCACCTAACCTCGAAAAAAGACTGGTTGTTGAACACAACAAATCAACACCAAGTGCAAGAGATAATCACCGCCGATAAAACAAGAATTCCTGTTGAAAGTTGTGGAGATGTACAAATATGCACAGTTGTCGGAGATACCGAGTTCGAGAACACAGTGATGGGAGTATTATATGTGCCAAATTTAGCGACGAACTTGTTATCTGTCAGCAAATTAATTAACAAAGGAAACAAAGTGACATTTGATGAGAAGCACTGTTATATTTATAACCAGAAAAGTGAGCTGGTAGCTACTGCAGATTTGGTTGGAGGTGTATACAAGTTGAGAATCAAACAAGTAGATTGTTTGTTGACTTCAGTGTCCGGAAGAGTGTGGCATAGAAGATTTGGTCATCTAAACAGCAAAGATCTTAATTTGATGAAAGATGGTGCTGTAAAAGGAATGTCATTCTTGGATAAGGCTCAGGTCAGTAAAACAAACTGTATAGTGTGCTGCGAGGGGAAGCAAGCCAGGTTGCCATTCAATCATGTTGGTAACAGAGGCAAGGAACTTCTTGAGGTTGTGCACGCAGATATTTGTGGGCCTATGGAAGCCAGATCTATCGGAGGCAAGAAATATTTCCTGTTATTTGTCGACGACTTCAGTCGTATGGCTTTCGTATATTTCTTGAAGACAAAAGATGAAGTATTCTCACAATTTAAGGCATTCAAGATACTAGTAGAAAATCAGACAGGGAATAAGCTGAAAGTGTTCAGGACAGATAATGGTAAGGAATTCTGCAACAAGGAATTTGATAAATTCTTAGAATTGGCTGGAATCATTCATCAAAAAACTTGTCCTTATACACCAGAACAAAATGGCCTGTGCGAGAGATTTAACCGTACAGTGGTTGAAAAAGCAAGGTGTTTATTATTTGATGCAGGATTGCCTAAACGTTTCTGGGCAGAAGCAGTCAACACTGCAGTTTATCTGCGAAACAGATCAATCGCATCAGGATTGAATAACAAGACACCCATTGAAATTTGGACCGGAGCTAAACCAGATGTCAGTAACCTACGTATCTTTGGGAGTAAGGCCATGGTACACATACCAAAAGAAAAACGGTTGAAATTGGACAAAAAAGCAACTCAGTATATTCTTGTCGGGTACTCAAATAATGTAAAAGGTTACCGAGTTTACAATCCCAACAATGATACAATAATCATTGCAAGAGATATTGTTGTGATTGAGGAGGGGATTGAACAGAAGCAAGATATGATACATGTGGACATTAGTGAAAATATTGATGACATCTTTCCAATAAAAAATGAAAGGGAAGAATGTACCCAAGAAGTGGGGGATATGAAACACATAACATTGGAAGATCAGAAGCAGAATGAATGTGACAATCCCGATAAGGAAGACTTTGAGGATTGCAAGGAAGAGATGACGGAGCCTGAACCAGGAGAGCCTGGCCAAGATCACGTGTCCCAGGAAGGACCTCCTGCTGAGTTTCCAATGAAGTTGCCAACTAAGCGTATTCGCAAAGAGCCTGATTGGTATAGAGCTAATTATGTGTGTGGTAGTGAAAACAATGACATAAGTGCTAGTGAAATAACAATAGATGAAGCGTTGAATGGACCAGAAAGTGAACAGTGGAAATTAGCCATGCAAAGTGAATTTGAATCATTCCGGGAAAATGATGCCTGGGAAATTGTTGATATTCCAGTAAATGCCACAATTGTACAATGTAAGTGGGTATTTAAACGCAAATTAGATGGTGAAAATAAAGTTAGGTACAGAGCTAGATTAGTTGCTAAGGGCTTCACCCAAAGGCCAGGCATTGATTTTGATGAATGTTTTTCACCTGTTGTCAGACACTCAACTTTAAGATTGCTATTTGCTATAGCACTTCAGCTTCATTTAGATATTTGTCACTTGGATGTCAGTACTGCATTTTTAAATGGTTTCTTAAATGAAACAGTCTATATGATGAAACCAGTAGGTTTTCAAGATGATAATGATAATACAAACAAGGTTTTAAAACTAAAGCGTGCCATTTATGGCTTAAAACAGTCAAGCAGGGCCTGGTACCAAAGGGTTGATGAACTGTTGCAATCCTTGGGTTATCAAAAATCTAAACTCGAACCATGTCTGTTTACAAAAATGAATAATAATGTAAAGATAATCATAGCATTGTATGTCGATGATTTTTTTGTTTTTTCAAACAGTGAACAGGAAACCAGTTTGTTAAAAGATAGTTTGTCATCTAAATTTAAAATTAAAGACTTAGGATGTGTCCAAAATTGTTTAGGAATGAGAGTAGTAGTAAATAAAAAGAATGGTACTATATCTTTAGACCAAGAAAATTATATTGAAGAGTTATTGTTGAAATTTAATATATCAGATTGTAAGTCTGCAGAGACTCCAATAGAACCTAAATTGAATTTGACTAAAAGTGAGAATTGTGATAAAAAGTTACCTTACCAGCAATTAATTGGTTCACTAATGTATATAGCTGTATTAACACGTCCTGATATTGTATTTTCTGTTAACTTCTTAAGCCAGTTTAATAACTGTTATAATGAGGAACATTGGACCTATGCTAAGAGAGTGTTAAAGTACTTAAAGAAAACTAAATCTTTCAGTTTAAAATTTTCATCTAGTGGTAATAATAAATTAGAAGGTTTTGTAGATGCAGACTGGGCCAGTAATACAATTGATAGAAGATCCTATACTGGATATTTTTTTAGACTGGCAAATGGTGCAATATCTTGGGAAACCAAGAAGCAAAATACTGTAGCATTATCTAGTACGGAAGCAGAGTATATGGGCATTTCAGAAAGTTGCAAAGAAGCAGTGTATTTGCAAAATTTGTTATTTGAATTGACTAATGAAACTTATCCTATACCAATATATAATGATAATCAGTCAGCCCATAAATTGTCTGCCAATCCCATTCATCACAAGAGATCCAAACACATAGATGTGAGGTATCATTTTTGTAGAGAAAAAGTTGCTAATAAAATTGTAAATATTAAATACTTGTCTACCTCAGAGATGCCTGCAGATCTTCTTACTAAGGGCTTATGTAAAATGAAACACTACATGTTTTTAGAAATGTTTGGTTTATTTGATAAGAAATAATATTGATTTTGGTTTGTTACATAACATTGTTATTTAAAGGTACTGATACTTGGTAATTTAGGATGGTATTTGTATGCACCTAATATTTTGTTAAGTGGGGGTGTTAAGTTAGTAACAAAATGTAACTAGTAGTGCCATCTATGATCGTTATGTCAGTACTGTATATTTTGAATAAAATAAAGTCAGTTGTTGTCCAGCTATCTTTGTGTGTCATTATAGTTCCTTCGGTTGCCCTTTATGTTCCAGGGTCACGGTAACTATTATATTATAAACATTCTGCAACCCCGGCAGGCGTTGGCCCTGTTGGGCCCCTCACAAACATACATAACTTTTGAAAACCTTTTACGGGCCAGTCATGTAAACTTTTA
This sequence comes from Athetis lepigone, assembly GCA_033675125.1. Taxonomy (NCBI): domain Eukaryota; kingdom Metazoa; phylum Arthropoda; class Insecta; order Lepidoptera; family Noctuidae; genus Athetis; species Athetis lepigone. The sequence continues at coordinate 8,812,260 of CM066237.1, forward strand.
TTTTGAAATAACAAACAGAAATAAATTACAAATTTTAATTTTTATAACCTCCTAATGCAATTAAACAATACGTGGAATGAACACTGCATCTAATTTGGAGTACAATTATGAGATTCAACTAAAATTTCGAAACATTTTGTTGTAGAGGCAGTTGCACACACCTGGTTGCGTTTATACGCTTCACATGAAACTAGGGTACTGCCATGTAACATGAATTAATAAATTGACAGAGCTTGCAGGTGACAATATGTAGAGAAAATCGAGTATATCCCAACGTTGAGCTTCTCTTGTAGGTGAATATTCTATGAGATCTTGCATACTGTCGAATTTATCTGTGTGGTAATCTGATACAGAGATAATTTCTCTTGGATATTCAATAGGGATGTTGGCTATATCAAAAGAATGGCATTCTATTTAGTCCGTCTGTTGGACAGTCCAAAAATACTGGACACATATTTTTTGCTTGATCAAATTAATAACAAAATACAAAGATAAAGAGCATCAAAGTTCCGGAGAGGGGGCTTGTGACGTCACTTCACGTCACTCCACAGTAAAAATTATACAAAGGTGTGACGTTTCACGAAACTTCAACGCACTGTATTGTCGTCATTTTCTGTTTACGAAAAAAAAGAAAAAATACGTGTCCCAATTTTTTTGATTATCTAACTGACGGACTAATTACTTTTTTTTGTCATCTCGCCTATTTACAAGGAAACTATTTATTGCTAACTAGCCGTTTCCTGCGGTTTGTCTCTCCAATTGTCACACAAACGGGGATGAACCCCACCTATTCAACTCTAAAGTATGCATTTTCAAAAATTGCTTCCTAGTACGCGTCCACGTTATAATATCAAAGTGAATTTTTAACTTAAAAAGTCTTAATATATAAAGATACTAATATCATTGGTCTATTAGTATCTCGATTCTGGCTAAAGGCCTCTTTTCACTCAAAAAAGCATTGATCTCTAATCTAAATAAAAAAAAATCCAGACACCAGGATTTTTTTTTCTTCTTATCAATTTCTTTAATAGACTTTAAGTTTATCACCGAAGCTATAAATAATGTTTAAGGATAATCGAGAAAATTTGTTAGGTTTGGGCGTACTCATACAAAAAATAGCGGAAGCCAAGTGGCATTGTAGAATAGAATATATTGTTAAATGTATGGAGCGTTAAGTTACTAAGCGCAAGGTTATGTCAATTCCATACATTTGACAATCTATTCCATTCCGCCATCTATTCTACAATGCCACTTGTCTAGGGGGGGCGTTCTTTTATACGATTTGCATCCAAGTCAATTTTAAAATACAAAATCATCTAAAAAGCTTACTATCCTGTCTAGACAACCTCTTTCATAAACCAACCGCAAATTAAAAACAAAAGCTCACTTACTTTATGCTTCCAATTTCAAACACGTTGGTGCTGTCATGAAAACAAAATTAAATCATACAGCAGAATCAGCAAAGGTAGCGCTTTACAGCATTCACCGTAACAATATACTCAACAAACTGGAAAACACTGAGTCGGGAAAACAGATTTTAATCTCAGCAACTCGCTGAATCGCTGAATACAGCGGTAATATATTCCACACTGCAGACGGAATGTCGTTTTAATTGTTTTTTGGTGTAACGCTCGCTGGCTAGTATTTGGAATATGTAAACAAGTCCTATGCACTTAATTCAGCTTGCAATACAATCCGGTTTTCTTGTTTTTTTTTTTTTGTTCCATATTTTTTTTGTATTTGGACAAAAATATGTCGGATGAAAATATTACGTTAGGTACGGAAGAATATTGCAATTTTACGGATTAACGTGGCCTAATATTGAATGGCTATTTTTACAATGTGTTGTACTGAACTCAGGTACACAGTCAGCCTAGATGAAAACAATAGTTAACATTTTGAAGAAGAATATGTCGCTAGCTTCAATGCTAGGTTTATAACAAATTCATGCAATATTCAGTTTTTTTTTGTGTTTCCTAAACCGCTAAAGACAATGGGCAATAATGTATGGGACGTGGTACCCGCTCCAATAGTCATCATTAATATATGTATGAAAAGACATTTTGATGCACAAAAACGTCTACCATGGCGCTTGCCGCTATTCACGTTTGGGAAGCAGTAATCTCACTAAGTTTTATAAATGAGAATTTACTACAAACTATTTATATCAGTAAAATAAAGCTAGGATAAGATTGACTTAGATGTTGATATAACACACTTAGGATTTTATTATTAGAAGAAGTAAGAAAACAAGCGTTCTTCAAATAAAAATTATATATTAGGAAGGAATATGGTTTTTATTAGTTAGTAAGACTGTCGTTTATCTCTAAACGCAATCAGATTTGAGACTGGCAGCTATAGTAAATATTGTTCCTCTTGGTAAAACCTTTTAAACGACACCACAACCATATCTATTGGAGCCGGATACCATTTTGCCCATTCTCCTTTATCTCTTGAACTGCCTACCGGAGGGATTGGAAAAAATCTTTCAATATATGATAATTAGATTTTAGAATAACCAATGAGTATTGTGTCGCTCAGTGATTGGTTTGTGGAGATCTGATAGGCAGTCGCTTCACGTAAGACACTGGTATCCAGCTGAATTCGATTAGGCTGAAAGCCGACTCTAACATAGTTGGGAAAAGGCTATGGTGATAATTATCGTTGTTAGATTTATGAGGAATACTTTGTTATTGAGCTATGGAGACTCCCACAATATGTAACCTGTAGCCCACAATATGCATTAACAAATAAGGCAATCTCAATGCTCAGTCTTGCTACTGCTTAGTGTGCTTTTTTATTTCAAAAAGAAAATAAAACAAACCCACTACATTCAAATAAAAGTGTTGATTAAGTGCAAGAAATTAAATAGGCACATAAAACCACGCCACAATCTACGGGAGCGGAATAGCAACCAGACACTTAAAACTAAACGCAGGTGAAACTGCGAGGAACAGCTAGTGTTAAATTAACTTACCTAGCTATCTAGCATCTCAGGGATCTCAAGTCATATTTCTAAACCGACTCATAAAGTTGTACCGTCTACCACGAAGAAGGTACCCACAACACGCGGTCGAATTTCATGCATTTACGAATGCGAAAATATTCCATGCTAGTATTCCGAATGTGAAAATATTCCTTGCTTATATTTCGAATGTGAATATATTCCTTCGCTAATTTTCCGAATGCGAATTACTGGACCGGTGTAAATCGCAAAAGTACTGCTTGTTCGTAGAATTAAGGTTTTGTAAAATGCATTGAGTAATGTGAAATACTTGGAATAAATATTCCTTTTGAGAAATTATAACAGTAAGTGTGGTTAAATTAATTACATCAAGATGGCATACGGTAGTATAAAATGGCATAATAATTAACTATATTAAAGAACGAATGTCTTTTTTTTGTTTTGCCAGTAATGTGCCTTTTGGTACTATTATTAGCTTTCACTCGCGGCTGCACCCGCGTAAATGTCGCTACTTCCATCCCCTATTTAACCTCTTTAGGGTAAGAATGTCCAAAAATCCTTTCATAGTGGTTACCTACTCTTTACAAGAAACACACTGTGCAAGTTCCATGACTCTATGACCAGCGGTTTGGGCTGTCGTGGATATACCAACAGTCAGACAATCAGTCTCTCAGTTTACCGTTTTATAGATGAAACATTGACAATACCAGCCGACTTCTGTGGCAGAGTAAAGACCTCGCCACGTGAAGAGAAGGCACGAGTATCGACCACCACGCTGGCTCAAGCCGGATTAGCGATATCAGGCTTATATTCGTTATAAATTCAGGTTTCCTTTTGATTTTTCCGTAACCAAAGTGTGCTATGTCCAAAATAAACTTTAGAAAACACAAATTAGTTGAAAATGCACATAGGTACTGCTCTGGATTTTAATTAGATTTGAACCCACAATTTATCAACCCTTCTTACATGAGCAATGGTAGAATTTGTTACTATTACAAAACCAGAATGAAATCTCAAGAAACTGTCAATAATGTTGCAACACAGAATTAACCATGAGCTTACTATCATGGTTAATTCTGGGCTTATTACGATTAAAAAACTCAAATGAAATCCCAACTAAACTTTTCACACATTAAAAAACTCAAACCTGTTTAAACATTAACGACCCAACATTTGAATATGGACGAAAAACGGTGACAGAGAAAGAAAACAAACGCTTAAAGTGGAAAATAAGTTCAAAGCGAGTCCCGTATGCTTGGACGAGAAAACCCAGTGGAATGGAAACAGTTTCCACAAGAGTGGTTGGAGGGAGCTGGCAAAGATACCAGGGGTTCTCATTCATAACACGAGCCGAACTTAAAGGAATATTTATTTTTATTTATAGGCTGGGGTGTGCGAACGGCACTGCGAAAAATCGGTGGCACTTTTTAGGTAGAAAAAGGTTGACGATCTCTGCCTAATGGAGTTTCTAAGGTTTTTTGGATAACGTTTTTGATTGGTAGTTGGGTTTAGATCTGCCAACTAAGCAACGGAAAAAAATATCCCTATTTATTTTACTTTATACAAGACTAACGACCATTTGCGATAATCCAGTGGATTAGATGATAAGAAAAATATATTTGGTGCGCCGTACATAATTTGTCAAATTAGCTAATCTAGCGATACATGATATTATTGGAAATGGGCGTTACTAATAGAATAAAATATTAACAAACAGTTGACTGTCAAGCCGTGAATATTTGACGCTGCTTAATTAATTTTAAGTCAAAGTTAAACTTGAGTTTAATGAATACAATCAACTATTGTTCAGCAATAATATTGAATTAATTTGAAAGGAAATAATTAGCAGGGCAACAATTTCGATCACATGGAGACATTTACGCGGACCGATCCCCGGGCAAAAGCTAGTTAAATATAAGTAACTGTTATGTCAGTTAAATTTACGAAGTAACTATTTAGTAATCTGTGGTTAAATAAGGGAACAAAGCTGGTCAATGTCTGGAAATGTGCAGTCCATCCTACGACCGCACATTCCTCAAGAGTAGTTCCTTTCCTGATGCCTGACAAAACCATCCCACAATATATTTAATTCAGTTCAAGCCGACCATCTTCGTGCTTTTAAATTTCCTAGTACCTGGCTCTCTACTTGAAAATATCTTTAATATTTGAAACGTTGCACCGCAAGACGCGGAGTTATGTTGGTAAGGGGAACTTTTAATATTGTTTTGTAGGTGGTATGGTGTTAGGTATGAGCTGGAAGCTTAAACAGAATCTTGCTCTAGCTAAATTGAATTCTCCTATTCAATGGAATCGTTGTATTTTTTTAAGTAGTTTTTACATCGAATTTACGAGTAACTATATAATCATACAGATTAAATAGTTTCATTAAATTTTAAAACAATGTTCCACTATTTCATTACATAGTTTTGTCAATTTCACGTTACGTTACGTAATTAGGTATATTTGATGAAATGGATAATTTTAAGATCTGACCAAGAAATGTATTAATATAATATGTTGTGAAATTCTTTTGTTGTAAGTATGGAGTTTTTGTCCATTCTTCTCCGTATTCCGTTCAAAATTAACTTTTAGAAGCGGTAGCTTCAGTCTTTTTACTTGTTAAATATGTTTGTTAATGATTTCAAACGAAGTAATAGAATATATACATTTCATCTGCCAAATTTTAACCATAAATATTCAAAGTTCATAAGTATTTAAATCCACTATCGACACCAAATCGAGATTCTAAAGTAGTGCCAGACGATAATTCTCCGATAGGCTTAGAAATCGCGTTTGGCAAACGGACGTTAGATATACCTAGCTGATGTCTTGCGGTCGATATCGCCTCCAGCCACGTTTAGGTGTAGCGGTATACTATGCCATATTGATATTGATGACATTGTGTATTTACAAGACCTTCTAGCTAGCGCTAGCGCTGAAAACCAGCGTCGTGGACTCATGCCTATGCATGGGTCACGGCATTATGCTGAGCGCTAGCCGTTTCGCGCAGTAGTGACGCTACTTAGCTGTATTTAGTTTTAAGGTTGTAGTATATAAGTTTTTTATTTGTAGCGCACATTGCGCGAATAAATTGTTTTTCTTTCTTTCTTTTCTTTCTTTCTTTCTAGGTCCATTATTTCGTCAATCAGAACTTTAACCGGGTTGACTGGTAGAAAATGGCAAGGCACAAAAGTTACGTAGACGGACTATGAAATCCGTCTAAGTAACTTTTGTGCATGAAATTTAAATGCGTACTTATATTATGAATGCGAAAGGAACTCTGTCTGTCTCTTCTTCACGCTTAAACTACTGAACCGATTTGAATGAAATTTGGTACAGACATAGTCTGGGACCCGAGAAAGGACATAGGATAGCTTTCATCCCGGTAATTCCCCGGGAACGGGAACTATTATTCCACGCGGACGAAGTCGCGGGTAAAAGCTAGTAAATACCCTAATATAATATAGTAGCCTACTACTCGGCATCGCAAATGGCCACATTGACTGTCCCGAACTCTTATCGAATTTATCTCTACGTACGAACTTGATGGGACTTCGTCAACGGCCAATATTAAATGTACCTTTCGCCCTAACTAATTACAGACGCAATGTCTTTTCAATAAGAAGTGCATTAAGCTTTGGTAAACTACCCAGTGACCTTAATATTGATTTGTTCTGCACCAGTGTGGCGACTGTAAGACGACTTTTGGCACAGTTATTTTTTGATGGCATTTAAATTAAACTTGTACTTTTTTTTTATTTCGACTAAGTTAAGCTATATGTGGAGGCTTGTAATTAGCTATTTGTTTATATTATATTCTTTATATAATTGACTGTTAGCCTGTAAGCCTTCTTTAAAAAATAAAATAAATAATAAATAAACTGACTGTGCATAGTCCAGACTCTATTCTGTAAAACTTTATGTACAGTTTATTAAGTTTTGCACCTGATGTTGTCGGTTTCGAGGTTAAGTTATATAACAAAAAATCACAGGGCGGTCACAAACGTAGACCCGAAACAAATACCTGAAGAAAATTTGATTTGTTCAGAGCATGAATCAAACCCGCACCTTTCCGAATCAAAATCGCGGTTTCGGCTTTCCGAAAAACAAATAAATTCAGCTATTAAGTACATTAGGCAAACATAAATGTACTGAACAACTGATGTTTTTTCGCGATTTCAGGTTCGTTTCCATAGTAAAAGTTGTTGGTTATCATGAGCACAATCACTTATTTATGTAACGTACACTAATTACCAGTCACCCTACCTACCTACCACCAACCACCCTACACCAGACTTTTGATGCTGACCGTACTAACCACTGACTCGGCCGCGCGTTGCTGTGGTTGTTATCGAAATAAAATATGGCCTATCTTTCAAGTTGAGTTTAACTGCATAAAGTGTGCAAATTTGATTAAACCACCAAACACACGTGATCAGAGACGCGACAGCTCGAAAGGTAAAAGTCCATTAAGTCTATCACGGAAAAACAACGTGACGCCTATATTATATATATATATATATATATATATATATATATAATATTAAGATATTACGGCAAAGTGTGAATGTGTTCTAAATAAACAATGATACTTTAAGTAAAAAACTGTAGGGTTACCTAACGCGGTGTCCTGCGTAAGCGACGAACGCGACGCGACGCGACGCTGCAAACGCGATGAACGCGATCAACTCAACGACATATCCTACATGCGGCCTATGACAGCCTGCGGCGAGACGCGACGTAACGCGCACTTGTTTTGAGTGCGACCAGATGCGACAGCACGAACTTTTAAGCAAAATTGTACTGTACTTCTCCATGATTCGAAAAGTAATGACCAAAATCACGTAGGACATTTGTCGCGTATAGCATCTCGTCGCATTACGTGGCGTCGTGTTGCGTCGCGTCGCGTCGCGTTCGTCGCTCACGCAGGACACCGCGTAAACGAAATTCTATCTTCAAAAATGGCACACTAACGCACACATACATTACACGTCAAAGTAGGATGGCATGATTAAAGTAGTGCGAGTGAAAAAGAGATAAACGTCAAACGTCAACGCGATACTTAAAATCATGTTGGTCAAATAGCAAACTTTTAAAGTGCCACTTTTTGACTGCACATAACCTATCTACACTTTTTTACTTATAATCATCCTACTAATATTATAAATGCGAAAGTTTGTGAGGATGGATGTATGTGTGTGTGTATGTATGTATGTATGTTTGTTACTCTTTCACGAAAAAACTACTGGACCGATTTGTATGAAACTTTACAGTAATTTAGGTTATTTATCAGAGTAACACATAGGCTACAATTTATAATGATTTTATGTAATTTTGATCATAATTAAACGATAAGTGTCAATTAAGTCGGAAAAAAATCTTCCATCTGAGAGCTATCTTGGCGTGCGCTGCCTAAACCAATGGAGTTACATAAAGATGATGTACCACATAATTGTTTGTCTTAAATAGATCTAAATAAAAGTCCGCGATAGCATATATCTACCTCTTATGTGCAAGCCAGTACGACCAAAATTGTGAACCATAAATTTAATTAAATTTGGTACTATTTTACAATGCACATATTAGTATATAATTATCAAACTCTTATCAAAATAAATACATTTCTCGCATTAAGTATATAATGAAGATAAACTTTGTCTTTCACACTAAGTAATTTGGCAGAATAGTTTAAAAGTTATCACGATATGATTGACTTGAACGGAGCGCTTAATGGCAAGCAACAGAACATCCACGATGAAAGTTGGCTATGTGAAAGAATTATACTAGCACCAAGAAATGAAACAGTTGCGAAAATCGATAAAATTATCTTGGGCCAAGTACCTAACCAGCGATGCAACAACCCAACTCCATCTATCGACACAGTCATGTCATATGAAGACTGTACGAGCTACTCTGGGGAGTTTCTTAACTCTTTGGTGTTATCCGGGGTGCCATCACATAAGCTCAAATTAACCTTTCAACGACCGACCGAGAGCCGGCTGTCGGGCTGCTATTGTCTTTCTTTTGTGTCTCAAATCACGTGGTGTTCGAAGAATTAAAAGTCGGTATACCCGTTTTGTTAATGCGCAACTTGGACGCCCCGAGACTATAATGTATGGCACTAGATTGCGAGTCATTGAACTAGGCACCAATTGTAACAGGAGAAGCTAAGGGTGAAAATGTTCTTATTCCACGCATTCCAATAATACCCAATAACTAAAGGCGGAAACATATTTACGTGTCGTGGCGCGCCATGATGCTTGCTGGCGTGGCGGTGAGTGTGCACACTTGCGTGTCGTGTCGTGGCGCATTCTGGCGTTTTTTCTGAACAGTACTTAACGAACCTTTGCAGCGTTCAAACATGCATAATGTTTTCTTTTGATGAACACCTACAATTTCACTTAGCATTGAAATTTCTTCAGACCAAAAAAATAAAAGTAAATACTAGGTTCATCCTATTTTATTTTATTTTATTCAGAAAGGAACTTCAACAAAGGATACACATTACAGGCATTATTATACAAAGTTCTTTGAAGATTTGTGCTCTTTCAGATAAAGGAGAACACATCATGCATACATCATCATTTTAAACATAGTTTAGAATTGAATAAGTTAAAGTACACGATAAAATTAAAATCAAAGTAAAATTAAACAGTATTAAATTGAATTAAACAACACATGAACACAAAATTAATTAAACATTTGAAATTAAAACACGGGTTAAATACTAAACAATTGAAGATAAAATTAAAAAAAAAATAAACATTAAAATATTCTAACACACAAATAATACAATGAAAGAGAAAAAAAAACAGAGATAAAAAGAGGATTGTTAATCTTGTATAATTATTCATTTATCCCTTTTTAAATAAATAATAAAGTAATATACTATTTTATTGACGTTCAAAATTTCAGTAATTCCATTCAATAAGATCGTCAGTAATTTTGCAAATATTAATAAATCCAAAAGTGCCCGCCAGATGTTCGTGTCGCGCCACGAGCCACGCACCGGTACAGAAACACATTTTGCCCGTGTGTCGTGTCGCGTCATAAACCCCCACCACCGCTCTGGCGCAATCGGTGGCGAGCAGTCGGCGACACGGCCGAACGTGTCGCGCCACGACACGCCATGCAAGTGTGTCTCTAACCATACTAAATGTATGAAACCGATATGCTTCTGGCGCGCCACGACACGCCACGACACGGTAATGTGGTTCCGCCTTTACCCTTTAATTTCAAATGTTTACAGTTTCCACTTAAAGTTGCATTTTCTATAACTATTAATAAATCGCAAAGGCAAACTTTGAAGATAGCGGGGATACATTTAGGCACGCCCTGTTTTTCCCATGCTCACATGTATCTAAATCCCAAAATCTACATATTTACGCTGAATAAAAAAAACAAATAACATAGTATACGGGAGTATATTGCAGTAAAAACACAGATAATTTAACACAGATGTTCACCTATTCCAATTACATACATATTAATTCTTTACTTATTACAAAATCTATTAACAAAACCGCATCAAAATCCCTTCTGTAGTTTTAAAAATTTTAAGCTTACATAGGGACAAAGCAAGCTACTTTGTATTATACTATGTAGTAATTAAATGCAAGTAACATTGGTCCGACCTGTTTATTAGTCAGTGTTTAGTAATCCGTTTGTGCTGGATAGGATAATCTCAAGCCCGGGGAAGGACATAGGGCTACTTTTTATGAACACACCATACAGGTAAAGATTGATGAAGAAACCACTGGTCTTAGCATTTCGAAATTTGCAGAGTTCTATTATAGCTTAAAATAATAAGCACTTAGAACGGAATTCAGATGATTCCACCCTCAAGAGATTCAAAGATTGTCATCATCTCCCTAGCCTTTTCCCAACTGTGTTTGGGGTCGTCTGCCAGCCTAACCGGATTCAGCTGGATACCGGTGTTTTACGTGGAGCGACTGCCTATCTGACCTCCACAACCCAGTAACTGGGCGATACGATACCTCTTGGTTAGACTGGTCAGAGTTTCTAGCTAACCAGTAACGACTGTCAAAGTTCTACGCATGACAACCGAGACCAACGGCTTTACGTGGTTTCCAAGGCACGGGATGTCAGTGATGTCCAAGATAAATTTTAGAAAATACATATGAGTTGAAAAAGTCACATTGGTACTTGCCCGGATTCGAACCCACAATCTCTTACACGAGAGGCGGGCGCCCTATCCACTGTGCCATCACGAATTTCAAATGGATTTCAAAGATTGTATGGAAACTAATTTTGAAGTTAGAAATTTGGGATGTACGATGTAAAGTTACATAAAATACAAGTATTTAAAATATCACGCAACTTTTAATAAGTTGCCATAGAATTTGGTCTGCCATAATTGGCAGACCAAATTCTACGCGAGCGAAGCCGCGGGCAAAAGCTAGTTATAAATAAATGTATAGTAAGCGACATTAATGTGCTATGAAATAATTGTGGTAGTCTAAAAAGCTTTATTTTGTTAGAAGTGAAATCTCTTTGGTAAAGCAGATCTGCGTTTCTACTGCCGCGTACGAGATCTGTCATCCCGTTCCCGTGTCTCATGATTTGTTGCCAGTGTGATAACCGCCAAATTCAACAGCCTTTTCAAAATACCTAAAAAGTATGTCACAATAACAAATGTCCCAGATTCTACAGTGGCAGTGCCTACGTGGTCCTTAGTTACACAAACAAAAAAGTTCTAAAAACTACGGCACAGTAAAATGAAGGAAATTTTTTAACAAATTCTATCAATTGTTATTTGCGCCAACCTAGAACATACATACAGCAATTCCGAAAACAACATTTTCGGCATCAGAATATTTCTCTGGCTGCAATTCGTTTTTTTCAAAACAATTCAGTGGTCAGTTTCGACTTTGATTTTATTATAAATTGAAATATTATGTGAAACTTACTGTCTGTTTTTCGAAATGCTATTAAAGCCTTATCCGTACTAATGTTATAAACGCGAAAGTAACTCTATCTGTCTGTCTGTCTTTCTGTCTGTCTGTCTCTTCTTGCCTAAATCACAGAACCGATATGAATGAAATTTTTAAAAATCCCACGTAAAGAACGGAGAGCTGTAAAAATATATATCCGACAGTCTACCGACCAACAATGTAAATACATACATTGTTGGTCGGTAGACTGTCGGATATATATTTTTATAGTCAGGTAGTCAGAAGCCAGAATCTTTGACCAGTCTAACTGATCTGATTTTGTGTTACACAGTAATACGATACCAAATGGTATCGTATTACTCAATATAAAACACTAATTCGTATCCAGCAAAAAAATCAAATCTAATTACGGCTGAAAGCTGATCCCAACGTACTTGGGATAATGATGATGATGAAACCTAGACCGCAAATACATATAAATGTATACACTAGCCTGTCGTCCGTATTTTTGTCGTTTTACCCGCAGTTTTAGTTACTACTGCACTCCCGTAAATCGTAGTGTGATGATATATTATTTATAATCTTATTAAATAAATGGGCTATCCAACACAAAAAGATTTTATCAATTCGAACCAGTACTTCCTGAGTTTAGCTCGTTCAACTAAACAAAGAAAAAACTCTTCACCTTTATAATATTAGTGAAGATACTAAAGACCCTGAAACTTCTTTTATGCTGGCTTGCCCATTAAAAAGCAAAAAAGAAAAATGGTATGCCGATGCCGCCGGTTTCTTTTTTATTTTGATAGTTTTATACGGTAAACGGGCCCAACATTGTAATATTGATTTGTAACGGAAGAAGCGAGACAGCCCCGACACAAGTACTTTTGTAACTTACTTAAGCTGTCTCTATTTATGTTACGTGCGCAATATTTGAGGAAATAGTCGTTTACTGTCTGTTTATATTTCTTAGACATTCAGTACAGATTTGTTTAAATCAGAGATGCCTAAAGTTTTTTGTCTTGTTTCCCATTTGTCGTGGATTGATTAAACCGTCCTCCCTTACCTTTTATAAAGACTTACTCTGTAGATAGTTTTACAATTCAAACCAATATTATACATAATAGATTAAATTACACATAAATATCCAAAAAAAAAACTATTTAATTAGTTAATTCCCACATTTTTAGGACTTTTGCCATATAGTTAACTTGAAAGAGAAAACATGTTGCGCCAACCCCAAATAAAATAGGATAAGGGCGATAGAGTAGAAGCATACACATGAGTCAAACTATTCAAACTAAGAAACTGCTAAAAAAACGTTATCAGAGTCAAATAAAGACATATCTGAAACTCCATCATAAGTCGTTCCGTTCCGTCGTAATACACACAAATCGGTCAAGCGTTTAGGTGCCACATGTATTACCTATAAAATATCGCTTGAGGCTGTATTTTCTGGTCCGTTCAACCTTTTATATGTACATTTTTAGGAGATTTGGAGCTCAGGTAACGGATTGGTATTGCGTAGTTTGGATAAAGTTAAGGCTTTTTCTTTGTTGATATAAGCGTATGGAATGATCTGTAAGGTACCTCTTGAAATTGTTTTGGTTTTATGCTAACCTATACTAATCTTATAATAGTTAAAGAATTTGTTGGCGTGGTTTAACACTTACTACTGAATATGTACTTTTATCCATTTATTGAGGAAGGTAGGGATGTAACATCATGCTATTTACAAGGAAATGTGAGCAGTGACCAAATCGCTAGAAAAACCGCGGCGGGCTACTAGTAAATAAGATAAACGCGATACCACTAACGTGTATATTTCCACAATTATTGTAATCATTAAAACCATCAATATAACTAACTTAATTTATTCTAGGAAGTTCTCCTATGTATATCGTAGGTGCGCTTACAAACGTATGAACTCACATATACAAACAAACAAACCAGGAACAAACTGTAGGGTGTACAAAAGTTAATTCCGTGTGGAAATCGAACTAGCGGCATGCAACATATCGCTTATAGGCAGTTAATCTCTTAGCCGCTGTTTCACAAGTACCGTCCTAATAAATAGACGTCTTAGCAAGTGCGTTGACTAAGCACTGTAGCTGTCACTGTTACACAACTGTCAAACGTCAAGTGCACGATAAAGACGGAAGACGGCTTAGCCAAAATCAGTGCTTAGTAACATCTATGGAGTCATCTCGTGTTCTTGGTTATAAGAACACGTGTATGATCTCCATACTATAATTTAATAACCGTACAATTGTCATTTAAACTGAAATATTATTTTCAAACTGGACATTGGCAGAAATCACCGAAAACTCGGTGGATTGCCACAATAAATATAAAAGTTGAAGTTGAAGTAACATCTATTTCTCATTAGTGTTATCCTTGCAACGACCAACCGACAGCCGGCTGTCGGGCTACTATTGTCTTTCAGTTGTATCTCGAATCACGTGTGTTTGAAGGTTTAATAGATACGTCGCCGGGATTTCGTATGAATGCGCTGTTTACATAATGCCTCGGAATTTTATTTACAGCTTAAACGGTCGTTGTCAGGAAATATGCCAAAGGCAGAATTTAAACGGCAGACCAAGTCAGAGCTATTCGATTTGGTTAGATAAAGCCCGGTTACCACCGCGAGCGGAACGGACCCATTAATGACTTTGTTCGCAAGCGCAAACTGCAAATAACTAATAGTCAAACAAATAAACAACAAATAGTCGAATAATAACTAATAATATATGCATTAATAAACAAATTATGTTTTAAGAATTATAATTTTGTTGGTGGAAATACAAGTATGCAGTTTGCGCTTGCAAACGAAGTCATTAATGGGGCCGTTCCGCTCGCGGTGGAAACCGGGCTTTAGGTTAGAAGGCTAAAGCAGGAGCGAAGAGTTAAGCGGAGCTCCCGCCTTACCCGTCGTGGTTTCTTTTAACCACCCAGAAATAGAAGCTCCGTGCGGATTGTTTTGACGTTCTGCCAATTTACACTATTCATAAAACGGCGAATTTATACAAAGTGCCGACGAAAGATATATGATAAAGATGATTCCTTATTTAATTAAAATACAACGCTGATCTGTAAATTGCAAAAAATCTTAAGTAAATTAGAATTTCTCGAGCAACGCTTTCGCCCTAAGACATTATATTTCATCATGCAATACTCTTGTACATACAAAGTACTGACTACATTTCTCAAAATCGTACCCAAAGGGGATAAAATATACGACGGGTGCGTAAGCTTTATAATATTCCTCCATTTTATATGACCCAGTCATGATTTTTCATGTCCAATATTACTTTTAATAATCATAATCTTGAACTTTGTTCAAGTAGTATAGCGCTTTGGTCATTACCATAGATTGAAATAGGCAATACAATTACGCTTTGACGATTTCCATACAAATATCTACTTACTAGTATGGCAATCTGTGTAATTTCGTAAAATTACATGGAGATTGCCATCTATAGATTAAAAACTAATAGGTGCGGCGAAAGTAATGTCATGATGTGAATGTGCTGTGATTTTTTTTAATGGCGTCACTAGCTATTGTAATTTGGAACTTATTTAGTCGAGCACAAAGATGAGAATGAATTGATTATAACGATTATATGCAATGGGATGATAGACATTTGAAATGGAAGTTAGTAAATATTAAACTAATTTAATTATGGTGCCTTTATTTAAGAATAACTAAATACGGGTAATGTAATGGAATGGCTTTCGCTCTTTTATAGAAATATAAAGTTTCTAAATAAAGATGGTTTTAAGAAACTTACTAATATCATACTTGAAATAAGGACAGTGGCATTGATAACCTTTGCTCAAGCGGATTGGCAATTTCAGACTTAATTGTTACATACGATGTTTTCTGTTTATGATGATTGATCGCTAGTTTGACTGCGCAGTTTGTTGTTAGTGCAGTTTTTATCGAACGTATTTGCGATTATTGTGGACTTCTTCATCTTAAAGATTAGCTTATCCCCTTTCAAGAAACGTATCGGATTTACAAATACATTGTTCTGAAGCAGTCTATTTTTATTTTCACTGCTACCCTCTGTCAGCCCACATCATCCCACTGTAGGGTACCTTTACTAAAAATCGAAAAAATCCGTATCATGCTCGAACTTCAAAGGTTTTATTATACTACCGCACAAAAACATCGAGCAATAAACTCGTTGAACTAAGCGCATTTTTTATATGAAGAGCAGACCAATCTAAATATTTAGATTGATTATAAGGAAGGCTACTAGTTAGGCCTTTTAAACATTTTAGGCAGGTCAGACTTTATGTCTGGATGAATAAAAGAAGAAAGAAATGCATTAGATAGTTTGCCAAAAAGAGAAAAGCGATTTAAATATTGTATTGTTCATACGCTTTGTTGTTGAAGTTGCAATATAATACACGCTCCGGGAAAATTTTAGCTCTACCTATTATCACAGATTAATAAATAGTAACTACGTAACAGATACTTCACTCCAATACAAAAACCAAAATACCTACGCTATAATAGCCTACAAAATCATAATAATAATACCAGTTGTTTGCAGCAAGGAGAAATGTACCATAAGTACGCATAAAGAGAGTTGAGATTCTTTTGCCCGCCGCGCGACTAACGTGTGTGAGTGTCGTCCAGCAAATCTGCTAGGGTTATACGTATGATGACAATGGTAATAAAACGAATGTTTTAGAAAAACAATTTTTTTTTTGTTGATCAAATATTTTTTAGTTTGATAAAATGACTGATGCATATTTTTCGTTCCTTGAATTCCCGATTATTATATTTTAGTGTCGAAAATATCCAAAACCGCGTGAATAATTTTAATAAATAATCAAAAGGGAAACAAGAGAATTGGGAAACAGGGGAATTGCACAATAATCACGCAATAATTACGTGGTTTCGGCATTTTGATAGTCAGCGCTATACCCGTGACGCGCGAGCACTCTGCCGGGCGCGCGACAGCCCGGTGTTCGTTGTATCGTCGACGATACGCGAAGTGGTAGGCATAAAACGCGTGGCCTTGAGCGAGTGACGGACGCCTGCTATTATCTTCACGAATACCATAAATAAATTGTTTGTTTTTGTGTGTGTGTTTTTATATGATTGTTGGAAGTAATCTCTAAAAGTCTTGGTCCGAACTGAAAAACTTTTTTGTACTGTGAATAGCCCATTTGTCGTGGAAGGCTATTAACATCACGCTACACCCTACGGAAACAAAACAGTAACCAAAAACACGGGTGAAACCGCGAGAGGCAGCAAGTTGTTTATAAGATCAGTGATTCTTAAACAGTATTTATAACCATAATATAATAGACACAATGTTGATTGTCACAAGAAAGTACCAATGTAATAAAAATCCCAGATGTAAATTTTCACAAGAAGCTCACCTCTATCATAATAAAAACCTTACAATTTTCGTGACCTAGATCAAAGGCTTACAAGAAACATTTTCTTGATTCGAAACTAAAACATGATATTATAATATTCTTTCCTTAGAAAAGCAGTATTTTTTCTTTTATCAGCAATAGTTGGCTTGCCAAGCTTATCATATTTCAATTGAACGGGTCCGTAAAGTGTAGAACTGGCAGATATGCCTGGAATTAAAGTGAAATTTAATACCTGATATGGTAAAAATATGTATTGCATACGTTTTTTCTGACATAGGAGTCTAGGGGTCAATCGAAAATAAACATTATAATTATGCGAAATGTGGTCAAAACCTTTAATTTATCGACTTTATTAAACACTTGCAAATTCTGTGAGTTGATAAAGTTAGATAGAAATTAAACAAAGACAGTAACTAAAAAAATCGTTGTATCCATGTAAATTTTTTCTTAATAGATCTTTTTTGTGATCCTTTCCTAACAAACAGACCATGCAAAACAGTCAATCTTTAGTCAGAGAAATAAAAATTGATTTTATCTTTTTTATAAAAAAAAAAGTAAACTGAGTGACTGGATGATATGATTATCAAGGCACAGCCCAATTACAGCACAGTTTATTTAGAACTAGCTGCTGCCCGCGACTTCGTCCGCTTGAAATCGTTCCCGTTTCCGCGGGATTTCCGGGATGAAAACTATCCTATGTTCTTTCTCGGGTCCCAGGCTATATCTGTACCAAATTTCATTCAAATCTGTTCAGTAGTTTAAGCGGGAAAGCGTAACAGACAGACAGACAGAGAGAAAGACAGACAGACAGAGTTACTTTCGCAATTATAATATTAGTATGGATTTTTAAACCCTCCATTATATTGAAGCCTATTGAGAAAATTGTCAAGCCATAAGTAACGTCTCCGTCGGCCAGCATTTTTCAATGTACGCAACAGATGCGTTTTGTGATGATAGATAAATGTATATTAGCTACCCTTTCACGTGACAACTGCGAATTTAGTTGCAATCTTGCAGTAATATTGTTTATGCATAAGGATAAAACGTAGGTCACTTAACATTACGCATATCAGGAACAAAATCATGGAGGACTGTTAATCTAAGCATATAAATTGGTAAACTGAATGATTGTTGATATATCAACGCACAGACCAAACCGCTGTTCCTAGAGACATGAGGCTTGGATTGTATGTTTTTTTATAAAGAGCAGGTAGCCACTAAGATAGAATTTTTGGAAATTTGGCCCTTATAGAGCTAAAATAGTTGATGGAAGTTCAGAAACCCAACCACATAATAGAATGGTTTCCCAAAAGCTGTCAACAAATTCAAAATCTTTCTGTTGTATAATAGCTGACGGTCAAATTGTACGTTCGTATACCAATCGGATGCCAGGAATATTCGGCACGGAAGAATGCCGGTTGCTTTTCAAAGCAATTGCGTGGATGCACGTTCGGCTATCTCCGCCGCCGTTCGTGTCTCGCTTAATAAAGTTATTGCAGATCGCGTTGCAATGCAAACACCCGTTTTCTGTCAAGTGTTCCGTTTATTTGTTGGTTTTTTGTTTTCTAGAAAATGAATGTTTAAGTCTGAGCTTGAAACGTCACGAATCATTTCATGATTGCGTAAATTTTGATTCTAAAGCGTAATACACAAATTCTGTCTAGATGCACTCAAATCTGTGTACGTCTCTCATCAAAAGAGCATCTCATAGATTAACATTTAAGATTCTCGCATGATTTGACCTGTACAATAGCATGAATTTTAACAATTTTAACAGTGATTTTGACGTTCAAGTTTGTTCATTCACAAGGATCAAATCTCCCTCTAACAAACATGAATGGCCCTAGCGTCAATAGCATAAAAATACAGTATTTCTTTTTTCAATTTGAGCCGGTTTTATTTTTTATGCAATGTCATTACTTTTTAAAAATTATGGAATGTCTCCTTTATGAAAAATCTTGACGATTTCAATTAGTTTTCTTCCAGGGTACATTAAAACTTTCTACCCAGTATAGGAGTCTTTATTACCCAAAATAAGTGTTAAATAAAAAAAAGAATAAAAAAAACTGTTCTAGATAAACTAAAACATCATACCACAATATTACTGTAATTACGATCATCAACGACCAATTATCTTAGCGAACAAACATAAGTAGCCTGAAACAAAACAACAAAGAAATCTGAAGAAACATTATGCTCAGGAACACTAACGAACATCGTCTTAACCTTAATGAACGTTTGAATCAGGCAATTTAAGGTTAAAAGGTGATTTTCGGATTCCAAATTGCTTGTAGAAAATACATTTCTGAAACATTTCGCTTGATTACGAACATTAGCTGAAAATGTTATCATTACTGTCTTTGCTCTGATACTAAAAATGTTACTTAAAATTAAGCTCACATGAGTTTTGATATGTCGTACATTTTTGTTCATAATGAATGTGAAAAAATTTCCTTGAAAGCTATTTTCGTTTTCCTTGGCGGATGTTAAATACCAACCTTAGACATATGACATTTTTAAATAATTTAATGTACCATCGACAAATTAGAAACACGATTATAAATCGTTTTAAACATTCGTTTGAAATTTTAGCCTACATCTTTATCAAAACTCATTACTTCTTTTTTGTGGATTAAACGTTCTAATGTATCAAACATACAGACAAAGTTTTTTAATATAATATAAATTTTTATATAATAATTATCTGGTTCAAATTACGGTCATTACGTACCAAGTGATGCCTAATTGCTTTCATAAGTATTAAATCTACCATTGTGTTACAATTTCCGGTTAATTCTACTCTTTTGTTTTTAAGCTATAAATAAGATGGCCGCTGGATTTATGGGCCATGTTCAATTTAGTAATTGATTGATGAATTGTAGTTCACCGATAGCCAATTTAGTTTTAGTTTATCTTTGATTAGGGGAAAGTCAAATTAACTGAATATTACAGAAAGTTGTAGAACAAAACTAAGCTCAAAGTTTGTCGTAATTAGTATTATAGGCTCAAAAACTTTGTGGCGATATCTATCGCACAACATGTGAACAACAACTGAGAACCTACATCGCGCACACATACACATACACACACATACATACACATGCGCGTGCATAGACTGTAGCAATATTAGCCTACCACGAATATGTTCGGAAAATCTTCTCTTTTCTTTGGAGGAAAGAAGGAGGAAATTATTTTCTATCTTTATGCACAAATTACATATTGTACATTGACGGACTCAATACCTAAGTAAATCATTCAGTAGTTTAATAACTTTTCGAAGTTTTGTCGCTATAATTAACAGAATTTAGAAATTCGTCATATATAGCAAGCTTCCGAAGTTCCGTACATTGGGAAGGTGGGCATTTTAGCATGCCTTCTAACTTACATGTTGTAGTTTTGAATTATATAAATACAGAGGGCCTAGACAAGTGGCATTGTAGAATAGATAGCGAAAACGAATAGATTGTCAAATGTATGAAATTGACATACGCTTTCGCTAAACAATTTAACATCTCCATACATTTGACAATCTATTCGTTTTCGCTTTCTATTCTACAATGTTACTTGTCTAGAGGGGCAGAGCTACAATTTTGTTGTTCTAAATTTGAAATTTAGTGAATTGACCGTTTAAATCTATTACACTTTTGGATTCCACAAAACCATCATCTCCCTAGCCTTTTCCCAATTACTTTGGGGTCGGCTTCTAGCCTAACCGGATCCAGCTGGATACCAGTGCTTTACATAAAGCGACTACCTATCAGACCTCCACAACCCAGTAACTGGGCGACACGATACCTCTTAGTCAGAATGATGAACAGATTTTCTGACTTATGACCACTCGTAAAATAATGACTGTCAAGATTCTACGAATGACAACCAGGACCTACGGCTTTAAGTGCTTTCCGTGCCACGGAATATCAATTGAGTTTCTCAAAATAACACTAGTTGAAAAAATTTTTAGAAGGAAAATAAATCCGTAAATTTATAAATAAAAAATCCCTACGTTGTCGAACTTGCATTAAATATCACATTTACAAAGCTATAGAATAAGGAAAACAGGAAATCAAGCAAGCAACGAGATCTATTGGCTTACAAACTCATTTTACAAAGCCGATTTTCAAGACACTCGGGTAGAACGATTACTTATCAAGCCTTTGCGTAGGTCATAATAAAACGAAATATAAAATTGGATACTCTTTCGTGTCGTCTTGGTAAGACCCAAATGAGCAGGTTACAATAAAATCTATAAAATTTAAGAGTTCGTTTGTTTCATTATACGTGCTAATCTCAGAAACTGCAGATTTCAAAAATGTTGAATAGTTAATTAAATCAGGAAGTCCACAGGCAATCTTATAACATCACGCAACGGCCTACGGGTGCGCAGCAGTAATCAAAAACGTGAGTGGAATCGCAGGAAACAGGCCTATGTTCAGCGGTGCACGCTTACTGCTGATGATGATGATCTTTGTTCTGAGTCGGATTGATTGTGTACGTGAGTTTATTTCTTACAAGCTTTTGTCTGCGACCTCGTCTGCGTACAATAATAGTTCCCGTTCCCGGCGGATTTCCGGGATAAAAACTATCATAGGTCCTTTCCCGGGTCCCAGACTACATTTGTACCAAATTTCATTCAAATCGGTTCAGTCGTTTAGGCGTGAAGAAGAGACAGACAGACCGAGTTACTTTCGCATTAATAATATTAGTACAGATAATGCCCCCAAGATACAAAAGTGGGACAATGTTTATCAAAAAGATCAAACTATCGCATCCACCTTATCACTTCTTGAATCTCCAAATCTCCCAAAATTACTTATTTTTACACAGAATTACACCCAACGAACAAAAGATAGAGTATACTTGACAATAATAATGGCCTGGGATCGCGTGATATAAGACTTTCGGTGATCAAACGCGATAAGTCAAAGGGGAAGAAAATTTGTGTTAACTCAAGTACGAGGGGAAAGATGGGCCTTAAATGGAAGGTAAATTGGTACAAGACCGAGTTTTACAGTTTTTTCTTTTGCTGTATTTTATAAAACGTATATTTCAGAAATAATGAACGAAAAAAGAATATCAACTCAAAGTACGTAGTCACTTAGAATAACTTAAAAAAAAAAGTTGGATAAAATTAACTTGAATAGAAATCCATACTAATCCATACTAATATTATAAATGGGAAAGTGTGTCTGTCTGTCTGTCTGTTTGTCTTTCTTTCACGGCAAAACGGAGCGATGAATTGACGTGATTTTTTGAGTGGAGATAGTTGAAGGAATGGAGAGTAACATAGGCTACTTTTTGTCTCTTTCTAACGCGAGCGAAGCCGCGGGCAAAAGCTAGTATGACATAAAATGCATGAATGCTGCCTCAAAGAGCAATCAGCACGTGGGGTCGCCCTCTAAGGGTTGCGGAATAGTTCTGATAGTTACTGCGGCTCTAGAACATAAAGGGCAACCAAAGGAACAAGGGTGAGATTTAGTCAGTAAGTCAGACACTCCCTGCCACCCCGCCCAGGGCGGGAGAATTCATTTGATGATTTCCCATCCGTAATGAAAAAAAAGCAAGAATGCTGTTCTATCTTGAAATACATACATTGTTTTCTTTGTAGCTCTTAGCAAACTCATTTTCAGTCTATTGTATTAAAGATCTATTGTGTTTAGATGCTTAGAGGTCTGTCCAAATAAAGAGCGTATTGTTGAGAGACGATTATATGAGTGGGGAAGTAAAACACTTAACACACACATAATATTATATCGTGGGTACATATCTTCTCTTCTTATATGTAGTGGGTTTATCTTTAAGATTGGTCGTAATAATTATTTGTACAAAACTAAATTACAGCTCAAAATATGAAACTTTTATTAAAAGTATTCTTCAAAAGAGGTTCGGGCGAATATAAATATAAATATGCTGGGACAACTCACACACGGTCATCTAATCCCAAGTTAAGCTCTGCTAAAAGCTTGTGTTATGGTAACCAGACAACTGATATACATACTTATATAATTTATAAATACATACATATTATAGATAAATTACACCCAGACACAGAACAAACAATCATGCTCATCACACAAAGTTTGTTCTGGGTGGGAATCGAACCTACGACCTCCGGCTTAGCAGTCAGGGCTACTAACCACTAGACCAACATATGTTGTTTAATTTTCACCTATATTTTCGTGATGCACTATTTTTTAATTCCTTAACTTTTATTACGGCTTTGATTATTAATTGTACTTCGTGATAACTATTACAATATCGTAAATCGGATAATAGGTCTTTACGAAATATCAATTTTTTGTTTTATTTTTTTTTTTTTGAATGCGACTATCATTAATGTAAAATAAGTTTTATAGCGTTTATTAAAACTTTGGCATTACATAATTTAATCAGCAATTGTGTTATATCTACCACAATACACATCTTTTGCTGTGTTTATAGTTCGTAAAAATAAATACTAAAACAAAGTTTCGTTACAACCTTTAACTACACTTTTTCTCCATAAGCCGTATTCTGGTCAGCATCAAGACAGCTTTTCTATTATTTCAAGTCCTAAGCTTCAAGTAACAAGCACAATACATAAGTTATCATTCGATTCTCTGCAGAAACTGCAAAACAAGAATAAGCTGCTTACATTTCTAAGAAAACG
The DNA here is from genome assembly GCA_033675125.1 of Athetis lepigone. Classification (NCBI taxonomy): domain Eukaryota; kingdom Metazoa; phylum Arthropoda; class Insecta; order Lepidoptera; family Noctuidae; genus Athetis; species Athetis lepigone. The sequence goes on from CM066237.1 coordinate 8,836,183, forward strand.
TGCATTTTTTAAAGTTAGTAATTGCTTGTGTAAAATACTGGAAAAACTGATTTCGATATAATTGCCTAGACGACCAAAAAAACGAATGAGTTCGTAAGCAACATTGTAAAAAAATCATTTTATATGTAGGTAATCATCATTCCTATTGACAAACAAAGAAAAGAAATATTTTTTAACTAACTCATTCTAGGAATTTGTCCTGAACCATGAGTGTGTTTATAAACATAGTTTTGTTGACTTCATATCACTGAAACTCTGCTATCGCAAAGATGAAATTGTGGGATTCAAATTATTATATAATATGAGCCATTATCGTTTTTCTTTGCTGCCTAGTCATTATTAAGGCGGAACCACATTATCGTGTCGTGGCGAGTCATGACGCGCCAGAAGCATATCGGTTTCATACATTTAGCATGGTTTGAGACATACTTGTATGCCGTGTCGTGTCGCAACATGTTCTGTCAAATGTATGAAAACGCGCGGCACGACACGCCGCGACGGGTTAGGGGTCGTTCGGCCCACTGTTGAACTGGTACCGCGGACCAGTTAACCCTTTTAAAAATTGATAATGGTTAACTGGGCCCACATATGTTTTGCTTTCAGTCAAGCCAAGGGTGGATTGAAATGGTTTAAATTAAGTATACTATAGATTTTGTACAGGTACAAGCATTTAAGTACATATAAATATTATACATTATTATTTTTATTAACGGTATTAACGATGAATCACGTTTTCTATTTACCACTTCACGTTACTGTGCGCCTAGTACTTTGATTGAATTAAGTGGTCTTATGGAAAATGAAAAATTACTAAGAATTTTAAATTTTCGCACATGACCACTTCATGTTACTGCATGCGCGCCTAGTACTTTTGTTTTCTTAGGTTTTCAATCTATAATTGAAAAATAACGTCCTGTAACTCTGAGGGACACTTTGTTTCCGATATGTAAACCTATTTTGTAAAAAATGACGTTTCAAAGTGCCTTTTTTGGTCTAATGAAAATAAACGATTTGACTATTGACTATTATTCCATACTTTTAGGTTGCAGTGTAAATCAATGGGGAAAAAACCTGGCATCTGAACTCAACTAATGGGGGAACAAACCAGATATAGTCTGGGACCCGAGATAGGACATAGGATAGTTTTCATCTCGGATATCCCCCGGGAACGGGAACTATTACTCCACGCGGACGAAGTCGCGGGCAAAAGCTAGTGTATAATATTTATATGTAAATGCTTGTACCTGTACGACTGTTGTATCCATACTATATAAATAATTTTAAGCCACCCTTCGCTTGACTGAAAGCAAAACATTATGTGGGCCCAGTTAACCATTATCAATTTTTAAAAGGGGTAACTGGTCCCCGGTCCCAGTTCCATAGTGGGCCGAACGACCCCTAACCCGCCGCGACACGATAATGTGGTTCCGCCTTTAATCGTGGTATACGATATGTGGTTCTAAATATGTGGCACTCTAAAGAATAAGAAACAATAAGGAGATTTTTTAAATTCTTTGCGCCTGTTACATTACTTTGACCTTTCAACGATCAATCGACAGCCGGCTGTCGCGCTGCTGTTGTCTTTCTATTGTGTCTAGAATCTCGTGAGTTCGAAAGTTTAATTTACTTTTACTATGTAAAAAAAACTCGGTTTGATAGCTTTAACTTAAACTTTAGAAAATGATTTGAAAAAAAGTTACATTGGTACCCGGATTCAAACCCACGAGCTCTATCACGAAAGATGATCTTCACTAGATTGAATTGCATAAAATCAAGCCACGTCACTGCAGCTCAATTTTGATCATAATAATGAAGGGAACGAAGTTACCATTGACGTCGGAACACGGTAAGACCCAGTAATCTTATTATCGGAGGTTCAACGTCACGATGGACAAAATGGCGGAGGTTTTGCACGAGAAATGACAGCTGACAAGTAAAGATCCGGTTACGTATTGTAGAATAAAGCGCCATTTACACGATGCAAGTTTCTTGCCTGTTGCATACAATTAAATTAATAATAATAATAATGCAGTGATTTATTACGATAGTTTTCTACTGACACAAATAGACATGGCGGTTAGGAGCATTGTCATGCTCGCTCAAAAAGTCTCGCTGATGGTGGCGAGTGCGTTGGATCATTCGGTTCCCTTCAAAATGGTTGAGCTAAATGGTGCTGATGTCACGCGTCATGCTCGTGAACGGGCGCTATCAGTTGAGATGGGTCATCTCTTAACTGCCATGACTTTTTATTTTTGACTTTTTATTTTAATTTTGTATTTGTTTATTTTGTTACATACTTACATTGTTTTCACATGTAGAAGCACCAAAAAGAAAATGTAACCAAGACTTTGTAAAACATGATATTTTTAAAAGAGTGTCCGTGGAGTTTCTTGCCTGTTCTTCTCCATAGAGATCTACGTTTTGGAACAGGCAATTAGCGTCACTTTTCTTTTCTGACTAACAGACCGACCGACTCTTTGACAATTCATAAGTACCTGTAAATGGTCTAAGTGAAATAAATGCTTTGAATCAAAATTCAAATTCATTTTGAATAATAATAATAAATTTATTTGTTTCACACGATTGTACAATAATAATTTGATTGACTCTGGATCCCGCACTAGGATACCCGGTGTCGCAGGATCCAGTCTCTCTCGACATATATGGTTTCAGTTAACTTATATAGGTACCTATTATTACACAATGCAATGGGGTTTTTTTTTATTTATTTTTTTATTAATTAATTTTGAAAGCTTAAAAAGTATCTTAAAGTTTTAAAAACGAACATACTCGAAGGTAACCAAAAGTGAGATGTGTGTATGTGTGTGTGTCTGGGTGTGTGTATGTATGTGTGTGTATGTTTGTTTGTGTGATGAATGTGTTGTGAGTTTATGATGTAGAAATATATTGGTGTGAATCTTAAAAGTTGTGTGCTAGTAGGTTTTCTGTTTCCGTGTAGTTAAGGTCTAGCAGCCAATCCTGAACGTATTTTTTGCATCTAAAATAAGTCATGGACATAATTTCTAGCTTCTCGTTCGCTTTTTCATAAAGGAATGGTCCTATATGAGTAAATGCTTTATAACCAAATTTGAGTTTGCAGGGTACTCTGTTCCACTTTGGTTTTCTTCGAGATCGCTGGTCTGTAATCTTCGTGACAATGGCATACTTGTGGAATTTTAGTATCACCGACATAATGTAGAGTTGACGCACTGTGAGCACTCTAGTCTCCCTATACAGCAAATCAGTTGGATGTCGAAGTTCCCTTGCATAAGAGACCTTAAGGATAGCTAAATTGAAGCCATAAATTACTTGCATGGTCTAAACAGTAATTGATGCAATAAATTAATGCACTTTATTTATTGCATTCAATAATTGCACTTGAATGTACAAGAAAATTGTATCGTCTAATTGGGCCTTAAGATTGGGTAAGGTTGATTGTAGGTTATCAGGGATAATTATTTATTAATTAGTCGCTATAGAACTTTGCCAATAGCTTTTAATACTTCAAACGCACATGATTCGAGACACAATAGAGAGACATTAGCAGCTCGATAGCCGGCTGTCGCTTAGTCATCGAAAGGTTTAAAAAGTTTAAGGTTTTTTTTATCAACAACTTTCTTTACTAAGTACGTAGTGTAAAACAAAGTCGCTGTCCACTGTCTGTCGATTTCTATGTATGCATAGATCTTTAAAACTACGCAACGAATTTTAATGCAATTTATTAGATAGAGTGATTCAAGAGAAAGTTTTATATGTATAATACATATTATATTGGAGTAAAGTCGGGATTTTTAAGAATTTGTAACACCTGTGTGAAGTTGAGACTTTGTTAGTACATAATACTTTTTTTTTTGGCGGGTAGACGCGAAAGTGTAAACACCAAATAATATCAGCTCAGTTAAATTAAATATTAAAAATAGTAAGTCATTTAATGTATTAAAAGTATTTCTACCTGTGCATTGGTTGACCATTTCTACACTAACTCACTCACTATCAACACTTGTAAACCATGGATAACACAGCAGAGCAACTACTGAAGGGCATGGAGGAGTTATCGTCCTTATTCACGAACAGGATGGATGAGTTCGAGCAGAGCCTGCAGCAGCCCGGTGCCAATGCACCCAATACGACAGTGAAGGCCTTAGCAGCGGAATACGGCTCCTTCAAGTCCTTCATATGGAAGACCCTCGGCATGCTGAAGTCACAGGTGGAGCTCCTCATCACAGGTCTGGACCGCATGGAGACTCAGTCCCGCAGAAAAGTTTTGCTCTTCCATGGGATCAAGGAAGATAGCCATGAAGATGTTGTGAAGAAGACTTTGACCGTGTTATCCAGCCAAATGAAGGTGTCCGGTGTAACTGGAGATGTACTGGAGTCTTGCCACAGGTTAGGTGCAAAGAAGGATACGCCTCGGCCAGTCCTTGTAAGGTTTTCTTCATTGAAGCTTCGCTCTGAGGTGTGGCAGGCCAAAAAACTCTTAAAGGGCTCGAATATAACCACATCCGAGTTTTTAACTAAGCCGAGACAAGACGTGTTTGTGGCAGCCCGCAAACACTTCAGTATGCGGAATTGCTGGTCTTCAGACGGTGTTATTGTCATTCTTCTTCCTGACAAGACAAGGGTGAAGATAACTTCGATGCATGAACTGAAAAAGCTCACAGTCAATCATCCCAAGCCTGAATCTGACGGTAGAAAATAGTTTAGTGTTTGTCAACTTTGTAAACCACACCTTTAGCAGTTTGTCGCTTTTTAATTTAGTTGCTTTATACTGATTACTTTTTGTTCTCATTTGTTAATGTAGGGTAAACACAATATTAATAGTTTAAAACATATTTCCTCTCTTTTTGCTGTTAGAATCATGACATTCATGATGACTTATTTTGTTAATCGTTGTACGTCAGTGTCATTTCAATGTCAATTTCAACTTTTGTCATAGCGTTTAATTACTCCTTGAATTATTCATAGATAGACAAACTGGTGCGTTTACAAAGTGTGTTTATGTTAAGGTCTTTTATGGTCAACCAGGCATATGAGTAGCGTTTGTTTAATTATTTTATTATTATTTTTTATTTTATATCTTTTTTTTTATATCTTTTTTTTTTTATTTATTTTATACTTACGTATATTTTATTTAACTATTCTATATGATTTCGCATGAAGATGATGTTTATTTTTCTTGCTCATCTGATGATGAATTTGCTAGCGTCAATAGTAGTAACAACACTTCTCTCTCTGATTCTGACTTGCTCGAGGACAAGTTGTCGCGGGTTTTCTCACTTAATCATGGTAATTTATTATCATTGGTGCATATTAACGCGCAGAGTATCGCAGCTCATCATTCTGATCTTCTCACATCTTTTCAGGCTGGCGTGGTCGATTGTATCCTTGTTTCAGAAACATGGCTGAAACCTTCACTTCCTTCCACCAGCTGCTCACTACCTGGGTACAAATTGTTTCGCAACGATCGTACTGGCAGGGGTGGCGGTGGCGTAGGTATTTATCTTCGCAGCGACATTCCTGCGAGTATCGTATCTCAGTCCACGACCCCTCCTGGTCTCAATGGGTCTCTCGAATTTCTCTTCATAAACATCGTCATCCGTCATAAAAATGTTCTTCTTGGAGTTCTTTACAGTCCAAATGACAAAGTAGACTATTTTAATAAACTGGAGGAAGTTCTAGAAAGCCTTTTAGCAAGTTACGATCACGTGATCCTCATGGGTGATTTAAACACATGTCTGTTAAAGGGTGACACTAGGTCAAAGAAGCTAACAGAGCTCATGTCTTCGCTTAACCTCCAGATTCTTCCCATGTCTTCCCCAACTCATTACTTTCCTAACTGTAGGCCTTCTCTCATTGATGTCATCTCTGTCTCTAACCCAAATTTTGTTATCTCTCACGGTCAAATGACTGCACCCTTCTCCCACCATGACTTAATCTTCTTATCTTATAAAGTACGCCCTCCCAAGGTTAGAGGCAGAGTGCTACTTCAGCGCAACTTTAAGCATATGAACCTGGAACGTTTGAGAGATGATGTGAGAAACATTGACTGGTCGTCAGTGTTGTCATCTGACAATGTTGATGAAATGGTAGAAGCTCTTACTTCTGAACTTATTAAACTATATAATGTCCATGCTCCTGTACGCCCTGTTCGTGTAAAGCATGCCCCGGCTCCCTGGCTTACCCCTGTTATCAGGAGGACCATGGGAAAGCGGGATAGAGCTAAGGCTCGACACAAAAAAGATCCCTCACAGGAAAACTTACAGGCGTATAAAAAACTTCGTAATATCTGCAACAGAATGTGTCGGGATGCAAAACGTCGCTATATTCACTCTACAATTCAGAATCTTTGCCAAACGCAAGTTTGGAGATTCTTGAGGTCTTTGGGTGTGGGCAAGTCCACGGATGCTTGTGAAAGCACTGTGGACCTCAATGCTTTAAATAGTCACTTCTCTACTCCACCAATCATTTTAGATTCCTTTACTAAAACTTCCACACTTTATCAGATTTCTAATATGGCCCACCCGGACTGCCCCTATTTCACTTTCAATCCTGTCTCAGAAGATGCTGTCATGAAGTGTGTCCGCTCCATATCCACTAAAGCAATTGGTTGTGACAGTCTTAGCCTCGACATGATTCTTCCTGTGCTGGAAGACATTGCACCTGTGATCTCTCACATTATTAACTTCTCTCTTGGTAGCAGTGTCTTCCCGTCACAGTGGAAGAAGGCTTTTGTCATACCGTTGCCGAAAACCTCAAACCCGACATCTTACTCTCAATACCGACCCATATCTATCCTACCCATCCTCTCCAAGGTCCTTGAATCTGTTGTACACAAACAACTTTACTCCTTTCTTACCTCCAACAACCTCCTATGTCCTTTCCAATCCGGCTTCCGACCGTCCCACAGCACAGTTGGTGCGCTGCTGAATATAACGGAAGACATTAGGTGTGCTATGGATAACACCAAGCTCACAGCAATGGTGCTGTTGGATTTCAGCAGCGCATTCAATTCTGTTGATCATGACATACTTCTTGGTGCTCTTCGTGCAGTGAACATGTCCTCTTCGGTTCTTGACTGGTTTCAGTCTTACCTCTTCGGTCGCCTGCAGTTTGTGAAAACAGCCGATGCTAATTCGGACTGGTTGGATCTCACTGCTGGTGTTCCCCAAGGCGGCGTACTCTCCCCATTACTTTTCTCTGTATTTATTAACAACATATCCCAGGTTATCTCTTCTCCCTTCCATCTGTATGCAGATGACTTACAGATATACCAACATTTTGAGTTAACGGAGTTGCCCAGGGCTGTTGAGATTTTAAATAAAGACCTTGCTGCTGTTCAACTATGGGCTAAACGCTTTGGACTTCTTGTCAATCCCACCAAATCACAAACCATCATTGTAGGCAGTAGCAGGCTCAGATCTAAGATAGATTGGGGATCAGTACCTACACTCTCTTATGACGGCGTCACTATCCCGTATTGTGACAAAGTCAAAAATTTGGGCATAATTATGGATTGCAATATGTCCTGGGCACCTCATATCAATAATATCAGCAGACGTATGTTTTACACTTATCATTCTCTAAAGCGTCTCCAATTTTTTCTTCCTTTCAACACCAAAATTATGCTAGCGCAATCTCTTCTACTCCCTATTCTCGACTACGCCGATGTCTGTTTTTTGAATGTGACAGAGGAGCTACTTAATAAGTTAGAGCGCCTTCAAAATCTTGCTATCCGATTCATTTTCAGTTTGCGTAAATACGATCGCGTTTCTGAATATCGTGCTCAACTTAAATGGCTCCCTATCCGTTTTCGCCGTGATATGCATATCCTCACCTTCCTCTACAACATCCTACATGATCCCAATTCCCCTCCTTACTTACGATCCAGGTTCCAACTGCTCCCACCTCCTACTCGCTCTAGGCGCCCCTGTATCACAACGATGCTGGAGGTGCCTAGTAGCAAAACAAATTTCTATTTCCACTCCTTTACCGTGCGTGCCTCTCAATTATGGAATCGGCTCCCGAAAGCAATTCAAGAAAGCCCATTGTCACCGCCACAATAGTGTCGGCTTAACGTCAATGTCATGTGACAGTTATGACATTGACGTAACGGTGCGTCAGAACGCGCGCCACGTAAAGTAGCTGTCAACATAAAAACTTCCTCTTGCGGCGGCCGTCGCAACTGGAACACGCGTTCACCATCACCTCGAAGTCACCGTTTAAAAAAACCGTTCCTGGGAAATTCAAGTAAGACCGTTTTCAACTTACTACACTCCTAAACATTGGACCTTCGTCGCCGGATCGACTACGTTGAGAAGAATCCTGCACCAAAAATTCGTAATTCAAATTATAACTGGATTTAACCGTCCGCCATTAAAAATTTCCGTTGAAGAAATTCATTGAAGACATTGAAGATTTAAAAAAGGTCTAAGAGGCTAGCGTGTGCGTGGGCAAAGGATAGAATTAGGCTGCATTAATACCGTGTTTTTTGCATTTTTTGTGTTCTAATTAGCTACTCGTGTACGATCGCCGTTGGTGTCATACCTCCACGTGCTACTTGTAAGTACTCTTTTCAGTTTTCTACATAGTTACCACAATGAGTTTAGGAACAAAGGCACCTAGTAGTGTTTCTAATAGTGATGATGTCGAAATTCGTGATTTAAACAAAAAACGTGGTAATTTACGCGGTAGACTCACTCTGTTTAGTAAGTACGTTAGTTCGTTAGAAAATATTTCGTTAGATGACCAACAAATTGTTGAGTTACAGTTGCGCATAACTAATACTGAACAAATATTCGTTGAGCTCCAAAACGTTCAAACCAAAATTGAACATGCCGTTATCGAATCAGAATTAGATCAGCAATTGGAAATCAGGGATTTGATAGAATCACAATATTACAAAATTATTTCTTTAGCAAAATGTTTGACTGATAAACATGAAAAAACAAATGTACCCGACAGAGTATGTTCTCATAGCGGTAATACAAATTTTAATATGGTTAAGCTACCAACTATTTCGTTACCCTCCTTTGATGGATCATATGAAAACTGGTTAGAGTATAGGGACACATATGTATCACTCATTCACAACTCAAAAGAAATTAATTCCATTCAAAAGTTCCATTACCTACGTTCATCCTTAAAAGGTACAGCGCTTCAGGTTATAAGATCATTAGAATTCACTTCAGACAATTATCAAGTTGCATGGGATCTCTTGACTCATAGATTTAATAATGACAGGTTATTAATAAGTAATCATGTAAATGCTTTGTTTTCTTTACCAACCATCACAAAAGAATCACCCGCTCAATTGAGAAAGTTAATAGACACAGTTTTAAAAAACTTAAGATCTCTAAAAATTATGGGTGAGCCCACTGAACATTGGGACACTTTAATTATTCATTTAATTGTTAGTAAGCTTGACTCAGTTACAAATAAAGAGTGGGAAGACAAAAAAAGTTTAATTTGCAAAGATACACCCTCAGTAAAATTAGCTGAATTAATCCAGTTTTTAAGAGACCGTTCTGATGTCCTTGAAATGATCAAAGGGTCAAATAAACACATTTGTGAACCGTTAAAAAAGTCAACAAATAGTAATCCTCAAAATTCCACGCAACTACGTTCCTTTATTTCACATAATAAACAATTGTCTCGATCAAATAAGTCTGTAGCTAAGCCAATACGTAGTGACAAATGTCTCATGTGCGACGCTAATCACGCGTTATATTCGTGTTTTCGTTTTCTTAATTTACCTGTTTTAGATAGGTACAAATTCGTTTCTGATAAAGATATATGTAATAACTGTTTACGTTCAGGTCATACCATAGAGGAATGTCAATATGGACCGTGTAAGCAATGTTCACAAAAACATAACAGTCTTATTCATATAGATAACAACGCAAGTTGCAATTCTATTAGTTTCGTTCCTACTCATTCGCACACTGACGCTGCCGCTAGCGTGAATGGCGTGTCAGACGGTGCTTGTGCAGACTTACATTCGTTCAATGTTAATACAAATAACGTGAAGCAAGCCGTGCAGTCTATACCATTAGAACAGGTTTTGCTATCAACTGCCGTTATTGAAGTGTGTTACAATAATACGCACACCGTTGCGCGTGCCCTGCTAGACAGCGGCAGTCAGCGATGCTTCGTTACCGAATCGCTGTGCAATAAATTACGTTTAAAACCAATACAGTCCACACTCACTATCACTGGGGTAGGAAATACTGTTACGCGTTCACAGCAGTGTTGTGACCTCCTCATGCGATCGAAGATTAGTAATTTTAGTACTCGTTTAAGTTGTTCCGTTTTACCCAAGATTACTTATTGTTTACCGAACTCATTCATAGATGTTCGTTCGTTACAAATACCGCAAAACGTTACACTTGCAGATCCAACCTATCACATTCCGTCCGAAATCGACTTATTAATCGGCGCTGATGTGTTTTGGAGTTTGCTACAGGAAGGCAGGATGCGTTTGTCTAGTGGGCCTTACCTGCAAAACACTCATTTAGGCTGGATTATTTCTGGAACGTTCTCCCGTAATATTCCAACTAGTAGTAGTCAATTGGTTTGCTGTACGTTCACAAACTCACTCGATAACCAGTTAAAGCGTTTTTGGGAATTAGAGGAGGTTGATGACGGCAAATCATCCCAAAATATTCTCACACCTGACGAAAAGGTTTGTGAGCAACTTTTTACTTCTACCACCACTCGCGATAGTGAAGGTAGGTTCGTGGTACGAATACCATTTCGTACATCAACCGATTCTCTTGGCGATTCATATGAATCGCTTCTTCGCGATTCTCTCGGCGATTCATATGAGTTAGCCAAAAGTAGATTCTTATCGTTAGAAAGAAAGCTAGATCGTTCGCCTGAGATAAAACGTATGTACTCAGATTTCTTAAAAGAATATTTATCATTAGGGCATATGAGTCTGATCAATACATACAAATCACCGTATTATTTTTTACCTCATCATTGTGTGCAACGTGAAAGCACCACCACAAAATTGCGCGTGGTATTTGATGCGGGTGCAAAAACAAGTACGGGCAAATCGTTAAATGATTTGCAGTTGATCGGTCCTCCGTTATTAAACGATTTAGTGGGTATACTTCTGCGGTTTAGACAGTTTGCGTTCGTTGCTTGTGCGGACGTTGAAAAAATGTACCGACAAGTTCTAATCCATCCCGAACAACGTTCGTTACAGCTAATATTATGGCGGGAAAATAAACATGATCCGTTAAAAGTTTATCAACTAAACACAGTTACCTACGGCACTGCGTCAGCCCCATACTTAGCTATGAGATGTTTAAGACAATTAGCCTTAGACTGTAAAGACAAACAAGTTTCTCAGCAAATATTATCATCATTTTACGTTGATGATTTAATTTTCTCGCATAATAACAAACAAGAAATGTTATCGCTTTGTGAAAATATTAACAACACTTTAAATTCTGGTTGTTTTCCGTTACGAAAGTGGGCTTTTAATTTTGATAGTAGTAGTTCATCAAATAATTCAACAATATCATTGTCACTTGATAAAACTGACCAACATAAAACCCTTGGTTTAGGTTGGTGTAATAAAAATGATAAACTCACTTTTAATACTAAAATAAACTTACATGTTTCACAAATAACTAAAAGACAAATACTTTCTTTAATTTCACAAGTTTATGATCCACTAGGGTTATTAGCACCGATGGTAATTATTGCAAAAATACTAATTCAAAAGCTTTGGCTGTCAAAAATCGGATGGGATGACCCAGTTCCTAGTAATATTGCGAGTTCATTCGTTAGTATATTAAATTCATTACAACATTTAAACGAAGTTCGTATTCCGCGCCACGTCACCAGTGCGTACGCACATCAATTACAACTACACGTATTTACTGACGCTTCTCAGGAAGCCTACGGTGCTTGTGCGTACGTACGAAGCACTTGTAAACAATCAAACGAGGTCACCGTTAAGTTATTGTGCGCAAAAAGCAAGGTTGCACCCTTAAAACCGGTAAGTGTTCCCCGATTGGAGCTTTGCGGGGCATTAGTAGGTGCGCGCCTTTATAAAAAGATAAAGGATTCTATGACTTTAAAGTTTGATAAAGTGTTTTGTTGGACTGATTCTACGATCGTATTGGGGTGGTTACGCACTCATCCAATTTTAATGAAAACTTTTGTTCAAAACAGAGTTGTTGAAATTAACGATTTAACTAGTGACTGCGTTTGGTCACACGTACAGGGTATTAATAATCCCGCTGACTTGTTATCGCGCGGTGTGGATTTACTTGAGCTCATTCATAAAGATTTGTGGTGGGCCGGGCCTAAGTTTATTAGTGAGTCATCTCCTATAATTGAACATAATCAGAACTCTGTACAATTACCATTAGATGTTTTGCCCGAATTAAGATCACACGCTGTGACAGACTCGCCACGTAACGTGTTTCCGTTTGAACGATTTTCATCATTTAATAAAATGACAAGAACAGCTGCTTACGTTAGGCGATTCTTTCACAACGTTCGGTACAAAACAGAACGTAGACAGGGACCGTTGTCCGTAAATGAGCTACATGAGTCAACTGTTACACTCGCCCGGTTATCTCAAATAGATTCATTCCCTCTCGAATATAATTCATTATTAAAACGATTGCCAAACATAAAATTTTCACGTAACCTGTCAGGCCTCAATATATTTCTAAGTAATGATTCTTTGATTAGAGTAGGAGGTAGGTTAGACAATTGTAGTAATTTTACGTATGATAAAAAGCATCCAATATTGCTTTGTGGTAAACACAGATTTACTTTTCTTTTATTTAATTACAAACATTTACGTTTATGCCATGCAGGTCCACAAGTATTACTTTCAACCATCCGCGAAGAGTGGTGGCCACTTGGTGGTAGAAATTTAGCACGTTCAATTGTTCATAAATGTGTCAGATGCGTTCGGCTGAGTGGGAAAACGTTTAGCCCAATAATGGGCAACCTCCCAGCTGAAAGGTTAATACCTGGGTTTCCGTTTCTCCGCACTGGCACTGACTACTGTGGCCCAGTTTTCATATTGAACCGTCAAGGGAGAGGTTCAAGATTAATTAAATGTTATATTTGTGTATTTATTTGTTTTGCTACTCGAGCAATTCATCTTGAATTAGTTTCAAACCTCTCCACAGATGGTTATCTCCTTTGCTTAAAAAGATTTATATCAAGAAGGGGTAAACCATTAGAAATATATTCCGATAATGGAAAAAATTATGTCGGTGCGGCTAATGACTTAAATAAATTTTTAACGACATGTTCAAACGAGATTATCGAGAAAGCCGCTACCGAAAACATTAAATTTAAATTCATTCCCCCATACTCCCCTCATTTTGGTGGCTTGTGGGAAGCAGGGGTCAGATCTTGCAAGTATCATTTGAGGCGCGTTGTAGGAAATTCAAACCTCACGTTTGAGGAGTTTAACACGGTGTTGATACAGGTTGAGGCTGTCTTGAACTCTCGCCCGCTAACACCTCTCTCATCAGACCCAAATGACCTACAAGCACTAACTCCGGGGCACTTTCTGATCGGACGTCCGCTCACTGCACCTGTCTGTGATGACATCACTGCCGCGGCTATCAGTCGTCTTCCTCGTTATGATCGCATTGAACAAATGCGCCAACATTTTTGGCAACGTTGGTCGAAGGAGTATGTCAGTGAACTACAAACTAGAACCAAATGGAAGACCCATAAAAGTGATGTCACTCCAAACCAACTCGTCCTCATCAAAGATGACAACGTGCCGCCGTTACAATGGCGACTTGGACGCATCATTCGAGTATGCACCGGGAAGGACGGAGTTTCACGCGTTGCCATCATCAAGACTGCTTTTGGAGAAGTGCAGCGTTCTTTCCCAAGAATATGTCCTTTACCTGTCAAGTTAACAACCGAAGAAAGTGATGTTCCGGAACCCAGAGCTTCCAGGGGGGGGAGCATGTCACCGCCACAATAGTGTCGGCTTAACGTCAATGTCATGTGACAGTTATGACATTGACGTAACGGTGCGTCAGAACGCGCGCCACGTAAAGTAGCTGTCAACATAAAAACTTCCTCTTGCGGCGGCCGTCGCAACTGGAACACGCGTTCACCATCACCTCGAAGTCACCGTTTAAAAAAACCGTTCCTGGGAAATTCAAGTAAGACCGTTTTCAACTTACTACACTCCTAAACACCCATCGATTAACTCTTTTAAAAACAGATTGAGAAGTTATCTACTATCCCAAGTATCTGACGCATCATCATCATAGATTCACTACATCACTATAAGGTTAGGTATATATTATATTTTATAGTGCCTATCCCACACGTCACTCCCCGCACCTATAGATTACGCCGTGTACCGGCTCGCTACTACATGTGCGTCTCTAGTTCGGCGCACCTCTATGCGCTGCGATGCTACCCGCTGCAGCACAGCAGCAGTTAGTTGGAATTGTACGCCCGTTGCCTGCGCACGCGCACTGTATTCTCGCACTTCGCGCCTCGCGTGCCGCTTCGGCGCCCCAACTCGCTATTGTATTCTATTATTTTAGTACCTATCTAAGTCACTATCTTTCCTGTTTAGGTTTACGAATGTCCGTTGTTGTACAGTTTTACAATAAACAGTTTTATGTATAATATGGTGGAGTGTTTTCTTCGTGTAGAAGCCCGTCCGCCATAACTGGCGTCCCAACGTGCGGCCGTGTTTAGTGAAAAACCGGATAAATATAACTTATTTTGTATTTAAAACTGTTATTGAGTGCGACAACGACTCGAAAAACAGTGAAGAAGTGATCGAAACAGTGACTTTCTCGAGTTTTCTTCGTGCGGCGTTATACCTATACTAGTTATGTACAGCGCCCGCGCCCCTCGTAGATTCGTTACTTTTCGCAGGTACTTTTGTGTTTAATCGTGTGTTTGTGACTGTTGTGATTACCTACCAAACACAGTGTATATAGTGGATTTTGCCGTAAGTACGTTGTAAAACATTCGTGTACGACTTACGAGTCTAGTTATCGTGTAGTGTAACGCGAACGGCGAACGGCCATATTGGAACGCTAAAACTCTCGCAGTTTCCCGCGCTTTCTGTACTTTTATTTTACGAACTTGAATTTAGTTATTATTTGAATCATCCTAGGTTAGGTATACGTAGTGTTAGGTTACCTAGGATAGGCAAGTCGTAATTATAAAATCATTTTGTGTATAGTACAGTAGGTTTTAGTGTTTATAGTGTTTATGACGCTTCATTGTTTTCTAGGATAGAGACCTGTAAATGTTTTGTGTAAATATACCTAGTGTTTTGAACGTTCGCGTCACCTAGACTTTTTGACTATTACGTAATTGTTACGTCAGAACTATACCTAGTGTAAATAAGTGTAAAGCCATGGTGCTAACACGATCGCGTGGAAATAGTGCTTCGCGTGCTACACAGCAGCCTGTAGACATGCTCACTACTGCTGGTGGACAGCACGACGGCGCGTTGCCGTCTACTTCTGATGGAGGCGCATTATTCGTTGATGTGCGAACATCGACGCCGCCACTGGCTGGACCTCCGTCCGCCGGCGCCCCTGCCCCATCACCGCCACCGCTGTACGGGCGTGAGCTGCCTGTGTACCCGCAGGTGCCGCAGCACGGGCATGCTCCGCCCGTCGCCGCGCCGCAACCGCCGATGTCGGCGCCCATCATCATGTCGGACAATCAGTTCGTATACCTACTGCAATCTTTGCGTTCAGCGCCGCCTACACTGGGCGCGCCGCCTCCGCCGACGACTGTGAGTACAAACTTTTCTAATTGTACGGCGAGGTACAATGGTACTGGTGACGTCCTGGCGTTTATAGATGCCATTCAAATTTATAAAGACTGTGTTGGTGTTCACGACGACATGGCATTGAGAGGCCTGCCAATGCTGCTCACCGATTTTGCAGCGACCTGGTGGCAGGGTGTGAAACACTCGGTCACAAGCTGGCATGAGGCCATTCATTTATTGCGTCAGACATTCGGTCCACGTCTCCCACCTCATAGGATATACAGAGAGATATTCAGTAGAGAGCAAGGAGAAGAACGTACTGATATTTTTGTTTGTAGGGTAAGAGCCCTAATCGCCCAGCTACCGTTGCGTACGTTACCTGAGAATCCTGTACAGCTGGATATGGTGTACGGCTTGCTCCATAGGAGAATACGGGAAAGAGTAGTGAGGAGTGCCTTCTCTTCGTTCACCGAGCTGTTGCAACAGGCTCGAGTAGTGGAGGACATTCTCGAAGAAGGGTGCGCTGCCGCGCCGACTAAACGACCTTCTTCTGCATCTGCCACCCCGCCGCCGACGCCGCCGCAGGTGACTGGTCATGATTCGACCTCATCATCAGCTGGTGCTTCGTCAAATAAAGAAAATAAGCACCCACCTAGCAAAGCTCGCCCTAGGTGCACATTCTGCAAAATGTTCGGACATGTCAAAGAGGACTGCCGAAAACTTGAAAATAGATGCAAGACGACTGTGGAGCCAGTCAAAAGCGAACCAGTTCCGGTCCAGACGGAGCAGCGCCAGTCCGTGACGTGTTTCGGATGTGGTGCTCCCGGAGTTATTCGGTCGAACTGCGCAGTATGCAAAGGAAAACGTACTGCTTCTCCAGCTACGACCGCGTTCCAGTCAGTGTCCGTAGGCGTAAAAGTTTTAAACCCGCGAGTGCGTCCTATTTTCAATGTGCAAGTGTTCGGTGCTGTAGGTACCGCGTTATTAGACACAGGTGCGAAGCAATGCGTTGCTAGTGAAAGTTTAACGAGACATTTACGTGCTAATGGCCAAGTATTTAATAGTGTAGAGACTGAATTAAGATTTGCAGATGGAACCAAAAGGGTCCAAATTGTTGAAACAGCCGTAGTTAATGTAAAGGTGCAGGGAGTGTCAATTAGCACTCTATTTATAGTCTTGCCAGGCGCAACCGAGTCCTTGTTAGGTATGAATTTTATAACGGACGCTGGCATGGTACTTGATTTCGAAAGAAATCGTTTCTCTTTACGCAATACTGACTTCTACGAGCTGCAATATGAAAGCGAAGACCAAGATGCGGTCAGTTCGACGGTGGACCTACGTCAATGCGAGGGCATCCTGCTGTCACCAGCCGACAGGATCAAGTTGGCTGCGCTACTAGATCGCAATGAAGATATCTTCAGTGCAGGGGGAGGGCCTACGCCCTCCGCTGTGCACACGACAGACACAGGAAATGCCGAGCCCATCTCTACATCTTCTTATCGGGTGATGCCCGCTCATAAGGACCAAGGTATAGAACCCGATCCGACGAAGGTGCAAGCAGTTGTGGATATGGCCCCTCCTTCTAACCATAAGGAGTTAAAAAGCTTTTTGCAAACTTGTGTACGGTTTCGAAAGTTTATCCCCCACTTCTCTGAAATTGCACTACCGTTGACCGATCTCACTAAAAAGAATAGACCCTGGAAATGGGGAGATAGAGAGGTCGATGGGTTTAACGAGCTTAAACGAAGACTCACTACGAGTCCTATCCTGCGCCAGCCAGACTTCGAGAAACCTTTTATTCTGCGCACAGACGCCAGTGCATATGCCCTTGGCGCGGTGCTCATGCAAGGTCCGGATCCGAAGTCTGAGGAACCTATTGAGTATGGTAGTAGGTTATTATCGGCAGCAGAGCGAAATTACTCCACGACAAAGAGGGAAGCGTTGGCTGTAGTGTGGGCCCTGGATAAGTTTCGGGGTTATCTGGAAGGAGCCCAAGTACGCGTTGCAACCGACCACCAGCCTCTGAAGTGGCTTTTGTCTTCGAAGACACCCAGCGGTCGCCTTGCACGGTGGGCCCTGAAAATTCAAGCTTATAACCTGGATGTTGAATACACTCCGGGTAAGGCTAATGTGGTAGCGGACACACTTCGTCGTCCCGTCTGCCAACCGTCAATAGACGTGCCTGGCAAGCTTCCGGTTGCCAAGTCAGCTCCAGAGCCTTCTGCCGACTTGGAGGGGGAGGATATAGTGCCTATCCCACACGTCACTCCCCGCACCTATAGATTACGCCGTGTACCGGCTCGCTACTACATGTGCGTCTCTAGTTCGGCGCACCTCTATGCGCTGCGATGCTACCCGCTGCAGCACAGCAGCAGTTAGTTGGAATTGTACGCCCGTTGCCTGCGCACGCGCACTGTATTCTCGCACTTCGCGCCTCGCGTGCCGCTTCGGCGCCCCAACTCGCTATTGTATTCTATTATTTTAGTACCTATCTAAGTCACTATCTTTCCTGTTTAGGTTTACGAATGTCCGTTGTTGTACAGTTTTACAATAAACAGTTTTATGTATAATATGGTGGAGTGTTTTCTTCGTGTAGAAGCCCGTCCGCCATAATTTATGTATTTATTTTATATTTTAGTTTATTAGTTTATGTTTTCAGTATTTATAAATTTATGTATTTGCATTCATAAATATATATTTTTAGTCGTTGTTATTATTTAAACACTCTCTTGCACTATGTTGGCCCGTTTCAAGTACAGTCTATCGCAATGCCCTAGGTTGACTGGAAGAGATCTCTTCTAGAGATAAGTCCACCTTTGTAAACAAATTACAGTTAAGTTCTCTGTTAAACAGTTATGTGCAATAAAGTATATTATAATAAACGATTACTGTTGACCGCAATGTCAGATAAACAAAAGTTAAAATGTCTTAGTTTAAACCTTCTAACAAACGTGATTCGAGACACAATAGTAAGACAATAGTAGCGCGACAGCCGGCTGTCGTCGAAATGTTAAGAAACTTAAAAAATAATGAAAATTCTATAAGACCTTTTTTTGGTGAGTGGGAAATCATCCAATGACTGCTCCCGTCCTGGGTGCGGCGGGAGGGCGTGTCAGACTCTTACTGACTAAAACCCACTCATGTTCCTTCGATTGCCCTTTATGTTCCAGGTTCACGGTAACTATTATAAACATTCCGCAACCCCGGTCTATAAGACCATTAAAATAAGGATTCATTCCTTAATTTAAGGATAAAAATAGCAAATATTTTCATTACTTAAGGCTCATGTCAACAACGCTCCTGCGTTGGTAAATTAATTAGTCAAGAGACGTCAGCGTGTTTATTATAATATTAAAGTAATTTCTATTCACATTTATTTATTAACTTATTATATCATCTACGAACAGTATACATACATAAACACAAATACGTGAATTCCTACTGAAAAAGTACCCATTTAAACATACCCAGATATAATCTCACATTTTTCGTCAGTCAGAGCCCTTAACGAAGTTCTTTAAAAGTTAATTTCCGGGGTAATCAAGACATGAAAGTTAAACGTAGACTTGGTAACTTACAGCGCTTAGTCTTAAAGGTCAATCAAAGTAACTCCTTCATACCCTCACTAAATAGGAACCTTTAGAACTGTACCTACAAGACTTAAGGCCGCACATCAGGCATACATTTGTATCTCAATTAATAAATACCCTTTGGAAAACTCACACACGGCCATCTGATCCTAAACTAAGCAGATCTTGTACCATGGTAACCAGACAATTGATAAACATACATTTATATAATTTATAATTACATACACATCTATTTATATAAAAGAAAGTCGTTTTAGTTACACATTTTATAACTCAAGAACGGCAGAACCGATTTGGCTGAAAATTGGTGGGGATGTAGCTTAAGACCAGAGACGGACATAGAATACTTTTTTAGTAACCAAAAATCTGATATAACGCGGATGGAACCGCGGGGGACAGTTATAAATAAATTACTCCCAGACCGAGAACAAACACAAAAATCAGAATTAGTGATCCAATTTTATTAAAATATAGCAGTATCGGTAAAGGAAGAAGACAAGTCCGCAAGTGATGACTATGACAAATTAAACTCATCGCACAAAGTTTGACCCACGATCGAACCCACGACCTCCGGCTTAGTAGTCAGGGTCACTAACCACTAGACCAACAGGCCAATCCAATAATAATAACAGGTGGTATTCTTTACTTATTTATTTATTTATTTAAACTTCATGCACAAGCGTACAAGGGCGGACTTAATGCCTTAGGCATTCTCTACCAGTCGACCCAGAGTAGATGAGATATGACATGGCAGGTACATAATTAATAACAATAAAAGGACACAACTTACAGAAAAACAAGATTAGAGAAACAAGAGACGAGTGCATAGACATCTATTGAGTAAGCTCGAGCAAGCCCATAAAAATAAAAAATAAAAAAATAAAATAAAATAAAATAAAAAAACAAACAAAACCCTCTATTTCCGAAATTTAAGTCAAAAGCAGAATTGTTACTCTAACATGTTTATAAATTTTTAGATCGCTTCACAATTTGTACCCTTCAAAGCGTATGATCATCCGTGTTAAAAAGATCCTGAAATATTTATCTCCATTTGTACCGTCCTACATATTCATCTGTTTTCAGAGGAGGGGGTGGGTCAGTCAACCATACTGTTAGTAAATGGACATCGTTGGGGTTTTTTTATTTACTCTGTACCTCGCTTGGTAGGGTTCGTTGATGTAATTTGTTTTGTTTAGGTCATAAGGTGTACACTCGAGCTTACCTTTGCTTACTTTTGTTAGGCATTTTTGTTATCATTTATATTTTTACGGTGTAAACTGAGCTAAATTAAGGAGCACTTTAAAATTGCCAAGAAGTCAGTCACTTAGAAAGTTAGTTGCACATTTCAAAAATAAACCCAAAAAATAATAATTAAGGAATCAAAAAACTTTCCGAAATTGCAGTTGGGTATTTTGATTATTTAATTATAATTATATTATTTTTCATTCCTCTGCCTACCCTATGCCACACTCACAACTGAGACGAATTTAATTACACCTCGTGTCGAAATTGGTTAAACAGTTTAGGCTGTAGAGTGTGCCATAGAATGAGACATACATACATTCGCTCAAAAAACATAACTCTCTAAGGTCGATACTTGCTTGCAACCCATTTCACCCGACTTGGGTACCAAACCCAAGTCACGTACAATAATAGGCAACACACTATCAACCAAGAAACCTAGCTGACCTAAACATCAAACGCGACTCAACAAAAAAAAACTTTGTTCGCACCATTTCTTAATAAAAAATTAGCGTCCCTTGGGTCGACTCGACCCTAGCTCAAAGCAATTACTACGACTGCCTAGATTAAAGGAATCTTCAGAGAAGACGCAAAAATGCAAAAACTTTAGCATTTATGTTTCATTTTTTAAGCTTATCTTCGTACTGGGGACACCTTTTTTCTCCCTTTATGTAGGTCAGTTTGTAACGATTTCAATTTTACTTTTGTTATAGTTTGGTAATTCCGGCCAAGTACTAATGTGACTTTTCAAATCATAGGTATGTATTTTATAAAACTTATGACATAACTTTGACAGTCGTTACGGGTAGCTAGAAGTCAGAAAGTCTAGCTAGCCTGACCAAGGGGAATCGTGTCGCCCAGTAACTTGGTTTTGGAGAGGCAGTCGTTTCACGTAAAGTACTGGTATTCAGATAAATCTAGTTAGGGTGCAACCCGACCCCAGCGTAATTGGGAAAAAAGGCTAGGGATGATTGTACAGTTTGATTGGCTTATTATTATCGAAAATACTAAGAAAAAAACGTTCGATAATAACGCAGAAATAACGTCTATGTGACGAAGGCTTCAATTTATTATGATAATGTAAAAAACAAGCGTAACAGCGACATTTGATAACATTTTCTGTCATCTGACAGTAAACAATTTTATTCAAATTTATGGCTCGGTAGTAAGTATCGGAGATAAGGGGAAGGACATGAGACAGACGGAAGGACAAATAAGTGATCCTAAAAGGGTTTCGTTTTACATTCGGAGTGTACCGTACTCTAAAATCAATTTAACTACTTACATCAGAAATAAAACAAAAGAAAATTGAAATCTGCCAAAATGAGCCGGCCCATAATACGAGTATCTCATGGATAATATAGTAATTAAATTAACCTAATATATAAAATATGTTTCATGATCATCCAACATTTTTGCTTACAATAGATTTAAAATTAATTAATCTAACTAGACAAATTAATTTTGACATGAGTTGATTCGTTCAAAAAGAACTAAATCCAATTAGATATGTGTTAACAAATAATTCCAAGATCTAACTTATTTAAAAATCTTTTAGCCTTTAAATCCAGATTTATTTTAATTTTTTTTTTTCGTTTGCTCTAAGATTGGCAAATAGTTTTTCAATTGGCTTAAATGAGCTAAAATAAAAACTACACCTGGCTCCGGTGGTCCCAATCTATCTATATACATAAAATGTTAAACTGACTGACTGTTGATATATCAACGCACAGCCTAAACCTGGTCCTAGAGACTTAAAACTTGCATGGTGTATTTTATGTGAAGAGTAAGAAAGGTTTTTTGGAAATTTAACCCATAAAGAAATAATAGAGGATGGAAGTCATCCACACAGGGGAATACTAGTCCAATCAATGATATTATAAGTGAAAAGGTGTAGATAGGTTACCTAAACGAAATTCTATCTTCAAAAACGGCACACTAACGCACACATACATTACACGTCAAAATAGGATGACATGATTGAAGTAGTGCGAGTGAAAAAGAGATAAACGTCAAATGTCAACGCGATACTCAGTATCATGTTGGTCAATTGGCAAACTTTTAATGTGCCACTTTTTGACTGCATATAACCTATCTACACTTTTTTACTTATATCATCATTAAGTCCAATAATACATTTTAAACACAACTCAACTAGCAATCCGGCATACTCTCAAAACAAAAAATAATCTAAACAACCCACAGAAAACTTGAGAGTGGCAATTAAAGAGGATTTCTAAAAGAGTTGGTCATAAAAATACACGTTAACAGAAACGAGGAAAGTTTTCGTATCAACTGTTGCCTTTTTCTTTAGTTTTAATTAAGCCTAGCTTTATTTCTGAGAGTTGACTGCCAAGTACTTTTTTGTTAGGGTTCCATACGCAAGCGTCCGTTCGTCCTTCTTCGGTATGCGTGTAAGGCAAATTTTTGTATGATTCACAGGTGTCTGTTTCTATTTTTGAGAGTAGACTAAAATTAATCCCTAAGTTTATTTCGACGTTTCTTCTCAGAGGTAATCAGATAGTAACTGCATGTTCCAGCTTGTTAGTAGAAGTGATTCTAGCATCCTACTTCAATGATAAACAATTTAATTTCATTATAGAGAGGAAAGATATCATTGTTTGCTTGTTTGCATTGAATTGGCTTCGTAACTAATGACGGATTTGTTTTTTTTTTTTGTGCTTTTGATAGCTCATTTATCGAAAGAGGCTATAAGCTCACAACACAACATCAAGCTATGACTTACAAGACCGGAGCATCAATGGAAAATTTAGAAAAAAGATATAATGAGAGCTTTAATTTGTTTAACCGTTTTCGCTGCGCTTACGTGCGCTGCGAAAACGGTTAAAGTTACTCAAAAACCATGTTACGCAATTGTTTTTCTTTTACAAGTCTAAAATCTACCTAAATTTATTATATAAATTGAAAAGTTATACCGATTTTCACTCGATCTTAAGTTAATTTTATCAGTTGTAAGTTCTAAAGTAGCTTATTATTTAAGTTTATGTGTGCAACTATGAATTTTAATGATGTCTAACACTAATAAATTAATATACGAATACGGAGCCCTTCCTGCGCAACTCGCTCTTGGCCAGTTTTTAATGGACAACAAACAGTCCGTCTCACGGAATGATAAAAGTTGTGTCGCCATTAAATGGGATTGTATTCTTCTGTTATCAACTCATATTATGCAGAAGGGAAATTGAAAATAGTTTTGTTGGCTGCATTGGACTTTTTCTGTACTTATTTACCTTGTTTTTCAGTCACTTACAATATGTCATCGTATATTTTTTTAATTAAGAAGGTAGAAGAATTTTTTTTAATTAAACTTCAAACACACGTGATTTAAGACACAACATCAGCGCGACAGCCGGCTGACACTTGGTCGTCGAAAGGTCTAAGCATTTGTTGTCACCAAGTTTTTAGTTTTTGCATGATGTTTTTGTGTTATTGTTTTGCGTAATGAATAACCTATTTACGCATTTAATTTTACTATTAATTTCTTATTAATAGTGATTTTATTTGTTGGACTAAGTAAATATTCAATCATGTCATGTTCTACGATTTGGCAACCATGCAAAACAGTGGGCCGTTCAAACAGAAGCAACAAAAATGCACTATGACTGGCTGTTAGATCAGTACGATTATGTCAATCTAAGATAATAGTAGACTGCCACCGACAGTCTGAATGGCACACAAAATGTGGTTTTCGTACCGCTATGCGTAAATAATACCTACCCATTTTATTATAAACTAGCTGTTCCACGCGGTTTTACCTGCTTCGTTATGTTAGGTTTTTTGTTTATTGCTCCATTCTTTTTGGTCATAGTGTGATGTTATATCGCCTATGTTACTCAGGGATAATGTAGCATTCTAATGGTGAAAGAATTGTCGAAATCCACCCAGTAGATTATGAATTTATTGTAACAAACATAAATACATACAAATCTTTCCACTTCATAGTATTAGTATACATTCGGGTCGTGAATCACCAACATACATGCCTCCTGAAGGGTTTTGTAAATACAAAAATGCACCTAGTATAAAGGCAAGCATGAGATAAATTTATTATGTCATTATTTTAATAATCAAGTATAATAACTTTTTTAAAATTTAGCTACAGTTTCCAGGTAGTTAAATAAATAAAAATAATCTTGAATTTCTTTTTATCTGAAAATTGTGTAAAAATGCATACCTCCATTGTTTCTATTTAATTTCTTACCAAACGTCGCTTTAGAATAAAGCCGAATATGTAATTACTATACGACATCAATTATACGATGTTTTTGATGAAAGACGTGTCAAAATGGTTTACATTTAGTTAATTTCCTTGACGAAGTATAGACTTAAAGTTGTTGATACCACTGCATAGGCCCGTTTAATTATACTAAAGTATACTTGAAACCTAAAATTGTCGTGATAACCTTATGGTTAAGGCACCCGCCACTCATGCAAGAGGTTGTAGATTCGAATCCGGGCTAGTACCAATGTAACTTTTTCAATTCATATGTACTTTCTAAAGTTTATCTTGGACTCCACTGACATCAGTAAGTGGATGTTTTCCTTCAGCGATGTCTGTTGTCCAAGATACATTTTAGATCTGGAAACCTGGACTTGTAATAAACATAAGTCTGAAATCGCCAATCCGCCTTGAGCAAGTGTGGTGATCAATGCTCGTGCCTTCTCTGTGTGAGAAGAGGCCTTTGCCCTGCAGTGGGACAGTAATAGGCTGGTATTATTATTATTATACTAGAAACAAAGAATAGCAAAGACAATGTGCTAAAATAAAATGTATATATTTATCTCAGCCTTAAAAACAATGCGTCGCATTATTTGGTGTTCATTTAGACAATAACTTAAAGCCACAGCGTTAAACCTTGGTTGTTGATTATACCAGTTTACAAACAAATGATAAACAATCAAACTATTGAACGCCTAGCCTACTTAATTACAAACCATTTCATTAATGACGTCAACATTTTCAAGTGCGAACATAATTCAAAACTAAACACCAGCTACCATTAACTCTAATAGTGGTTTATAATAATTCTAACTCCCCAGACTTGTAGTTTAAGAATTGTAATACTAAACTACATTCACACAGTATTAAATTTATTTAGTTTCTCACGTCTATTCAAAACCACATCGTTTGAAAATAATTAATTTTAGTGCTGAGTAATAAATTAGTGTTGTTCGTTGATTGATGTATGGTTACGTTTCTATACCCACATACAACGGAGTCTCCTTTACATAATATAATCTACAAACAAAGGTTAAAACGAGACACTATTAAGATTTCACTGTCCATCAGTCTGTCTAGGGTGTAATTTATCTATAATATGTATGTATTTATAAATTATATAAGTATATTTATCAGTTGTCTGGTTATCATAGTACAAGCTCTGCTTAGTTTGGGATCAGATGACCGTGTGTGAGTTGTCCTAAGATATTATTTATTATTTATTATCATGAAGTCTGATAGTAAAAAAAAAATAAGTCTGATAGTTAAAGAGTTGAGTCGAAATTATCACAGATGATGCCTGTTGCCGCTAAATCAACAAATTCTAAAAGAAAATATTTAATTTTAATTATATTTTTTCATCTCTATAAACGACTAAGAAAACATTGATAACCAATAAATTATTCAAAATATCCATACTAATATTATAAATGGGAAAGTGTGTCTGTCTGTCTGTCTGTCTGTCTGTTTGTCTTTCTTTCACGGCAAAATAGAGCGACAGATTGACGTGATTTTTTAAGTGGAGATAGTTGAAGGGATGGAGAGTAACATAGGCTACTTTTTGTCTATTTCAGATTTTAGGCAGAAGCTAGTTTAAAATAAAGTTGAAAATGGTCTACCCACCGGGCACTTTAAAGCCCATCATTTTAGCATGCCAAGTGTGACGTCATCCTTTATCTGCTAAAGTGAATTTCAGATAGTTGTTGCCTTTTCACAGCCTCTTACATAAAAGACGGGCCTTAATTGCCGAGCCATCACTACACGAATAAATTCTTAGTCGCTTTGAAATCGATAAATAGGTAGTCATTTTAGTTGGCATATTTATCAGAGCTTTTTATTGCTATACAAAATCTACGCGGAAATTGCGTTATGACAGCTCATAAAATTGATTGATGGAATTGCGTACCGATTGGTATCATTTTGAAAATCGTAAAGCCGTGCAACCACGATAACCTTGGCCTGTCTTTCTAAAGCTCAAGGTCAAAGCCTGATGCCTCAGGTGTTTTCAGAACAACAAAAGGATGTCCAAAGATTTTCGTGTATCTTTCGACTTAATATTCATAACGGTTTTGATTTTAATGATATTTACAATGTTCATTGTGATTACGGTAATTTTCATAAAAATAATAATAAATTATTAATTACTAGCTTTTGCCCGCGACTTCGTCCGCGTGGAATAATAATATTAGCAGGATTTATATAGTCTACCTTAAGTAAACGTGGTGATTAATGTTCGTGTCTTCTTTGTATGAGACGACGCCTTTGTCATGCAACGACTTACGAGCTTGTAATATAATTATTATTTAAATTATACGAACAGCAACAAAGGTAGCTTTTTAAAAGTAGCACGTTTTGCTTAACGTAGGTAACGTAAAGCAGCTTAACGATTTTTAATAAAAATTTTGAGTGCAATGTTAAAGGAAATATGGATTAAATAAAAATGAATTTCTGAAATCCTGAAACACATAAAATATGCATAAAATAAGCATTGAAATATTACGTATGAAGTAATAAGAGTTTTATTTTATTTCTTAAGTAAGAGGCTTACTGACTTGCTAGCTAACCCCCGCGGTTCCACATCTTTCTTTAAACGGTTTCCGTAGGTTGTAGCTTAATTTTGTATAAGAAATTTAAGAATGGGCTATCTGACATTAAAACAATGTTTCAATTCTGAACGGCAGTTCTTGAGATTAGCTCGTTCAAACAAAAACAAACAAACTCGGCAACTTTACTTATTTATTGGCATATTTATAATTGTAATACGTTTAAGTTTTAAAATACAAAGTAAAATCACTACCAAATTAAATACAATGCGATAAATAAATAAATATCCTGGGACAACTCACACACTGCTAAACATACAGTTTATAATTTATACATATTATAGATAAATTACACTCAGGCACAAAACAAACATGCTCATGCTCGTCACACTAAGTTTGTGTTGTGCTGGGATAAATAAATAGCCACAGCATGCAAAATATAATAGATAGACACAACTTTATAATATTTATCTATAGATTCATTTACATACAACCTACTGACTACAATAACCCAAACTCATTTGTATTCTATATCAAATCTCATAGCAAAACGTTATCTAGTGAGAGCATTACCAGCTCTGTGATATCACCGTTACAATTATTTCCAAATGTTACATTTTACAACCTCTAAACGACCCGGGAGACAATAAAATGTTATATTACTCTGTAATCGTTTCAATTAAGTAGAACCTTAAAAGTACTTTAAATAAAACTTAAAAGACGTTAAAATAAAATTCAAATGTATTATTTTAGTTAAGGGTTATAATAAAGATAAGTGATTTTAGAGTTAAGGGTGTTCTAGATACTTTAGGTACTTGACGTAATATTTTAAAGTACTTTTTGGGGTACCGCGGGTAATAGGGAATTATACTCGTTTTATTGCGATATAAAACACTTAAAAAATTATAACAACAACAAAGTAATTTAAAGCATTTAAAAAATATATTAAAAAGCACTTTAAACCCCCGCCATTTTGGCGCGGTTATTGTGACGCCACATACACGCACACAAACCTCAATGTCATAACGTAAGGAAGATTTTAATAATCACACATCAAAAGTGTCTAGGGATATTTTAATTAAACCTAAATAACTGAAATTCTGTTAACTTTTTGTTAAGACACCTACACTTTAAAATAAACCTTGTTTAATTGCCTATCTAATCTGATAATAAACTTTTAGATAAAGTTAAATTTAAAAAAAAACTTAGAAGAAGAGGAAAAACTCAACAAAATTTCAATTTAACTTTATTTTTGAAATTTCAAAACCTAAACAACAAAACAATTTTTTTTTTATAAAAATTGTTGATAACTTAAAATTAATAATTCGTGGATCCACCTAAGACTCTCCTGACACATCTGGAGCGGTTCTGCATACTCAAAACAAGGGTGTCAATATCCTGTTGTGGAGTACTGTCCCAAATCCTGCTAAGATGCAAGAAAAGCTGGTTTTGATGCACAATATCAACAGGGAAATTCCTACGAGCTCTTCTCTGAAGCATATTCCAGGCATGCTCAATAGGATTTAAGTCAGGGGATTGTGCAGGCCGGTCTAAAGCTTGGATAACATGCTGTTGTAACCAACTTGTAACGATACGCGCCGTATGTGGACGGGCATTGTCGTACATTATCTGGAAATTTTGTCCCATTTGCTGTTTGTGGGGCAAGATTACAGGCTCTAGCACCTCATCTCGGTATTTTCGAGCAGTCATATTGCCTTGTATCCAAACGAGGTCCGTTCTACCGCCGAGACGAATTCCTGCCCAAACCATAATCGTGCCACCTTAATATGCATGAACTTGTTGTGGGTGCTGCAGTCGATTCCAACGTCCAGGTTTTCTCCAAACGCGTACTCTTCGCGAATCAGGATGAAATCCAAACCTAGATTCATCAGTGAAAAGCACAAGTGACCATTGAGAATGGTTCCAGTTTTCGTGTGCAATAGCCCATTGTAATCTTCTTCCTCGATTACCTCTCCTTAGTGCTGATACCCAAAATTCCTACGAGCACGTAGATTGACTTCATGCAGTCGCCTTCTCAAAGTTTGACCGCTTACCAGCAAACCATACTCTCTCTGTAGCCTTTGAACCAATTGCATCGCCGCTGCATTTAGTTGACTTCGTGCAGCATTTACTATGAATCGGTCCTGTACATGTGTTGTAATGCGTTGAGATCCTCGGTGCCGTTCCACCACTTCCTCCGTGACACGATAACATGACCAAAGCCTGGATATAACGCTCTGACTGGTCTTCATGGCTTCAGAAACGGCAATTATGGGACAGTATTCCACAACAGGATATTGACACCCTTGTTTTGAGTATGCAGAACCGCTGCAGATGTGTCAGGAGAGTCTTAGGTGGATCCACGGAATATTAATTTTAAGCTTTCAAGAATTTTTATAAAAAAAATTGTTGTTTTGTTTAAGTTTTGATGTTTCAAAAATAAAGTTAAGATTGAAATTTTGTTTGAGTTTTTCCTCTTCTTCTAAGTTTTTTTTAAATTTAACTTTATCTAAAAGTTTATTATCAGATTAAATAGTCTATTAAACAAGGTTTATTCTAATGTGTACATGTTTTAACAAAAAGTTAATAGAATTTTAGTAATTTAGGTTTAATTGAAATATCCCTAGACACTTTTGATGTGTGTAACTACGCGCTCGGCAACATTGCCACATATCGATACTAATCGATACTAATTTTATATGTGCGAAAGTAGCTCTGCCTGTCTTTCTGTCTGTCTGTTCGTCTCTTCTTTACGCCTAAACCACTGAAATGAAATTTGATAAAGATATGGTCTAGGACCCGAGAAAGGACATAGGGTAGTTTTCATCCCGGAAATCCCCCGGGAACGGCTGGAGCTATTATTCCACGCGGATGAATCGGGGGTAAAAGCGTTTTGAAATATTTTAAAACTATTTAAGAATGAAATAAAAAGGCTAGGAGACCTGTGAATTGCCTAACTTAAGTAGTGGCAGTGGGCGGGGCACATAGCTCGTAGAACTGACGGCCGTTGGGGCAGAAAGGTTCTCGAGTGGCGGCCGCGTACCGGTAAACGCAGCGCGGGCAGGCCTCCCGCAAGATAGACCGATTATCTCATCAAGATCGCCGGGTCCCGTTGGATGCGGGTGGCGCAGGACCGATGCATGTGGAAATCTTTGGGGGAGGTCTTTGTCGAGCAGTGGACGTCTATCGGCTGATGATGGTAAGAAGATCTGTTAGACTGGAAGTCGACTTCCAGTTTAACCGGGTTTGGCTGAATACTAGTAGAATGTATTTGTATGAAGCTACTGTCTATCAGACCTCCACAACCCAGTAGTGCTTGAGCCAAATTCGATAAAGAATACAGGTAAACAAACTAATATAGGGTTATCACAACTCACTTTTGACAAATCTTCTATTATTTACATGATTATCGCTTTTGTCACGCTAACGATTTATTAAGAAATCCTATTGCAGCATATTTCACTAGAATCAGTCAAATAACATGCATATTACCTCGTTATTTGGAAAAACCAAGCAACGGTTTGTTTACCTCTATTCTTTATCGAAATTGGCTCAAGTATAGGTGACATGATACCCCTAGGTTAGACTGATTTTCTGCCTTTCTGGCTTCTGACGACTAGTAACGATTGTTAAAGACAAATGACAACCGGGACCGTCCGTTTTACATGATTAACGAAGCTCAGATGATTAGTCATGATTAAGATACACTTAGAAAAAACATAACAATATTATGAATTGGCATTTTCCCAGATTTAAACCCACAATCTTCTATTTAGGAGGCGGGTGCCTTAACCACTGGACTATCATTACATTAGCTCTTGCTAATTAAACAACAAAAATTATATAATCTCTTTATAACAGAATTATTATCCTACAAAAAACGTACAATTATACACACCAAATCCCAAATAAACTGAACAACCTAATTACGCACATTATCTGAATACACATTAATCAAAATCACCCCAGGGAGCTCACAAAAAAAAAGAAAAAGATTTACATTCCTTCCTTTTCGAGTAAATTATGATTAACCTCGGATGTCCCAAGAGATAAAACGGGATACCCGGATATCTCGATATCTAAATATCCCTTTCGTTTGACCTTTAAATTAATTTATATAAAATCCTATGGGAAATAAATATCAGAAAGGCATGTTATCGACAAATCTTTTATTTATGCACGATTTGTGTCGCAGAACTCGTAATATGGAAATTCTACGTAGTTTTATTTTCTCTTTTTGTGTATACTTGACACGGGGAGAATATTTTTTTACTACCTCTTTAGAATATTGTATTCAATATAGTAAGATATAACATAGAGTAGATATGAGAATACCTTTAGAGCTATTATTTTCTTTTAAAGGTGTTCATACGGTACGGAGTTTCTTACGCCACTTTCCGCAAAAAAATGTATTATTTTTAGGATTAATTTAATTGAGTTCTTTTTCCACTTTTTTTTTCGTTTTTCTGTCCCAGTTTCTTTACTTGTAAATTTCTTAGAATTAGATGAATAAGGTATGGTAAGAACCCTTTCGTTGTCGCGAATAATATGAGCATATTTTCAATGAGCTTCAATTTTGCTACAAAAATACTCTTTATAATCATGCATTACGATGATTTGTCATCGCTTGCAATGGGCAATGGTATATGTATGTTTTTGTATTTTTTTTCTGAATGTAAGGACTATGGAGGTCGTTGTTTTAAGTTTTTTTTTTTTTTTATATATATGCAGTCTGACGGTTTGAGTATTTAATGCGGCCTACCCAAATGTCCTTACTTTGGTACTGTTCGTCAAGACGTTGAGCTCCTTAAAGTTTTTAGTTGAGCTAAACGATTACTGACAAATGCTTGCACTGTCTGGACAGGTCCACTCAAATCTGTGTGCTTCTCTCATCTAGAGAGTACCCCAGACAAACCTCCATGGTTCTCGCACATTTTTGACCAATACGATTGTATGGACTTTAAAAGAGACTTTGACCTCTGAGTTTGTTTCGGATGTTTCTTCTCAGAGCAATCCAGCTACGAAACACCGGCAACAATATTGACGTGTAAAAGTGTTATGTTTATAACCTATTTACAAAATAAATATGATTTTACTGAATTTTTACTGATTTTTAGAAGCAGTCATTTTTCCGCTGAAACCCAATCAATACTGGACCATTCACGATGTCCAGTTTAGAATTCTATAACATTATTTTTAAAACATATCTTGGTCAAAAAAAGGGAGAATAAAGATGTAGCGAACAAGATAAACGAGGCCATATTCCATAGATTTCTTCAACAGCACGGTAAAACACGTTTCAAAAAAACATAATTTCACACCACATCTGCAAAAAAGCCGTCGAAAAACGGGTACAAAAATAAGCTGTTAATAAAATATTAAGTCGAAATTCTTGGAGGCTCATGCAAATTGTGATCGTTCAATAATACGCCTCCATGGCATTATCGTACCCACTTGAATCAAATTGCTATGCCTCTTCAACGGGAAACGTAAAGAACTTCCGAAATCTGGTGTTGAAGCCGAGAAGTTTCCTGAATTTGATTTTATTTCAATATCTTTACGTTTGAGGGTGCTTTTTCTTGTGTCGTGTCTGTTTGTCTAACACACACGTATGTATTCACATTTTTTTTAAGCGTATCACTGTCGGCCTGCTCCAGCATGGGAGTTATCATTAAAATTCTCGGCTTTTCTCTATTATAACATTATTTATTTGTTTTTTTGGCACATCAACAACATAAACATAAACACCTTAAAATAACAGTGAACAGAGACATTATCATGTATGTTATTATGGACTTAAACCTCCCACATGAATCACTCTATATACTGCGGAAGATGGCGTGAAATTCAGTTAAGCAATTTTTAAGTTGATCACGAACTGGCAGACAGACGCTGTGGGGGCCTTTGATGTATAACATGTAAATATACAAAAAAGTTGTTGCGGACGTCAAGTCAACATGACTTTGCGGAATATTTATAATAGTAGCCGTGACCATGGCACATAAAGGGCAACCGAAGGAACATGAGTGGGTTTTAGTCAGTAAAAGTCTGACACGGCCCAGGACGGGAGAAGTCATTTGGTGATTTCCCACACCCCAAATAAATGGATACAAAAAATTTCATTCAATTTCCTTAAAAAGAGCTTTATTTACCAAAATTAAGAATCGAATGGATTTATGGATATTACTGCTCAAAGCGAGCTAGCGTTAAAAGGACTGGCATTTCCAAAATCCTTTGGCACTTACTCGAAGCCATATTCGAGTTCAGTTTTTTTTTTAGTTATTGTTTTTTTGCTATTAGTTACTGTAAGGTTTGATCATAAAACCAAAGGTTCCTTTGTCAAATAGCCATATTAACACTCGATATGTGTGATATGAACAAAAATCGCGCCTCAGAAATAATATTTATTTGGTAGCCAAAATAAATATTGCTTGTGTACTTATTCGACGCCGAGTCGTTTACAGGTTTACTGCCTCGAGCAAACGTGTATTTTAATACCAGACCTACTATAAGTGATGGTGTTATGTCAAAGATTTTATTTCAAACTGGTACACTAAAATTCAGGAACCGCTAATCTTGCATGACTGGATAAAGTCATAAAGTACATAATAGGCGAGACGACAAAAAAAAGTAATTAGTCCGTCATATAGATTATCAAAAAAATTTGGACACGTATTTTTTCTTTTTTCTCGTAAACGAAGAATGACGACGATACAGTGCGTTGAAGTTGCGCATGACGTCACGTTCTGATACAATTTTTTCAGGACGGTGACGTCAAAAGTCTCTACTCCGGAACTTTGTTGCTCTTTATCTTTGTATTTTTTTATTAATTTGATCTTGCAAAAAATACGTCTCCCGTATTTTCGGCCGATCTATCAGACGGACCAGACAGAATGGCATTATTTTAATGCTGTCGTCATCCCTATTATGAATTGAAAAAGTCACATTAGTATTTGCCCGGTTTCGAATCCCCAACCTCAAGCATTGCAACAGCTTATACCTGATATTTAATAAAAAAAATAGGCCCAACATTATTGCCAGCAAAGTAAATACACTACAGTTTCAATTTACAACGATTTATCATTAAAAGGTATCTAGCTTATTTTGTTTATTTTAAAATTAACTCAGTAAACAGACGGATCATTTCTCAAACAGTTTCAGGCGCATTTTAGGCAATAAATAAGATCTTGACGGCGCTAAATGTTGTCTAATTAATATAAACCATTGAGGTTACAATATTTATGAGCTTAATTGAGGTTACTTGTTTTTAGGGTTCCGTACCTCAAAAGGTAAAAACGGAACCCTTATAGGATCACTTTGTTGTCCGTCTGTCCGTCCGTCCGGCTGTCAAGACCCTTTTTCTCAGAAACGCGTCGAGATATCAAGCTGAAATTAATATCACATACTCAGGTCTGCTATCACTCAAAGCCGTGAAAAAATCAAGTTTCTAATTCAACGCAAAAAAAAGATACGGCGGTTTATATTGCATATTTAGAAATTTGCAAGAGAATCAAAACCTATAGGGTACTTCCCATTGACCAAGAATCATGAAATTTGGCAAGAAGCAAGGTCATGTAACACAAGTAAAGGAAAAACTCCGAAAACTGTAAATTTGTAGTTTGTTCACATCAGGCGTCCGTCTGTCCGTCTGTCTGTCAAGATCCTTTTTCTCAGGAACGCGTCGAGATATCAAGCTGAAATTAATATCACATACTCAAGCCTGTTATTCCTAAAAGCAATGAAAAAATCAAGATTCTAAATCAACGCAATAAAAAGATACGGTGGTTTATGTTGCATATTTAGACATTTCCAAGGGAACCAAAACTCAAAACCTACAGGGTATTTCTAATTGACCTAGAATCATGAAATTTGGCAAGAAGCAAGGTCATGTAGCAGAAGTATAGGAAAAACTCCGAAAACCGTAAATTTGTAGTTTGTTTACATCAGGCGTCCGTCTGTTCGTCCGTCTGTCAAGAACGTTTTTCTTAGGAATGCGTCGAGATATCAAGCTGAAATTAATATCACATACTCAGGTCTGCTATCTCTTAAAGCAGTGAAAAACTCAAGTTTCTAAATCAACGCAATAAAAAGATACGGCGGTTTATGTTGCATATTTAGACATTTCCAAGGGAAGCAAAACTCAAAACCTACAGGGTACTTCCCATTGACCTAGAATCATGAAATTTGGCAAGAAGCAAAGTCATGTAGCACAAGTAAAGGGAAAACTCCGAAAACCGTAAATTTGTAGTTTGTTCACATCAGGCGTCCGTCTGTTCGTCCGTCTGTCAAGAACGTTTTTCTCAGAAACGCGTCGAGATATCAAGCTAAAATTAATATCACATACTCAAGTCTGCTATCTCTTAAAGCAGTGAAAAACTCAAGTTTCTAAATCAACGCAATAAAAAGATAGGGCGGTTTATATTGCATTTAGATATTTGCGAGGGATTCAAAACCTATAGGGTACTTTCCATTAACGGAACCCTCGTTGCGCGAGTCCAACTCGCACTTGACCGGTTTTTTTTGTTTTAGGTTTGTCAATTTGTTGTCGGTTTGTTTTAATTTTAAGGTCACGTAGTAGAAGGATAAAACTGGACCATGTTACTAAGACTCCGCTGTTTCATTTTGGAAAATCGTTGAATGCAGTTTTATTTCACCCAAAAAAAAGGAAAAAATATTTAAGTAAAATAATCTATCTTTAAAGTAGTTTTCTTCCAGGGTTCATAATAACTTTCCATCTTGTATGTGAGTTTGTTATTAAGTGTACTAAGTGTATGAACTAAAAATACTGTTTTTTTCAGCGAAATAACATAAAAAAACTAGGATCAAACGACTAGACATTAATATAAGCAGAAATACAGGCAAATCATAATTATATAGAAAACCAAATTTCACTATACATAATTTATTCTGAGAATACGAGATTTCTTTTCGCAAACAATTAACGAACAAATCAATTTTATCTCTCAAAAAAACTTAGCAATTCGAAACGAACAAGTTTGACAAATTAATAAAGTTGAAAAAAATTGAACGTGACTTACCGTTCGTTTCCAATGTAAGAAGAAAAATCTCGGATGCTCTAATAAACTTACTGGTACAGCTGAGTTTTGCGCGAAACGGTTTTAATTTATCTATACGTATCTAGGGTGGGAAAAGAAACATGAAGATATCCATCGTCCAAAAGTGCGAATTGCGACGGATAATATCCCACATCGTGTAATCAGAGTTTGACGTCACATTACCATATATGACGGGCTTAGTGACCCTGACTGCTAAGCCGGAGATTCTAGGTTCGATTATTTGTTCCGCTTCTGGGTGTAATCAATGCCAGAAAAAACAAACACCTATAAAAAAAATGCCAGTTTCGCAACTCCTTCTACCGTAAAGCGAGATCCATAATACCAAGTCGAGCCACAAGTAATACATAATTATTATATATACTACTAGCTGTCCCCCGCGGTTTTATCCGCGTTTAATTTCCTTTGGTTAATTCTTAGCCCCCCGTAAACCGTTTATGCAGCGCACGCAACAAAAGTCCTCAAATGTGAATAATTTTCCCCGTTTTTGCAACATTTCTCACTGACGCTTCGCTCCTATTGGTTGCAGCGTAATGTTATATAACCTAATACCTTCCTCTATAAATGGACTTTAAAAAACAAAGAATTTCTCTAATCGGATCAGTAGTTCCTGAGATTAGCGCGTTTAAACAAACAAACTCCTCCGCATTATAATATTAGTAGTAGCTTTCCAATAGTGAAAGAATTTTTGAAAGCGACACAATAGTTTTTGAGTTTATTTATTAGGTTTTCCTTTATTTAGTAATACCTATCTATGTGACTCGCGAATACTTAGCGATGCGAACAGCAGAGCTGTATACAAACTAACCAAAAACATAGGTAACCCTTTTTCAAAAAACAAATCAAATATGCTCGGCCTGGTTTTTTATTCCACAACTAACATTTTGAAAAATAGCATTCGACTTCGATATAACCTACATAAAAACAAAAATCCTGTTAATCGCAGGATATCATATGTTATCCCGCGATTAAAGGGATTTTTATTTTTTTATAAAAATATTAACAAATATACTTAATCGATCAGATTTATAATAAAATATCGAATAATTTAAGTCATATTGTTATACTTGTAGCTTGTGCATTTAGATAATGTCTTTGTTACATTGTCTGGATACTTTTTTAAATTTTAGTGTATTTTAAGTAGCTTGATGTATTTTTTTAGCACGATGTGATTTCCTGTAAGTGAGGAAACACAAGGACTTTCATATTTTGATGCATGTGTATACTGTTTGTGTTGTGTATTCTTTGTTGGAAATCCAAAATAAAATAAAATAAAAATAAAATAAAATAAATAAATAAATAAACATTTATATTTTACTAACTTATGTGCCACTGAAAAATAATTAATTCTTCTATGATAATGATAATAATTAATAATCGAATGTTTCCGCGGAATATTTCGCCCGAATTATTCAATAAGAATAAACGTGTTTATTTTTTGTGTGGTGGGTACACAAAAAATAAACACGTTTATTCTTATTGAATAATTAGGGCGAAATATTCCGCGGAAACATTCGATTGCGGGGTATGAATCTTTCTGAAAACTTCTCCGGGGGGGGGAGCATCTCCCTTCTTACCGCACCCCGCACCGCCATCGCCTTCGTGCACCTGCACACAGTCGGACAAAATTCCATTCGATATTTAAAAAAATATAAAAATATTTTGCAAAAAAATACAAATCTAAATTTAAATTTATTTTGAATAATTCTGATTTAAAGAAACTTTCCCAGAAGTATTCCGGAATTATTTCGAATTTTTCAGAAGTTTTGCAACTATAGTTGTAACCTCTATGGTTGTAACTGTTTTGACACTTGATTTGCCGGTTACTATGACAACGACATCCAACAGAACATGGAAAACTTTTATATGGGAAAATGGAATTGTTGTTTTACTCTATCTTTCTCGCAATTTTAGAGACAAAAAGTAGCCTATGTTACTCTCCATCCCTTCAACTATCTCCATTTAAAAAATCACGTCAATCCGTCGCTCCATTTTGCCGTGAAAGAAAGACAAACAGACAGACAGACAGACAGACAGACAGACAGACACACTTTCCCATTTATAATATTAGTATGGATTGGATGGTCTACTGCGATTGCCAAGTCAATTAATTGACTTGGCCTGAACTGCTTCAAAAATAGGATGATACCGCCGTGTCGCTTTTTGCTCGACTTGGAGGGGCACTGCCGTGCCTTGAGATACTATGTATTTATTTACTAATTATATAAATATGTTTATCAATTGTCCTGTTATAATAGCGCAAGCTCTGTTTAGTTAGGAATTATTTAACCGTTTGTGGGGCAGTAGGTCACTTCAAATAATACCTGTCTGGTTGGATGTTTTTTCCTTTACAAAGATGATAGAATACATTTTTAATTTGTTTCTCATACCTGTAATGGTCCGTGGATTCTATAAATACTTTGTAGACTTACTGGATTGGAAATGATTGTCCAAACGTCGATTAACTCAAGTAACGTTGTAGTTCAAATAATCACTTATTTGAACTACTACTTATTGGCTTATTCCAAAAATCCACCCTAAAAAATCCCCCCCAAAGAGGGAAAATGCGCATCGAATCAGTATATGATTAAGCTCTTGTAATTGAGTAAGCTTACCATGGCAAACAAAAAGTTAAAATTATGTGGGCTTTCAGTGTTTTATTCTGTAAAGGTGCTCCCACACCACACAGCTGTTATATAACGTTATACAACATTGTGTTACACGATAACATTTATAATAGCGTGTACTTAATTTCCGCTTTTCACAAAAAACCATCCTTTTCTAAATGCTATTGTCAAAATTTTATATCTCGAAACACGCTATTATAAATGTTATTATGTTACACAATTTTGTATAACGTTACATAACTGCTGTTCGGGAGCACCATAAAGCACATGATTTGGAATCACACGCACATGTAAATAATGTACAGACAGTCTAAAAATTAGACGGTCTGTATTTTTTTTTGAGCCCTTACTTGACATTAACCTTTCGACGGCCAAGCGACAGCCGGCTGTCGGGCTGTAATTGTCTTTCTATTGTGTCTCGAATTACGTGTGTTCAATGGTTTAAAGATTAAAACATGATTTTCTTTCGCCTGTACATAAACACCGTGTACAATCAAATTACATCTCGATTATCCCAAAAACCAACTACAACTCCAACAGCGCATGACGTCATACACAAATACAACTTCTTACACATATATAATATGAAATTTCAATCAAAGGAGTTGGCGAACCAATATGTATATAGAAAGGCTTTAACGCACCTGTCGCGAATACGGATTATTGATGTTTGAAGAAACAAGCCTCATAGGGTTATGAGTAAGTAGGCCAATCGTGTGACATTTAAAACAGCCGAGTTTCTAGAAGGTTTGTTTGAATATACAAAGTACACGTGTTTTCTTTGTACTGTTGCGGTGTATCTATAAACTAGTATCCATACTAATATTATAAATGGGAAAGTGTGTCTGTCTGTCTGTTTGTCTTTCTTTCACGACAAAACGGAGCGACGGATTGACATGATTTTTTAAGTGGAGATAGTTGAAGGGATGGAGAGTAACATAGGCTACTTTTTGTCTCATTCTAACGCGAGCGAAGCCGCGGGCAAAAGCTGTTGAGTTTGTTTGGTCTGGAATTACTCTTCTAAAACTGACAGCGTCCTCACTGCTAATTCAGTTAATTAATATTTATTTGAAATGTGTTCCGGAAGCAGATGTATTCTTTGACTCCAACGCCAAGAATATTTACGAAACATGTATATATCGATACCTTAATTGGCAAACCAGCTAACTCCTTATGAGCAAATTTTTCAGGAGGCACTCAAAACTGTATAATATTTTTTGAAGACCTCTTATGAATTAATCTAAGATACCGTTGGTATATAGTAAATTTATATTTTTAATACTGTAACATCACTTATAATTTCTCATTCTATACATTTGCCTACTAATTAAACAAAAAAAAATAACTAAATGTGGAGTTGGCTGGTATGCTAAGGTATCGAAATGTATATGTATGTTTAAGATTATTTTTGTTTTAAAATATGTTAGGTACTTTCTTTTATTTTGTCTATTTTATTTTAAGAAGTTTTAATGTAGTATAAGATAATTTATCATAGATTTAAGCGATTTGGTGTTAACTGTAGGATACCTGATGATTAAATGAATATGAATTACTGGTCAGAATTAAAAACATGTTTTTGTTCTTGTATCGGCCATTTATCGAGTTTAATGTCCTTTGATAAAAAGTGTAACAAAAAAAAACAAGAAAACAGGCTCTTACAAATTTTCTTTCACGAATGTTCAACGGATTTTTTTTAATAAAAGTTACCAATAAAATCGAACCTCTCAACTGCACATAAAATAATGTAACCTTCCATTTGTTCCAGATATGTGAGACAAGCCACAATGGCATCAGTTCACGTGGCACGCAGGGAGCACAGCCAACTGGACAGTTTCCTGATGAAGGTCGACACTAAGACCTGATGATGAACAAGCACCGCTGGAGCCAACTTCTATAAAATGGAGTTCGCCTCTGTTTTACCTACCAATGTAAGTGTGACACTTTCTTACAAATATAGGAACAATCACGATGAAAGGATATCTATGTATATCTCCACATTAAATTTTACTAAAAGAAAAATATTAAATTAAATTAAAATAAAAAATTTATTTTCCCTTGTCAGGGGTCAATTATCCAAAAATTGCTAGTGTGCCTCCACGTAATAAAAATAAACGAATGTGCCATCTTTTTTTACTTTAGTGCTAAACACCTGAAAGCCTGTCTCTTTCTTTAACTTATATAAAAATATATTAAATTATATTGTAGATAGTGAACGTATTAGTTATAAAACTTTTGTTTAGCTTTTGTTTACAGAAAGTAATTAATATAGAAACTAACTAAAACTACACCCTGAAAGTAGCTAAAACTAGATATTCTGTTAACCAATACTTAAGTATAGAATACACTTGGAAGCAGAAGCTTGATTCTTTATTTTGGTTAAAGAACGAGACACTTTCAACAACACAATAATGCATGAAAACACACAATAATATTGTTGACTACAATATCGTAGCCGCTACGGCGTAGCACACTGCGTAGTAGCTACGCCGTAGCCGACATGAATCTCGAGTATCGAGCGTGATTGTTTGCAATTCATTGTCTGTCTTTGACATTTATTGTTCGGCTTAACGTAACTACGGCCAAGGAAGCACAAGAAATCAGTGACGTCATACAACAAATGGAAATCTCTGTCCCTTGATAAATTTGAGTCACACAGTTATTTGCTGACGCACTAAAGACTTTATAAAATTACTTCCACATAATTATAAGATACTAGCTTTTGCCCGCGGCTTTGCTCGCGTTAGAAAGAGTCCAATAAACCTTACGGAGCCCGAGACTTTTCCAACGAATGCAAAACTGTGGAAATCGGTTCGTGCGCTCTGGAGTTATATCGTCAGGAAGGGAAAACCGACTTATTTTTATATAGTAGATTAAAATTAGTGCAAGGTACCTAGTACTCATAGTTAAATTTAATTCGGTTAACTGACTTCATCAAATCATTTCTGTATGAACAAATTGCAAAACACAAATTATTATTATTTTATTATTAACTCTAAAAATCATATAAATAACTGCCTGGATTTGAACTCACAACCATTTGCAAAACTATATTTGTTTACCACTGTAAAATCAAACTAGCTTACAACACCACAAAACTATCAAATTTCCACTCATAATCGTAATTTGACATACGACAACCAGTATCGTTACCCCAATTTGGCGAAAAGTTACCCTCCTGAAATAATTAAAGCAAACTTACTCTATTTAAGTTTCATAACATTTGATATACCTTCCCAGCATGTGGGAATATTGCCTCACCACGATTAAGGAGTTGAGGAACTATCTGTGGTGGCTTGATTGTTTCAAGTATAAGGGAATATAATCACATATATCAGCTCAAATTCAAAATCAAACCATTTATTGCAAATTTATTTCAAAGGCACTTTAGAACGTCATTTACAAAAAGAAAAAAAACGCCTATTTGCCCATTACAAAATGTTGTTTTGCGTGGAGATGATGGGTAAGAAATTTTTACTTACTATTTTAAAAGAAGGTTGTTACAGCATAATTTTCAATTCGGACCTGAGATTAACCATATTTATTTATTTTATTTATTTATTTATTTATCACAATCACAACTACCATTACAGGCAATAATCCTAATGCGGCAGCGTGGTCTTTAGTACACAGTACAGTATAACATATAACTAGTTAATAGAAATTCAGAATAATTTCTATTAACTAGTTATATGTTATACTGTTATATATATATATATATATATATATCAAACTGTTCAACCAAACAAACTCTTCGGCTTCATAAAATTAGAATTGATGGTTATAACGGATAGTTAAAAACACAATGCAAAATTTTGTTAGCTTTAAAAATGTTTAATTACTGCCAAAAATAATGAGTGAAAGCTAATAAAAATGTTGCCTTGTCCTCTACGTAACTACGACGTAGCACTGCGTAGCCGCTACGCCGTAGCTAACGGTCTGTAATGTATTAATAAGGGGTTAGTATTCTCTAGTTTGGTTTCCGGTCTGAATAAGTGAGTGTTGAGTTGAGAATGATATTTTTAGAGCTTTAATTATATAGTAGACACTACAGACTCACTGATTAAAAAAATTAAATTCTCTTGACCAAATTAAATAATAAGTTCTAATCTAGATTATTACTAAAAAACTAAAGACTTAGTTTTAATTTTTTATTGGTTGTGAAGAGGAAGTAATAGATCGAATTAATTTTTTTATTTTATTTAGGATAGCCCATTTGTCGAGAAAGGATATAGGCATGTATCATCACGCTACGTCCTCGTCTCGTACGTGGGTACAGGACACAGGTGCGAAGCAAAAACGCGGATGAAGTCACGGGGGATAGGTAGTTCCTAATAAAAAAAAAAACACTGACTGACCTTGGAATCGTACCCAAAACCGCTCGCTCAGCACATTTACAGCTACAAGATTAATGGAGCAATTGTTTTAATTGGGTTATAACAAATAAAATAAGGCTGCGTATTAATGCTTGTTCTAAATTGTAACAAAATGCTAATTTTGACAATTATTGCTTTAAATATATTAAACAAACTAGATTATTATTCCAAATAATTTTAATCATTATTTGCCCTTTCATTTTCGTAGGCTTCAAACTTAATAAATGTTTATAAATACCAATTTACAAAACGGAAAATGTTATTAACAAAAGAGCTTTTATTAATCGTATTAAAACACGCCGTTTTCATATTATAATGTTACGACAGTAGATAAGAGAAATATAAAATAATTACGACATGAAACAATTTATTTTATGTGGCCCTGAGGTTAAAACGATGTAAATGGAGGCTGCAATTGATAATGGCTGACAATGAAAGCTCAATATTTTTATCTACAATACATAATAAAATGACGGCTATGTCACTCAACATTATTTTAAAACAACGATGCAAAAGTGTTCAAAATTTCCCAAAAAAAAATATTAGTAACAATGTAATTAAATTTAAAATAACTAAGGCAGCTAAGATTATTATGACTATTCGGCATTCGTCAAATAATAATGAGCAAACATAATCTTCCTTTTTCCCTCACTTACACACACCCATACACAGTCCATAAATCCATTCGATAATCCAAACATCCGTCAGTTATATCCATGACGTCATGCCAAGAATGTTGCCAGCTCAATAATTATCGCCTCAAGAATGTTTCCATATGAATAATTCATGTGTTTGTCGTAGGTGGCGCTTCAGTTCAATGAGACGACGGTGGTGTACGATGAAGGAGATGACCCGGATGCTGTGACGTTGCTGTCTATATTATTAGTTGGTTAGTATACTGTTTCTTATATTTTCTGTAAAAAATTTTGGGTATGTGAGTGGCGTGCTTAAGGCAAGCTTGACAT
This sequence comes from Athetis lepigone, assembly GCA_033675125.1. Taxonomy (NCBI): domain Eukaryota; kingdom Metazoa; phylum Arthropoda; class Insecta; order Lepidoptera; family Noctuidae; genus Athetis; species Athetis lepigone. The sequence goes on from CM066237.1 coordinate 8,880,588, forward strand.
GTTTCAAAAAATAAGAAACGCCAAGAAGTCGTATCAGCATTATAACATTATATTTTTTGACGGGCCTGTTAGTCTAGTGGTAATTCTGACTGCTAAGCCAGAGGTCGTGGGTTCGATTCCCAGGAGAAACTTTTTGTGATGAGCATGATTGTTTGTTCTGTATCTGGGTGTAATTTATTTATAAAATGAATGTATTTATAGAGTATATAAGTATGTTAACTGTTGTCTGGTTACCACAGTACAAGCTCTGATTCGTTTGGGATCAGATGGCCGTGTGTGAGTTGCCTTAAGATATTTTTTTATTTATTGCAATAGCAGAATTGAGCCACAGTTACATTCACATAGTTTTGAATTTACAACCATACTGTACATGTAAAGAGATGTAGGTATAAGAAAAACCTCGTATAGTTTTAATGAACACTATGCAGCGGGTATAAATGACGTGTTTCCAAGCCTACTGTTACTTCCGTACATAACCTAATGGACTGAGATCCAGAGCCGTCAGACCTACGTTATATTCCCTTAATTGAAATGTACTATTATTAATATAATAAGATTTGCTAATTCCAATGCTGGGCAATATTTCAAGAAAAGGTAAGAAACTCTTATACTTATTTTCGATATTTATATCTGTCTTTCTGGCCATCTATCCGAGAATATTAATACAAGAAAGTAGTTATTTGGCATAGATATATAATAATATATTAATCACGACTACAACGTCATAATATAAAAGTATACGTGTATATAGTAATTTTTTTTTTGTTTATCCAATATTGTAAGAAGCCGTTCGATTAGTCTTTCAAAAATACTGCTGGTACTTAAAAACAATTTTTCTATTTAAAAGTCCATTTGCAAAGATTTGAAAAAGTATTTTTTGTTGATTGCATTGTAACTACAACCAGAACACTTTAATGTTCCAATTTAGTTCAATATTTATCATTCATCATAGCATTTAATTTATTAAAATCTTTTAAGTGTTGTTTCAATGTGCCTTTTTTGGTCTAATAAAAATAAATGCTTTTACTTTGAATTAAGTATTCAGCCATGTTGACTTGACGTAGTTATGAAAACTCTGGGCTCTTGCACCATAACGTGTACGGCCGGTTTAACTACACAGTGTTAAAAAGTGTATCGTATATTCATAGAATTACACTATTATGGAACGCTTGTTTTTCCTCGAGCAAGCACTCAGCGAGTCGTGCTCCAAGTCATTGAACAGAAAATATTGCAGATTTTACCAATATCATTACACATTTTTTTATGATCTTAATATAGTTTGATACTGGCAAAACATATGAAGTTCATTTCTTTTAAAAAGTATAATTGGCGGTTTTCATACCAACTTTTATCCCCAATTTTACCCTCCAGAAATCACATCATAGTGTACCTCCAAGTCACATAATAAAATTACTGTGCAAATGGTGCCGATTCTCTTATTCAGAAACTAACGTAAATTTAAGTTAAGTGCATCTTTCTTTTTCCATTTAATTAAGAAAAGGACAGAAGATAAAATATTGGTTAAGTCCTGTCAAATTTAAACACTCCATAGATAATTTAGATGCGATTTAAAAACATGGCGTCTAAATATAAGTCAATTTTCTTCAGGCGCTGTGTAATTTGAAAGGATTTAACTAAAATGTATCTTCTGTCCTTTTCTTTAAGAAAAGGACAAGAAAATCGGCTCCATTGTCATGTTTTAACGTTTAAAACTGAATGCACGTTAAAATTTAGTTTAGATTTATTTTTAAAGTTAGTATAGTTTATAACGCTATGACCTTCTTGAGTAGATCAGTAGCCAATTTCCTTTTTATGTACATAAAGTTAATTCTTACGAAACACTTGAACCTACCAAAACATAAGCAAACACCATCTTTACACAAAGCCTTCATTTCCACAAATGACTTAGAAAATGCTGCACTATTTTCCCATCCACTTCGAAAATGAAGGAAATTACATAACATTTATATACACCGGTATCTGGGGGGCGAGCAAGTACTTCCAGTCTATTTCGCGCCTCGTTCGACGCTAAGCGGTCCAATTTCCTGATAGTAACAAACTGTAGGTGTTCGTCCATATCAGGCTGATCTTCCAAAGTGTGGATGTACCCTTTGATAGCTCTTCGGTGCAAGATGAATAAGGAAAATTGTCTGTTTTGCTATTGTGAAGAAATGTGTTGGAGATGCGTTTGTGTAACTTGTTGGGAGTTTTTGCAGTTGATTTGTTACTTGCTATTTTTTGCAACTGCGCTTTTGTTAAATTCTGTTTCCCGAGATAAAAGATATCTTATTATAGTTATTATTTTACCGGATCTCTAGATGCATGTAAAATTCCATGGCAATCGGTTTGTCAAAAATGAAGCAAACGAACAAATATACAACAAATTAACTTTCACATTTAAATTGTTAGAATTTTCTACCCTTACACTTTGTAACCAACAATTTTAAAAAGAATTATTAAGAAAAAAACTACTTAATACTAGTGAACTTTCGAACTGGCGTACATCGAGATCGTGTACATTAGAACTAACATACATCGACATTTCAAACTTCGAACTTCCGTAGCGGAGTCCTAATTAATCATTTATGGTCATGTCAAAGAAGCTGACAGTCCACCAGAAGTTAAATACCTATAGACATTTGCAAAACCAGAAGGGCTGTATATTCCGTGTTACATTCCCAGAAGGGCTGTATATTCGTATAAATCGAATATATCGAAGTTTAAAATGTGAATGTGTGTATTCAAAAATTTAACCACGAATTACGTGAGTTAAAAAGTACGTTGAAAGTATAGTATTTAAGTCTTAGTATATATGTATAGTATGTCGCAATACTTGTCCTCTGTCATCTGTGTTGTCTTGTATTGCCATCCCAGAGACGAGATGACATATCTCAAGTGCCTGTAAATTAGATCTTACCCTCCAAAGCAGAATACATAAACCCTGCTTGACGGCAGAAGTAGGTACACTTCAGTGAATACCTTCACAAAGAGCTTTACAACTATAATGCCTTGTCATCAAATTACCATTACATAGCAATATCTATAATAATATTACAATTATAGAGTAAAAGATATGTATGTATTTATGTTTGTTACTCTTTCACGCAAACCTTACTGAACGGATTTTGATGAAACTTTACAAAAATATAGCTCATACAACAGAAAATACATAGGCTGCATAACATCACGCTATAACCCACGGAGGCAAAGCAGTAACCAAAAACCTAACAAAATGCGCGTGAAAACGCGGAGCACAGCTAGTACTACATAAAGAGAAGGACGTAATCTATGTATGTAAAATCTTATTTGACTATGAATTGATAATTTATCAACACACAGTCCCAATCACTGATTCTAGAGACATGCAACTTAAGCCCCGTATTCATTGTAAACATTTTGTTTAGCAACATGGTTGCATAAACATGTTGACGAGTTGCTGTCATCATATTACGGGCAACACTTGTGTTGCGGTGTTGATCACGCCATACTGCAGAGTTGACGCCCGGCGAGCGACAACATCAGTTGATCAACAGTTGCTAAACAAATGTTTACAATGAATACGGGGCTTTATAGGGTGTTTTCTCAGTTAAAGTAGGTTTATAAGAAGGATTTCTTGTAAGTTCGATCTATACAAAGTTAAAATAGGGATTGCAAGTATCGACATTCACGCGATCGAATCCGCGGACGAAATCTGGTTTAAATATGTACGCATAATAGAATTTGATTGATTGCTGATATCCATACTAATATTATAAATGGGAAAGTGTGTCTGTCTGTCTGTCTGTTTGTCTTTCTTTCACGGCAAAACGGAGCGATGAATTGACGTGATTTTTTGAGTGGAGATAGTTGAAGGGATGGAGAGTAACATAGGCTACTTTTTGTCTCTTTCTAACGCGAGCGAAGCCGCGGGCAAAAGCTAGTATTAACATACAGCCCAAAGCACTAGTCCTATAGACATCGAACTGGGAGGCGACACAGAGGGTGGTTCTTTGTTGTGATTAGGTATCCACCAAGAAAAGATTTTAATAAATTCTCTAAAGGCGATAAACTACTTCCAAATTCGACATCTAGATGGGCAAAGCCGCGAGTGAAAACTAGTAGTTATATAGGTGGGTCAAGTACCTCTTGAAGGTAGAACCACGTTCCCTTATCAATGTGTCAACGACAGATTCGAATAGCGATTAGCGAGAATCCTAGTGTCATGGAGAGGCGTGAAGATTATTGTCTCAGGAATTAATTAATTAACCTATCAATCTACGGGCAATTAATTACCTATTACTCGTAACTTACTTAGGATTCAGGAATCACATTTTAAAAAGCTCTAATCCTACTTCCAACTTATATTATAAATATAAGAGTTTGTGAGTATGGATGTTTGTTACTCTTTCACGCAAAAACAGCTGAAAGGATTCTGAAAAAAAATACAAAAATTTTGGTTATAGGTACTTCAGAATCATAAGGCAACATTACGCTGTAACCTACTTGAGCGGATTAGTAATTAAAACAAAATTACGTGGGAGAAACCGCGGGGGACAGATAGTAAATCATGCATAGTTCTTTTCTGTTGTCCAATGCTATAAAAACGAATGAAAGAATTAGCTGACAAATAAAATTGTTAAGCACCCACTTAGCCGAAAAACTTTAGATACCTGTCGAAAAGTAGTACTTAAATATTTATCGCTATTTACGTTTAAAACTTTAAATTACTTATTGCAAGCGTGTTGATAAAATGAACGTTAACAGCAACTTACAAGACAACCTGTCGATGCGTGACCTCAGCAATCAAAGTCAAATATTTTTTGATGTGAAACATCTATAGCCGCACGTAAAACAAATTTCTGGCGTGGCGACGCATGCCGTGGTGACGCGTCGCCACGCTATATGATGGTGTATATATACAGTCACAGTCTTGTGTACTGTGTGGCGATAATGAAATGTCGATGTTTCACATCTGCCAGGCGTCCGTGACGGCTCACTTTTTTTTCCATTAGATCTTTTCAAAGGCACTTAGATCTAAGACTACAATTCAGATCTATTCTGTTGGAGTCAAAAAAATACCTAGACGAGATTAATCTATTAATTAATTTTAACTGAACAGCTAGACCCAGAACCTACCATTAAAATATTTGTCCCGTACGGAAATTGATCCCACGACCTGTAGCAACTGATCGCTCAGCCACTGCGCAAACCGTTATGCCTTTTTTTTCTCTAGCCTGTGCTGTCCTACTGCTGAGCAAAGGCCTCCCCCAACTCCTTCCAGATTTCCTTATCCATCGCCGCCTCGAACCAACCCTCGTGGTATGCGTCAAGGTCATCGCGCCACCTTTTCCTGGGCCGGCCTCGGCGACGTTGAGTATTTAATGTTTATTTATAGAAAGTCATATTTTAACTTACAAATAGCTGTTAAAGTTTAGCCCCAATTTGCAACAGAATCCCAAATTCCCAATTCGACGATACTCCATTTAGTTAAAGCTACAAAGTGCATTATTAAATTCAGTAATAATGAATACTGAAAACTTTTGTCCAGATGTTACTTAACTTCTTATAACGAAGTTTTAATAACTTTTAACAAGCTGCAATAAGTCTGCTTAAGTTTACTTCTGAGATCGATAGTCTAAAGCGAAATGAGTATGTTATTATGTTTTAACAATGAACTGTTATTGATGAACTTCAATATGTCTTCTATTATTTGTAAATTTTAATGCGAACTTTGAAGATTTGATTTTTAAAGTTTGAACGAAAACATTTAGAGAAAACTTGAACTTATATTTAATATATTTTTTATATCTTTTGCTGGCATACAAGTGGACTGTCCACCAAGTGTTACCTAAGACATCTGCGATATTAGAGTCGTAGTATATAGTATGAAGTAAGCTCTCTGGGGTTTAGTGGCATAAGCTCTTGAACCCTAGGAAAAGAATTAGGCTACTTATTATCTGACCTTGATTAATAATATTGTATTTTTTTATATCTTTAATCATTGTAACTGGTGTAACCGTACTGATAAAGTAAAATACTAATAAATAAATGAATAATACAATGACTATTATACTTTTGAGCACAAGTGTAGAAAGCTCACACGTAATAAAAATGTTATCAATTTTTTACTTAGACATACCTATTTTCAAAAACGTTATTCATGTTTCATACTTAATAAAGCTAATCGCTCAACCACATAGAAACTTTAACACAGCGTTTTGTAGATTCGACAACAACAAACAGCGTTCCACCAATAGCAAAATAGGATTTCAATTCGAAAATCAAATCGAATTGGATACTTCTCCGTCTGCGCTAGTGCCTCACTTCACTACAATGTCGATAGCTGGCATTTCAGTGCATTTCAATATTTGCGGCGTACGCAAGTACTATAGGCTGTTGCAGTTTATTAGACTCTTAGGAGAGTGCACAGTATGTTCAGATATATAGTAAGGGGCTTGAGATTATTGGTATTGTTGAAAAAACCATGTTTTAGCCAAATTCGGTAAAACATTTTTAATAGCCTAAGGTGGTAAAAATGTTCATAACTTGGTGCATGTCATAAAAGTGATTTATTTAGGTTTACTTTTGTAAGACTTAGTCAATAATATCGCAAGATATTAATCACGAGTTGTTCTTTATTTTAAATGTTAGTTGTTATTCAAAATATATTTTTATATCCATGCTTATCCTCTTAGTAATTGCCAGGCTTTCTAACTTCTAAATATCTATGGCGACAATCGACTATGACGACACGATGGACAACCGGGCTAAACATGCTTTACAGGCAACTTTCAAACTTTGAACTTCTAGTGAGGTATTGCCAATAAAAAAAAAACTTTTTCCAAAAAAAAAAGAACCGCCTTCAAAAACTAAAAACCCAAAAATAACTAAAATTTCGGAAGTCGGTGGCAACACAAATTAACTGTTAGAAGAGAAGCCACCGACTTCCGAAATTTTAGTTATTTTTGGGTTTTTAGTTTTTGAAGGCGGTTCTTTTTTTTTGGAAAAAGTTTTTTATTTTTTACTTTTTAGTGTCGACTCCCAATGTCTGACTGTGTATAACAGTACTTATATCAGTATAAAACGAAAATAGAAACTTGAAGAAACGCACACTTCGTCTGTGTATTATACATAGTCGATGTGTGCGTATCTCAAGTTTTTTGGTTCTTGGTGAATTTTTCGAAAAGCACTGAACCGATCGCCACAAAATTTATATGGGACCACTCCTGAATCATGACCTATCAAACAAAAAAAGAACCATCAAAATCCGTTTACAATTGACGGAGATATCGCGTAACAAACATACAAAAAAAAAATAACATACAGACGAATTGAGAATCTCCTCCTTTTTTGAAGTCGGTTAAAAACTAAATTCCACGTTGCTTGACTCTGAAATCGAAGCCCAGGTCCCACTTTCGCACAAGACATATGGAGTAACCAAACTCTTGTAATAATATACTGAACAAATATGCGGCACAAAAAAAAAGATAATATTAGCAGAGTCATAACATAATCAACATTTTTCTCCCGAATATCAAATAGCTTTTAGTCTATACCTGCTTTCTTGTCTTAGGGGAGACGCGTAAAAAGGTGTTTCTTAATTTATGTATAATACGTGAAACAAAAACTTTCAGCCTCTTTTTATGAACATTACCTATCCGAAGGGAGGGAAATGTTTCATATCTGTTAGACTATGTGGAATAAGGGTCCAGACTTCATACAAAAATGACCATGGTACTTTATATGGCATATGGAAAGCACGTAAATGCTATAAAAAAGATAATTAAAACAAAATTGAATAACATTCTTTAAGTCAATAACATGTTTTCACAGTAATAAAACAACTATTAAAGATATTATACTTTAAACTTTCGCGTTGCATATTTATACTTCACCGCTTATCGAGATTTAACACGCACGTACCTTTTATTTATAAACAATAAAAACATAATAATTTAATGGCTTGGAAGAATGCTTTTTTTCGTCGTTTTCTAAGAATTAAACCTACGTTGATTGATTAATCGTCCCAAAAATCCCCTGTATACTAAATTTCATGAAAATCGTTAAACTGTTCCCAAGATTCAGATTATATAATTATTAACACAATATATGGATACAAGAATTGCTCGTTTTAAAGTATTAGATAGATAGCATGTACGAGTACACTATTTCTTGAAAAGTCTCGGTCGAGCTTTTAATAATGAGCGAAAACTTTTTACGAAATAGTTTAAGTAATTTCTGAATGAACTATTTAGTGGAGTTAAAGACTAGCTCTTTTTATATAATTTTACTAGCTTTTGCTCGCGGCTTCGCTCGCGTTAAAAAGAGACAAAAAGTAGCCTATTGTTACTCTCCATCCCTTCAACTATCTCCACTAAAAAAATCACGTCAATTCGTCGCTCCGTTTTGCCGTGAAAGAAAGACAAACATACAGACAGACAGACACACTTTCCCATTTATAATATTAGTATGGATTTTATTTAGGCAAATTAATTAAAATTTTTTACTTTTATGATAATAATATATTGTCACCAGGTATATTCCTCTCGCTGCTAATCTTCCTGAGCGTGGCGGGGAATATATTAGTCTGCATCGCAATATACACGGACCGAGGGCTGCGGCGCATCGGCAACCTGTTCCTGGCGTCACTGGCCATCGCTGACATGCTTGTGGCTGCTGCTGTCATGACCTTCGCTGGAGTAAATGACCTGCTCGGGTATGTAATAAATGTTGTCCTTAATACGGTATGAGCTTTCAAAGGGACGACTAGATTATTTATTTTCTGGTCGTAAACGACGGTGCCTTTAAAAAAATAAACTTGTGTAGTACTTGATTTCAGATTTCACTTAAATTGGTTTGTCTTTTATGTATTTTAGTTTACGTAAACCAAAATTAAATTCACAAATCATACTAGATTTTCGAAGACTTAAGTTAAATAGTTTTACACGTCCCGTCGTACTTAAAAGTACTCAATAATTCAATATTAAGTATTTCTTTGAACGGGTAGGATTATTTTCAAACTGATTATTCTGAGAAGAACAACACTCACGGGGTTAAATCTCTTTTAAAAGGCGAGGACCATGAAGGTTAAAGACTGAGGTGGCCACTTGACGAGAGTAGCTATCCTATATTAACCTTTCAACGACCAAGCGACAGCCGGCTGTCGGGCTGCTATTGTCTTTCTATTGTGTCTCAAATCACGTGTGTTCAAAGGTTTAATGACTGGTTTTTTCCCCAGATACTGGGTATTCGGCGAGCAGTTCTGCGACACCTGGGTGGCCTGTGACGTCATGTGTTCGACGGCATCCATACTCAACCTGTGTGCTATCTCACTCGACAGATACATTCACATCAAAGACCCTTTGAGGTGAGAGTTATCACGTTAAGTTCAGTGGTTTTGGGTTCCAGATAACAGATGTTTATCTTACTGAATGGCACATGTAATTAATTAGTGAGCTATTGATGTTATTTCACGTAGATGAGGTTTATTGATTTGAGTATTGGTACTCAAGTGTAATTGTTTTCACGATCTTACAATAAGTTCTAATTAAATTATTGGTCTACCTGTAAGTTCTAATTAAATTGTGGGAAAACCAGAGAGATATAGGCCCAATAAATTACTACCAAATTTTAAAAGGGGCAACTACATAGTAACAGTCCCTGTTACATAGTGGCCGAATGACCCCTAACTCTAAATTACTTTACAAACACATTAAAAATAGATTACATTTTTATCTTATTTTATAATATGAAATTGCGTTTATGTTTGTTTAAATGTACTACAGTAAAAATAACACTCTGAAACTATCCCTGGTCTCGACCAAAACAATATTATTTCTATACTAGCTTTTGCCCACGGAATCGCTCGCGTTAAAAAGAGACAAAAAGTAGTCTATGTTACTCTCCATCCCTTCAACTATGTCCACTTAAAAAATCACGTCAATTCGTCGCTCCGTTTTGCCGTGAAAGAAAGACAAACCTACAGACAGACAGACACACTTTCCCATTTATAATATTGGTATGGATTATAGTCAGGTTTAATATAAATAGAATAGGCAAAAATACCTACCAAGACTATCTTCCAATATAAAAAAATCCGTCCATTTTTCCAGACCACACCAGTAAAAAGATCCTAATAACTTTATGATTCATAAAACTGACCCCAAGTTAAATGTTAAATGGTCTGACAGTTACTGGTCTGGGCGTGAGTAGAAATTGATAAGGAATCAAGAACTAGGCCATTAAATCTTGGCCAATAAGTGATGGCCATATAATTTTATTGGCGACCTAACAATTCATGTTAACTGCCTTGGGATATTTTTATTTCATGTCGTCTTTCCTTGAGGTGCTAACACGGGCAATTTTTTACGGACTGCTTTATTTTATTAAGGGCAACAAACAGTAGCAAAATATGGCACACGATTCGAATATTAAAATAGTAGAAATGACAAATACACTTCCCACGACGTTATCCACAGATCACCATCATCTCCCTAGCCTTTTCCCAACTATGTTGGGGTCGGCTGCCAGCCTAACCGGATTCAGCTGGATACCGGTGTTTTACGTGGAGCGACTGCCTACCTGACCTCCACAACCCAGTAACTGAGCAACACGATACCTTTTGGTTAGACTGGCCAGAGTTTCTGACTAACCAGTAGCGACTGTCAAAGTTCTACGAATGACAACCGGGACCAACAGCTTTACGTGCTTTCCGAGGCACGGGATATCAGTGATGTCTAAGATAAACTTCAGAAAGTACATATGAATTGAAAAAGTCACATTGGTACTTGCCCGGATTCGAACCACAACCTCTTACACGAGAGGCGGGCGCCTTATCCACAGATGCCCAAACAAAATACTTAGCATAGCTACCGTTAATAATAACAATAAGGGCAAACTAAAAGCTACTTAATACTAATATAACATGGTTTAAATAATTACTTGGGTTGCTATAAGAACTTATAGGATTACATATCGGAGTACATACAATCAAATAAAAAAATCTGCATCTACTGGGGACAGACTTAAAGTATGGAAAAAAAGGGCAAACTTGGAGCTTAATATATGAAAAAAAGTTAAATAATGACAAAGATATTCTAATGATCGTTGCATATTGCAGTTGAAAATATTGGTGACATTCCTTTAAGCTAATTGTACTTTGCAAAGTCCTTAATACTTGCAAAAGTGCCAGCATCAACCATGCATGAACAAAAACACTTAACATAGCCTTAATCTACTCTACGTTAAGACCCTTCTATTAATTTACTGAAAAAAGTTTCTACTCAAAACATTGACCTACTAAATTCTTCGTGGTAGACAGTTTCTACTTAAATATAAGTAGCCACTTGCGAATATAAAGGACCTCAAAAAACTTAACAATAAAGACGCCTATAACATAAGTGAAAAAAAGTTCTTATAAGTCCCTCATTTACTAAAAATAATTAATAAAGACGCTCTGTCGTCCGCCTGAAATAATATTCTCGACTTGAGCTTAATAATTCTCGTATTCAATAACTTGGAACAACGCAAAAGAGATACTAAAGGACTTTTGTCATTCTTATCCGTCAACTCCGGTTTTCCGAAGCTTACAACGACTGTTTTGTCATTTTCGACAAAAACTTTCACGCGATATTCACTTCTGTTACAATGAAGCTAGTATGAAAATTCGTATGAATATATTTAGCCGCGTGGTAATATGAATTCTTTTGTTTCGTGGGTATACATGCGTTCGCAATTCAAATATTGTCTTAAGAATCGTAGGAATGTTTTATGTAACCGTACAATACCAATTGTTTTAGTTTTTTATTATTTTTGTGCGAAATATATATCGTATTGTACATGTTATTTTATTTTTGGAGGATTGTTATCCTTTCGTGATTGGGTTTATTTATCTAGTTACAATAACAGTTGGTTTACATCACACTGTTTTATTTGCAACCAAAGAATTTATTCATTGTTAGTTGATGCACTGTCAGTATGAATAAGGTACTAGCTGTTCATCATGGGTTTACTGCTAATGTAACTATAGCCTTCCTCTGTGAATGGGCCATCCAACAACAAATATTTTTTCAATTCGTATAATATTAATTAAAAGAAAAACTCGTCGCCTCTGCAACTTTTTTTTCCTTTTGAGAAGGGTTGTTGGGCCAGATAAATGTAAATGAAGTAGAAAGCCCACTTTTTAATTTCCCAAACAGAAAGTCATTATCACGAAAAACAATCTTTTTCCTCGTTTTTATATATTCTAGATATTTAAAAGTCCTCTTTCAAAAGCGTCGCTTTTAATTAATTTTGAATTTTATTGAAGTAGAATTGCAATTCTTATCATTCATTTACATAACTATTTAATAGAGGTATGTTAATGATTTTTATGGTAAAATGAAACCTTTTGCCCACGGCTTCGCCCGATTGGATGTCAGAACTTCCATTGGAATTTCCAAAAGTCCTTTCTTAGTGGATACTTTTCCCCTTCCAAGTTTCATGTCAACAATTTCAGATATACCAACAGCCAGTCAATCAGTAAGTTATAATATATAGACAGTTTACCATTTTTAATATTTATACCTAATGTCTCACAGCTTTATAAATGCCGCTTTTAATTTACTCTTTTCACTCGTCCTTTTTGCCCAGTTCTCGTGATGTTTATAATTATAACTACCAAAAACATCGTTCTGCACAATTCAAGGCCATAAAATAAATTCGTGTGTGTATTTATTTCATTAAATATTCCTACCAAATCTTCTACAGCGAAAGGTCACTCCGGTATCACTTATTTTTCTTTACTCAAACTCGTAATTTCAAAAACTGGTTGACATATAAAGCTAAAAGGGTATGTAGTTTATAGAAGCTGTTAGCATAGAAAGGATTTTGCAATAGAGTCGGATAAAAGTCTATCCCCGAATTTCAAGAGCATAATAGTTGCAGGCAAAACGTGGTGAGCTTAAAAACCTTTATAAAGAATATAAATACGCCAATGGTAACATATGTTTTAACTTTAAAAATATACTCCTGAAGATTCAGTTGCCAATCACCTAAGCCATAAATCGAGGACCTAGTAATTCTTGAACTTTTTCACGATCCAAAAGAACAGTGAAACTGTTCCAGAGACCATCATCAGACCCTTGTTACCAACTTGAATTCAGTATAAATTTGTATTGTCATATGAATAAAAAATATGTACCATATTTCATAAAAATCGATTAAGTTAAACTATTCGAAAAAGCCATCGCAAGATTTGAACCAAACCAAGCATACAAAGTCAACTTATTCATTGCATTAACAGTCATTTTTCCCACAGGTACGGTCGCTGGGTGACCCGAAGAGTGGCTGTGGTGACCATCGCCATGATCTGGCTCCTAGCAGGGCTGGTCAGCTTCCTGCCCATTTCACTAGGGCTCCACAGGCCTGATGAGGAAGCCCTGGCCACTCAGAAGCCGCCGAGATACCCCACCTGTGCGCTTGTCCTGACACCGACGTACGCAGTCGTGTCCAGTTGTATATCCTTCATACTACCGTGTATTGTTATGATAAGTATATACTGCAGGTGAGTTATTTCTTACTTTAAAATTATATTTGAGTACTAGCTTTTGCCTGCGGTTTCACCCGCGCAGGTATCGAACTTCCAGTCTCTATTTTACCCCTCTAAAGTTGGGATTTTCGTCCTTAGTGGATATTTACTCTTCACAAATAACAGCTCTCCAGGTTTCATGTCTCTAGGACTAGCGGTTTGGATATGGAGGACTGTGCGTTGATATATCATCAATCGATCAGTCAGTCAATCAGTTAGTTTACTATTTGCGATAATTTTATAGTTGAATTGACACTTATGTACATTTATTCTCATAAACTGCGATTCAAAATGCGACTGTGGCGCGGTCAGAAAGTACCACGCCAAAAATCGTAGAACAATTCTTAAATATATAGTAACCAAACTCCTTTCAAAAAAGAACTTGAATGGAGCCATATTTTCGAACCTCTTGATATTGAAACCCAAAGCCGTTCAGTCTATCCTATCTTGTTTTTGAGGAGTTATCCAAAAGGCTGGTAGACTGAGGTCGTTATTTATTAAGGTCTGGCTTTTACTTGGCTTGGCCGGATGCGAATACTAAACGTAAACGTAATGCATTGCCACGTTGGAAAATTTCATAGAAAAAGGCTTAAACGGCAAAGCGGCAAATACAGCACGCCATTAAAAAAAAAACCAAGAATTTTTGATGACATTTTATTTTAGTTTCATTGTTACAAGATATTTAACACATTTTGTACATAATAACAAGAAATATTATTTTACTGGGAAGTGTAAAACGAACTGCTATATATTTATGTTCCCTTCAATAATGAAGTTGAAGGAGCATCTTCTTTGTTTAAATAAAATAATAGACAGGAAATAGAACGTTTGTTGAACGGGAGTTGTTTCAATAAGACCCCGTAATATATTTTCATCGAAACGAACTGGAATTTCATTACGTTTTCACTGCTCTTTGAAAATTCGAAGCCATTCAGACTGTAGGTATGTACTGCTTTTTAGGGTTCCGTAGCCAAATGGCAAAAACGGAACCCTTATAGATTCGTCATGTCTGTCTTTCTGTCTGTCTGTCCGTCCGTATGTCACAGCCATTTTTTTCCGAAACTATAAGAGCTATACTGTTGAAACTTGCTGAGTGGATGTATTCTATGAACCGCATTAAGATTCTGATACAAAAATAGAAAATTAATAAAAAAATTTGAGGGTCCCCATACATAGAACTTAAACTCAAAAAATTTTTTTTCATCATACCCATATGTGTGGGGTATCTATGGATAGGTCTTCAAAAATGATATTGAGGTTTCTAATATCATTTTTCTCTAATCTGAACAGTGGTTTGAACGAGATCTAGAAAATAGTTTTTTTAATACGTCATAAACCGCATATAGTAATTTACCTTTCACTACGGAACCCTTCATGAGCGAGTCCGACTCGCACTTGGCCGGTTTTATTTATTTAACGTGTAGCCCATAGAATGTCTTTTTGGTTTGGCGCCAACGATAAATGTAGTATATAGTATGTGTAGTATGTATGTCGGTAACTGTAGGTGATTATTCTAACTTAGTTTCATGCATTCTTTGTAGATAATGTGTAAAAATCTACTGTGGTCAGGTTTGTAAAACTTCTACAAATAGTATGTTTATAATGGAAACAAGACAACATACTTGTATTATTTATTGTTACATGCATATTAGTCATAGTCATTTATCTATGAACATGTAAATTTGTATCCTCTGAGTTTGTTTCGGATGTTTCTTCTCAAAGTAGTCCAGTTAGGAAACACCGGCCCCATCGTTTGATTAAAAAAAAAGAAAAAAAAAAATGTGTAAAAGTGTAATTTATTACCTATTTACAAAAATAAATCATTTATTTGTTCATTTATTTATTTAATATTATACATTACACCCAAAGACAAAGTTAGTAATCTTGCTCATCGAACAAAGTTTGTCCTGGATGTTAGTTGAACCCACGACCTCCCCTTTTGCAGTAACCATTAGGTAATAAAAAGGTTTTGAGATTGAGACTGAGATTAGACTGCAAATGTTTTTAGAAGTTAGCAAAATTACTCCCTTGACCACATTTTTATATTTACACTGCTTCAGATACTACGATGAAGAATACAACGAACAATTTCTAAATTAAGTAATACTGTGTTTTTTTTAATTTCTAAATGTTTAGTATGACAGACAATTTGTTGAGAAAGTGTTACAGAGTAGTAGAGTTGATTTATACAGAGTACTTATTTGCAAAGTGATACTATAAGCGACGTGTTTCTTCGAATAATATTATGTACTTTTATAACATGCAACAAATACACACACACCGTACTATATACATTTGTTTCAATATTTGTTGTTAAAGTTAAAATTCATAGATATAATCTAAACATCAGGTTTTAATAAAGAATTTGAAAACCATCAGAAAATTTAATAACACCACCATAAATATAACATTCAGGGCAAAAAAAAGTAATAAACACAAAAAGCAGCTGTACAAAAAAAACATGACAGGAACATTTTTATTCAAATACTTCCAGCTAACGGTTGTTTAGCCCGAAAAACTCATCAATCAATGTTTTATACTCAAGGGTACGGGACCAACGGCCTGAGACAAGTTTATACACGATCTATCATCATTTACAAAGCTATGTTTATTCACTTACTTGCACATTGATATTCATCCTATTGAGTTTCTAAGGCTTTAGAAAAGGTTCATTGAGTCCACTAAGCTTATATTTTACTAACCTTTTATTCGCGTTTCGGTGAGTCCTTGGATTTTGATTCAAGCCTGTAGGACATAGTCTGCTGTTACATCACCTATGACACTCGCAAATAATGTGGCTTTCAATTAATAAGATAACTATCAAAATCGGCTCCAGTAGATCCAGAGATTGGGGGTCTGTAGGACCGACAAGGTACCGATTGGAAAACCGATTTGCCGTCGCAAATGATCTTGGATTGGTCACCAGGGATTGTAGCCATTTCCCTAGGCAATGGATAGATTGGACTCAAGGGAAACGTAAATGTAGCCGTCCAAGGCATATTCGGAGGTCGTAGAATAGTTCTGATAGTTACCGCGGCCCCTGAACAAAAAGGGCAACCGAAAGGAGTGAGTGAGTTTTAGTCAGTAAAAGGCTGACACTCCCTCCCGCCCTGCCCAGGGCGGGCAAGGTCATTTAATGATTTCCCATCCTTAAAAAAGGCATACTTTGAAGCGCTCGGTTGCGGCAGAGATAAAGAAAACAGGCTAATGTGGCCCAAGATGAACCATGTAGCTCAAGACAGAACGCAATAGCGAAGCATTGTGCCCTCAGCCCCAATGTACAGGGGACTTAAGACAATAACCTTTCGACGACCAAACGACAGCCAGATTTTATCTAAGTGCCTCGAATCACGTGTGTTCGTATGTGTAAAAATGTCAAGTCAGATCCAGAGGATGCCTATCACTAACAAGGAAACTTTACCTATTTATCTACAGGTTCGATTTCAAAAATTCTTAGTATTATTGGCCTGTTTATCCAGGAAGGCTTTAGGCGATAACGGGAGCTGAGCAGAAATAAAAAACGCGGGTGAAACCGCGGGACTCAGCTGTTATATGTATATTGGGTGACAGGTAATTAGTGATGGTAGTAATTATGTCATTATCTATGAGTAGGAGATAGGTGGTAGAGCTATTTTGGGTCAATGACCGCAAACGTTGTAAATACGAACATTCCACGAAATTCTTTAAGATAGATTCGAAAAAATGTTCTTTTATTGACAAGTGAAAAAAAACTGGTCTTGTTATTGGCAGTTAATGAACGACGTTATTTTTCTTTCTAATGAATTTTAATAGATTTGTAAGGGAACGTGATCTTGTAGAAAGTTAAAATAAGTTTGTAACAGCATTATTACTTTTCTAAACAATTTATTACAGAAAATAAAAGTACTAACCTATTTATTAAAACTAGATTTTCTGACTTTTTAGAGTACATTTAATTATTAAATTATGTACAAAGTTTTTTTTACTAAACTTAATTGTCAGACTGAAAATGTAAGATTTAGTTATTTATTTTTTATTTATTACACTAATTTTATTTACACATTTGCTAATCAAGTAAATATGTCTTGTATCTACATCTTATATTTACACATGTTTATGCAAATAAATAAATAAATATTATACATTTCAAAACCCGAAATTCTGGCAGTGTCCATGTTAAAAGTCATAGCTCATTACAGCCACCCGGCAGCCACTCCGCACCGACTCGCCTTATAATATAACCGAGGCGATCCGGTGACGGTACGGAGTTGATATAGTGAACGCATGCCCATACAAGTCCATATAAAGAATACTAGCCGCATGAGGCGAGTCGGTGCGGTGTGGCTGCCGGGTGGCTGTAATGATCTATGACCTTAAGACAACGTATCGCAAGTAGATAGAATGCCTCTACCAATCATTGGTCATGAGTATCTAATGATCACACAATTATACTTTAGATAAGACAACATTTTTTAGTCTTAATACAAACAAACAAATTGGGGTCAGAAACTTAACAACTGATAATACAGACTCACACTTAGTTTTTTTTCATTAGACCATTAAAAGTCACTTAGGAAGACTATTTAAACAAAAAGATTATCTAGTTGCCCATTCCAAAAGGTTGAATTTTTAAAATGTCTTAGATTAGAGGGCCAAGACGAGTGGCATTGTAAAATAGACAGCGAAAACGAATAGATTGTCAAATGTATGGAATTGACATAAGCTTTCGCTAAACAATTTAACATCTCCATACATTTGACAATCTATTCGTTTTCGCTATCTATTCTACAATGCCACTTGTCTAGGGGGGTAGGTATACAATACATGTGACACAATGTAAATTATCATAATCATACGAGTCAAAAAAACTTTTTAGATACCAGAATAAATCTATGTGAATCGCGCCAGCTAGGCTATAAGTTCCTCTATAATGCGTGTTTAACTTGTTTTTGGTTTCCGATATAATTACTGGCATTATGAGATATTTTACTTGTCTCTGAAATAGCAACACTTCTTCGAGGCCTTTAAGATTGCAGAGGGCTATAGACCTCTGAGCGGTGATCATTTAACATCAACTAGGCCTGTCAGCATGTCAGCCATCTAATGACATAATAACAAAACTCTTCTTGCCTTGTTCGTTCCGCAATTAGTTATCGAAATAACTACGCCGTAAACATCTCTTTCTTTCTCTTTAAAACCTAGCTCTATCGTTGTTAATAATACCAAATACCAATAACGTCTTCCCAAAACAATCTAAAGCATGTACCCTCTAGGCTCAAGCAAAATTTGGCCCATGTAGTACATCGAAACACAAACAGTGAACTAGGGCCTAATTAAAGTGGGTTTCAAACGCCACTGCCATGGAATAGTACAAAAGATCTTCTCTATACATTGAGTTGTATTGCACGCACACATAGACAAGTTTCACGTACAGGGTGTGCTAGGATAACGAGCAGGAATTTCGCTGAAACAGTCTGTGATTGCTTTGTATGTGTGAGTGCGGCTGGTTGCTCTGGATGAACAGAGTGGAGACTACCTTCTGAGCTATGCCACAACTATGTATTTGCTTTACCACTAACATTCCGTTACTAGATTCGTCGAATATCTAGGCTATTAATTTACTAACAATATTGGTGCTGATTCTCTTGTTTACAAACTTAACTAAATTTAAGTAAAATGCATCTTTCTCTTTCCATTTCTTAAAGAAAAGGACAGAAAACATTTTAGTTTAATCCTGTCAAATTAGACAGCGCCTGAAGAAAATTGACGTATATTTTAGACGCCATGTTTTTAAATCGTGTCTAAATTATCTATGGAGTGTATCAATTTGACAGGACTTAACTAATATTTTATCTTCTGTCCTTTTCTTAATTAAATGGAAAGAGAAAGATGCACGTAACTTAAATTTACGTTAGTTTGTGAATAAGAGAATCGGCACCATTGTCTACAGCTTGTAAATCAAGGTTTCAACAAAATTTTGGACCAATTTATTAGAGTTTAAGTAGGTATCTCCTAATTTGGTTGAGGTAAATTATTCATATGTAGTAATTAAAATTATGTTTGGTTATTTGGTTGTTAGGTTCGTGTTTTGCGTTTGACATTCCTTACCTACATTTTAATAAAACAATCAAGAGGTAAAGTTGGTTTTCTCTTATTTCGTATGTAAAATAACTTAGTTTTCTATTAGCCAAAAAGCAGATTTGGGTAATTTGGGTGATCTTTGCGTTTATTTCACCGTAATAACTAACGAGACGCAGTGATATTTATATACACACAGGTAGTAGAGGAAAAGATTGAAAATTATAGACAATGCAACATCATCAGCAATTTTTGCTATTTGCTATATAAAATGGTAAACTGACTGACTGATTGTTGGCAAATCAACGCACAGCCTAAACCGCTGCTCCTAGAGACATGGAAACTTAGAGTGTGTTCACTTTTCGATATTCGATCCCTAAGGTAAGTAAAATCGTGGATAAAATAAATAAAAATAAAAATAGTTTATTTTCTTTAACTTTGCTTATACAATGCTGTTTAGTTGCCGGAACTACCCAGGAAGCATGTGTAATGCTTGTGTTGGGTCGTCCCGCTCTTTCTTAGGACTAAATATTACGGTGGTTCGAAAATGGATGGACGTTCAACATCCACGTAGGCGAAGCCGCGTATGAAAGCTAGTAAGTTTTATCAGGAATTCAATTCTTATTCCTTTACATTTAGCTCTTAGTGAAGGCGCGCCCAAACATCTCCAAAAATTACTTTTTTATCGTCGTCTAGGGACTTATAAACAAGTTTGACTTAAAGACAGTAACTTAGTATTACAGTTCTTTTGATATTAACAGGGAACATTTGTACGTCTTTACTTTGACATTTTATAGAAGCGGAAGTTTCTTAAAACACTTCAAAAAATATGAAATTACTTATATCAATCGTACGTACATTAAATACAAAAGTAACTCAGTCTGTCTGTCTATTTTGCTGTCGCGGTTAAACCACTTAACCGATCTTGTTGTATGAAGTGTGCTTGAGCTCTGGAGGACTATGCACACTTTAATCAGCTACTAGATTCGCGTTTCGCTGAACAATTTTTGTCACACTTATCCATACTAATATTATAAATGGGAAAGTGTGTCTGTTTGTCTGTCTGTCTATTTGTCTTTCTTTCACGGCAAAACGGAGCGACGAGTTGACGTGATTTTTTAAGTGGTGATAGTTGAAGGGATGGAGAGTAACATAGGCTACTTTTTGTCTCTTTCTAACGCAAGCGAAGCCGCGGGCAAAAGCTAGTACAGTTATACGTCTTCACCTGCGTTCAGCGTCGTGAAAAGCCGTCATTAGGGACTACGCACATTTATTCAGCTCTTATTAACTTATGCACATAGAAAATAAAAATAAATAATTTAAAAAATTAAAAAACACGACTGCCATGACAAAAAAGAACTAAAAGGCAAAAAACAAGATTTTTCATAGAAAATTATTATATTACTGTTTACATAAAAAGTGAAAGGTCGCTCATTCAGTCACGGACTCTATAATTATGAAAAATCCAAAACTACTTGATTAACAAAACTAAAATTTTTGTCGCAGTCGGGGGACCTTTCCGCAGTATTTGAGTAATCCGCAAGGCGGTCCCCCGACTGCGACGAAAATTTTAGTTTTGTTAATCAAGTAGTTTTGGATTTTTCATAATTATAGAGCCCGTGACTGAATGAGCGACCTTTCACTTTTTATGTAAACAGTAATATAATAATTTTCTATGAAAAATCTTGTTTTTTGCCTTTTAGTTCTTTTTTGTCATGGCAGTCGTGTTTTTTTAATTTTTTAAATTATTTATTTTTATTTTGTACCTTTTAGTGATACGTTTCTTTAATATTGTTACTTCGTGGATAATCAAATGTCGGTTTACAAGTAGATGTTTTTATTAACTACAAACAATAACAATTTAGCACCACGACAGTAACCAATCATGATGTCTCTAACATATTAAAATCAGATAAAATTTTGCAAAGGTTGTCAGAGTACCTATGTCGCTTATCACAATAATTATCACATGTTTCTCGTGTCATTTGTGTCGGTATCAAAAACACACTGAGTTTATTCTTTTTATGACATTTTCAACTCGCAGTTCAGCTCTACCGCTGTTTATTACTGCTTAACCAGACAATTGAGTTTCTTCTGGTCGAAGCAATGCTTTTATACTCTGAGCCAGGAATATTCCCGAGAAAGACGTTTCTAGAACAATGTAGGTAGTCGCTTCGTAGGGTTCTAAAGTAGCTTTTGGCCACAGAGGGTGGTGTTGAGACGCTTCTGCGGACAAGTTCCACCGGAGTGCACAAAGACTAGTGCAACGTAGTGAAGTGCTACTAACATAGATTTAAGTTTTATTACTAACACAAATGTATTACTTGTGTGTGTTAGGTTAAGGTATTTATCTATGGGTCTATTCAGTCTGAAATAACGGTTTCATTATAAATAAAAAATATTGTTTCTCGAATACGAAGGAAAGCTCTCGACTCCATTCGAATTTCGACTCTATTGTTTAAGACGGAAGCACAGACGGAAGTTACAAATTGCCATAACAAACAATTACCTATATGTGGTAATTCTCCAGAT
This sequence comes from Athetis lepigone, assembly GCA_033675125.1. Lineage (NCBI taxonomy): Eukaryota > Metazoa > Arthropoda > Insecta > Lepidoptera > Noctuidae > Athetis > Athetis lepigone. Next base: position 8,902,723 of record CM066237.1, read on the forward strand.
TCGAGTTGATGACATCGTAGTGATGGCTATTCAAATTTTCTAACGATTCCCATAGCACCGTTTACTAAACCGTGTCCAACGTTAATATTTTTTCTTAACATTACTCTAGATCTGATACTAATCTTCAAAAATTCGACGATACCTCCAGTTTTGTTGGGATCGGAAGGTGTAAACTCTGCGGTTTCGGCCGCTGTCCTAAGTTGTGGCTTCTACAGAAGTATCCACTGCCTTCACTTCGTACATCCGACTTGTTTTCGAAAGCTTGTGAGTCATGACGGTATTATACTCATCGACTTGCTTAATGGTGGGTAATATGCGCACGCTCTCGCCATCTGCGAATGGTCCAGTCAGTGGGACTCGGCGACAATCCAGTACTTCGAGTTGCCTTATGGTACGTTGACCGACTCGCAAGTTATTAAATATGTCCACAAAGGTTGTGTCATCTGCTTGTCTCATATTTTGCGGCAGTTCACAGAAGCTAAATAGCGCCCATAAATTTACTTCTGCATCTAAATGTGATGGTTGCTTAAAACAATATGCACCCACAGGTTTAGCTACTGGTGGGAGCTGCATTAGGTCCCCAAAAAGCAAAATATTGACACCTCCAAAATAAGCGTCACTCACCTTCATCTGCTGGAGTCTAAGATGGATATTTCTGAGATTGGTATATGACACCTTCGATATCTCATCTATAATGAGCCATTTTACTGTTTGCCACTTTTGCCTTTTTCTCTGAAGACGTTCGCCGGTCAAGAGTCTCATGGTCTCAGTTCTGCCCTTTTCAATAGGGAGAGCAAAAGTGGAATGTAAAGTTGAACCTCCAATTAATCTGGCTGCTACGCCAGTTGGCGCTGCTACTGCTACGGCTTTACCAATGGGTCTTCCTCGCAGTTCGTGGATATTGTTGAAGTATAAATCATCCATTGTAAATGAAATTCAATCCAAGGTTATTAATTTTATTTACGTATATACACTATAATAATTATATACGTAAAGTTGAAGAGTTTGTTTGTTTGGTTGAAGGCGCTGATCTCAGAAAATACTGGTTAGAATAGAAAAAATATTTTTGTGTTGAATAGCCTATTTATATTGGAAGTCTATATACGAACACGCAACGACTTACGGGAGCGGAGTAGCAACCAAAAATGCGTGTGAAACCGCAGGAACAGCTAGTATAATTATATATACAATGTATATTACCTGTATTATGTATATGAAAGTAATAAAGGGCCACTCATTACAGTCGCATCTAACATGAAAGCTTCAAAATCTACTTGACATAATAATTATGAAGATGAATGGCGCGAAAGTAAATTTTAGCATGAATTCTCTTCCCCTTTTTCTCCCACCGCGCACTTTTAAGCCGTTGCTGTATTATATACTAGCTTTTGCTTGCGGCTCCGCTCGCGTTAGAAAGAGACAAAAAATAGCCTATGTTACTCTCCATCCCTTCAACTATCTCCACTTAAAAAATCACGCCAATTCGTCGCTCCGTTTTGCCGTGAAAGAAAGACAAACATACATACATACAGACAGATAGACAGACAGACACACTTTCCCATTTATAATATTAGTATGGATTTATTATATTAAATTCTTTTTAATAAGGGTGGAAAAAACATTTTTATTATTTTCGTCCGAAAAGTTAACACCAAGTACCGAGTCGCTAACTTCAATAATGACAGAATTTCGTTCATGAAAACTTTCATCCCCTAATTTACACACATTGGGGTAGAATTTCTGAATTTATACTAGCTCATGCTTTTTTTATCTTCGTCCACATTGTTAAACACCAAGTTTCCAGTCACTAACTTCAGTAATGTCAGATTTTTGTTTAAATTTTCATCCTGTATTTCACACACATAGGGGTTGAATTTCTAAATTTCTATCTCCGTCCGAAATGGTAAACACCAAGTTTCCAGTCACTAACTTCAATACCTAATTTTATCTTTTTTACCAATTTTATTTTTTTTCAATACCTAATTTTATTTTATTTTTTTTATATTTTTTATCTTCGTCCACATTGTTAAACACCAAGTTTCCAGTCACTAACTTCAGTAATGTCAGATTTTCGTTTAAATTTTCATCCTGTATTTCACACACATAGGGGTTGAATTTCTAAATTTCTATCTCCGTCCGAAATGGTAAACACCAAGTTTCCAGTCACTAACTTCAATACCTAATGACAGATTTTCATTCAAATTTTCATCCCCTATTTTACACACATAGGGGTTGAATTTCAAAATTTTTATCTCTGTCCAAAATGGTAAACACCAAGTTTCCAGTATCTTACTTCAATCAATAACGACAGATTTTCGTTCAATCTTTCATCCCCTATTTTACACACACAGGGGTTGAATTTCCAAATTTTTACTAGCCTATGTTACTTGGAACTATGTACGGATTGTAACGATACATCATACATCTAAATCGGTTCAGGCATTAAGAAGTTATGGTGGAATAAAGAAACTCACATACATACATACATACATACATACATGAATCTTGAAAACATAACACTCCTTTTTTTGGGCAGTCGTGTAACTACGATTTTGTATCGAAGAAAAGTAAAGCAGCGTACGCGCGCGTCTGTTCGGTTTTACTTGGTTCTTCTGCTATTGGTGCCGATTCTCTTATTCACAAAGTATAACATATTTCTCTTTCCATTTAACTAAGAAAAAGACAGAAAATAAAATATTATTTAAGTCCTGTTAAAATTAGGCACTCCATAGATAATTTAGACGCGTTTTAAAAACATGGCGTCTAAATATACTTAAATTTTCTTCAGGCGCTGTCTAATTTGACTGGATTAAACTAAAATGTATCTTCTGTCCTTTTCTTTAAGAAATGGAAAGAGAAAAATGCATTTAACTTAAATTTAGTTAAGTTTGTGAACAAGAGAATCAGCACCATTGTATGAAATCATCGTTGGACGCGACTGATAGAACTAAAACGGCGTGTGTGTGAAGTGTGACCAAAATCATTCAATGTAATGTGTGCGTAATCCCTAATAAGGGATATAGGGTACTTCTTTTTATGGAGTTACTAGCTTTTGCCCGCGGCTTTGCTCGCGTTAGAAAGAGACAAAAAGTAGCCTATGTTACTCTCCATCGCTTCAACCTCCCCACTTAAAAAAATCACGTCAATTCGTCGCTCCGTTTTGCCGTAAAAAAGACAAACATACAGACAGACAGACACACTTTCCCATTTATAATATTAGTATGGAAGTATGGATTTTGCTATGGGGACATTTATAGGGTCAAAAACTTACTAACACCACTTTTCTTCCACAGACTGTACTGCTACGCTCAAAAACACGTGAAATCGATTCGGGCGGTCACCCGGACGGTGCAAATGCCGGACAACAGGACAAAGTCCGTCCGGACACGCGTACATACCCACGTCCACTCGTCACCGTACCACGTGTCTGACCATAAGGCGGCCGTCACTGTCGGCATCATTATGGGCGTGTTTCTTCTGTGCTGGGTGCCATTCTTCTGTGTCAACATTGTTGCTGCGTTTTGTAAAACATGTATACCTGGTAAGTGGACTTACATTTAAGAGCTTGTTCAGATGTAGCGTTAGTTCTGCGTTGAGTTGATGCAATGCTGGGTCGTTTAATACATAATTATATTCATTGTACACCGCACGCTGTGCCGCGCCCATTACAATAAAAACAGTAATAAATTCATTTCATTTCATATTTACCTTACCAAAAAATGCCTGTAGTTGAACTTTTTACTTCTTTCTTAAATTATATATTATTACAGACGTGCAATTTGCACAATTGGTTTTGCTGCCGGTTCTACTAGGTACAATTAAGGATTGTAACAAACCGTGTAATGTTAAGACTAATGTCTGCATGAATGCTTCAAATCGTCACTCGTGACGGACTTAAATCCCACGCTGTGAACCGACACCTTAAATACACTACACAATGTGTCATCAGAGCAAGAGCGTACAGTTACTCAGTCAGAGTGGTCGTGAGAGCTGTTAGCGGCAAAATATTTACGTTGCGTTAACGCAACGCGCCGTGTGAGCAAGCTCTTACATAAACACAATATTATCCGGCATCGAATGTGATTTTTATTCCTAAATATATGAGGTTTTTGGAAAAAACGTTGCCTCACGCTTGAAATTTCTGGTATACTTTGAGCACGATTGATTACAAATACACAATCTGACAAACATGGTAAACAACCATACCAGAAACACCAATTTAAAGCCCATACAAATATTTGTACCACCTACACACACTGTAATGCTCGGTAAACACGACAATGATTTATCGCTACGTTTTAACTACGCAATATTCGTTTGTGCGGTTTTATTGAACGTGTGTATTGAAAAACCGTTTGCACGACTATAAAAATCTGAACCATTATTTCGTAATCCGCACGATAAAACTGCACAAACCAACTGTGCTGTCGGGGTTGCGGTATAGTTCTAATAGTTACCGTGGCTCCGGAACATAAAGGGTTACCGAAGGAACATGGGTGGGTTTTAGTCAGTAAAAGTCTCACACGCTATCCCAAAAAAAAAGAAAAACAAAGATTGAACGACAAATCGTTGTCATGTGTACTGAGCATTACACCCTATATTTCTTTAAATGTTATATTTCTTAAAAAAAATAATATCGAATTCGACTGAAAGCATATGATAATTGCAGTATTTCAAAAACGAATATATTTTCTAAACGAGAAAACGAACTATGAAACCTCACAGACTAATAGAAAATAAAATTATTTACGTAGATAGAGGCGAAGTTCACATTTTCTCCTGCAGTTTTCATTATAATCCTCTAAGCCATTCCCAGTTCTAAGCAAATATTAATCTCACAACACTCTTTCAAACGCAGTTTATTAATAAACGAATAGAAGTTATAAATGGTTCCTTCATTGCTTTTTTTTACTGTGCAGTTTATTTCAATGAGATTTGGTACGACGATGCTAGACTAGTGGTAACGCCCTTACTAATTAAAGATCGACGTATGCATAAACTATTGAATGCAATACAAAATGGAATAAAAATAAAATACGGTATATTACACCATTGTCAATAAATGTGCATTATACGAGCTGACTAAACGATTCTTACATAGATTTTGTATAGCAATGTCACTTTATGACGTCACTAAGTTAGCAACTGGATCGACTAACCATTTATGATTCCAAAGCATCTACAAATTCAAACTTTACAGTAAATTGAAAATGAACCGGATTTTTTGGGCTAAAACTAAATAAAAATTCTGTCAAAGCTGGAAACTTATAAGCGCTTGCCGGCGCTTGTCAGCGCTGGTAATCCGCGCAGGAAAATATATGAACACGCGCCGATAAGCACTGAACGGTGCCGACAAGCTTCAACACGCGCTTGTCAGCGCTGGGCGTTACCATAACAACTGCAAGCAAATCATTCCGACATTTGCCTTAGTTTGCTTCAACCAGCTTCCATTGAGTAGAACTGACCAGCGCTGACAAGCGCCGGTAAGCGCTTATAAGTTTCCAGCTTTCTTTCTGTATACGGCCTTACAATTATTGATTAATGTTTGGTATTTTACATATACCCAATCACAATCTCACCACACCTCAAATGCCCAAATGGCCCTGTCAAATGTGACAGCTGTCATTAATGTCAAGTGTCGTATTACTGTCACGCAAATTTAAACCTAAAGGGCAACCGAAGGAACATGAGTGGGTTTTAGTCAGTAAAAGTCTGACACGCACTCCCGCCACCACGGCGGGAGAAATCATTAGATGATTTCCCACTCCCTGAAAAAAAAGCCTTATAATTTTTTTATTTATCTGTAATCTACAACATGTCCCGGAATAAACGCACGCCACTAGACACCCCAATTAGAATATTATGTCATAATCATAATACATACACTGAATTTTAACTATTATGTTTAAAACACTGTTTTTTTTCATAAATTTGTTTTACATATTGTGGGAGAAAATTATAGTCACATTACAAATCTACGCATGCACACAGTCGCACTTGCATAAGGGTCTAGCGTAGTAGGTGTTTCATCCATTTTAGTTTGTTTTGACTGTACAGCGGAAGTGTGACAGCAGTTTACGTAGTTTTAATTATTTTTGGTATAAAATATTACCTATATTAAAAACTACAAAAATCAATTCAGTAAACGATTCTGAACAAACTATTTTCTCAAAGTGCATTAATTCAGTTACACATTGTATAGTGTGTGGTCTAAACAGGTCTGTAGGTGACTTTATCGACCACCACCGAGTCTATGGCTTACTAGCATATCTTGCATCTAGAACTTGATTTATATTGTGGCAGAATTCAAGCTACATTATATAAAATTTGTTAAATAAGAACTAATTAGAACTCTGCAGCACCAACCTACACTAATTTACAGCCAGATTCATTAGTTAATTCCACACTTCGAACAAAAAATAATTAACGTTTAGCGGTTTAAATTTAATTTGAATTCAATTACTCTTACCACACGGTTATTATAAATTAATGTTTATTTGAATTAGCAATTTAGTTGCAAATATTGGAGTTGTTAATGAATTATTAAAACGAAGTATTTATGATTTGATTTGTAATTCTCCGTACAAATGTTAAACTGTGAAACAAATTAATTGTTTCTAAAGATTAAATGTTCTGTTTAATCATAGCGCGGTTTTGATTAATATATTACAACAAAACACACCAATGTAATTAAGTTATAATAAGTCTAAATCCAATAGAAATACCAACATCAATAGCAATATACTTCATATAAACATGTTGCCGCCGGCGGCCCCAGTTATTTAACTAACTAGCTATGCAAATTACTTGGATAAATAAGGTGTAACCATTTGCCTAGCCCAATAGATATTCGACTAGCATAAAGCTAACCAACAGTTAACATTTTAAGCACCTCGAAATTAGGTATTTTTGGGTTGTTCTTATTCATGCAGGAGAATAAAGGCGCCCAGTGGAACTCCGCCCGAGTTTTTGCCTTGATTGTTTAAATGCTACTTAGCATCGACTTTGGGTTAGCTATTCTATGTCTCTATCTTACCTTCGTAGTTTGAAAGTCCTGTGACAGTAATTCTTAGCAGAAGTACTTACTTAGCAACATTTTTTTAAACTTTTATTGCCGTCTTAGACCGCCGACGAATATTGCAAGCATCAAACAAAATTACGACGATGAAACTGTCAGACCAACTTTAATAGACTTTCTAAAACATTTTAAAAACACAAAACACAGCGTGGTTCACTAACGTGTTTTATTAACTTATACAGAAAGTTTAATATTAAATATAGAAACTTGTTGCAGATTTGGCTTTCAAAATCCTGACGTGGCTCGGCTACTCAAACTCGGCGTTCAACCCTATCATTTACTCAATATTCAACACAGAGTTTCGGGAAGCCTTCAAAAAGATCTTGACGTCACGATACCCTCTCTGCTGTGGGTACCAGAGCGTCAGGGCGAACACACCAACACGGAACGACAACTTCGTCACCGACTACGGAACTAAAACGTTGGTGGTGCGTCGCAGCGGGTCTCTTGGCCTATCAGGAGTGGACCCCACTCCAAGGTCATCAGCCGAGTCAGTACGCCCCCTCCGGGAGTATCACATTTGACAAGAAGACGGCAACAGCAACAACGGGCTGCTTGACAAAAGTGACGTGGTTTGAACGCCAGAAGACTGGTATGGATTATTATCAGTATTTACTCAATGCATACAAAAGGCAGTAGTCTCAGTATGAGTGATGGTTCAAAGCACTGCGCTTGATCATCAAATTATTTTGCGAAATCATAAGCGGACTGGTCAGTCTCACATTGCTAGTCACCAGAGAATGACGTGCTTAGTTCATTGCTAGGTTTGACGCCAAAGCGATTGTTCTATGCAATTCTTTTATATTTAAGTCTTGTTTAATATTACTATGCGCCGTCTTTTGTGTGGATTGTGATATTAGAAATAGAAATATTAAATAGGAAATGTAAATTAGCCTCTTGAGGCTTCTTAGCGCTTGCGCTTCGATGGTATTAGAGTATATATATATATTTATCATAGCAATTATTTATATTCATAAGTTCAAATACCTTCATATCATTGTCGTGAAATCGAGTATTTACAACATAGCAGTAATAGAAAATATTATTAATAACAAGAACTCAAATTGTAAGAAATAATTAATATCTATAGATGAATTTAACAATTGTACTAAAGTCTTTTGTAGATACGTCCCTAATTTAACCGTAATGACTACGTTTTGTAGATATTTTCTTACAAAGATTCTCTCATTATTTTCTTAATTCGTTTGTATTATATTATAAAAGAGCGACACGCTCTCTGCGCAGTGTACAATTTCATTAACTTGGTGGTAGAAAAGTACAGATTTTGAATAATTAAATCTAGGGACATTATTTTCTTTGTTTGGGAATGAAATTTCTACTTATGTTTTATTCTTTTTTTCTTATAAAGGTCGATGTTCACCAACAGGGCGACGGCACGACATTGCTATTTTGAAGTCAAAGTAAAAAAAAAATATTGGAAAAATAGGTAGGTACAACGGGTTGCAAACCGTAAGTACGTTACTTTAAAATCGCCGCGCAAATAGTCGGCGATCCAACCAGGTTAAAATCTTGTTCGTCGCTCATCGCGGCTCATATTTGGCTCGCGGGTTGGGGCACTATATAATTCTTAAATAACACAAAACTTCATCTGTTGAGGACATCGCACTACGAGTACAGTGTGAGCAAGCTTTACGTGTGTCGCCTAAGTGTTGTCAAGCCGAGTAAAAACCGCGAACTTAAAGTTTGTACGAAATGTCATCATTAATAGTGAGTACTAAGAATATCAAAGTAAGGTTTAAAATCATGTTAGCCTACGCAGTTCTTTGCCGTATCGTCCCTTTGGTGAGAGACTTTTTATAAATTGATGTGTTAAAACAAATAATCTATTTTTCACAAGAAGAAAATAAATATTGCACCGTTGTTCTTTTTAATGTTTTTGCTAATTACCACTACGAAGAAAATAACAAAAGTACCAATTTTAATTATTTTACCTACCCATCAACTTCATAAATAACAAATTAATTTAATGCCCACTTTTCTAGTCAATTTCATCAAAATCCCACCGGTAACTTAATAATCATATTTATTAATTTACAAATTCCTGTGATACTTCTGTAAATAAATGTTAATGTAAAAATGTTTTTTGTAAATTATAATATTGTTAGGAAAGTATAAAATACAGAATATTATAAACTTGAAATGTAATTAAAATATTGGTAGGCACGTCCTTGTTTTTAATTATATAAGCTGTGTTCCGAATTATGAATTCAGGTAAACTTTGAGAGGCTTACGTGTTTTTCTAGAGAATTACTCGGTAATGGCATTTTAATTTTTTGGACCTTTCAAAACGATTTAATTTTAAAATAATGTTTTTAACATTTTTTTAAGAACTCTTACATCAGTAATAGCGTTACTCCTACTCCCATAATTAGGCCATTAAACTATGCCATACACAATATACAGGGTGTCCCACGGCTATGCCACATGGAGGGAAAGTACCTTAAATCTTGTAGATAGAACATTTTACTGAAAGAAGACATTATTTGAATTTTAAAAACAATATAAATTGCATTCATCGATTTTTAAATAATGAAATGGTTAGGCCGGGAATCGAACTTGTTCCACGAGAAAAAATAATCACCCTGTAGTTTAATCATACCAATGGAAAGGTTTCATCATAAGGATTATTTTTTGCTAAATAACATAGTGTCGCAAATAAATGAAGACCGTGAATTTTAAAATTTAAGGTAAAATTTTGTTCTGATAAGTTAAAAGCTTACATTGCCGTAAGGCCATACAATTGACAATCATAACTACTTATTAATAAATAATCTACCCACTTGAGTAGTACGCATCATTCAAATAAATAAATATCCACCACAATAAGATCAAAAAATCGTCAGGAAACGAAATAATCAAAGTTATCACATTGTATTTAAGAAGAAGGGACTAGTTTTGAGCATTTGAAAAATTGACAAATTTTGTGTTAAAAATGTTAAAATTCATGGTCTCTCTTTTATTTTTGACACTATGTTATTTAGCGAAAAATAATCCTTGTGATGAAGCCTTTCGATCGGTAGGATAAAACTACAGTCTGATTAATTTTCTCGAGTAACAGGTTCGATTCCCGGTTCAACTATGTAATTATTTAAAAATCTATGAATGCAGTTAAAAATGTTTTCAAAATTCAAATAATGTCTTCTTTCAATAAAATGTTCTATCTACAATATTTAAGGTACTTTCCCTCCATGTGGCATTGCCGTGGGACACCCTGTATAAAGGTACGCACGAATGAAAATATTGGTGCGACTTCACTTGGCGTATTTGGCAGTGTATTTGCGTATTCGATGCAACGCAATATGAACCTTATTCTAATAATTCTGGAGTATAGTTTGTATTACCGAGTAACGCAAGTATTTTACCGAATACGCCATAGTGAAGTCGCACCATAACACAGTGAACTCGAACATCGAATACTTTGTAAAGAAACAACACGAAAGCATTCGAGCACAGTTCGACTTGTGTTGCTCAACCATCCCACTCTTTTTACTAAATATAGATTCGCCGTTGCAATTAAAGATAGGTTTCTGCCCGGTAAATACCCAAACGCTGGGGATTTACCCGGTAAATACCCAGTTGCAGGAGTTTTATCCGGTAAATAAGTTTTATTTGTTGCTCACTATGTGTGAATAAACTGTTTTTCTTTCTTTCTTTTTTTCTTTCTTAATACGCAAAAGCAGGGGTTTACCCGGTAAATACCCGAATGCGGGGTTTTTACACGATAATTACCCGAACCCAAAGGTTTTATACGGTAAATACCCATATGCTGGGTTTGAACCCGGTAAATTCCCGATGCGTATTTACCCCATCTCTAGTTGTAATTCGTCAACAGTGAAGTACATCGTTCACACAGAACAACACAATTGGATCGCCATGAATACTTTTGACGAATACTGTGTTAGAATTCAGGAATGATACGCACGTGTGAACAAATGATTCGATGTTCGTGTTCGATCGTCCGTGAGCAGCTTTAGCTTTGTCCACGAGCTTCTAATTGGCAACAACAAAAATGATGCTTTTGGCAAACTGTAAAAGCGCGTTTGGCAAAGTGTTACAAATACGGCTGTTCAGTCAGCGTCATAAAATATAGAGATGAGTAGACTGTTCAAAATTACCTCAACAACTAAAAAAAATTAACTTTTTCTCAATTGAATTAAGTTCTTGTTATGTGAACTTTCCGATTATTTTGAACAGTCTTTTCGTCCATATGTTTGACGATATTTGTACTATACAATGTGTGTGAGTAGGGACCGTACAAACTTAAAAAGGGATGTATGACGTCGCAAGACGACTTTGAATATTTCCCATCCATAAAAAAAATGTATCACGTGGCACTCATTTATGTTCGCAAAAACTCGACACATATGTATAGATCTGCTGACTTATTTCACGTTTTTCGAATTGGTCCAATAGTTAGGCCGATTGTCCATTGTCCATTGTCGTCACCGTTACGTCAACGTGATTGAGTTGACGGCGCTGAAGTGGCGGCACATACATTTACTAAGCATTTACTATAGCCGCGTGTCCACCGTATGTCACGTCACCTCATACAAACCTCGGCTCGCCGTCATCTCGCTCTCAAGTGACGGTGAAGGCGGTAGTGGACAAACGGCCTTACAAATTTTATTATTAGTATTACTAAAAGTCCTTATAGTACAGTCCTTACTCAGACATATTGGGAGAAGTTTTTATCTGTAAATCGCCTATACCATATAATCCATATTTTAGATGTATCATATAATTGTCACCGGAAAATAACAAAATCCGTAAGTTTATCAATCTACTAGGAAGTTTATAAACTTCCGTAGGATTCTAAACGGGAGATAAATTGTAATATTTTACGTCCACATTTTCGTAAATTGATAAACTTACTGAACTCATTCGTAAAATAATAAGTAAGCAGTAACCAAACGCTACGCGCGATCTGATTGGTTGACTGTCACGTGTCACTTCTCCTTCCTCGCGGCTGCCATTGTTCGCCACGGAACATAAACTATGAACGTTGACCAATCAGAGAGCAGTGTGTTATTTTACGTATTTCAAAGATGCGTATATTTAAAAGAGTTTCTGTGATTGGTCGAACCATATAAAATCTTACGAATAGATATCCGTTAGTTTATAAATTTACCGTATGACGTCGGAAATTGATAAATTTACGAAAATGTGGACGTAAAATATTACAATTTATCTCCCGTTTAGAATCCTACGGAAGTTTATAAACTTCCTAGTAGATTGATAAACTTACGAATCTTGTTATTTTCCGGCGACATAATCATTTAATATTTATCAGGTATCTTGAACATACACATAATTCATTATATTAAAGTTAAGTGAAACAGAGAAAGTATTTATTGAGAACTATTTATTTAAGTTTATATGCAAAATTTTGGAATGTATGTATTCGGTTTAAAACCAAATTAGTTAGCTTAGAAATATAATGTGAATATTATATTTTCTTGCACTTTTCACTAATCATTATTCATAGTCATATCGCACTATTGTTGTAAATAAACGCACAAATCATTTTATTTTTATTTTATGTGAAAATATTTCAATGAGGTCACTTTATTAGTCACAATTTTGGTAGTTATTGAAATTAATTAATTTCATCGTCGTTAGTGTCGTATGAAATACAAAGAGAAAGAAACAATAGTAGGTAGAGAAAAATTAAGAAGTGCGAGAAAAAGGAAAAAAAAAAAGATAGAGATTTTATTAAACAAATATTTATTTTGAGTAGATTTTTACAAAACAGTCTATCTTTATTTATAAAATGAAGAAAAACAATGTTTCATATTGAATTCATTTTATATTACTTTAATTAAAATGAATAAATAATAATAAATCTAAAAAATAATAACATTTTACATTCACTCGAGGAATTCTTCCAAGATGAATATAGAATATAATATTCATATTTTTTATTCATACTTAAATGAATAAAATAAAATACAAAGAATCTTTTGTGTGACATTTCGTAATCAAATTCAATATGAGAAGACGGCCTCATTGTAATATTTTTGTTATTGGCCAGCTTTGAAGTAATACGTTTTTGGGGAAATATCAAAATAAAAAGGAAAAAGGACACCTTATTGCTATGCATTACATCAAGTGAGGTGGTTTAAGTTAATATCGTTCGGAATCCGGGTTCACTTAAGCCTTGAAGGATACGAGTAAGAGTAAACCAACACTACACGAATATTCTTTACATATTGATTAAAGAAATTCCGAACTTGCAACCGTATCGTATAAAATGGTACTTCAAAATTTTTAGAAGCAAATTCTTGATATATTTATTGAAATTACAGCAGCTTGTATGTTGAATTGATGTAAAATGAGTCCCAAATTCTAAACATCGAATTTTGATTTTTTATATAATTTGTTCAATTTATCCTCATCTGTCGATTCCTCATTACTGAGGATCGGGACTCCTTTGAAAAAACTTCTTAACAGTTTCTCTCCATCGGCTTCTGTCCAAGCCATCGTGGAGGGCCGTGCTGACAGATATCTCAAGGCTTGTTGATATCTGATCAGCCCAACGTTTGGGGCTTCGTCCACGAGGCCTTTTGCCTTCCACCTTTCCTGTGACCATCAGGCGTTCGAGGTTGTCGGGGCTTAAAATAGCTTAGTTCAATTTATAGAGGGTTCAAAATTCAAAGTATGTAGCAAATTGCAAATGTGCTCGTTCACCACCGAATCGATGTAATACCAATACATTTTCAATTCATTCATGTTTCACTATGTGGAAATTAACGTCTTTCATAAACTAAATAGCTTTTCATAAATGTCACGTAAATAAATAAAAATATTTAGTTTAAAAAGTGTCCCAAAACTTTCTGTAACTCAAAAACGTCTACCAAAGTTAGCTATTAGTACTTTCCCTTCCAGTAAAATTATTTATTTAGGCAGTATTATGATAAAGTAATACTTATTAACGGGGAAAAGCGCTAATGATCTTTATTAGTTAAGTACAAATGTGTATTATAGTCATGAATGGCAGTATTATATCTTAGAACATATCACGTTAAATGAATTTATCGTTTTAGTGTATATAGTAATTTGAGTTTAATTCTGTGTCATACATAGTTTAAAAAAAACATCTTAAGAGCATTCTTAACATGGTATATATAGACTTACGGCTATAGATAGCTTCAGTAATACGATATATGGCCCAGCCGACCCAGCATTTCTTATGCAGACTATGGCCGATAAAATTGTCTTAAAACAAGAAAGGATCGAATACTCCCCTAGATAAAAGTAATTTGAGAACAGAAAAAAATATGTTCTAAAGTGAAAAACCAATATGTGGTTGTACAATATTTTTTATAGACCAGCGAACATTCTCGAATACATCAAAAATATTGCAGCAAAACTCGATATATTGGGCTTTGCTGAAATATTGCTTGACCTATTGCAATAAATACCCGTTAAGAACCTTCTTTAGAAACCAGATGTGTATATTTCAAGTAATATTCGATGTTGTACTACGGTAGTTTGATTTTCACATTGCGAATAGGAAATTGGTTTTCAGAAATCTTTTCACGAAAATTGTAAGTGTTTTATTATATTTATTGTTATATTCCAAAACTGTCAAATTGTATTTGAAGCAAAATTTTAAAAACATCATTCCATCTCAACTATTTTAAAATAATTGGCGATATACGATATGATGTTTTAAAATCGTTAAATTGCTTGTTATTTTTAATTGTTCATTGTGCAAGTCCATTTTAATTGACATAAAAGTTTTTTTTTGTGTATATAATAATAAACCAAAATCAAGAAAGCTATCTAGCTGTCAAAATAATGTGCTAGTAAATTATGGTATGTACAGCTTAATGTTCGCTTGTAAAATGATGGGACAAGCTAAAAGTTCACTTGTAACACGTTATGTTATGAATAAAATAATAACTAATTTTAGATAACTATGTGAATTCAGAATATAACGTTACATAGAATTATAGTCTTAATCAATTTAATCGTTACTTAAGGACTTGTAAAGTAGTTATTTGTAAGGTTAAAATTGCAATTATAATTACCAAAGATGAATCTATTTGCCATAATATTGTAGATAGCTTTCAATAAAAAGTCATAACCGTAATAAAAATATACATAATATTATTAAACTAAGTAGATTTTTAATTTTTGCCGAGAACGCAATTATTATAAATAGTAATTATAATAAGTCATTGTTACTTATAGTATGTCAAAAATAAATGTTAAATAAGCAATTATGTATAATATAAGCTTTTATTTGACCCTGTAACCGAGCGTTGGCAAAGCTACTAAATAAGAATATGTCGTAGATTAGGTAACTGTTTATTGGGACAAACATGGTGGCAATTGGCCCAATGTTTGTACAAGTACAGTCAAACAAACTATTTGGTATTCAAACAGCTGGCTTGTAAAGATGTCAATTCGTTGACCATCGATTTCATAAGATAGAACTTTATTCGCTAACAATAAAATTGAATGCTGACTGTTATTACCGATTATCTGTTGCCATGTGCACCTGCGATAGTTCGATCCGGCTCGAAGGACCATTGTTACGGCTGTACAATGTGCAAGGTCTGAAATCTTCAAAGATATAAGTGACTCCGTTCTGAACTGTACTTTCTTAAGATTTATAGTACGGGATGGTATCGAATTTCTCATTGATGCTGAGATGGCCCGTTGTTGATAGTCTGTATGTGCGAAGGACATGGCTTTGCTTGGGCGCATGAATCATAGGCTTACGTCAGCATCGATTAGAGAATGAATACTTTTGCTAAAATACCAAATAGCTTGTTAGACTGTACGTGTCTCATAAAAAAAAAACTACTTTCGCGTTACTTGAGGCTTGGATACACTGAAGCGGACGACTTGCGGATGTTTGTCGACTCGTGCACACAAATACTCCAACACTATAATGAGGTCAATTCTCGTCTAGAAATATTCAAAATATAGACTCAATATTGCCAATGACGATAAAACCCTACATGTTCTCCGCTGCGGTGTACCCCAGCCTTTATAAAGTCGACCTCTACGCAATATTAAGAGCTTATCAAAATAATCCTTGTAATGTAAATTCAAATACTTATAGTTAACAGTTAAGATAAGAAAAGCAATGTTAGTTTTCATCCATTACTGTATATATGATATTTTCTATGGTCTTCGTGTTCGGCTCGTCGGCCCTTAAAGGGATTCAGCCAAAGCTGGTATTTGGTATAATTATGGATTTCTAGTCAGAAATTAAATTATATTAAAATGATTTATCTTGTTTTATTGTACTTCCTACTGTTTTATAATTTTATATACAACTTTTAATTTCATTAATTCAAAACCCCAAAGAAATACTAGCGCTCTAAAATATTTAAAGAACATAAACCCAATAAATAAAAAGTAATATTGAAATACATTTAAAAAACAATAAGGCGACCATGTTGTTCTAATTGAAATAAATCGAACGATACGTTTAAATAAATATTTGAGAGCTCGCCGTTCTTCAACATCCATCATTTCACTCGAAATAACAGAGCAAATAGCAATAAAAAAATATAAAAAATAAATTGAAATGAAATTGAAATTGACATTCATATTTGTAAGTTTACCTTCAATCGAGATTGCATTATAAAGCGATCCTATTATTGCCACACTGCAAAGCAAAGAACTAGGTATTTCTGTTCAACGAGGATTTCTCTGTCGTTTTTAGAATTATATGATAAGTCCAGGTTTCATAAAGAAATCATATTTTCTATCATGGAGCTAGCATTTGGTAGGTAACTTTTAGTTTAAGAAATTAATTGAATTGGTGTTTGTGTATGTTTATTATCGGATAAATTGGAGTGATATACTTAATTTTACTTGCAAGTATAAAAATCTAATGTTTTTTTTATGTCAGTGATGTACTAATTTACTTTACATTTGAATTGAGAAGTAAGATTGTTAGGTTAGAAGTTGTCAGGAGTCTGTTTGTTACTTTTTATCTTAAAAAATTATGTTGCTGAATTTATAAAGATTATTAATCAGAATAACACCTAGGCTGCCCACGAGGACATCACGTAACCCGAGTGAAACCGTAAAAAATTGCTAGTATAATATATTTATACGCACACAGAGATAAATTCGTTTGTCAAATACCAGACGAGGGAATTACGGGTAGAATGATGAATGGCTACATTTTAGTGGGTGACACTGCCCCCAATTCTGAATTTATCGATGTTTTGAGTAAATATGTTCCTCATATTGGGGATTTGAAAAGTGAAATGTGAAATAGGTAATATGGCTGTTCTCATTTTGAGGCATTTACAAACGTTTAGGTACAATTGATCCTTTATGTGAATGGTACCTTAACGACCAGAGGTTTCCAATCTTTTTTGACCCTTTCTTTGAGAAAGGAACTTAAAACAGTCAAAACTAGCTTTTACGAGTTAAAGGATAGAGTGGATAAAAACATGAAGCAATTGTTGTGAAGAATGTTATAAAAAATAAAAAAACATTGGGTAATTCTTTAATAATTTGTCGGTTGACAAGGCTACATGATAGAAGTAAAACAAAAAAAAAGAGAAAATGATGACGTATATAAGGTTAGGTTTTGTTGTGGAGATACTTTCTGGCAAATAAATCAATTCAAATGTTAAGTCGAAGTACATAACCAAACAATAAATTAAAGCTAAAGAAATAACAATAATAGCGAATCAACGAAACAACAAAGCAACAAACAAAAATTTTTAAATTCAAGTTTTAGGACTTTCTAATAAAATGAATCAATAATACTCTTTCCACGAATTAATTAAGTGCTAATCGACAAATAATTTGATAATTCCGAGTAAACAATAATTGTTTGATATTATGGTTGTTCACAAAAGTGAATAGAAATTCGATACTTTCTACGAATTATTTGAGCCCACTGCACGAAAATTTTGTTTCAAATTCTAGGTGTCATAGTACCCGATTCAATTTTATAATAATTTGCTTTCAACGTCTATTCTAAACACGGAAATATGGGGAGATTGTATGAAATATGATATGGTTAGTCATCATCTCCCTAGCCTTTTCCCAACCGTGTTGGGGTCGGCTGCCAGCCTAACCGGATTCAGCTGGATACCGGTGTTTTACGTGGAGCGACTGCCTATCTGACCTCCACAACCCAGTAACTGGGCAACACGATACCTCTTGGTTAGACTGGTCAGAGTTTCTGGCTAACCAGTAACGACTGTCAAAGTTTTTCGAATGACAACCGGGACCAACGGCTTTACGTGCTTTCCGAGGCACGGAATGTCAGTGATGTCTAAGATAAACTTTAGAAAGTACATATGAATTGAAAATGTCACATTGGTACTTGCCCGGATTCGAACCCACAACCTCTTGCACGAGAGGCGGGCGCCATATCCATTAGGCCATCACGACATGGTAACGAAATATGATATGGTTAGTAAATTGCACTAATTGGAATATGACAAGTGCTGCACAGGCTACAAATAAATTGGGGACCGGGCAAACAGCAAATACCTTTTTAATGGTCATAATAATCATCAAATGGCTTCTTCCACTCTGGGTGGGGAAAAAGGAAGTGTCAGACTTTTACTAACTAAAATCTTTTCGTTTTTCTTTCAATACTTTTTGCGTTCCAGAGCCGCGGTGACTCTTTCGAACTAATACCGGATACTTGCCTACTTACCTTTGAAGCTTTCGTAGATGAATAGAGAAAAAAACAATAGCCTAAAAGTAAAAATTATGCCTACATTTTGATATTCTAGTTGTGAGTCAACAAATTATAAAAAGTGAAAATCATTATTTTACTCATGATTAACACATGGTCCTAATGGTAAAGTAATCAGCACAGGAATGGGCCCAACGCCTGCCGGGGTTGCGGAATGTTTATAATAGTTACCGTGACCCCGGAACATAAAGGGCAATCGAAGGAACATGAGTGGGTTTTAGTCAGTAAGAGTCTGACACGCCCTCCCGCCGCACCCAGGACGGGAGCAGTCATTGGATGATTTCCCACTCACCAAAAAAAAATGGTAAAGTAATATTATAAACAAAATAAAACTCCGTCACATATTTCGTGATCCAAAAGAAATAACAGGAGGAGAGAGAGTCACGAGAAAACTTTAAAAACCGCTGGCGTATAAAAAATTACGCAAATAGAGTTAAACCACTTATTAAGGTTTTTAAAATCCTTTATACGATCTTCAAGAACAGAAATAGAGATATTATAATTCAATAAATCATGAGTTTCTTTCCGTTTCCTTAATATTCCCGCATATGAGAAGAGGTCGATGCCCTGAACTAGGGTAATTACAGGTCAACATTAATTAGGCGATGTCATGCAAAAACCTTGTGTTAATTAGAAACCAAGATAAAACTAATTAGTAGGCCAATATTCTATTGTATTAAGGTCGGTAACACTGTACATTGACCCGTCCTTCGGTGGCAATATAGTAACAATGAATACTTTATATTGCAAGGTAGGTACTGTAAAACAAATCTTTACATGAAGGAATAAAATGGAAGTATGTTTGTAATTACCATTTTTTTTTATGATTGCGTATTATGTACATTTACATGATACCGAGGGTTCCGGGGTCAAACCCGGTAAGTACAAAACTGCTTTCGAGATATTCAATGTTAAAAGTTCGCAGACGAGAAAAACTTGAATTAAAAAATAAATCGGAAAGTAATATTTTTTAAAAATAACATGTACTAATATAGATGCAATTTACGTGGTTTTCAATTGAGTATCGTATTTAGTTTTTTTATGAGAAAATATATTGTACTCAAGGGTACCGACATATTGGATTTTAGCTCAAATAAAAAAGCCATTTCCTGTGTTTAAAGTTTAATAAAAGTGTGAAAAAATATTCGTTTTGAATTGTTATTACTTATAGCTTAACATATAACGTTCTTTGGTACATAAGAGTAAAAAATATTTAACACTAGCTTTTGCCCGCGACTTCGTTCGCGTGGAATAATAGTTCCCGTTTCCGGGGGATTTATGGGATGAAAACTATCCTATGTCCTTTCTCGGGTCCCAGACTATGTCTGTACCAAATTTCATTCAAAATTGGTTTAGTAGTTTAGGCGTGAAGAAGCGACAGACAGACAGACAGACTGGCAGAGTTACTTTCGCATTTATAATATCAGTACGGATTAACTGTGGAACTATCTTGAGCGTACACAAAAAGATTATTGGGGTAGTATAAGCGTGAAAGAGCTACATTGACCATGGTAAAAGCATCCAAAACATATCCAATGGCATTTTTATTTTTGATGGATATGAAATCATCAAATGACTTCTCCCGCCCCTGAAGAGGGAAGGAATGTCAGACTTTTACTGACTAAAATCCAATAATCTCCCTTCGGTTACCCTTATATATTCCGGGGCCGCGGTAACTATTAGAAGCATCGACACGCCGTCGACACGGGTCTGGTCCTAGTCGGGCGGCGAGCTACCTACCGCTCGCCTTCCGCAGGCTCACGCCTCCAGTGGCCATCATCTTGTGACTCTCGACAACTAAGCCTGGATCTCTGCCCGGGGCGTGAAGCTTGACGCTGCCTCACGCGCCCCACCGCTTTCTTCTCCAGCGTGTCTGCTTCGCAGGAGGCGACGGCTTCCTATTCAGTCTCGCCCCGAAGCATGGCCTGAACCAGCGCCGATCGCCTCTGCAACGACACGGTGGTGGTTCGCCCAAGCGGGGCCTACCTCCACCGTATGCTACACCGTGTCACGCAGGCGTCACTTCCGCCCGAATCCGACATAGAAACCTCCCGAAATTTCCGTGTGCGGTGAGGACCTGTGTCGGGCGATACGTGAGAGTGTCGAGGCGTCATTCCAGCCACTCCTCAAAGAGGGATGACCAGCAATGAGTTGCGACAGACGCAGTCTCCATGAGATCCCGCCGGAGCTCTGTGTGCTGAGTGTGTGTGAGTTTCACCCCAGCGTTGCACTTCCACGCGCCACTGTGCGTGGTACCCACACCGGTATGCCGCGGCAAGGATCAGGCAGGCAGGAGATCTTGCGGTATCCATGCACCATCCGCAGACCTCCACAACCCAGTAACTGGGCGACGATACCCTTTGGTTCGACTGGTCAAACTTTCTGGCTTCTGAATACCCGTAACGTCAAAGTTCTACGAATGACAACCGGGGCTTAACATGCTTTCCGAGGCACGGGATGTCAGTGATAGAAAGTACATATAAATTGAAAAATTCACATTGGTGCTTGCCCGGAATCGAACCCGTAACCTCTTACACGCGCCTTTATGACGACCCAGATGTGTTATTCTGATAGCTACGAATATCTTGCAAAGCCATCGGCCAATATTCTTTATTGTACACCAATAGGACAAAAACAATAAAGGCTCAACGACGGATGATGGGTTTGAGTGTCTTTTGGATCTAGTTTTAGGTGTGTTTGGATTCGTATTTAAAACGTCTGTCTCGCGAAAATTGTTTGACATGTCGTAGTTGAAGTAAATTTTTAAATCTCGTTTTACATATCGAATTCTTTTATTTTTTAGCCAGTTCACGGTCTCTTTGTTACCATCTTTATTTTTAGTTTTCATAACAGCAGCACTTAGTTTTTTTAAGATAGTAAACACTAACTTTCAACGTTTTTTGTAATTATTTTGATGCGTGCGCTTGCTCAACGGTCGCTATCGCACCGCGAACTGACCAGCACGGTGCGCGCGGCGCGGGTCCTCTGCGTAGGTACTACTCAACCACTCTTATTGGGTTTCACCTCACATAAAATAAAAAATAAAATGTTAAAAAATAATTGCGACAATCCGATAACTAAACTTTACGTATTATTTTTAAATATGGGTTTTCAGAAATACACCACAATTATATTTATTGGATTTTATACTAAAACAAAATATGCATAAGTTAAATAATATCGTTAAAGTAAAATCCGACAAATATGGTTAATAGCTTCTGGTTATCATTAAAAATAACTTTACTATAATATCGTAAGAAGCAAAACCCGTTAAAAATTAATAACTGGTGTTACTTTGTAGATCTAGTTAAATTTGGCCAAAAAACGTTTGCCCTAAACACCCATAAATATACGTTATGTGTTTCTTCCACTAAATAAAACCAAAATCTCAAGCTTTACGTCTACTTATACTATATTATACCGATGTTGTAGTTAATACATACAATACTTATTGGGTTATTAACTCAGCCTTTTCAGTGATCCTTATTAAATCAGTTTATCTGTAAATACCATTAAAAAGAGCGCAAAAAATGCATTATAACTGCACTTTTAGGTAAAAATCTCAATTTTTGTTACTTATCGGGTTTGACCCCGTAACCCTCGTACTATGCAAAAATATATTTTTATTTGTCTGTCTGTTCTGGGTTTACACCGAAACGCCTGGACTGATTTTTTCAAGCGATCTACGCAAGTAGCACATGTAACAAGTAACTACGCAATTTAAATTTTGAAAAAAAATTTGGGTTACGCAAAAAAAATACACCTTTTGCGCAGAACCTAACTTAACACGGCCAAAACCGTTGGGGACAGTAAGTGAATACGAATTATGTTGCAAAAGTTTTACTTGCCACGGATACGGGGTTGAAAACTGGGTCATTTCACCCGTATGATATTTTGAAGGAATATAATACTTCGAAAAGTGGATACGCACTTAACACAATTTCGGGTGAAAATACGTTAAGTGCTTGCCATGAAATAAGGCGTTGTGCTTGCCTTTAAAATAGACATTGAACCCAAAGTTCATTTCTGTTTAGACTATGAATCACGAAGCACTTTATTTCTATTATAATAAGTAAAAATTTTGACTGTTTTGAACTTTGAACCAGTGCTGCCATCTGATAAAAGGAGCAGCCTTAAGGTCCGCATCCAGTGGTTTCCCGAAGCCTAAGTCTTCGGCCCATCTTATGGGAGGCCTATCCACTCGGACCGTCCAGTTCAGGGTCGCCACTCGAGAACTCCAGATATCTGTTATGTATACAGGCTGGAAAGTTTCAATTGGCCCTGGGAGAAGTGGTTCGATTCCCGATTTAGATACCCTTGTTGAGAAATCTGCGAATGCAGATGTGTTTCTTTTCAAAAATAGAGGAATGTTTCATTTAAGTAAATTAATTGATTGATTTAAAGTACCTAGGTTAACTCCAGAGCCCATTGAAACTTTCCACCCTGTATAATATATAATATACTTTATTGCACATAACTGTTTAACAGAGAACTTAACTGTAATTTGTTTGCAAAGGTGGACTTATCTCTAGAAGAGATCTCTTCCAGTCAACCTAGGGCATTGCGATATACTGTACTTAAAACGGGCCAACATAGTGCAAGAGAGTGTTTAAATAATAACAACGACTAAAAATATATATTTATGAATGCAAATACATAAATTAATAAATACTGAAAACATAAACTAATAAACTAAAATATAAAATAAATACATAAATATAATATATACGTAACCTTATAGTGATGTAGTGAATCTATGATGATGATGCGTCAGATACTTGGGATAGTAGATAACTTCTCAATCTGTTTTTAAAAGGGTTAATCGATGGGCTTTCTTGAATTGCTTTCGGGAGCCGATTCCATAATTGAGAGGCACGCACGGTAAAGGAGTGGAAATAGAAATTTGTTTTGCTACTAGGCACCTCCAGCATCGTTGTGATACAGGGGCGCCTAGAGCGAGTAGGAGGTGGGAGCAGTTGGAAACTGGATCGGAAGTAAGGAGGGGAATTGGGATCATGTAGGATGTTGTAGAGGAAGGTGAGGATATGCATATCATTGCGAAAACGGATAGGGAGCCATTTAAGTTGAGCACGATATTCGGAAACGCGATCGTATTTACGCAAACTGAAAATGAATCGGATAGCAAGATTTTGAAGGCGCTCTAACTTATTAAGTAGCTCCTTTGTAACATTCAAAAAACAGACATCGGCATAGTCGAGAATAGGGAGTAGAAGAGATTGCGCTAGCATAACTTTGGTGTTGAAAGGAAGAAAAAATTGGAGACGCTTTAGAGAATGAAAAGTGTAAAACATACGTCTGCTGATATTATTGATATGAGGTGCCCAGGACATATTGCAATCCATAATTATGCCCAAATTTTTGACTTTGTCACAATACGGGATTGTGACGCCGTCATAAGAGAGTGTAGGTACTGATCCCCAATCTATCTTAGATCTGAGCCTGCTACTGCCTACAATGATGGTTTGTGATTTGGTGGGATTGACAAGAAGTCCAAAGCGTTTAGCCCATAGTTGAACAGCAGCAAGGTCTTTATTTAAAATCTCAACAGCCCTGGGCAACTCCGTTAACTCAAAATGTTGGTATATCTGTAAGTCATCTGCATACAGATGGAAGGGAGAAGAGATAACCTGGGATATGTTGTTAATAAATACAGAGAAAAGTAATGGGGAGAGTACGCCGCCTTGGGGAACACCAGCAGTGAGATCCAACCAGTCCGAATTAGCATCGGCTGTTTTCACAAACTGCAGGCGACCAAAGAGGTAAGACTGAAACCAGTGAAGAACCGAAGAGGACATGTTCACTGCACGAAGAGCACCAAGAAGTATGTCATGATCAACAGAATTGAATGCGCTGCTGAAATCCAACAGCACCATTGCTGTGAGCTTGGTGTTATCCATAGCACACCTAATGTCTTCCGTTATATTCAGCAGCGCACCAACTGTGCTGTGGGACGGTCGGAAGCCGGATTGGAAAGGACATAGGAGGTTGTTGGAGGTAAGAAAGGAGTAAAGTTGTTTGTGTACAACAGATTCAAGGACCTTGGAGAGGATGGGTAGGATAGATATGGGTCGGTATTGAGAGTAAGATGTCGGGTTTGAGGTTTTCGGCAACGGTATGACAAAAGCCTTCTTCCACTGTGACGGGAAGACACTGCTACCAAGAGAGAAGTTAATAATGTGAGAGATCACAGGTGCAATGTCTTCCAGCACAGGAAGAATCATGTCGAGGCTAAGACTGTCACAACCAATTGCTTTAGTGGATATGGAGCGGACACACTTCATGACAGCATCTTCTGAGACAGGATTGAAAGTAAAATAGGGGTCCGGGTGGGCCATATTAGAAATCTGATAAAGTGTGGAAGTTTTAGTAAAGGAATCTAAAATGATTGGTGGAGTAGAGAAGTGACTATTTAAAGCATTGAGGTCCACAGTGCTTTCACAAGCATCCGTGGACTTGCCCACACCCAAAGACCTCAAGAATCTCCAAACTTGCGCTTGGCAAAGATTCTGAATTGTGGAGTGAATATAGCGACGTTTTGCATCCCGACACATTCTGTTGCAGATATTACGAAGTTTTTTATACGCTAGTAAGTTTTCCTGTGAGGGATCTTTTTTGTGTCGAACCATAATAATCATGGGCTAAAAATATGAAGAAATAAATCCATACTTTTAGAATGTATTTTATACATGAAGTAAAATACAGCCTTTGATTAACAACGTAAAACAGAGTACAAAGATCTAACTCAACAAGCAACAAATATAATGACATCACCAAGTCCTAACAACATTTAGAACTTTACTACGAAACAGGGAAACCTCAAATAAATGGTTTACCGACGGACAATAATAGTACCAGTAACATACCACATAACAATATTATTGTCGTACCAAGAGCTACCCAAATACCCTCGCCTTAACAATATTGGAAAATAGTTATCATATCGCAAATACTTGAGGAATACCAATACGGGAATGCTATAGAAATTCGGTTGGTGACGAAATGGAGGGTAAGCCAAGCAAGTAAATATCGTTTTGTGAACTTGTCCACTTTCTTACCTTGTGGAAATTAAGTTTTGCCTTTACAGTCATCGTTGACTTTTGAAATGAATATTGTTACATGATACCTGACCCTCTGTATGTTTATGCTTAGACCTGTTTTTTTTGGGGATTGGGAAATAATCAAATAACTTCTCCCGTCCTGGGTACGACAGGAGGGCGTGTCAGACTTTTACTGACTAAAACCCACTCATGTTCCTTCGGTTGCCCTTTTTGTTCCGAGGTCACGGTAACTATTATAAACATTCCGCCACCCCGGCAGGCGTTGGCCCTGTTGGGCCCCTTCTCGCGATGCTTAGACCTTAGAATCCTCGCAACTAGTCGCAACGATTTAACGTACAAAAGCATTATAAAGAAAAACCGGGATTTTCAAAAATTTTAATCTCCTGTATGGAGGAGGTAGGTGTAGGTCGCTAGTTTGTAAAAGCTCCACACATGCGGTTTCGCCACACAAGTGCAAAAACTAAATCATTTGATAGCATTAGCGCCCGGCAAAAGTACCATTGCCGCTAAGCAAAAGCCGGGCCATGTGTGAAGGAACCGTAACAATGAGTCAATTGTTCAACACTCGTGTCCCAGTGCAGTGGTCCATTCTGCATCTGCATGTTTATGCAGGTGGAAATTCGGTGGTAGAACTTGTATACTAGACTTGATCTAGATTCTGACAGCATTAAAACTAGAGAATATATTTGTATAAAAATAATTTTCATGATTTTAGAGCCTGTAGTAATCTTGATCTACTTATTCCTAATCATCTGCGCGTATCGTGTCACTGTCAAGACTGAACTATCACAATTGGTAACATCCATTCCTATAAAGCAGTACAAAACCAATCAAGAATCTCTCGCCAACATCTAGCAAAGTTCCCGTCAATTTCCTTCGAAAAAGTTGCCCGTGTAATCGGCCATTAAAAGCTTTAGAATGTTCTCGATCAGCGAAAGAACATTCCAGAGGTAAAAGGTTGCTTAAAGAATTTTTACTCTAAAGTTAACTGCACTGGCAACATTGTTACACATTCTTTAGCGTGCGATATCAGGAAATACGAACTGTTCGGCTGATTTATTTCAAAATCTTTACAAAGAAAGGAAAAGTTCCAACTGGAGAATTTTTCAAGCAGTGTTTTCAATAGAATGAGAAATGAGTTCTAGGAACTTTTAGACTCAATTTATGTGTTAATTTTCGGTTTATTTTGGGTTTGAGCAACAAGTTTCAAACTTTAAATTAGATCTTGTGATGATATCATAAGTAATTCATTGCAGTTCTCATTTAAGTCAGCCTTTGAGCCAAACTCTCTATTTATAACTTTATTCTATTCTAAACTTTTCATACCCAAACCACACAGTCGACTTTGATGTTGGCACATGGCGTAAGATTAATACCCAAGGCAGGTCATGTGCTATTTTTTTATTAATTGCCCCCCGTTGGTATTGCGGTCAAGCAAGGTATCACATTAACAAACTTGGAGTAAGATCAGTAAATATAACTAACACGTACTTTGGCTTTTGCTTATTTTCAATTCTATTCTAACCTAACCTAATCCAAGGATAGATAAGTTTTTGCAAATGGCTGTTAGTTATTCTCCGCATCTTCTCAAAAAAAAAATACATAAACAATTGAATGTAGCTAGCCTAATAGGACTTGCGTTATAACATTACGAATTTTGATATTAATAACAAAGCGTTACTAACAGATAATCTCATAGGCCGTTGAGGCTTTAAAACTGAAACTAATAATAGTTAAATGAAATAACAAGATTAGGAATGGCACCCCTACTATGCCCTCTCACGTGTTAGCGATATGTGTGAAGGAGATGCAAGTTAAATAAAGAGAACAATAGCTGTTCACATACCTAATCCTTTTAGGTAATAACAATAGGCGTGGTATCTTTAGAGCGAGATTATTAAAAATTTAGATCTCTACTAACGGTTTGATCGCAATGTGTGATCCGATTTGGATTCGATTTATTTTTTTGTTTATTAAAAAGAGAACCCGCGATGTTTTTTAGACATGTTTTACCAAAATCGGTTCAGCCGTTAAGGTGTTATCAACTCTTTTGTTAGCTGCAGACGCGATCTTTAATAACTGTAGGAGTGGGGTTTTTCAACTTTTAGTTTACATTTATTTCAGCTATCGCAAACGACACCCTATTACGTAAGACTCTGTCATCTGTTTATCTAATTTTCTATCCGTTTAACAAGGCTATATCTTTTAAACCATAGTAGGTAACGCTCAAAATAAAAAATTAAAAGTAAAAACAACGCTGAAAATAACCTGTTCCTTAAATAGGGACTACTATCCGTACGACTTAACTGTGCACCTCGCGCAGTGACGTTGACGGAATGCTATCGCTACTAAACGAATGAGGCGAGCACGGGGCGCCGCGCGGGGAAGCGGGAGAGGGGTCGCATTTCAGCGAGGTGCACAGATAAGTGGAACCAGTTGTAGACTCTTTTGTAGACTCTTTTTCCAGAGATTACCCCCTACATACAAACTTACAAACCTACAAACTTACAAATTTTACCTCTTTATAATATTAGTATAGAAGT
The DNA here is from genome assembly GCA_033675125.1 of Athetis lepigone. Taxonomy (NCBI): domain Eukaryota; kingdom Metazoa; phylum Arthropoda; class Insecta; order Lepidoptera; family Noctuidae; genus Athetis; species Athetis lepigone. Next base: position 8,931,139 of record CM066237.1, read on the forward strand.
ATAGATATAAGTAGGTTTATCAGTTGTCTGGTTACCACAGTACAAGCTCTGCTTAGTTTGGGATCAGATAGCCGTGTGTGAGTTGCCAAGAATATTTTAAAAAAAAGTAAGAATAGCAATAGATTTGAGAGCGTGCTAAAAATAAGTGACGTTTGGTTATTCGGGGCTTAGTCTAAATAAAGTTAGTATACAAAAAACTTTTTTCCATTAAATACTTAAACTAAGACCCAGTAATTAATCAATCTGTGACCAAAAAGGCTTTCGCAAAAGTAAAAGGCAGGCTAAGTACTTTTAGCGAGTTAGCCTAACTCTCCAAACAGACTTAGCTTTGATAGCTAAACTTTTAAGCTCATGGAATTTGTATTTACTTTGGTTACTAAGTTAATTGTCAACGATCAGGAGGGTTATCCTGCTAAAACTCACTAACTTAAAAGATAGCGAAAACCACTTCTTAGGTATTATAAAATGTATATTATAAAGCCGAAGAGTACCTTTGTCTGTTTGTGAACCCGCTCAATCTCAAGATGTACCGGTTCGATTTAAAACAAATATATTTTTGTGTTGAATAGCCCATTTATTGAGGAAGGCAATAAGCTACATAACATCACGCTACGAACTAAGGGAGCGGAGTAGTAACCATAGATGCGAGTGAAATTGCAAGCGACAACTAGTTGTCCGGGGTTGCGGAATGTTTATAATAGTTACCGTGCAACCGAAACCGAACCGAAGGAACATGAGTGGGTTTTAGTCTGTAAAAGTCTGACACGCCTCCCGCCGCACCCAGGACGGGAGCAGTCATTTGATGATTTCCCACTCACCAAAAAAAAAAAACAGCTAGTTGTCGGACGTACAAAGAGCAAAATTTTAAAGCTAAAAAACGTAAGGTTTTTACAGATCCTAAATATAATAATAAATAAATATCCTGGGAGAACCCACACATGGTTATCTGATCCCAAACTAAGCAGAGCTTGTATTATGGTAACCAGACAACTGATATACATACTTAAATGATTTATAAATACATACATATTATAGATAAACTAGCTTTTGCCCGCGACTTCGTCCGCGTGGAATAATAGTTCCCGTTTCTGGGGGATTTCCGGAATGAAAACTATCCTATGTCCTTTCTCGGGTCCCAGACTATGTCTGTACCAAATTTCATTCAAAATTGGTTTAGTAGTTTAGGCGTGAAGAAGACAGACTGGCAGAGTTACTTTCGCATTTATAATATTAGTACGGATTAACTGTGGAACTATCTTGAGCGTACACAAAAAGATTATTGGAATTGTATAAGCGTGAAAGAGCTACATCGACCATGGTAAAAGCATCCAAAACATATCCAATGGCGTTTTTTTTTTATGGATAGAAAATCATCAAATGACTTCTCCCACCCCTGAAGAGGGAAGGAGGGTCAGACTTTTACTGACAAAAATCCAATAATGTCCCTTCGGTTACCCTTATATATTCCGGGGCTGCGGTAACTATTAGAAGCATCGACACGCCGTCGACACGGGTCTGGTCCTAGTCGGGCGGCGAGCTACCTACCGCTCGCCTTCCGCAGGCCCACGCCTCCAGTAGCCATCATCTTGTGACTCTCGACAACTAAGCCTGGGTCTCTGTCCGGGGCGTGAAGCTTGACACTGCCTGACGCGCCCCACCGCTTTCGTCTCCAGCGTGTCTGCTTCGCAGGAGGCGACGGCTTCCTATTCAGTCTCGCCCCGAAGCATGGCCTGAACCAGCGCCGATCGCCTCTGCAACGACACGGTGGTGGTTTGCCCAAGCGGGGCCTACCTCCACCGTATGCTGAATCCGACATAGGAACCTCCCGAAATGTCCGTGTGCGGTGAGGAGGATCATCATCTCCCTAGCCTTTTCCCAACTATGTTGGGGTCGGCTTACAACCGAACCGGATTCAGCTGGATACCAGTGTTTTACGTGAAGCGTCTGCCTATCAGACCTCCACAACCCAGTAACTGGGCGACGATACCCTTTGGTTCGACTGGTCAGACTTCTGTCTGGTCGGTCTGGCTTCTGAATACCCCTAGCGTCAAAGTTCTACGAATGACAACCGGGGTTTAACATGCTTTCCGAGGCACGGGATGTCAGTGATGTCCAAGATAAACTATAGAAAGTACATATGAATTGAAAAAGTCACATTGCTACTTGCCCGGATTCGAACCCGTGACCTCTTACACGCGCCTTTATGACGACCCAGATGTGTTATTCTGATGTATAAGCTACGAATATCTTGCAAAGCCATCGGCCAATATTCTTTATTGTACACCAATAGGAAAAACAAATATGCAAGAGTACAATAGGAAGCCTTTTTTCGCTAAAAAGCAGTTTCTATTACATACTATCATTCATATTGCTTGCTGCGGAGTAATTTTAAAACTGTGAATATCTTCAAAGGTATTTTGAAATTATAAATGACTTCCGCACAATGAAAATTACGCTAGGGGCATTTTGCGTTTTAGTAATTTTATATTATCTCCGGAACTATATGACAAATTGACATACTGTAAATGGCAAATCTTATCTGTATGATGTCCTTGTGTGTGATACTGAAATAATTTATTGTCATAAGAATTAATATTTTGTTGCTCAAATAATCAACCAAACGTAAGTATGCCGAAAAATCATTTTTTAATGCAATAAAAGAAGTATAAATGATAAAATATAAAAGATAGAGATATGGTATCGCGGACTTTTTTGTAGGAATAATTAAGACAAACCAAGTTGCCATACATTGTTTTTAATTTTAAGCAACTGTTTAGGCAGCGCACGCAAATAATTCTGTTTTATGAGGAAATTTTTTCCGACTTGCTAGACAAAAGTTGCGATAGCTCGGTTAATATACATGTTATAAAAATAATTTATAGCCTATAGCACTCAGGAATAATGTAGCTTTCTGCCAGTGAAAATTTTTTTTGAATTGGTTCATTAGTTCCAGAGATTACCCCAAACATACAAACTTACAAACATACAAAATTTTACCTCTTTATAATATTAGTATAGATTACACCCAGGCACAGAACAAGCAATCATGTTCATCACACAAAGTTTGTCCTGGGTGGGAATCGAACCCACGACCTCCGGCTCAGTAGTCAGGGTCACTAACCACTAGACCAACAGGCTCGTCAAGATTTTTAACTTCACCATTATAAATTCGAAATCAAACTTTTTGTAAAATACCTAAGATGCTCAGGGAACACACAAACTTAAGCAGTTACATTCGAGCTTCGCTGAACGATTTTAGTTCAACTTCTACAGTTTTACATCTATCAGAAGCATTTATTGTCGTAAGAATGAGAAAAGGCTGTCAAGCTTATGTCGATAGGAAACAACGAAAATAATAAAACCATTGTAGACTTTATTGATCTTATCAGATTTTTTATTTTGTATGTTTTTGTCATAATGTATTGTTTACTCTAACCCAACGTCTTTTTATGTATAAAGGTAGCTCCAAAAACTTTGTGTACTCACACAAAATGATATAACTGCTTAAACTGAACTTGCACAAGTCCATATTAACATAATGTGGATTAAACTGGAAGTTCTTGAGCCAACTACGACGGCAAGCTGTCACATAGTGTTACGGAAGTCTAAACTAGCTCAAGTTTACTGTTACATTTGGGACCTAGTGCAAATAGTTTTATGACATTCAAATGTGTATTAACCTTTTGACGACCAACCGACAGCCGGCTGTCGGGCAGGAACACCTTGATCTTACCGTATCCTGTTTAACCCTTGGACTGCCGGGAGCGCAGATCTACGCGTGACACAATATCTTTTAATTGTTTTAATTAATTACGGCATACAAGAGGTTAAAAATAGTGTTTTACATGGTGGCCTATCAAGCCTCCACGACGCACTTATTGGGCAGTTAAACTTATTGTTCAATTTTCTGGCTTCTGAGTACCCATGGGACCAAATGCTTTACGTGCTCTCCAAGGCACGGGAGTCAGTGATGTCAAAGTTAAACTTAGAAACTGTATAATTATTACAATACATACAGTTAAAACACACTGATATTTAAACCCTCAACAACCTGTCAAAGCCTTAAATACCTTTGAAACATATTACTAAAGAAAATAATAAATTGTAATGTTTTATACGCCATTTCAAACTTTACTCATGTCTCTAGACATAAAATCAGATCACTACGTTAGTATCTTGTCTATTATCTGAGAAAATATCTCAAGCACATGAAATAACGCCTCCACGACACATTGGCAATATAACGGTGTTATTAACTGTCATACGTTTTCTTGATAAAGGCTTTAAAGTGTAGTAAGTATCTGTTAGATTCGCAAGAAATAATATTAATTAAGTTTGAAGTTTTTATTATTGTCAGTAAGTGATTTTAATTAGTGCTTATCATATAAAATTAAATTAAAATGGTTTAAGTATAGTACCAGCCTTATACTATGAGATCAGAGCAAAAGTTTCCGCTCATACAGAGAAGGCATTGATGAAGGAGGATTAGCGAAACTTTATTGTTCAAAGTTATACGAGTACTTATTCTGGGACAACTCACATACGGTCGTTTGATCCCAAACTAAGCAGAGCTTGTATTGTGGTAACCAGACAATTGATAAACATACATAATATATATAATATACGTGCATTTTTGTATTGAAACAATTCCGCCACACTATTCCCAACCACAGCAACTCCTGAAAGCCAGAAACAACAGTGGAGTTCACCAGAAAAGCACCGAAGCAATGAAGCTCTACGAGTCCCGGAGAAATAATTCAACTGTCTTGAATCTCGCAACGAAATCAATCAGAAAAGAACTACGGAGAATTAAGAAAACATTATTTTTCACTTCCCTTCAAGCAGGAACATACATATTATAGATAAATTACACGCAGACACAGAACCATCGATCAAGCCCATCACGCAAAGTTAGTCCTAGGTGAGAGTCGAATTCGGGTTCGATCCTCACCTAGGACAAACTGCGGTTTTGCAGTTAGGGTCATTAACCACTACACCGACAGACCCGTCAAATTAAAATTCCAGGTTTCCTTACTATGTTGCTAGCTTTAAGTATTATGAGCAGACACTAAATTCATATTTATCCACAAAGAAGAAGACAATATTATATTTCAACTTTTACGAAGCAATTTTATACAGAGAAAATTCGAACGCTGCGCTTTTGTTCAGAACTCAATTTGTTCGAGGCAAAAATATCATAATAACAGTGACCGACATCCCAAAAATCAATAACCTGTCAGCAACTAGAGGGTCGAATCGTCCCCATAGTGCACTCATACAAATAGTACGGTTACATCAATGGCTATAAACCGCCGAGGGACACTCGAGCAGGGTTTTATTGCTGCAGACTTCTGACGGGTCTTGTTGAACAAAGTTAACTCTGCAAATGTTATTACAACGAGTGGTGTTTGAGGGTTAAATAATTGACCTATATTTTTTACAAAGATGACGATCTGTTAAAAATAGTATTAGTGCATAATTAATAAAAGATAAAACTATAAGTAGAGAACAATAATTGTAATGCTAGACGGCCACAGTTCAGTTTAATGAGCATATAAATATAATGCCAACACAAAGTTTACCATCTGACGTTGGTTTTCAGTTGCAATGTAGACGCTAGGTAGTAAATACGTTTATGTCCATATAAGTAAATAAAATAAACGCTGTTAATGTGTAATGTTAATTTGATAATATGTTTCCGGTGTGGTATTTAGTGATTTTATTAAATACCTAAAAATAAATAAAATAAGTATTATGTTTTACCAGTACTTCCATTAGGAATTTTTCATAGTAGCTTGAAGTTTAGAAGTTGATGAGAGAGCCTCGTGCCTCAGAACCAGAACACTCATATATTCATTCATTGTGGCTATCTCATAAATTGACAGTCGCTACGGGTAGTCAAAGGACGGAAGTCTGACCAATATTTTTAATGATAAGAAATGTTAATTGAAAACTATTATACAGATATTAATGTAGATTGTGAGTAATTACGAATTAAATATCATTATGTTTTTATGCACTTGTCAGGTTTCATGTAGGAGCCAGTTTATATTAACTCCTCAATGAAACACATGATTGCAACAAACAGCTTGAGTATATCATACTGCCCAGTAACTGAGTTTTGGAGATCTGATAAGCAGAATTGTTTCATCTAAAACTTTAATATTCAGCTGCAGCCAGTTAGACTGGAAGCCGACCCTAACATATTTAAGAAATGGCTACAAATATTAAACCAATAAAACACTAAAATACTCAAATATCATCATCATCTCCCTAGCCTTTTCCCAACTGTGTTTGGGGTCGGCTGCCAACCTAACCGGATTCAGCTGGATACCGGTATTCTACGTGGAGTGACTGCCTATCTGACCTCCACAACCCAGTAACTGGGCGACACGATACCTCTTGGTTAGACTAGTCAGAATTTCTGACTAACTAGTAACGACTGTCAAAGTCCTACGAATGACAACCGGGACCAACGGCTTTACGTGCTTTCCGAGGCACGGGATGTCAGTGATATCTAAGATAAACTTTAGAAAGTACACATGAATTGAAAAAGTCACATTGGTACTTGCCCGGATTCGAACCCACAACCTCTTACACGAGAGGCAGGCGCCTTATCCACTGGGCCATCACGACACTACTCAAATATATGTAAAGAAAATATAATATCATTTCTACCCAATACGGTTTAAAACCACCAATACATTTAGAAACAATAAAGCTGTCATGTTATTTGAATGAAATAAATTGAACGATATATTTGAATAAACATTCGAGAGCTTTTGAACATCTATCAATTGAATTTGAATATATTCGTTTTCAAAACGAGCATACACAACGAGCAAAGAGTCATTATTAAAAAAATCCAAATTGATATTCTGTTTTTTTACTTAGAAGCATAACAAGAATGAAATCACTCTGATAGAATTATTCCAAATATTCTCAAAACAATATAATTTCACAAGTTTCCTAGGTATTACATACTATGTGAGTACAATTTAAGTAAATGTATGAGTATGTTTATTATTTATTACTTAGTCATAATATAATACTTTATTTCATTGATCATTTTATTCTTTCACACTTTTAGTGCATCTACCTCGTAATTTCTCTGCACCACCTGAAGGTAGACTGGCAGAGAATGCCTACGGCATTAAGTCCGCCTGTACACTACGTACTAAGAATTAAATAAATAAATAAATAAATATGTGACCCCCGCAGTTTCACCCGCATCTCTATTAATACTCCGACCCGTAGGTCGTAGCGTGCCTATACCTTCGTACCTTACTTGGTACCTTTCTCTATAAGTGGGCTATCCAACGCAAAAATTATTTTTGAATTCTTCGAACACGCGATTTGAGACATAATAGAAGGAACATAGCAGCGAGACAGCCGGCTGTCGCTTGGTCGTCGAAAATCCTCATAGATGTCAATACTTCCTAGCGTGTTCAGCCAAATAAAGAAAACTTTTCAGCTTTATAACTTATAATTTTACTTATAATTTTAATTTCACTTATAATTTTAATTTTATTTATAATCTTATATTATTGTAATTTAATTTCTTAACTTTAAAAATTTAATTTTCAAAATAATTTTAAAAATGTATTAATTTTCAAAATAATAATTATTAAACAATTGATATGTATTTTGAGTTGTGACAATGTTTTATGCCAGTAATAATGTGACTGTATTTTTACTCATAATTTATTCTCAATTTAATTTCCGTTTTGACATTTTATTTTATTTTATTATTTTGCTTTTGTATACCTGACATAATTTTAATTTATTTTCTTTTTATTAATATCTGTTATAAATTATTTCTAATTATTATTTAAAGTCTTTCTTGCACGTGAATGGTGTGCACGCCTCTAAGTGACTTGTTCACACTGGGCCTACGTAAATGTGCATTATATGTTGAATTTTATAATTGTGAATAAGTCGTTGGTGTGCCTTTTTAATAAATAAATAATAAATAAATAAATAATATTACGAGTAGTATAAATTCCAAAATTTCCGGCAAAACCTACATAAATTGTCGACTTATCCCAGAGAACCTAAAACCATTTAACAACTTTGTTCAAATAAAGCCATACATCCCTTGAAATACGAATGCCTAGCCAACTGACCTATTTCAACGAAAGAAGGTCATTGACATCCATGAAGGAAAACATCGTGAGGAAACCTGGACCTATAAATAACTAGCTTTTGCCCGCGACTTCGTCCGCGTGGAATAATTGTTCCCGTTCCCGGGGGATTTCCGGGATGAAAACTATCCTATGTCCTTTCTCGGGTCTCAGACTATACCTGTACCAAATTTCATTCAAATCGGTTCAGTGGTTTAGGCGTGAAGAAGAGACAGACAGACAGACAGAGTTACTTTCACACTTATAATATTAGTACGGATAAAAGTCGGTAATCGTCAGTCCGCCTAGAGCAAGCGTGGTGGTCAATGTTCGTGCCTGCTTTGTATTTAATTATTTGTATAATAGTAACCCTCTCCAGTTTTGCATGACTGTTTTACAAATCATAAAAAACAGCTTTTTCTTCTGTAATATACATGTATCCTATTTAATATCCTCCTAAACTTTAGTCTTATGAATCACTTTTTCTTAGTCAAGCGTAAATCAATCATATACCTATAAGCATCAAGCTTGTTCCGCCTTATTCTCTGCTTTGGTGTCCCATGATGTTTTTGGGTTTCTTTCGAAACATTCATTTATTGTAACTGAGGACAACACAAAGCAGCCAATAGTTGGTTGCTCCATTAAATTACTTTACCAAAATTCATCTTAGCAGTGCAATTACGAGATCTTAGCTAATTACTAATATACATTAAGTTCGAAGACAGAGGCTCCCAAACTGTGCGCCATAAAAAGGGAAGAGGGGCGCCGCCGTGAGTCGAACCGTAATCATTATCTACAACTACTACAAATTTTTACCTCTTACCGCATAAGTACCTACACATCACGGTTACTCAGTCGTATATAACCAACCTAAACTAACTAGGTACTTTTATTGAGGGTAACTATTTATTTGTATTTGTATTTAAAATATTTGTATTTGTAATTTTTAGCTAAGGTCTCTAAAGTTTATCTTGGGCATCACAGACATCGGTAAAGGAAAACATCGTGAGGAGAAAACCTGGACCTGTAATAAATATAAGTCCGAAATCGCCAATCCGCCTTGAGCAAATGTGGTGCGTGCTCGTACCTTCTCTGTATGAGAAGAGGCCTTTGCCCTGTAGTAGGACGATAATAGGCCGATATTATTATATGGTCGATAAAATGTTCAAATAACTGCGCCGCGGGCTGGAAAGATTGGGAACCCCTATTCTAAGCCTCTTGTGTAATATTCAAGTTGCATCTGCTTCGTGGGATATAATTACAATACTCGTCTTACATGCACACTAATTTCTATGAGAAACCCAATTCTCGACTGCAAGTCTGGAATTACGGGCTTAATATTTGTATTACAGATGTGGAAATTCAGTGAAATTATTTAAGGCTAAGGTTTTACACATACTGGGGAATTTGAAGTGAAGATATGTGTCTCATGCGAAACACTGACAATACTATAAACTGTTGGTTCTTTCTGATTAATTACGTTACGCGATCCAAGATAGTTAAATCGTTTCTCTTGATACTCGTCGAGCTTCACTGTCTCGGCGCGTTTCTGGTGAACTCCATTGTTGATTCTGGCTTTCAGGTTGTAGTGGTTGGGAATTTTAAGTAGGGATTGTCCCATAACAAAAAAAATACTATAATCTAGTTATAATTTGGTTATTAATATTAAAGTAAATGGTTCATTAATGTTTGACCACAACTCAATTGACTGTTCATTTGACAAACAAAGTTTTGTACACCATTTATTTCCCAAAAAACTTATTCGGCAAATATTTTATTTAATGATGCGACTTCATTAGTCGTTTTTGGAAAAATATTTGCGTTACTTGGGAAAAAAATTGTATCTCGCCTTATCTTGGGGTGTGTGGCAATATATGTATTTTCGTGTTTGATAAAACTTATTATAAACTTTAATCTATTAAGCCACCGTATAGTATAGTTCGTATTATCTAAGTAACGCAAATATTCTGCCAAATACACGAAATGAAGTCGCACTATTAAATAAAATATTTTTAGAATAAGTTTTAAGAAATGTTTGAAGTCGCACCATTAAAACGCCACTGGAAACCTTCTGGTAATGTAAGAAGTCTGTGAGCAGCGGTGAAATATAATGCCATAAAAAACTTAAACATTTTCCTACAATCTCAGCTTACCACTCAGTCCTCGTGTACGTGAATCAACAAAAACAACAGCACACATAAATACTGACGTCATCGTCATTAATCACTGTTTCTCCTAAGGGGAGTTACGAAATCTCACTACGCAAGAGTATAATGAAATTTTGATCAATAATTATGTAAACAAGACGAAATTTCATTCTAATATATACGTGCACTAATTTTTAAGCTTGTGGCAGTCATGGAAAACTGACCAGAAGGTACGACTTATCTGTGCACCTTGCTAGAATGCGACCCTCTTCCCGCTTCACCGCGCAGAGGCCCGTGTTCGCCTCGTTCGTTTAGTAGCGAAAGCATTCCGTCAGCGTTACTTCACAGTTCAAGGTGCATAGTTATGGTTATGTCGTACGGGTAGTAGTTCAAGCGATCTCGTGATTCAAGCATTACATGATCTCAACACCTGACTCAGCTGAATGCCTCCTCACAGAGGTATCACACCGATGACTTCCTACCTTCCGAGTTGCAATTGAGAAAATCCTAATTCAAAAATCCTATAACACTACATTTCGTAACTATAGGACCAACGGGTAATACTTGTAACCACTCAACAAACCAATACAATTTAAAACTCCCTATAACTGCAACAATGTAACGTGAAACATTATAATTTATATGAAACTTTTTGTCAGGCCATTTTCCTTTTATTCAAGTACATCTCAACTTTGCTAGTATCACCGTACCACTGAACATAAACATACAATGTTGATCGTAAAGGTGCATCCACGACGACGGTTTTTTTGTATGTCATTGGATGGCGAACAAGCTGATAGCCCGATGTTAAGTGGTTACTGCAGCCTATAAGATAACATAATTTATTTTGTCATCTGAAATATAGACATCTGCAATATTAAAAAACTCTCAAATAAAATAACAAAGATGATCATTCATAATATGTGTCTGTAATTATACTGATATTGGCACCCATATTCTTCAAACTTGAATACGACAAGAGTGCTTTGTGGACGAAATAGGTATGTGTATAATTGCTTAGGTAGTGCTTCCCTGGACGAGTTAATTTCTGAAAAGCTCTACTACTACTTAGTTAGTTTTGTACTTTTGTACAGCAGTATTTTATAACTTATAGCGTTGATATAATTAGGAAATTAAACGTTAATGGCCACTTTTTGTTATTTGTTGTGTAATTAAATGAATAAAAATATCCTGGGACAACTCACACACGGCCGTCAGACCCCAAACTAAGCAGAGCTTGTACTATGGAACCAGACAATTGATAAACATACTTATATAATTATTAAATACATACATATTATAGATAATTCACACCCAGACATAGAACAATAATACATGCCGAATTTAACGCCAATAAATCAAATTAACATAATTAATTGGCTATAGCAACATAATTGAAGAGCATATTGGGAGCATAGTCATGCCTGCTTAGATATTTCGCTGATAATGGCGCGCGTGTTGAACCATTAGATTCCCTTGAAAATCGTAAATAAAAGTTAAAAAGAAGTTCTCGTTCTGGTGAACAGGCACTGTCAGAAGAATTGAAAGGGAGAAAGCAGAGAGCAAAACTTAGAACTACGACTTGTTACTTTAAAAGTCTAGCCAGCTGCACTTTCTCTTAACTCAGCAACATGAAATAACTATTTGCCTCTAACGTTGTTCTACAAAATATAACTTCGGTATAGACACACCCTAAGCCCTTCACGAGGAGATGGCCTATAAAATTGTGCCCGTCGCAAAATGTTCAATGTGTAGAAACCCTTACATTGCTTTATGAGCTCTATGTACATACTTGTGTTTCGTCAAATTACATAATAATAATGTCTTCGCTACGTCAAAAGTACCTTCTGTGTACAAAGAACAGTTTCAAATACTTCTTACTACACCTACGTTAAACGTTCTTAGGCAAAACAAAAGGTACGTCAAAATATTGCTTACGTTTGTACATGAGCCTTCGTAAAGGAAAGTCTGGAATTAGTTTTCTCATGAATAGTTAAATAGTACTCAATTTGTTTTTAGTTGAGTCGCGAAATATTTTCATTACATTTGTAGAGTAAATATTAAATGCGATTGCTCATGGCACTATGGAAAAATGTACTGAATTTAATAGTAATGTATCCTTATTAAATCATTTTTAAAATACGTTAGAAATGCCTAAATACACCCTGAGAAAATTTAACACAATCTACAACGGAATTATTTAAGTTTGACCAAAAAAGAAACAACATTCTATTTGAAAGGTTCTGAATAGGTTAACAAATGAGCTTTGTCCCTGTAAATTTCAATATGTTTAGTTTTTTTTTATGTCAGGGGGACCTGGTGACCATTTATTTGTGGCCATCTCACCAAGTCGTACTGATTTAGAATGTTACTGTTCAGCGGGATTTGACGAGCACGTACCTTTTTTTGTTTTTCGCTTGACGTTTCGGCAGGGTTACACCTGCCATGGTCACAAGCAGATAAAAAAAAGTACGTGCGCGTTAAATTCCGCTGAACAGTAACATTTAAAATATGCAATAGTTTGAAGTATAATATCGTACTGATTTAGATTTGACATCAAGCCGCTCGCCCTTAACGCATAAGGTGGTGGTTTTGAAATTGAGTTTGAAAAAAAGTCGACTTTTTTTATAAGTTTTCTATGATATCGCTGATAGCTATCTCAGTTGTTTTTTAAATACAATCATTTTAAATACCTAGTAGTTATCGAAAACCTAACAGCCGATAAGATGTGTTAAACATCGAAGGGCGCTCCGTAGATACTTCAATTTGCTTCAAAAAAGTTTATATGGGAAAGTAGTTTACCATTATGTTTATACAAGTAGTTAATTTTCCTTAACAGTATATGATAAAACCGTAGCAATAGAAAGTAACATGCCTACATTATATGTAATGGTTTTCTTCGTTACACAATTACCGGATAGATTCTTCACTTTACTTTGAAAATTCTGACGACATAGTATACAATTATTTCAGTTACAGTTGTAGAAAAATTTATCTCGTGCACGTGAAGCAATGCTAAATATCAGAGAAGCTTACTTTACATACATGCGGAAATTTTACTAACTCGCAGATATAACACAACCACATTACAACCAAGGGTTCAACCTAATACTTTGCGTAAAAGTCCCATAGCTTTGGTATACACGCGCTCTTACCATCATTGCAATTCTTACATGTGTCACCTTTCGCCTGAAAGTACGCCTTTACACAATTTTTACGGCCGTAGTAAAATTTGGGAACACTCCTTTCTTTTGGTGAAAAATTTTTTCGCACATTTTTGTTAAGTTTATTGATGTTTCGAAAAGATAAAAAAAACGCATTAAACCTTCGTACACACGTGATTCAAGACACAATAGAAAGACAACAGCAGCCCAACAGCCGGCTGTCGCTTGATCTTTGAAAAGTTAAAAACCAAATAAAAAAATAATTAAAGCCTTGTTTTTACTTTTTTGCACGATTATGTCCTGAAAACCTACATAACCTATTTAATAAGTTGATAACAGCAATTGTGCTGCTAGCTATGTATATATGCAAAGTTAAGCATATAGCATAAGGTTTGTTTAATGTAGCTAAATCAACACACAATAATTGTACAACAATCTTGTGAAGACAAATGTAAGTTAAAGTGTTACGCCCTCTGTTTACCCCATCCCTTAATCTTTCACGATCGTACGACTACAAAATCGCTCATATACGTGTCTGTGTTGATGCGTAAGAGCAAATCCGAGGTTGATTCAAAATTTCTTTTCAGTTTTTTGAACCATTAAGTATATTTTAGTCTAGACCTTTTTAATGTGCACTACTGGTTACGACTTTCTCACATTGTATAGATAGGTATTAGATTCCACATGAATAATATATCTAACTTCTTACAACATTTTATTGATTTTAAACCTTCGAAACGTGATTCGAGACAATAGAAAGACAATATCAGCGCGACAGCCGGCTGTCTCTTGGTTGTCGAAAGGTTAAAAGAGAGATTCACGCTATCTTATTTGTGGGATGAACAAAACAGTGTTGCAGGTTTTCGTTTTGTTTTGTCAGACAACGTCGGGGGCAGCAGCTAGTAAAACGTAAATTAACAATAACGGAGAACAATCTGCACATCACATCTTATGGGAGTGTGTTCTTTGGCAGAATGAGCGCAATATAATGTTGGATAGTATACAGGTTACATCTGGTGTCGTTTACTATGCGGACCTTGTGGAAACTAAAACCAATTTCCGTGCGTTCAAGCGCTTTTGCCATACCTATTATTGGAATCAATTGTAACAGCTCACAGTTTTAGGACCCAGTAATTTTACTACAAACTGTATTCCGTGGTGCTAGACAATCTGGGCTTCTCCCAGTTGTGATTGCCCCTTTGTGCCTATTAGCCTAGTTCAGTTCTGTCTCCTGCTTGTTATGGAGGGAAGTGGAAATATTTATTTTTCTTACTCCTGCGCAGTTCTTTCTGATTAATTTCATTGCGGGATCCAAGATAGTTGAACCGTTTCTCCGGGACTCGTCGAGCTTCATTGCTTCGGCGCTTTTCTGGCGGACTCCACTGTTGATTCTGGCTTTCAGGAGTTACAGTGGTTGGAAATAGTGTGGTGGGATTGTCCCAATGAAAAATAAAATAACAATAACGGATTATGTTTTCAGTAGAATAGGGATGGCGACAATATTTAAAAAATTACAATCTGTGTAGTCCGTCCGTTAGACCGTCCAATAATACTGGATGCGAATTTTTCGCTTCAACAAGTTAATAAAAAAATGCACAGACAAAGAGCATCATTCCGAAGAGCTTACTGTTCAGTACAATTGTACCTAGGCATGACGTCACACGAAACTTCAACGCACTGTATCGTCGTCATTTTTCGTTTTCAAGAAAAAAGAAAAAAAAACGTGTCCAAATTTTTTTTCTAGATGAATCTAATTTGCCAATACCGGAGATGAACAAGCAATGTAAAAATTCGCCCAAAAAAAGGGCCCAGCCAATTTTAAGAAATTCAAATAGAGCTATACGAATTTCTGGCTATGAATAAACAGGATGAATTTATATAAGGAGCATTTATAATGTAAAGCCTACTCAAACAGGCTCGTAACAGAGGCTTGATGTCATGAATTTGTTTGCGGTAGGTACATGAAAAATACAAGGAATTTTCAGGCATATATTATCGTACCTTCAACCAGGATTAGGAGATTTTCTTCTGCTTCGTATAAGTCTTTGATCTTCACTTGTCTTGTAAAACCGGCACCGGGATTACGTATCTTGCAATAGCCGAGCGATGGCGATAATTTAGCAAAATTTGCTGCTCAAACGTCAATTTAAAATACGTCACGTCAAATAGCAATCTAGCGTTAGTGCTGCCTCTGTGGAGCAATCAGTTAACTAAAATATGCATTTTTTGTTTGGTGGTTTCGTATTTAGTATGGTTTTTAAGAGCAAAGTTAAGTTTTTTTTGTTAAAGGTAATATTTAATTAGTTCCAGCGATTGCTACTTTATCGTCATCGTAGCAATAAGTGCATTAGAACAATCAGCGAGCGATTAGCAATCGGTTCATACATAATACATTTTTTTTACGTTAAGCGATTAATCGCGCGGTGACCGCGCGATAACTGCGCAAATATTGCTGATTGCTGTTTCATAGGTAATAACCCCGCGGGTTACTTTCGGAAATTACTTACACGTAACTATTTTTTTAAACACGTTTGACGTAAAATGGGTCTTATTACACAGTTTTTAGGTTCACAAATACAAGTAACAGTAAGCGCTTAGGTAATGACTATTCATAATTATATTACCAAATTTATGTGTTCCATTAAAGTCTTGTTAGTTAATCTAATGGACAAAATTAAGAAGAAAATTATCCACCAGAAAACCTAAATCGAATATTTGAGGTAAAAGTGTACTGTTAGCTTATTCCCGTAGCTATCCATACTTCCATACTAATATTATAAATGGGAAAGTGTGTCTGTCTGTCTGTCTGTATGTTTGTCTTTCTTTCACGGCAAAACGGAGCGACGAATTGGCGTGATTTTTTAAGTGGAGATAGTTGAAGGGATGGAGAGTAACATATGCTACTTTTTGTCTCTTTCTAACGCGAGCGAAGCCGCGGGCAAAAGCTAGTTTATAGAATAAATATTACATAGTAGTTTTACTGTATAATGTATATTTATTTTGTCACATTGTAACTGGACTGTTAAGAGATAGCCTGATCTTGGTGTATTTAAACCCTTGTTTGGTTTAAATATAATAATAATACCAAGATCGGGCGGATTTTTTTCATACATTGTCATTCCGAACCAACAATAGTCAATAGTCAAATCATTTATTTTCATTAGACCAAAAAGGGCATCAATTAGACCAAAAAAAGCACAAACAATAATGCACCATTAATAAAATCTCTAATTTTAATATATTATGGTACTTTAATTTTATAGAAAATCTTGATGCTGTCTAATTTTTTTTTGTTAACGTTGTTATTTAAATATTTTCTTCTATACATAAATAAGCAAACTAGGACAGTGATATACATTTCCCATACAAATGAATTAATCTAGTAACACACTGCGTGATGGCATCCCGATAGTGACCTTAGTTTCTGAAGCTGTTAAATAAACATTGGTGCCGATTCTCTTATTCACAAACTAACGTAAATTTAAGTTAAGTGCATCTTTCTCTTTTCATTTAATTAAGAAAAGGACAGAAGATAAAATATTAGTTAAGTCTTGTCACATTTAGACACTCCATAGATAATTTAGACGCGATTTAAAAACATGGCGTCTAAATATACGTCAATTTTCTTCAGACGCTGTCTAATTTGGCAGGATTAAACTAAAATGTATCTTCCGTCCTTTTCTTTAAGAAATGGAAAGAGAAAGATACACTTAACATTAATTTAGTTAAGTTTGTGAACAAGAGCATCAGAACTTCATAAATGACTCATTATATATCACTAATATATACTTCTTTAAACATAATTACAAAGAAGAAAATTATTTCTAATCATTCAAATATAAATTAACTTTTAACACATTTATTGAAGTTGCGGTCGTTCAAGGGACGTTCTCCTAATTTATATTGGTTTCCAATATTTGGCTGGCATCTGGAGAAGGCCCGATAACATCAAATAAAAATCCAATTGCGAGATGGCCCGACCTTAATTTATAAAAAGCCGACATTAAAAAGCGGCAATCTTTTTTGGTTATTTGCCTTAAGATCAAACACTTTAAAAGCGTCATTAAAAGCCATGGATAAAATAATATTTTGAATATATTGTTTTTTACTTACAAGAACACCTTTTTTCTATAGATATAAGTGTGAAATTATCACTTCAAGTGAATGTTCCAAAATCAATTAAATAAATCGATTTAAGAATTCGTAGCATTCAGCTACGCTGTAGCACAAAGCTACGCCGTAGCACGAAGTGTAGTAAGAAGCATCTACTTTGGAACCTTTTGAATTTCTCGAAGGATCTACGCTCTGATCTTAACAAAACCTTATTGCTTGATCTACGTCGTCCATCAGTTAATATGTCACAAGATCGAATGCCTGTAGAACTGTAAAGTAAATGGTTAAAGGGTTATAAATATATAACTGTACCTTCACCAACTTTCAGTTATAAAAAAATACCAACTCTTACAGACTTACACAAACACAATATTTTAAGCGCGGTGCCTAAAAGATTGCTTACATCATTTCAAACCGTGAATTTTGTTTCCACTTTCTTTTCTGTGATGAAAATGAATGAGGTAGTATCAGTCGACAGCCATCATTCTGAAGGTGAAGGACGATGCTTGATAACCTGCTGATCATTTATCTAATGATTGATGAGGAATGTTAGCTCACCTTTTATGCGAATAGAAACCTATTTTCAGTTTTGCAGTACGATAGAAAGAACGCAGAAGAAGGTTGTAAAGTTTTTGGGCAATAAATATAAACACATCGTGATTTTGTCGGGCCCGTTAGTCTAGTGGTTAGTGACCCTGACTGCTAAGCCTTCGGTTCGATTCTTTAGCAGGACAAACTTTCTGTAATGAGCATACCTGTTTAGTCTATGTCTGCGACATAGACTAAACAGGTATGCAGATGCAACACCCGTCTGGTCGAAGGATCCCCCCTTTTATACGAAAGATGAGGAGCTTTACATTCTGTTCATCATACCTCTAATCAGTAAAATATGAATATTCTGTACAATGAACACCACTGACAGTTTATCACAATCTATAAATTACAAGTTGAACCGTGTCTTGTAATGATAGGCTGTGTTAATCATCGTACTATCCATCATTAAAGGAATATTTGAGGAAGAACCGCACATATCCACGGCAACACAAATACGATAACAGACAGCTACAGACAACCGTGCTGCCTCGTCATGTATAGGGCTGGCAGTTACTGACTACGTATTAGGTATATGGTTGTTACATTTGTACCCTTTTTTACCCGACTACCCAAAACCCACTCATGTTCCTTCGGTTGCTCATGTTCCGGGGTCACGGTAACTATTATAAACATTCCACAACCCCGGCAGGCGTTGGCCCTGTTGGGCCCCTTCCTGTGCTGACTCCTTCTCTTTGAGGCGCGCGTGGAACACTAACGCGCCGTCGACGCGGGCCTGGTCCTAGCCGGGCGGCGAGCTACCCATCGCTCGCCATCCGCAGACCCGGTGGCCGGTAGTCGTCTTGCGATTCTCGACGTCTACGCCTGGGTCCCTGTCCGGGGCGAAAGGCTCGTCGTTGCCTCTCGCGCGTCGCCGCTTTCTTCACTAGCATAACGAAGGCAGGTTTTCAAGCGTTTGTATGTATGTTTGGATTGGAAGCTTGAGGTGTCATGGAATTCGTATCAGTTGTGGGAGTGATATAATGTACATTAATAAAACATACTTTCTGGGTTCTGAAAGATTTACGAAAGCCAACTGGAATCGTGCTTTCTGAAGCATAGGATGTCACCTCACTCTCCCACACTACGAAGTTTCAAATGAACATTAACATGTCGCCAAACACGGTGTACTACTACTAACATCCTTCATTGCAATATAAGAGTTTTCGGCGACATTAGCAAATGTACAAATAATATGTAAATCCCGACTATAACTGTCAGTCAGTAGCCTAACAGACACGTCATCATGGTCGGAAAATCCTTCCTCTTTAACGGAGGATGAGGGACTTTACACTCTATACCTAATACCTCCAAAAACATTTTTCCCGTCCTATACCCACCGGTAGTTGCGACCCCGACACCAAAAGACGACTCCACGCGACAGCCCTATAGTAAATTAACACCGTCATAATAGTACGAAAGCGATCGCACATCCGACGTACAAACAGTACCGGGTTCTAATTTAAATTCATACGCCGTGTATTGTCCTCGCGTTGTAATGACTACCTTTCCTCAGCGATAATTTAATTTTCATCAGAGATATTTTCTGAACTGTGAGAGAATTAAAATTTACCTACTAACCTAACCTAATTAGGTTAGTAGGTAAATTTTAATTTCAACTACATTCACACAAAAAATAGTAAATGTAGTAGAAATTAAAATTTGATCACGGTGAATGGCAGACTTCGTTATGTAACCTATATGTTATTCTGATCTATCAGCTGTAGCAAAAATTTCATGAAAATCCTTGTGAATATGGGCTTTTCTCATCAAGAGAGCACCTTTGTCTTTAACCGAAATGGTAATCGCATGATTTGACTAATAATATGGACTTTGAAAGACACTTTGACCTCTGAGTTTGTTTCAGATATTTCTTTCGGCAAAAGCCGTGTGTTAAATAAATAGTTTAAATGTGCTATATTTTTTTCATTTTAGTAGTTTTTGCGCGAAAGAGTAAACGAACACACATACGTCCCAACAAACTTTCGCATTTACGATATTAGTAGGATATATCTATTTAGATCTTGCATTGTAGAGACCATGTTAGGCAAGCGAAAAGTGGAACACACTCCTCACATTTCTCTACATCATTCCTAAATTCACCACTAACCTTTTAAAGTCTTCCTAAGTGATAAAAATCGCCAAGTTCATCGCAATGCCGCATCCAACGCCCATTCATTAACACCACATTTTTGAGTCACCCATTACGTAGCGATGGCGGCAAATCAATATTAATGGAATTTGGCTCAAAACGGCGATGCTAAGAAAAATGAGTTTGCCTAACGACACTGTAGGCCTGTTCAAACATTATTTAATTAATGAAGGTTGACTGTTGTTGTGAAAAGTGTTTTAGTTGTTATTCTTTTTGTATAGGGTATTTTTCTTTAAGTGTCGTGATGCCTCTCATGATAATAAAGATTATCTTAGATACCATACACATCAGTGAAGGAAAACATACATCGTAGGGAAAACTGGTCCGAAATCGCCAATCCGCCTTGAGCAAGCGTGGTGATCAATGCTCGTTCCTTCTCTGTATGAGAAGAGGCCTTTGCCCTACAGTGGGACAGTAATAGGCTGATATGATATAATTATGATTTTAATAAAGAGTTATTGATTTTGAATGGCGTACAAAATGTCGAAGACAAATAAATATTTTGAGACAACTCACTCACGGCCATCTGAACCCAAACTAATCAGAGCTTGTTCTATGGTAACCATACAACCGATACACATACTTATATAATTTATAAATAAATATGTATATCATATTATGGATAACTAAATTACACATAGGCACAGAACAAGCAATAATGCTAATCAAACAAAGTTTATCCGGGGTGGAAATCGAATCCACTACCAGGATCTAACCACTAGACCAACAAGCTCGTCACACATATGTCTCACAGCAAACCTTAGCTTATAGATTAGTATTAAAAGACACCCAGTGATAACAAGAAAATATGAAGCTATGTCACACTTGACGCAAGCTTATATGCTTTAGTTAAAAGAATTTTAAAATTGGAAGGCAGAATAGTTTGGTTTAATTCGCTAATCACAGGAATAAAATAAATGTGTTGTATAACCTATTTATCGAGTAAAGTTATAGGCTCACGACACGCTACTACCTACGGGACCGGTCAGCAACGAAAGTCGCGAGTGAAACCGCAGAAAATAGCTTGTCAAATAGATTAGTTGAGAAACACAAATTTCCCACCGATAAACAAGAAAATATGAAACCATCTCAAACTTGACGCGCGCTTAAGGAGGGCGGCGGTAATTGCGAATGTCCTTCAGTTCCGATCGAGCTGTCGCGCGCTAGGTGTATCAGACTCAATTAAAGCGTTTAATGAACAGTCGCCAGGCACGTGACTTAGCTATTAACACTTCCACGGTGATGGCTAGCGAAGTAGACTTTGTGTGATAGTGGGGGAAAATATCATCTGTTTTTATATTTGGGTTAACTGGTTACATTAAATCGCCTCTAATCCTGTGTACATGGAGGAAATTATTAACCCCTCATTATGAGGTTGTATCCGAATCCGATCTCTGATCCGAGTTAAGTTTAATTACGCCAAGTACAAATGTCACTTTTAAATTCATAAGAAAAACATCGTAAGGGAACCTAGACTTATATTTTTTTTTATCATACAGGAGCCAACTGGAACGTTGACTGGAGTAGACTTTATTTCCTTAGTCATTTAAATGAGACGCATAAAAACATACAAATCATTTCGACACCCTACGCATTTATTAACTGTCCAAACTGAAACTGTCCACTTTAATAACTGTCCAAATAATTTATTTATCTATTTTTATTTCAGCCAGTTTCAGCTATGGGAATTGATGTCACGATGTAACCACAAACGTCGCGTTAACCTGTCAGGGCCGCAACTGTAACCGCAACACGCAACACACGACATACACCCTGATTATATATTATGACACCAAACGTGGTTTGTTATAAAATAAATAAAATTTGCGCACACCTTCAAAACGTAAACAAAGGGTTTACTTCGTGGTATTCAAATTTCGAATATCAGTTATGTTTTTCTATCGAATTTCATTAATTCGGGTAGGTTTGTGAAGTGATAAAAAAAAGTTAGTCTACAAAGTATTCCGTCAAATATTTGTCCTGCTTGTGAATCGAACCCTCTACGTCCCGGTTAGCAATTAGAGTCACCAACCACTAGACCGGTCGGCCTGTCAATTAATTAAATCATGTAAAAGCTACCGTATATATACTTCGCCACCTGATATCCCTCGGGATCCGGGCAATCAGCGCGTATGAAAAAACATTAAGGCTGTGTACACAAAGACGAGTCGTAGCGCGCGGCACTGGGAGCGGCGCGTTTAAATGTGTAGATTGACATGAAACTGGCCTCAAAGGCAGCGAAGCTGCAAAAGTCTAACCGCCTTTTATCCCTATACCGCTGCGGTGCCACGCATTCTGACTTCGTGTCCGCAGCCTAAAGGACTTTGCAGTTTAGTGTCTAAACACACTATGCCGAGGATACGCGACGGAAGTTCGGCATGATTACGCCTGCAATGCTATTTGTATTACTGGCGACACATTATGCCGAAATTACGTTGCGTTATAGCGTACAGCCGAACTTCAGTCGGACGTAAGTCCAGCGGAAATTCGGGGGCAACGTATTCTGTAGAACACACATTATACGCGAGCGCGACTGAAGTTCGGTTCGATTGTCGACGGAGATCGGGAGCGGGGAGCAGCGGGAAGCATGCATGCCCACTGCAACACTGAATATACACACAAAATTGCGCAACTGAATTTCTGCCGCGTAAGTTCGGCACTTATAGTGTGTCATATCAGCCGAATACGTTGGAACGTAAAATCACCCGCGGAACTTCGGTCGCGTACGTTCGGTATAGTGTGTTTAGACACTTATTCAGCTCTATTCACGTTTTGACATTTTGACGGGCCTGTTGGTCTAGTGGTCAGTAACCCTGACTGCTAAGCCGGAGGTCGTGGGTTCGATTCCCACCCAGGTCAAACTTTGTGTGATGAGCATGATGGTTTGTTCTGTGTCTGGGTGTAATTTATCTATAGTATGTATGTATTTATAAATTTATAAATATGTTGTGTAAGTATGTATGTGTATATCAGTTATCTGGTTGCCATAGCACAGGCTCTGCCTAGTTTCTGATCTGATGATCGCGTGTAAGATGTCTCCAAATTTTATTTTTTGCTTAACGATTTTGGTCACTGGACAATACCAAACTCAATACATACTTGGACCCGACTGTTACAGGGCTAGAATTTAGCCATAAACTTAGCATATAGGAAGGTTTCACGAGTCAAAGTATCACGGTTCTCAGCATTGGCGAAATTGGTAAAATAAAGCAACGTTTACAGATGCCCACCTGCATTTATTTTTAAAATTAGAGCGCGAACATAACGCAACGCGCATCGCTCCTCATCTCCGTAAACGAAGCTTAAAAGCCGCAACTATAACCTGGCGACATGTGATGTCACCGAGCGACCACAAGCCACAACACACTGCTGTGCCAATTCCATTACGAGTTGCTGTGTGGAACAGTCACGGAAAATTATTAAAAACATGTCTACTGATACAAACAAAATTTTAGGCGCCACCTGATCCCGGGTATGCGGATAACCAGCTCATGTGAAAAGGCATTAAGGCTATGACCACAACTCGGTGACATGTGACGTCAGCGAGCGACCACAAGCCACAACACAGCCCGGTACCGATGCCATGACATTCCCTTCGTGACGTAGAAGGAAATTTGTTATAAGCATATTTATTTGTACAAGTAAAATTACAAGTCTCAATAGAAATAAATATTGGTTTTGTTTGTTGTTCTATGAGAATTGTTTGAATTTTAATTCATATAATAAAATTGTATTAAAATATTTGTAGCACAGAAGAGAAATGGTTGAATGGTTTTTAGAGTATACATATATTTATCTATAATATGTATGTATTTAAATATATAAGTATGTATATCAGTTGTCTGGTTACCATAACACAAGCTCTAAGCAGAGCTTAATTTGGGATCAGATGACCGTGTGTGGTTGTCCCAGTATATTTATTTATATAAAATTGTAAACTGACTGACTGGATGATATATCATATAATATTAATGATTTTTAGTAACTGAAAACATTTCTAAAGGGATAAATAGAGAAACACTAGTTATACAATATCATTATGTTAAAAATAAAGCGCTGCCCCATACATTTTGTCTTCATCTACTCTACAGTTTTTTTTTCAACGTTGGCCGGAATAACTGGGTCGTCATGACAGTCATGTCCCATTGTACGAACAAAAATCTTACTAAAATTATATAAAATGTTTAAGTTTGCATGTAGTATGTGTGTGTTTATAGCTGTTTGTTACTCTTTTACGCAAAATCATCTGAACGGATTTTGATGCAACTTAACAGTAATATAGCTTATACATCAAATTAACACATATGCTACATAACATTACGCTTTGACTCACGGGAGCGAATCAGTAATCAAAAACCTAACAAACCACGGATGAAGCCGCAGGGAACAGTGTGAGATAAGTGTAATAGAAGACTAGACATAGAAGTATAACTGACTGAACAAAGGATTGGATTTCTGTGACTTCTTATATGCCAAGTACAAAGATATAATGCACTGATTCCTGCAACGGGTGAGGGAAACCATAACACTGTTTTCTCTGGACATTTAATCATGTGGCCACACAAAAAAGATATATGAGGAGAAAAAGAAAAATGAAACTTGAAAATTTGAGCAGTCTTTTTCTTGTTCATTTACACTGAAGTTACTTTACGTGCAGCAAAATTTGCAATTGGTAAAGTTTACTTTTGTTGAACAATACTGAGGAACACGGTAACTATCAACTTTAGTTGCTGTTTTTTATTACTAACAAGCTTTCGCCCGCGGCGTCGCCTGCGTAAATGTCGAAACTTCCATCATCTATTTTAACAAAAACAACATGGCGGCCGAAATTCCACATTTAAGCCGAAAAAAAACGTAGATATAACGAACATGAATAAAGCCTGTGTAACCATACATTTTTTGACGTATAAACCTGTCATAACTTTATGCATTATTTATTTATGCTGCATGAAGTGTGTGAAAAATGTATGATAACACAGGCTTTATTCATGAATCATGACATAACTTTACACAGTGACTATTAGTAAGGGCAAAAAGGGTTTGACAGACTAATTTTCAGGGCTTTGTTTTGTTCATTTATGTCTTTGTTGCGCCGGATAGACGCTTAATATGAATATCATGAAACAAAAACTGATCAACTGCACGTCGCGTCGGTCTCGCGCGAGATTTGCTAACATTTTACTAATTATATGTATTGTTGTTTGTGTTGTTAATATAGTTTTGATGTTGTGTAACATTAATTAACAAATTATAACATTTGTTAAACAAAATCACGCAGCAGCCAATTTGAAGTTCTACTTATGCTTTTACTTCGCACAAAGTGATGCCTCAGTCTAGTCAAATTGGCTGCAAATTACTGAGTCTGGAAATTTTCATACAAACTAAAAACCTACTAACTACTGATTTTTGGTAGAAGATTTGGTGACCTAATTCGTTGCATTTTAACTCTACTATGTCGTCCTGAAAGGAATACGACGATATAGCAGGGACCCTGTAGACAGCAATGTCACGTTTACTTTAATGGTGAAATTGAAAACATGTGGCGAATTATATCACAATTAAATAGGAATTTCTGACAGTGTTCAATAATATTTATAACACTCCACGAGTATAACTAGTGTAGTCATACCGTAATCTTTGATATTTGTTGAGCTACAGTAACATACACAATGCGTGTTGCAGTGTTAAAGTAAACCACGCGATATTACAATTAACTTGAAACCTACATGGTTTTCGACTTAATAAAGCACTTAATATAACACTTATCTACAGGTGCCTAACGATTATAAACGTTGCAAAATCAGCAAAGTGTATTATAACACGATCAAATGTATGGAACTAGAGAATTTTGGCGTTCCGTGCATTCAAATAAAAAATCTTTCTAACCCTTATAATTCGTGTGTCGGCCTGTCTGTCTAATGTTCCCTTACACACCCTTCGACTTTGTGCTAACATCCATGTTTATGATTCATTATATTTATATAAAATATTGCATACAATCAATCAAAACCATATTATGTGAATCCCAAGTAGACATTTCTGAAGATGTATCAAAAATGCTAAATTTAATAAAAAGAAAACATCTCACATTTATTAGAGGATGTATAAGAATTATTAACCATTCAACGACCAACCGACAGCCGGCTGTCGGGCTACTATTGTCTTTCTATTGTGTCTCGAAACACGTGTATTCGAAGGTTTAATCATAAAAAAATAATAATTTAATGATGGTTATAAACTTAGACAGATTTTAAATGTCTGAAAATAGACTTACCTCTAGCGCCCCTGGAAAAGCAGAGCCCTGGGTGATTGCCTTATGGCCCAGTCACCAACTCCTTACGCCGCCATTGTTTATATATACACAGTTAAACACTAATAACTATAAAAGTAAAACACTTTTTCTCTAAACTATTTGCCAACAAAGAACTAAAGGAAAACAAGAAAGAATCACTATTCACTTATACTTACTCCGTGGTATTCACAACACTCACATTTTTGCGATTTAGACAATTTACAGTCAACGAGAAGAGCAGACTACAAGGCGCGCGCGTGCATTTTATCAACTGACCTTTTTTAAAAAGGAATGGTTTGACTATTTAAAAAAAAAGAACAACATTTCTGCAAGCCGTAATCTTTACCTACCCACACTTGAACTGCTTGAAATAAATCTATTCAAAAATATTTATTCACTAAGGGTGCTTGTACACGGTGCATGTAGCTTGCGCATGTTGAGGCACTTGCGCGGGTTATATGCATCGTAAACATAATCGTTTAAAACATGTGCGGGTCTAGTGACTCAGAAACTCGAACAAATAGCTTGCGCATATTACTCACGCGTGTAACCCGCATCTTTACTTGCTCCAGCTACATGCACCGTGTACAAGCACCCTTACAATAGGCGAGACGACGAAAAAAAAGTAATTAGTCCGTCATTAAGATTATTAAAAAAATTTGGATACTTATTTTTTCTTTTTCTTCGTAAACGAAAAATGACGACGGCGTTGAAGTTGTGCGTGACGTCACGATCAGATACAATTTTTGCATTACGGTGACGTCAAAAGCCCCCACTCCAGAACTTTGATGCTCTTTATCTTTGTATTTTTTTATTACTTTGATGAAGCAAAAAATACGTGTCCCGTATTTTTGGCCGATCTACAAGACGGACTAAACAGAATGCCATTTTTTTATGTTGTCGTCATCCCTATTTATTGTCAATTTAGGCAAAGGTATGGCTAAAGTGTAATATTCGTTTTTATAAAAGTTTAATTGTTTACAGAAATATTGTGATAATTATGCTAGTATTTACTGAGTCAATTTTAGCTCCTTAATCCTTAATTTAAAACAAAAGATTAATACCCGCATTTATTTTGATGATATTATTATCGAATTTGACGCAAATAGTATAGACCTAAATTTAAACGACCCAAATAAACACTTCAAAGTTTTTTTGAATCTAATTTATGTAGGAACAAACTGACAAGAACTCTGAAAACTTTCTAATCGTCATTTGATTGATAAAACAATTTTCTACCGAATTGCGAGTTATTTGCCAACGTTTTTGTAGAAGTGTGGCGGTTCGGTTCGATATTGAATCGAATTTTACACTTCGTTTACCCAGCAAGATGGTGGAGAATTCACTAAAAGCTTTCAGGAATCGGGTTGAATTTCTTACCAATGTTTTGATATGATTAGTGAAATGGATCAGTCTTGATAGTCTAAGATCTGGTAGTAGGAATCTACCACCAGATCCAGACCAGATCTATCTATCTGTTATTAAATTATGAAAATATTAGAATCAAATTATAAAATAATTATAAAACATATTTAATCATATTATAAAACAAAGTCGCTATCCCTGTCTGTCCCTATGTATGCTTAGATCTTTAAAACTACGCAACGGATTTTGATACGGTTTTTAGGGTTCCGTAGCCAAATGGCAAAAACGGAACCCTTATAGATTCGTCATGTCTGTCTGTCTGTCTGTCCGTCCGTATGTCACAGCCATTTTTTTCCAAAACTATAAGAGCTATACTGTTGAAACTTGCTGAGTGGATGTATTCTGTGAACCGCATTAAGATTCTGATACAAAAATAGAAATTAAATTAAAAATTTTGGGGGTCCCCATACATAGAACTTAAACTCAAAAAATTTTTTTTCATCATACCCATATATGTGGGGTATCTATGGATAGGTCTTCAGAAATGATATTGAGGTTTCTAATATCATTTTTCTCTAAACTGAATAGTTTGCGCGAGAGACACTTTCAAAGTAGTAAAATGTTGGTCCCCCCCCTGTAACTTCCAAAATAAGAGTATGATAAATAAAAAAAAAATATATGATGTATATTACCATGTAAACTTCCACCGAAAATTGGTTTAAACGAGATCTAGTAAATAGTTTTTTTTTAATACGTCATAATTCGTATATCGTAATTTACCTTTCACTACGGAACCCTTCATGAGCGAGTCCGACTCGCTCTTGGCCGGTTTTTTTTTAATAGATAGAGTGATTTTTAAGGAAGATTAGTATGCATAATACATGCTTATTATAGTAGAGAAAAGTCGGGTTTTTTAAAGATTTGTAACACCCGTGTGAAGCTGGGGCAGGTCGCTAGTAAACTATAAGTATTGATTGCAAATGAAGTGACTTAGCTAATTCGCGTCCCGACGCTGTTTAAGCCTTCGAACACACGTAATTCGAAAAGAACGTGGAGAAACCACGAGAAAAAGATGACTTAAATACAAACAATTAACGTAATGGGCGATATTCAGTGGTTTTTGATGACTATTCGCTGAATACAAATATGGTCTCATAATCGAGTTTTCAGATTTCTTGACTCTTCTCAAACTACTTACTAAATTACAAGCAAATTCCCCGCATCCAGTTCGTTCCTGAAATAAGCCAGTATCTTCGGTACCACAATAAATTACTTGATGTCGTTACAATCATCCTTCTTAGATCAATTACGTGGAACTTCGAGGAAAAGGACCAAAGAGACCCTGAATTAGAATCTTTTGAAACTCCTAATTCGAAGTAACGAATGCTTGGAAATCGCATCAGCCTCTCAATTTAACTTTTAGCCTCTCTTATTAGATTTTATTGTGGTAATTTATAATGAATTGGGGTACTAAATAAACACGTTTGGCAGGGATAAGTTTTATTATTACTTCATCTGTAAGTAATTAACTACGGGTAGTAATAAAAGCTCCGACAAATAAAGAAGAATTGTACTTACTCAAAATATTAAATTTACTGCCTAAAATACTAACTTTCCGACTACTTTTTTCCGAATTAAAATGACGAAACGACCGAATGAGATACTGAAATCTCCGAAAAACAAACATGAACGTTTATTGCTATAATATTTTTCTACCAGCATATATTACGTTCAACTAAAAACTCTATTATTTTACCAATTCTAATCTTACCAAACCTTAAAATACTCTATACATGATCGAGGGTGAGCTGGGTCGACGGAGCCCCGCTTCGCGGGGCTCCTACTTCTGGGTGGTTTATAAAAAATAACCACGAAGGGGATGGCGGGGTCTATTCGCTCGCTTCGCTCGCTCACACGACCCCGCCATCCCCTTCTAACCTAACCTATCCGAGTCGGGGTGCCCTAAAGTCTAGATTGCAACCAGTCTTCATCATTATTGAGAGTTAAAAAATAAATTTTGGTAACCAACAATATAAATTAAAACAGTTCATGCAAGTTGTAAAAATATGATTATTTTGACGAAACCTCTGTTGTCGGTAACTCAGTAATTTGGTCGGAGATTTAGTTTTCTATTCGGAAATTAGGATCTTTTATCGGTAATTCATTATAACGCTGGTTAATTAGAATAATAGTCGGCCACAGATCGCTGGAGATTAATTTGTTTGTCGGAACCATTATTATTTCCCATTAACTACCTATATAAGAAAATAATGCAAGTCGAATTACCCAATTACGAATTAGAAATACCATAATAGAAGATAACATCATACATCAATTGTTTGTTGCTAAACAGACAATAAAATCAAATGATCCACAAGTCAAGGTTTGTAAAACAAAACCAATATTTTTAGAACCAGTTCAACAGACTCCATACAATCCGTACGACTTATCTGTGCACCTCACTGGATTGCGACCCCACTCCCGATTCCCCGCGCGGCGCCCGTGTTCGCCTCGTTCGTTTAATAGCAATAGCATTCCGTCAGCGCAAGTCACATCACAGCGCGAGGTGCACAGTCAAGTCGTTCAGATTGTGCATAAAGGAATCTATGTGATTAGGTACAATTGCAACGCAAAAACAAATGGCACCTAACAAAAATGTCCTCGCTGCAGGAATATTTCGGATCTTATTAAACTGAATACAAGGCTCAACGTTAAGCCGCGTCAGATTCTGAATAATTCATCCCCAAAATATTTATTAACAGTTAACCATTGCTGCTTTAAGATGGGCCGCAAGCTTTCTACTAAAAGTATAAAAATGTAAAACTTATTGTTGTGACAGTGCACAGTGGCAACACTGTGATGACAGCCCGCCTTTTGTCTGTGGTTTTGGATTATTAGCTAGAAGGTGGTGATTATCGCACATGAGTATTTTTGTAACGTCCATTAAAAGATTAGTAACACCAGATTGCAGTATCATTTATGAATAACCCATACCTGAACACTTCTGCTACATGCAAATCTTGAATTTAGGATAAGAAAACAGATTTGTGTGGGTTTAAGGAAAACCAAAATGAAATCTATATTCTACTTATAAGAAATGACAGTTTGTGACGTTAAACTAATGGAAGTTTCTTATTTCTTCACATCATCATCTCCCTGACCTTTTTCCAAATAAGTTGGGGTCGGCTTCCGAGCTAA
Source organism: Athetis lepigone (assembly GCA_033675125.1). Classification (NCBI taxonomy): domain Eukaryota; kingdom Metazoa; phylum Arthropoda; class Insecta; order Lepidoptera; family Noctuidae; genus Athetis; species Athetis lepigone. Next base: position 8,962,284 of record CM066237.1, read on the forward strand.
CCGGATTCAGCTGGATATCAGTGTTTTACGTGAAGCGACTGCCTGTCAGACCTTCACAACCTAGTAACAATTTAGTGTACACAAAATAATTAAGAAATCAAAGGAAAAGTCAGCTATTCCAAACAATTTGCATCTTGTAGCCTTTGTGCATCGCTCCATTTTTAGAACAACAGATTTTTTTAGATCAACGATGAAAAATGTATGAAATGAATGCTCTTCGTCCTTCTAGGATTCCGTACCTGAGTGCAAATGGAGCCCTATAATTGAGCCTCCACTGTACGCCTGTATGTTATCAAGCTGAATCTTATAAACCGTAATAGTTGCAGAGTTCATTATGTATATAATTAATTAATAAAAATAAAATAAATAATAAACAAGGCGACACGATACCTCTTGGTTAGACTGGTCAGACTTTCTGGCTTACCCGTAACGATTTCTTATTTTTTCACATAAAAAGTAATATTGCAACACATAACGTCACGCTATACCCAAATGCGAGGTGCGCATCAGTGACCTTATAAACCTTTCTGTCTATTCCAAATACCCGGCTAAATCACAGAACCATATTTGATTTAATTGCCTACGGCTTAACCCGAAACCCAAAGACAGAACAAAGGCTACTTTTTAATTCCTGGGCACTGCGATAACCGACAGCTCTGACGCGACAAATCGCATCGACAAAATCACGACAAAACGCAAACGCTCGCCCGTTCGAAGCTATATTCGCGTCACACAATGGCACGGCGCGAACAATGCGTCATTGTGCGTCTATCTCCGAGGACCAGGACAGGCGATATACCTACTGCACGAAGAATGGCTAGATACCTACGTTAGAATCGTGGACCAAAATCATGGTTCTGTTTAGGTCAACAAGTGTTTGTTATGTTGTGACTGGGCGTCAGGTTGTCTTGTGTGCATAGGCATAAGGATAAAAGTGTAGGTTATTGTCTATAGACCTGCAGCGTCTAACATGTTTGGCATGTTGTTATTTAAGCTCGTTGAGTCATCATACTTTTTAACTTTACTCCTTAAAGGACTCCAATACTGTATGAGAAAAAGATAGCCGTCGATTCGAGAAGACGTAAAGACTTCTTAGAAAGCCAGTTATTATAGCCTGTTTAAAAGATATTCACCACCATCTAACCTAGTAACATGTCGTAGATCCCAATTTTATTTATTTGCTGGCAATACTAATAGGTATTCGTAGGACTCTTTGGTTCGACGAGACTACTGTAGGAATCATGGACGGAAATTCCGTCCATTTACACTTTAAAATTGTATGCTTTAAATATTCCGTCACGGAATATTTAAAGCATACAATTTTAAAGTCAAGACTTTGTCAATTGTCATCTTTATGGCTAACTTTTGAAGCCTTTACTTTGAAAGCCCAAAATCTGCCGATACATTCTATTTGCGAGTTTGAATGAACAAACGTAACATTGTTTTTAGGCTTACAACGTGAGTAAGCACTTTGTATCTCTTTAAGCTGTTATTAAAGTGCTTACGAGACATACTCAATTCTTTAAACTAAATACTTAAATAATAATAATAACTTAGTGGTTAGATTTGCGGTACTCAAATTCACGTCTACACGAGTTCCTAGGCAACAGCCTGCATTAGTTTTCAATTTAGGATACGCTTACTGCAAAACGACATTTGCATTATGATGAATGATGAGAAAAATGTGTATTTAATGGTAAGTAGGTATACAGATTTACATTCAACATCATCTATCCCTTCCGAATTGGTCGCATCTTCTCTTAACAAACAATTTATCTAAATGTCAAAGGGAGAGCTCTTGTAAGGATCTCTCGGACAAGAGATAATCTCGTCAGAATCCGCTTTGTTAGCTCTCGCGATAATTAAATCGAAATCCCTAATTAGTCCAATGAATTCTTTGATACAAACAAGGGATTAGATTAGAATTACTTATGGAGGTTTGGTTTTATGTTCACAGAGAATAAAATAATACTTGGGTACTTAGTTTAGTACTATTTCGTCATTCTCAGGTTTGAGTCGAAAACAGAAGGCTAATTATGGCTAGTACCCTATTGTTGTGTTATAAATATTGAACATAAAGATCTTATTTGAACGTTAAAGTATTTAATTCCTTGAAGTAGTATCGAGTAAGTTACCTAGGAACTCTTAAAAAATATTTCACCTGTGCGTGAGCTATCGGCATTTGTACGTTCGTTATAGGTAATAGTACCGTAAATAGTATACACTAATTATGGCATATACTCTGTGAACAGTAAAGCAACTTAATAAATAATGACTTGATGTTAGGGCATAATATGTTTAGTAACTACTACAAGTACCATTTAAATGTCACTATTTTGGCTGTTTTTAAGATCAAATTAAACCAATGAAATACAGACTTATTTTGAGCTCTCCATGTTTTCTGCCGAAACAAGGACCTAAAAAGACTGATATACACTAAAAACATGTGAAGCATAAAGGCAATTTAATTTGATAAACAAAACAACACACCCTCTCTGGTATGTACTCAAATTAAAGATGAATTCAACACACACAGGTGTATGTTCATGCCCGTGATTGGAAAAGTTGGCCAGCTATGGAAAGTTAGTTAATTATAGAAAGGAAGCTACACAAAAAATAAATCATAATATCCACTTGGTACTGAACGATTAAATCGCTTCTCATTTCCTTGGCTTCCAAACCCTTTCTTTCAACAAGGAAGCGCAGTCATTAACCCTTTTTCGATTTAGGCAATAATTTGGATTTAGACAAGACAATTTACCTGAACTTGTCTTAGCGAAATTTATGCCATAATAGAGCACACTTTAATACGCAGTCGGGCGAATTGTATTGTAGTAAATTATTGAGCTTCTGTGGAGAGCAAGATCTTAAGTGCAGGTCTGGAGAGAATATAGCTGTGACGTAATAATAGTGTGTCATAAGAAATTTGTTTACATTTATTTAATTCAGGCAACTTGCAATATGGCAGGTCGCGTATACATAACTCATGAGATGAGCGAACCATAGTTTACATGAGGATGGCATTAAAACCCTCCTCCTTTTTAATGTCGGACACAAGCGACCTTTGAACTTTTTTTTTGTTGCTTATAAAAAATTAAAATGTTTGCCCATTATTATCGGTACAATTATACTAGCAGTGCAAAAACCATGCAATTCTTTACTTTCAACTGTTTTCCAAACAAACACTCTATACTAACTGCCGTAGGTAAATAACTATTCGCCGTAGGTGTCTATATTAAACTACATCGAACGGGCAGAGAACCCCCGACCCGGTTACCCAGTCGACTGGTTCAGTCGCGGCGGGCTGTTGCCTCTATATTTAGCTTTACGCAACCCGCGACGCGCCCTCGTGACATAATAATACAAAATACAACATACATAGATGTATAAACGGTTTCTTCAAAACATTGGGTACCGGCAAACGGGATGTATAAGGATTGGAGTGAATCTGAAAGAGACTTAAAAAGGGTTTTATGGTTGAATTAATACGGGTAGTAATAAAAGCTCCGACAAATAAAGAAGAATTATTGAACTTACTCAAAATATTAAATTTACTGCTTAAAATACTAACTTTCCGACTACTTTTTTAGGGTTCCGTAGTCAACTAGGAACCCTTATAGTTTCGCCATGTCTGTCTGTCTGTCCGTCCGTCCTCGCTTAATCTCTGTGACCGTTAGCACTAGAAAGCTGAAATTTGGTACCAATATGTATATCAATCACGCCGACAAAGTGCGAAAATAAAAATTGGAAAAAATTGTTTTATTAAGGTAGCCCAGGGTTCCGTAGTCAACTAGGAACCCTTATAGTTTCGCCATGTCTGTCTGTCTGTCCGTCCGTCCTCGGTTAATCTCTGTGACCGTTAGCACTAGAAAGCTGAAATTTGGTACCAATATGTATATCAATCACGCCGACAAAGTGCGAAAATAAAAATTGGAAAAAATTGTTTTATTAAGGTAGCCCCCCTATATGTATAGAGGGAAGTGTTTTTTTTTTAATTTCAACCTTTACGTGTGATATATTGTTAGATAGGTATTTAAAAATGAATAGGGGTTTACTAAAATCATTTTTTGATAATGTCAATAATTTCGGAAATAATCGCTCCAAAAGGAAAAATCAAAGCGTCCCCCCCCCCCCCCTCTAACTTTTGACCCGTGGGTTTAAAAAATATGAAAAAAATTTGGAAAGTAGAACTTTATAAGGACTTTCTAGGAAAATTATTTTGAACTTAATAGAAAGAACAGTTTTTGTACAAAAAAGACAAAAAGATTGTTCAAAATAATTTCTGCGTAATTAGTATGTCAACGTAAAAAAGCCTTTTTTTAGAGCGGCTGATAATGCTTGCGTTGCACCTTGCCGCGCCGCTGCCGTCGCTGTATCGTCACCGGTCGAAGTGGTGACTACGCATGTGGGTACGTCGACCCCTAAACGTGCCTACTCCGCTATAGTTGCCGCAAACAAGCCAACTGTGTCGCAAACATCGCGACAAGTTAGTAAAAATAAAGGGGATAAGCAGAGCGATAAGGATGGCTTCATTAAGGTAGAGAAGAAGAAGAAAAAGAAGCCACCTTGTCAAAACCAGTGCGGCACCGCGCTGGCAGGACCCAACATGCTGCTGCGTCCAGCAATACCTACGACGCAGCTGTATGTTTCGAGGCTACATCATTCCACGAAGGTTGAGGAGATCGTGGAATATGTACGAGTGAAGACCAACTGGACTTTGAGGGTTGTGCAGTTGGAGTCGCGCCACAACACAAATTTTAAGTCGTTCGTGGTGCGGGTGCCGACTAATCATCTTGAGATCTTCCTCAAAGGAGAGTTTTGGCCGAAGGGTGTCGTGTATCGACGTTTTCGTGGAAGTATACCGACCTCGCAGCGAAACACGACGCCGTCACTTCGTGTGCAGTAGTTTAGAATTTGTTTATAGTTAATTTTGTTATGTATTAGTTTATTATTTTAAGCAAATTATCTGTGTATTTTTTTTCTATGGGCCTCAGTTGCCTGACAATAAATGATTATTATTATTATTATTATTTATTTAAACTTTTAAGTGGGAACACTTATTGTGACGGACGGGAAACTACGGAACCCTACATTGAGCGTGGCCCGACACGCTCTTGGCCGATTTTTCCGAATTAAAATGACGAAACGACCGAATGAGATACTGAAATCTCCGAAAAATAAACATGAACGTTTATTGCTATAATACTTTTCTACCAGAATAAATTACGTTCAACTAAAAACTCTATTAATTTACCAATTCTAATCTTACCAAATCTTAAAATACTCTATACATGATCGAAGGTGGGCTGGGTCGACGGAGCCCCGCTTCGCGGGGCTCCTACTTCTGGGTGGTTTATAAAAAAATAACCACGATGGGGATGGCGGGGCCTCATCTAATTTGACCCGGTGATACCTTATTTAAATTCGTTTGTTACTTATGTAAGGATTAGAAATCTTTTTTCCAAATAATCATAGCAAGATTCTGGTTTATGGAATAATACAATACACTGTCTTGTGATAGTTTTGGATCACAGTGGGGCAGTTTTTGATATTAACGGCAACCGGGTACTCATTCATATTCGGGTTCCATCGAAAGTGGAGACATAATGGATACATTTATCCATATTATCATATTGTAAGTAGTAGGTTTTGCTCCGTGTTTTTTTATTTATTTTATTGATGTAATTTTCAGTTTTTTATTAACATGTATTTTCGAACTTTCGAACCTTTCGAACGCTCTTGCCTAATAAATTAGGTACGTGTCAAAAGAGCGTACGGTGACAAAAACTAAGTGCACTATTTCTATACAAATAAGGTACTTTGTGTTTCTGTTTATGCTCGTTATTCTTTAAAAAAATAACTCTCGTTATTGATGACAAACTCATTGTTTATTACATTATCGCCAAGTTTGGAATCTTTATTTTTTCCTATGGGCAGAGATCAATATGGTATTCAATAGGTTAAAGTAGGATAATAATCTTTTCCCAATACTAAACACAATTTATGGAACAATTTGTTTATTTAACTCATTTATGTAATACTTTAATATTTTATAATAACGTTACATTTTCATTGTCTATCAATAAAATCTCTTAAAATATTTTTAAATGCATACTCTTTCCTTATATTACAATTCAAAAGAAACGCCGAATAGTCACCTAAGAGCAACTTTAAGGGTGCGTTAACACTGACGCTGAATTAAGTTATTTTAATGGTGCGACTTCACTTGGCACAATATTTGTATTACTTGGGAGCTACAAACTAAACTTTGTTCTTTCTAGAAAAAGGTTTATATTACGTTGCGTCGAACATACAAATATTTCGCCAACCAAGTCGCACTATATGTCCCCACCAAATTCACACTTCATAATCAAATCATCTGATTGGTTTAAACCTTCGAGCACACGTGATTCGAGACACAATAGAAAGATAATGGCAGACCGACAGCCGGCAGTCGCTTGGTCGTTGAAAAGTTAATTTTCTTCGCTCCGGACCGCACCGCGTTTGTGGAAACGCACCCTAAAGGATTTGTCACACTGGATCGCAGTCCGCAGCCCGCGTCCTTCCCTCCCCACCGCCCCGTCGGCCCAACATGCGTTCTTTGGTTGTGCCCGCACGGTCAGATCGCATTCTATACAAAATATATTGGTACCGATAATGTCGTTCATACATGATGCGGGCTGCGTTCACTTTGACCTGACCGCCGGCCGCAGAACGCATCCAGTGTGACAAATCCTTTAAGCTGTATTTGTTAAGTTTCTTGTTCGTTTTTAATTTGTTTTCCATGTGACGTTCCCAAATATTATTTTTCTAAAATATCTTCACTTTGGAACTGGCTCAGATCCAGCTTTCTTCTTGGAAAAAAAATATAATAGTGGCACTTCACTTGGCGTGTTTGGCACAAATATTTACGTATTCAATGCAACGCAATATGAACCTTATTATAACATATCTAGAGTATAGTTTGTATTACTCAATTAACGTGAAAATTTAGCCAAATACATCAAGTTGAGTACCATAAGAAAATTTTATTGAGTTTTCGACACCTTTGGCAATTATTCCGATACACAACTTCTCTGAGAATTTTTTTTTAATAAACATGAGATTTTTTGTATCTTTGAAATGAATAAATAGTTAAATTCATTGAGATGGCAAATTAAAGAAAGTCACTTCCTATTGCCATTCAAAATATGTCTCAAAAGCCCGATATCCGGCTTTGACAGTTCATAAATTATTATTGGTGGCAAATACCCAATCTATACAACTTCGGAGTATCACACAAATCCCTTGCGATACTGCGAGGTAGAGTTTGTCACTTGTCCATATTCCGTCTTTATCTCGCACTTGTAGTTTGACAGTTGTGAGAAAGAGACAAGTATTGCTCAGTAAACGTTTACGGCATCGGACAAGTCACGTTTAAATAGCGTTAATAATTGTCTTTTTCCGCTCTGGTTAATACTGCCTTACTCCTCATACAAACATTTAACACATAAAAACGTAAAACATTTAGAACATACATAAATCATTTATTTAAAAACAACCACTGGATTCAACAGGAAATTTAAAATATACTTTGTAGACACAACACAATCATTTACAATAGTTTTACATAGTTCTGAGAATTTAGATATAGATGGCGCTTTCGATCTGACGGTACCGCGAGCTTCTTTGCACTCAAGACAGTATATTTCATATCCTTTAATATGCAGGTCTTTAGTGCCAATGTTATAAGGTACATTTTCGTTTGACAGCACTCCTTTGAAGCGTATTTTGTCGTCGGCGCGTAGCATTCTAGTGAAATTTGTGAAGCAGTGATCGAATACTATAGATATTTCCGAATGTCGTTTCAGTAGGCCACCGCTCGCTTCCATTACGAGTTTAATTTCGTATGTGTATCTGGAACGAATAAGATAAATCTTAGATACAACATCTTGCCTGTATTTCAAAAACTAGACTTATTTGGTCATTACTGCTATGGCCTGCAAAACAGGCTTTTATACACAGGCTTTTTAGGACACAGGTGATATGAGGGTCGAAGCTCCGCTTAGGCACACATTGTTAATACATAAAAGTCTACTAGCCAAAGATTGTATAGTATTTTTCCAAACATTGAGAAATATAACAACGGAGTACAAATAGTTAATTTGATAAGATGCGTCAATTTTACGATTATTATTATATACCTGTTTTTAATAGAGAATGAGAAACTTTCTACTTTGCCTATACCATTTAATGAAACAGCTATTTCAAGAATTAAAAAGAACAATGGAGTTTTGAGACACTATAGGTACTACTGACAAAATTGAATCATGACCCATTTCGACGATAAATCGTTTGAATTTGTCAAAATAATAAGACTAGACGTGTGACATTTTTAATACATGTTTACGCGATTGTCGACCTCATTGTATTTAAATGTCTGTAGGAAAATAAGCTTGTGGTGGGTCATGATTCCATTTTGTCGATTGTACATTCACACCAACTGTAAATTTAACCTACCTATTCCGACCACTTATTACCACTACTATTACCTCTAAAAAATCAAAACAAAAAACTTACTCATTTAAATTATTTAAATGGCAACTCTTCCCACTTTGCCGCGCCACGCTCCTGACGAACTCGCATTCTTTGACGGACTGTAAGCTCTCTTCACCTTGACATAGGGTCGAATATTCTTCGCCGTAATAGCACCTAAAAAAATATTAATTATAAACTTAATTTTTTTTTCGACGTCATTGTACGGAGTTACAGACACATGGAAATAAAATGCACGATCTTAAAAAAAAGGATGTCTGTGGTAGGATGATTTGATAACGGATCACCTAGTTAAGACTGTACATATTCAACTGGAGAATAAACACAAATGAAGTCGGTAAAAAGAACAAACTTTTAAATTCCGGTTAAATGCGAGTTGATAGGCAGTCGCTTCACATAAAACACTAGTATGCAGTTGAATCCCGTTAGGCTGAAAGCCGACCTCAATCAAGTTGAGAAAAGGCCAGAGAATCAATATAAAGATTCAAAGAAATAATGCAGTATAAATCACATTTCTGCTAATGCGCTTGTTTGTCACGTATACATGACACTGAAATAAAAAAGGTTAATATCAGTACTCACCTAAAATACTCCTGCAGAAAGCCCGGCAACCAATCCACAAAATCCTTCCACCGATTCCTCACATTCTTAAGCTGAACATCTTTAACATAACCCTCCCAATTTACGTTGGCTCCATCAAGTATAGAACATTTAATTTGCGTCGCCGCCGTATTATAATCCGACCAAGATGGGGTGTTACACTGATTGTAATAATCGTCCCAGTTTATATGATAAGTGTTATCTTCGTAATCAGTAATGAATTCGTTTTTCAGGAGATTCTTGATACTTGATTTGTCGTCGCCGATAAGCTCTATGAGTCTGGTCGGGAGCCCGTCGTCTTGGAGGTTCGTTACGAACTGATTTCCTAGGTAGACCAGTGTTATTAGGCCTATTGTGAGCTGTGGACGAAAATTATAGTGTTAGTCACTTTATACTGTACTCGGAGTCGTTGTTTAGAATAATAAGGCCTCTTTTCATACATAGAAGGCACGAGCATTGATCACTAAGCTTGCTCGAAGCGGATTAGCGATTTAATTTTATGTTTCCTTCTAACTTCTTATTTCACCAAGTTGAAATTGTCATAACATTGTCATGGGAACTCAATGTGTGTGCATAGTTTCATAAAACTTCGTTCGCGTTAGAAAGAGACAAAAGCAGCCTATGTCACTCTCCATCCCTTAAACTACGCACACTTGAAAAATCACGTCAATTCGTCACTCCATTTTGCGATGCGGACAAATAAACCCACACATTTCCCCATTTATAAGAGTATGTATACAAAAAAAACTTTAATAAAGACATACAAACCTGAAACGGAGTAACAAACTTCTTCGTAGCATCCGACTTCGCTAAAAGGCAAGTCGCACCAAAACTCAGTCCGACACCGACCAAAACAGACACAGTGTAAAAGACACGAGACATCGTAATATACTGTAGGAAGGCGAATATAGGCAGTGTCACCGTCACCACGCCTATTAGAGGCAAGAATAAGAACGAACATACGAGCGCTAACGTGCCTCTAATTAACCCATATGTCGTACACCCATGAGAACAGGTAATGAACATCTGCAGCCAACTCAAGGTCACACAATGAGGCAAGGCGTACTTGAAGAAACCCTGCCAACTACTGCGTCTCGCCATACCAATTAGAATAACAGGAATTAGCAGAGAAAAAAACACTCGAGCGTTCAAGCAAAACTCGATACTATTCCCTAGTATGTAAGACGGATAATTCGATACCTGTAAGTCGAGAAATCGCCAGCCTTGGTGCACGACTGTGTCTTTTTCGTAAGGGTATTTCGCTAAAACGTTGATTGCGAATGATAGGAGTGCTAAGACATCTGGGTAGGGTTTACCGCTAGTCCCAAACGAGATCAGAGTAAGAAACATTAAAAAGAATGATAGCACACAAAATTCAGAAAAGGGAACCCATTGAGTCGCTATGAATGGATATAAAAACAGATTAATAAACAAAGCAGAGAAAAAATGTACAAAAGGGCCGAGGTTATTTCGAACGAACAAATTCTCAGATTCATCGGGCTGTAAATTCCCGTCGCTGTACCTAAGAAACAATCCCGACCACTTCCGGAAATCAATAAACTGTTTTTTGGCATGCAACATTTTGAACGTACATATGACCATTGCTACGAAACTAGCATAGTATATCGCTAAAGGGACTAAATGGTATAAACTGTCTGCGCTAACTGACAAATAGGCTATTAGAAGAAGTGATAACTCAACATTTGACAGCCTGAAAGTGAAATTGCCAAAATGGTATAGCAATTTTAGGTACAACACTTGAAGAAATACGATTGGGTGTAAGAATGCTTGGTGCAGTAAGGGTATGTGGTCTAAAGCCTTAACACTAGGGTCTGTTAGGGTCAGTTCGTAGCTGACTAGAGGCAGTTCTCCTTGACAGTAGTCGACGGCGGCCGAAACTAGGTTATCAACGGTGAGATTCCGAATTTCTTCGTTCGGTCCACATCTTTCTGGGGATTCTGGAAAAGAGTGAGATTGGTTTAAATACTTCATTCTCATTCAATAATACAACACAATTATGAAATAAACCTAATTTTTTAACGATCACTGATATAATACAATAGGTAAAGAAAGGTAAATAATAATAATAATTCTGCTATTATATTGATTTAGTTATCATTCTTAAGCATTTAATAAAAATGCTAATAATATTGATTTTGTTTGTGAGTACAAACAGCTATCTAAATTAATAAATAACATTAACGTGGAGCGACTGCCTGTCAGACCTCCACAACCTATAGTAACTGGGCGACACGATACCTCTTGGTTAGACTGGTCAGAGATTCTGGCTAACCAGTGACGGCTGTCAAAGTTCTACGAATGACAACCGGGACCAACGGCTTTTACGTGCTTTCCGGGGCTGGGTCAGTGATGTCCAAGATAAACTTTAGAAAGGGCCCGGTTTCGAACCCACAACCTCTTACACGAAAGACGGGCGCCTTATCCACTGGGCCATCACGACATTATATGATGAGACATGGTCCTTAGTGAGTTTAGAAAATAATTTTACTCAAATGCTGAAGACAGGGTCGCTACTATCTATGTAGTTTCCGTCTCGAAGAACGTAGATTCTGGCATTGCAGAAGAAAACTTACCTTCTTCTAACGTGTTGGCAGTGCGCATGGTACCATTGCTATGTATCTGGTCGCCGGCCTGGAGCTGAGACGGCTGCAAAGCGTGGCCATCGTCAAGTGCCCGCGCTTCCTCTGTAAATTATTATTTATATACATCAAACCTTCGAGCACACGTGATTCGAGACACAATAGCACCATAGCATCCCGACAGCCGGCTGTCGTTTCGGTGAAAGGTTAAGAATAGTATAACAACAGAATTGTTTATTTATTCATAAGCATGTTACAGAGTGTTACATAATGATATTCTACAAGTTCAGCATGTCTCACCGTATGATCGATATTCGAAATTCGTTTAAATAATAATAGTGGGGGCGTTATAAGCCATTAATGTATGGGGAGCAATATTTTTTGCATTAAAGCATGCAATAATATTGTTTAAAATAATAATGATTTGTTTTTATATTATTGCATCTGCAATGAGATTTTGACTTCCACACTCAGTAGCCCACTTACGACCACGAGCCCAAATTGGTAGTTATTACAAAATAACACGTACTAATTCATGGTATTGTTAATATTTTAGTTTTCGCTTCTTTCAAAAGCTCGTTTCAATGGCATTACCCATTATAGTGGGGGCGTTATAAGCCAAAAGCAATATTTTTTGCATTAAAGCATGAGACTTGGTACACTTGTTAGTTAGGTGGATTAGAGTGAAAATCGCCCGGGAGGCAATCGGAGGCACCCCTCTGGGGGGGAGGGGGAGGGGTTGAAGTTCTCTTCTACCGCGCGCTCTGTTTGTCGTCATAACTCCTAATTTATCGTTACTATGGCAAGTGGGGTATCATTTTCGGATAAATCAAAGATGTCCAATCGTTTTCTGAAATAAAAAATACATGTATACATACAAAAAAAGTGAATTGTGCCCTAAAATGTGAAAATTTCAACCGTAACAAAAAACATTAAATGGCCATAATTTTTCAAATCGTGGCTATATCGACTTTAAAAAAATATGATTAAAAAGCTGTATGCGTATAGATTCTGAAAATATAAAATATGTCTATAGTGTATGTAGAAAAATCGTTAGAAAAAAAATGAAAACAGCTTGGCGGACCAGCCAAATTCATTGTAAAATAAGGACAACAAAATCGATTTTTACAAATTGACCAATCTTTTTACTAGTAAATATAGAGATTTGATCAAATTAAATAAATAATGATTTTAAATGTTTTCTTTTGTTAAAAATCTATCGTTTTTACCCTTAGTACAAGTATAAAAAAATGACATTAGTCATATTTGATCTTGTAGCTGAGCGGGCTCTGCTGACTATTTTAAGTGAATCAAATGTCTGTAATTAAAGTGACAACATATAACTATGCTAAAAGCTTAGCTCAAAGTATTTATAAAATAATGTAAAAGGTGACTGCACCATTGATTACAATGTTTCAAATATAAGAAGTGCAATTTGACGTTTCATACTTTTCATGACGACACAACTTTGTACATGCGTAACTCAAAAATTGACGTTTATTTCTTCCTTAAAACCATGTAATTTTAAAGTTATTTTTATTTTATCACAAACTGCACAATTCTTAATCACTTAATTTACATTAAAAATTTTCAAACAAAGCAATATAACCATTGTTGACATTAAATAATATTTTTTTCTCGACGTCGTGTCAAAGTCATGTAGTAAGGTATGATACCGTAGTGGTGTGACTCTTCAAATTCACTTGTATACCAATAATCGTTGAAAATTACCGAATAATCGAACTTACTAATAACGATCGTTTTCAATGAAAGCGACATTTATTATTTAAATATATTTTTGATGATTTCTAAATGTCAACGAAAAGGCATATTTAAAATTAAACTTATAGTTATTATGGACACTTTGGGTCTGAAATAAAGATATTTTATTTATTATTTATTTATTATAATTTTAATAACATTTTGTAAGCAAAATCGCTCGTGCTCAAGTCTTGACAAAAAAATTTTTTTTCTTTTAATTTGGCAACACTGGCAAGTGAGAATTTGAGAATTTCTTTCATCTAAAATTCAGAAATTTACAGTCATAAAATAAATAAATCTGTAACTTAAATCGATTATAAATTACAAAGAAATGAAATCAATATCTCGTATAAATCGGATATTGTAGTAATCGATTTTTTTAACCCAATCCCTATTCTTCAGTAGGTTAGAAATGTCAAATTGCACTTCTTATATTTGAAACACAGTAACACTTTAAGAGTTAGCCCTAATAGCAAGACGCAAAGAATTGTTTTCTTAAATGTCGCCATTTTTTACGTCGGATAGTATGGTTTTGCCAGAAATAGAGTTCCAAAATATCTTAATTGTAAGTTTTATGAGTTATAGGCCAAAATAATAGCTTATATCTGTTTGTTCAGAGTGCTGATAATTTGGTGCAGTGCTAGCATTCGAGTCACTGCCCCTATCTCCCTAGCCTTTTCTGGATTATATTGGGGTCGGCTCTCAGCCTAATCGGATTCAGCTGGATACCAGTGTTTTATGTTAAGCGACTGCCTATCAGACCTTCACAACTTAGTAACTGGGCGATACGATGCCTCTTGGTTAGGCTGGTCAGACTTTCTAGTTTGGCTACCCGTAACGACTGTCAAAGTTCCACGAGTGACAACCGCTGCCCCTATATTGTTTATTAAATACTTTGCCGTCCGCAGCAGTCGCACAATTCCAATCACTTAAGTTCCCGCTGAGAGCATCTTTATCTTTATTTATTTATCTTAACATCATGGGTACATTGTTCACCCTGGGTAAAGTACAATCTTAAATAGAGAAAGGTGGCAGAGATAGAATAGACACCTCAGACCGCCGCACTTCTTTTTACACCTGCACCGGATCATTTCCACACAGACGTCGAAAACCACTGTACTGGCAAGTCTCTCCATGTATGTTAACAGTAAAATAACCGACCTTACTCTATCCCTTATTAGATGGATCAGGTGGATTCGGTGAAAATGTTCTCAAAAAGAGATGCAGGGCAGCTTTTCAATAATAGCGAAAGCCTCGGTAATCCTTTTCTCATGTGCTGCCAGAAACTCTTTTGCGATAGTTGGAAAAGCATTCCATGTCTCCGTTGCGCTTTTTTTCTCCACCGTTCAAATAAGTCACAGAGTCACAGCTTTTTTACAGAAACAACACACTGGTGGTTTTGTAAATAATCCTCATCCTATTTTAGTCCTAGGAAGTATATAGCGGATAAAAGAAAATAATTCTAAGTATTTTTAATGGAGAGTACTTGATACCTTGCGGCAAGGAAGGTACAGGTGGGGTTTTCCAGTGCCTACATTACCCACAGCTCCTCTAGCTCAGGCACTCGTCTATACCAAAACGACTGCTAACGAGACGTCAGTATCGACAGTACGTGTACGTGTCATTACTTTGGCACAACTCTGACTACTGCGTTAGTCCAATCATCTTGTTGTTCGGCACTTGGTATCCGCCGTTATAAAAAATTCTTTTTACAGAACCACTTAAAGCTAGTCTTGCCTGTTTTACGCTTTTCCAGGGTGTCACAATGTATCTTGTTTTTTAACTGTGAAGGGGAAAAGGGTTTCTGGCAGCATATGAGGGACGGATTAGCGAGGCTTTCACTATTATTCGCGGGCCAGTTAGTCTAGTGGCTAGTGACCCTGACTGCTAAGTCGGAGGTCGTGGCTACGATGCCAACCAGAACAAACTTTGCGTGATGAGCATTGTTTATCCTGTGTCTGATTGTAATTTATCTATAATATGTACGTATTTATAATTATATATGTATGAAGACCAGTTACTTCTAGTCTGTCATAGTATAGCTCTGCTAAGTTTGAGATCAGATGGCATATGTTGTCACAGGATATTATTAGAAGTGTTTATTTCTGTTCTTGCACATTTTGCTAAGTAAATGAAACCTAAAATATCTGTTTATTAAAGATATTCGTTAACTAGAAAATGGTGTCTTACAAAAGCTGCCCTGCACCAACATTTCTTGAGCAGTATTCCAAAACTGTTCCTGTATTTAATCAGATGTCTGGAAATCCACCTGATTTGTCTGATTGGGGACGGAGTAAGGTCAGTGACAACTGTCAGCCTACATGGACAGACTTGCCAGTGGTTTTCAACCTATATAGAAATGGTCCAGTGCAGATGTAATAAGAAGTGCGGCGGTTTGAAATGACGAACAACTCTTTGCGTCCATTGGTGCTAACTCTTAAAGTGTTTATCATTGGTGCAGTCACCTTTTATATTATTTTATAAGTACTTTTAGCATAGTTATATGTTGTTACTTTAATTACAGACGTTTAATTCACTTAAACTAGTCAACAGAGCCCGCTTAGCTATAAGATCAAATATGACTAATGTCATTTTTTATACTTGTACTAACCCTTAGTACAAGTATAAAAAAATGACAAACGATAGATTTTTAACAAAAAAAAATCACTTAAATTCATTATCTATTTATTTTGATCAAATCTCTATATTTACTAGAAAAAAGATTGGTCAATTTGTAAAAATCGGTTTTGTTGTCCTTATTTTACAATGAATTTTGGCTGCTCCGCCAAGCTGTTTTCATTTTTTTTCTAACGATTTTTCTACATACACTATAGACATATTTTATATTTTCAGAATCTATACGCATACAGCTTTTTAATCATATTTTTTTAAAGTCGATATAGCCACGATTTGAAAAATTATGGCCATTTAATGTTTTTTGTTACGGTTGAAATTTTCACATTTTAGGGCACAATTCACTTTTTTTGTATGTATACATGTATTTTTTATTTCAGAAAACGATTGGACATCTTTGATTTATCCGAAAATGATACCCCACTTGCCATAGTAACGATAAATTAGGAGTTATGACGACAAACAGAGCGCGCGGTAGAAGAGAACTTCAACCCCTCCCCCTCCCCCCCAGAGGGGTGCCTCCGATTGCCTCCCGGGCGATTTTCACTCTAATCCACCTAACTAACAAGTGTACCAAGTCTCATGCTTTAATGCAAAAAATATTGCTTTTGGCTTATAACGCCCCCACTATAATGGGTAATGCCATTGAAACGAGCTTTTGAAAGAAGCGAAAACTAAAATATTAACAATACCATGAATTAGTACGTGTTATTTTGTAATAACTACCAATTTGGGCTCGTGGTCGTAAGTGGGCTACTGAGTGTGGAAGTCAAAATCTCATTGCAGATGCAATAATATAAAAACAAATCATTATTATTTTAAACAATATTATTTTTAAAAGAGTAATTATGGAGTATCTTGCCCGTTCTTCTCCATACGAAACAACAATTTGGAATGAGTTTCAAAGTGCCTTTTTTTGTCTAATTAGAATAAATTATTTGAATTTGATTTTGACGTTATGAATGCATGATAATATAAGATACATAAAGTTTTTACTCAGTAATAAAAATATTTTTGTTTTGGAGCGGGCTGCAAACTGCACAACGAGTAATCCGATTAATTATCAGTTTATAATTATCTGGTTCGAGTATTTGGATCATCGACTATTGATCGATCAAATGATCTCCGATTATTTGGGATTCGATTGGACGTAGTACACCCTATGACGAGGAAGTCAACGTACCTGGCGAGTCATCGTCGGGTGAGTCGCTATCGTTGGGCTCCTTCCTAAGCGTGGTGCTGCATATTTCACGGATGCGGCGCTCCAACTGCGCCGTAGTTATGTACTGCTCGCCGTTGGACAGGCTATGTGGAACCAAACGTGGTTTTAGCCTTTTTTAACTTTAGGAGCACACTCTGGTTAATATTTCGACTTTAATTAAACTTTAAGGCGTAGATTCCTCCGAAGCGAAGAGGAGTGGTCTCGTGTAGCCAATCAGCTTGTTCTGTATTTTACAGCCTGCTTAGCTTTAGCGCAAAACAGTATCCATTTAGTTATTTCCAAGATACCTATGCACATCTCCACTCTGGTGGAGTCCGGGCCTTATAACTAGTACACAAAAAACAGCAGCAAACGATTTGTCTTTTCCGAATTCTAGATAAACTAATAAACTTAAAAACAAGCAATACCAATTTTTTAAGTACCACATTACTTGCAAACTATTATGTGCAAACTTTAGTACAAAGCCACGCGTCTGTTTAGGACCTAACATCGTGACAGACGTGTTGTTGAGTTCATATACTGACAGACAGTCAGTCCACTGTCTGACAACAGAACCCTGCTTGCGTTCAGAATGTTTTTGAGATGACATAGCAGTGATGCACTCCGGGCAAGTTAGCTGCAAGCACCCTGATTATTTCCAGACCACGTTTATAAAACACTAGCTTTCGCAACAGCTTCGCCCGCGTGGATGTTGAACTTTCTTCCACTATCCCTTTAATGGTCGAATTTCCAAATATCCTTTCTTAGTGGCTGCCTGATCTACTCAAAGAACACGCCCTCTAAGTAGGACCCTCTGTAGGACCAGCGATTTGGGCTGTGCGTTGATTTATCAACAACCAGTCAGTCAATCAGCCAGTTCAGTCTCGTAATATATCTCACACAAATATGCCTCTTGAAATATTTCTTTTATTATTATGAGTCGTCGCCGAGGTCGGCCCAGGAAAAGGTGACGACCTTGACGCATACCACGAGGGTTGGTTCGAGGCGGCGAGGGATAAGGAAATCTGGAAAGATTTGGGGGGGCCTTTGCCCAGCAGTGGGACAGCACAGGAGAAAAAAATATATGATTATCAAATAGATCTTACCTGGCGAACAGATCTCTGGCAGCTTTCCTTGCGACAGTCTCTTGTCGACTGGCGGCGAGGCAGGACTTCGCACGAATTATAGCTGCGCTGTCCTCGTCTATCACACCGCTACGGATACACCTGACAAACACCAAATATTCTATACCTCTAATAAATTTACGTTTTTTTACTTCAACCAAATGCGGTAAAGATTTTAACATCGGACACGAAATCAAAAAATGGGCATGTGATGAAAGTAATATATTCCGGTGCAGTCAGTTGAGCTTAATCTTCACTTAACTATCATGGCTGTTGTCTACTTATTTGAATTTCATATTTATACCGCAAAAACTGTGTTAATTCCATAGTCAAACTGCTACAAGAAAACTATTTAGGGAAACTACCCATAAATTTTCGCGTAATTTCGATTCACATTTATTTACAAATTTTCAAAAAATGTACAGATAGTAAGAAAATGTCCCTTATACACATAAAAATCTAGATAAATGACCCTTATAACTCTTATGGGCAGTCGAGTAAGAACTCAAAAACCAAAACTATCCTAGTCCATTCCTTCCATTACGTCGGAATATATTTCCTGCCATTGCAGTTACGATGCACAGAACTGGTAATAGAGTCAAGAACCAAGAATCACTTAACAATGCCACATTTTCTACCATAACACTGATCCGTAAAGATTTAAATGCTTAAAAATTGCCACACCGACTAAAAACTAAACTTTCTTACTTAGAACGACGCAACTCATCACGAACTCTATCCCATTTGAACTTCCAAAGCGCGAAATCACTTAAATTGCCATTCATTGATACACGTTTACATTTAATAGAAAAATCACAAATGGTAGAAAGCCGTGACTCTCGGCATTCTAGAACACAATGCGCGTTAGATGCATCTGCTTATGATTAAACAGTGGTTTTAAACTACCACTCTTCACATCCAACGGTATAATGCACGTCAGATTCGATCTGACCTGCATCTAACGATGCATAAACATGTATGCATCTACACGTAAGCCAATGATTCGCAACAATAGCGTATTTACGGTATTACCTCATATCATTATCGGGAAGTTGATGTTTATTGCCTTTCGCAGAATATTAGTATAATGGGACAATTGTTTTAGAGCCGAGCCGAGACGATCCAGTTTTCTTACAATTAAATGACATAATGACGTTATGTTTTTGACGTCCCACTGTTCGCTTTAGGATTGAATAGAGGTTTTATATCAATCACTATTGTCCTCTGCGATTTCATCCGCTTTTGGTTAGAATTAAATTAAATCCATTTACTGCATGTTTGAGATCAACTGCCAAAAATAATGAAGTTTTGTATTATCCAATCCCCTTTTTGCGTCATAGAGGTGGAACAATGTAGAACTTTTAAAAATGTCTTACACCTACGTCACATGATGGACATTTCTGCAAAATATCATGCTTCTAGAACCAGCGATATAAACTGTGCGTTGAGCCATGGATCGGTGTATCAGGCTTCCTCTATAGATATAGAATGTGTCTAACTTCGTATTTATGGAAAACATATGTTGAGCGACCAGCTATTGCCGAGTTGTTGTCAACATGTTGCATTTATAAGCAACTAGCTTTTGCCCACGGCTTCGCTCGCGTTAGAAAGAGACAAAAAGTAGCCTATGTTACTCTCCATCCCTTCAACTATCTCCACTCAAAAAATCACGTCAATTCATCGCTCCGTTTTGCCGTGAAAGAAAGACAAACAGACAGACAGACAGACAGACAGACACACTTTCCCATTTATAATATTAGTATGGATGCATGTTGAATGGTTGCCGAACGTCGAGCAAAAGCATCAGTTTACCAACAACTGTTGACGAGTGGACCAGTAATAAGTATCAGAAATATTTGTTTGTTTCACACACGGAGTTTCACACAACAAACAACCCCAGATAAAGGGACCAGACATGTTTTAAAGTGGAGACCACGTTAAGCTAAAGGTAGTATGGGACGCCCGGTCATAGGTGGTAAGTGGGGGTAAGGGACTCATTAGCTCCATTTGCGTTTCGCTGAACGATTTTGTACGAAACCTAAACAGCTGAACGGGTGCGTATGCGTCTTCGTGCAAAACCGTCATTTCTTAAAGCAGAACGGAGCTGAATAAATGTACATACGTAAGTAGTCAATATGACGGCTTCTGAACGCGGCTGATAGAAGCCGAACTGTATAAATGTGACATTTTGATCAGTTCAGCGAAACGCGAATGAAGCTGAATCCCTAATTCCTAATGGAGACAAATCAAGCACGCAGGAAACTCCTTCATCTAGTTTGTTCCGTCTGACTTTCGTACGATACCGTCACTGAGTTTATATTACGGATAGATTTTGAACGCTTTTAGTAGCGACAATCGTCACGGGAGTGTCACGCGGGTCTACAGAAATTCCTAATACAAAAACCCAACGACACTTTACCAGATTTACAAATCTGCAAAGTAAAGTATAAAGGTAAGTAATAGGAAATGGACATCGAATACCTTCTCAACATTCTCCTGGCTTCGGGATGAGCTTGTTCAGTTGCACAAATCAGCCATTCCAAGGCTTGTTTGAAGTTACATATTTTGTCGGCTTCTAACTCTGCAACAAAAAAAAAACATTAAAGTCGACATAAAGGTATTTAGCAATATCGCAGTCTCTATCTTAGAGTCTGCGCACACCACGTCACTATTAATAAGCGGCTAACCGCTGGGGCTAATCCCCATTCCTTCTTTGTTATCCTCACCTAGGTTTATATTATAAAAACCAGTTATATGAGGAAACAACTAAGATAGCTTTCAAAAGCTTTCACTTCGCGGACAAAATGATTCTTTTTTCCTTTTTGTTAAATGATATTCATTTAAGCGATAACCAACTTTAAAACTAGTGAAATAAGAGCTAGTAAGTACATACTGGGCGCTCGGCGTTGCGTTGAGTGCGCATTGGTCGCGTACGCACACCGCGCTTAGCACGGAGTTCAGCGGGCGTAAGTTAGTAGATCTCCATTATCGAAAATTGCGTACTCTCTACAAAAGCGCGCGTTGATTTGATATGTACAACAAAATAGCCGCTCATGTATCTCAAAGCGCGCAGATGACGTCCGAGCAACGCGCGTTCTAACGAAAAAATGTAAACGCGCGATTGACGCGCGCTATACCAGAAGCGCGCGCTTGCAAGTGTACACTTCAATAGAATTCGGGGTTATCAAAACGCGCGTTTCAAAACTCCAAATGTGTACCCGCTCTAAAAAACGTGATGTCAACATATAACCTTACTCCCGTAGTTTGGCAGTTGTGCCACAGTGACATGCACAAATTGCTCAAGTGTTTACATATATGGAAAAGTTGATTATTAATATTTGTACAATTACCCCAGGTAGTTTCAGCTGTTTGTTTCAATGATCAGTTAATGACTCAATCTGTCAGTTTTTTTCTTTTATTTTATACCTAGATATAAATGTAAAATAGAACATACCACATTTTTCTTCCAAAAGTTGTTTAGCAAGAACCACTTGTGACTCAGCGCAGCCATCCTCTGCAAGTTGATTGCGCAATCTTTTCAATGAGCCTTGTGGTCCATCTGGAGCAGAGAAAACTTCAGAAAGTACCTATATTGCATAAACTGCGGGTTGTGAGTCCAGGGAGAGTTATGAGAATTAATTTAATCAGCCCTACAGCCGGCTGTTGGTTGGTTGTTGAAAGGTTAAATTATTTACATACAGACAAACATATTATTAAGCAGCAGACAACAAGCTCATCACAGATTAATCCTGGGAGGGAATCAAACCCACAATCACTGCTCCGACAGGCGAGTTGAAATAGTAATCAATGGTATTTTGTTAATAAAGTGTGGTGTCAACAAAATTTTTAATTTGAAAAGGAATCCATATTCAATACTCAAGAACACTGCATTAAACATAAAAAAAAAACATATTGTAACTAATATGGTAAGTATCTCACATTCTCACCACATAAATTAATTGACAGTATGTTTTATGAGCTGTTGCAATTCTCTGCTTCTGTGTCGGAGCTGTTAAAATACTATTTCCCCATGCATCATGCAATGACCTATAGAAGCAGTGTAGTAACCAAAGACATAGAGTAAAAACAGTTAGAAACAGTAAGTTTATATTAAACAGTATTTTCATAGTCAAATGGTTTTAATGTTATTATTTCAAAGATAAACTTTGAAATTACAGAATCTAATTTATCACAAAGTGTAATGAGAATAAAAACATATTTTTGTCAATTAATCATTATAGAAAACTCTTTTAAATTGTCTTTCAAAATTGCATCAGAATTTTACAGCCAGTTTTATATCTAACTATACTTATATGGGGAAAAGAACTAGCAGTAGCAAGAGTAACATTAACCCAAACAAGTATAATGGCCCACTCATGAAGTTAAGACGTGTGGACTAGCCCAGAGACTAAAGACTCACACTTGGCTACTAACACAATGCTAATTAATTTAACTAATACAAAGTCTGCAACAGTTTCAAATTAATAAAAACCCTGTCAGGCAGTGAGACATTAACATCTTAACACTATCATTTTCCCAACTAGGTTTATTAAAGATCAGATTTTTTTGTTATTCATCCTTTTGGACAGGCTAAGGTACTCACACCATGCAGCCTAGCCTTTAATATAAAGATCAGAGCCCAATCAAACCTGACAACTAACCAGTAATTTCTAGGTCATCTGCTTTTGACATAATCAACCTAGGCACAAGGTAACACAATAACATAATAATATGGTACAAAAGAATAAAATAATGAGGCTACACTGTCAAAGACCAACAAATGATTGACAGGAGAAAATTTTTGTGCTTCCAGAGCCATGGATGTCCTGGTTTTTTTAATTAGAGATCCATTATCTAACCGACAATCAAAAATAAATAATTATAAAGAATACTAAAAAGAAGCCATAAAGACGGCTCTTTCTTGGTATTTCTAAAATCAGACTCATAAAGCCATACAAAATGAGGTTCAGAAGTCAAGTCACACCTCCATCCACAAAACCTGACACGAGAAGAAATATTTATCCTCTAATAATGTTCCTTACGACTAATTAATTATTTTTTATACCAAATAAGACTTACCATGTAGATTCCAACGTTTCCGACCGACTGGCATCACTTAATAAATGTAAAATCCTTAACCGTACATAAATAATTAATTTCAAACACGGTAAACTGTAATAAAATAATTATATTTGATGCAAATCAATCAAAAGTTACATCGTTTTATTATGATTTTTTATAGATGTGATAAATAAAATGAATCGTTCTTTTGATTTGTTGTCAATGTGTCACTGTCAAACAAATTGTCAGAAGTCAGAACAGAAACTGATCTTGACTGACCTCACAAAATGACAGTGACAATAAAAATACAAATAAAACCAAAAAAAAGGTAAGGTAAAAACTTATTATAGTTTTTAAAATATTACTAAACTGTAAATTTATTCGTCTATGGACTTCATAGATGATTCACATAAACGCACCAATTTCAATTCGATACGATTTCAAATCAACTTCGATACAGTTCACATACACCTAGGCTATATAAATCGAAAAACTAAAATAAAAAGAAAGTAGGTCCTACAGCGCAACACAATTACTGACAACTCACAGCGTTATCCGCCTACATAAATCCACCCACACAAAAGTGTACGTAGCTAACTATTCTCACTTACACGGTCAACTTCCTAAAATAGAAGAATTTCCTGTGAAGACTTAAAAATAGTAGGATGTAGAACGTTCTTTTAAACTTTTATTTTATTAACGTTTCCACTACCGGCATCGGCCGCGCCGGCTGTTTTGTACGACTGTAGGTAAACATCTAAATATTATTTGGGAACAATTTAGACGGAATAAGTAATGCTTAAAATTATGTACAATCGACAAAATTGAATCATGACCCATTTCGACCACAAATCATTTGAAGCAGTCAAAATAACAAGACTAGACGTGTGACATTTTTAATACATGTTTTCGCGATTGTCGACCTAATTGTATTTGAATGTCTGTAGGAAAATAAGCTTATAATGGATCATGATTCCATTTTGTCTATTGTACTTCAAGTCTAATCTCCCGGGATTCGAACGGGCTGAGCTGAAACGAAAAAAACAACATACTGTATTTTTATGACGTCAAATATTAGGGTCATTTAGAAGGATCAAATCTTTCAAACAAACATGGTGAACTAAAAAATTTGAGGAAAACCATGAAAGGGAAATGCCCGTTCATGGCCACATTCGTTCCAGCAATTTAATAATTACAAACGAAAACGTAAATTATAGGTGTAACTCATGACAAAAAAAAAGTAAAAGAAATAATGATTTTTATATGGTATTGTTGTCATGTCATCTGTCAAGTGACATTACGTTTGTTTGTTTACATTTGTTATTTTCATGAAATCTTTAGTAAAAAGTGAAAGAATGACTAAGAAACCACCGCGGTCACAATCCAGAAGCACTGTTTATAATGTGTACTGATAAATCTGTAAAGAAAAAGGTGTAGCTTACACGCAATTTTCGATTTTAGACCGCCGGCTTGCGTTGACTGGTTAGTATGACTCGCTAAAGTTGATACTTTGTTTCATATCCATTTATATGAGTTTATCATATGTATATGTCACAGTCATCTGGTTGAATCAACTATTTGATTGTATGACTAGCGCGTTCATTGAAGAGCAACATTTAATTGAATGACTAGGCCGAAAGCTAATTGAACAAGCGTCACTCATCGTCCAACTAGATAGCTGATTGAAGCATAGCCCTTTGAACAGAGTGGACGTAATATCAGTCAGGTGATTGTAATTTAGTTCATTTTTTTCCATTGCGGCGCTAGTAGTCACCAAAACAAATATGGCGTAAAATAGCTCGCGCAGATAGCACTGTTTTGATATTAATTTACTAAATTTATTTTAAAGTGACTTATTCTTGATAAAATAGTGTGACAGCATGGATTTACCTATTGATACGCCGCAGCCGGCTAGTTTTAAAGTTTTTTTTATAATTAAAATCATAATAAAGTGTGTCATGTCATGTCCTCATTTTTGTTATGTAAAGGAAGTTACGTTTTTAAGTTGCGAACTTATGGTCACCCTAAACAAACATTACAAAGTCGACTATGGTGCCGATTCTCTTGTGCACAAACTATCGTAAATTTAAGTTAAGTGCATCTTTCTCTTTCCATTTCTTAAAGAAAAGGACAGAAGATACATTTTAGTTTAATCCTGTCAAATTAGATAGCGCCTGATGAAAATTGACGTATATTTAGACGCCATGTTTTTAAATTGCGTCTAAATTATCTATGGAGTGTCTAAATTTGACAGGACTTAACTAATATTTGATCTTCTGTCCTTTTCTTAATTAAAAGGAAAGAGAAAGATGCACTTAACTTAAATTTACGATAGTTTGTGCACAAGAGAATCGGCACCTATACCCCATTAAACGACAATGCTAAATGACGTTCAGTCAAGTCGTTGAACGTTACATTAAACAACTTGACGAGTTGTCGTTTAATTATTCAATTAAATGTCGTCATTCAATGAACGCGCTAGTCATACCATCAAATAGCTAATTTAACCAGATGGCTGCGACATATATATATTGCGTAACATATAACTTTGGCTTATTACAGGGGCGTGTACTAATACTATGCGACGAATTACCGCAAAAGGCAGATGAAGAAGGCAGTAGCCTTGGTGTCAGATTCACATGAGCCGCCTAAAGACGTTTGACTTGCCTTATGTGACCATCACTACCATAGTCAAAGCCCTAAACAAACTGGGATAACAATCACAAAGCGAATAACCTTTT
Organism: Athetis lepigone; assembly: GCA_033675125.1. Lineage (NCBI taxonomy): Eukaryota > Metazoa > Arthropoda > Insecta > Lepidoptera > Noctuidae > Athetis > Athetis lepigone. The sequence goes on from CM066237.1 coordinate 8,988,541, forward strand.
CTTTCATTTTTGTTGTGTAAATAAAGTACTTATATTATAGATTGGGTTTATCTTTATTTATTTTATACTAGCTTTTGCCCGCGACTTCATTCCCGTTCCCGGGGGATTTCAGGGACGAAAACTACCATATGTCCTTTTTTGGGTCCCAGAAAATATCTGTACCGAATCTTATTCAATCGTCTCATCGGCTCATAGAAAAATACAACTAATCAAACATGACTGTTGAATAAACTGCCCAATTATCACCTATGTTTGATTCTGATATATATAATAACTAATAAGACATAGGCGATGATTCTTTAATATTCTGTAATATTTCTGTAAAGTCATCAAAATCCGTTCAGTAGTTAATGCGTGAAAGAGTAACAAACAAAAATACATACAAATCTTTTCTCTTTATAATATTAGTATTGTTAATAAACAATAAGTGTAATAATTTTTTAAGGGAAAAATACAAGTATCAAAACATTTTAATCCTTTTTCCCCAGTGTTGCTCTCATCATATTTTATTTACCATTTTTGTCATCAGTTACTGGTACACCTATAATAACAAAAATTTTGGTGTAACTTATTTCTTCGTATCACTCGGGAATTAAGTTTCTAGATAAAAAAAAAAACATTCAAACAATGCACCGATATCACATCCGGCTTGATCCGACATTGCTGAAGTAGGGATGGACCCTTATTAAATAAACCTGTTTACAGAAAAATCGTTAACCGAAACTAAATCTCTAAAAAATCTTTGTTGTGTTATATTTGTAGTTTTTAGGGTTCCGTACCTCAAAAGGTAAAAACGGAACCCTTATAGGATCACTTTGTTGTCCGTCTGTCCGTCCGTCCGTCCGTCTGTCAAGACCCTTTTTCTCAGAAACGCGTTGAGATATCAAGCTGAAATTTATATCACATACTCAGGTCTGCTATCTCTCAAATCATTGAGAAAATCAAGTTTCCAAATCAACGCAATAAAAAGATACGGCTGTTTATATTGCATATTTAGACATTTGCAAGGAAATCAAAACCTACAGGGTACTTCCCATTGACCAAGAATCATGAAATTTGGCAAGAACCAAGGTCATGTAGCACAAGTAAAGGAAAAACTTCGAAAACCGTAAATTTGTAGTTAGTTCACATCCGTCCGTCCGTCCGTTCGTCTGTCTGTCAAGACCCTTTTTCTCGGAAACGCGTCGAGATATCAAGCTGAAATTAATATCACACACTCAGGTCTGCTATTTCTCAAAGCAGTGAAAAAATCAAGTTTCTAAATCAACGCAATAAAAAGATACGGCGGTTTATATTGCATATTTAGACATTTGCAAGGGAATCAAAACTCAAAACCTATAGGGTACTTCCCATTGACCGAGAATCGTGAAATTTGGCAAGAAGCAAGATCATGTAGCACAAGTTAAGGAAAAACTCCGAAAACCGTAAATTTAAAGTTACTTCACATCTGTCCGTCCGTTTGTTCGTCCGTCTGTCAAGACCCTTTTTCCCAAAAACGCGTCGAGATATTAAGCTGAAATTAATATCACACACTCAAGTCTGCTATTTTTCAAAGCAGTGAAAAAATCAAGTTTCTAAATCAACGCAATAAAAAGATACGGCGGTTTATATTGCATATTTAGACATTTGCAAGGGAATCAAAACTCAAAACCTATAGGGTACTTCCTATTGACCAAGAATCATAAAATTTGGCAAGAAGCAAGGTCATGTAGCGCCAGTAAAGGAAAAACTCCGAAAAACGTAAATTTGTAGTTAGTTCACAACCATCCGTCCATCTGTTTGTCCGTCTGTCAAGACCCTTTTCCTCAGAAACGCGTCGAGATATTAAGCTGCAAGCCTGCTATATAATATAATAATATAGAAACTTGATTTTTTCACTGCTTTGCTCTCAAAGCAGTGAAAAAATCAAGTTTCTAAATCAATGCAATAAAAAGATACGGCGGTTTACATTGCATATTTAGACATTTGCAAGGAAATTAAAACCTATAGATAGGGTACACACGGCTACACATCAAGCTATACAAAACCAGTTTTAGCTGACCTCGCATTTTGTATGTTTTTCGTACAATTAGAAGTCAGCTTATGAAGAAGGCAGCTTGATGTGTAGCTCACCGTACTTCCCATTGACCAATAATCATGAAATTTAGCAAGAAGCAATGTCATGTAGCACAAGTAAAGAAAAAACTGCGATTACCGTAATATTGTAGTTATTTCGCTAAAAAAAAACAAATGCGGGCATCTAGAGGTTAACGGAACCCTCGTTGCGCGAGTCCAGCTCGCACTTGGCCGGTTTTTTTTTTTATAAGGATACTATTTTGGGAAAAGTAACAGAAAATAACGATTTATCATCTAATAAAATCTGTCTATTAAATTGATTCAGCGTTAAAAGTTTTTCATTAAATATCGATTTTACGATGAATCGATTTTTTGGTTCTCATCCCTACGTCAAATATTGACATTTCCCATTGACGTTTCGTTTGTGGTTGTATGGGTTGTGCGCGTGCGCTCGTCTAATGTCTATTTGTGATTATTTCTGTTGTTTTTTCTGTTTGTTTATTTTATTCGACGACATGTGAGCAGAAAAATGTATTTTGTATATATGTTATAGGCAATGTGTATAATCCGGCATTGTATAGAATGCCTAGGCATTATATATATTGCCTAAAACTTTCAGGCAATGTGTATAATACGATTCATTTCATACATTGCCTAGGTATTGTATAAAATGCCTAAAGCACATCAGGCAATCTGTATAATGAACGACCACGAGAAGGAGACACGTGTTTCTATTATTTCATTATGTCATTTCTATTATTACTTTTAATAATTAAATGGTAAATAATATTTCTAACACTTGCCTTCACATTTTTAATACCTACATAATATGAAACCTTTTTAGAAGATTTTTAATTTATATTATTTAGAGTAATGTTTGTGTTAAATTAAAGTTTAATAATGTTGATTTTGAATGGTTTAAACCAAACTTTACCTAAGGCCCTGTCCAGGAGGGCGAATTCGCCGCGATTCTCTCGCGCGTATCACGCGCGAGTGTTGCGTCCAGAGCCAACGCGTATAGAGCGTACCTACGCGCGAGTCGTATTTCCTTCTCTTTCTCTTTTATACGTGCACTCGCTCTGAAATTCGCGCGAACTCTGGACGCAACAAGGCGGCCCTAGTATCTCGACTCGCGCGCATTACGCGCGAATCACGCGCGAGTCGAGAGTCCGGCGAATTGCACGCGTAATATGCGCGAGTTTAGGCCCTGTCCAGGAAGGCGAATTCGCCGCGATTCGACTCGCGCGTGATTCACTCGCGCGTTGGCGAGATACTAGGCACCAGTACATCGCGTCCACAAGCATCGCGCGAATAATAAACTCGCGCGTAAGGCGATTCACACACGGCACCGCTCGCCGCCGCGGAGGGCGGTGGCGGTGAAGCGGATTTCTTAGCGGTTCTCCGCGCGGTTAGGCGGTTTACGCGCCTGTCCGCGCGGATCGATTTATCGCTTGAGCAGGGCACGTAGGTATATTGAATGTGCATTCGGTATTTTAACACATAAATGGCGTATTTCAACGCTCTTTGAACGTAAACTGAAATTAATGTATAAAAATTATTAATAAAGCATGCTGTATACTTCATAATTTTGTTAGGGAAAGACATGGCGTTGATTTTAAAGATATTTTATATACGAACCATGAGACAGAGGCAACAGTTAATATACCTATAGACAATAATTGCAGAGGAAGCACAAGTATTTTGTAAACGAGAACCCCCTACCATGGCAAAGTAAATATGCTTAAAAATAATTATATATTTTAAACTTACTTCTTTTTTATCTTTGTCACTATTTTGTCCTGGCTCCAAATATAAAGTAACAATTTCTTCCCATTGCTTCATTTTAAGGAATCACTATATTGTGTCCTTTTCATGTCCCATATAGCAGAGCGACTTTCAATCTCTAAAATAAACTTTTCGACTTCGAAATCAATTTTAAATTGCAACACGTCTTGCGCACACGATGATCCGCGCGCGCGGTTATGCAGCGTCCCGTGTGTAAGGCACCGCCCCACCGCGCGGACGTCAGCGCGAAGAGGCGGTGGCGGCGAGAGCACCGCTCAACCGCGCGGTCGAGCGGTGTACGTGTGTAAGGTATCAACGGATTTCTAAGTGTCTTGTACAAAATGATATCCGCTTGACCGCCCGCCGCGGCTGCGCGCGGTGCCGTGTGTGAATCGCCTAACACGCGTGCAATTCGCCGGACTCTCGACTCGCGCGTGACTCGCGCGTGATGCGCGCGAGTCGAGATACTAGAGCCGCCTTGTTGCGTCCAGAGTTCGCGCGAATTTCAGAGCGAGTGCACGTATAAATTAGAAAGAGAAGGAAATACGACTCGCGCGTAGGTACGCTCTATACGCGTTGGCTCTGGACGCAACACTCGCGCGTGATACGCGCGAGAGAATCGCGGCGTATTCGCCGTCCTGGACAGGGTCTTATTACTCGCGCGATGCTTGTGGACGCGATGTATTGATGCCTAGTATCTCGCCAACGCGCGAGTGAATTCGCGCGAGTCGAATCGCGGCGAATTCGCCCTTTCTGGACAGGGTCTAAGTATTTTTTGAATAATATGTTTAATTTGATAACGTAGCGCATAGATTTTGTGTCGATTACTGAACATGATTGTGAAGATATTTAAGAAAATAATTGTTTTCAAATCAAATTTCTATAATCAAGTGGTAAGAAATGAACATGCCGACATTCTGCAGCAATTTTTTGGTGCGTTGTAAATGTTTATCCGAAGGCAACTGGAGACTCTCTACGCAAAAACTCGTATGTACTTAGGCATACAAACCAATAGAACACATGTCTTATCGCTGTCTGATAATGGAAGTCGAAATTAGGATTAGCTATCAGAAGATCCGTACCTATCTAACTAAATCGTAGAGAAGAAAAATCGATTACATACATTGCCTGTGCTTCAACTGGCATTCTATACAATGCCTAGGTATTTTATACATTTCCTAGGTAAAGTGTAAAATAGTTTATACATTGAACATCATTTCATACATTGCCTGAACGACCCCGGCATTCTATACATTTCCTAGGTATTGTATAGAATGCCTGCATTGTACACATTGCCTATAACATATATATATTATCAATAATAATGAGATATAGAATAGATATAGAAGCAATACGACAATACTGCTGTAAAAAAAGCGGAAAGCGGAGGAGAGGCGATTAATAAAAAATATATTTTTTATTAATCGCCTCTCCTCCGCTTTCCTCTCATAAGGGACAACGCACACCGGAATGGCAGCGGCCGCCAGCGTTGCTAGAAACAAGAGGCGCGCGCATGGCGCGCGGCCGCTCGCGGCGCCGCGGGCGGCCGCTGGCAGTCTCGCGACCTTTTCAAGCTTTTCAAGCGATACTAGACTTTTAAGTATGTAGTTAAAGTTTAAAATTATTTCACACTAAGTGCTCGCCGCGCCGCTGCCATTCCGGTGTGACTCGGGCCTTATACTGCCTGCTAAAGGTGAACGCAGACTTGGCCGCACCGCACACGCCGCAGTCCCCGCAGTCATCGCATTTTCATTGTTGTCGTTTCAGGGTCTGCGGCAACTGCGACGCGGGTAGGTGTGCGAGGTGGCATAGAACTTCATATATAAAGAATTCGAATGCGAAGACTGCGGCGCGTGCGGTGCGGCCAAGTCTGCGTTCACCTTTACTGCTAGTTTTCTTACTGAACACTTATTTGTGAAGAATGTAACAAACACTAATCTGAGCAAAGCGCATCTCTATTAACGTGTTCACTTGTTGTTTTTTTAACTCAAATGTGACGGTGGACCATCACTATTTCATTGCTTGATATTTGTTGATATTGTCAATCAAATGTCAAAGTCAGTTGTGTGATTGTCGTCGATTGTCTGAACGAGTTAAACTAGTTTTTAATCTGTGAACAAACAAAGTAAAAACACGATTCGAGAAGCACGAAGCACATTTTTATTTTGTGTGTTTGTTGCTAATGTGGAAGCAAAATGTTGACTCCACGTTTTAAATTAACTCAGGACGATAATCACGTTTATATCACAGTGCACGCTCCATACACAAACATTGGCGATACAGAAATCGACGTTGATGGCGATAATTTTCTATTTGTTTCGAGTCCATACTTCTTGCGACTACGACTGCCGGGCAGAATCGTCGACAATGACTGCTCCAAAGGTTCGTACGTATGTGATTCAGGAGACTTCAAGCTAACCTTCGACAAGGAAACCAGAGGAGAGCATTTCGAAAATCTAGATATGATTACCAGCTTACTGGCCCCATCTGAAATCCCTGACTTAAATCCGAACTTAGTTGAAATGTTAGAAGATGAACTCACTTTTGAAAATGGAAACAATGAAGATGAAGATTATTGTAATAAGTACACTTATGGGTTTGCAAATAAAATGACGACCGAGTTCAGTAATATTGGAGTTGAATTTCCGCAAGTTTTTGAATTAAGAGTTCCTGAAACGGTGTCAATACAAGACCGCCAAGTTAAGCGAGTGCAACATGAAGATGGCAAGTTCTCCACAGACCATTACTTAGCTGACTTCTATGATGATGAACTGCTCGAGCCATTCCTAACAGCTATTGCTCCATGGTGTAATTCTAATTCTAATAATCAAGTTGAATTTACTGAAGACGAAGTCTGTGTATTGAAAGAACTACCAAACAAACACTATTTACTGAGTAAAAATGAATACAAGGAAGTTCTCTATGGGCTGGTTGATATTCTTTATGGATATTGTTATGATAAACGGACTACTTTAAACGAAAGCACCGTGGAATCGGGATGGACTATAAATAAACTATCGTCAACTTTAAGTTGGTTCTGCACCTTTAAAGACATGACACAAGTTTTAGTAGCTTGTTACAGACGAGCTTTGATTTATCCAATATTCAGAAACTTTGAACTGTGCACTAAAGTAAAAAATGATCTTGTACATTTATTTAAAAAAGGAAAAAAATTCATAGTAAAATGTATGATTGAAATATATCAAATGTTTAATGCAAGTAATGATGCAAGATACATACTGAATCAATTATATATCAAGGATTATTTAATTTTCCTGCAAAAATGTAGAAATGAGGATCTTGATGAGCTGTGCAATAATATAGCGAATATAGATTTAACAAAAAATGATCTGGAATTGGATCTCGAAGAATTAGAGGCTGCAGCGGAATTAGTGAAACAAGAGGAAGTTGATAGTATAATGGAGAATGAAGTAGCTCTCAAAATGGCGTCTATGTCACTATTAACAGGGCTACACAGAAATCAAGTCTATGTAAACAACGAAAGTGATGATGAATCCGATTCATCGGACAGCAGCGAATCCTCTGATGATTCTTCAGATGAGCTGGACTCTGATGATGACCCATCCTGACAGTTCCGAGGGTCGTAGTTCACAAGTAAAAGCTAGTGAATGATGCCAGGAAATCATACAGACTATTATAATTAATAATTTTAGTGATCATCCTAACTATACTTGCACGAAATGTAATGGATAATATTTAGTCACAAATAATTGCCCAAGCAATGTGGGCTTAAAAATATTATTATTATAATAGTTTCACTATTTTTGGTTACTGCTCTGTTCCCATAGAACATACCATGATAGAAATATTTAGTTTTGGGTACTGCTACAGCCCTTCTCAATGATTGGGCTACCCAAAACTAAATATTTTTTCATTTAGGACAAGTATTTCCTGTAATTAGTGAATGCAATTGTTTACACAAACAAACTCTTCAGCTTTATAATATTAGTAAATATTATAATAGTAATAATTTACATGTTAATAAAATACATGTGATAATGTAAGCTTTTTTTTCTATGGAGTTTAAAAGTAAATTGTAGCCTATTCCTGCTCCACTGCACGGCAAAAGCCTCTTTTCTTACAGAGAAGGCAAGATACCTATTTTTACCCAAGCCAGATTGCAAACACACATGACAATCAAAAGGTCCTAAGACAAAAATGAAATTAATATTGATAATAATAGTCAATTGATTAAAGTGTCGTGATGGCCCAGTGGATAAGGCGCCTCTCGTGGGTTGTGGGTTCGAATCCGGGCAAATAGCAATGTGATTTTTTCAATTTATATCTTTCTAAAGTTATCTTGGACATCACTGACATCCCGTGCCTCGGAAAGCGCGTACTCCGTTGATCGTCGTTGGTGGTTGGTTTGTCAGTCGTAGAACTTTGACAGTAGTTACAGGTATTCAGAAGCCAGAAAGTCTAACCAAAGGCATCGTGTCGCCCAGTTACTGGGTCTGATAGGCAGTCGCTTCACGTAAAATACTGGTATCCAGCTGAATCCGGTTAGGCTGGAAGTCGACCCCAACATAGTTTGGAAAAGGCTAGGGAGATGATAGTGCATTGATTAAAAAGTTACATTTACCTTGGAAAAGGTGTTGAAATATTTTATGGCTTACTTAACTGTTGCAGCTACACGACCTAGCTTTTTGATCCCCAATTGATTAAATACAGATCGAAACGTTCCTAATACTGATCAAAAAGTTATAAAATTTATCGTTGGCTAAATGCGTGTCTGGATACCCAAAGAATAGGGTTCCGTTGTTAATTATTTCGCATTGTAGTTTAATTAACCATTGCAACCGGTTTCAAGATTTGGTTGGCATTATTTTGTTTCTCAAGTAAGGCCTCTATATCTGCTGATCTAACAAAGCTATCTTATTTGCGATTTCTGGCTTCTGGCCTACACGTGTTTATTAATTCCTATTGGATGAGTATTTGTCAACGTTAATTACGATAGAAATAAAACAAAATTAAATAGTCAACTTAGTTTATTCATGTATTAATTACACCTGAGCGTACACAGGGCTGCCCTCCCCTTGGAAATTGTATATTATCTACATAATATATATTATAACAATATCTACTGCGGTGTGGTAAATGGATAAATAAAATACATTACAAAGATTTATAAACTGCAATAGAAAAGCACAAAAACGACCAAACTGTTTCAGTAGGTAGTAGGCTTCTTCCTCTCCCTGAGACAAAAGCTGATTAGACCCATATACATTGTACCTATTTGTGCAGATTCTCTTGTTCACAAACTAAACTTTTAAGCTATGCACTTAGCTTCTCTTTCCATTTCCTTAAGGGGATGATTGACGGTAGCCCGCGAAATTCAAGTATTTGAACGTTTTTTGCAATTTGCCGCTCAGTCTGGGTCTGGGTGTGTGTTGATATAGAAAGGTTTGCGATTTGCACAAAAATTTGAATTTCGCGGGCTGCCTTGAACATCCACTTTATGAAGATACATTTTAGTTAAATCCTGTCTGTATAAATATGTATCCCTTGAAACGGCTAGTATATTCTTTTGAGCATTGTGGAAGCTGTTTAATTGTACGGTGAACCCGCACATCAACATTTAATTGCATTTGAGCCAAATCATCACTTTGCGCGTTTACGCCAAACGATGTAAATTATTAATTAAACAATTCAGTACGTGATCAGAACGCCTTAAAGGTCGTCGCGCGTGCTCCCTCGCTCTATCAGTCAAGTCAACATTTAACATTTGTAGCATTTTAACAATACAGTTTTTACTGAACATTCCTTTCTATTATTTAGCATCCCAACATAAACCTTTACATGGTCCTTCGAGCCATCGGGCGGGACCTCGCGAATTTTTGATAGTCCTCCGTGCGGAAGGAGCTGACTAGTGTTAAAGCAAACCAAAAAGTAGTGAGGACACTCGTTCGGTGAACTAGCAATTTGTGGAACAGCAGTCCGCATCGAAACAACAAACATTAGCAAGACGTCAGCAGCAGAACGTCGCCAGCAGCAAGGAATTAGGATCAGCAGCAGATCTGATTCCGCCAACATCTAACAAACAGCCGTAAGCAACGGAAAACTCAAGTAAGATCTTTCCTTTTTAATTAACATAGCGTACATTACTTTCCACCAGCAAAATGGAAGGTCTTTACGACTCACAGCTGGAGATTAGGGAAGCAATGAAGAAAATGATGATTAACATAAAAAAGGACGGAGCCGAGAGGAAGACTGATGACTACTTCAGACGTCGTTCGGAGTTACTTGAGAGTTACTGGTCTGATTACCAGAATAACCATATTATGCGTATCTGTGCGAGTGGGGTCAGAGACCATCAATATTTCCGGAACTCAGAGCACGAGCAAACGAGCCAGCTTTATACTAGCATTAAAGCGTTAATTGCCGAACAGAGTTTAGGACTACCAGCAAAGATTCCTCCAACACCAAACAAACGGTCTCAACCTAAGGTGGAAGATCGTCAACAACAGCAAGCGGAAGAAGGTTCGAGTACCAGCCAGGTAATGATGCCAAAGGGTTCGACAAGCAGACTCGATGATACGGTTCGCAGACTGTCGGCTAATATCAAAGCCTTCAAGAGGATCGTGAGCAACATCGACCTGGAAGATCTCAACGAAAAGTGGGAGTCAGAAGACGCCCTGAAAACACTACAATCCAAATGGAAACAGGTGGATGAGCTGTACTGGGAAGTTGACGGTGAAATGTGCGGCGCAGATGAAGAGTATGGCATAGTCTACAATGACACCGAGAAAACATTTATCAATCTCAAACGGTCACTGAACAAGAAACTCGTGTCCGTGTCTCACCGAGAACATAGCACTCCACAAATGGATATTCCTCTGTTCACAGGCAAATATCAACAATGGTACTCATTTAAAGATCTGTTTAATGAGGCTATACATAACAATCGAGCATTATCGAGCGCACAAAAGATGCAATTTTTGAAAGAGAAATTGCGAGGTGAAGCAGAAAAAATTATACAGCATCTTCCAATAAGCAGTGAAAACTACAACACATGTTGGGAACTTTTAAATCACCGCTACAACAACAAAAAACTTATCTTTAACTTCATCGTTAACACGTTACTCGGGTCACCTAACATGCAACAGCAATCTTTGAGTCAAATCAAAAAATTGCACGACGTCACCTTAGAAAGCATACACGGCATAAAAAACCTAGGTGTCGATGTTAGCAGAATGGGATCCGCTCCTTGTGAATTTATTGTCACAAAAATTGGATCAAGAAACATATGGCGACTACGTGGATTCCTTGAAAAACCCACGAGAGCTACCAACACTACAGGAGTTTCTCGAGTTCTTGGAGAGCAAGTTTACAAGCTTGGAATCTTCACGTAGGAAACATGACAGTTTTCCACAAAAGGCCAATTCGGATACAAGAACTTCAGGTGAAAAAAATCATCACGGTGTCCAGAACAACCAGCATAGTAACAACAATAAAACATACTCCAAAGCATTACACGTGTCGACTTAATACAAGTGTCCGCTTTGCGGTCATCAACACGGCCTATATAAATGTAAGCAGTTTCTAGAATCGAGCAATGAAAACAAGTTGAAAACAATTTCGAAATTGAAAATATGCATTAACTGCTTATTCGATCACAATGGTCAAAAGTGCATTTCTACCAAACGTTGTCGCAATTGCAATGAAATGCACAATTCAATTATGCATGATGCCTGCACAAAATCTAGATCGCAATCTATGAACCGTGCGGCTGTTGCTAACTGTCAGCAAAATGATGAAAACCCAAGAGTGTCGATTTCGTCACATGTCATTGGAAATAACCAAATTAAAGAGGTCATGTTGGCCACCACATTAATCAAGGTTGAAGCCATTGATGGGTCTCATCAAGTCTTAAGGGCCTTGAATTGATTGATCCGGGGTCACAAGTTTCCCTTATCAAAGAGGAGGCAGTGAAGAGGTTAGGGTTACAAAAATCGCGGTGCAAAGGAATCGTAATGGGTATAGGAGAACAACATAACAAATGTAAAGGAAAATTAACTATTCACTGCTCATCAACACATAACAACTTTTCATTTAGTACAGACGTCTTAATTATGGACCTTTACATTAATTACTACTTATCTAAATTTGACATGCTGTGGTACATACTACCAACACAAATGCGTAAAATAAAATAAAAAATGACAACCTATTACGAAATAGGTTATGTTTTTTTATTTTATAAATTACAACATAATATTAAAATTATAGCTTTGTGAAATAAATGCATTTTTAAAGACTCAAGGGATGCATCAAGAATCAACAGCGATTACAAGCGATACCAATAGGTACACTGTGTTCGGTAAAACGAGGGACATATTAAAGGAGGTTATTTATTTATTTATTTTCGGTATTCAGTATTCGATCCTCATTCTAAAATTGTTATTAAACAATATCTTAATCTTTAAAGTTGACCTCATAAAATTAATAAATTTATGACAGGCGCGCTAGATAGTTAGATACTCATCGAAAGAAGAACGGATCAGACCTACTTCACTCTCTTTTAATAGATTAGTGACCAGCGAGCCGCGAGCGCCAGGGTATCTTTTTTTAAACAATCAAACGACGTGATTCGAGACACAGAAGGACAATAGCACCCTGACAGCCTGCTGACGCTCGGTCCTTGAAAGAGACAGAACTTTATTACGATAATTCAACAATGATTTTCTTTGTGATTTTGTATTGTTTTATTAATATTAAAAATTTTATGAGTTAACTATGAGCACATACTATCGTGTCCTTAAATATGTCCCTCGACTTACCTAACACGGTGTATAATCGCTGAGCAGCAATGACTTAGCTGTTCGGAAACACCCATGAGCCTTTGTAGCCAGCCAGGAATTAGAATAAAGCTTAACGACGGTATTTAGGCATCCACCCGGACGGATAGTAATGTTCGAAACCAAAGTCGTAGCTCATAGGAATGTATTCGCCTCTATAAATCGTAGGCGCTCCGTATCTCGTATCTTCGAATCGATAGTCAATAAACACATTTTTTATAAGACCCAGAATTGAATCATACAAGAAGTCTAACACGGGCCAGTTGTCAATTACAGTGAAGTAATGAAGTAATTGCCTTGCCCTGAGGTTCATTGAAAACGAGCATAAGGCAGCCAGTCCATCTCTACGCCATCCTTTGCCTTCAAGAGTTGCATGCATTGAACCTCCTGAATCGAATCCCAATCGCGCCCAATGTTCGCCCTTAACGCAGTAGTACCATTGCCATTCGGTCTAGAAATAAAATGAGAAGTAAATAACTTACTAATGTATAAAAATAAAAACACCCACCTAATAAATAAATATGTTGTGTGTGGTTGTTTAAGTTGCCAGAACACGGCCATCTGATCTCAAACTATACAGATTCTGTTCTTTGGTGACCATACGACATTAAAAGCGCCTTACTAATAAACGCTGCATAAAGTTATGACAGGTTTATACGTCAAAAAATGTATGGTTACACAGGCTTTATTCATTGCATAACTTTACACAGTGATTATTAGTAAGGACATAAATGAATAATACTTATCTATTATAAATTGTCCAAGTAAAGGTACGCATATAATAGGGTTCTGTACCCACCTCCTAATTGCTATGATATTATTTTTCATGTTTAGGTACTTATTATTTTGTTACTGTTGTACAAAGTTTTCCAAGTAGGTAAGCTCATTACAAGTTAGGCCTCTACTGTGTCTGTAACTCCTGCCCCCTTACCATGACGTATAAAGTAAGATTGTTTTAGTCCTGTTGCAGGAGTGTGCAAGTGACAGCGTTAGACACGTTGTCTAGCGCCGTCTCTTTCCCACTGAAAGTAATATCAAAGTAATACTGCTATAAGGGCTTGTGGTACGCCCCCTGAACCTGAACTAATAAAGTGTTCTAAGCCGTCAAAGTTTATTATATGGACGTGATGGCCTAGTGGTTAAGGCGCCCAAGCTTTTGCCCGCGACTTCGTCCGCGTGTATTAGTTCCAGTTCCTGTGGGATTTCCGGGATGAAAACTATCCTATGTCCTTTCTCGGTTTCCAGACTATATCTGTACTAATTCTCTCATTCAAATCGGTTCTGTGGTTTAGGCGTGAAGAAGAGATAGACAGACAGACAGAGTTACTTTCGCATTTATAATATTAGCACGGATTAGTAAGAATTTAATGTTTTTAGCCAACGACACTCTCTTTATATCTGATAACGGTATTTATTCCAAGAAAATGTAATAGTTACCTTCGGACAAGGATATTGGTGGTCTTTAGTTTTTACTATATATCTAAACCAAGGCAAAGGCCTGCGTTTATAGGCCTTCATAAATTGAAAACCAGCGACGGTATAAATGTCATCCCACCTGGGATAAGATGAAGTATATTCGAACCTTAAAACAAAAAAAGTTAGTTAGCTGTAAGTACTACCTAACCACGTAATTACTTAACTGTAGGTATTAAAGATGAAATATGTCGTCATCGAGATTATTTCTGAGCGAGATTAATATGAGGTGACGTGCGGTGGACAGCCGGCTATAGTAGATGTATGTATCGCCAATTCAATATTATATGTAAAACTAATCTATTGACATTAAATTAACTGAGATAATAATGACATTTAGACTCATTGCAACATGACATAAATTGTAGTATGAGATTATATTATGAAAATGATAATTTATTTATTTAGTAAGTATATAAGAATGACATAAGTGATAGAATGTATAATAATAATTAATAATTTTTAAACTAATCTATATCAACAAATTGTATGAATAATGATAGCATGTTAAATTAATTAAAACCCTATCGCCTATACATTGCTGTGCCCTAGCAGGGTTCATTGTTTGGAACTATCATAATGTAACAACCTGTAAACAACAAGAAATGCAATAAATGAATGATTATGAATGATTCGGCGCCGTCATCTACTTAGTTCTCGATGGCGTGACGGGCGGTGGTGGACAACCGGCCAATGGGTAAGATTTTTTAGTATATCCCAATGTCAAAGCCTTTGGGCAACTCTGAATGCGCGATGTAGGATGATAGTAATTAAAGCTTAGATGGTGGACGATAGATGTCGCCACAAATACTATGATATTGATTTTATAATACGTATGAAATTATTAAATATGCTTACCATCCAGACGCAGCGCGCGTGCATAGTATAACTTTGTTTATGCCTAGTAAATCGCTATAAAACTTATACGTTGCAGCCCAGACTGAAAGATCATACATAGATGGAATGGGATGCGAGACATTTACTTCGTAATCATATCTGTACTGAAAAGGAAAGGATTCAGTTAGTAAAACAACATAATGAAACTAACAAAATATATTCGGACTTAGAACTTACGCGGTGTGCTACCAACGCGATTCGCGATTCCGAAACGTCGCGTTTTGAACCATAGACTAATATATGTATAATACTGTTTTGAACTAACAAACAGTTGAAATTCTACAGCTGTTTGTTACATTGCGCCGTTTTGTGTTCGCGTTGCAAACGATGTTGCTGTACCGACACTGTAGTGCACGTATGTTTGACCAGTAGTTGCATTCAACCAAACAAACAAAAACGCTTCAGCTTTATAATATTGTTACGTAGGTAGGTATAGGTGACGTAAGTGTCGATTGTTCCGGGCACATTTACTAGAAAATTCGGGAAAGTTCCACGACGTTCTAGAACGTTCGATGGAGTTCCGAGGGGTCATTCGAGAAACTTCCAGATCATCGTCGATCATTCGCGATGTTACTGGAATGTTCTCGAATGCACCTGGGTACCTCGGGTTGTCGAACTTTCTAGAAAATGTGACCGGAGATATAAATAGCGGACGTGTCAACACGGGACTCACTGGCTGGAGGCCTAGAGTCACTCTTGGCAGCCACAGGATTGTCCGGTTAAGCAGTAAACAGCCTTAGCGAGCTGAACTGCAAGATGCCCTAGTCAAAAAAAAAAACACGGGACTCAGTTCAGTTTTGGAAACGAAACGGTGAACATCGCCGCGAAGCGGAACTACGACTGCGATACGAAGTGTGTTTTGTGTTGTGTTAGTTTGTGTTAGTGAAGTGTTTTGCGTTTGTGAATTCTAATAAAGTCAATCGTGTTTTTTCGAGTAAAACTGTTATTTTAATTTATCCCGAACCCCAGCTCGTAACAAATTGGTGTCAGAAGTGAGGGATAAATTATGCCGGTTTTACCGAAGGACGACGCGGAAGGAATCCGTACTAGGAGCCAACGCCAGCAGGACGTGGACCAGAGGCGTTTCGAAGGTTCTTCGTTGCAACCGACGACGGAGCCAGCGCCAGCTCAGATATCTGGTGTTTCTGCAGCACCAGTGACGATGGACTTTTCTGCCCTGATGGCAATGATGCAAGAACAGGCCCGCCGTCAAGAAGAACAGGCCCGCCGCTTGGAGGAACAGCTCCAGCGCGATAAAGAAGAGCAGGTCCGCCGACAAGAAGAACAGGCCCGCCGTCTGGAAGAACAGCTGCAGCGGGACAAGGAAGAACAGATCCGTCGGCTGGAGGAACATCTGCAGCGCGACAGGGAAGAACAGGTCCGGCGACAAGAGGAACAGACCCACAAGCAAGAGGAACAGATCCTGCTTATTAAAGAGTTGCACGCGGCGGTTGGTAAGGATATTGGCGCCGTAAAGGAGAAAGTGGAAATGCACGAGAACCGTATCTCCGAGGCCGAGAACCGCATATCCGAAGCCGAAAGCCGAGTCTCTTGCGCCGAGAATCGTATCTACGGGACCGAAACCAAGATTGCTGACATCCAGAAAGCTTTGGGATGTCTCAAGTCTGGAAGCGAGATTTCAGCTCCTGTCGTTGCTACAGCATCGGTGCGTGGATTTAAAGCGCCACCCTTCGACGGAACATCTTCTTGGTCCGCGTACAAGCTCCAATTTGAAGCTGTCAAGAAAGCGAATGGGTGGACAGATGCGCAGGCAATGACCGCACTCACCTTGGGTCTTCGTGACCAGGCTTTAACGGTGTTAGAGGCTCTTGGCAACAATGCGACTTACGAGCAGTTGGTTGAAGCCCTAGAGTCTCGATACGGGGACGCTCACCTGGAGCACGTCTTTCGTGCCCAGTTGAAAGATCGCGTGCAGCGCAGCGGTGAAAACTTGCAGCAATTGGCTCTGGAGGTAGAGATACTGGTACGAAAGGCATATCGGTCTGCGCCTGAGCTTATCAACGGAAATTTGGTGCAAGCGTTCGTCGATGGCATACGAGATTTTGAAGTCAGGGTTGCTGTGAGACTTGGGCACCATGAGACGTTGAAAAGTGCCTTGGCCCATGCCTTGGAAGTAGAGGCAGTAAGGCATGATCATCGTGCCCACCGTATCAGCGAGGATGCAGCATCACCTGTGCGTGACCGTTTGAGGTATAGTCCCACGTGTTACAATTGTGGAGAGAAAGGTCACATTAGATCCAGTTGCCCTAAGCGACGTGATGCCAACAAAGACCTGTCCTGGAGAAGAAGGGCAGTTAATTTCACCGCCCAGAAGCAAGAACGACAAGAGACGCCTGTCGCAGGCGGAGTGCGAGAGATTGCGCGCCGTGGTGGAGAGGTACAAAGACGAAGACGAGAAGTAGAGGCAGCGGATCTGGGCGAGGAACCGGCTGGAAGCGTATATGTTCAGTGTGAAGCTAGTGCTGGACGATGCCGTAGACAAGAGGACAACGAGGAGAGAGTGCAACAATGCGATCAAGTGGCTCGACAACAGCAGCTTGGCGGAACAGGAGGAGTACGGGCACACGTTGAAGGAGCTGCAGGTCGTGAACACGCCCGTCATAGGCAAGAATCTGGGGAAACAGTTCCTGTCAGGATGTTAAGAACAGACCTGAGTGACGAGCGGAAGGAAACCCCACAGCATGCCATACAGTCAGGTCTGCAGATGTCTGAGAGGACGGAAACTCGCTATGACCAGAAGAGCGGATTTGATAAAGGTTCACTGGTGTGGTTGCATAACCCAGCGCGTAGCAAAGGGAAGTCGCCTAAACTACAGGCAAAATGGGATGGACCATACCGAGTAGTGACCAAGATCAACGACGTCACCTACCGGATACGGAAGAGGACGAGAACTGCGCCTAAAATTGTTCACGTAGATCGGCTGGCACGATACTACGGGAATAATGATGCTCGGGACGAGCATGTCTTAGGAGGGGGCAGTGTTACGTAGGTAGGTATAGGTGACGTAAGTGTCGATTGTTCCGGGCACATTTACTAGAAAATTCGGGAAAGTTCCACGACGTTCTAGAACGTTCGATGGAGTTCCGAGGGGTCATTCGAGAAACTTCCAGATCATCGTCGATCATTCGCGATGTTACTGGAATGTTCTCGAATGCACCTGGGTACCTCGGGTTGTCGAACTTTCTAGAAAATGTGACCGGAGATATAAATAGCGGACGTGTCAACACGGGACTCAGTTCAGTTTTGGAAACGAAACGGTGAACATCGCCGCGAAGCGGAACTACGACTGCGATACGAAGTGTGTTTTGTGTTGTGTTAGTTTGTGTTAGTGAAGTGTTTTGCGTTTGTGAATTCTAATAAAGTCAATCGTGTTTTTTCGAGTAAAACTGTTATTTTAATTTATCCCGAACCCCAGCTCGTAACAATATTAGTATAGCTACCTATAGATTAATAGTTTTAAGATACACAACGTTTTTTCTTGACGTACTTACCATTGGATGAATGTGTATTCTCGCAGGTGTGAAATACATGCTAGCGTTGAAAGTATTCCTGTTGGTATCATACCAGCCTCCGAGTATGCCGCGTAATGTTTTAATGCCTGGATAATGCCTCAATATGAATACAGTAGGGTTTGCAGTGGTGAGAATGTGGCGGGTGGTTATGACAGCGCATCCAGCCAGCAACGTCACCCTTCTATATACGGTACAGCAGGAACAGCCCAAGTCCACTTCGGCACTCTAGAATCACCACAATAATATTGTAGTAAGTATTTTCTATTGCTGTAGTAGTGTCGGGCCACTAGGCTATCAGATCCTGTGGTTAAGAGATTGTGGGTTACGGGCTTTGATAACTTGACTAATAGGCTTTTTCAATTCATATGTACTTTCTAAGTTTATTTTGGACATCACTGACATCCTGTGCCTCGGAAAGCACGTAAAGGCGTTGGTCCCGGTTGTCGTTCCTAGAACTGACAGTAATACACTGGTATCCAGCTGAATTCGAGTAGGCTGAAAGCCTGTATAGTTGGGAAATATACTATGTATGTTTGAAGAAGCTAGTTTTCAGGAGTTACGAATGAACTACGTTAAAGTAAAAAAAAACCCTTGTTCAAAAGATCTAAAAAAAAAAAAAGGCGATTATCCTACTGCCCCATATCGCATGCATGTTGAGTGACAACGCACCTACGTGCAAATCTGCATCATCATACGGGTTACGCACTCATATAAATCCATATTCACGCGATTTTAACACATTTTATTAATAATCACTCAAGGCACTGAAAAACTCTGTGTGCCATTCGTTACGTGTGAACCTGCACCCACGCGCGTAGATGCATGTGCTGTGCATGTTTTCTATACAAACGGATATACTTTTTCTTGGTGAGTGGGAAATCATCAAATGACTTCTCCCGTCCTGGGCGGGGCGGGAGGGCGTGTCAGACTTTTACTGGCTAAAACCCAATGTTCCTTCGGTTGCCCTTTATGTTCCGGGGCCACGGTAACTATTAGAACTAATCCGCAACCCCGACACATAATACTACACTATATACTATACTATATGATATACTTACAGGCATCGTTTTTAACACACATAACCGCGCATCGCTGGGTGGTGTGTGTCAGTGTAAAAATCACCTAAACACGAAAAACGTTTTCATCATACTATGTAAAGATACTGACCTTCCAATAATAATAACTCGTATAAGCTTTATAAGCCTGTTTGTAGGGGGGCGAGTTCCTCATTGGGCGGTTCAACTCTGTTGACCTACGTTCGTTGTACATAACGTACATTTTTTCTTCTACACGATAATCAGGGGTGTCACCAGTCGATGCAATCCGTGTACTTGAGCCATTCACATATTCTGTCATAGGCGTGGTAAATAATCCTGGGTAGTAATAACGTTCTATACTTGGAAGTCTCCATATGTATGTAAGAGATGGTCTGCACAGGTAAATTAAAATCGGGATGAACCTAAAAACAAACAAATCAAGTCAACATGAAATGTGAAGACATCTACGTAATTAGTAAAATTGGTCTTTTTCCAACTCTTTTTTTTTTGGTCTTTTGGTCCGTGACGAAAACTCCTCTTGGATATCCTAGAAGAAAGGTTGGAGGAAACAGTCAGATTATTAGTATTACTTTCGTTAAACCACCCGTTGTTCCTTCTCTTATCTGTACCGAAGATCAAAGAAAAGTAAACCGATTCCAATAATAGACACCGAATTCTATACACAAACTACGCATGTTAGTCAACAGACAACAGTACCTTAATAAAACAATAAAATATAATTTATTTATTTAACAATTAAACATTAATTATTAATACATAATAGAAATAAAACTAAATTAAATAAATTAAACATAATATGTACAAAACTTATAAATAATACTAAAATAAATATATACAAGTTATAAAAAGAAGGGCTCACAGGGCATCAAAAAACTCGTCCGCATCGCTGTCGACAGGACAGGTGCCCAAAAGGCTGGCAGCATTGCCACGTTGTATGGCAATGCTAATTCTTTGTCCCAGAAAAAGGCCAGCCCTCTGGTCACGTGAAGAGTCAACCAGTCGCTTGGCGATATCTTGAAAAACAAGATGAGCACTCGGACCCCATGGCCCCAGTGTTTCAACCCCAAACGGCTCAAATATATAATTTCCAATAAGGTTATTATATTTGCGCCGTTTGAGGTTTTCTGCACTTGCAGCAGCTGCCCCAGCACAACACGCAGACCTAGGAAGATGAGATGGCGCAAGGGTATCAACACATGTTGCATCCCACACCAAAGGCCTACCCAACTTCCAAGGCATTATGGTCATTCCATCTGGTCTTTTCCCATCGTCGCGTGCCAGACCATTAGGTTCTAAAACAGCTGGCACCCCGGCGGAGACAAAAGCACGACGGATAATGTCATTAATACTTGCGTGTCGTGCTATCCGGCCGGCGCTCTTACTGCATGAAAGGCCATGGTGTCCGAGGCAGTCGACCGCTTCACCGCATTGACAGCGATGCGGAGCTCCGCAAGGAGCGCCTAGGCGAAGGCATGTAGCGAGCCGGAAGGTCGTATCACCCATCATAGTGCCTAAGTTGGGTGAAGGAAGTGCCTGAAGCCAGAGGCCCGACTCCCATTTACCCACAGCTAGTAGGCGGGCACGCTCAGCAGAATTGGTGGACGTATTAATGAGACTATTCCGTACCAATCTGCAAAGCGGCTCATCCCACTGTCTCTGGGAAAAAGGGTTCACGGGCCGATCCGTCCCCGGGCAAGCCATTTTCCAAGCGTTTACAGCTTCAGTCAGACACGGCACCTCAAAATCAACCAGCGAAGACGATAAGATCTTGCTGGTTAACCTGTCAGTGCTGTGGACGGAGGACAGAAACGCTGGTAAACTTACACTAGAAATTTTGCGGACGCCGAGCCCACCGAAGCGAATCGGTAGAGTGGCTTGTAGCCAAGCTCGGTCGTCCAGAGCCACATTAAGAATAGACGTAAGAGTATTTTTAATAATTTGGTCAATTTTATCCAAAAGATGCGGCTGTGTCCACAAAGGGGAACAGCGAAGGTTATACATAAAATTTGGGCCAAAACAACAGTATCTAATGAGTGTAAAAGCCGAATGTATATTAATTTTAGAGAGTCGATCCGAAATATCATTAAATTGTTCGATTTTTTTTTCAACAAATGAGAAAAAACTGTCTTCCAAAATTGGGGAACCTAGGAGGTGCAATGAACTTCTATCAAGAATTTTGATTTGTGGGGCAATTGCATTAAATTTATCCAATGTTGTTTGTCTGTCGGTAGAGTCAGAAAGGAAAATTTCGCATTTAGAAAGATTGAGGTCTAGACCAATCGCACTGAATTTCTGTTTTATAAAAAGTAAGTCATCCAAAACAGTATCTACATCACCTCCTAGCGTTCCGTCGTCTAAATACCACACGTTAAATTTTGATTTTAGTTTTTGTATAATCGGATGAATAGCTAAACTGAAAATAGCTGGCCCGAGAGGGTCACCTTGTTGGCATCCGACGGCAGATTCCAAAACATTATCCTTTATTATTTATTTAATAATAGATAAATAAATATAAATAAATTTCCGGGACAAGTCACACACGGTCATCTGATCCCAAGCTAAGCAGAGCTTGTGTTATGGTACCCAGATAACTGATATACATACTTATATACTTTTTATATAAATACATATTATGTGTGCATATTATACAAAAATTACACCCAGACATAGAACAAACAATCATGCTCATCACACAAAGTTTATCCTGGGTGGGAATCGAACCCACGACCAATCAGACTTTTGTAGGTTCTGGTCCACCTCCGGGCTTCCTCTGTCCTCTTCACGTCTGAGGTTTGGCGGAGCACTTGCAAACACAAAACCGCACGCCACCTCGGGTCCAGATGAAGAATGGGAAGTGACGGACGTCTTGTCCGCCGCCTCTGGATGGGCCCAGTTCAGGGGGGTAAATAATTATTGATTTGATGTGTTAATAGTAAATTTCTACGTTATTTATTAAACCTTGGAACACACATGATTCGAGACACAATAGAAAGACAATAGCAGCCCGACAGCTTGGACCGTCGAAAGGTTAGAAATAAAAATAACGGGTCAGTTGAACTACAATACAGATTGCTTGTTAGCAAAATATGTATGCTTAAAATATCTTAATTGAAGCTTTGTTTATACTTTAGTTTTTATTATAACTGCCACTATATGGCGGAAACACGATGCAATAATACATACCGCCATACATGCATCTTGACACCTTAATTTTGACACCATTCGATTTTACACTACAAACATTGTAACCTCTCGTGCACGAATAAGTAGCACTATTTGTAGCACATTGGTGGTATTGTGTTCCCTTTTATAGCGGCGTCGAAAGAACTTATGTTGCCATCATCAATTTTAAAGTTGACTAAAATTATCAGGAAGGTAATAATCAGCATCTAATTTAAGTTATTCTCTGCCATCCAATCCTGTTCAGGCTTTTTAGGGTTCCGTACCAAAATGGTACAAAAATAACCCTTAAAGGTTTCGTCAAGTCCGTCGTTCGTCCGTCCCCGGCTTACCGCCCAAACGGTTAAAACAAGTATGTATACACATGTTTATGGCAAATAAATGATTCTATTCTATTCTATTCTAAGTAAGTCAAAATTTGCTTGGATCGATATGTGTATAAAACTTACCACGTCGACAACGTGTTAAAACAAAATCACAACAAAATTTATTTTTGGGGTCCTTCTCCATCACATAAAGTGGGGATGTTTTTTTTTCTGGCGTCTGTCTAACCCTACCTCATAGTTCACTAGATTAGCATAATTACTCTTTCATGTCATACTGTCAACCGCCATGCTACCACTCACTCCGGTTTCTTTGATGTCACTCTTCAAACAATTCATCCATCTTTTCTTTGCCCTTTCTCTTATCTTCCATTCATGATCAGACTATTAAGTACTGAATAAAAACCATACGATGTTCTACAACATTCTCTGGCGAGAGAACTCGCGATATCTTTTATTTTTTGCATCAGCCCCGGATTAAGCAAGGTAGGAGAGAGGGTGCAAAGCTGCGCAAGTTACCGAAATTTTTTGTGTGGCATTTTAGAAAACAGAAAGGAATACATGGCAACACTGAAGTCTGTTTGTTTGTTCGAGTTTATTCCGGATTTCACAGAAAAAGACGGAGCATTGATGTCGTCTTAAAAATTCTTGCAAGAGACATTATTGAACAACAAAACATTTCATTGTCTGCAATACAGATCATTTCGCTAAAACGAGCTAGTGTCGGTTTTGTTGCCCATCACTTATGCAGGAGGTTGCGGATTCGATACTAATGTGACTTTTTCAATTCAATATGATATCTGATACTAAGCTTGTCTAGGATATATACTACCCGTGCGAGCTAACATGGCACCTGGCTCGAAAACAAACCTCTCCTCGCGACCCCGCGCGGTGCCCCCTCTCGTCTTACCAGTAGCGTTAGCATCACTATTTCAATATACGGCACAAGTTTAACTAAAATAGCGGATGTGCAGAAACAGTGTGCACATAATTTTTTTTTTAAACTTTGTTTCTAAATAGCTTGTCAAAAAAAACGTAAAACGTTACGTAACGTATACGTTAGTAGATTGTAAAAACTAACCAAAAAAAATTTTAAGCCGCAATTCTTTACTTTTATCTAATGTGTTAATATTTATATGAGTCTCCCATTTTTTATTATTTTTTAATTGGTGTTAGCGTATACCTGTCAACTGCCATAGTGTTAGCACAAAATCGAACATCTCCTTTTTTGCACTTATTACTTTAAACGTCATTCATTCGAGCCAGGTGCCATGTTATCTCGCACGGATAGTACTGACATTCCGTGCCCCGAAAAGCACGTAAACCATAAATTGGTCCCGGTTGTATAGTTAGAAGCTGAAAAGTCTGACAATAGTCTAACCACAGAGTCCAACCAATGGGTATCGCATTACAGGCAGACCAAGTTATTTATTGAAATGGCCAAAATTCAAACTACGGATGACATGAGACATGACATTTCAGTCATACATTTGACTTCATTTGAGTGTTCTCTGTCTCTTTCTCTTTGCAACGCTAAATCGACGGAGTCCTTCAGTTCACAGATAACTTGCTCTCTCTGTACCTAGTAATTGCAATAGAGTGTTATTATGTATTCAGCTGCATGCTGCATCTGATTACACTGGAAGCCAGAATTTTACATAAGGCGTAAGTAAGTCAGTAAAATGTCCAAGTAATCCAAATTGCATTTATTTCTGGGTGGTTTAAAAAAGCATCTATTTTAACCTATCCGAGTCGGATTAATGTGACATCTTGCCTTCGGCATGTATGTAAAATTTGCATTACATAGCTGCGAGCGATCATGCCGTATATAAAATGCCGAGGTATTATGTAAATGGCAGATTTTACAGAATGCCTACTACACAAATATCATTAAAAATTAAACACTTGATGTTCTCGAATCTTGTAAAGCACAAGAGTCGAGAACGACTGAATTATTTCAGCTATTTTATTTTTCATTTCAAGTCTACGAAGCTAGCCTAAAATTCATAAATTATAGTAAGATAAAACTAAATATCGCCATTTCCTCAGGAGTTTTTGTGTGGAATCAAAACAATGGAAAGGACAAGGTGTAGGGGTCAGCTAAAAATAAATAAATCGTTTTTACAACAACTACCTATACATACTCCGCCGGTGTACTATATTCGTGAGATATAATAACTTTACTTGGCTGGTTACGCATCACGCAAAGGTCACAGCAGAGAACCGCAGTTTTTTTTTAAGATTTTTTAAGATAAGAAGAAGATTTTGGGGGGATGAATTTGATGGGAAACCATCAAATGACTTCCCCCCACCCCAGTGTCAGACTTTTATTGACTAAAACCCACCCTTGTTCCTTTTTGTTTTTTTGGTGAGTGGGAAATCATCCAATGACTGCTCCCGTCCTGGGTGCGGCGGGAGGGCGTGTCAGACTCTTACTGACTAAAACCCACTCATGTTCCTTCGATTGCATGTTTCAGGATCACGGTAACTATTATATACATTCCGCAAATCCGCAACCCCGGCAGGCGTGGCCCTGTTGGGCCCCTTCCTGTGCTGACTCCTTCTCTTTGAGGCGCGCGTGGAACACTAACGCGCCGTCGAAGCGGTCCTGGTCCTAGCCGGGCGGCGAGCTACCCATCGCTCGCCATCCGGCCCACCCTTGTTCCTTCGGTTGCCCTTTATATTCCAGGGCCGCGGTAACTATTACAAATATTCCGCAACCCTGGCATGCATTGGCCCTAGAAGGCCGGTCACGAGAACCGGTGTACGCTGTCCAGATTATTATTACAAATTCTTCGTGGATTTTTGGTCGTACGACGGCACTGTCAGTAGTTTATTTAATTATTTAACATAAGTGGTTGGCATATCATGGCATCATCGCGCCGTCATCATATCCCGAACCTTTACACAATAACTTTAGGGTCGGCTTTCACGCTAATTGGATCCAGCTAAGTAGTATTATTTTACGTGGAGCGACTGGTTATGAGACTACACAATCCAGTCACTAAATATGATACCGACGAAGTAAGTATAACTTACTCCGTGATGATACCACTTTTGTCTTTTCAAGTCAGACTCATTGTTGAAGACTTTCTAGCTTCTGTCAATGATCTACAAATTACAACCAGAACCGAATGCTTAAAGGCTGATTTATATTGATGCAAAAGCTGGCACCAGCATCACTGGATCCCGGCGCTGGATCAGCACGGTATCAATGTAAACATGTTTAAATCCGCTAGATGGACATGGACTGGGTGCTTGCTGGACAGGATCCAGTTGCGCAGCCAGGGCGCCGGCTGATGTGATTTTGAACTCAGTACAATTTTGTAAGATTTAAGGAAAAGTAAAATTGATAAGCTGTTTTGACGTGGCGGTCAAAATGTTAATCAGTGGACCAACACGACATTGTTGCGTCAAAAAAAGCATAAAAAATATAATATTTTAATTAACTTAATTTAGATAAATGTGCATAATTATATAATTGGTGGTGACGTCAAAATGGCGAGATCACAGTTTTGATATTATCCTCTTAAGGGCGTGCGCTGCGTCAAGCGGGCGTCCGTCACGGGCACCCGCGCCGTGCTTCGTCGCGGACAAATTCAACCCGTCCGCGTCGCGGACGCCCGCGCCGTGCTCCGTCGCGGACAACGCGGACGACCCGCTGCACACAGCGCTGTTCTATGTGATTACATGAAAGAGCACGCCACGCGGACACCCGCGACGGACGCCTGCTTAACGCAGCGCACGCCCTAAATACTATCTTCAAATAAAATTCTTGTATCAAAATAAGAAGTTGCAAAAAAACTTTTCGATTCTTATAATTCTGTTTTTTAAACAGGTCAAAAACTTATATTAGACTAACTTTGGGGGGTTAAAAATTTAGCAAAAAAACCTTTTTAATACATTTCTTTGGAATCCGATTATGAAAGAAAAAGATGCACTGCACTTTAATTTTGTTTTGTTTGTAAACAAGAGAATCAGCTACATTGTTTAGTTTTTGCTCTTGCTAAATAACTCTTATTTGTTTTGGTCTAAGATTTGGAAAATCGGTTTTACCAAAAGATCTAAGTTTGATCTTTTACAGAAACAAACTTATTTAATCACTATAACATCATGTTATCATAGTAGTCGCCAAACCACTTACTCTCAGTTCAGCCGTCAAACCGGTGGGATCGGTCACAGGTACGTATGATTTATTTATTTATTATTTTTATTTATTTATTTATTTAGGACAACCAACAAATCTTACACTAGTTACATTTATATATTACTATAATATGAAATCCTATGTTAAGTGCAGACTCAATTATAGGTTGCCACAGCATGCATCATTTTGTGGTCGGATTTATATATATTTTTTTTATATAATATTAAAAGGTAAAACAACATTAAAATTTACATTCTTGTTGAATGTAAATTTTAAGCAGAACGGAGAATTAAAGGACAAGGCTCAATCATTGTTAGATGGTGAACGATGATAAAATGTTACGACGGAAGACGGAGTATTTGTTTGAAAAAATATCAATGCTTGTGTTTTTCTTGACTAAGGAATTGTATTGTTTACCTAGTCGGTTGATGGTGGAGAAAAGTCCTAGGTTACTTTTTGACGGAGTTTGACAGAAGGGTACATAAGTATGAGATCTGGGCAGTCTATTTGGAGCATTAATTTTCACTTTCTGCAAAAGATCTGGAGAATCAATATATCCATTGAGTAATTTATATAAGAACATGTGGTCCAAAAGCAATCTGCGATCCTGAAGGCTGTTCAAGTTAAAATGTTTCAGACACGAGGCATGTGAATTTAGACGTTTAGCTTCATTGCAATTGGTAAGCAAGGTGCCACATAAACCTTTTTTGTAGAGATTCTAAGCGCTTTATATGTATTTCATAATGCGGAGACCATATCTGACTACAATACTCAAGACCAGATCGAACCAATGTTTTGAATAGTGTTTTTTTGGTGGAAGGCTTTTTGAACTCTTTGCTGTTACGGATTACGAATCCCAGCATTTTATAGCCTTTTGTAGTAATTTTTTCAATGTGCTTGTGAAATCTTAATTTATTGTCTAAGTACACGCCAAGGTCCCGAATTACCTCAACCTCCTCCAATACTTCACCATTTATTTTATAACATAAAGGCGATTTTGAAGGGCTCCTCGTGAATCTTATACATTTACATTTATCGGTATTTAAAAACATGTCGTTGTCAATACACCACCTGTGTAGATTATTTATATCTTCTTGAATCAATTGTATGTCTTGCGTGGAGGTAATGGGTCTGGAAATTTTTAAGTCGTCTGCAAACAAGAAGCAGTCTGTGTACTTTAGGTATCGTGTGATGTCATCAATGAATATGGTGAATAAAATTGGAGCTAAATGAGAGTCCTGAGGTACCCCGGATGTTGTGGGAAACCGATCAGATGTGTAACCACTTACTACGACTCTTGACCATCTTTGTTTTAAGTAGGACTCTATCCATTTCAACATGTTTCCTGATAAACCATATGCCAGTAATTTGTTAACTAAAATTGAGTGATTTACTTTGTCGAACGCTTTACTGAAATCAGTATAAATAGCGTCTACTGATGTCCTGTTGTCTAGATGATAAGCAATGCACGAGACAAATGACATGAGATTCGTTGATATATGATCTATAATAAACATAGTGAAATTAAATCACCATAGTTATGGAAGGTCAGGTATCTCCTATCTATGTGGTGTAAGCGTTGTAAATATCTGGGCTTTGTTTTGAATTTTAAAGATAGTTTAATATGCACGGGCCGAGCCGATATGTGTTACACATATTATAATATGTATAACACAGCTATGTTATTATTGCAGAGGAAAGCCGAGATTTTCAAAGGTTTGTAACACCCGGCTGGTCACAATTTATGAGTCGTGCAAAGTTATTTTAATTAACTAGTGAACCCGTGGGACAATAAAAAGTTTGGTAGCTTCTTAACCGCTTTGAAACATGCCATAGTGGAAAGATCATCTTTCCTCTCTCGTTAAATCTAGAAAATAAAACTGTATACCTTTAATTTTGCAACCCCTTCCGAAGATATGCGATTGTTTGAAAGTCCCATAACTTCGGAAGGTCCCGAAATGCAAAAGGCAAAAGAAGGCACATGGGTAGATTATAAGGCTGAGGCTACAGTAGGCAGCGTTTTGCGATGCGACTAGAAGAGCGAAACGAGCTAAACATGGAATGGCTACATTATAACCGAAAATCTGGCGTACATTAGATTCAATTTCGCTGATACGTCGATGTAGCCGGTGCCGCAATTACAGTAATGTAGTTACTGTCGCAGAAATAATCAAAGATCGCTAGTAATATTTGATGAACGGTGTAGCCATTTAGTGAGAATCCATGTAATTGTTTCAATCGCTCGTGCGTCGCAGTTCGCGTCGCAGCCTAGTGTAGCCTCAGCCTAAGTCAGTAAAAGTGTAACACCACCTCGCTCCACCCAGAGCGGAAAAAGTTATTGATGATAAAATAGAATCACTTCATTTCAGGCTGCATAGGCCCATATATAAATACCTTAATCCAACACATATACAATCATAATCAAAGCCCATCCCCAAAAAATATACAGTAAACCTAATGTTGCACTGTAAAACGCCGCGAGAGCAGGCCTCCTGCAAGATGGACGACGATCTCGTCAAGGTCGCCAGGATCCCGTTGGGTGGCGCAAAATCGGTAGGTATGTGTGCATTTTTTGGGCAAGGCTTTTGCCCAGCAGTGGACGTCTTTCAGCTGAATGATGATAGATATATAAGATATAACAATAGAATGAGTTGACTTTTTTTATCCTTGAAATTCCAGGATTGAAAAACACTGAAATAAAATGTCTATAGAAGAGCAATTCGAAATGTTTCAAGTTACAAAAGAGGAAGTGGCGGCAGTGCGTCAAGTGTTCGGTCTGACAGAGAAAAGCATGAGGGAGGGAGTGGACTCCCTCATGGAGTGGTTTCAGAAACAGCCGCATCTAGCTCATATTGATATCAGTAAGTATTTAAGGCTAAGTTCTTAAAGAACTTGATTTGAATTAAAATCCGTATATGATTTTTTTTTTGGTGAGTGGGAAATCATCCAATGACTGCTCCCGTCCTGGGTGCGGCGGGAGGGCGTGTCAGACTCTTACTGACTAAAACCCACTCATGTTCCTTCGATTGCCCTTTATGTTCCAGGTCACGGTAACTATTATAAACATTCCGCAACAATCCGTACATGTAAAAATGTATGTATGTCCGTATACGTATCCGTAAATGCGAAAGTAACTCTGTCTGTCTGTCTGTCTCTTCTTCACGCCTAAACCACTGAACCGATTTGAATGAAATTTGGTACAGATATAGTCTGAGACCCGAAAAAGGACATAGAATAGTTTTCATCCCGGAAATCCCCCGGGAACGGGAACTATTATTCCACGCGGACGAAGTCGCGGGCAAAAGCTAGTCATTCATAATTAATATTGTCCTAATCAGGTCGATCAATTCTGGAGATGATGATAATTGTTGGAAAAGGATCCATAGAGAGAGCGAAGGAGAAGATAGATAACTTCTACAAGTATCGTTTCGTAATGTCCGATATGATACAAGACAGAAAAGAACTAAGCGGGTCAAATAAAGTATGGGACACGTTGTAAGTATATTCGTTTCAGGAGATTGAATTTAAATCATTACAGCATTCTGATCTCAACATCAGCTGATAACGACCACTGTTCCACAAAGGCTTCCCTCAAAGGTCTTCATATCATCGGTCCTGCGCCACCCGCGTGCAACGGGACTCGGCGATCTTGATGAGATCATCTGTCCATCTTGCGGGAGGCCTGCCACGCTGCGTTTTCTGGTACGCGGTCGCCACTCGAGAACCTTTCCGCCCCAACGGCCGTCAGTTCTACGAGCTATGTGTCCCTTCCACTGCCACTAAGTTTAGCAATTCGACGAGCTATATCGGTGATTTTGGTTCTCCTGCGGATTTCCTCACCTGTGACCGTCACACGTTGTGTGTGATCAAAATGATTTGTAACTTCTCACAAACATTGGCAATAGCTTTTCCTTCAAAATTAAAAAAAACCGGTTGATTTTTTCAATTTTTATTTTCATTACAACCATTCTCAGATATTTACGAGTTTAAAAAAAAATACCGAATTGGTCAAGTTGTTCTCGGGTTTTGAGCTTACTTTTAGCGATAAATTAAATTAAAAACATACTTTTTTTCAGTCAACTTTTAGTGCTACCGAAACTAGTAGACAATAGAAGAATTTCGATGGCTAAATTTGACCCGGAAATTAAGCTCAACATTACAGAAATTTGTAGAAAAATTTGTTTGGTAAGAAAAACCATTGTACCTACACTACCGACACGCTTCGCTCAATCCTATTCATCTGTTGTCAAAGTTGATACTTAGGTAAAAATAAGAATATGGAAAATAGTTTTGGTACATAAATAACGTTCAAGTTTTTTTTTTCATATGTTTTTGTCAACTCCCTACACCTGACCCGCTTTCGTTTACAGTGTGTTTTGCGCTAAAGAGTGCAAACGGCATTATTTTTAGTTTTCGACCATTAAGGGCAAAAAATTGGTTACAAAAAATTAAAATAATTTAGTAAGTAAGTTGATCTTGGTAGTTTTTGTACCTATGGTTTGGATTTTGTTCCAATGATTTTGGTCAGACATGAATATTAAATAATGTAGTTTTCTTATTTTTGTAATCACATTTTTGTCGATAACAGGTTTTATATTATTAACTTTTACATATCTTGTTTTTGCATTTGAATGCATAATCAGATCTGATTATCAATGATTATGGTTTTATTACACTGTAGCTTCATATTATATCGCGGCTTATGTTTAAGTTACCACCAGATATAATAATATGTAACAGACAAAAACAGTAAATGATCACTAAAATTATGTTTCGTAAAGTATCCTAATTTCATTTTTATATGAATTTGACTGATTATGATTTTATATATAAATGAATCACTAGTAGAAAGTCTGACCAGTTTACCAAGGGGTATCGTGTCACCCTGTCACTGGGTTGTGGAGGTCTGATACGCAGTCGCTTTACGTCAAACACTGCTATCCAGAGGAATTTGGTTAGGCTGGAAGCCGAATCTAAATATAATTGGGAAAACGGCTAGGGAGATGATGATGTTTTATATTTAATAAGAACAGTAATGACAAATAAGAATAACTTTTATTATCAAAAAAAAAAAAATTACAAACATTCAATTTAAACCTACTAATTGAATTATATAAACATTCTATATAAACCTACTTATTAACCTAAATGACACTACTTATTAATAAATTATATGTATTTTCAATGACAATGTAATTTAATAAGAACAATGTTAAAATGGATCTATGTAATTTGGACCAAATATATTTGCACACCTCGTACGGTTATAATGCAGTGTACCTCAAACATTTTTGTAACATCTTATAAACCTGTGTATTGAACATATTGATGTTTGAGCATTGTTGTAAATTTTTTTTTAATGTTTCAATCTGTATACAGGGGGCGTACCACAAGCCCTTATAGCAGTATTACTTTAATATTACTTCCAGTGGGAAAGAGACGGCGCTAGACAACGTGTCTAACGCTGTCACTTGCACACTCCTGCAACAGGACTAAAACAATCTTACTTTAAACGTCATATAAACGTCAGGGTGGAAGGTTTCAATGGGCTCTGAAAGAAAACTACCTTAAATTGTTGAGATACTTTGTTTTACTTAAAGGAACCATTCCTTTTTTTTTAATGCACCCTGTATACCAGTTTTGTTTAATATTCGTGTTTTATTATTTTATTCAGATTCTAGATTTAAGAATTAAATACGACTGCATGGCGGGGGATATATGGATTATCGACTTAAAGCATGTGGGCTGGTCACAGATTCTCACTTTAAATCCCTTAGTTTTGAGAAAAATTGCCATGATGTTTACGGTAATACATAATTTTTATATTATCTTTAGTTAAGTAATAATTTGTTCGTATATTTTTTGCTAGCTATCCCCCGCTGTTTTACTCCCATTTTTTAGTTACTACTGCTCTTCTATGTTGCAACGTGATTTTATATAGCTTACAGCCTTCCTGGATACATTTTTGAAATCAAATCAGTAATTCCTAAGATTTGCGTCCAACCAAGCAAACGTACTCTTCAGCTTTGTTATAACATCGATTTTATTTGGAGGTTTTTGCTTTCACCGATTTGTTTTTCGAGTGTTAGTAATCCCCTGAACCACATTACATTTTAAGGAGACTCTCTCACACGTATCCTTTATACCCAAAAATAGTTAACTTGGTAAGAAGTGCGTAAAAAGTAAATAATTTTTACAGGCATTTTTTTTAATTCGGTATTTATTTACATAATTAATCAATAAAAATAAGACACTAAACCCTCTAATAATTTTACCCCTAAAAACTCGGTTCAATTTCAATTAACTGTAAAATTAGTTTTTAGTCGCTTTGAAATCAATAAATAGTTAGTAACTTAGTGATGTCATAAGGTGACATTGCCATACAAAATCTAAGGAGAGAGAAAGAATAGTAATCATTTCGCGTTTTGACAGTCCATAAAAGTACGTCAATTGATGATGATGTTAAATACGGTACAGTTAAGTACAAACTATAGGTCTTTAACTTCTATGTTAATCTTACTTTTAATCTCAATTGATGTACAATTGAACTATATGGATCAAATTATCTGAATTATATGAATTTTATTTTATTTTTAAGAAGAAGAAGCCACTAATAACGTCACGTCACTAAACAATTCTCTAAATGTTGCAGAAAGGTCTAAACTGGAGGATATACGGTATCCACTGTATCAACGTACCATTTAACTCGAGTATCATTCAGATGATCATCGATTTCTTCACTCCATACATGACTTCAGTCATCATGGACCGAGTCTTCATGCACAGCAATGTAGAAGGCTTGTATGAGTATGTGCCTAGAGAATGTCTTCCCGAAGATTATGGTGGCAAAGAAATGAGTTCGGAGAAATTAACAGGTACGTGATTATCGCACATATTTCATCATAATCTCCTTAGTCTTTTTCTCACAATGTTGGGGTCGGTTTCCAACCTAACCGGATTTGGCTGGGTATAACTGTTTTACGTGAAACAACTGTCTTTCAGACCTTTAAGTACAACCCAGTTGCTGGGCGATACAGTACCTCTTGGTTAGAATGG
The DNA here is from genome assembly GCA_033675125.1 of Athetis lepigone. Classification (NCBI taxonomy): domain Eukaryota; kingdom Metazoa; phylum Arthropoda; class Insecta; order Lepidoptera; family Noctuidae; genus Athetis; species Athetis lepigone. The sequence goes on from CM066237.1 coordinate 9,022,867, forward strand.
TTAGACTTTCTGGCTTCTGACTACCAAAAATATGTCAAATTATGTACACACAATTAGACATTAGGAATTAGAGAATTGGTACTGAATTTTTGACAGTTACAATACCTGCCTATAATTGGCCTGTACAGGGAAAAGGCCACTTCTCTTAGAGTAGGCACGAGCATTGATCGGAACGCTTGTTGATGACAGTTTCGCAATTTTGGACTTAAGTATATGTACAATCGACAAATTTAAATCATGACCCACTATGAGCCTATTTTCCTACAGACATTCAAATGTAATTAGGTCGATATTCGCGTTACTCGTCACGTCTTGTTATTTTGACAGTTTCAAACGATTTATCGTTGGAATGGGTCATGATTCCATTTTGTCGTTGTAGATAGTGCTTAGTTCAACGTTTAGGTTTTCTCACGATGTTTTCCTTCACTCCCAAAATCAAAAAACCTAATTCATTATACTTTGGTTTCAGAAATCGCTGAAAATGAATATAGAAAACCAATAATAAGAGAATACTTATTGGAGTGCGCCAAAATGGTTTCTAACGAGAGCTTGAGGCCTCGAGATGAAAACTCTGAAGAATTTCTTGCAGGCTCCTTCCGAAAACTTGAGGTTGACTGATTAGGATAGTAATTTTTGAGTTATTTCGGTTTCTATGTGATAAAGAAGAGTTAGATATTTTTAGGGGCAATAGGGACAAACTATGGAGAGACAAATTCAATTTAAGATTACAGAGTTTTAAAACAAGGTATAAATCAACCAAGAATTAAAAGATAGAGTATATATTTTGTTATTTATCCCACCTACCGTCATCCTTTTTCTATACTTTGAATGTTCAACGAATCGACCCCTCGATACACTTGACATTTTATAAGCGACTTAGGGCCTGTGCATACCACGTTTTTTCGCTGCCGACGCACGTTCAATTATCGACACACACGTGGGTCAAACGCAGTCTTGTAAACGTCGCGTCGACGCACGTTTCTTTAATAAAAAAAAGGTAAGTATTGCTATCACTTTTGTATTTTATCTTTGTAAATCGTCAATATACTAGATGCTCCCCGCGGTTCACTAGCTTTGTGTTAGGTTTTTGGTTACTGCTCAGCTCCTGTAGCTCGAAGCGTGATGTTACACAGCCTTTCTCTATAAATTGGCTATCCAACACAAAATCGTTTTTACTATTGGATCAGTAGTTCCTGAGATTACCTCATCCGAACAAAAAACCTCTTTTTAATCATATAAGGACTTTGTTGTTTCCGCGCGTTCGCGTAAGGGTCAACTCACACAGAAAGAGCGGCGAAGGGCAGCGAAGCGCGGAGTCCCGTGCTCCGTTTATGAAATTCGCCGGAATTCCCGCGGCGGCGTCGCGGGCCTCCGAGCGACTCGTTCGAGTTTCTCATGCGATAATAAGTATTATGGTTATGAAAATAAGGTTAAAATTCATATGACACTGAAACTGCGTTCCGCATCGCTACTGTTGTATGAAAACAAACGAACGTACGTGCGCCGTACGGCAAACGTACGTTCACACAAGACACGAAACGCCTAAATTGAAAGAGCTCATAAAAAGGTAAAATAGGGGAGATAGAAGTTTCCACATTTACGCGGGCGAAGCTATAGACTATACACAGAGAGAGAGGCGAAGCTGCAGGCAAACGCTAGTATCATACTAATATAATTACCGGATTCCTTTTTGTTTGTGAAGTTTTCTTATTAATTTAGAGTAAATAAAATAATTCAGGCGCGGCTCAAAAATAATATACTAAGTTTAAAAATATAAAATATATATAGGTTTAAAAATCTAAATAATAAAACTATTCTATGTTCTTTCTCAAGGTCAACTCTATCTCTGTTCATTAAAATCAGTTCAGTAGTTTAAGCGGAAAAGCGAAACAAACAGACAGACAGAGTTACTTTCGTATTTATAATATTAGTATGGATGGATGGATACAGGCTAGGGAAAAAAACCTGTCACAACTTTACGCAGCGATATTAGTCAGAGGGTATAAAGGTCTATCTATTTGTACTAACATAGACCAACATCAAAGTTTATTACTTTGTAACTAGAGTAATAGCAGTGTAATTAAATAGGTACAAAAAAAACTTTATAACGAATAAAATCTTCTTATAAATTGTAGGTCAGTGGCCAAGCCAAATTCAAATCATTTATTCTAATTAAATCATTAAAGGCATTTTAGATCGTCCTTCAAACACACGTGATTCAAGACACAATAGAAAGACAATAGCCAGCCGGCTGTCGCTTGGTCGCCGAAAGGTTTAGTTTATTATGACAGTGGTGCCGATTCTCTTGTTCGCAAACTTAACTAAATTTAAGTTAGGCGCATCTTTCTCTTTCCATTTCATTAAGAAAAGGACAGAAATCAAACATTAGTTAAGTCCTGTCAAATTAAGACACTTCATAGATAATTTAGACGCGTTTAAAAACTGGCGACTAAAGATACGTCGATTAACTTCATGAGCTGGCTAATTTTACAGGACTAAACTAATATGTATCTTCTGTCTTTTTCTTAATGAAATGGAAAGACTTAACTTAAATTTAATTGAGCTTGTGAACAAGAGAATTAGCACCAGTGTTCAATATGTTAAACCGTCATGGTTAACAAGTTGACCAAAGTGCTGTGAGTCGGTGAGTGGTGGTGATGCTCCCAACTATGAAGTCTTCATCGATTATATATATATGGTACTGTAAAACAATAAGTAGATGGTGTTGTAAGCTCATTTGACTGTTGTTTTTTTTATCTTCTCGAATTTTATTTAGACTCGCCCAATTGAAAGACGGAATTTAGCCTAAGTAAAAAACGGTCTGACTCAAACAATAGTCGGAGTCACTTGATTATTCAGGAGATGGAATCTGGAGATGAAATCTAATATTCTTTGGATGATTTGGTTTTCTTAAGCTGGTAAAGTTAACGACTAGAGATGCTCAGTCTAGAGATGACATGATAAGGTTGGGGCATGAAGTAGGCAGCAGTTGAAGGGTTACTACCTGGATACATGGACGTCTCTTAAAAATAAAACGTGTTAAGCCTAACAAACGCCTGCGAAGATATTTTATTTACGGCAGTCTAAAGTAAGCCTAATAGAAAGAAAAAGCAAACGCCTAGTATTTTACTTGTCTGACAAAATATTGTCTAATATAGGTATTGAATATTTTGTTACAAAAATGTAGTACTGTAGAGACTCCGGCTGATATTGCCTTAATGAAACCTTTTTCGACAGAATATGTTTAAATAGTTCAATGAAATAAAATATTTTATAAAATACGCAAGACTCGACAAGCAGTTGCTAAAAAAATTACTTGAATACGATATTATAAAATAATTATGCAAAATACCTTTTATTGAAGTAATTTTAGATTATCCAGGTACAATAGAGGTCCCTCAGAATGTTGTAATAAACTTAGATCTCTGCAGCACCGTTGTCGGAATAAATAGTCCTTTGCTTAACGTGACAACAAATATGATCTGATGTGTAAAAAAATATGCACATTTCTCTGCATGTAGGTATCATATATAGAACTAGCAGCCCGTGCCCACTTCGTTGGGCGCCAAACATTTTAACTTAAAACTCGAAAACATGCGCTTCCCCAGACATAAGACTGACCACACATATCAAATTTCAGCGAAATCGTTAGGGCCGTTTCCGAGATGTCATGCTTTTTCAAGCAATCAGCGCCATCTGCCGGGTTGATTTGTGAATCTAAACCATTCCCAGATCCCCTTGAACACACACAAAAAATTTCATCAAAATCGGTCCAGTCGTTTGAGAGACGTTCAGTGACATACACACTCACAGAAGAATTATATACTAGGTGTATTTTTGGTCTTGCTCAACCCGCTAGGAGATGATTCTACTCATAAAAACAAACAACTTTCATTATGGAACCAACTCTGAAATCGCGAAAAAAATATCAGCTGGTTCATACATTATACTCCGAGGGCATTGAACTTTTCTTAGAAACAGCTGATATTTTTTTCGCGATTTCAGAGTTGGTTCCATAACAAAAGTTGTTTGTTTTCATGGGTAGAATCATCTCCTAACGGGTTGAGCAATACCAAAAATACACCTTGTATATAAAGATTTTCAATTTTTAAAGAAATGAAACAAATATAAGCAATTGGATAGCAATTCTCGAATATGCTTTCAGAGCCCCTTGCCATACGCAACCAGCCATTCTGACGTCAGGATGGCTGGTGGCCTATGTGTTCAGAATAAAGGACGCAAAATTTCTAAAGTTTGTTGTATCAATAATTGCTTACTAATTGATCACGAATTACAGTTTGAGCTTCGTATTTATATTAGGTCAAAAATATAGGATTTATCTATACTAATATTATAAAGAGGTAAAATTTTTAAGTTTGTAGGTTTGTAAGTTTGTATGTAGGGGGTAATCTCTGGAACCACTGGTCTGATTTGAAAAATTCTTTCAGTGTTAAATAGCCCATTTATCGAGGAATACTGTAGGCTATATACCATCACGCTACGACCCACGGGAGCGGAGCAGTAACGAAAAATGCAGGTGAAACCGCAGGGAACAGCTAGTTATATTATATTTGTACGATGTAGCGTCTAATAATTAAAAAGGCAATATTTCTTTCTACGTGTCTTGTTCAAATCTTGCAGGCGTCCATTGACTTATATAATTATGTTTGGTGAGCAGTTTTTTGCTCGTTCTTCTCGAAAGAAACACAGGGTGCTGATTCTCTTGTTCACAAACTTAACTAAATTTAAGTTAAATGCATCTTTCTCTTTCCATTTCTTGAAGAAAATGACAGAAGATAAATTTTAGTTTAATCCTATCAAATTAGACAGCGCCTGAAGAAAATTAGCGCATATTTAGTCACCATGTTTTCAATCGAGTTCAAATGGAGTGACTAAGGTTTATCATGACTAAACTAATATTGACTGACTTACAATTCAAAAATACTTGTAAATGGTTATCTACTATATAAAAATAAGTCGGATTTTCCTTCCTGACGCTATAACTCCAGAACGCACGAACCGATTTCCACGGTTTTTCATTCGTTGGAAAGGTCTCGGATTCCGTGAGGCTTATAAAAGAAAATTCAGGAAAAATCCACGCGAACGAAGTCGCGGGCAGAAGCTAGTTTTGAATAAAATGATTTTGACTTTGACTTAAACCATCGAACACGCGTTGTTCGAGGCACATTAGAAAGACAATAGCAAAGACAGTAACCAAAAACCTAACATAGCACGCGTGAAACCGCGAAGGATAGCTAGTCACCTATAAGTACCTTCTTGCATAGATAGACAGATGACTAGATACCGATTACCAAACGATTATACATTGTCTGCGCCGCTTATATTTCAATCCTCAATTATTTACTTTATATATACCTTTTGTCTTTGTGAGTTGTGACAAACCTGTTAAAGGGTCAACGGCCGCTGATTTTAATAATAACATTGCAAACATTAATAAACTCGTCAAATCTTGTGAATTTCCACCCGCCAGATTTTTCCATCAAAACCTGGAAGCAATCGTCACAGAAGTGAGCCGTGTTTCATCCTCGCCATGCTGACGTTCAAGCGAGGGAACGAGTTACATTAATGTCGCGGTAAAAGTTAATATTTTAGTGAAACTTAAAATTCCTAACTAAATATATACAGTAGCGGAATGAAAAGGTTCGTCACCGTTAAGTCGGTTTTTACTTGCACCCGTACTATAATGAATTAGCCAACATACCGGAACCAAAAACTTACAGTGCTGTTAAAATTAAAATAAATGTGACGTTTGCTATCAATAACTTTTGAGTTAAGCCTCTACCACACAGGTGCGTTATTATCGATTGACAATATCGCATACGGGGACTACGCGATATCTCGCTGATATGGAAGCCACCTTCATGTTCAGTATAATTCCGTTCTTTCTTAAATTAGTATTGAAAGGGCTCGGCCTAATAATAGATATTTTTTACAATGATGACACTGACAGGCTAGTAGGCTAGTAGTGACAATAGTTTTTATCATCATATATGTCAATGCGATTTAGGGCCACCAAACCAACAAGAAGGTTTTAATTCATTAAAACGCATTAAAAAAGAAATATTTTGTTTGACAACATTAATCAATCAATTTTGATCTTAATAAATTTGAACTTTGTTATCGAACAGTAAAACATAATTTTCTTTGCAACAGTCTGTTTTTTGACAAACTTCCAAAAGGTAATATGTGTTTGCGACACGTTAATCGAATCAATTTAAAATCTGACGAACCTTTTTATTCCGCTACTGTACATACGAAAATTCTACCTTGCTTCGGTGCTTTGGTTACTATCGTAAAACCGGTCTCTTTATACACGGTGGAAATTTTTGATAAGCTCTGGATGAAAACTACTTTAAATTGTTGAGATAGATAAATTTTACTTGAAGGAAACACTCCTTTATTTTTTAAAGAAATAAAACTGTGTTTAAACTTTTTAATAAATGTGTCACAACCGGAAATAATAAAAATCTCTTAAGTTGAATCAAACTGCACACGATGTGCTTTGTTTAAAATCGGTTAAGTAGTTTACGAGTCCTTAGCGGACAAACATCGCGACGGCTTAATTTATACATTTATATGTTGTGTACTTGTTACTCTTTCATACAAAAAGCTATCGATTTTTTATGAAACTTTAAAGAAAAATAGCTTAAGTATAATGTACTAGCTTTTGCCCGCGGCTTCGCTCGCGTTAGAAAGAGACAAAAGTAGCCTATGTTACTCTCCATCCCTTCAACTATCACCACTTAAAAAATCACGTCAATTCGTCGCGTTTTGCCGTGAAAGAAAGACAAACAGACAGACACACTTTCCCATTTATAATATTAGTATGGATAAGCTATATTTCTTCAAAGTAGCATATAGGCTACATAACATCGCGCTTCAACTTACGGGAGCAGAACAGTAATCAAAAACATTGCATAACGCGCGTGAAATGACGACTAGTTTTCTATGAAGTATAAGAAAGCATTAAAATTAAATTGGAATAAAATCAATTTTATCGTACTCATCATACCAAAACTCTATCGAGTCACTAAGAACAGAATTTACCATGCAGCTTTGGTAAATCTTAAGTTTGGAAAATCTTAGAATTTACCATATTTTGCGCTTTTACAACAACATATACCTTTATTTGAATACTTAATAAACTATGTATATTAGGTGGATATTTTAAATCAAAGAGGGTAAACACGTTACAGACGATTCCAACACTCGTGACGGTCAAAACGGATCAGTCTTTTGGTATGTAGATTCTTATGTATAAAGAAAATAGTTACTTGAAAACTATAGTGAATCTAAAAATACTGTACTTTGATTAAAAATAGAACACCACAATACTGCTACAAAACGGAAACAAAATGTATATACAATAATTCAATTATAAAGAAAAATATATACATAATTAATAAAAACAATTACAAAAAAAAATATATTAAAATAATGTGATTCTATTATTTTCTTTAAATAATACCTACTTTATTCCTAGAATAATGTTGAAATAAAGCGATTTTTTATTTGTGGCAAAAAATGTTAAATGTGATAAAGTGTGAGACTGAGCAGTGAGCGGTATTACTTGTCATGTTACAAAGGGAAGCAGTACGATTAAAAAAAAAATATTAAAACGGTTAGTGCTAAAAAGGTGAAAAATCATGCGTGCATTGACATGTGTGTGTTCTATTTCAATTAAACCGACTTCAAAAATCAAAAATAGGAAAATAACTTAAGTTTTGGTAAACGGAGGCTTTCATTCTGTTTTTTTTTTTTTTTTTTATTACATATGGGCTTGCTCTTGGTCCCAGACTAGCCCGAGTGCATAGACGGGGCCTACGATGGAGCGAGCTCACCCAAAAGATGCCTATGCACTCGTCTCTTGAATACATCCGGGTTATATGCATTTGGGAACACAGACAGGGAATTCCATAACTGTTGCGAAGTTGTTAAGAACCTATACTGTTTTGTCGTAAGTTAAGTCGATTAAAATACTAAATCCTTCTCCTAAATGTAACAAACACTTTTCTGAAAGTCGCAGCCAAAATCGTTTCAGCCAGTCGCTAGATAATCGCGAACAAATATCCGTACTATCCATACTAATATTATAAATGGGAAAGTGTGTCTGTCTGTCTGTCTGTCTGTCCGTCTGTCTGTCTGTCTGTCTGTCTGTTTGTCTTTCTTTCACGGCAAAACGGAGCGACGGATTGACGTGATTTTTTAAGTGGAGATAGTTGAAGGAATGGAGAGTAACATAGGCAACTTTTTGTCTCTTTCTAACGCGAGCGAAGCCGCGGGCAGAAGCTAGTAATATTATAAATGCGAAAGTAACTCTGTCTGTCTGTCTGTCTGTCTCTTGTACAGATAGACTCTGGGACCCGAGAAAGGATATAGGATAGTTTTCATCCCGAAAATCACCCGGGAACGGGAACTATTATTCCACGCGGACGAAGTCGCGGGCAAAAGCTAGTAATCAATATTTATTTCGGCTTTCCTCAAACGAATGCTTTTTTGCCCTTAACCACACTTGCATTTCAGGTTTGAATAACACTTCATAAGATGCCTTCAAAAAAGCAATGCGTGCTCTTTCGCCGAACAGAAGAGGAAGTGGCGGCAGTGCGTCAAGTGTTCGGTCTGACTGAGAACAGCATAAGGGAGGGAGTGGACTCCCTCATGGAGTGGTTCCAGAAACAGCCGCATCTAGCTCATATTGATATCAGTAAGTATTTGGCTCTGACGCTGAGAAAAATATGCATTAATTTGTAACTACTTTGTCTTAGTTAAGTAAGCTGCAGATGGGCATACATTTGTATATCGCGGATTTATCACTGCCATATATCTTTCTGAAGACAATTCCTGATATTTTTTGAAGATAATTTTACGACAAACAATTTTATAATGAATTTTATTGACCTGCGGTCACGAGATATTTGCAAAAAACTGATTTTCGTTTGACCTTTATAACTTTTCAAATGCGTATACAAAAATCTAGCTCACAAGGTTTTTTTGCGCAGATAAAATGTAAAATTACTGGTTTGTAAATTAAATGATCTATGCGTTATCTAAGCATAATTTTAGACTGGCCTGCACAATCCCCTGACTTAACACTCTCACCGCCATGTGGTACCGGCCGCCCACGTAAATTCTAGTGCAGAAAGCTATTATTGTTTTTTTTTATTGTTTCGGCAAAAATTTCGCGCTAAAAGTTTTGCATTTTTGTCCGTTACTACTATCCGTGCGAGCTAACATGGCACCTGGGTTGAATGAGTGACATTTAAAGTACACAGTCAAACATTGGGAGTCGACACTAAAAGGTAATAATAAATAAAAACTTTTTTCAAAAAAATAATAACCGCCTTCAAAGACTAAAAACCCAAAAATAACTAAAATTTCGGAAGTCGGTGGCAACACAAATTGACTGGCAGAACAGAAGCCACCGACTTCCGAAATTTTAGTTATTTTTGGGTTTTTAGTTTATTTATTACTTTTGAGTGTCGACTCCCAATGTTTGACTGTGTAAAATAAAACTACTTACAATCTTATAAAACGAAACTTGAAGAAAAAGCACACATCGTCTATGAATATTTCGTCAATTTTTTTTGTTATTGGTGAATTTTTCGAGAAGCACTGAGCCGATCGCACAAAGTTTATATGGGACCACCCCTGAATCATGACTTATCAAACAAAAAAAGAACCATCAAAATCCGTTTACGATTGACGCGCGTAACAAACATACAAAAAAAAAACAAAAATTAGGCAAATATCCTGCTGCTAAGGGTTTTCGCGCGCTTTTTCTTACGCCGCCGCGCCGCCACTTACGCGTGTTCAACATGTCGGATTCCTAAACCGATCCCGACTATCAACCATCGATAGCATTGGGTTCATCGCAATCTGAATCTTATGATGAAACTTCGTCAACGTCTGACAATGATATCGCTTTGAGTGACTTTCGAACGCAGTCGCTGACTACGGAATGGCACTTTCTGTTTGAAATGCCCAACACAACCTAGTGTATGTACGGAATGCGACGCCGAAATTAATTTAAAATAATATTTTTGTTTGATGTATGCAATATTTTGATTCTTTATAATTTTGTAAGCTGATTTTTTTGAGCAAAATATTAATGAATATCTTCTTTCGAAACTTGTTTTTCTTAATTAATTACCATTGTATCCTCGTTTTTGAATACATTATTCGACACAGCTGGTTTTGACTCCATATCGGGCAAGCCAAAACCAAAAATATCTATTTGAATTCGTCGGGTCACAGCGGACCACACGGCCTGCTGATAAAATATATGGCGTGTCCTGCCGGCGCGGCGTGCCACTTGGCGTGTCGTAAAAGTTCTCTTAAATTAAGCGTGGCGAGTTGCTAAAGAAATGGGATGGGCGGCGCGCCGCCGACATGGCCGGCTGTTTTGGAAAACTGTTTATATGCGTGGCGGTGAGAGTGTTAAATCCTATTGAGCATGCCATATATGCTTCAGAGAAGAGTGCTTAGGAATTTCCCTGAAGATATTGTGCATGAAAACCAGCTTTTCTTGCATCTTAGCAAGACTTGGGACAGTATTCTACAACAGGATATTGACACCTTTGTTTTGAGTATGCAGAACCGCTGCAGAATTATCAAGAAAGTCTGAGGTGGATCTACAGGTTTAATAATTTTAGGTTTTCTACAATATTTAAAAAAAAAAGTAAAGATGAAAATGTTGTCTGAGTTTTTCCTCTTCTTCTAATTTTTTTTTATTTAACTTTATCTAAAAGTTTGTTATCAGATTAGATAGGTTATTAAACAAGGTTTATTTGAATGTGTAGGTGTCTTAACAAAAAGTTAATAGAATTTTAGTTATTCAGGTTTAATTGAAATATCCCTAGACCATGTTGATGTGTGTAGTTTAAATATTTTAACCGCCAAAGTCAACAACAGCGGATAAAATAAATATTTCAAATTTAAAAACAAAAATTAAAAAAAAAAAACATTTTCACTACGAACGCAAGATGCGATCAAAATAAGTTAATTTTTTTATACATTCATTTTACACCATTCTTTTGTTTATTTTTCTGCTAGTTAACAATACGTTTTTGGGACACATTGGAACACCAATTGTTGTGAAGGTCGAAATTATAACTTGGTGTAAACGACACGATAACTTTGAGGTTTACAGAACAGAAAGCTGTTTGGTGCTGTAAAATTGAAACAAACAGAATCACATTAATTTGTTTAGTTATTTAAGTACCTAAATGCAAACAAAAAAATATTTATATAATATTTCGTTTGTAAGTCCACCAGCGGGTGGCTGGTAATAAAAGAAAAAATATTTAACCAGTGCGCAAACTTTGGCGGTTGATTCTCAAAGACAACAATATCACAATGCAAAAAGGAACCTCAAGTACACAATAATTTTTTTAAGAAGAAAAAAATCATTAATATGAAATTTATTTTTAGAATTCGATATTGGATAGAAATGTTGAAAATGAAATGGAAAATGTATTTGGCCACCAAAATCGGCTCCAATTTGCGCACTAGATTAAAAACATTCCATATACCTATAATATATCCAAGATAATTGATATTTGAAGTCTTTCATGGTTGAATGTTCTACTGAAGGTAACTTTTCTTTATCAGGTCCGCCAATCCTGGAGATGATGATACTCGTAGGAAAAGGATCCATAGAGAGAGCGAAAGAGAAAATAGATAGTTACTACAAGTGGCGTTTTTTGTTGCCCGAAATGATACAAAACAGACAACCACTGTTATGCAGTTCTAATAAATTATTTGAGATGTAGTAAGTATATTTAAGTTTAATCTCTAGTGGTTGAAATCAATCATCCTTAAAGGTCATAGCTCATTAGACCCACCCGGCAGCCACTCCGCACCGACTCGCCTTATAACCGAGGAGATCCGGTGACGCTACGGAGTTGATATAGTGAGCGCTGAATACTAGCCGCAGGAGGCGAGTCGGTGCGGAGTGGGTGTCGGGTGGCTCTAATGAGCTGTGACCTTTAAGCACACGTGATTCTAGACATAATAGAAAGACAATGGTTCCGATGCTCTTATTCACAAACTAACCTAAATTGTAGTTAATTGCATCTTTCACTTTCCATTTCATTAAGAAAAGGACAGAAGATAAAATTTTAGTTAAGTTCTGTCAAATTGAGACACCCCATAGATAATTTAGACGCGATTAAAAATATGGCGACTAAAAATTAGCCAATTTTCTTCAGGTGCTGTCTAATTTGACAGGACTTCACGAATATGTATCTTCTGTCCTTTTCTTTAAGAAATGGAAAGAGAAAGATGCATTTAACTAAAATTTAGTTAGTTTGTGAACAAGAAAATCAGCACCAACCGCAGCGCAACAGCCGGCTGTCGCTTGGTCGTCGAAATGTTAAAAATCATTCTGATTTAAAACTTCGTAGAATTTAGTGCGTGACCAAGGCTAAACTAAAAGGCCAGTTTGGCAGATCATGTTATGATCATAATATGAATTATTAAAATCATAAAATCGCCTCATGTTAACATTTTTATGATTTGCAATTTAACTAAACTGGCCAAGCACTTAGGCACTAATTGTACCCCACGGTTTCACGCGTGATATGACTTATATGGCTTGCTATCATATATACAAAAAGTAAATAGTATACAGAAATCCTAAAATTTGTGCGGTTAAAATAACAAATTTTAATATAAAAATTGTAAAATCATTATTTTGATATAGATTTTGTTTTTCCTTTCAGCAACTTTTTACCGCTACCGAAGCTTCACGAAAACAAAAGAGTTTTCATTATACAGTTCAAAAAAGAATTAAGCAAGTTTGATCTTTCCGAATTCTTTAAAGTATTTTTTTTGGTAAGAATCCTTGTCTTATCCTGTATCTTCGAACAATATATACATATATATGTTTAGCAGTCCTCAAAACATAGCAGAGTGCATAATGTTTTATTAAATAAGAAAGAGATATGAAATGAAGCTTTATCCCGTTGTCATGTTTTAAGCGGGAAATAATATTGACATATTGCAGCGCTTATCGTTTTTAACCGAATTTAATGCATTGTTGTCCATATCTTAAACGTGACACCTGGTTGACCAGCTGTTCTCCATATGTTTTGAGGTTAACTCAGGCTGATTTTGTAATCATATAATGTTCGCGAACATCTTGAGCTCCGCGCTCCTGCAACCGCTCTGATGGAGATGTTACGCATATCTTCATAACCAACACGCAAGCCCACAGTCCTCTTGCGAACATTGGGCGAACATGTCGTCAAAATTGACGATCTGAGCGTAGAGTGTGATACACCATACGGCGCACTAAACGTAAGCGAGCAATAAACCACGGCTACGAACAAACTGCGCTTTCCTTTGTGTCCGCCCAAAAACCGCCATCGATTGGAGCGAGGAGCACGCTCCTTTGCACGCACTAAGAGCGTGAACGTATGAGGAGCCCGGAGCGCAAGATGTTCGCGAACGTAGTGGATACCCAGCTTAAAACTTATAGTCATGAACATTTTCATTCCACTTCAATATGTGACCAAGATAAATAAAAAAATAAATAATAAATAAATATCCTGGGACAACTCACATACGGTCACCTGATCCCAAACCAAGCAGTTATTATGCTATGGTAACCAGACAACTGATAAACATATACTTATATAATTTATAAATAAATACATATTACAGATAAATTACACCCAGACACAGAACAAATCATCATGCTCATCACACAAAGTTTGTTCTGGGTGGGAATCGAACACACGACCTCCGGCTTAGCACTAGACCAACAGGCCCGTCATAAGATGGCCACTGAATTGAAATTTGATTTTATTTCAGCTCCTAGATTATCGAATGGCTAACGACTACATGGCGGGAGACATATGGATTGTCGACTTCTTGCATGTTAGCTGGTCACAGCTCCTTTCTCAAAATCCTTTAATTATGAGGAGAATGGCGCAGTTTTTTACGGTGAGACATTATTTTAGATTTTAGGTAACCGGTTTCTACCTGTCACCCTCTCTATATATATAACAAACTTTTATCTTGGCTGAGACCCAGATAAATTAAAGTTACTTTTGTTTTGCTATTTTCCGTCTCTATCTCGCTATATTTTGACCAATTTGCGACAGTAGCAAGAATATCACTTAGCCAAACTACGTGCTAAATTTCTCAATCATATATACCTTATGTTCCAGAAATGCCTTAACTGGAGGATATACGGCGTTCACTTTATAAACATAAGTTACGGCACACATATTGTTCAGCGTTGTGTCGATTTCTTTTCACAATACATCACCTCTATTATTATGGACAGAATCGTCGTTCATAAAAATGTTCAGGGCTTGTATGATTATCTGCCTAAAGAATTTCTACCTGAAGATTACGGTGGCAAGGAATTGAGTACAGACAAATTAGCAGGTAAGTAAATAAAGAGGAATATGGTCGTTCATAAGCCTAGGGTGACTTTAATATTTACTATATTGTCTATTTAGATATATGTATAATTAGCAACTTGGAGCTCCGGAGGGGTGTTACGACTATTCTAAAATCCCGGATTTTCTTTATTTTACAAAATTATCTCTATCTATTGCTGCAAACTGCATTAAAAATCCGTTGAGTAGTTTTAAAGATCTTAGCAAAAAGACAGCGAAAGCATTTCGTTTATAATACTATTTAAAAAAGGATAAGCTAACCGCAAGGAATGGCTAGTGTGAGGTAAACGAACGAACAATGTTACTCTAAAAAATCATATTGACACTTGTTAAGCAAATTGATCTAAAGTCTAATAATTATTATAACAAATTCAAGATACATATTCATATTTATACATATAATTCTTTGAGCTAATTTTAAATTCTTGATAAAAAAAACAGGATACAATATTTTATTACATTAATGGGTTTTAAATGGGTTAGTAGTTTGCATTAACAACTTGTTTCTTAATGTTAGTATTTATTTAGCCACTTTAATGTATCTTTTTTGTTTGTAATAAAAAATTGATGAATAATACAGAACATTTTGCGTCAAGCAGGACTTCTCGGTACTCACTTTTAAACTTCCGCGTTTCATGTTAACACATATTATTAGAACGGGTATAACGCGAATAGTGATTATTTAAGTACCTTGGAAGGCTTGACGTTTCGACCTGGTTGCACAGTCTGCTTGCGACCACGACCAGTGCAACCAGATCGAAACGTCAAGTCTTCCAAGATAGGTACTTAAATAATCACTTTTCGCGTTAATACCCGTTGTAATAATATGTGTTTCTCTATACTCATTCCCTATTTCCAATAAAAATAGGGGATGAGTATAGAGAAGTCCGGCGGAAAGGCGTATTGAATTTCCAAAAATGGCATCTCAAGTCCTTAAGTCATATGCCGAGATGAATAGATGTTACTTAGCATGTACTTTGGCTTAGCACTATACCTGTCACTGTTACACCACTGCCAAACGTCAAGTGCACGATAGAGACGGGAACACGACTAAGCCAAGGTCAGTGCTAACGTCTATTTATCTCGCCATCAGTGCCTTTACGTTTTACGTCATAAAAATAAACTGCTGTGCTAATTTAAAGTCAAAAATAGCGTATCTTATTTAAAACGATAATATTTAAATAAATTGTTAGATGGTTGAAGGTTCATTCACGTCTGGGTCACCAAATGTATGTAGAAGTTAGTCCACTAAAATAAAAGTTTTTTTGCAAGCTGTTTTTTTTTTCGTTATAGTCACGCTTCGTGGTCATAATATTTGATACCAAAATTACTTGAAGTGTCACACAAGAAAGAAGAAATATAGACATCATAGATATTTACTAGAGAGGAGGTAGGTATATGATCGAAGAAAAGTTAATATGTGGCGGCTCTACCGCTACAATAAAAAACAACAGACAGTCAGACACATAATATTATTATTATATGTAAGTTTGCTCACAAAGACCAAAGCACATAACTCACTGCAGCACTAAACCTAATAAATAAAATTAAAAAGCGAATCCTCGCATACCTACCTGATACAAATGACCTTTTAAGATATTTAAAATTCAGGTAATAAAAGTTACTCATGTAATAATAACCATCAACCTACACGAACTTTAAAAATAGTCCAAATACATTAATAAAACTAAAGTGAACCAATTTATCATTTTGTTGAACTTAATTTTTACATTATCATAAAAAAAGGCTAAAAGAAAAAAGTAAACCTTTAAATCGTGTTTGCTTTGACGCGATAATCTCAAGAAAACTACTTATTTAAACTGAAATGCCGTTTATAAATATTAGGTAACGTATATATATATTTATCGAACCGCGCCGACGACGGCGCGTTAGTGTGCCGCGTCGACGGCGCGTTAGGCTTCGTTCACACGGCATTGTCCTGCACGTTTTTTTGTAATCGATTTTTTAACGTATAGTCAACCGGGTGTTCACATGGTAAATTTTCATTCGTGTAAAAACGATTAGCCGCAGTTTCCACACAGTTGTCACAGTGAGTAGACGTCACTGATGGATTCACTAAATGGATTGTTTTCCAAGCTGCTTGAGTTGCGACGCGATTTTTATAAAGTTTCAAAGGTTTATCCCTAAAACGGGATTTTGTTCACTAAAGAATGTAATAGTTAGAGAGAGAAAGAATTTAATAGTAGTCTAAAATTCCTCAACCATTTTGAA
This sequence comes from Athetis lepigone, assembly GCA_033675125.1. Lineage (NCBI taxonomy): Eukaryota > Metazoa > Arthropoda > Insecta > Lepidoptera > Noctuidae > Athetis > Athetis lepigone. The sequence continues at coordinate 9,039,531 of CM066237.1, forward strand.
TATCAAACCAAATCAAACATAAAAGACATACCCCTCCACACACTCCTCCAAACACGCTCAGATACTAAGCGCATCTTGGGTTTCTATTGGATAAAAAACGTATGACATCGTATCGTGTGAAGGAAACAAAGGCGTACCATATGCCACTGCGAACCGAATACGTCAAAGTTCATTCGATTTGCTTGACAAGTCGTTGAGTATGCGTTTTAACGTATAAGCGGTACACGTTTTTTTGCAGTACTATTGTCGTGTGAATGGATCTATGAACGTTGTATGGTCACTATTCATACGTTAAGACGTATACTGCAGAAAAACGTGCAGGACAATGCCGTGTGAACGAAGCCTTAGTGTTCCACGCGCGCCGCAAAGAGAAGGAGTCAGCACAGGAAGGGGCCCAACAGGGCCACGCCTGCCGGGGTTGCGGAATGTTTATCATAGTTACCGTGACCCTGGAACATAAAGGGCAATCGAAGGAACATGAGTGGGTTTTAGTCAGTAAAAGTCTGACACGCCCTCCCGCCGCACCCAGGACGGGAGCAGTCATTGAATGATTTCCCACTCACAAAAAAATATATATATTTATCGAAGGTTCCAGGTTGTATACCATCACGCTATAATCAATAAAAGCGGAGCACGGGAGCAGTCACCAAAGAGAAGAGTGAAACGCAACAGAAATCTAGTGGTATCAGAAAATACAAAACTTGTCTTTTCTTTGTTACAGAACTCACTGAAAATGAATATAAAAGTCCGAAAATAAAACAATACTTATTGGAGTGCTCCAAAATGGTTTCTAACGAGAGCTTGAGGCCTCGAGACGAAAATTCAGAAGAACATCTTGCGGGCTCTTTCCGAAAATTGGAGGTTGACTGAGTAAATAAGGGTTAAAATAATAAAGCATGAATTCAGATGTCAAATTAGTACCCCAAAGGTTTGTTTGAATAACACTGTATCAATGGAGGAAGGTTAGATATTGTAAGACGCAAGCCGAAGAAAAAAAATAGTTTACCGAACAAAAATTTGGTCACACCGGATGAGTATTGATATACCTACAAGGGCGGTGTGATAATTATGTCAGTGACTTTTTGTTTGAATATATGCTTCATTTTATGACCTAGTTTTATTTCTTACGTAATACACATTATATGTACCTTGGTGCATTTACGGCCATTCTCAACATTTCTCTACTGGCGCTTGTGTCAAATATATCGTTAGTAAACAAATACTAGAGATGAATGAAACTTTATAAGGCGTATCTTTGTCGTGTGCGTGTGGATTGCAATGATTGATTGGGTTGGCAATTATCTGCGAGGCCTGTGATATAACAGATAAATTAAACCTTCGAACATACGTCATTCGAGGCACAATATAGCAGCCCGACAGCTGGCTGTCGAAAGATTAAGCGACAGTGAACACCTATTTAAAAGCAACGAAGCTGATGAGTTAGATCCAATGCAAAAACAAAAGTGTATCAAAAAGTTTAACATTAGTAAATGATGTAGCATATACTCAAAGCATTGAAAACTTTCGCGGATCAAATTTTTGAGATCCGCCGACTACTAGTATACACAGGTAAAAGGCCAACATTTAAACAACAAAATTTTATTTAAAATTATTCACTAATTGCAATAAAAGTTCCACTGCTTAGTGAACAGGTATTTATATTTATAAATGACGAAAAATTTTAATTGCCTTGATGTTTTTTTAAGTTAAGCAAACTTGACAAGTTTGCTTAACCTTATCAAGTAGTTATTTTTGTAATCATTTAATTATGATTATAGATAAAAGAGCAGGTTTTAATTAGTGTTCAACGACATCACATTTTAAGACAAACGATAAATAAACTACGTAATTTATAAACTGATTAAATATAAATGTCCATAATTTTAACGGCCAGAACCTACGTCATAATTAAAAACATAATTTACTGATCTACCAATGTACTATCGACAAATTTGAATCATGACCTATTTCGACGACAAATCGTTTCAAGCTGTCAAAATATTAAGACTAGACGTGTGACATTTTTAATGCATGTTTACGCGATTGTCGACCTAATTGTAGTTGAATGTCTGTAGGAATATAAGCTTATGGTGGGTCATGATTCAATTTTGTCGATTGTACAGTCAGCATCAAAAGTCGATGACCACATTTAAATTTTCAAAATCGCTGTACACCGTATAATACCAAAATCGCTCAACATGACAAGCACCAGAAATTAATGATCATCATAAAAGAGCATAAGTAGGTTTTTTTTTTTTTTTGGTGAGTGGGAAATCATCCAATGACTGCTCCCGTCCTGGGTGCGACGGGAGGGCGTGTCAGACTCTTACTGACTAAAACCCACTCATGTTCCTTCGATTGCCCTTTATGTTCCAGGGTCACGGTAACTATTATAAACATTCCGCAACCCCGGCAGGCGTTGGCCCTGTTGGGCCCCTTCCTGTGCTGACTCCTTCTCTTTGAGGCGCGCGTGGAACAAAACGCGCCGTCTACGCGGTCCTGGTCCTAGCCGGGCGGCGAGCTACCCATAGCTCGCCATCCGCAGAACCACGCCTACGGTGGCCGGTAGTCTTCCTGCGACTCTCGACGTCTTCGCCTGGGTCTTAGTCCGGGGCGAGAGGCTCTTCGTTGCCTCTCGCGCGCCGCCGCCTCCTTCACTAGCATAACTGCTTCGCAGAAGGAGGCGACGGCATCCCATTCCGTCTCGCCCCGGAGCATGGCCTGAACCAGCGCCGGGCGCGAGAGGTCACCGCCGCCGATCGCCTCTACGAGGACACGTCGATGCTCCGCCCATGCGCGGCACACCTCTACTGTGTGCTCGACCGTGTCCTCCAGGCGACCGTTACTGCAGAGCATAAGTAGGTGACCATCACTTTTCAAAAGTCGCTAAACAAAGTTATGGTAAATAAAAGCATGACAATCTTCGTCTCTAAAGTCACTAAACAAATTTTTGACAAAAATGGCATACCATCGTTCATCTCAAAAGTCCCTGAACAGCATCAATTGTTTTTTAGGTTTAATATGTGTGTGTGTGTACTCGTATTTTTGTAAAGTGACATTAATATAACATTCCTTTCCGAAGTTTGACAACAAAAACATCTGGGTGCACGGTAGTACCTCCGCCAAGACGATAAATTATTCTTATTTTATTAGTCAGAAGAAATATTCTTCTTATATTTAAGGATAAATAGTTTTTTAAATACCAGAACAATGTTTCCAAAATAATTTATTTAAAATAGAAAGTGCGTGAATTTTGAAAATGAGCCATTGGTTTAGAAATAAGGTTATAATTCAATCGAACTAAAAAAATGATTAATTAGGTCAATGGTATAAATTCAAACAATAATAGAACCTGCGTAATTTTTGATAGTGAGACTTAAAGTTTTACAAATAAGGCTATATTCAATCGTAATATAGAAAGTTTAGATGACTTTGAAAATGTGCTTGATCACCCACTTCTGCTACTATTCTCATTGGCTCTAAGAAATAAAAATATATTTTGGAAATTTACATCCATTAAATATTTTTACATGATTTAGTTTTGATAGGACAACATTGGATGTGAAACTCTGAAGATAGCAACAAGCACTTATTAGTTTGCAGTTCAATATCCGAAACAAAGTAATGTTCAGTAACTTTTGGTAGTTATGCTGTTAAGTTATTTTTGGACGTTGCCATGATTACACTAGATACCAAAACAACCATTTTATATTGTTCAGTGACTTTTGCAAAAGTGATTGTTGTGTTATTTTCGGATGTTATAACGATCAGCAATTTTTGACAAAATGGTGTTCAGTTAATTTTGAACTTTAATGATGTTCATTTAATACTGGCGCCTATCTTGTTGAGCGATTTATGGATGATATAGTGTTCAGTGGTTTTGAAAATCTGAATGTGGTCAGCGACTTTTGATGCTGACTGTACATATATAAATGAAACAATAATCGAAAGAGCTGGGGAAAAACTAGAACAGCCAAATGTACTTGTGGTCCAATAGGCCTGTACCACCAATGTTACAGGAGAGTACTTACGTATCTGGAGTCTGCAGTAGTCGTTCCTATAAAAGACATCAACGCGCGCTACCGCACTTCCTCATCGCATCTCTTTCTTATCAAGGTAACTGTCTCTTAACTAGATGTGGCGCCCAATTCGATTTTGAGTTTTGCGAATTTTTTCACACCAACACCTAACCTTACCTGTTTTTGAGCTTTAACGATGGACTAAACAATAAGCAAATAAAACCACGGATTTTTTACATTTTTTATTATAGAAACCAATTCAATTTAAATTGCTAACCCAATAATCGATCTACACTTATTAAAGTAAAATACTCGCAATATCACATTAATTTTCCACTTGACTGTAACATCCACAATTCTTGACAACTCCTCAACTGAAAATAAAACAAATCTCATAATAGTCCAAGTGCATGTTTATACTATACAGGGTGTCCCACGGCTATGCCACATGGAGGGAAAGTACCTTAAATATTGTAGATAGAACATTTTACTGAAAGAAGACATTATTTGAATTTTAAAAACATTTTAAACTGTACTCATAGATATTTAAATAAATACATAGTTGAACCGGGAATCGAACCTGTTACTCGAGAAAATTTATCAGCCTGTAGCTTTATCATACCGATCGAAAGGCTTCATCACAAGGATTATTTTTTGCTAAATAACATAGTGTCAAAAATAAAAGAAAGACCATGAATTTTAACATTTTTATTACAAAATTAGTCAATTTTTCAAATGCTCAAAATGAGTCCCTTCTTCTTGAATACAAAGTGATGACTTTTGATTATTTCATTCCCTGACGATTTTTTGATCATGTTGTGGTGGATATTTATTTATTTAAATGATGCGTACTACTCAAGTAAGTAGATTAATTAGTAATAAGTAGTTATGATTGTCAATTGTATGTCCTTATGGCAATGTAAGCTTTTAACTTTTCTAAACAAAATTTCACATTAAATGTTAAAATTTACGGTCTTCCTTTTATTTGTGACACTATGTTACTTAGCAAAAAATAATCCTTGTGATGAAATCTTTCGATCGGTATAATAAAACTACATGGAGATATTTTTTTCTCGTGGAACAAGTTCGATTCCTGGCCCAAGCATTTAATTATTTAAATATCTATAAATGCAGTGTAAATTGGTTTTAAAATTCAAATAATGTCTTCTTTTATTAAACCGTTCTATCTATAATATTTAAGGTACATTCCCTCCATGTGGCATAGCCGTGGGACACCCTGTATAAACATATACACACATCAAAAGTGTCTAGGGATATTTTAATTAAACCTAAATAACTAAAATTCTAAACTAAACTTTTTGTTAAGACACCTACACTTTAAAATAAACCTTGTTTAATTGCCTATCTAATCTAATAATAAACTTTTAGATAAAGTTAAATTTAAAAAAAACTTAGAACAAGAGGAAAAACTCAACAAAATTTCAATTTACCTTTATTTTTGAAATTTTAAAACCTAAACAACAAAACAATTTTTTTTTAATAAAAATTGTTGAAAACTTAAAATTAATAGTTCGTGGATTCACCTAAGACTCTCCTGACACATCTGGAGCGGTTCTGCATACTCAAAACAAGGGTGTCAATATCCTGTTGTGGAGTACTGTCCCAAATCCTGCTAAGATGCAAGAAAAGCTGGTTTTGATGCACAATATCAACAGGGAAATTCCTACGAGCTCTTCTCTGAAGCATATTCCAGGCATGCTCAATAGGATTTAAGTCAGGGGATTGTGCAGGCCGGTCTAAAGCTTGGATAACATGCTGTTGTAACCAACTTGTAACGATACGCGCCGTATGTGGACGGGCATTGTCGTGCATTAGCTGGAAATTTTGTCCCATTTGCTGTTTGTGGGGCAAGATTACAGGCTCTAGCACCTCATCTCGGTATTTTCGAGCAGTCATATTGCCTTGTATCCAAACGAGGTCCGTTCTACCGCCGAGACGAATTCCTGCCCAAACCATAATCGTGCCACCTTAATATGCATGAACTTGTTGTGGGTGCTGCAGTCGATTCCAACGTCCAGGTTTTCTCTAAACGCGTACTCTTCGCGAATCAGAATGAAATCCAAACCTAGATTCATCAGTGAAAAGCACAAGTGACCATTGAGAATGGTTCCAGTTTTCGTGTGCAATAGCCCATTGTAATCTTCTTCCTCGATTACCTCTCCTTAGTGCTGATACCCAAAATGGCCTACGAGCACGTAGATTGACTTCATGCAGTCGCCTTCTCAAAGTTTGACCGCTTACCAGCAAACCATACTCTCTCTGTAGCCTTTGAACCAATTGCATCGCCGCTGCATTTAGTTGATTTCGTGCAGCATTTACTATGAATCGGTCCTGTACATGTGTTGTAATGCGTTGAGGTCCTCGGTGCCGTTCCACCACTTCCTCCGTGACACGATAACATGACCAAAGCCTGGATATAACGCTCTGACTGGTCTTCATGGCTTCAGAAACGGCAATTATGGGACAGTATTCCACAACAGGATATTGACACCCTTGTTTTGAGTATGCAGAACCGCTGCAGATGTGTCAAGAGAGTCTTAGGTGGATCCACGGAATATTAATTTTAGGTTTTCAAAAATTTTTATAAAAAAAAATTGTTGTTTTGTTTAAGTTTTGATGTTTCAAAAATAAAGTTAAGATTGAAATTTTGTTTGAGTTTTTCCTCTTCTTCTAAGTTTTTTTTAAATGTAACTTTATCTAAAAGTTTATTATCAGATTAAATAGTCTATTGAACAAGGTTTATTTTAATGTGTACATGTTTTAACAAAAAGTTAATAGAATTTTAGTAATTTAGGTTTAATTGAAATATCCCTAGACACTTTTGATGTGTGTATTTAGTACAAACATGTACTTGGGCTATTTAAAGGATTACGTCTAAGCTGGCTGTCTAAGCCAAATTACTTATAATTATTGCTAACATTGCGGCAAAAATAAAGCTAAAAAGATTTTAACGGTATGTATTTAGTAAGCGAAATCTAAACTGGCACACTGTTTTCTATAGGTGTACAAATAATAACCATTTTAGGCTAGTCGAAATAGTCACTAAATAGTCATTTTCTGACCAATTGTGCTATTTAAAAAATCGAAACAAATTTATTTGTGCCCTTGAATGGCGATTCAATAGTCGACGTTCAAATCCGGTTACTAAAAAAGTTTATGGTTGAATAAACACTACGAATTTATTCGGTATCGTGAGCACTTTCATCGTCATTACTTCAACTTATTCTCGTCTTCCCCAAATATAGCCAGCGATCCCGGTTGTGGGCGGCCTGCATCCATCCACTGTCCGCCTTCTTTATATTTTTGGTACATCGTACAGCAAGGCATCCCTAACTACGTTTACCTAAACGTGCAGAGGCACACTATTGGCGAGATAAATAGACGTTACTTAGCACTTTGGCTTAGCCATGTTGCGTCTCTATCGTGCACTAGACGTTTGATTATAGTGTAACAGTGACGGGTATAGTGCTTAGCCAAAGTACGTGCTAAGTAACGTCTAGTAATGTTATATCTCGCCATATAACACGTGTCTGCTCCATCAACCGACAGACAGTATGTGAGGGTGTATGTGTGTGTGAGTGTTGGTGGTGAGTGTTGTTGGTACGTTTACAAATATTTGAAGTCATATTTTCAAACAACCGGGCTCGGAACATCTACCTCATTTAATATTTCTATACAGCAGACAATTGAACTAGACTAACAGGCCTATTCCGCTACACTATTCTCAACCACTGCAACTCGTAAAAGTCAGAATCAACAGTGGAGTCCACCAGAAAACTAAGTCAGTCTAAAAGTTTTATATATAATGGCATCTCGCAGTTCTAGCTCGCTAAGGCTGTTTACTGCTTATATGGATATACTGTGGGTGCCAAGAGTGACTCTAGGCCTTCAGCCAGGGCGAAAACTTACACTAAACGACTGAAATGAGATACTACTTACATCACTCAGATATACCGCAGGCCCATAGCGGCGGCATGCGCAAGCACCGCCTCAGCCGCCTGCCTCACCTCGAGGTGCGTACGAGCCGCCTCGTACCACCTGGACGCGGCGGCACGAGACGCGCCTTTAAGAGAATCCACGTAGCGAACCGCCACGGCCAAGTTGCCGCGTTCTAACCAGAATCTGCCAAGATTAATTGATAGAATTTTCAACACCTATACAAAAAAAAAACACTTGAATTGTATCACGGTTAAATATCTGGATGGCCCAGTTGCTATGGAGCCCGCCTATCATGTCTGGGGTCGAGGGTTTGAATAGTTTCAATGAGACTCTTTCAATTCATATGTACTATCGACAAATTGGAATCATGACCCATTTTGAAGATAAATCGTTTGAGAATGTCAAAATAATAAGACGCGACGAGTGACATTTTTAATAAATGTTTACATGAATGTCAACCTAATTGTATTTGAATGTCTGTAGGAAAACAAGCTTCTGATGGGCCATGAATCCAATTTGTCGATAGTACTTTCCAAAGTTTATATTGGACATCACTGACATTCCATGCCTCGGAAAGCACGCCGTTACCGCAAGCAACAACAGCAGCGTACAAGCAACAGCGTAGCAAGCCGTTGGTCCCGGTTGTCATTCGTAGAACTTTGACAATCGTTACGGGTAAGCCAGAAAGTCTGCCCAGTCTAACCAAGGGGTTTCGTGTCCCTGAGTAGGTTGTGGAGGTTTGATAATCAATATATAGCTTTACGTAAAACACTGGTATCAAGCTGAATTCGGTTAGACTCGAAGTCGACCCCAACAAATTTGGGAAAAGGCTAGGGAGATGATGAATCGTCTTTTCATTTTATTTTTTTCTTTATACAAAAAAAAAACTTAAAACTCAAAGTTCCAAAAATACATTCAAGAAAACAAAAAGGGTCGTGGATACACAACAACATAAAGATCTCTTTAACATTGAATGTTTTGGTAAATGATGAAAGAGTGTTTGTTTTTTTTTCAAGACCCTCACGGCTCACCGCTCTCAAGTAACACAATAAGGTCATATTTTAATATAATAGTGACGTCAAATACAGTTTTAGTTTATTTTGAAATAACTTAATATACGTATTTATTTGTTACTTTAACCACAAAATGGTTTAAAAAAAGAAACCGCCTACTTTGGGATCTTTTTATGATTCATATCAAGATCATAATAAATTATACTTTTGTTAAAGTAGCCTTTATAGCCCCGATGTACACCCCGCCCGTTTAAAGAATTGGAAAGTTCCAACAATCAGCCAATAGTGCTGATTCTCATGTTCACTAATCAACCTAAGTTTAAGTAAAGTGCATCTTTCTCTTTTCATTTCATTAAGAAAAGGACTGAAGATACATATTCGTTTAGTCCGCTCAAATTAGACAGGCGCCCGAAGAAAATTGGCGTAATTTTTTGTGACTTAATTTGACAGGACTAACTAAAACTTTATCTTCTGTCTTTTTCGTAATTAAATGGAAAGAAAATGCACTTAATTTAAAAGGTTTGTTTGTGATAAAGACAATAGGCACCATTATCCCACTTACCTAGCTCTCTGCAGTAAATCAAAAGTATCTAAATCCTCCGAGGGCACCATTGGCGGTTTCTCATACTCCATTTGCGGGATTCCAGTCATCTAAGCGGAATAAAACTATTTGAAATAGAACATACATATTCTTTGAATATTATAACCTTAACAGATATTGAGTCAGCTTAAAATTTATTTTATGTATCCTTGGAGTTTAATGTGACATCGTCCTGAAATTTCATTAAATTCAGTTCAGCGATTAAGCGTAAAATATGCACCGCCGCACATTTTATATATACAGACAATTAAAGATTCTTAAGATTTTTTATGCCGTAATAATATCTGCAGCTTGAAAAGTGTTTTATTAGGGTAAATGCTTCTGGGTTAACACATACTATATATTTGGCCATTACTGAATGAAATTCATCCAAAATATCATTATACAAAGGAATAAGAAGGAACATGGGTTGTTTTTACGTCAGTAGAAGTCTGACACACCAACCAAAACACAAGAATGAGAGCTGTTCAAATATTACATACATGACTAAGTATCTTATCAGGAGAATTCAAAACTACCTTCATAAATAACAGCAACCCTTGCAACCAGGAGAGCATGTAGATTGGCAGCGGAGCGCCTTCCTGCTCCACCAATGCAACACTGCGCGCAGTTTTCTCCATCTATACATAAATACATTAAAAATATTTACTTTCAGTAATGTGCTAGGATTATCGAACAGCAGAAGCTTCATCTAATTCTTTAAGTTTTTTTTAAACGCGACCAAGGTGTAGACGTGTAGTGCTCCGTACTTATTCTTTATTCTTGTTTTAGATGCGTAATATAAGTTGTTTTTTATAATAAGTATTTTTAACTTTAAGAAGACTTTATGAACATAAACTCTTGCCCTGAATACCTATTAATTCATTTCATAACCTAGATGCCGTATCTAATATCGGAGAAAATCATTGTCACAGAATGAAAACTTACATAAATAAAATAGTATTTGTGATATACTGACTGTCAAATTGTGAACTTTCCTAAAAATAATAAAAAAAGAAAAGAAAATAAGATATAAAGAATAACGTAGAGAAATAATAGAGAATTACGTGGTATTGTATATTTACCTTACGGAATGAATCTCGCAGCCTGCTTTCAGGGACAATCCCCTTTTCGCGGACGGACGGAGGAATCGACTTCAACACAGTTAACACTAACTTGTCGTCATCACCTATATGAAAGGATTTTTTTATTCTAAGGGTCAGACAGCTGTAATATAACAGGCAATGGAAGATTTTTTATGATTTTTTATATTGACGCTCTGTTCGTGCGCGTAGTGTACTCGGTTCGTGTTCAAGCCTCCATACAATAGAAATTCTGTTGCATGTAACATTGCATGTTACATTACAGCAGTCTGGACATGTCTTAATAGACAAACTGTTGATTTGTCGAGTACCATCGGGCACCGGCAAGAAAAGTAAATTTTAACGTACATGGTAGGGGTTGTGGTCTAGTGGTTAAGGCACCCGCCTTGCATATAAGAGGTTTTGGATCCATATCCTGGCAAATACTCGCGTCGCTATATCAATTCATACGTGCTTTCTAAAGTTTATTTTGGAAACCGACCCCAACACAGTTAGGAAAGACCGGGGAGATGATGACTAGGGTAACAGACAAGGAGGAAACTAAACTAAATACCTGAAGCCTTTTCAATAGCCTTCAGTTCCCTGTCCACCTTCACGTAAGGTTCCCCTTTCTTGGTAGCTGCTAGGAGAGACGCCCCAGCCGCCCACAGCTCTTGTGAGCGACGGGTCTCTCGCTCTGCCTTAAGTCGCTCTGTTTGCAATTATCACAAAAAAATGGACGTGGAATTCGTAGTTTTAGAAAAAGTAAGATTAAAAAAACTGCTACGATATGTATGATTTGAGCTGTCCTCTGATTCAACAATGGAAGACAGTTTTTTTAGGGTTCCGTACTCCAAGACTACCAATGGGACTCTACAATCAAGTTCGACAGCGGGCTTTAAATAACAATATGGTTGTGCCATGTTTTGTCATAAGTGTGCCGTTGTACAGTTTTTTATTTGTGCGTAAAGTTTTAATAAATTCTATAAAATTAAAAATGTATTGGAGTACGACACATACTTACAAGAAGTACGAGTTTTTCGACGGTTTTTGCTCGATTTTATTACGATATGTTGGCTGACTAAAATTATTGCCCTTAATTGATATCATAAACTGAATCTACAATAGAAGTTCTAGATTTCAGACTTCTAAGACTTCAATAACAACAAATACCGTTTAGTTTGTCTTCCACCAATTTGAGTTTCGTAGACATTTCTTTAAGTTCGGCAGCCATTATGTTCTTCTCAGATTGGAGTTTTTCTTCAACCATTTTGTTGAATTTTTTTATAACCTGTGGTTATAGAATTTTAATTACAAGCTACCAGCCTCAGCTTTGCAAGGGTGTTGTCAATGGATTTATTTATTGTATAAAGCGCAAAGTAACTAAGACTAGTTTCGCAAAGTATTCATACTTTGCAAAACTGGTCTTAGGAGACAAGCTATATTTTTTTATGAAATTTTGATCCTCATTCAGATATAAAAAAAACCGGTCAAGTGCGAGTTCTACTCGCGCAACGAGGGTTCCGTTATTTTGTTTTTTAGTGAAATAACAACAAATTTACGGTTTTCGGAGTTTTCTCTTTACTTGTGCTACATGACCTTGCTTCTTGTCAAATTTCACGATTCTAGGTCAATGGGAAGTACCCTATAGGTTTTGAGTTTTGATTCCCTTAAAAATGTCTAAATATGCAATATAAACCGCCGTATCTTTTTATTGCGTTGATTTAGAAACTTGATTTTTTCACTGCTTTAAGAGATAGCAGACCTGAGTATGTGATATTAATTTCAGTTTGATATCTCGACGCGTTCCTGAGAAAAAGTTTCTTGACAGACAGACGGACAGACGGACGCCTGATGTGAACTAACTACAAATTTACGGTTTTCAGAGTTTTCCCTTTACTTGTGCTACATGACCTTGCTTCTTGCCAAATTTCACAATTCTAGGTCAATGGGAAGTACCCTATAGGTTTTGAGTTTTGATTCCCTTGAAAATGTCTAAATATGCAATATAAACCGCCGTATCTTTTTATTGCGTTGATTTAGAAACTTGTTTTTTTCACTGCTTTGGGAGATAGCAGACTTGAGTATGTGATATTAATTTCAGTTTGATATCTCGACGCGTTTCTGAGAAAAAGGTTCTTGACAGACAGACGGACAGACGGACGCCTGATGTCAACTAACTACAAATTTACGGTTTTCGGAGTTTTCCCTTTACTTGTGCTACATGACCTTGCCTTTTGCCAAATTTCATGATTCTAGGTCAATGGGAAGTACCCTATAGGTTTTGAGTTTTGATTCTCTTGAAAATATCTAAATATGCAATATAAACCGCCGTATTTTTTTATTGCATTGATTTAGAAACTTGATTTTTTCACTGCTGTGAGAGATAGCAGACCTAAGTATGTGATATTCATTTCAGCTTGATATCTCGACGCGTTTATGAGAAAAAGGTTCTTGACAGACAGACGGACAGACGGACGCCTGGTGTGAACTAACTACAAATTTACGGTTTTCGGAGTTTTTCCTTTACTTGTGCTACATGACCTTGCTTTTTGCCAAATTTCATGATTCTAGGTCAATGGGAAGTACCCTATAGGTTTTGATTTCCTTGCAAATGTCCAAATTTGCAATATAAACCGCCGTATCTTTTTATTGCGTTGATTTAAAAACTTGATTTTTTCACTGCTTTAAGAGATAGCAGACCCGAGTATGTGATATTAATTTCAGCTTGATACCTCGACGCGTTTCTGAGAAAAAGGGTCTTGACAGCCGGACGGACGGACAGACGGACAACAAAGTGATCCTATAAGGGTTCCGTTTTTACCTTTTGAGGTACGGAACCCTAAAAAAGTACATAGACACACAATCATTTTTTTATGCCGATCGATCCTGTTTCAGATACATACTGATCTAAATTTCTAAGACGATACGATATTCATATAGCTGACATAGTGTTAGGGCCAATTTCACTAAATTGTTATATCTGGTACAAAGTTGTTAAGCATGGAATAAAATTGTCATCTTGCATAGATTTTATATCGATAAACTTGTTATTAAAAAATTGTTATATATTTTCATGTTATGATTTACTAAGTATACAAGTTTAATATTATTCGCTGTTAGGAGTCTATCTATAATTTATCATGAAATGTTACTAATCTCAGTGTAAGAAATTTGAAGTTTTGTATCGACCGACCTCTTGCTCTATTTGCTTGAGTCTTGCAGCCATGCTCGCATTATGTTTATCTTGTACTTTTTGCAAACTGTCTTTCAAGAATTTCTGATTCCTTGCTTTCTGTTCATCAGCCTGCAGTTATAGAAAATACATTATGAAGAATACGACACGTTAGGAGTTGTCTACTAACCCTTTTTTATGGGTGGGAAATCGTCACTCATCGTGACTTCTCCCGCTCTAGGAGCGGAAGGGAGTGTCAGACTTCACTGACAGAAGGGTTTCTTTTTACCCATGTTCCTTCTTAATGCCCGAGGCCGCGATATCTGTACCCGGCGGGCCTGTTGGTGTAGTGGTTAGTTGCTGACTGCTAAGCCGGAGGTCGTGGGTTCCATTCCCACCCAGAACAAACTTTGTGTGATGAGCATGATTGTTTGTTCTGTGTCTGAGTGTAATTTATCTATAATATGTATGTAATTATATAAGTATGTATATCAGTTATCTGGTTACCATAACACAAGCTCTAAGCAGAGCTTAACTTGGGATCAGATGACTGTGTGTGAGTTGTCCCAGTATATTTATTTATTTATCTCTCTCGAACCACCCGCACCCCAGGCATCGGCCCCTGCAATTTTGCTAACATCATTCTCATCATGAGCGTGGAACACGAACGCGCCGTCTACACGGCCTGTCGTCGTCAAAATACAGTCAGATGGTGAAATACCCCTTTAATTACCGCGCAAAGGCCTACGCCTACGCTGCGCTGGCCGGAAGCCATCACGTGGCCCCGACGCCCGCGGTGCGTCTCCCGCGGCGGCTGCTAAGACGAGAGGTCATGTGTCTACTAACCCTTGTCTTATAATCCTTCTCGGACTCTGCTCTCTTTGCAGCGAGGACTTTTTGCAATAAAGCATTCCTACCTTTCGCAGCTTCGCCTTGCGGTAAATCTGAAATATTGTTTTAATTGAATGGCATACAATATTACTTAAGCAGATAAGGAATCAGTACGTCGGTCGCTATAAACATGCATCGCCACAAACAAAATTTTACACCGACGAAATAATTTAAAGTTCTTATAAAATAAGTCAGAAATGGCCAACCCGGGTAAGCATTTTAGAGACGGCCATGCATTTGAAGTAATTGTGACGTGCTAAGTGTGATGTCATAGCTATAGGCGCCCCGTAAACAGTCATATCTCGATCGCGGTCCGCGATCAACATCAGTAATCGCGATCGAATCTTATTTGTACATTATCAATCTGGATCGCGACAATTGATTTTAATCGCGGATTAATTGTCTACGGTCGCCATAGTATGAGCCAAGTAACACCTAAAGCATTTTTAATTTGCTAGAACCACATTTCACCGAGCAACCACTAACTAGAAAGCTAGGAAAAGACTAGATTGATAAATTATTCGAAAGACAGTAATTACCTTCCAAAGCCCGGTTGATTCTGTCAGTCATTCCATCCGAGTAATCTTTCAATTGTTCTTTTAAATGTTGAATCTATAAAAGTTTTAAAACAACATTACTCTTTGGCTTATAAGGTATAGGTCGTATATATGCAAAACAAGCGGTTAAAAGGTTAATGTCGAATATCTGAATATTTTATGTTATTTATAAATTAACTATTATTTTATACAAGAGACGTAAATATGTCTGGAATTTATAATTTAGATAGCCTGCTTTTATTCTGTCCCTTCTTAACTATAATATATCAGAGAGATATCTGCTTCCTGTGTACATATCGCTAAAGTAATCGACAATCGTATACTACAGAGAAGATCACGATTAAGCCTGGGAAATATAGGAGACTAGAAGGCTTTTTAATTTTCTCTTTTACAACAATCGATTTTTATTCATTTCATAATAATCTATTATAAAATGAATAACCGCGAACCGACCGCGTAGCGGTTAAAGGTCATAGCTCATTAGAGCCACCCGGCACCCACTCCGCACCGACTCGCCTCGTGCGGCTAGTATTCTTTATATGGATTTGTATGGGCATGCGCTCACTATATCAACTCCGTAGCGTCACCGGATCGCCTCGGTTATAAGCCCTTCGCGCGCCGTCGGCGGGTGGGCCACTCGGTGACAACTCGCTGCTCGATGCCTGCCTTGCGTTGACAACGCGCGGGCCACGAGTGGGCCGCGCGCTGGCCGCGATTGATTATTGACAGACTACTCGAAAATTCATGGACCAAGCGGCATCAACCCGTTGACGCCTCGGCGTTCACTCGTTGACCGCGGGTGGTCCACTGGTTGACCGCGGGTGGTCCACCCATCGACAACCCGTCGACAACGAGTTGACGCCGTGCGTCGAGGCGGTGCGGGGTAGGTGCCGGGTGGCTCTAATGAGCTATGACCTTAATAGCGGTTCCAGTCGACGTAATCCTAGAATTTCGTCTAGAACAGAACTAGAATTTCGTACTGCTGTACAGTCAAAGATGGACCCCTCCTAGTCAACGGAATCCTCGAATATTGTCCAGACGAACGATTACAGGCGAACCCTTTCCAGTGTAAAGATACATAAGGTTCTTAATCATTCGAACACACGTGATTCGAGGCACAATAGAAAGTCAATAGCAGCGCGACAGCCGGCTGGTCGCTTGGTCGTTGAAAGCTAACATTGCATTTCTAGTATCAACATCTACCCAGGTCGGATGTAATAGTAGGACCGCCTTCAAACTTAAAAACTAATACGTGTGCAATACTTACGTATCTAAAGGTGTTGTAGAACAAAATGTCCAGATCTCCAGTCACATGAGGTCTACTGGACATGTATCTTAAACCGGGGAACATGGACTCGTTCTCAAACGCGAATTTGTCTACTAGCTCTTCTACCTGCGAATGATGTTTATTATTTTAAAACTAGCTGCTCTAGCTCTGGTCACGTAGAACCACGAAGTAAGTTTACTCCGTGCGTAGAGCACAGTAATAATACCAGTCTATATAATAATGCTCTACTGTTGAGTAAAGGCCTCTTCTCAGAAAGAGAAGGCCAACGCTCAAAGGCAGATTGGTAAATTCAGACTTGAAAAATGTCGCATAAAACGCAATACTGACAAACTCAACGCACTCGGATGATAATAATAATAATTGTTTTATTCGTTTATCTTGGATTGTCATTGTTCTTGTAATCCATACTGTACATAACATGTCTGTGTTTCCAAAAGCATATAACCCGAATGTATTCAAGAGAAGAGTGCATAGGCATCTTTTGGGTGAGCTCGCTCCATCGTAGGCCCCGTCTATGCCCTCGGACTAGTCTGGGACCAAGAGCAAGCCCATAAGTTATAAAATATATATATATATATATATATATACTGTACATACATAACAGTATTGTCCACAAAGACGCAAGACGGTTTTCGCCGAGCTGACTATACTACATATCAAAGACTAAACGACCGACTCTTTGCTTATTCATAAGTGCCTGTAATGAATGCTTTTGAATTTTTATAAAAAAGTTTTATTTAAAATCTTTGTTTTCTCTCTAGTATGCTTACCATCTGCCACTGTTTGTCCAACACGATAGACTTGTCGTTCTCCCATTGGAACGCTATGAAGGCAGCTTTGAACTTAACGTGCATGTCTTTGTGCATAGCCTTTGTGTTCCAGATCTGGTCCTTTGTTGCTTGAACGCCGCAGTCTATGTAGCGAACCATTTCGTCTGGAAAAAAACACGTCTTTCTAATTTTAAGAGAAACACAGAGAGCTAACAAACATGGCGTTGGAACTAAAGCTAAATGGGACTGGGCTGGACATGTGTACCGCATGCGGAATGAGCTATGGGGCCGCAGACCTTTAATTTACTGTTTCACCAAGGTGAGACGGGGCTGCTGATGACCACGAAAGGAATAGCGATAGAACGACCTAAGTGGGGTTCCTTGAGGATGTTCGAGACGTAACATTAAATACCTATAGTTAGTGAGAGATGAAAAAGAAATAAAAAGCAGGAACTGAAGCGGTGCGCATTGGTATTGTTTCGTAGGTAGAAAAGGCAGCGTGGACTTGTTTATAATCATAATAATAATTTTAGAGATCCATACCTACCTGAAAAGAAAAGAAATACACTGGGCGTATAAAAACCACTGTGTGTTTGAGTGGATTCAGTGCTCATGTAGAGTCGCGTGGTGTGCATATAGTTTTGCAGCTGAGAAGTATAGGGGTGTGTTGTATGTTATGATGTGTGTGTGTGTGTTCTATAGCTATATTTACTTACCGAGTTTATTAATACATCCAGCCGCATTGCTTAGAGATACCTTAACGAGTTCAATACGCTGTTCCATGTCGAGGCGTAATGCCTTCAGCCCTTTGTAAGTAAACGTTGCCATCGTATTTTCTACTAGCTAAAACACACAAGTAATTGCTATGGGCTTTAGTCGCATTTTCTAAAAAGTTTTGTAACAGAGGCAATTCCATTATTTTTAAGAGCGTTCGCAAGCTAATTGTAGTCTAATATGCTTTCATGCAATACGCACTTTCAAGCGCATCTTGTAAGTAAGTGCGAAATGCATTGTACCTACTCATAATATTGCCTTTTTATATCATTGCCAGCCAAGCCAATTTTGACTGTTCTTCCAGTGCCAACGGTAAATATTGAGCATGAACATTTCAGGAGTTTTTTTATTAACTAATAGGTCTTTAACTCAAAAATCTTCGAAGTTAATCGCTCTACTGTTGCGTTCATGTGGGACATCAGCATCTCATGTAAGTTATGTTACGTAAATCGAACGTTTAAAGTCAAAATATCCAATTTTCAAAATGTCCTATTTATTTTAGACTAGCTATTGCCAGCGACTTCGTCCGCTTGGAAGAATAGTTCCCGTTCCCGGGGGATTTCCGGGATGAAAACTATTCTATGTCCTTTCTCGGGTCCCAGACTATATCTGTACCAAATTTCATTCAAATCGGTTCAGTGGTTTAGGCGTGAAGAAGAGACAGACAGGCAGACAGACAGAGTACGGATTAAGGGCAGAATTCAATCACAGCGGAGAGGATAAAAGAATAAAAAAAAGTTAAGAACATAGTTTTTAATACATACTGTATTGTAACTAGCGCAGGCCTCCTTCGCAGTGCTGTAATTATTGATTGCGCACGCGGCGAGATCGTTCATGCACTTCTCGACGTCACAAATGTTCCTTGTGACAACCGGTGGAGGCTCTTTCTTGCATACAGTCCCATCTTAAACAATAACAGATGAATAGAAGAGAAATATAATACGATACTCTATCGTGAATTAGAACCATTACCAAAGAAGTAAAACTATAACAAAAGGTACCAAATCTCGATTTGAGATCACTTTGTAATTAAACCTGATAGAATAAGGGCAATTAGGTCCTGGTAGTTCAGATTGCCTTCAAAAAGCTTTGACATTTAAGAAGAAAATACAGGTTTTCCATCTTACCATCATTTGTTGTTATTGGTGGCTTAGGAGGATCTGCATAAAAAAATATAGGTAGTTAATAAAAGAGGCCATAATGTTATATGTAGGTAAATGGAAAAAACGAGACACTACTCGCTAGCAAGTTTTCATTTCGGGCTTTTTCTTTGACTGAACTTTCATTTTGGTTTCATTGCTTGGTAGCTATTAGGTATCTGTGCTAAAAAACGTACAGCATAAGAAAAACTGCACCACCCAATATTGAGATTCTTGGGATAGTATAATAATGGTGCTGATTCTCTTGTTCACAAACTTAACTAAATTTAAGTTAAATGCATCTTTCTCTTTCCATTTCTAAAAGAAAAGGACAGAAGATACAGTTTACTTTAATCCTGTCAAATTAGACAGCGCCTGAAGAAAATTGACGTATATTTAGACGCAATGTTTTAAAATCGCGTCTAAATTATCTATGGAGAGTCTATATTTGACAGGACTGTTGGAATGTCTTTGTAAACGCAAACATTGATGTACATGTTTAACAGGCTCTGTAAAGGCGACTAGTTAAGTCTATCAAAATGTTACGTACGTCAATTTGAATGTGACAGGTAACTTCACTCTCTTGCCATTAGGATTTCGCTGTGTATTGTGTCGTTCTATGAATAAACCGTTTAAATCTCTGCATACACTAACAATCGTATGTTATTTCGATCACAACCCTTCAGGTTATGGGCCCAGGGTGTTATCCCTGTGTAGTAAACAGTTTATTTGCAAGAAAAGTTGTAAACGATTTAATTAATATATATTCAAATTTTTCGTTCGTCAACGTGACACAATGGCCGCTAACAATGGAAGCACAGGTATGTCGATACCACTGGAGAAATTGAAAGAAATCCAGGATTACCATAATTGGAAATTTGCAATGAAAATGCTATTGGTGCATGAAGATTTATGGGAATATGTGGTATCTGAAGAAAAGGCTGCAGACAAGAAAGGTATGAAAGCTTTAGCAAAAATATGTTTGTCAGTGCATACATCAGCATATCCTCACGTTAGAAATGCGGGATCTGCTTTCGAAGCTTGGAATAATTTGCAAAGAGCTTATGAGGATAAGGGATTATGCAGACGGCTAAGTCTTTTGAGAAGTCTGTTCAGCATGAAACTGTGTGAGT
Source organism: Athetis lepigone (assembly GCA_033675125.1). NCBI lineage: Eukaryota > Metazoa > Arthropoda > Insecta > Lepidoptera > Noctuidae > Athetis > Athetis lepigone. Next base: position 9,059,912 of record CM066237.1, read on the forward strand.
ACGAGAGCATGGACAAATATTTATCCAATATAATTGAAATTGTGCAACAGCTGGCTGACATTGGTTCTCCGTTAGATGACGATTTTGTAGCTGTTATAATGTTAAGCGGGCTGCCACCAGAATATGATCCGCTTATCATGACACTAGAAAATAATAATATCAAGCTATCGAGTGAAATGGTTAAAAGTAAGTTACTTCAGGAGTATCAGCGACGGGATGAGAATACAGAGACGGTTACGGCTCTTGCTGCGAGGAAGACCTTCAAGTGTTTCAGGTGTAAAAAGTCTGGTCACATGATGAAGAATTGTCCTCAGAAAAGTAAAAGAGACGAGAAGCCATCTGTCAAGGATAAGGCTTTGTTGACAGCACTCTCGGTTGTTGTGAAAGCAAAGTCTTGGTATATTGATTCCGGAGCAACAAACCATATGTGTAACGATAGAAGTGTCTTCAGCGACTTTGTCTCGATAAAGCCTATAGAGGTGAACATTGCTAATGGTGATAAACTGTCTGCTGTTGGTCAAGGTAACATCATAGTAAAGTTGAAAAACTGCGAGAAGACAATAAGTGGTGTATATTTTGTACCTAAACTTTCAGCTAATCTTTTATCCGTCAGCGCTATGACCAGTAAAGGTTTTGAAGTGTCTTTCAACTCAAAAGGGTGTAAGATATTAGACGGGCATCAGATAGTAGCTACTGCTACTCGTGTAAATAATGTGTATCAACTAGACACAGTAGATTCATTTACATGTAATACAGCATCTGAAAGTGCCAGGTATTCTAGGTTGGATTCTGCAGTTCTTTCACAGGAGATTTCAGATGTTTCGAAGTTGTCTGCGAGCACATCTGTTGAGGAGGCAGGTTTGCTAACCTCCACAACTGCCGCATCGGGTTGTAAGGCTACACAAGGGCTGTGGCACCGGCGGCTGGCTCATCTGAACTCGAGGAGTATGTATGTTATGAAAAAAGGTATGGTCACGGGGATTGATTATAATGAAAATAGTTATTTGTCTTGCATTGCTTGTGTAGAAGGAAAACAGGCTAAATTACCGTTTCCTAAGGTTTCTACAGGCAGGTCAAATGAGATATTAGGTTTGGTTCACACCGATCTATGTGGGCCTATGTCACAAGCTTCATTAGGAGGAGCAAAATATTTTCTGACTTTCACGGATGATTTTACTAGGAAGACTTTCATTTATTTTCTTAAGTCTAAGAGTGAAGTCTTCGAAAGCTTCAAAAATTTTAAGGCTTTAGTAGAAAATCAGTCCAATAGGAAAATCAAAATATTGAGAGGTGACAATGGTCGTGAATATGTCAATAATCGTTTACAGGCATACTTGAAGGAGCACGGCATAGTCCATCAAACGACTGTTCCTTACTGTCCGGCACAAAATGGAGTGAGCGAAAGGGCCAACAGGACTATTATGGAGAAGGCACGGTGCATGCTTCAAGATGCCGGCTTGGACAAACGATTTTGGGCAGAAGCAGTCAAAACTGCGGTGTACATCAAAAACAGAACACCTACTAAAGCTGTTATGGGTGTAACACCGGAAGAAAAATGGTCAGGAAAAAAGGTAGATGTTAGTCATCTTAGAATTTTTGGTTGTTTAGCTTATGCATTGGTGCATAATAGAAAGAAATTAGACGCCAAAAGTAAACAGTACATTTTTGTTGGGTACTGTGAGGAAACTAAGGGCTATAGGCTCATAGACCCGAAATGTCCAACTTCCTGCATAAAAGCAAGGGATGTAGTTTTCTTTGAAGAAAAATTCATTTCAAAGATATTTAAAACCAATATGTCAAATGATGATGTTTGTGAAGTCCCTTTAACACCAAGTGTTGATTCTGTAGAACAATCTCAATTGTTCGTTCCTAAGTCAGAATCATTCGATGATGGTGGACTTGTTCTAGAGTCTTCTAATGAGGATTTGTCTGATGACATAGTAACTAAGTCTAGGCAGAGAAGACAAGAGATTTATTCATCGAATGAGACTGAACCGGAAGAACCCTCAATTTTAAGTACAGATGATCCGTCGGATAAAACTTACGTTCCAGGCGAATCGTCGCTGAAATCTGATGATGATAGTTCTAGCTTTCGAAGCATGGAGGATTCCAAGGAGTATGCCAACGTGGTATCCATGCAGAGCTATGGCAGTGACGAGCCACTGACAGTACAGGAGGCGCTGAGTGGCAAGGATGCTAAGCAATGGCGAGACGCAATGCAAGATGAGTACAACTCATTTTATAAAAATAATTGCTGGACTTTAACGGATAGGAAAGGGGGACAAAAGCCTGTTAAGTGTAAATGGGTCTTTAAAATTAAACGTGGTCTTAATGGTAAAATAATTAAGTACAAGGCTCGTTTAGTTGCAAAGGGATTTACGCAAAAATATGGCATTGATTATCAGGAAACTTTTGCACCCGTTGTCCGTTATTCAACAATTAGGATGCTATTCGCTATAGCTGCTGAATATGATCTAGATATAGATCAGTTAGACGTTAAAACTGCATTTTTAAATGGTGATCTTCACGAAGATGTATTCATGGATCAACCAGAGGGTTTCATTATAAAAGGAAAAGAAAATAAGGTGTATAAATTAAACAAATCTATCTATGGTCTTAAGCAGTCTGCAAAATGTTGGTATGACAAAATAAATACAGTTCTAACGAAGAAGATGTCTTTTCAAAGATCTTCAATAGAACCTTGTGTATATTTTAAATCCCAAAAGGATGGGCTCACCATGATTTGTTTATATGTAGACGATATTTTATTAATGACGTCTTCAGATAAAGATAAAAAGGCTATTAAAGATCAGCTAATGAAAGAATTTGAAATGAGAGATTTGGGTACAGTTCATGAGTTTTTAGGAATGAGACTGTGTAAAGAAAAGGATGCAATAACTCTTGATCAGTCAAGTTATATAAAAAATGTTTTACATAAATTTAAAATGGATGACTGTAAGCCCATAGGGACTCCGATGGAACCAGGTCTCAAACTTACCAAGGCAGAGATGTCATCTAACAATTATGAGTACAGAAATCTAATTGGCTGTCTGATGCACATCGCAGTATGTACGCGACCTGACATCGCCCATGCGGTGAGTTTCTTAAGTCAATTTAATAATTGTTTTTCGGAGATTCATTGGAAAGCTGCGAAGCGTGTTTTAAGATATTTGAAAGGCACACTTAATTATCGTTTGTTTTTTGAAAAATCAGGATTAGATATCGCTGGTTATGTAGATGCTGACTGGGCGAGCTGCGAAGTCGATCGCAAGTCTTATACAGGTTTTGTGTTCAAAATAGGTAACTCTGTGGTCTCTTGGGAAAGTCGCAAACAAAAAACTGTGGCTTTGTCCAGCACTGAGGCTGAGTACATGGGGCTTTCAGATGCATGTAAAGAAGCATTATTTATACGCACTTTTTTCATGGAATGTCTCAATTTGAGTTGTGTTTTAACTTTGTATAATGACAACCAGTCTGCACAGAAGTTGTGTGAGAATTCAATGTTTCACGCTCGAACGAAACACATAGATATCAGGCATCATTTTATTAGAGATATAATAAATAAACATTTAGTAAAAATAAAATATTTATCCACAGATGAAATGCCGGCTGATATTCTCACAAAACCTCTAGTTAAGGAAAAATTTGTTAACTGTCTAAACCAATTTAGTTTTAGAAATATTGTGTAGAAATTATTTTTATGAGTTATATTTCTTGTCTTATATTTGGTTGATAATGTTTTCGTTTAAGGGCAGGTGTTGGAATGTCTTTGTAAACGCAAACATTGATGTACATGTTTAACAGGCTCTGTAAAGGCGACTAGTTAAGTCTATCAAAATGTTACGTACGTCAATTTGAATGTGACAGGTAACTTCACTCTCTTGCCATTAGGATTTCGCTGTGTATTGTGTCGTTCTATGAATAAACCGTTTAAATCTCTGCATACACTAACAATCGTATGTTATTTCGATCACAACCCTTCAAGGACTTAACTAATATTTTATCTTCTGTCCTTTTCTTAATTAAATGGAAAGAAAAAGATGCACTTAACTTAAATTTACGTTAGTTTGTGAATAAAAGAATCGGCACCAATGACAAATATGTTGATGATTATTTATAACGATAACAACCCAACAAACAAAAACGTCATATAAGTCTTGACTTATACGACATAAAGTTAAATAGCAGTCTTATAATGATAGTGAGATGACTACGAGGTCCTTTAGACGTCTTTAATTAAACTTTTTAGTCGTGCGACACATATGTCATAATAAGCTGGTCTTAGCAACGTTGGTAAGACTTAACTAAACGACGTTGTATTACAGTCTTAGCTAAAACGTTTGTACGACAACGCTATAGTCGTACTAACGTTATAGTCCATTAAGCGTATTGTGCTAACTAAATTAGGTCTTTGAAAAACCTTTATATGACATCTATGTAATGTAGCAGTTGTATAGACGTTTTCACAGTGACGTTTATATAACGATCACTATCCGGTCTTACAGTGGTCAATTGGAGACTCTTAAATGACTTGGTGGTTTATTTGATACTTAAATATAACCAATATATTTGATGATGTCTGTTTATTGTCATGCCCTGACTTTAATCAAACTTGTAGTCGCATTTAAGTCAGGTTTTGACTTTAAAACGTCTAGGCCGCCATATTTACGGAACGTTTGATTAATTTTGCTACGAAAAATGGAAGGTAAAAATTCGTGGAGAAGACTTACACGTAGCGGAACTTACAAAAGAAAAGTAAAAATAAAATGGTTAAATATTTGAAATCTGCACTGTACTTTTACTGTGAACAATATGAAAAGGGTTTTAAATTTATGAGGAACCTTAATAGCTAGCTGCTGTCATGGCGTATTGCATGGTCTTGAAATAACCTTAATACGACTTTATGTCTTTACAACGTCGTAAAGAGAAAAGTGTGTGACAAAAGCAACATGTCCTACATTTTTAGAAATAAATATATTTTTATTAATAAAAATATAATCATTTAAACACAAAATTGAGAGGGGGCATGAAAATTTCAAATAAATACACATAGGTATATTATCATAAAACTTTAATACCCACTCGAACTAAACGGCATAAGAGACAGATACAGTTATTAGCGAGATATATAATATAACTTAAATAAACCTTTTATTACCTTGTACTTATTTATTTTGCACTCTAATCTCGAATCAAATCCAAACACATGCCACTAACAAGAAAAATAGAGAAGTCTTACAGGTGTCGTTCCTTGACTCAAATAAAACGTTTTAGTCATTCAAAAACACCTGTATGACGACAATACAACAAACGAGCCGTTGTAAAGTTATGATGCGACTTCTGCGCGACGAAAGTGGTAATTCCATCACGTTCATACGACTTTTGAATGACGTAACGAAGTCATCTTGCGACTTTTGTATGTCCATAAAACGATAATGTTGGTCGTATAACTGGGGCCATTTTCGCGTTTAGTAAACGTTATTATAACGTTAGTACAACTTAGATATTACGATCAATGGTTTTAAGATAACGTTTCCTAAACTTTTGTACGACGTTAAATTGTTAGTTGGGAAGGATGGTGAAAGATACCCGTCCTACATCAAATAAAACACATGAATTCACCTTCCACAAGCCCGCCCTCAATCGAGCACTTCTTCGGTTTATTTTCCCCACTAAGGTACTTCTTTGTGTCATCAATACACTGTTCAACGAAGTCACTGTAAGTCATGTTCTCTTGGTACAAAATAGCAATGAGATCGTCGAACCATGGTAAGTTTAGTGTCAGCCAATCACGAACTTCTGGTGAACTCCTGAAAGACAACATAGGTCCAGTAATAAAGCAAAATAGCACAAAAATAAACCACGAAGGCTCCAATCTGTACCGTTCCACTCCCGCCATAGCTTTTTAAACTAAGCTATCCAAGTAAGCTGTATCGGAGTATAAAAAACTTTTGTAAAGGTTAACAAATTAACACGCCGCCGCCGCTGCAGTCATATTAAGATTTACGTTACCGGACGGGAGTTTGTCCGTTCACACATAAGAGAGTCGTGATGGCCCAATGGTCCCTGGAGGACACGGTCGAGCACACGGTGGAGGTGTGCCGCGCATGGGCGCACCATCGACGTGTCCTCGTAGAGGCGATCGGCGGCGGTGACCTCTCGCGCCCGGCGCTGGTTCAGGCCATGCTTCGGGGCGAGACGGAATGGGATGCCGTCGCCTCCTTCTGCGAAGCAGTTATGCTAGTGAAGGAAGCGGCGGCGCGCGAGAGGCAACGACGAGCCTCTCGCCCCGGACTAAGACCCAGGCGAAGACGTCGAGAGTCGCAAGACGACTACCGGCCACCGTAGGCGCGGTTCTGCGGATGGCGAGCGATGGGTAGCTCGCCGCCCGGCTAGGTCCAGGACCGCGTCGACGGCGCGTTAGTGTTCCACGCGCGCCTCAAAGAGAAGGAGTCAGCACAGGAAGGGGCCCAACAGGGCCAACGCCTGCCGGGGTTGCGGAATGTTTTTAATAGTTACCGTGACCCTGGAACATAAAGGGCAATCGAAGGAACATGAGTATTTTTTTTTATGGCCCAATGGTTCAAATCCGGGCAATCGTTCAAAAGTACCAATGTGACCTTTTCAATTTATATGTACTTTCTTAAGTTTATCTTTAACATCACTGACAATCCCGTGCCTCGGAAAGCACGTAAAGCCGTTGGTCCCGGTTGACATTCGTAGAACATTGACAGTCGTCGCAGTCGCAGAAAGAAAGTTTGACCAGTCTAACTAAGAGGTATCGTGTCGCCCAGTTACTGGGTGTAGGTCTGATAGGCAGCCGCTTCACGTAAAACACTGGTATCCAGCTGAATCCGGTTAGGCTGGAAGCCGACCCCAACAGGTTGGGAAAAGGCTATGGCCCGCTAGGGAGGTGATGATGACACAGTTTTTTGTTTTATCCGCAGGTTCTAACAACTTACTGTGCGAATATTACGAAAACTCCAGTTATGACCAGGAATGTGACGGTGCCCCAGAGTAACCTGTCATCTTTGGGCGGCGGCGGAGGCGGAGGGTCGGGAGGTGGACACGTCTCCCGTTCCTTGGGATTTTTGTAGAAGTTTGTAGAAGTACGGGTAATCGTAGCTACTTGATAGTCTGCTGGATAACGGCCGTACTGAAAAATAATAATGCAAACGCAACGTCAGTACTTATTTTTCATATCTGCCGAAAAATATCGTCTGTTGCATGCTGTCCATTCTTAGTTATTGACCGGTTATGAGCAAAATTACGAAGCTTGACTAAGCGTATCTTGAAAGCTACGAAAAAAATATGCACTGAGTAATAGAGAGTTAGAGACGATGCGCCTCTCTATTAAGATTTTCTTGAAAAACTCCATGTGCTACTTACTGCGTTATACTGAAAAAGGAATGTCGCCAGGTGTTAAGAGAATTGTAAGGTGAATAGATCAATAAATATAATTAAAAGTAGTGGTATGTAGTTACTCACTGTCATCGTATTATTCGATTTTACTTTTAATTGAGGTTAGATGATACGTACTTACGATATTTAGATTAGGGATACATGACTGCGCGGGACGCAAGCGCGGCACCGATGCTATTGCCTGTTGAATGAAAGATCTAAATAAGGTTTTTATGATCTTGGCTCTAGCTCGTCCAATGCAACGTTAGCAACCAAGCTTTCATCTTAAAATATATGCACCTATATAGGGTAGACGGTTAATGAAGGTATGATCTGATGTCACGTTCTATCTTTAACAATATAAATAAAATAATTAAATAAAAATAGCCTGGGAACAGATCAGAGGCTGTGTGTGGGTTACACACAGCCTCTGATCTGATCCTAAAATAAGCACTTGTACTATGGTAACCAGACAACTGATACACACATAATAATATTTTAAACATACACACATAATTTACACCCAGACACACAGCAAACAATCAAGATCATCACACAGTTTGTCCTGGGTGGGAATCGAACCCAAAACAGTAATATACAATATAGTAGTTGCCCTAATAAAACTCCGATACTTACCCATCCAATGATATTATAAGTAAATTGTACCAAACACTAGACAAAGTTCTACAGGTATACTTACCAAGAGTTTCCTTGCGGATAATACGTTGCTCGTCGCTCTTAACATAATTTTCTTAGTGATTTGGTAATGGTAGGTATAAAATGTTTGAGTTCTGTGCTTTGTTTACAGAAATAGTTGTAATATTTTATAATAATTTCTATAAATAACGAAGTTGGACAGTTCTGATTCTGAGTTAACTTTTTTTATTAAGATTTATCTTTGACTTTTCTGCTGCCAGTGTTGTGACGCTATTAAAACTTATTTCTGTTCAGTCAGAGATCTATATACAAAGGAGGTCTTACTAACATGTCTTTGGAAGTACGTAGAACAGTATGGAATGTTGTTAAAACTGACGCATAGCCTGACGGTTTTTGTCGGGATTTTATCCATACTATATTATAAACTAGCTGTTCCTCGCGGTTTCACCCACGTTACTTTAGGTTTTTGGTTACTGCTTCGCTCCCGTGGGACATACCGTGATATTATATATAGCCTATGTTACTCGTGGACAATGTAGCTTTCGAATGGTGAAAGAATTTTTAAAATCGGTCCAGTAGTTTTTGAGCCTATTCATTACAATCAAACAAACAAAGTTTTCCTCTTTATAATATTAGTATAGATAAGAAAGTGTGTCTGTTAGTCCGTCTTTCTTGATAAAACGACGCGAATTTTTATGATGTGATAGTTGAAGAGATGGAGAGTTACTTTTTAGGCTACTTTTTATCTATTTCTAACTCGAGCGTAGCCGCAGACAAAAGCTTGTCTATACTAATATTATAAAGAGGAAAACTTTGTTTGTTTGATTGTAATGAATAGGCTCAAAAACTACTGGACCGATTTTAAAAATTCTTTCACCATTCGAAAGCTACATTGTCCACGAGTAACATAGGCTATATAACATCACGCTATGTCCCACGGGAGCGAAACAGTAACCAAAAACCTAATGTAACGTGGGTGAAACCGCGAGGAACAGCTAGTACATAATATTATGCTAATGTCGCGTCGACAACTCATTGTGCGATGTAGGATATCAGATTCTGTGGGCGTCATTGGGACGTCATTGGTGTAATGAAGATACAAGATGAATGTTTAAGACTATGCAATTAAACAACAAATAGACATAAAAAAAACATCTTTTAATTTATTACATACAATATTTTTATATTTACATAAATTACTAAAATTAAAGGAAACCTCCGCAAATACACTTCGACGGCACGATAATTTACTGAATCTAATTATTTTAATATTTTCGGAATAAATGCAGACACATATTGCTAACAAATTATTTTTCATGCTTTTAATGAATCTACACTTTTGAGGGTAAGTACAATTTAATGGAACTACATTACTCTAGATTTCGTTCATAGACAAATTACGTAGTCGTCTAAAGATCATAAAAAAAATCTTTTTCAACACTAGTACGTTTATGGTATGGTCGCTAGGAAGGTCACCTAATTACGAATACATTTTCTAATATAATATGTCGCAGTAAGTTTTAACTACGAAACGACAAAATTGTCTTTCGTCGTGCTAATTTCAATTTAAAGAGTTGTGAACAAATTGTATGACCGACTTTGCATCGTTGCTATGTTCTGAGGCTATTACTAAAATGCTATACCGCATCCTCCAAAATACTTGGCTACTTATTATATCCTGTATTTTATAGTCAACAGCATTTAAACATTAACAATTTGAAGTAAAAACACCTTTATTGCGTACTCAGTAATAAGGGTGGTTTTTGTATACAAAATATTAATCATGATAGTGCAATTAATTGTACATATTAAATAATAAAATTGCGCTATTTTAAATCTAGAAGAAAAAACTCTATTTCAAAATAGAGCTCACTGTACGGAAGCTTTTAAATTTGTATCAACTGTGTATTTCGACAATAGTTCAATTTCAAACATACTTTTACGAACGTCGACTAAACTGATTTTCTATTTTTTTACTTGCTTTTATATAGCATGCAATTTGACTTTAACAACTTACATAACGATAGCGATATAAGCGATTCTCCTGAATATATACTTATTCTGTAAATATACATCTGAGTGAAAATAACATATTTATATAAAATTATCCACGTGTTCAACAGGTAGGTACGCGAAATGATTCTCATGGATGGCACCACCAGTAAAAGCAGTAAAACGAAACTAAATTATTTTGCAGATTTATTTTATTTTTTATACTTAATTTTAAGTATAATGAAGTTCCGCCGTATAACAAAGGTATTTAGAGAACGATAGTTGGTTTCCTAATAAAGAAAAAATAAATAGTACGCTTTATTTGTACATCCGAACACCCAGCACTGATGCAATTATTTTAAGGTAAGGTGTACTGAAATCATTTATTTAGGTTGATAACGTTAGAAGTCAGGTAATCAGTGCTAGCGAACTAGCAATAAAGTTCAGTATCTGGTAGTATAGGTACTGGTATCGATCTAGAGGTACAATAAGCCGGATACGGACGCGTGCGCCATAACGGTTTCGGCAGCCTGGCGAACCTATAAAGAAAGAAAGATAAATATTATTTGATATAGCCTAGATGTAAAAAGACACATAAACCGCTGAACCAACCCGTTTTAGCAGAAACACCAGACCTCGCTAGCACTGGTGTTCAACTTTACAAATAAGTACTATTTACAACGTAAAAATACCATGTTCGATTTCATCATACACTAAAATCAGAAATGGACCAAATATAGAACCTTGAGAAACGCCTACAGACACATCTAGCCCTAATGATTTTATACAATTTATCTGAACTTAGATCTGTCCAGCTTTTAGGTATAACTTTTGCAACACAAAGGATCCAAAGATAATTCTCAAGCTGCTCAAGTTTCAATAAAAATATCTCAAGGTTGACGCAGTCAAACGCCTTTGAGGTAACAAAAAATTCCAATGACTTATTGTGTTCTCTTTAAGCGTTATCGTTTTACTCGATAATAAATAAAAAATATGCTTTTCGATGCTTTCAACGAAAACAAGCATCTTAAATGATTTTAATATCATTTTGTCAAGTGTATGCTTTGCTTCGCTATAAGTAATGGGACACTTAAGGCTCTTTCCATTTCGTTAAGAAAAGGACAGAAGACTATACATTTTAGTTTAGACCTGTCAAGTTAGACAGCGTCTGAAGTAAATCGACGTAATTTTAGTGGCCACGTGTTTAATCGCGTCTAAATTATCGACGTAGTGTCTTACTTTAGACAGCTCTAAACTAATCTTTTATCTTCTGTCTTTTTCTTAATGGAATTAAAAGAAAAAGATGCACTGAACTTAAATTTAGTTAAGATTATGAACAAGGGAATTGGCACCAATAACAGTGTACTCATTGTTAAGAAGCTTTGCTAAATAAATAAATGAAAAATGATTTGATATTAATGGAAAAATTAAAAAAATATCCTTGGACAATTTCACACATGGTCATCTGATCCCAAACTAAACAGAGCTTGTACTATGGTAACCAGTCAACTAATAAACATACTTATACAATTTATAAATACGTACATAATTAATATAGATAAATTACACCCAGACACAGGACAAAGAATCATGCTCATCACACAAAGTTTGACCTGGTAGGGAATCGAACCTACGACCTCCGGCTTAGCACTAGACCAACAGGCCCGTCATAACCATAACGTAACGCGGATAAAACCGCTTGAAACAGCTAGTAAATTATAAAGTAACAGTGCACTCATTGTTAAGAAGCCTTAATAAATAAATGAACAATCATTTAACATTATCAGAAATGCTACAAAAAATGCTGTTTATAACCTGGTTCATTAAAGAAAGGAATCTAAAATGGCGGCGCTTATCATGTTCTCTCGCTCGCACACTAGTGTCGTCTATACTCACTCGCGCGAGTACCATCAACATAAAAAAAGTCTTGATTTGCTTCCACGCTGCCTTGACGCGCTCAGTGCTCCTTATTACGAATATCTTTTCAAAGTTTTCTGTTATTTTTTCTTTGTTATTACTTGTTTGTTATTATGGTAAAAGTAAGCACTGTTATCGATGAAAACATTAAAAAATCGTAATAATATTTTCGATTTGAAAAATAAAACTTCAACTTTAAATTTTATATGCAGACTGTACTATCTGTCAACGCAAGTACATGCCGCCATTTAAGATTCCTTTTTTTAATGAACCGGCTTATACCTCAAGATGTCTACGCGCGGCGGTGGCCCAGGGTGCGGCGGCGGCCCGCGGCGCGCCCTGCAGCAGGTTGACGTAGCGCAGCGCGGCCGGCAGGTCGCCGTGCTCCATGTGGTACCTGTGCAGCGGGTCACGGAAGATGAGTTTTGTTGTGTGTAAGGGCGTGCGCTGCGTTAAGCGGGCGTCCGTCGAGGACAAATTCAACCCGTCGCGGACACCTGCGCCGTGCTCCGTCGCAGACAACGCGGGCGACCCGCTGCACGCAGCGCTGTTCTATGAGATTACATGAAACAGCACGCCACGCGGACACCCGCGACGGACGCCCGCTTAACGCAGCGCACGCCCTAAAGCAGCTGAGCTTTTTTGTGTATGTATATAACAAGGAAACTCAACAACCAATACCGCAAAAATATATTTTCGTGGAAGTCGTTTTTGACATTATTGATGTGAAACATCTATAGCCGCACGTAAAACAAATTTCTGGCATGGCGACGCAAGCCGTGGCGACGCGTCGCCACTCTTTTTCTTTTCAATCATATTACTTTTACAAAATAATGTCGATGTTTCACATCTGCCAGGCGTCCCGTGACTTTTTTTCAGTATAATTCATTCACACTGAAGCCTATTGAATATTGTAACATTGTTATATCGTCACATTAATTTGAAGAAAAAAAATAGGCAGCTAAACCAAATCGCAAACATCTAAGTTTTATTACCAAATTGCGCCTCTTCCTGTGTTTTGTGCCTATATGTTATTCTTGCGTTTACTGTTTATGTTTTCTTCTTTAATTGGATAATTTACAACCTACCATCCCGTCCTGTCCCGTGCCCTTCACTGGCCTTACTATCATCATTCCCTCCCTATCATAATTTACTATCTATTTACTTAAATAGGAGTATATTACAAAATACCCCATTATATCACATACCCATTAGTAGGCTTTGTGACCCAAATACGGTGCTACATACCTTGCCCTCTGCATGATGTCAAAGGTATCTAATTTGCTAAAGTCAGTAGGCTGGTTCTCCAATTCGTCCGCAGGGATTGCATTAATCTGAAAACACCATAAAATAGTTATTGCACAGGTTAAGTTTTAACAAGTTATTAAAAAGGTAATAAAACAGCGAACGAACCATTTCCTACACACCTAATGATGTTGTAGCCCTTATTGCGCAGGCCCGTTATACGAAATGGTACTTTACAATGTCTTTACATATAAAAAGTTTTTACCCAAAACGTTTTTTACACACAAGTGTTGTCGAGACTCTGTACTGCGCTGTCTACGGTAGTTTGTCGACCACAGGTCAGTTAAGTGAACCAACCATACCACAGATTAACCAACTAAATCATCAGTAATCATCAAGAGTCATTTTCGCGTGGCAGTATTATGTATGACACATCTATGACATAACTGGCAGCAGACAACTGCCTAACATAAGATTGTTAATTCACTGCCCTTACCTTATGCCTTTAGTCAGATTTGAAAGCGTCTTAAAATTAGTCGACGTTTGAGAATTCGGCCGTATTAAAGTTTGTTATTTTCATGTAAAATTCTATGTGGGAGAAAAACAATTAACTTTTTGTTTTGTATTGTCTAGCGTATACTCACTCTGGTGAACAACAGCAGTGACTGCAGCCATGACATGAAGTAGACAGGCAGCGACGCTCCCTCGCGACCAATAAGAGCAACCTTCACCGCAGTTTTCTCCATCTGAAATATTTCCATCTCTTATACTATGAACACTAAGCATACAATTTGGCTTGGATATTCTCCATCCCTTGGTATCTTAGTTTGACAGTGGTGAGATGGTTACAGTAATGCCGTTTAGCAGAAGCACTTGCTATGCAACGTTATTTTAACTTGACCTGAGACTTGCTTACTTGGTACTGAAATTTCCAATCTACTTAAACTGTATTTGCATATTGCACTCACTGATAGCATTTGTCTGTAATGTATTTGACATTAGTAAGTGGGATCACCTGTGATACAATTGGGAATATAATGCTCAAAAATGCTCGAATCTTGTAACATTTTTCAGTGTAACAATATATTCGAACATTCATTGATACGAATGTGCGTCACTGTAACGTTGTGGTCACTAGGTTGTTACATTACAGGCGAACGCTCTGATAAGGAAACGCCACAAACACACAACAAATAATAATAAAAAATAATTCTCTCGCACGCGGTTTAAAACCAAAGTGTGAGCACGGTAAAAGGGTTAAAATTAGTCAGGAAATAACGGGGATACCTTTTCGAACCTCTCTCGCAGCGATTTTTCAGTGGCGATACCCTTCTCTCTGACTTCTTTGTGGATACCCTTCAAGATGGATTCTACTAGCTTATCGTCCTTGCCTGTAAAGAAAAGTAGCCAGTTACGGAAAGAATTTCTAAACAAGTAAACTGAGCTGACAGACCTTATCTGCCCAATAAATATGACGGTCACGCAAATATACTAAAAAAGTTTATGTACAGTTTTTCCCGAATTCAAATATTATCTGGAATGTTTTTAAATTTTCCTCTTAATAAGTGTCTTTCTTAGACTTCGACAAGTATTTGAGAAGAAAAAAATTGCATCATTAGGTCAAGCATTCCTGAGTTTTGCATTTAGTGACACATAGGCATACTTATCAAGCTTCGATGATAGCGCAATAATTGGTTTTATGGTATTACTAGCTTCTGCCCGCGGCTTCGCTCGCGTTAGAAAAAGACAAAAAGTAGCCTATGTTACTCTCCATCCCATCAACTATCTCCACTTAAAAAATCACATCAATCCGTCGCTCCGTTTTGCCGTGAAAGAAAGACAAACAGACAGACAGACACACTTTCCCATTTATAATATTAGTATGGATGTAGAAGGCGGACAGTATAGGGACGTGAGCTGCCCAAGATTGAGATGGTTGACGCTCTTTGGGAAGCTTATGTTCAGCAGTAGATGACAGGCCAATATGATGATTTTCGTGATGATGTGATGATGATAAGGCTGGTCCAATGAAAAAAGTGACTAAAGGAATAATAAAGGTCATATCGGGTTTCCTTGGGCTTGTCGTAGCTTTAAAGTAGAAGGTAAGGTAGTCCGCGAAATTCAAATTTTCTTTGGTATTTTTGCATGTAACACGTAAAAAAAATTAAATTTGGCGGGCTACCGTAAATGTTCCCCTTAAGCCCTAGTAGGTTACGGTTCACTCACCAGCCTTTCTAGAGCGAATAAATGACAAAGGTTTCATATCGGGTTTCCTAAGTCTTGTCAAAGCATGTCGTCTGCAGTCATCTATTACTATTACTGTACTCACCAGCCTTCTCGAGCGCGAATGGATGAGAAGAGTGTCAAATCGTGTTCCTTAAGACATGACTGTCAAAGCTTGCAATCTGTAGTCATCTATTACTATGATTGACTCACCAGCGTTCTCAAGCGCCAATGAATGATAAAGGTGTCATATCAGGTTCCTTAAGTCTTGTCAAAGCTTGCAGTCTGTACTTCTGTAGTCATCTATAACTACTACGGTACTCACCAGCCTTCTCTAGCGCTCGCAGTTCGTTGTCGAGCTTGGTGTCGGGCGCGAGGCGGCGCGTGGCCGCGAGCAGAGCCTCGGCCGCCGCCCACAGCGACTGCGAGCGACGGGCTTCCGCCTCCGCTGCTGCACGCTCTGGGAATAGGAAGATAATGTTAAACTATAGGAGAAATAATGAGGGTTTTCGCGTATAGTCATGACATTGTCAAATATGTCAAAATTCACCAATAATGCTGCAGTTAGGCTAAGTTCATATGGCCGGGAACCACGAACCACGCGTTACAAGATCAATATAAACAGTATGGCTAAGTTCATATGGCCGCGCGGTGCCGCAACCGCGCGGTAATGTGAAGAATAGTTACCGTTTATATTGATCTTGTACCGCGCGGTTCGTGGTACCGCGCAGCCATGTGAACTTAGCCTTAGACTTCACGCCTACGTATTGCCATCTAGCGAATTTGTCGAAAAAACGACATGACATTGACAGATATGTCAAAATTCACCAATCAAGCTGCAGTTGGACCTCCTCACGCCTACGTATTGCCATGAAGTCATCTCGTGTTCTTGGTTAAAAGAACACGTGTATGATCTCCATACTATAATTTAATAACCGTACAATTGTCATTTTAACTAAAATATTATTTTCAAACTGGATATTGGCAGAAATCACCGAAAATTCGGGGGATTGCCATAATAAATATAAAAGTTGAAGTTGAAGTATTGCCATCTAGCGGATTTCTCATACGCAAAAACCCTCATTGAATCTAATTGTTCTCAAACTATTTCAAACAAACGAATGATTATTATTGTTTTTATACGCTTCCCGTATCTCGGGATCCTGGGGTCCCGGACCTTTGAAGGCGTACGAGGAACCGCAGCCAACTCGCAGAGGCCCCTTTACAAAAAAATAATATGAAATGACACCAGCCGACGATTACCTCCATATACACCATGTAAGTGCACCCAAAGACAATACCCGATTGGTGAAAGACTATTGCTGGTAATGGAATTTAAAAAAAATACTATAAGTTTGGGCTGTCCTGGTGGATTTGCTTGTTGACTATTGAACGACCGCTAGCACATAGTTACGTAGCGTCAAGAAGGCAACATATCTTGAGGTGCTTGAGGAGTGGAGAGCTATTCCACGGCTATCAGGACAATCCCGGAAAAACAGTCCAAAAAAGCAGTCATACTGAATACATGCACACTCGGACCAGGCACTTTCTATTAAAAAACCGGTCAAGTGCGAGTCGGACTCGCGCAACGAGGGATCCGTAAATTGTTTTTTTTTATGTGAAATTTCGGAGTTTTTCCTTTACTTGTGCTACATTACATTGCTTCTTGCCCAATTTCATGATTCTTGGTCAAAGGGAACCCTATAGGTTTTGATTCCCTTGCAAATGTCTAAATATGCAATATAAACCGCCGTATCTTTTTATTGTGTTGATTTAGGAACTTTTTTTTTAACTACTTTGAAAGATAGCAGACCTGAGTATGTGATATTAATTTCTGCTTGATATCTTGACGCGTTTCTGAGAAAAAGGGTCTTGACAGACAGACGGACGGACGGACAACGAAGTGATCCTATAAGGGTTCCGTTTTTACCTTTCGACGTACGGAACCTTAAAAAGTGAGGTTAAACCGGCAAGATTGTCCAGACAAAAGCCCGCAACTATGGCTTGGTCTTTAAAATGTATTTAGATTTTAAAGTAATAACAAAGCAATAACAACAATGATGTTATAAGTAAAAAAGTGTAGATAGGTTATATGCAGTTAAAAAGTGGCACATTAAAAGTTTGCCAATTGACCAACACGATACTGAGTATCGCGTTGACATTTGACGTTTATCTCTTTTTCACTCGCACTACTTCAATCATGTCATCCTACTTTGCCGTGTAATGTATGTGTGCGTTGGTGTGCCGTTTTTGAAGATAGAATTCCGTTTGGGTAACCTATCTACACTTTTTTACTTATAACATCATTGAATAACAACGAATAATAATAACACGACTTACTTTTTAACGCCTGTTCGATGGCTTGCAGCTTGCCGGCCATGGCCGCTAACTCCTTCTTGAACACCACTCGCTCCGCCTGCACTTTCTCAGACACCACGCGGTTGAAATTCGCCATTACCTGGAACATACATAATTAAATAAAAAACATTATCCTGACACAACTCACACACAGTCATCTGATCCCAAACTAAGCAGAAGTTAGTTAAGTCTTCTTTATTTTTTAAAGTTATATTAGCCGCCTCGATAGACATCGTCCTGAACAAGCAATAAAGTAAGTACATAAAAATACCCATAGACAAAAGCATTTTCGTTTTTCCCCAATTTTTCAGTATTAAAATGATACGAGATACAGCCTTGTATTATTAATTTAAAGAGTTTTGAAAATAACAGTGACACGAATATCGGCATAAAGTGGTCTAAGTTGAGAATTCGAAGTTTTCTTTATTTGCTTTCCTTCTCTTGACACAAAGGGCCGCAAAAAATGGCGTTCTTGATATAACAAGACAACACACGTCTTATCTCAGGACATTTTATGTCAATAAATTTGTATTCGACTTAGGCCGTCCAATACAAAAAGCCATAGCAGTAGCTATGACAGGCTGACAGGATTAGCGCGGTTCTGCGAATTTGATCACTATACAAATAGTAGTAAGGTACATAGTTGCAAGCATACCTCTTTTTCTTTCTTCACGAGTGCGTCTTGCATGACTGAATGATGTAGAGAACTCTGCTTCTTAAGTTCTTCCCTCAATTGCCTGTTAGCTTCCGCCTGGACTTGCAGGCTCTAGAAAATAAATATTTATTTACTTTAGCTCGCTCCATCGTAGGCTCCGTCTATGCCCTCGGACTAGTCTGGGACCAAGAGCAAGCCCATTATAATAATAAAAAAAAGACATTTCTATTTAGCATTTCTATTAAAAAAATTCGGTCGTCGCGGTTAATTGTAAGGAATTTCATTCATGATTCGAGTTCAAAAAGTCAGTTATCCCTTTATCTGGCAATGATTTATGGTTTATCGACCACAGGTCAGTTAAGTAAACCACAACCATACCACAGATTAAACAACAAAATCGGCAGTGATGAATTCAAGTGTGATAAGGGTCAATTTCGCGTGGCAGTATTACGACACTTTTTTTTTTTTGGTGAGTGGGAAATCGTCCAATGACTGCTCCCGTCCTGGGTGCGGCGGGAGGGCGTGTCAGACTCTTACTGACTAAAACCCACTCATGTTCCTTCGATTGCCCTTTATGTTCCAGGGTCACGGTAACCACTATAAACATTCCGCAACAGTATTATGACACTTGACAATTTGACATTAATGACAGCTGCCAAATTTGACAGGGCTAGAGATGTAGTTACAAAAAATGTTTAGTTAGGTGATGCTGATGGTTAGCTTTAAGTTATCCCATTGATACTAGGGATCAATTTCAAGACCTCTCTTGAAGTCGATGGTCTAAAGGGTCCTAAGAGTGGAGTTGAATTCGTTTTTTTTTTTTGGGAGAGGGTTCTCTCCTCTCTCTTGTTCCATAGAGAGGGAAATGAAGGTCCAAAATGAATGGATTTAGACCAGTGCAGCATGACTGACACATGATCATGTAGCGTACAAAACGGATACACTCGGCTTAATCCAATCATTTCAGGTTCAATCTGAAAGTCATAAATTAATGGAAGACTTACCTTCTTCATGAATTCCACTTCACGGGCCATTCTCTCTGTCCTCACGATGTCATCAGCTTTCACTTCTATTAAAGCTTTCTCGTCGCGGCCTAAAATATAATCCTTTACAATAACGATTCACTTCAATCATCGACTTCTCACACCCCTTAGTGTCAGACTAGTCAGTAAAAGTCTGACACTCACTCCCGCCCCGCCTAGAGCGGGAGAAGTCATTTGATGATTTCCTATCCATAAAAAAAAATCGTCACCTGCACAGCCTTTCCCCAATACGTTATTTGATGATTATCAGATAAATCTGAGATATTTTTTTTATAAAATCTATCTTTTTATTAGTCCTAAGCATCCGATTTGTTTTCAATTTACTGTAAAATTTGATTTTTAGTTGCTTTGAAATCAATAAATAGTTAGTCAATAGGGTTGCTAGCTTGTGACGTCACAAGGTGACATTGCCATTCAAAATGGAGAATCATACGTTTTGACAGTTCATAAAAAGTACGTCAATTGATGTTGGTGTCAAATACCGTATTCTGTTAGGGTCGGCTTCTAACAACCTAACCGGATTCAGTTGGATACCAGTGTTTTACGTGAAGTGACTGCCTATCAGACCTTCACAACCCAGTAACTAGGCGAAACGATTTACGGACTATTTTAATATTTGGCAAAATTGTACGCATTTAACAAATTATTTGATGTAATTTGGGAAGAGGTTTTATCATACTCGAAACCAAGTCGCTAATTAGAACTTTATTTCTGTAGATATTTAGTTCAAATATTTGTTACGACGGATACTTATAAAGTGAAGGTATTTAAAGTCGCCGTTTTTCTCTTACAGATATCCTTGAAAGGAAAAAAACTGATCATTTTAAGTTCCTACTCTAAAAGATGAATTTAAAAAAGAATACTCACATTCGATTGCCCTGTTGATCTTAAGATCCCGCACTGTCTGCAATTCTGCTATTTGATGCTGCAGGTGTTGCATCTAAAACACAAATGACAAAAATTTCACTACTAATACAAAAAAAAATAACATTATTTGTTTTATATTCGATTGTTAAACATTCGAACACACGTGATTCGAAACACAATAGAAAGACAATAGCAGCCTGACAGCCGGCTGTCGCTTGGTCGTTGAAAGGTTAATAAGTTACGGTTTTATTTTTAACGTCTTAAAATTTTCTTATTTTAATCTCTTTAAATTAAAAACAAATTATTTACTTTTATGAAACCTAATATAAAATAGAATGCTTACCCTATTGAGTGCGTACAATAGCAACAAGTCGATGTCTGTCTTGATGTCTAGCTTGCGCGCACTGAGGTCGATGCCAGGGAACAACGCCTGAAGCTCTTCTTTGAACATTGTGCGGCCTTCTTCCACCTGGAAAGGGACGAGTTTTATCCATTATAATATTTATTCCGATGTTTTAGTGATAACATGGTATTTTACACCATCATCAATTTATGTAGTTTTTATGAGCTGTCAAAATGCGGATCTGTCATAGATTTTGTTTGGCAATGTTATGACGTCATTAAGTTAGCCACTAAACTGACCAACTATTTATTGATCTTTCAGCAACTAAAAATCCAATTTTACATAAACTGAATTACAAATTAGGGCAAAAACTAAGAAAGGTTTTATAGAAATTGAGTTTACTTTTATTGGTAAATAATAATTCTGCTATTCCGAGCGGAGACGAATCCAACAAATCAAAGATTATAAAACCGACCCATTATACCTCATATTTTATACCTTTGTTTATTACGATTTCGATTAGAAATTAGAAAAACAACTGCAAAATAACTTCATTTAATTATAAGTGAGCACAAAAAAAGCAAAGTCTGAAATTCAAAATTAACTTAAAATTCTCTTCTCACCTTATTCCAATACCTCTCACTAAGCACAGATCGTTCGATTTCCTCGCTGTAGTTGTTCTCTGCGGCGAGGAGGTCAGCTCTCAGCTGTTTGATGTATCGCTTGGTGGTGACCAGGCTTTCTGGCGGCGCCTGTACTTCGTTCTTTATCATACGGTCCAAGGTTTCTGTAAAGAGAAAAATGATAAAAATAAATATCTCGGGACAAGGTACACTCGGCTACCTGATCTCAAGCTGAGCAGAGCTTAATATTATTGTGTTATAGTAACCAGATAACTGATATACAAACATAAAATAAATACATAACAATAAAACAAAATGCCATGGTTTGTAAGGAACAGGTTTACAGTTTGTGTTTGAAATTTTTCTACTACTACTCCAGAATAACGCATACATTATCATTTGAAAAAAAATTGGTTGCCTGTAAAGTCGGTATACGGGCGAAAGTTTTACGTGACAACGACTTTGAGTGCTTTGAAGGGACGCGTGCCTTTCACTTTTTATGTCTGTCTCTCTCGCTCTTAGGCGGGCTAACCATGCCCGAGTGGAAGGGACGCGTGCCTCTCACTCGCTCTCATTGTGAGCGCATAACGTGAGCGGAGCGTAACGCAGTTTCTTGAAGTGTCACCCGGCAAACCAATTTATAAGACGTTGTCACGTCAAAATACTGCAACGCGAGAGAAATATGCGGTTTGGAAGAATGGTGTACTACCCGTACACCATTCTTCCAAACCGCATGATTGTTCATTTTATAATTACAAAGTAATTCAGAAAAATAACTTTACTGCTCACACATAAAGTTTAATTTCCAATACATGTTTTTTTTTATTTTCAATAATACTTTTGCCAATTCCGAAATCAACTTAATATACACTAAACTAAAGTTCATATTTAAAAGAAAAACATCATCATTACATACCAATAGCCAGTTTAGCTTTAGCGGCGGCTTCTTTCCCTTTCTTGTAAGCAACCTCTCGCTGCTGTTGTAGCCCTTTCAGCGAAGTAAATAGTTTCTTATCCAAGTCGTTGTAAGATGCCTCTGCTAGCTGGAATTATATTTTGTTTGTTAAAACAAGATCAAGATAAAACTAATATGAGTTAGTAATTTATTTGTCTAGAATAGGTAAATTTATTTAGAACATTAAATAAAGGTAGCTTAAGACGATTAACCTTAGCGGGGCTAATAGTCCGCTCTAGCAAATAATATAATAAACATAATAATAAAATATAGATATCGCCGCCGTCGAGTTACTTCAGCAACAATGAGTAGCAACGTTTGTCATTTACTCAAGTAAAAGTAATGCTCGGTTAGTAAAGTCAGCTCTAAGTGGTAACTTTTAATTAATCTACAATATCATAATTATTTTATTCTTATTTTTGGAATAAGTTTAATATGTTGATTTTTTATTTGTAAATTGATGTTTTGGGAGACAGTAAATCTAACAAATTTGGATTTCTATTATTTGTTGTAATTTATGTGAATATTACTATTAGATACACATTATTAGGAACACAAAAAAACATTTTGCTGTCATTTTGCGACAAAGCCATCTAGAATTTAGCGTCATCCATTCATCGCATTTTACATTCGAACCTAGTCAAAGAAACATCATCACTCACCTGGAAAAGAGTCTTATTGTAGTCAAGACAGAACTTGGTCGCCGCTTTTAAGTTGTCTATGGCCAATTTAGTGTACTCGTGCATATCGTGCTCCAACTGCACTATGTCCTTGGTGACGTTCACCACAGGCGGGGATTGCGGCTCACACTTGTCAGTTTGGACAAGCACCGCTGGAATTACAGATCAATAATTAACAGTTAAAATCATGTGTATATGTAGTACCTTCGAACACACGTGATTCGGGACACAATAGAAAGACAATAGCAGCCCGACAGTCGGCTGTCGCTTGGTCGTTAAAAGGTTAAATCGGGTACTGATAGGAGTTACAGGGCGTAAGGTCGATTGTCCACCGCCACCGTCACCTTCACCGTCAGGTCAGCGAGATCGAGATGACGGTGAGCCGAGTTTAGTGTGAGGTGACGTTACCAGCGGTGGACACGCGGCACTTCAGCGCCGTCATCTCGTTGACGTGACGGTGACGGCGGTAGTGGACAAACGGCGTAACGGTACGTGTTACACAACGAAAATTCGTGCAATCAGTACAAGGAAGCAGCTCGCTCGTTGTGAAAGCTTCACCCCACTGTCAGTTTGGCAAACCCGTGAAGGGTTATTGAGTACTTAAGGCATTACGGAGTATAATGTAACTTGATAACCAGGCCGCACATTGGCGCTATATGCTACACGCATCGAACAATTACCTCGCCACATCAATGCGCCGCAATTGTTTGCTACAAGTGTACTGATACGCCCGCAACAAACGTGTCCTTAGTGTGCGTGCCCGCAAACAGTTCTACGGGGGGCGATAACACATTTGTCACATGCACATCTTATATATATAAAACAAAGTCGGGTTTGTTACAACACTTATAACTCGAGATCGGCTAGACCAATTTTCATGGTTTTTGGTTCGTTGGATTTGTCCCCGCCCCGAATAGCAGAATACATCTTAAAAATAATAAAAAAATCGACGAGAACATCATTATAAAAGATGAATCATTTTCCCCTATAGTTAATTCTAAATTCAATTAAAGATTGAAAACTTAAGAGACCAATAGTACTAGGAGCGCAGTAATGTGAAGTGATAATGTGAGAAAATTTAAAATACTGAAATACTTAGTACTTAAATCAATCAAAAGTACTAGGCGCGCAGTTGTGTGAAGTGGTTAATAGAAAATGTGAGCGCAATTTTAAGAAAATATATGTTTATGAACTTAAATAATATCCATCTATACTAATATTATAAATGGGAAAGTGTGTCTGTCTGTCTGTTTGTCTTTCTTTCACGGCAAAACGGAGCGACGAATTGACGTGATTTTTTAAGTGAAGATAGTTGAAGGGATGGATAGTAACATAGGCTACTTTTTGTCTCTTTTTAATGCGAGCGAAGCCGCGGGCAAAAGCTAGTTTACCGATATATAAAAGTATGCCCGATGTCAATACGGGGAAACGAGTCTATAGTCGCTGTCTATGGTTTGTAGAAATATGTGTTACGATCACCTTATAAAAATAAACCTGTAACAACATGCAATACTAACCTGGGGTTTCAATTTCTGGTACTGGCATAGGTTTTTCTTCAACGTACAGAGGTTCTAATACAGGCGGCGGCACTGTTATGTAAACACACAGCTAGATATTAACTTGTCAATTAATTAGTTACAAACCAAAACCAAGATAATCAGAAATTTGATATGACGTCATCGGGAAATAATTTGCATATGGAAACTATTGAAAGCCCACGGGCGTCACGGTTCTGCATTTTTCGGCAGCGAAGCATAATATGCTTTAGCATACAAACATTAGAGTGGAATTTTTTATGACCTACAGATACGACATCACATAGTTTTATAGTTGCGACGATTATCATTGAAATTTCAACAATAAACTATTGGTTTTAAGGCATATTATATATCGTCATAGAGCATCAGGCTTGATTTCGAGTGGAGAGGTGATTAAACCTAGTATTCTAAATTATCTTGGTCTTTTAATAGGTATTTTATTATATGCGATGAAATGAGGTGGTATAACTTCAATTAGTTTGTCAAGTACCAAAAGCCTGCATTTTATGTGCGTACTACATTATGCGAAACATAATATGAGTTTAATACACACATCAAAAGTATCTAGGGATATTTCAATTAAACCTAAACAACTAAAATTCTATTAACTTTTTGTTAAGACACCTTCACATTAAAACAAACCTTGTTTAATAGCCTATATAATCTGATAACAAACATTTAGATAAAGTTAAATTTAAAAAAAAAACTTAGAAGAAAAGGAAAAACTCAAACAAAATTTCAATCACAACTTTATTTTTGAAACATCAAAACCTAAACAAAAAAACTATTTTTTTTACAAAAATTGTTAAAAACATAAAATTAATAATCCTTGTATCCACTTAAGACTCTCCTGACACATCTGCAGCGGTTCTGCATACTTAAAACAAGGTGGCAATTAGGGCTTTCAATACCGGTATTACGGGATCCCGTAATACCGTAATCACGGATTTATTTTGGTCTTTTTTCAATACCGGTATTGAAGAGCCAATACCGTGATTACGGTATTACAATCTTTTTATAATTTTAATTATTGTGGTTTGTGGTTTGTTGTAATAAGTAGCAGGAAGCTGTATTAAATAATATAAATAACGATGTAATATTATTCTGACACTTCACACTTGTGTATTAAGCGCCAACTCTTGTCTCATTAGAATTTTGTAAACGGGATGCCAATTTAAACACTTCGAAGACGCATAAAGGAGCGACGACTTTTAATATCTGGAGTATTACAATATTTGCATGACCCTGAAACTTTTTTCAGTAATGATGATAGCAATAACGACACTTATAGAACCCACATCTGATGAAATATTAGATATTATAGTTAATCAACTCACACGTTTAAAATATAATAATAACATAACAAGACAGTCTCAAAGAGACAGTGAGAATAAGGCTGATATGACGATAGAAGAACCTTCTTCTTCTTCAAGTTGTAAATATGAAGACACGTCCATACAAAAGCAATTAGAAAGGGAGATTTCTAAATTGCCTAAAAGTAAGGATGCAGCCTCGGCTGTAACCATAAGCACTGATTTTAGGTCAATAAAAAGAGTAGAGATGTGTCTTTGAAACTGCTGGGGGTGGACCGGGTGGACGTGAGATATTTCTATCGGCGGCATACAAATATTTTCAAAATAAAAAAATATGAGAATATCTTTTGATTAAAAATGTTTCAATATGATATATTTAAGTTTAGATTTTTAATATTGTTTGTCAGCAAATTTGCAAAATACTATTTGATTTATTTTTATACTGGTTTAATTTTGGATTTTATGATTGTTTTTTTTTTTATGAATATAATCGTCGGTTCGTGTCCCATTTCTTTAGCCAAAACTTTTGCTCAAGGGGCCTCTGCGAGTTGGCTTCGGCCCCTCGTACGCCTTCCAAAAGTCTGAGACTTCAGGGTCCCGAGATATGGAAAAATATATTAGATCTCATTATCATTGTAATTTGCATATTCTAAGTTAATTGCCTACGTGCGATATTACATTTATCTTAAGTTTTAATTACGTCTATAAATCCTAGTTCTATAATCAATCAATACTATTTTTTTAAGAAGCTTGAAAAACTTGAGTTCAATACCGTGATCACGTGATCACGGTATTGAAATTTCTAATACCGGTACTAATACCGGTATTGAAAAAATCCGGTATTTGAAAGCCCTAGTGGCAATATCCTGTTGTGGAATACTGTCCCAAGTCCTATTAAGATGCAATAAAAGCTGGTTTTCATCCTCAATATCTTCAGGGAATTTCCTAAGAGCTCTTCTCAGAAGCATATCCCAGGCATGCTCGATAGGATTTAAGTCAGGGAATTGTGCAGGCCAGTCTAAAGCTTGGATATCATGCTGTTGTAACCAACTTGTGACGATACGCGCCGTATGTGGACGGGCATTGTCGTGCATTAACTGGAAATTTTGTCCCATTTGTTGTCTGTGGGGCAAGATAACAGGCTCTAGCACCTCATCTCGGTATTTTAGAGCAGTCATATTGCCTTGTATCCAAACGAGGTCCGTTCTACCGCCGAGACGAATTCCTGCCCATACCATAATCGTGCCACCTTGATATGCATGAACTTGTTGTGGGTGCTGCAGTCGATTCCAACGTCCAGGTTCTCTCCAAACGCGAAGTCTTCGCGAATCAGGATGAAATCCAAACCTGGATTCATCAGTGAAAAGCACAAGTGACCATTGAGAATGGTTCCAGTTTTCGTGTCCAATAGCCCATTGTAATCTTCTTCATCGATTGCCTCTCCTTAGCGCTGGTACCCAAAGTGGCCTACGAGTACGTAGGTTGACTTTATGCAGTCGTCTTCTCAAAGTTTGACCGCTTACCAACAAACCATACTCTCTCTGTAGCCTTTGAACCAATTGCATTGCCGTTACATTTGGTTGACTTCGTGCAGCAATAGCGGGCCATCCACTAACGTTCATTCCTGCCGGAATGTACAATCCTTACGGAATGAACGCCAGTGGATTGGCAAGAGCGAGAAAGAATGACGGTATTAAAATCCCACCATCCATCCCGTCGCGACAATCCTTACGGAATGAACGCCAGTGGATTTGCAAGAGCGAGAAAGAATGACGGTATTATAATCCCACCACCCGTCCCGTCGCGACAATCCTTACGGAATGAACACCAGTGGATTTGCAAGAACGAGAAAGAACGACGGTATTAAAACCTCGCCACCCGTACCGTCGCGACGGGCGCGACGCGCTCTATGATCAAATTAGAGTGTCTGTTTATTTGTCCGGCGTGATTGAGCACTCGTTTGTAATCATTTTGTGTTCGTATTCGTCCCGGAAGGACAAAATGCATTTCCAAGACATAGACACACAACACAATACGGTGTTATCAACTTGAGCTGTTCGTTAAAAGACGAGACATCGCCTCTTAAATATTTCTTAAAATCATCAGATTCGTCGCATGCCAGATTTTTTTAAAGTCCTATATTTCTACTTTTCTAATAACCACTTTTTCCCCACATCCTATGTCTTCATTTAGGTTTAAATAGATATTTACTTGCAATAAAACTCAAAGCAACAGCAATCTCTTTCCTAAAGGTACACATGTTTATTTATTAAACCTCATGGACATAATGTGAAAAACACTGCCCACAGGCGGACTTAATGCCTAAGTGTAGGGCCTGAGTGCCCGCTCAAATCGAGCGTCCAGCAGGGCGGGGCGTGCGGCGTCCATATCAAACAGATGAATTAACACGTAGGTGTCCTGAGTGGCGACCTAGCGGCGCGAGAACAACTTCCACGCAACGCTGCACGCTCCGCTTAACGCTCTCCACTCAGTTCGTACACTCAGGCATTTTCTCCCAGTCTACCTTAGGGTGATGCATAGACAAATCATGGTAGATTCAAAATGCAAGGGTACAAAATAATACCAAAATTAAATATATGTATATATTTACATACTATAGTACTAAATACATATAGGTACACTCACATAAACATAAAGATAAATATAAACATAAATATATAAACATAATTGTTGCAAAATGAAAATAATCCATAAAGATTGTTTAAAATGACGAGCATTCCTTTCAAATGACAACAATCCTCATAAAATAGTAGGATTGTCACCATCCACACACGCGCAATCCCTCGGTATGACTGACAAGATGCAAAGTGACAGGAATGTACATAAACGAGTGGATGGTCACTGAAGGATTGTTTTTCCTGCCGGACTGGCGCGTCGTGATAAAGTCAGGGGAAAGAACGAAGGATTGTGGTTTAGTTAGTGGCTTCAACGGTTTTATTTTATCCCGTCGCATTTCTGTACGGATTGCACGACGGGACAAGCCTGAAGGAATGAACGTTAGTGGATGGCCCGCTATTTACTATGAATAGCGGGCCATCCACTAACGTTCATTCCTGCCGGAATGTACAATCCTTACGGAATGAACGCCAGTGGATTGGCAAGAGCGAGAAAGAATGACGGTATTAAAATCCCACCATCCATCCCGTCGCGACAATCCTTACGGAATGAACGCCAGTGGATTTGCAAGAGCGAGAAAGAATGACGGTATTATAATCCCACCACCCGTCCCGTCGCGACAATCCTTACGGAATGAACACCAGTGGATTTGCAAGAACGAGAAAGAACGACGGTATTAAAACCTCGCCACCCGTACCGTCGCGACGGGCGCGACGCGCTCTGTGATCAAGTTAGAGTGTCTGTTTATTTGTCCGGCGTGATTGAGCGCTCGTTTGTAATCATTTTGTGTTCGTATTCGTCCCGGAAGGACAAAATGCATTTCCAAGACATAGACACACAACACAATACGGTGTTATCAACTTGAGCAGTTCGTTAAAAGACGAGACATCGCCTCTTAAATATTTCTTAAAATCATCAGATTCGTCGCATGCCAGATTTTTTTTAAAGTCCTATATTTCTACTTTTCTAATAACCACTTTTTCCCCACATCCTATGTCTTCATTTAGGTTTAAATAGATATTTACTTGCAATAAAACTCAAAGCAACAGCAATCTCTTTCCTAAAGGTACACATGTTTATTTATTAAACCTCATGGACATAATGTGAAAAACACTGCCCACAGGCGGACTTAATGCCTAAGTGTAGGGCCTGAGTGCCCGCTCAAATCGAGCGTCCAGCAGGGCGGGGCGTGCGGCGTCCATATCAAACAGATGCATTAACACGTAGGTGTCCTGAGTGGCGACCTAGCGGCGCGAGAACAACTTCCACGCAACGCTGCACGCTCCGCTCAACGCTCTCCACTCAGTTCGTACACTCAGGCATTTTCTCCCAGTCTACCTTAGGGTGATGCATAGACAAATCATGGTAGATGCAAAATGCAAGGGTACAAAATAATACCAAAATTAAATATATGTATATATTTACATACTATAGTACCAAATACATATAGGTACACTCACATAAACATAAAGATAAATATAAACATAAATATATAAACATAATTGTTGCAAAATGAAAATAATCCATAAAGATTGTTTAAAATGACGAGCATTCCTTTCAAATGACAACAATCCTCATAAAATAGTAGGATTGTCACCATCCACACACGCGCAATCCCTCGGTATGACTGACAAGATGCAAAGTGACAGGAATGTACATAAACGAGTGGATGGTCACTGAAGGATTGTTTTTCTGCCGGACTGGCGCGTCGTGATAAAGTCAGGGGAAAGAACGAAGGATTGTGGTTTAGTTAGTGGCTTCAACGGTTTTATTTTATCCCGTCGCATTTCTGTACGGATTGCACGACGGGACAAGCCTGAAGGAATGAACGTTAGTGGATGGCCCGCTAATGTTTAAAATGACGAGCATTCCTTTCAAATGACAACAATCCTCATAAAATAGTAGGATTGTCACCATCCACACACGCGCAATCCCTCGGTATGACTGACAAGATGCAAAGTGACAGGAATGTACATAAACGAGTGGAAGGTCACTGAAGGATTGTTTTTCCTGCCGGACTGGCGCGTCGTGATAAAGTCAGGGGAAAGAACGAAGGATTGTGGTTTAGTTAGTGGCTTCAACGGTTTTATTTTATCCCGTCGCATTTCTGTACGGATTGCACGACGGGACAAGCCTGAAGGAATGAACGTTAGTGGATGGCCCGCTAATCGGTCCTGCACGTGTGTTTTAATGCGTCGAGGTCCTCGGTGCCGTTCCACCACTTCCCCTGTGACACGGTAACGTGACCGAAGCCTGGATATAACGCTCTGACTAGTCCTCATGGCTTCAGAAACTGCAATTTGGGACAGTATTCCACAACAGGATATTGACACCCTTGTTTTGAGTATACAGAACCGCTGCAGATGTGTCAGGAGAGTCTTAGGCTGATCCACGGATTATTAATTTTAAGTTTTCAAAAATTTTTATAATAAAAATGGTTGTTTTGTTTAGGTTTTGATGTCTCAAAAATAAAGTTTAGATTGAAATTTTGTCTGAGTTTTTCCTATTCTTCTAAGTTTTTTTTATACTTAACTTTATTTAAAAGTCTATTATCAGATTAGATAGGCCATTAAACAAGGTTTATTTTAATGTGTAGGTGTCTTAACAAAAAGTTAATAAAATTTTAGTTGTTTAGGTTTAATTGAAATATCCCTAGACACTTTTGATGTGTGTAGATTAAAATGGACCACTTAACACTTGTTTTATGAAAGAATATGAATGGACCAATAAACATGTTTTTTTTTTCTGTTAATAAATGCGATTGTGAACCCTTTGGAATGTACCTCAAAATTTAAAATGGCATATGAAATGTCTATATTGTACAGCAGGTAAATGAACAGGTTGAAAAATTGAAGTTTTTAAAACATTTCTGCATATAAGACAACACAAAGCAATTATAATAAATCATAATTCTCTTACATTGATAGTCCTTCTTAGCGAATGTTATTTCAGCATCCTTGTCAATATCTTGTTCGGATCTAGGAGTGAGTTCCATTGGGGTTACTCCTTCCTGTAACATATTAACACCCTTATTTCAACAGCAGTTACAACCAAGAGAATAGAGATGACAACTATACTAAAAAAAATCTGTTTATTCAGTCTCTTAGGCCGCCTAAAAGTACTAGACACTTATTTTTTGCTTGATCAAATGTTAAAGAAATAAAAGAGTATCAAAGTTCCGGAGTGGGGGTTTGTGACGTCACTGTTCAGTAAAAATATTAAGACTGTTGCTAGAAAGTTCAAAACACTATTTTTTTATAGTGTATTGAAATTTTTAGCAATAGTCTAGCTCTTAAATTATATGAAGACATAGGAGTGGATATAGCCAGTTGATGCACTTCTTAAACCATTAATAGGTTAAGAAAATCACAGATCTCCTTTATATTTATAAATGTTGGCTTGATATTTTTTAATAAACCAGCGGAAACGGCCGACACAATCCTGTTGCTACGCGCCACCTACCAGGTTCAATTGTGTTTTCATTCGAAACATACACAAAATGGTATCCTGATCCAAGTATTGAAGATCTTTGGTGACAAATACACATACTTAAAAATTATACACATTAACCGCTGATTCATTGCCATGCGTGTTTGCACCCGCATGCAGGCTAGGTCACCAGCTGTAGGCCGCAAGCATAGCATATAATTTTCACCCACTACCCGCCCGTATAGTCCGTATGACAATAAAAACGAATCAGGGTCCGGGCAAACGGGCCACCAACAACGGTCACCAGCCACTTAACATGATTTTTCATATATGTGGCGCGGTAGCGCGCGATAGCCACCGGTGGCTGTGGTCGGTGGCCCATATGCGCGGAGCCTTATACGATGGGTTACGAGCAGCCCGCGTGTCTGCCTATCACACGGGCTTGAAAAGGTCCTAATAAGTTAAGTAAATAACACATTTAGTCAAACCTTTCCGAACATAAAGTGGCTGAGAGAGGTGGTGGTCTTGTTGAACTGATTCACGGCGGACTTCCAATACGTGGTGTTTTCCTGGTACACTAGAGCCACAAAGTCGTTTGCCCAAGGGACATTTGACTCTAGCCAGTTACGGGCGTCTGGACTGTGTCTGTGGGCAAATGAATGGGTAAGTAACTAAACGGGAACGGGAACTATTATTCCATGCGGACGAAGTCGCGGGAAAAAGCTAGTTTATTATAAGAAGAAATTTAAAGAGTTCCCTCACACCAAACATAGTTAACACAAAAATAAATTAATTAATT
This sequence comes from Athetis lepigone, assembly GCA_033675125.1. Lineage (NCBI taxonomy): Eukaryota > Metazoa > Arthropoda > Insecta > Lepidoptera > Noctuidae > Athetis > Athetis lepigone. The sequence goes on from CM066237.1 coordinate 9,092,587, forward strand.
TGAAAAATAAATCAAATCAAAGGCTACTTCTGCACCAGACATTTTGCCAGAGGCCGAAATGGTCTTTGACTAGATGCGGAAGAAGACGTGGGAAAAACTAGTCGTCCACATAATATGGATGATGTCTTCATACCATATTCACAACCTGACCGCGTGTCAACAGTGTGAATGAGCCACGTGAGCAAATGATAAAAATGCTAGAAACTATGACATCATTTCGTTTCATTAACAATGCTCAATATTAGCAACAAATACCAGTATTATCTAATTTATGGAAAAAAGCAGTCTCGGTTTCGGGAAACCCAAACCGCTGCTGAAATACACGACAAACATGTCGTGTTAGGAAGTTTACAGACTTACGAAATGTATTATTAAATTAAAGAATCTTGCGATTACATTAAAAAAATATCGCGGGCGCACAGAGGGCGATTGTGTACAGTCACGTGTATAAACATGTATACGCCACGCTAACATTAAAATCAATTTTCTTTTAGAATAATAATATTATTAATAAAATTAATAATTATTAATTAATATTAATAATAATTATTTATTATTAATATTAATTAACCTTAGATCCCTTTCTTCAACTGAGACATACAAATATTTGGGTATGTCGGAAGCGTTAGGCATTAATGTCGCTGGCGTGAAGCAATCATTGAAGGAGCGCTTCTTCGGCCGCCTGAACAAAGTTTTAAATAGTCTTTTGTCAGGCGGAAATAAGGTGCGCGCCTTTAATGGTTGGGTCATGCCGGTGTTGATGTACTCTTTCGGCATACTCAAATGGACTCAAACAGAACTCGACGCCCTGGATAGGAAGGTCCGTACATTGTTGACGGCATATCGGATGCATCACCCGCGATCATCAGTGATGAGACTGTATATCCCACGGAAATGTGGAGGACGAGGCTTTCTAAATGCCAAGTCTCTCCACAACCGCGAGATATACAGCCTCAGGGATTATTTCCTTAAAGTTGACGTGGGGATGCACCGAGATGTGGTCACTGTGGACAAGGACCTCACTCCGCTCTCCTTAGGTAAAGAGAACTGGCGCAAGCCTGTAGTGCTTGAGACGAAGCATCGCGAGGAGGTATGGCAGAGTAAGGAGCTACACGGACGGTTTTTCCGGGCCCTACATGGGCCTGATGTAGACTTTTTAGCGTCCGTATCCTGGCTGCGATTCGGTGACCTATTTGGGGAAACCGAAGGTTTTGTTTGTGCAATTATGGACGAAGTTATCATGACGAAGAATTATCGGAGATTTATTGTGAAAGATGGTACGGTTGACAAATGTCGGGCGTGTCACCTGCCGGGAGAATCAATTCGACACATTATCTCTGGTTGTTCTCGTCTAGCTAACGAAGAGTACTTGCATAGGCATAACCTCGTGGCCAGGATTATCCATCAGCAACTTGCTCTGAGATACGGCCTCGTAGAATCTGAAGTACCGTACTACAGGTATGTGCCCGACCCAGTTCTCGAAGATGGCAATGTCACATTGTACTGGGATCGATCCATCATCACTGACAGGACTGTTGTAGCAAACAAGCCTGATATAGTGGTGGTGGATCGATTGGAGCGGCGCGCAGTGCTCGTTGACGTTACGGTCCCGCATGACGGGAACCTCGTGAAGGCCGAGAAAGATAAACAAATTAAGTATATCGACTTGGCTCGCGAGGTTGTCGACATGTGGGATGTGGACTCAGCGATCATTGTGCCGATAGTTGTTTCTGCCAACGGCTTAATAGCCAAGAGCCTCGATCAACATCTAAAGAGGCTCTCGTTAGGTGGCTGGATCAAGCGCTTGATTCAGAAGGCAGTACTACTGGACACGGCGCGCATTGTCAGGAGGTTCCTTTCTCTGGAGCCCTGACCACCGGTAGCTTGGACCCTGTTCCCGATACCGGTGGGCTACTAAATTTTATATTTTTAAATGTTTTTTTTTTATAAATTAATATTTAAAAATGTATTTTTTATGTTTTGTAAATGAATAAAGAAGTTATTAATAATATTTAGTTTTAAGGCACGTTTTATAGTAGCCTATGATATAATTATAATTACTATACAATAAGTTTTAACTCATTTAAGAGAATTTTGATTCAAATATTTGCGTAGTGTATACATGTTTATGCTCGTGACTGTACTACAAGGACTTTTACTGTCCGAACATCCGTTTTTTTACGTTCTGAAGTGGCATGAAAAAGACGGATGATTGGCTTGTGCACTTGCCCGTTTTTACTCGGAATTATACGCCTCAGTTTAGGGTAGCTCTGTCTTTGAAACTACACGCCATGCACGCGAAATTACTCTGAAATAAAAACCATTCCGGAATGGGGATAAGTAAAAGGCCAGACGGTAAAATAACGTATTGTGCACAAACTAATACACACATTATATGGCGTGCCATATCGGACTGTAAAAAATCGGACTGCTGTACAGTAAAATTCCTGGTAGTGCACAATCGCCCAAACTGCTACACAATGGGAATTGTGTTCCATTTTGCTAGTATGTACACGCTTTATTACTGACAGACATATATGCGCATTTTTAAGGTTTTCCACATTTACAGAACTGACAGCAAATAAACTTAAAAATAACACATGACAGTATTTCACATAGCCCAGGATTCGACACACTCGATGTTTGTCGTGATTTTTTGGAAGAAACCAGAAACTGGCATTGAAACTATTTTTTTTTTTGCCGAAAGTGACCGGAATCGTAACCGAATTTATGCAAAAGTTCGGTTACGATTCCGATCAGTTTGCGAATAATTCACGGAACCACAAGGCAATACAGCGTATCAAAATAACAAATGGAATATCTGCTTATTGAGCTTGATAAGCAGATATTCCATTTGTTATTTTATAAAGCTAATTATTAGTTATTGTACATAAGTTTTTATTTTTGCTGATGTCGTACTTTATATTTTTTTTTTATGTGCAATAAAGAATATGAATATGAAAAGCTTTATAAGAGACAATTTTTATTACATGAGACTAAAGAAACTGCCATTACTAAAGTAGTTATTCATCATAACAATCATATTTAGGATTCTGTACCTAAGGGGTAAAATGGGACCCTGTTACTAAGTCTATTCTGTATGTCAGAACCTTGGTAGTTAGAGCTGACAGTTTCCGATTGTGATAGTGTTTCATAATCAGGTTGCAGATGCCTTGTGTAATAGATTGTCCTTTATATTAATGACTTACTTGGCATAAACAACAGCAGCGCCCGTAAGTACCGTAGCCCCAACAGTACCCCAGAAGAACTTGTTGCTCTTTTTGGTTGGAGGAGCCTCACATGTTTTGTCTTTGTTTTCTGTGGATCCATATTGCCGATGCGGAGTACGCAATACAATTAAGGCAGAGCAGCTACCGTCGCCCACAGGTCGCCTTACCTGAAAAATTTATTTCATGTTGTTATTCATAGTTTTTTGCAATTTATTATTTATAATGTTTAAAATTAGGCTATCCTGTAGATGTTATCATAGAGGTTGGCTACCAGAACCATTTTTTGAACCCAAATAAAAGATATCTGAAATACTTATCAAAGCAAAGCCAAATGAATGTTGAAACAAAATTCCCAGCAGTGGGACACATTGTAATGGTGGGACTATTGGGTAATTTATTATAGAATTAGAAACACTGTTTCGCCTTCTCTAAACAACCAAAAATGACATACTACTGTGTTGTCCCCAAGAAAGTTAAGCTAATTTTTAAATTGCAATGTATTTTGTGTATTTATAAACTTATGTTAATTACAAACACTGATAACAACAGACATTGGGTACTTCACATTATTATAGAAAAAATAGCCAATTGATAACAGGCAGTGGCACTGCACACGCACAAGATACTATCGTACGGCCTTCAATTCATGCAGTCCCCACTCGCAAGTCTGAACACAGCCTTAGCAATGTTTTGTAGGTTAAGTAAAATGACGTAAAAAGATTGTTATGTAAGGGCCAATATAATCAAGGTCTGTGATTGTTTTGATAACAGAAGTAAACTTATTACAGTATATGAGCAAAAGACTCAAATTAGATCACAATTATGTTACTAAACACAGATTAACACAATCAAAACAATGAAGTAGCCGAGATCACTGAGCCAGTAATCGTAGTGAAATATTCGTCAAAGAATGAAATAAGTGTAAATTTATTAAGTCTTAATAATATCCTTATGTACATACCAAAACTAATTTAGCATTAGCTAACTGGTTCGTAAATCTATACATTTTTCGGCAGGAATCTCCTTCCACTTGGGCTGTCAAAATTCAGAGACTACAGAACACGGACCACGGAGAAATAGATTGCTGTTCTTGAGTAGGGTTTCATAGTTCATACTCATTTCTATAAATTTTGCCACATTAGTCGACTAATGTGACTGCCCTAAAAAGTAATAATGAAACTTGATTATTCCAAATTATTAAAGATAAAAATTGATTATCACAAAACTAAAAACGCTCTATACAGTCAAGCAGTACGTGTTTACTAAGTTTTACAAGTAAAACACTGAAAATCTAAATTTACTAAGTACTTGCACGTACTTCAACTTCAACTTTTATATAATTATGGCAATCCACCGAATTTTCGGTGATTTCTGCCAATGTCCAGTTTGATTAATAAATAATATTTTTTTAGTGACAATTGTACGGTTATTTAATTATGTATGGAGATCATACACGTGTTCTTATAACCAAGAACACGAGATGACTCCGTGCACGTACTTGTTTACTTTAGGTAATAATTATTGTCATCGCGTCACAAACGTCAATATGACAGTTTAAGTTTTGACTTTTGAGTTTTGACCATCGTAGTTGAACTCAAAATACCGACTGCCTTTACTACTTACCAAAATTAAAAATCGATGGTTTTGTTGTCCTAAAAATGTTTCGTTTTGCGATTTCCGGTAAATACAATTTTTATATTGACTGAACACTCAAACAGCACAACTTTATCGTTATAGAAAATTTTGTGCCTCTTATTTTGTTGTGTAACAATTTGATAACTTATTTGTGACGGCTTGTTTTGAGGTTATATTTTTCTTTTTCAGCTTTTCGCAGTATACGACCTCTTTCACTTACATGTTTCAATGCTGCCAAGATTATAAGCAACAGCACAAGGAATTATGCGGCTCTCAACATTACTCCTTCTATCAATACTGGGTTCAGTCATAATTCTTTGTTAAATAATAAACAAATCTTGGATATATCAACCAATTTAAGTGTTGTTCCTGTCAGAACTGTAACAAAATTCAGTTTGAAAAGAGGTAAAAGGAAGACCGTAAAGGCAGCAGTACGAAGATTCTTCCACTTACACTGGGGAGGTTGGATTAGAACAAAGGTTGGCAGACATAAGAAAATGTGGAAAAAAAATTCAGCACAGAAAAGGCGCTTGAGACAACATGTATTTTGTAATGCTACACAAAGCACTATGCTGGACAAAATGGTGACAAAATTCTGGAAGAGGCCCAAGTATTATGTTGAAGATCCCTATGAGCCATACCATACCAGAGAAGAGTTCCATGTTACTAGGAAGAAACCTGTGGTTTAGTTATGACAAAACTAGAATTAATATCATGTGTGAATGTAAATTAGAATGATTAAAAGATTATTATATTGTTTCTCTAGTTCCTTATTCAGGGTGTTAGCACGGTTACTCTGTTAATACAAGCACAACCCCCGGATATTGTCTTATGTCTCAATACTCAATACTCAAATCTTTATTGCACTCCACATGTCTATTGAGGAAATTCCAAATACTGGTAACAACAGCAGCGGGGTTTAGGTGTTGAGTTCATCATCATGACTCCACCTCACTGTCTGACTATTTTAAGTGCTTGTTTTTTGTTACTCAACCTTAAAAGCTATTTCTGAGAACATTCTGAAGTGGGAGCTTCCTAAACTTGAATGTGCATGAGCATGAGCCAGAGCCATTGTATAATAATATATAACATCATTGGCCAGAGCCTATTTTCATAGGCATCTTTTGGGTGAGCTCGCTCCATCGTAGGCCCCGTCTATGCCCTCGGGCTAGTCTGGGACCAAGAGCAAGCACATATGTAATAAAAAAAAATAAAAAAAAAGTGGGACAGAAACAATACCTTATAAAATTACCAAAAATATCGGACTACATACATCTCAAAACACATTTTAGACCAATGAAAAGGTACTCAATTTAATTCATTATTCTCTTTCCATTTTATACATGGTAAGTTGATATTATTATATTGAGTAGTATTTTGTTTAGAATCAGTTTGTTGTTGAACGAATATGTTTACGCCAATTTAGCAGATTTTGCTGTCATTCTTGCTTGGCCGTCAAAGAACGTCAAACAAGTGTCAGTGTCAGTCAGAGTCAGTGTTCAACAAGTGGTTTTGTATGGAAGTTGTGTTATTGACCTCCGTATGTAATTACGTAGTTTCATGATATAAAAATGTACATTTACGAGTTGCCGTTCGATATAAACAAGGAATTATGCAGGCTGCTCGACGTAGAAGACTATTGGAAGGAATTGGCAGGCAACTGGATGAAATATTCGGCTTTTGATGTAAACGTAAGTATAATCATTCATAATGACGATGTTTGGGTATTTCCTCGCTGCGAAACATCTTTTTAATAAGCTTTCTTGGAATTCCCGATTATTTTTACGTATGGTACGTCATGCCTTGATAATAGTGATAGTACAGGTGGACCTAAAGAGAAAAAACATGCTGAAGTGGATTATACCCCTATTATTGTTTTGTAAAACTCATATAATTATAGTTATGAGATGATCACATTTGGGTTTATTTTAACATCTGTACCAGTGTCTGACTAACTTTTACCACTAAATGGTATATAAATATATATTTTTTGTTTCAAAACTTTACAATTGACACCATCCTTTTTTAGGACATGGAACAAACAGCACGCCGCATGGCCATATCCCCAACAGACCATTTGTTCACCAGATGGGGACAGCTAAACCATAGAGTAGAAGAACTTTTTATTTTATTGTACAAAATGAAGCACATACCAGCCCTCAACTGCCTAAAACCCGTTGTTAACTCAGATTTCCATAAATTATTAAGTAAAAGTATAAACTCTTGCAGTACTAAGGAAAGGAAAACATCTGCTTATGGTAGGTATTTTGTTTTCATACTATATTTTATTTATTTATATTTAACACTAGCTTCTGCCCGCGGCTTCGCTCGCGTTAGAAAGAGACAAAAAGTAGCCTATGTTACTCTCCATCTCATCAACTATCTCCACCTAAAAAATCACGTCAATCCGTCGCTCCGTTTTGCCGTGAAAGAAAGACAAACAGACAGACAGACACACTTTCCCATTTATAATATTAGTATGGATTAGTCTGTAATCTGCTTTGAGCAAGAGTAGAGATCAATACTCATAGCATCTTGCTTAAAACAGCTGTTTGTTGATAAAATTACATGACCATAATATAGGAACCAGGTGATCTGTAGCTCAGGACTAACCTATCTCAGACACCTTTCTCTATTCAAAATTGTACTTTAACCAGAGTGAACAGGGTACCCACGATGTTGGAATAAATAAAGATTTAAGAATTAAAGAGGGCTTTTGCCCATCATAGAAGGACATAAAGGGCTAGTATTATTTTTGACTATCTAAAGTAAAAGCTTTATGAAGTTAATATTTAAATGATTTGCTTTTATTTATGTATAGTGATTATTTGTATTGCTTTTTAATTATCAGCATAAGTTACAATCATTGATTGCTGTTTTGTGTGTCATCTGGAGTATCAACCAATTATATACAGTTATACTAATAAGCTATCACATTATTCAATTGTTTTATCAATGATTTATGCTGAACTAGCTTTTGCCCGCGACTTCGTCCGTGTGGAATAATAGTTCCCGTTTCCGATGGATTTCCGGGATAAAAACTATCCTATGTCCTTTCTCGGGTCCCAGACGATTTGAATGAAATTTGGTACAGATACCAAATTTCATTCACATTGGTTTAGTAGTTTAGGAGAGTAGAAGAGACAGACAGAGTTACTTTCGCATTTATAATATTAGTACAGATTATGATGTGACAAGTGTTTCATACAAAATATAGTAATATCATTTTAATAATTTATTGATTTTCTTGCTAATTTTATTGTAATTTATTAACATCAGCATCTCCATCTGAAAAAATAAACAAAAAAAATATTAAAAGAGGAAAGGACACCAGGCAATATTCATACATTTTGGATCCAAAAAAATGTGCAACCAAAACTAAAATTATTACCATCTATTAGGCCAGACATACTGTGTTACTTTGGTCCCCTTTAACTGCTTTTCCTTACTAGTTAAATTGTTAATATACTAGGTGTATTTTTGGTCTTGCTCAACTCGCTAGGAGATGATTCTACTCATAAAAACAAACAACTTTAATTATGGAACCAACTCTGAAATCGCGAAAAAAATATCAGCTGGTTCATACATTATAGTCCGAGGGCATTGAACTTTTCTTAGAAACAGCTGATATTTTTTTCGCGATTTTAGAGTTGGTTCCATAACAAAAGTTGTTTGTTTTCATGGGTAGAATCATCTCCTAGCGGGTTGAGCAAGAAAAAAATACACCTTGTATTCTTAGTTTATAGTCACCCAGTTGGGGTTAAATAGGTATGTCTGTCATACTAACTGGAAATAATTTTAGGCCTGCAGACTAAAATTATTTTTTACTGGGTAATAGTACTTTTAAAGTTTCACCTAAAAGTTTTACCATCCATACCAATATTATAAATGGGAAAGTGAGTCTGTCTGTATGTCTGTCTGTCTGTATGTATGTCTTTCTTTCACGGCAAAACGGAGCGACGAATTGACGTGATTTTTTAAGTGGAGATAGTTGAAGGGATGGAGAGTAACATAGGCTACTTTTTGTCTCTTTCTAACGCGAGCGAAGCCGCGGGCAAAAGCTAGTTTTAAATAAATATTATTTTTAACTTGCATAACTTGTGCTGACTTTCACTCACTGAACTAAACTTTCCATTTTTTTTGTTATTTTATGTCACCAATAAATCACTAGGAATATACATACATTACTACTTGTAGGTTCAAGATCCTAAATTCCTAATGGGGCCATCATTCTAAGCCTCTACTGTCCATCCGTCTGTCTATTTATCTAAAAATTGAACTTTCACACTGTGTATTTCTACTGCCATTATAAAAACAACAGCTGGTTGTTGTTGTTGCTGTCAATCTACACTAATATTATAAAGAGGAAAACTTTGTTTGTTTGATTGTAATGAATAGGCTCAATAACTACTGGACCGATTTTAAAAATTCTTTCACCATTCGAAAGCTAGATTATTCCTGAGTAACATAGGCTATATAATATCACGCTATGTCCCACGGGAGCGATGCAATAACCAAAAACCTAACGCAACGCGGGTAAAACCGCGAGGAACAGCAAGTAGTTAATAAAAACAAAATAAAAGTAATTAAAGGCAGTCCCCAAACAAGAAACATGTTTTTTTGCAATCTGTATAATTATTGTATGATGGTTGTAGATGTAGTGTAATCCTTTACTTAGCCTGTTTTTTATGTTCAATAATATGTATAAGCATCTAAAATTTATTTTGGCGACTAAACTGGTTTAGAATTGTTTACTAATTAAAACTTTCTGAATGTAACTGGTGTACTCGAAACAAATACTTAGTTTAAATTCAACTTGTTTATATCAATATTTTTTTTATTTCAGATAAGAAGAACTCACAAAGGTCAGATGGCATATTTGGCTCTATTCCTTTGCCTGTTATGTTGATAGAAAAGGTATGTGTTGCTTACATTATTTACTCTATAAGCTATTTTGACAGTTCTCCTTGTAGTCCTGGGTTACAGTTAAAATCAAAGCCTTCTATTGAAAGTCAAATGATATCCGCCATTATCAGTGATCGAGTTAGATCCTTACCAGGGGTCATTGAGGTCATGACTTCCATGCCTGGTGTGATATTTTCTTTTATTTTACACCTGAATCTGAAGCATTCGTTCCAATAAACATTTCGAAACAAACAACAATTTTATATGATTTCGTTTGTGTTGTCACTAAGCATATTTATCTACAACACTTAGTCACACTCTTGACTCACGCGAACGACGACGCGGGCAAAATCTAGTTTATTATAAGTAGAGATGTCCTCATCATGATACAACTTAGAACTTTCTAAGCATATTTATCTACAACACTCGGTCACACTTCAAGTAAACTCAATCCCAAGGAAGAATATAGATGATACCCTTATCTGCCTCACGCGAACGAAGACGCGCGCAAAAGCTAGCTTATTATAAGTAGAGATGTTCTCATGACACAACTTAGAAAGTACATAAGTTAGAAAGTTACATTGATACGTGCCCATACCGGTTGTGAATCCACAACATTATACATTTATACTTGAGAGAACATTTAGGCTTTTTTTATGACTAGGGCATCTTGCAGTTCAGCTCGCTAAGGCTGTTTACTGCTTAACCGGACAATCCTGTGGCTGCCAAGAGTGACTCTAGGCCTCCAGCCAGGGCAAAACTTATTCTACAACGACTGCGCTAACATTTAGGCACAACGACCGTATATTTATACACTAGCTGTCCCCCACTTATTCGCCTGCGACTAGGTACTTACTGCTACACTCCCGTGGGTGGGACAGAGTCAATGACAATAAAGCCTCTTGACTGCTCATACGGGCGACTCAGGCTCACGACACATAAATGCAATTGCACTTATGCTAGATGAAACTATGAGTGACCGTTTTAGTTTTGACCAGTTATTGGAACTCTCCGCACGCGATTATTTTGATAACTTTTTTAAACAATACTGCTTGTATCAAATTAATTATGAGTTCTTGTTCAATTAAATGGTGTGGGAAGTCGTCTAGAACATCCAGCTATAAAAAGGATGGCATAACTTGTCATCGGTAAGTAAATAATTACTATAATTTAAAATATTATGAATAATTGCAGGGCTCAAGCTAAACTGGTTGTTTACGTTTAAGGCACACAAAACGTACACCGCGTTGATGTCTTTTTGAAAAGTCCCTTTCTCTCACTAGGTATTGTCAATAAGTATGTCCCTTTCCATCTGTAGGTATAGATACAAAGGGACAGACGCATTGCTGTAGTGTTGTGACAACTTAGAAACAAAGTCTTTATATTCTTGACGATAAAAATTACGATATTCCCTAACTGTAAAAAAGTAACATTACTTAAAGTTTATATTTTAGATTTTCTGTAACTCTAACACCTTTTGTATTGTACACCTGCATTGACGAATAAATAAAAAGATTTGTATTTGTATTTGCAATAAATAGAGTTAGAATATAGCGATCATAATAATGATTTCAATTAAAGAAAACGTACCTACCATCCAACAGAATTGGAACAAGAGTCATTTGAAAGATCTAGCTAATAGAATAGAGAACTTTTTATAATAAGTATATTGTTTCGTTATCGGATCATATGAGAAACATATACATCCTGCTAAATAATGTTTGGCTAGTTAGAGTGCGGGTTTCAGTCACAATTTGTCCGTTCCCGTATTTATTACAATTATATTTTAGACCGCGATTTGGCTGATGGACATGCTATTGCTTGTTGGTAGATAACTGCACCTGCCTTACAGATAATTGCACTATTGGAAGTTGTGCGCACATTATATCTAATGTATGGTATATGGAGTTAGGGCGACATAATGATTTCATCTTTAGAGTACCAATACCAACATACATATAAAATGTAACCATAACCTAAGGGGTGGAGACCTGGTGTCCTGAAATACAGACCTTCCGTCTAGCTTAGGCACCAGTCTCCCCACAATATAATACTAACAGTCTATGTTGAGTAATACTGTTATACTATTGTGGTGAGAAAAAATAAATCATTATGATTATTATTATTATTTTATATATATACTTTTCGTATCTCGGGACCCAGGGATCCCGGAATTTTGGAAGGCGTACGAGGGGCCGAAGCCAACTCGCAGAGGCCCCTTGAGCTGAACTTTATGTGAAAAGGGACACCAACCGGCTTATTATTATTATTATTATCGCACTAGCACAAATGCATAATAGTATTTAACCTTTCAACGACCAACCGGCAGCCGGCTGTCGGGCTGCTATAATTGTCTTGCTTTTGTGTCTCGAATCACGTGTATTCGAAGGTATAATAAATGAATACGCAATATAAAAATCAGAGCTTAACTTAAGCCCTCTCATTTTTTACAAAAAATAACAAAGACCCCGAATCTTATATCCGGAAAACCTATACTAAATTGATTCATTTTAAAAATCAATAATTGTCTCGTCGAGGAGGATCGTCCAACCTAGGCGCAAAATATTTTTTTTTGTTTTTTTTTTTACGATTATTAAACCTTGATTTAATTTTAGCATTGATTTGAATAAAGTAAAATTTACTGTGTTACGTAAGTATTTTATTTGCACCCAGTTAACTCCCAACCAGTATAGTTAAAAATATAGAATTAACAGACATCGTTATGTTCGATTTTATCGATATTAGGTATTGTTGCAAAACTGACTTGTGCATCACTATGTTTGGAACATTCGTCCTTACATTGTTGCATCGGCCAATCACAACCGCTGATTTTTCTTCGTCCCCCGACCCGCAGTGGTGAGTCGTGTGCCTAGGCGAAATGGGTCTATCAGCTCTCAAGTGGTTTAATTCTCTTTGGACAGAGTGGATGCAGTTAAAAACCAACTTTATCCTTTTCTAAGGTATAACCTATCTCTTGTTATATTTAATATAAACTGATCAAGATTGGATAGCGGTTTAGGTGTGAGAACTTAACAAACAAATATACTTTTTGTATAGATTATTTTTATTAGCAAAGTCAAGGTCAGTGTGATCATATCAACACTGTAGGTATTTGTCACAAACCTGTTTTTAACAGAAGGTATTAAGATGATAAATATTTGAAATGTAGATGTTTTTAGGGTTCCGTTACAAGGGAAAAAAGGTCCCTTCCTTGTAGGGCCGATTCGTTGTCCCTTTAACAGTGTGTCTCTCCGTAAAGAAACGTTTTCGCAGCAACGCGTCCCGGTGCCAAGTTGAAATTTGTAGTATTTTTTTTTTGGGGTGTGGGAAATCATAAAATGACTGCTCCCGTCCTGGGTGCGGCGGGAGGGCGTGTCAGACTATTACTGACTAAAACCCACTTATGTTCCTTCGGTTGCACTTTATGTTCCGGGGTCACGGTAACTATTATAAACATTCCGCAACCTCGGGAAATTTGTAGTAATCAAGTTAAAGATCGGTGTTTATGCCGCATAATTAGCAGATGCGTGAAAATCAAAACCTACAGGGTACTTCTCGTTGATCTAGAACAATTTTTTTTCAAGAAGCAATCAATGCCTCATGCATTGCTTAAAGTAAAGGAAAAAGTCTAAAAACCACAATTTGACACAAATCAATAAGTTTACGGAACCCTGAGTTTAGACTCACACTTGGCAGGTTTGGGTGTGTTTTAGTTTTTATTGTAGGTTTAAGTTATGATTATATGACGCATAGGTACTGGGTTCTAACTAGCTAAACATAAACAGTATGTGATGTAGGTGTACAATTATAAAAGTATAGGTATAAAAAATATCATGTCACTTGCTAGCTTCTGCCCGCGGCTTCGCTCGCGTTAGAAAGAGACAAAAAGTAGCCTATGTTACTCTCCACCCCTTCAACTATCTCCACTTAAAAAATCACCGTCCGTCCATCCGCATCCGTCGCTCCGTTTTGCCGTGAAAGAAAGACAAACAGACAGTCAGACACACTTTCCCATTTATAATATTAGTATGGATGGTTACGCCGTGGTACAAAGTTGCAAACAGATAGACTTTAGTACTTTGGCATATATATAAAATACTAGCTTTTGCCAGCGACTTTGTCCGCGTGGAATAATAGTTGCCCCTTCCGAAGGATTTCCGGGATGAAAACTATCCTATGTCCTTTCTCGGGTCCCAGACTATATCTGTACCAAATTTCATTGAAATCGGTTCTGTGATTTAGGCGTGAAGAAGAGACAGACAGACAGACATACAGATAGACAGAGTTACTTTCGCATTTATAATATTAGTACGGATTTTTTACTAGTAATGTGAGTTGCGGTTTTAGCTGATTCACGTAACCAAAGACGCGCAGTTGCAGTGCAGTTGCGGTTAAGCGTAACACAAATTCCTGCAATATGCAGCTTAGGACTGGGAAGTATGGTGGTAATTTATTGTTTATACTTACATAGTTGTGTCGCTGATATATAGTTTATTTAGAAGAAGTGGGCAAGAGCTTGTAAATAAAAACAAATGGTGGCGAAATGTGCTCTGCCTAATCTTTTGGGGAAAACAGGTGATATCTTATATTTATATTCAAACTACAAACTGAATAAGAAATCCGCGAAACAGGTACCTTCGTTTAATATCGAATTGAAGTCATTGCTTTAATTTTCCTTATGAATAAAAACATTTACGCAATCCGTTTGCGTCCGTAGATGCGAACGCGTGTGTCACACATTTTCGGAATCCTATAGGGAAGTATCTTCTCTAGAAATTTCTGGTAAATTAATAGTTCAAAAGTGTTAATTGGTATTTATAGCCATAGAACATCTCTTTTACCAAAAATCATTCTTTTGGGTATGGGAACTGGGAACTAGATAAACTTTTGTAATAAAGGATATTCCAAAGTGTTAACACCTCTGCGAAGGAATTGGAACGAGACGACTTTATGTCGGTTTCAAAATAGACTATGATTAATTTATTGACATGACGTCGTTTACCACTGATGCCACTTTTCCAAACTATGTTACGGATGACATCCTGGCCAATCGGATGGATCGAGTTGAATACCAGTGTTTTACATGAGCGACTGCCTATTCCGTAACCCGGCTACTGAGTAACATGATAGGTACCCCTTGGTGAGGCATTGTCAGATTTTGAGACTTTTAATTACCCTTAACGACGATAATTGCCAGAACCAAAAGTTGAAGGAAGGGGCCCAACAGGGCCAAGGCCTGCCGGGGTTGCGGAATGTTTATAATAGTTACCGTGACCCTGGAACATAAAGGGCAATCGAAGGAACATGAGTGGGTTTTAGTCAGTAAGAGTCTGACACGCCCTCCCGCCGCACCCAGGACGGGAGCAGTCATTGGATGATTTCCCACTCACCAAAAAAAAAAACCAAAAGATGAAAACGTGCTTTCTGAAGTAGGTACGGGAAACTAACCGCAGTAAAAAATCGTACCTCTCCAAGAATACCCAAATAAATTAATACACCGACTTAAAAGAAAAGTGGAAAGGAATGGTTTTCTTTCTACCCTGAAGTGCATATTTCCTGGTGATAACAATTGGGTTCCTACTTTTATTGTGAGTAATAGGTACTTTATTCCACGGATACTGAGTATTACTCATACTCATCGAATGTTTTGATAAACATCTCGAATCTTGAATCTCGTAATAAACATTAGTTTATTAGTTCCTTGATGGAAGTCCCAATTGCTAGTTAGTTTATTTATATCAATAACCTTTAGATTCACCTCCCAAAAGGAATTCCTACGTAT
This sequence comes from Athetis lepigone, assembly GCA_033675125.1. Classification (NCBI taxonomy): domain Eukaryota; kingdom Metazoa; phylum Arthropoda; class Insecta; order Lepidoptera; family Noctuidae; genus Athetis; species Athetis lepigone. The sequence continues at coordinate 9,108,139 of CM066237.1, forward strand.
TATAATAAAATTACAAACCATTCTGTGAACTCTGTTATCGTTTTCTGGGAAACCCATTTACGACAGTGGTTACACAATTATGGCCGATCTGTTGGTCAAAACAGTTTTTGTGCATCCTAGTTATCGCAGTACTCTGATTTACATATGAATGACTTTTATCTTGCGCTGATTAGGTTTTTGGGTACTCTGGTATTTGTCTTATTTTTTTCCTGTTGGGTGTCTAAGGAAAAATATTCTTTAGTTTTGCATTGGCTTGCAGCCAATTAAACAACGATTCAACGACAGAGTTAAAGATTCAGAGTTAAAGAAGTCGACGCTAGTGTTGATTGTAAAACTACAAAAATAATAGTATTGTGTCGAGTCAAAGTGTTTGTTTTATATAAATTCACATAGAATACAATGTGAGCACTATGTTCTTTGCATTTTTTCTGTCTGTCATTGACTGAATGTACTCTGGCAGCTGGGAGTTTGTCATGCTCACTCAAATGTCTCACTGACGGTGGCGTGTGTGTTGGATCATTTGGTTCCCTTCAAAATGGTTGAGCTATTTGGTGCCGATCCACACGTCATGTCCGTGAACGTGCGCTGTCTGCTGAGACTGGTCATCTCTTAGCTGCCACAGTTATTTTAAATTTTGTTTTGATTCCTTAAATTTACAATATCTCTTCTTACATTATGACTTGTTACGTTGTTCTCACATAGTACTTTAAATTCTACAATGAATGATGTAACCAAATTTTTGTAATCTATTGATTTTTAAAAGAGTGTCCATGGAGTTTCTTGCTCGCTCTTCTCCATGAGACCTACTCCTTGGAACGAGCAACTAGCTTCATTTTTCTGACAGACTGACACCTTGACGATTCAAAAGTACCTGTAAATGGTTTATTTGAATAAAATAGTTTTGAGTTTGAGTTTGAGTTTGATTGGAGTGGTGCCGATTCTCGTATTCACAAACTAACGTAAATTTAAGTTAAGTGCATCTTTCTCTTTCCATTTCATTAAGAAAAGGACAGAAGATAAAATGTAAGTTAAGTCCTGACAAATACAATGGCGAGAAAGAGAAAGAAAATATCTAAGCCAAACCACGGGGTGCGTCTCATATTATATAAAATCATTTGGTCTAATTTCATTTTATTATCGTTCATAAGATATAATCAACGTGAGGTATACCAACTGTTGATATAATTTCTTTACATAACATTTATTTATTCTAAAACTTAATTAGTGTAACGTTGTTTGATATAACGTTTCTATAATCGAAAATCGTTTGTTCTAACGTTTAATATGTATATCGTTTATTTAATCGAAAATCATTAGGTCTAACGTTAAATATAAATTTATGTTACCGGCCAAACCCGATTTCAGGGCAAAATAGTTTTGCCTAGGCTAAACAGTTCTTCCTCGCCCCGAATTAGGGCACCCCGACTCAGATCACCCCGACTCGGACAGGTTAGGTTAAAAGGCTAAAGCCCGGTTTCCACCGCGAGCGGAACGGCCCCATTAATGACTTCGCTCGCAAGCGCAAACTGCATACTTGTATTTCCACCAACAAAATTATGATTCTTAATACATAATTGTTTATTAATGCATTTATTATTTATTATTATTCGACTATTTGTTGTTTATTTGTTTGACTATTTGTTATTTGCAGTTTGCGCTTGCGAACAAAGTCATTAATGGGTCCGTTCCGCTCGCGGTGGAAACCGGGCTTCGCAAACTGCATACTTGTATTTCCAGCAACAAAATTATAATTCTTAATACATAATTGTTTATTAATGCATTTATTATTAATTATTATTCGACTATTTGTTGATTATTTGTTTGACTATTAGTTATTTGCAGTTTGCGCTCGCGGTGGAAACCGGGCTTAAGGCGGAAGCTCCGCTCCGCTTCGCTCCCGCCTAAAGCCCGGTTTCCACCGCGAGCGGAGCGGACCCATTAATGACTTCGTTCGCAAGCGCAAACTGCATACTTGTATTTCCACCAACAAAATTATAATTCTTAATACAAAATTGTTTATTAATGCATTTATTATTAGTTATTATTCGACTATTTGTTGTTTATTTGTTTGACTATTTGTTATTTGCAGTTTGCGCTTGCGAACGAAGTCATTAATGGGTCCGTTCCGCTCGCGGTGGAAACCGGGCTTATGCCTTAGTTAGTTTTCATCATATTAGAGTTAGACCAAACAAGTGTTATATCTTTTGAGTGGTATGTCAAACAGATTTTATATTTAATGTATGTTATGTCAAACGATGTTATATTTAATGTATGTTATGCTTTAAAAAAATAGTTCTTTTAAAATTATATCGATGGTTTATTATATGAATTATTCGTTATGATAAATAAAATTATAGGTTCCGTTGTTATATGTTGTAAATAGTAGAGATTTTGTTTTTGTATCATCTATTACTTACCCCAAAAAATATAAATAAATAAAGAAACCACGTGCTAAAAACGTATATATATAAAATTAGGTATACAACATCATTAACATTTTATATAAAATCTCTTCTAATTTTAGCCCTAAAAATCTGATTCATGTTCAATTTACTGTAAAATTAGATTTTTAGAAGCTTTGTAATCAATAAATAGTTAGCCGATGGAGTTTCTTACTTAGTGACGTAATTAGGTGACATTGCCATACAAAATCTATAGGAGAATAGCGTTTTGACAACTCATAAAAGTTCGATAATTGATGATGGTGTAAAATACCGTATTTTAGATCAGTCAACTAGATTTTAAAAGGTTTCATAAACATGTATAGGCCTTTTGGGTGCAGCGGTTTGCGTGTGTTCTATCGTATATAATCCTAATAATAAAACCTTCTTTATTTTCCAGGGTGCACTACCAACGACAAGTAGAATACAGAACGGTAACTCACCTTCTCCGAACTATGAAACGAGCACAGACATAAGTAAGGTAAGCCACCATTGTGGTCACAGATTATATGATATCATTGTTCTTCAATGAATTATTTTACATACTATTATACATTCGGATAATGCAGTTGTGATTCACTGGAAATCCTCATGTACCTACATAAAAATATTGATTTTCTTTACCTACGCAACGTTTATATTAAAATGCAAAGTTGTTACTTTTCATTATTTTTGGATAACAAATTAACCAATATCATCATTTGTTTAGGACACAAGAATTTTTTTTCCTAGGAACACAAAAAAACCGTTAAACTGTTTTAATTATGTACTAATATTGATAATGCAATTAATTAATTTTAACAGAATTGAAACTTTGGAGCATGCCATACCTTATTTAACCGCAGCATTTTATATTTACACTTTACCTGGACATTCCAAATTTGTGATTGTTTTATTTTAATTAATTATCAAATAACATTGCCTTACAAATGAAGAAATGAATAGAGAAAATGTTTTTTTAATGACATCATCTTTATGTTTTCGTGACACAAATTTTCCACTCTGTTATTCGCTAAAACCAATCATCTAATTTATATTTTAACTAATTATAACTCAAAATAAATAAATTAATAAATATACTGGGACAACTCACACACGGTCATCTGATCCCAAGTTAAGCTCTGCTTAGAGCTTGTGTTATGGTGTAAAATAAAAGTATAAACATTTGTACCGTACCCCTGAAACGAAATGAAATGAATCGAATAGAATAGAATGGAACCAAAAGATATGCACCGTTTCCCAGTCTTACTGAATAAATAGTGAAGTAAATATTATTCTACTGTAATTCTCGGTCAGTCACCGAAATCGAGTCACACAATTTTATCAATGAAAACTACTTACGCATATTACTGCGTGGTTTGCGCTGATGGGACAAGGAGGGGTGCATGGACAGAAAACCTCCTCGTGTGCCCGAGGGCTGGAGTTCGCTTATGGATACGTCCGGGGCGAAGGCCAGTCCGAGGGACGGTGCACCCCGGGAGGTGTGCAACGACTCGCCACGGTACGTTGTGCCTGTGGGGTCTCGTTGCACACTTTCGAATCTTCTGTCGCGGAGGACTCCACCACCTGTCCCTCTGAGTAGCAGAGGGCAGTGTGTGTTGGAGTCGGGGAACGGGCTCTGCGTGCACTCACCCTGCCGCAGAGCAGGCAGCTGGGGGTCGTCACCCCTAGCTGCCCCCGTTGATCTCGTAGCCCCGAAGACTGTTACGGTCATGTCTCTGACTTTCGACGGGGGTCGAGGGCCTTGGCTTAACCGCCCGGGCCGCGAGGAAGACAACCTCTATAAAAAATTACCTCTAATACCAAGTTCTGGTGCGTGGCGAAGGTACGAATGGCTGAGGAGTAGTGTCGTCTATTTGTGGACGGCGCATCAGTCTCTAGCGCACCCCCAGCCAGGGAACCGGTGGACTCTCTGGTTGGGTTATAAATGTACACTTGCCCAGGTACAGGGGGTTATCCTGGGTGTACTTCCTAAATCCCCCATACTCGTGGGATCTACTATGGCTTCAACTACATCCAAATTTTTTAAAGAGAGGAAGGGAGAACCGCGGTCGGAGACCGACGCGGCGTTGGGGTCGAGCCCTGGTGGCTCGGACTCGGAGGGATCGAGCTCTGGCAGCTCGATCCGTGGTAGGAGGGACCGCAGCCGGAAGCGGGCGGTGTCGGAGGGCGCCTCGTCGTCCTCCGACAGCGAAGCGGCGGCACCGGCCCCCAAAATCCCCACCAGCAGGCGGGGTGCGGGCCGTGTAGGAGGAGGGGGGCGCAAGCTCCCCGCGCAGGAGGCAGCTCGGCGAGCCGAAAGGCTCGCCGCGGAGGGGCGTCACCCCGGAGCGGCTTCCGCGCAGGCTCAGGGCGCATCCACCGCCGCGGGGAGCTCCAGGCCGGAAGGATTGGCGGAGGTGGTGACATCGGCGTTGGTGTCCGTGGCCCTGAAGAAGAAGAAGGGCTCCAAGGACAGGGCCATCGCCGATGCCACCGCCGACATTTTGGCAGCAGCGAATGCGGAGGCGTCGGCGTCGTCGGGACAGGAGATGGCTGCTATGCGGGCCGCTATCGAGGCTCTCCAGGAGGAGAACCGAAAGTTGCACGCGGAACTGGCCAGGCTCCGGGGAGACGTACCTCCCACAGGTCAGGCCACCAACCCTGACCGGGAACTGCTCCAGAGCCTGGTGCAAAGTATGGCGGACTTCCAGCGCCGGTTTTCGGTGCTGGAAGGGAGAGTTCTCCGGCCCCCACTCGCGGCCAGTCGCCCGGTCCCGGCGGCATCAGCATCAACAACAGCACGGCCAGCGGCATCCTTTGCCGCTGTGGCTGCGACTCCTGCGGCGGGTACGTCGAGGCGTGCCGCCGCGCCAGAGCAGGCGAAGAGTAAGACCGCAACGCCCAGTAGGGGCAAGGCGGCGAAGCCCAAAGCGGTGGGGACACCTGCAGCGAGTGCAGCTGCACAACGCGCCCCACCGCCGCCCCCTCCCTCTTCGGCTGCCGAGCCTCCGGCCGACACCGGCCGCTGGCAAGTGGCCGGGGAGAAGAGGAAGGCGGCCAAGGCGGCCAGGGCGACGAGGAAGCGGCAACGGCAGAGGGAGCGCCGCAAGGCGAATAGCCTTGCGGCCAGGCTCCGCGCCCCTAAGTCTGCAGCGGTGGTAGTCACCCTGCAGCCGGACGCGGAGAAAAAAGGTGTTACCTACGGGGCGGTACTGACCAAAGCGAAAGCGGCGGTCAACTTGGCCGAGCTCGGCGTGACGGAGGGAGTGCGTCACCCCGGAGCGGCTTCCGCGCAGGCTCAGGGCGCATCCACCGCCGCGGGGAGCTCCAGGCCGGAAGGATTGGCGGAGGTGGTGACATCGGCGTTGGTGTCCGTGGCCCTGAAGAAGAAGAAGGGCTCCAAGGACAGGGCCATCGCCGATGCCACCGCCGACATTTTGGCAGCAGCGAATGCGGAGGCGTCGGCGTCGTCGGGACAGGAGATGGCTGCTATGCGGGCCGCTATCGAGGCTCTCCAGGAGGAGAACCGAAAGTTGCACGCGGAACTGGCCAGGCTCCGGGGAGACGTACCTCCCACAGGTCAGGCCACCAACCCTGACCGGGAACTGCTCCAGAGCCTGGTGCAAAGTATGGCGGACTTCCAGCGCCGGTTTTCGGTGCTGGAAGGGAGAGTTCTCCGGCCCCCACTCGCGGCCAGTCGCCCGGTCCCGGCGGCATCAGCATCAACAACAGCACGGCCAGCGGCATCCTTTGCCGCTGTGGCTGCGACTCCTGCGGCGGGTACGTCGAGGCGTGCCGCCGCGCCAGAGCAGGCGAAGAGTAAGACCGCAACGCCCAGTAGGGGCAAGGCGGCGAAGCCCAAAGCGGTGGGGACACCTGCAGCGAGTGCAGCTGCACAACGCGCCCCACCGCCGCCCCCTCCCTCTTCGGCTGCCGAGCCTCCGGCCGACACCGGCCGCTGGCAAGTGGCCGGGGAGAAGAGGAAGGCGGCCAAGGCGGCCAGGGCGACGAGGAAGCGGCAACGGCAGAGGGAGCGCCGCAAGGCGAATAGCCTTGCGGCCAGGCTCCGCGCCCCTAAGTCTGCAGCGGTGGTAGTCACCCTGCAGCCGGACGCGGAGAAAAAAGGTGTTACCTACGGGGCGGTACTGACCAAAGCGAAAGCGGCGGTCAACTTGGCCGAGCTCGGCGTGACGGAGGGAGTGCGGCTGCGGGTGACGGCTACCGGAGCCCGCATGCTGGAAGTCCCTGGGGCTGCTAGCGGCCCCGTCGCCGATGCTCTGGCAGAAAAATTGAGGGCGTCGCTTTCTGCCGAGGAGGTACGAGTCTCCAGGCCTACCATGCGCATTGACATGCGTATCACAGGCCTGGACGACTCTGTCACGGGGGAGGAGTTGGTGGCCGCCGTCGCCAAAGCGGGGGGCTGTCCCGCTGGCGACGTGCGCATAGGCACCATCCGCCCTGACCGCTCCGGGACTGGAGCGGTCACCGTGAGCTGCCCCGTTCCGGCGGCTAAAGCCATTGCGGGGGAGGGCCGCAGCAGCAGTAGGTTACTGGTGGGAGGCTGGGCTTCGGCGCAGGTGAAGCTGCTGGAGCCCAGGCCTCTGAGGTGTTATAGATGCCAAGTCGGACACCATGTCGGTGTCCGCTGCACCTCGGAGGTGGACCGCAGCGCCGATTGCTTCCGCTGCGGTCAGCCCGGTCACAAGGCCGGCTCGTGTACCGCCGCGCCGCACTGTTCCATATGTGCGGCGGCTGGCAAGCCGGCCGATCACCGGGCTGGGGGCAAGGCTTGCGCCCCACCCGCCAGGACCAGGGGCAAGGGCAGGAAGCCCTCTGCCGCTGCTCCCGCTGCTGCCCCCGCTGCTGCCCCCGCTGCTGCCCCCGCTGCTGCCGCCGCTCCCACGGCCGCCGCTGCTCCCGCCGTCCCCGCCGCTGCCGCGTCTGTCGCTGCAGCCGCGACTACTGAGGCCGCAATGGAGTGCCAATAATGGCCCCATTGCGCCTCGTACAGGCGAACATCAACCACTGCGCCGCCGCTCAGGATCTGTTGCTCCAGAGCATGGCGCAGTGGTCGATCAACATCGCCGTGGTCTCCGAGCCGTACTTTGTCCCGCCCAGGGATTCTTGGGTGGAGGACCTGAGCGGCTCGGTGACCATCATCTCGTCGGCCGCCGCCGGTACCCCAGCCCTCGAAGGCGTCAAGAGGGCACAGGGGTGCGTTGCGGCACGGTTCGGGGAGATCGCCGTTGTAGGCGTCTATCTCTCCCCGAGCCGATCCCTCGTCGAACTCCACAACTCCCTTATGGAGCTGAGCGTCGTCGTCGCCGGGTTCCGAACCCTCCCCGTGCTCGTTCTCGGGGACTTCAATGCCAAGAACTTGGCTTGGGGCTCCCGATACACTGATGCACGGGGCAGAATGGTGGAAAACTGGGCCCTAGAGGCGGGCCTAGTCGTGCTGAACCAGGGTTCCGTCCCCACGTGTGTGCGGATGCGGGGTGAGTCGGTGGTGGACATCTCGTTCGCCAGCCCCGCTCTGTCACCGCGTGTCGTTGACTGGCGCGTAATGGAGGAGGTGGAGACGTTCTCCGACCACCGGTACATCCGGTTTGACGTCTCCGCCCAGACCTCCGCTGCGCCGGTCCGACGGACCCCAAGCGGTCCGCGTTGGGCGCTGAAGCAGCTGGACCGGGAGCTTCTCCTGGAAGCCTCGATAGTGCAGGCCTGGGTGTCATCACCGGACAGGCCTGCCGACATCAATGCCGAGGCTGGGTGGTTCCAGGAGGCCATGTCCGAGATATGTGACATGGCAATGCCCCGGGTTCAGCCTGGAAGGGGTCAGCGCCAGGTGTACTGGTGGTCGCCGCAAATCACGTCACTACGTGAGGCGTGCGTGGCTGCGCGACGCCCGTACACCAGACACCGCAGGCTCCGTATCCGCCCTGTGGATGCGGATGCCATTGAGGCGGAGCTGTACGAGGGGTACAGAGCGGCGAAGGAAGCCCTCCGACTGGAGATATTGCGGGCCAAAGCTTCGGCCCGCCAAGAGACGCTGGGGACTCTGGACAGAGATCCGTGGGGGCGCCCCTACTTGGCGGTACGGGGCAAGCCCCCCGCTGACGCAGAGTCTCCGGCCCCAGGTCGTAGAGGGCGTTGTGAACGCTCTGTTCCCTTCGCGGGGGGAGTTTTCTCCCCCGCTCATGGCTCCGCCACCGGCGGTGTCCGATGCGGACCGCGACGGCGACGACGACGACGTTCCAGAGGTGACCGAGGTAGAACTGGGAGTGGCGGTGCTAAGGCTTAGGGCCAAGAACACCGCCCCAGGACCCGACGGCCTACCAGGGAAGGCCTGGGTCCTGGCCTTAGGGGCTCTCGGGCCTCGACTAAGGGGGCTCTTTAGCGCATGCTTGGAGGAGGGCCAGTTCCCACTTCGTTGGAAGACCGGGAAGCTGGTCCTCATACCGAAGCCGGGGCGTCCTGCGGACTCTCCGTCCGCGTACCGGCCCATCGTTTTGCTCGACGAGGCGGCAAAGCTCTTGGAGAGAGTGATTGCGAGCCGCCTCGTCGAGCGGCTGATGCGGGTGGGGCCGGATCTGGCGGACGGTCAGTTCGGCTTCCGCAGGGGACGCTCCACGGTGGACGCCATCATGCGCGTGCGAGCCCTTACGACAGGGGATGCGGTAGCACAGGGCAGGGTCGTCTTGGCGGTGTCTCTCGACATCGCCAACGCCTTCAATACCCTGCCTTGGGGGTGCATAGGGGCGGCACTCCGGTATCACCGGATGCCTGCCTACCTCTGTCGTGTGGTCGAGGCCTATCTGACGGACAGGGCCGTCATCTACCCCGGTCACGAGGGAGTGTGGAGTCGACGAGGGATGTCGTGCGGTGTTCCACAGGGATCGGTCTTGGGGCCGCTTCTGTGGGACATCGGGTACGACTGGGTGCTGCGCGCCGACCTTCCCGAAGGCGTCAGCGTAGTGTGCTACGCTGACGACACGCTAGTCCTAGCGCAGGGAGGGTCGTTCCAGGCGGCGGCCGACTTGATGTCAAATGGAGTTGCGACAGTCGTGGACAGGATCCGGCAGCTGGGACTCGAGGTGGCCCTGCACAAGTCCGAGGCCATGTGTTTTCATGGCCCTCGGCACCGGCCACCTCCGGGGTCTCAGATAACGGTGGGAGGGGTTCACATCGGTGTCGAGTCGACGATAAAGTACCTGGGACTTGTCCTCGACAACCGATGGAACTTTACGGAGCACTTCCGACGTTTGGGCCCGAAACTGGCGAAGGCCGGAGCTGCCCTCAAGCGGCTCCTGCCCAATCTCGGTGGCCCAAACGCCTCCTGCCGGAGGCTCTACACGGGGATCGTGCGGTCCATGGCCCTCTACGGGGCTCCGGTGTGGGCGCCCAATCTAGCCGCGGCTCCGGCCCGACTTCTGAGGGCGTCCCAGAGGGTCATGGCCATTCGCATGGTGCGGGGATACCGCACGGTCTCCTGTGAGGCGGCATGCCTCCTTGCCGGCGTCCCGCCGTGGGATCTGGAGGCAACAGTCCTTGCACACACGTACGAGTGGCGCGTGGAAGTGCAACGCCGGGGTGAAGTCCCGATGCCGCGGGTTATTGCGGCACGGCTCACGGAGCTCCGGCGAGATCTCATGGCGGAATGGAGACAACGACTGTCGCAACCTAGTGCTGGGCACGCCGTTATAGCGGCGGTAAGACCCCTCTTTGAGGAGTGGCTGGAGAGGCGTCATGGCACTCTCACGTTTCGCTTGACACAGGTCCTCACCGGACATGGTCAGTTCGGGAGGTTCCTGTGTCGGATTCGGGCGGAAGCGACGCCACCACTGCAGTAACGGTCGCCTGGAGGACACGGTCGAGCACACGGTGGAGGTGTGCCGCGCATGGGCGGACCATCGACGTGTCCTCGTAGAGGCGATCGGCGGCGGTGACCTCTCGCGCCCGGCGCTGGTTCAGGCCATGCTCCGGGGCGAGACGGAATGGGATGCCGTCGCCTCCTTCTGCGAAGCAGTTATGCTGGTGAAGGAAGCGGCGGCGCGCGAGAGGCAACGACGAGCCTCTCGCCCCGGACTAAGACCCAGGCGAAGACGTCGAGAGTCGCAAGACGACTACCGGCCACCGTAGGCGCGGTTCTGCGGATGGCGAGCTATGGGTAGCTCGCTGCCCGGCTAGGACCAGGACCGCGTAGACGGCGCGTTTTGTTCCACGCGCGCCTCAAAGAGAAGGAGTCAGCACAGTAAGGGGCCCAACAGGGCCAACGCCTGCCGGGGTTGCGGAATGTTTATAATAGTTACCGTGACCTCGGAACATAAAGGGCAATCGAAGGAACATGAGTGGGTTTTAGTCAGTAAGAGTCTGACACGCCCTCCCGTCGCACCCAGGACGGGAGCAGTCATTGGATGATTTCCCACTCACCAAAAAAAAAAAAAAAAAAAAATGGGACAAGGAAAATCGTTCATAATATCATTTTATGCCTATTTGCGTAGTCATTTTGGAAGTTGGTATAATTTTATAATTATAATTGTTGTAAATGTTAGAATACTTACTGAGCAGATTGGTAATTCTAGGATTTGAATGACTACAACAACGTGTCATGAGAAAATACCGTTCTAAAAAGGATTCCTGTAATATATTATTTTGCAAAGAACTTACTAAAATACTCAAAACTAGAGGCTCGGTAGTTTCGGAGATAAATTAGTTGCAAGTAGTTGTTCATACACACAATTTAACTAAAATGAAAAACAGTAACAGTGATTAAAATAAAAAATAAAGTTTTTATTTAGGGTTTCACAAACAGTTTCAAACTAGACAGAGAGAATGAATAGAATACATTAAAAATGGAAATAAAAAACTAAAACTTAAAATAGCTCTAATAAAATTCTAATTTTAAATCTTTATCATATCGTGTTTGTTCGTTTAAATTAGCAATTTTATAGAGACTATATTTAGATTTGTAAGTTCATTGGTAAATACGGGTATTTATCTATTCCATGAAAAGGTTTTTTGTTTACCGGAAAGTCTTTTCGGTGTTTCCCGTACTATGAAAACAACATTTAAATGTACTGTGTCTGGAACCTGGCTTAGTATAAACATAATAAATAAATAAATATCTTGGGACCACTCACACACGGTCATCTGATCCCAAACTAAGCAGAGCTTGTACTAAATGGTAACCAGACAACTGATATACATACTTATATAATTTATAAATATACATACGTATTATAGATAAATCACACCCAGACACAGAACAAACAATCGTGCACATCACACAAAGTTTGTCCTGGGTGGGAACCGAACCCACGACCTCCGGCTTAGCAGTATGTATCCGTCGATGTATGTAGTATCGATGTTAAACTGCAATAAAAAAAATTGCGTGTTTAAAAATAGTTCAAATAATTGTCATAAAAGCATAAAACCGATATTCAAACATTTTTAATACTTTTAAAGGCTCAAATTAAAAATAAACCATTTGATAAAAATAAAAAAAATATTTATTTATTTATTTATTTAAATACATGTTAAAATTGTCCTTACAGGCTAACCTAATTCGACAATCAAACGACAAAAACTTTTACGTCACCCTTCTATCTTGACAGATAGGAAAGTGTCTTCCTTTCGAATTCCGCCAATGTACAACTAAAAACATCTAATTCTTGGGAGATAATATTAATCAATTTGATTGCCTTAACCACCGGTGCATGTTTTAATATGTCCGTACGGGCTACAGGAACTTCAAACAGCCTATTTCTAGGAGCCTGACGTAGCCTGGTATTGGGGATGAGCAATTTTATTGACTCTAGTACCTCTGGGTTGTAAAGTTTCCCTCTGAAAACACTAAATACGTATTTTGCAAGAGCCAGGTTTCGTCTCACTTCCAGCTTATAGTATCCAACCATACCTATAACAAATAGTGTTGGATACATAAGCGGGTAAAAAGGGTATACTCCGTATTGCTTTAGGTACAAATACCGGGTAAACTTATTTTGGAGCTTCTCCACCATGACGCAGTACTTAGCTTCATGGGGGCTCCAGATGATAGCACTCGTTTCTAATCTAGACCTAACCAGCGCATTATAGAGGGATTTGACTGCTGCCGAGTTTTTGAAATCCCTCGCCTCCCGCATAATGAAGCCTAAATTTTTAAACGACTTAGCACAAATTTGTCTTATGTGGGTACGGAAAGAGAGTTCCGTTGAAAAGAAAACGCCAAGATCACGCACAGAAGACACCCGAGAAATAACTTCCGCCTCCATATAATAATTGTAATGCAAAGGGCACCTTGCGCGGGTGTAGGACATTACATTACATTTTGATATGTTGAACAGTAACCTATTTATTCGACTCCATTCAACAATATGATCAATGTCGCGTTGCAGCATTTCCTGATCCTTCCCGTCGTTTATTACCCGAAATATTTTCAAATCATCGGCAAAAAGCAAACATTTTGAATCGGTCACTACTTCCGGGAGATCGTTAATCATTATGATGAATTGTAATGGACCTAGCGTACTTCCCTGACTTACCCCAGTAAGTGTGCTATACGAGCTTAATGTGTAGCCACAGTACTCCACAAATTGTTTCCTGTTTGCCAAGTAGCTCGCAAAAAACTGCAACAGGTCCGGAGTAAAGCCAGCCATCGCCAATTTCATCAGCAAAACATCATTATCGACACTATCAAAAGCCTTTTGGAAATCAAAATATGCAACATCAAACTATATATGGGGCTACCTACTTAGGTTGTATGTGCTACGGTGCACCTGTTTGGGCCGATAGGGCCACAATAGGGGCGGTACGACGTAAACTACTTCAAAGTCAACGTTTAGCTTTGATATTTTTATGCAAAGCGTATAGAACGGTCAGTACTGAGGCCCTACCGGTACTCGCAGGTGTACTTCCAGTCGATCTTGAGGTACAGCGTCGTGCTTCAATGTACTATTCCGCGCGGGAAACCATGGACACTAACTTTATACCACAACGCGACTTTAATAAAATTTCTAGATTATTTAAACCGCAGACTGATGTCTGGGAGGAACTCTTATCCGAATGGCAAAGTAGGTGGGATAATTCCATGAAGGGCCGTCACCTCCATCTGTTCTTTCCATCCGTTCGTGAGCGGCTGGCTAAGACATGGTTGGAGGTTGATCATTGCGTTGCTCAATTTCTCACAGGTCATGGCAATTTTAAAAGTAAACTATATTCTTTCAAACTTGTTGCTTCGCCATTGTGTCAATGTTCCACATCGAACTGTGAATTCGAACAATCTGCACATCACATCCTATGGGAGTGTATTCTTTGGCAGAATGAGCGCAATGTTATGTTGGATAGTTTACAGGTTACATCCGGTGTTGTTTATTATACGGACCTTGTGGAAACCAGAACCAATTTCCGTGCGTTCAAGCGTTTTTGCCATACCTACTATTGGAATCATTCGTAACAGCTCACAATTTAGGACCCATTAATTTTTAACAGATCATATTCCGTGGTGCTAGGCAATCTGGGCTTCTCCCAGTTGTAATTACCCCTTTGTGCCTATCGGCCTAGTTCTGTTCTGTCTCCTGCTTGTTATGGAGGGAAGTGGAAAAAATATACTTTTCTTACTCCTCCGTTGTTCTTTTCTGATTAATTTCGTTGCGGGATCCAAGACAGTTGAATCGTTTCTCCGGGACTCGTCAAGCTTCATTGCTCGGCGCTTTTCTGGCGGACTCCACTGTTGATTCTGGCTTTCAGGAGTTGCAGTGGTTGGGAATAGTGTGGTGGGATTGTCCCAAAAAAAAAAAAAACCAACTGTGCTCCTGGTTTGGAGTCTAGTACTGGGGCAGCGTAATTCATAAAGCACAGCAAGTTCGAATTTGTACTCCGGCCCGTCCTAAACCCGTGCTGCGCGTTACTCAGTTGAGAACTCACTTGCACACTTATTGTAGCGGACAGAGCCAGCTCGAAAACTTTTGCAAAGGTCGACAGTATAGCAACCGGCCTATAACCACCTATTTCAGAACTCTGCGCCCCTTTAGGTACTGGTGTGACTCTTGTCAGCTTCCAGCAATCAGGATACGAGCGTTCTTGTAGATATAGGTTGAACAGGTGTCTCAAAGGAGCAACTAAAACTGTTCTACAGTCCTTGACAAAATAAAATAAAACTTGTGATATTTCAAATTTTGCACATTTAAAATTTTATGAAGTTTCGATCAAGTTTCATTCTCGATGCGGTACATATAGATTAAATAAATAAATAAATATCTTGGGACAACTCACACACGGCCATCTGATCCCAAGCTAAGCAGAGCCTGTGTTATGGTAACCAGACAACTGATATACATACTTATATAATTTTTAAATACATACATATTATAGATAAATCACACCCAGACACAGAACAAACATTCATGCTCATCACACAAAGTTGGTCCTGGGTGGGAATCGAACCCACGACCTCCGGCTTAGCAGTCAGGGCTACTAACCACTAAACCAACAGGCCCGTTAATTAAGTTTGCTGCTAAAAGTTATCCTAGTCATCACTGCTCCTAGTGCTGCTACAAAACTGCATGAGCCGGCGCTAACTGAAGTAAAGCAAATCTTACCCGCTACGTGAATACCTATATGGAAAAATACACACACACAAATAGAAGGATCGATTACGTTCAAATAAAAATAGTTTTGTTTAAATATTATCCTTTAGGTCATCACCAGTGATCGGAGTAGGTAGAGTGATTTTACGTACTTGCATCATGAATAGTCATAGAAATCATAACATGGATAATCCTTTATTCCGGGATTTCATTTTCGTATTTACGGGTTTGAATCAAATATTGAATCAAATAATTTTTTTTTGGAGTCGTTGCAATGTCCACCTCTTCTATTCTTTACTGTTTCTCTTCATTCATATATGTTTTTTTATTATAGAAGGACGATCACATATTCTATAAAAAAGACAGCAAATGGGTAATACATTTCTTATTTTTATTGATATGTTCTTCATCCTACACATTACAATGTTTGAAATTCCTAAAAAAATATTTTTTACGAAATCCCGGGATCCCGGAGGCATATCCATATTAATATATACGTGCCGGAGCATTGACCGCAAATCACTCTACCTACTCCGATCACTGGTCATCACCTATGCATATTTCTTTGAACTAAGTGCGCATATTAGCAACATAGTAATAGAATTTACGTGAAATGAGAACATCTCATAACCGCGACTTAAGGAGAATACGAATAATGGGCTCAACTGTACTGCGTCTGCAGCTAAGGTTTAGTTGCAGTGCAGCTGCGATTAAGTTTCGTTCAAAACAGATCTGTTCATATTCTCCATTGGGTGACCAAGTCTCTGTTAGATACTCTCAAATTTGGGAAGCGAAGTTCTACACGAGACACAATACTTTTTTAATTGTTTAAATTAATAACGGCATACAAGAGGTTAAGTTACCTAAGTTGCGTGAATTTGCCCGCACGTAATATACCTACAGGGTGGCCATTGACGGTCATTTTGGCGCGTTAGTTGAACTGACGTACGTCCAAAATTTGATCGTGAGCGTCGAATCGCCATACCAGAGTAAACCATTTTGGAGTGACGCAACAGCTTACGACTATACTGACGCGAAAAATGACCGTCAATGGCCAGCTTAATATTGCTTTACATTTATTTACATTTCACGAAATTTAAGTTCTGTATTTGCAAATCCCCAGTCTTCATCAACTCAAGGAGGGAAAGGCTACGAAGACGATGAGATTCTGAGGAACGTGTCTGCTATTCCTCGAATGAGCTATGAGGAGTTAGAAGCGGCTACCGGCAACTGGGCTGACTGCAATCTGTTGGGACGAGGGGGCTTCGGACAGGTGTTCAAAGGTAGGTTTTTTTTTCTTTGTGAGATTTGTTGAGAGATCTTTTACAGTGTAACTTAACGTTTAAAGTTATCATCGTCATCTCATCAGTCTTCTCTCAACTTTGAGAGAGTACATAAATTCCAACTGGATGTAGCCGAATACGATTTCGTTTTACGTATTGACTGCCTACCAGACCTCCACTACCCATTTACTGGGTATTATAGGGTAATACTATACCACGTACTATTATTTATTTCCTTCTAACTACTCGTTACGACTATCAAAGACTAGCTTTTGCCCGCGGCTTCGCTCGCGTAGAATTTGGTCTGCCACATTAAGTTGCGTGATTTTTTTTTAAATACTTGTATTTTTTAATGTAACTTCCCATCGTACATCCCAAATTTCTAACTTCAAAATTAGTTTCCATACAATCTTTGGAATCCGTTTGAAACTCGTGATGGCACATTGGATAAGGCGCCCGCCTCTCGTGTAAGAGGTTCATGGGTTCGAATCCGGGCAAGTACCAATGTGACTTTTTCAACTCATATGTACTTTCTAAAGTTTATCTTGGACATCACTGACATCCCGTGCCTCGGAAAGCACGCAAAGCCGTTGGTCTCGGTTGTCAAGCGTAGAACTTTTACAGTCGTTACTGGTTAGCCAGAAACTCTGACCAGTCTAACCAAGAGGTATCGTATCGCCCAGTTACTGGGTTGTGGAGGTCAGATAGGCAGTCGCTCCACGTAAAACACCGGTATCCAGCTGAACCCGGTTAGGCTGGCAGCCAACCCCAAACACAGTTGGGAAAAGGCTATTGAGTTGATGATGACAATCTTTGAAATCTTATACCTAATATTTAGAGGGAATCTCTTGAGGGTGGAATTATCTGAAGTGCTCATTATTTTAAGCTATAATAGAACTCTGCAAATTTCAAAATGCTAAGACCAGTGGTTTCTTCATCAATCTTTACCTGTATGGTGTGTTTATAAAAAGTAGCCCTATGTCCTTCCCCGGGCTTGAAAATATCCTATCTAGCACAAACGGATTACTAAACACTGACTAATAAACAGGTCGGACCAATGTTACTTGCATTTAATCACTACATAGTATAATACAAAGTAGCTTTCTTTGTAAGCTTAAATTTTTAAAACTACGGAACGGATTTTGATGCGGTTTTGTTAATAGATTTTGTAATAAGTAAAGAATTAATATGTATGTAATTGGAATAGGTTAACATCTGTGTTCAATTATCTGTGTTTTTACTGCAATATACTCCCGTATACTATGTTAATTGTTTTTTTTATTCAGCGTAAATATGTAGATTTTGGGATTTAGATACATGTGAGCATGGGAAAAACAGGGCGTGCCTAAATGTATCCCCGCTATCTTCAAAGTTTGCCTTTGCGATTTATTAACAGTTATAGAAAATGCAACTTTAAGTAGGAACTGAAAACATTTGAAATTAAAGGTTAAGTTATAAGGTATTATTGGAATGCGTGGAATAAGGACATTTTCACCCTTAACTTCTCCAGTTACAATTGGTGCCTAGTTCAATGACTCGCAATCTAATGCCATTACATAGTCTCGGGGCGTCCAAGTTGCGCATTAACAAAACGGGTATACCGACTTTTAATCCTTCGAACACACGTGATTTGAGACACAATAGAAAGACAATAGCAGCCCGACAGCCGGCTGTCGGTCGGTCGTTGAAAGGTTAATTTGAGCTTATTTGATGGCACCCCGGATAGCTCCAAAAAGTTAAGAAACACCCCAGGGTAGCGACTGTGTCGATGGATGGAGTTGGGTTGTTGCATCGCTGGTTACTTGGCCCAAGATAATTTTATTGATTTTCGCAACTGTCTCATTTCTTGGTGCTAGTATAGTTCTTTCACATAGCCAACTTTCATCGTGGATGTTCTGTTGCCGTTTGGCGCTCCGTTCAAGTCAATCATATCGTGATAACTTTTAAACTATTCTGCCAAATTACTTAGTGTGAAAGACAAAGTTTATCTTCATTATATACTTAATGCGAGAAATGTATTCATTTTGATAAGAGTTTAATAATTATATACTAATATGTGCATTGTAAAATAGTACCAAATTTAATTAAATTTATGGTTCACAATTTTGGTAGTACTGGCTTGCACATAAGAGGTAGATATATGCCGTCGCGGACTTTTATTTAGATCTATTTAAGACAAACAATCCTGTGGTACATCATCTTTATGTAACTCCATTGGTTTAGGCAGCGCACGCCAAGATAGCTGTCAGATGGAAGATTTTTTTCCGACTTAATTGACACTTATCGTTTTATTATGATCAAAATTACATAAAATCATTATAAATTGTAGCCTATGTGTTACTCTGATAAATAACCTAAATTACTGTAAAGTTTCATCCAAATCAGTCCAGTAGTTTTTTCGTGAAAGAGTAACAAACATACATACACACACACACACATACATCCATCCTCACAAACTTTCGCATTTATAATATTAGTAGGATAGGAAGTAGGATATTAGTAGGATTTTAAAATCGTACTATTATTTATTTCCTTCTAACTACTCGTTACGACTATCAAAGATTTTAAAATAACAGCCGAGACCAATGATGTTCTATACAATAAAGACGTAGATATCAGACTAGCGCGTGCAAATTGTTGCAGTCAAATTCAGACAATTGTTGTAATTTCACTTAGTCGGCTAATAGCAGCGAGCGAAGTAAAGCGTGTCCGTGGTGTGACAATATAATCTAAAATGCCGAGCTGTGTGTTAAGAAAATGTCAAAACTATGGTTCCAAGATAAATAAGAGTGAAGGAATTTCATACCATACGTAAGTAAGATATAAAATTACGTATTTTTGTGTTTTTTCACGATTTTATTTCTCATTTACAAATAAATTTCGGATTTTTAATATGACGGTTCGAAAAGGATAGAGAATATGATGGCAACTGCAGCGCGACAAGGACAAATAGCATATGTCATTATAACATTATGACATTGTCATAGATTAATCAACCTGATTGGTCCCAGAAATCGTAGGCAAAATACATAGCGTTTGTAACCGCTCGATTGCGCAACCTGAGTTTTCTTGATAGTTAGTGAGCGTCTTGCTAAAATAATATTATGCTGAATATTCAAGTCGGAGGTCTTATTACTTAAAGGGATCCTATTTGCCAAGTGGCGCGATCATCAGTAAAAGAACCCAAACGATTCATCATTTATACTCATTATCGATCGCTGAGTAAGTACACAATTTATCAAAAATCCCTTCGGCAGAACTCAAATACAGGTACTGTTATTTATTTAGAATTTGTTTGTGAATAAAAAGATCACTATTTTGTTTGTTGTTTTATTTAATAGATCATACCTATTGTTATATTCAATGTCTCTTCTGTTGGCAAATCCGCATACTCTATGATTCATTAGTGTACTTCAAACGCAACACATTACATATAACTATCTCTTTCTGTATCATAAGTTCCGTATTATCTATCGCAGTCGTAGTTGAAAACTACTATAATCCTTTATGTCAGCACTTTGTATGACAACGCAACAATACAGAACGTCGCTCAGTATGAACGTAGCGTATCTTCTTTTAAATATCATTGGCCGAGACAGTTTTCTCGAGGCCTGCCCCCTTACCATGACGTTTAAAGTAAGATGGTTTTAGTCTTGTTGCAGGAGTGTGCAAGTGACAGCGTTAGACACGTTGTCTAGCGCCGTCTCTTTCCCACTGAAAGTAATATCAAAGTAATACTGCTATAGGGGCTTGCGGTACGCCCCCTGGACGTGTATACCACCAACTTCCACAGGGAACGGGCCAGCAAGCGTAAGAAGTAACTAATGGAAAATTCAACAATATAATATTTTAGAAAATAAAAATAAAAAATATTTTTATTTTATTTTTATGTAATTTTTATTATCAATAAGTACTTGTAAAAAACACCCTTGTCTGTACCCACGAGATCACTGCCGACAAACTGTAATGCAGCTTGGCAGGATATATGTCATTAATTTTAAACAAGTTTTATTGAATAAACAAAAAGAACAAAATCGCTTTTGCCTTTTACTAAGCGTACACTGATATATTTTGTTCGTACTTGACCTATACGCATTATAAGATATTTCCCTCGAACAGGTGAATGGAAACATCTGCCGGTGGCGGTAAAGCGGCTTAAAGACAATGATGACAGAAACAAGGAGCTCATCAGAGAGATGTGTCTCAACCAGTACCGGCATGACAACATACTGCCGCTCTATGGGTACTCTTTGGGAGGTAATGTTATTTTAAACTATAGTTAGGTCTAGTCATTGTATTGAGTGATTTTATTATTTTAATACTTGTCTTTAAAACTTAATCTTATTTTTTTACCGACTTCACAAAAAGGAGGAGGTACTATGTTCGGCTGTTTGTATGTTTTTTTTTTTTTTGTATGTTTGTTCATCGATTACTCCGTCAATTGTCAACGGATTTTCAAAATTCTTTTTTTGTTCGAAAGCAGATAGTTCTGAGGATCTTAGAGAAATCGAAGGCAACCCTCAAATTTTATAGGCTCACTTATTGTTTTTCGCATATTTTATGAAGTATCTTGTGTATTTGCGTATGGTTGTCACCATCTCAGTTAGCTGAGCTGATGATGGAAGGTACAACTCCTTAACAGTAAGAAGTTACTCGAACAGGCAAGGACTGTTTTAGTAAATTGTTTTGATGTTTGATAGGGCATTTGCCACATTTGGGCTCATGATCATCAAGTCATGACCTGATGCTGCAGTCAGGATAGTCTGCAGAGTACCTAACTCCTCGACAAATAACAGCAGATATATCGTGTTTAGGCTCATTGAAAAGGGCTCGATGTGTGGATAAACGTACTGTTAATGAGGAACACCGAAGTACATAGAGACCTGATGCTGAAGCATCAGAAAAAGTACAAACCTTGAAATTACAGCACAGTAGTCGTGTTTGGGCTCATTTTAAACAGGACTAACATTAGCTCGACACTAAAAAGTAAAAAATAAAAAACTTTTTACAAAAAAAAAATAACCGACTTCAAAAAGTAAAAACTTAAAAATAACTTAAATTTCGGAAGTCGGTGGCAACACAAATTGACTGGCAGAAGAAAAGACACCGACTTCCGAAATTTAAGTTATTTTTAAGTTTTTACTTTTTGAAGTCGGTTATTTTTTTTTTGTAAAAAGTTTTTTATTATTTCGACACTCATTATATCGCACTTCACACGGGCGAATAATGTTTCAAATTTCTCAGTTTATCTCTGCTATAATATGCAAGGTTGTTCAAACTAAATCTGCAATGAATTTACATCAACATTTATTTTGACCAATGTCGTTATTTGTTTCATACGATATTTTTTCGTGTTTGAGAGTGTAATATTATGTTATTTTGTCTTCAGCTCGGACTGCAATCTCACCTTGACTGTAATAACAAAATTACTCACTTGTACCATAATGTAACATTTATGCATTAAGTAACTATCTATAGTAGTTTGACTAAATATTTTTTTCTTCTAGGTAAAGAAGCATGCCTAGTATATCAGCTAATGGCTGGAGGCTCCTTAGAGCAGAGATTAAGAGGCAAGACTCATCACCCGCCGCTTTCGTGGTCACAACGATACAACATAGTACATGGAGTTGCTAGGTACATTTATTTTATGTCTTTTTTTTTTCTTATTGCTTCTTATTGCCTTATTACTCAACTCGCCTTACTAAATAGGAATAAATTGGGTAATTTAGATTTACATCATTAACGAAAAATGTAAGACACAATTTCTTCTACTTTCCTTAAATTTACTCTAAAAATTCTAGTTCATTTACAGTTTATTGTAAAATTGTACTTTGCATAAGGTGGCATTTAAAAAAAAACTAGGATGGAATCGCGTTTTGAAAGCTCAGTAAAAGTACTGACTGTATTAGCTGTAAGTTTTCCTTAAAACAATAAAATAAAATAATAAAATAATTTATAATGGTGTAAAATACTGTATTGGTTTATTTTTTATTAAGTTATCAATAATAAAATTAATGTTTACATGCTTAAATTGATATAGTATCATCGTCGCACGGTCTCACAAAGAACATTTGTGCAAAACATGTTTGTAGATCCAGTTAATTAGTAGGTCAATTTTAGTCGTATACATATTAAATTGTTTGTTAATTTTCCAGAGGCCTCCAATTCCTGCACACGATGGAAGGCACGCCGCTCATCCACGGCGACATAAAGCCAGCCAACATTCTTCTAGACACGTGTCTCATGCCCAAGATCGGAGACTTTGGGCTCGCGCGGAAAGGACCGTATGGCGATGATAGAACGCATGTCAAGGTTTCTAAGTAAGTTAGCGCATAACAATGATATTTTAAGTAAAAAAGTGTAGATAGGTTATATGCAGTCAAAAAGTGGCACATATAAAGTTTGCCAATTGGCAAACATGATACTGAGTATTGCGTTGACATTTGACGTTTATCTCTTTTTCACTCGCACTACTTCAATCATGTCATCCTACTTTGACGTGTAATGTATGTGTGCGTTAGTGTGCCGTTTTTGAAGATAGAATTTCGTTTGAGTAACTTATCTACGCCTTTTTACTTAAAATATCATTGGCGCATAATATTTTTAGCTATTATTAACATTAACTTTTGCCTGCGGCTTCGCTCGTTTTAAATTCAGGGTGATACGGTTCAACTTTCCTGATTTAGAATACAGAAGAGAACTTGAAGCAGAATAATATTTTAATACGCTACTGTAGACGATATTATGTGTCGTTCCATTTGACGATAGAACAAATAGAGCTCGCAAACTGCTACATACAGTTGTCTATGGTAGAAACACAGCTTTTTTAAGTTCACCCCAAACACCTTTAATTTTGTTAGCAAGCGGTACGGTTTACCGCTAGCTATATAATTATTATAATAGTTCTGCCAAACCCTTTGCGTGGCGTAGGCGTTAAGGATAATGATTGCATTTCTTCCATTAAAAACCCCCATTAAGAATAGAACTAGTCAGACAAATTTAATGAGGGTTTTTGCGTATCGACATGACATTGTCAGATATGTCAAATGCACCAATCACGCTGCAGTTAGACCTCACGCCTACGTATTGGCATCTAGCGGATTTGTCGAAAAAACGACATGACATTGACAGATATGTCAAAATTCACCAATCACGCTGCAGTTGGACCTCACGCCTACGTATTGCCATCTAGCTGAATTCTCATACGCAAAAACCCCCATTAAAATTGATCTCGAGTTCTAGATTTAGTACGCATACTATTTACTTATAAAGCACCTATTACACAGTCACACTTGTATCCAGCTAACCGGCACTGGGATTACGTATCTTGCAATAGCCGAGCGATCGCGATAATTTAGCAAAATTTGCTGCTCAAACGTCAAATTCAAAATACGTCACGTCAAATAGCAAACTAGCGATAGTGCTGCCTCTGTGGAGCAATCAGTTAACTAAAATATGCATTTTTCGTTTGGTGGTTTCGTATATAGTATGGTTTTTAAGAGCAAAGTTAAGTTTTTTTTATTAAAGGTGATATTTAATTAGTTCCAGCGATTGCTCCTTTATCGTCATCGTAGCAATAAGTGCATTAGAACAATCAGCGAGCGATTAGCAATCGGTTCATACATAATACGATTTTTTTTGACGATCGCGCGGTGATCGCGCGATCACTGCGCAAATATTGCTCATTGCTGTTTCATAGGTAATAACCCCGCCGTTTGGGCTAGACACCGACCCCAATGTAATTGGGAAAAGGCTAGGAAGATGGTATTAATGCACCTATTAACCACGACGACCAAGCGACAGCCGGCTGTCGCGCTGCTATTGTCTTTCTATTGTGTCTAGGATTACATGTGGTCGAAGGTTTTAAGTGCTTAAATATTTCTTACATTTTGTCATTGTACATAAGTTTTATTTAAGTTTTGCTTTATGGTTGTATGTATTATTATAGCTGTCCCCTGCGGTTTCACCCGCATTTTTCGTTACTGCTCCGCTCTCGTGGGTCGTAGCGTGATGATATATAGCCTATAGCATTCCTCGATAAATGGACTATCTAACACTGAAAGAATTTTTCAAATCGGACTAGTAGTTCCAGAGATTACCCGCTACTTACATACTTACAAACCTACAAACTTACTTACAAATTTTACCTCTTTGTAATATTAGTATGTGCAATAAAGAATATGAATATTTCTTATCTCCAGGGTATTCGGCACAAAGCCCTACCTCCCAGACGAGTACCTGCGCGCCCGTTCACTGTCGCCCGCAGTGGATGTGTTCAGTTACGGCGTCGTCATGGTAGAGGTCGCCACCGCGCTGCCCGCCAACGACAAGTCGCGGTCGGAACAACTGCTCAGCGTTTATATACATCAGCTGTTCAACCAGGGAGTTGATATGGGTGAGTTTTTTTTTGCTTTAGGTTTTGGCTTTGAGTTTGTTTGAGCTGTGTGTTATATACATGTGTTGCCTTTTATCTGGCCATTAGTATGGTTTGTCGATCAGGCCAGTTAAGTGAACCACAACCATACCACAGATAAAACAACAAAATGACAGTGATCATAAGGGTTAATTTCGCGTGGCAGTAATATAACACCTAACATTAATGACAGCTGTCACATTGACCTTTGGCTAGACCACAGGTTGGAGCATAATTTTAGCCACTAAAACCAACCATATTCTAATTAAAAGGGTATAGATAGATACTTATTCGACATTGGTGCTGATTCTCTTGTTCACAAACTAACCTTAAATTAAGTTAAGTGCATCTTTATCTTTTCATGTCATTAAGAAAAGGACAGAAGACACATATTTGTTTACTCCTGACAAAATAGACGGCGCCATGATTTTAATGTGTCTAAATTATCTATAGAGTGTCTGAATTTGACAGGACTTATCTAAAATTTTATCTTCCGTCCTTTTCTTAATTAAACGGCACCCATGTGTTGTGTTTTGTAACACGTTTTCCTCCTCCGAGCCGTACTGTTAACCATGCACTCACGCCTCTCCTACATATATCATTCTTCATATAATTCATCCAGCATTAGCTTTAGCTTAGTGGTTGCCTACTTTTCACAAAAAACACTACCTCTGTTTCATGTCTTTAGGAAACGCTGTGCGTTGATATATCAACAGTCAGTCACATATAGATAAATGAATGAGTGAATACGTGTGTTACAGCAATATTTAAACAAACCATTTCTGTTACAGCAACACTGGAAGACCCGATACTGCGCGGCACAGCTCACTCGAACCCCGGAATGTGTCGCGCTTTCGTCGCTATAGGACTACACTGTACCAAGTTCGCAAGACACGACCGACCTTCTATGTTAGAAGTGTATAAAAAACTTAACGATATGAACGTACCTGCTATTAATTATACTTGACAACGTTCAATGGCCGAAATGTAATCGGTTTTGTTATACGTTTATACATTACCGAAGTAGAATCGGTTTTGTTTTGTTAAGTCGTATTAAAGCCGCAGCAAAAGCAATCTTGTAACATGCAACGCTACGCCTCGCATTTTCATTGGCTAAACGTCTATACTTAGGTGAATAGGCGAGACGACAAAAAAGTAATTAGTCCGTTAATGTGATTATTAAAAAAAATAGTAGAAGTATTTTTTTTTTAATTTCTCGTAAACGAAAAATGACGACAATATATTGCGTTGAAGTTTCGCGTGACGTCACGAATGGGTATAATTGTTACTGAACAGTGACGCTACAAGGCCTCACTCCGGAACTTTGATGCTCTTTAGCTTTGTATTTTTATTAATTTGATCAAACAAAAAATACGTGTCCAGTATTACAGGACATCTAACAAACAGACAATATAGATTGCAATTTTTTTAATGTTGTTGTCATCCCTATTGTGGTAAAAGAACTCGAGTCATTGGCGTGGCGCAGAATGTTATATGTTTTGCTGTTTCTGTCCTTATGGTAGTTGCAAATCATGAGCGTTTGTGATGTGACACTTAGTTTATGACGTAGTGTCTTGTCTTCGGGCGGGACCGCATTGCAACTAACTAGCTTATCTCGCCGAGAGTCGTTGTTAATGTGCTTTCTATACAAACTGAAATACTTCAGTTCAAGGTGTAATCTACAATATAAATCGCAAGGCCACACCTCATCTTGTGATTGGTCAACTCAAAGTTACACTCGAGCTAACCGAAGCTTACCTCCGCTCAAGCTAAAATTCTCAATAACTCGAGTTTGGGCAGAATGAGAATGTCAGATATATTTTACACGTGATGCCATAAGTGTTGCTACTGACCAAGTATTTGTTCATTATTGTTCTGCCAGCCCAAGTAGTGTAAAGTATGAATTTCGACTCAAGTTAAATCGACCCAAGTGCTGATTCTCTTGTTCACATACTCTAAATTTAAGTTAAATGCATCTTTCTCTTTCCATTTCTTAAAAAAAAAGGACAGAAGATACATTTTAGTTTAATCCTGTCAAATTAGACAGCGCCTAAAGAAAATTGACGTATATTTAGACGCCATGTGTTTAAATCGCGTCTAAATAATTATATATAGTGTCTAAATTTGACAGGACTTAACTAATATTTTATCTTTTGTCCTTTTCTTAATTAAATGGAAAGATAAAGATGCACTTAACTTAAATTTACGTTAGTTTGTGAATAAGAGAATCGACACCAATAAATAACGTAGGTCTAGTGCTGCTTCGTTTCATTGTGTAGTCAAAAAATGCGTAGGGTGGCCTTTGTATTGCCATTGACATAAGATTTTAATTACAATCATGGAAGCGCGCTCCTGAATTGCAACTTCAACTTCAACTTGATAACAACTATACTCTTAGGCCTGAGTCACACCGGAATGGCAGCGGCCGGCAGCGGCGCGGAGAGCACCTTCAGTGTAAAATAATTTTAAACTTCTACATACTTAAAACACTAGTATCGCTTGAAAAGCTAGAAAAGGTCGCGAGGCCGCCCGCCGAGCCGCGAGCGGCCGCGCGCCTCGCGCTTCTTCCGACGATGTCTTGACAGCTGTCAAAGTAAATATTGTCACATGAAAAGTGTCAGGATATTTTTTGGATTTGTTCATAATAAAAAAAATGTGTAAAATTATCAGAATTTTGCAACATTCATATCAACATTTATCTTACATGAAATATGACAAATAAAAACAATTTTTTATCCTTTGTTTAAATGGCGTGGCATTTAAAATTATAATTAAGTTATTCGTAATTATTAAGAGTTATTTTAAGTAACTACTTCCTACTAATATAATGAATGTTAGTCAGTAGTTATGTTGGTTTTTCAATTATATAATCATAAAAGTTAAACGGATTTTGATGAAATTTGGCAGAATTGTAGCCTATGACGTGGCTTATAACATAATGACGCTTTTTCCCGTCCTTGATAATTTCCTGACGTTAAGCAGGAAAAACCGCTGGCAAAATGTATGCAATAATTTATTACTTTCTTTATTTAATTATGTCATTTTAAGATTTAATCCATAAACTTTTAAAATCGAATGAAAATGACTGAAATATCGTTAAGTGACCGTGATAATTTTTATTGAATTTTTAAATTGAAGATTTATATCTTTTAGGTAAATATACTATGACAATAACGTTAAAAATAGAGTCACTATATTTTTTAACTTATCCTCCCAATAATCTTCAATTTAGATTTTCAACCTACGGACTATACAAATAAAAATTTTCTAAAAATATAAATATTTTTTTAAATAAGTCTTTTATTTCACCTTTAGGCTAGAACACAATTTTTTCAAGCTTTGGTTTATCTGCTGGGTCTAGAGTCCTATTGGCTATTAGGTTCTTGTACCATAGAGCCGATAATCTTGCTGTGCGACGTTTCTTGTCGTCTTCGTAGTCAACTTCGAACAGTCCAAACTTTAACCTAAAAAAAAAATAGTTTCTCTATAGGTAATCTATGAAATAGACAAGCGCAAGTATATTGGAATTCAACTACAATAAGAATAGGGACATCTGTAAAATGTCACTTGAAAAATACGGTTTGTTCCCGTTGTCCCCGTACGCCGTGTCCCCGTCCTACGGGGACAGCGGTACTTCAATTAAATATTTGAAAATAGTTCCCGTTGTCCCCGTACGCTGACCCCGTTAATATAGTTAAATAAAATAGGTAAAATTATTGCCCACAGTCCCCCCCGTTTTTTCTTTTCCCAACAAACAAAGTGTAAGTATGGAACATTGGTAGATTAGCCTTGGGACCCGGTAGATTAATATAAAGGAGACCTTGTTTTCAAGTAAGATTTTTTATTTAATGAAATGTCCCACAGCGTTACAGGACTTTATTTTTAAATTAAAGATTGAAAACATAAGAGAACAAAAGTACTAGGCGAGCAGTAACGTGTAGTAGTCATGTGCGAATATTTAAAATTTATTTATTTATTTATTTATTTATCCTTTATCTGTTAACATTACAGGTAGGAATACCCAATGCGATAACAGAAACTATACTAACATAAAATATACTTAATATTAATTAACTTATTCAAACAAAAAATAAAATAGTAATAAATAAAATCAAGATACTGAAACAGCAATGCTAATTAAAAAAATTAAATAAAATTATTACTTTAATCATTTATCTATCTCGAAAATAAAATATGTGGTGGATCACGTTTTCCATTTACCACTTCACGTTACTGCGCGCCTAGTACTTTTGATTGAATTAAGTAGTCAAGCAAGTGTGAAAATTAAAAATTACTGTGAATTTGAAGTTTAGTTTAGTTTATACATTGGCCGAATGTACGTTACGGGGACAACGGGAAATAAATTTAATCACGTCCCGCTGTCCCCGTGACGGGGATATGGCACACGGGGACAACGGGAACAAACCAAAAATACGCCTTGCAGATTAACAATTTTTTTTTGTTTAACAAAGCATTAGTAGTATTAAAAACCGGTCAAGTGCGAGTTCTACTCGCGCAACGAGGGTTCCGTTAATTTGTTTTTTAGTGAAATAACTACAAATTTACGGTTTTCGGAGTTTTCTCTTTACTCGTGCTACATGACCTTGCTTCTTGCCAAATTTCACGATTCTAGGTCAATGGGAAGTACCCTATAGGTTTTGAGTTTTGATTCCCTTGAAAATGTCTAAATATGCAATATAAACCGCCGTATCTTTTTATTGCGTTGATTTAGAAACTTGATTTTTTCACTGCTTTAAGAGATAGCAGACCTGAGTATGTGATATTAATTTGAGCTTGATATCTTGACGCGTTTCTGAAAAAAAAAGGTCTTGACAGACGGACGAACGGGAGGACGGACGGATGTGAACTAACTGCAAATTTACGGTTTTCAGAGTTTTTCCTTTACTTTTGCTACATGACGTTGCTTCTTGCCAAATTTCATGATTCTTGGTCAATGGGAAGTACCCTATAGGTTTTGAGTTTTGATTCCCTTGAAAATGTCTAAATATGCAATATAAACCGCCGTATCTTTTTATTGCGTTGATTTAGAAACTTGATTTTTTCACTGCTTTGGGAGATAGCAGACTTGAGTATGTGATATTAATTTCAGTTTGATATCTCGACGCGTTCCTGAGAAAAAGGTTCTTGACAGACAGACGGACAGACAGACGCTTGATGTGAACTAACTACAAATTTACGGTTTTCAGAGTTTTCCCTTTACTTGTGCTACAAAACCTTGCTTCTTGCCAAATTTCACAATTCTAGGTCAATGGGAAGTACCCTTTAGGTTTTGAGTTAGGATTCCCTTGAAAATGTCTAAATATGCAATATAAACCGCCGTATCTTTTTATTGCGTTGATTTAGAAACTTGATTTTTTCACTGCTTTGGGAGATAGCAGACTTGAGTATGTGATATTAATTTCAGTTTGATATCTCGACGCGTTTCTGAGAAAAAGGTTCTTGACAGACAGACGGACAGACAGACGCCTGATGTGAACTAACTACAAATTTACGGTTTTCAGAGTTTTCCCTTTACTTGTGCTACATGACCTTGCTTCTTGCCAAATTTCACAATTCTAGGTCAATGGGAAGTACCCTATAGGTTTTGAGTTTTGATTCCCTTGAAAATGTCTAAATATGCAATATAAACCGCCGTATCTTTTTATTGCGTTGATTTAGAAACTTGATTTTTTCACTGCTTTGGGAGATAGCAGACTTGAGTATGTGATATTAATTTCAGTTTGATATCTCGACGCGTTTCTGAGAAAAAGGTTCTTGACAGACAGACGGACAGACGGACGCCTGATGTCAACTAACTACAAATTTACGGTTTTCGGAGTTTTCCCTTTACTTGTGCTACATGACCTTGCCTTTTGCCAAATTTCATGATTCTAGGTCAATGGGAAGTACCCTATAGGTTTTGAGTTTTGATTCTCTTGAAAATATCTAAATATGCAATATAAACCGCCGTATTTTTTTATTGCATTGATTTAGAAACTTGATTTTTTCACTGCTGTGAAAGATAGCAGACCTAAGTATGTGATATTAATTTCAGCTTGATATCTCGACGCGTTTATGAGAAAAAGGTTATTGACAGACAGACGGACAGACGGACGCCTGGTGTGAACTAACTACAAATTTACGGTTTTCGGAGTTTTCCCTTTACTTGTGCTACATGACCTTGCTTTTTGCCAAATTTCATGATTCTAGGTCAATGGGAAGTACCCTATAGGTTTTGATTTCCTTGCAAATGTCCAAATTTGCAATATAAACCGCCGTATCTTTTTATTGCGTTGATTTAAAAACTTGATTTTTTCACTGCTGTGAAAGATAGCAGACCTAAGTATGTGATATTAATTTCAGCTTGATATCTCGACGCGTTTATGAGAAAAAGGTTATTGACAGACAGACGGACAGACGGACGCCTGGTGTGAACTAACTACAAATTTACGGTTTTCGGAGTTTTCCCTTTACTTGTGCTACATGACCTTGCTTTTTGCCAAATTTCATGATTCTAGGTCAATGGGAAGTACCCTATAGGTTTTGATTTCCTTGCAAATGTCCAAATTTGCAATATAAACCGCCGTATCTTTTTATTGCGTTGATTTAAAAACTTGTTTTTTTCACTGCTTTAAGAGATAGCAGACCCGAGTATGTGATATTAATTTCAGCTTGATACCTCGACGCGTTTCTGAGAAAAAGGGTCTTGACAGCCGGACGGACGGACGGACAGACGGACAACAAAGTGATCCTATAAGGGTTCCGTTTTTACCTTTTGAGGTACGGAACCCTAAAAACCTAAATTTGTCAGTGTTTGCTCATAATTTGACCAAGTGTCCAAACCTGACGAGCTGCGCAATCGGGGCACGCCACTATAATAGGCCATGGGGATGTACAGTCAGCAAAGTAGTTAAGTATAATTTATGTTTTCTTGAACACCTATGAACGTATTAAAATGTATCAACGCACAGCCCAGACAGTCCGCTGGTCCCAGCGGCATAAAACTTGCAACGTGTAAAATACAGGTGCCTACTAAGAAAGAATTAAAAAAAAAACTATACCTACTAAAAGAGTAGACAGGGGATGCAGGCGCACAGGCAGCCGAAAGCTAGGTAAAATATACATGTAATTTAAAAATTATCTATCGAATTACGAGAAAATTTATTAGGTATATCTAACTACCCTAGATACCTATCTACTTTGCTGAATGTACATTATGACGAATACTTTGGATGTGTGAAAAACACTCTTATATAATCTTTTCCAATACTAGGTTAGAATCACTGTTACCTCAATCCAGAAAACCATTCAAAGTTATCCATGAGACTCCACGCGGTGTACCTAGAGATACGACACCCGTCCACTTCAACTGCATCCAATATGGCGTCTAAATATGCTTTGTAGTAATCTATTCGGTCAAGGTCATCAATCCCGCCAAGAGTGCCGTATCCATTTTCAAAGATCATTATCTCTGGGTTGTTGTAGCTGTCTTTCACCCAGTTCAGAGCTTTTCTTATGCCGGAGGGTATTTTCTGTAAGAAAGGTGCGTAGGTAGACTGATGGTTCAGTTTTATCCTCTAATGCAAATGTAGAATTAACATGCTACATCTGGGGCGGATCTAGTCTTCTCAGTGATTGTTCAATTAATGTTTGACCTGGCTAGATTCTGCCCAAGTTGGGGGGACGCTGATTGTTTACAATTTTTTTTTTCATTCTAGTTACAATTCATTAGATAATGGTACCATTCTCTAGTTCAAAAACTAAATTTAAGTTAAGTGCATTATTAAATTATCTTTCCATTTAATTGAGAAAAAGACAGAAGATATATTATTTAAGTCCTGTCACATTAGCCGGACGTATTTTAGGGGCTATATTTTTAAATGCGTCTAAATTGTCTATAGAGTATCTTAACTTGACAGGACTAAACTAATATTTTATCTTCTGTCCTTTTCCTAATAAAAGAATTGGATGCACTGAACTTAAATTTCGTATAGTTTGTAATCAAGGGAGTCGGCTAGATTAGCGTTTATCCAGCTCGACTTTAAATCCTTTTTAAATCCATTATCCGTTTCCATAATAAGTATTATACTTTACCCTCTTTGTGGCTTTTCATTAATTAGGTTAAAAAACTGGCCATATTGCTTAGTCTGTTATAATAAACAAGATACAAGATAATAATAAATAATAGACAACTAGCGGTTTAAGAAAACTTACAGTAGTGTGTGGTACGGGAGCAGGGCTGTAATTACCATAGCTACTGACAGCACCAATGTCATCTGAGTAAGAAGGCACAGCATACATCCCCGTCTTGTAGGTCTCTGATGTGTAGAACAAAGTGGAATAGTGGTTGAACCCGAAGAAGTCACTCGTACCTAAAAAAATATACACACATCAACATGGTCTAGGGATATTTCTTTGCTTTGCTCTTGTAGGTCATAGCGTAATGTTACGTAGCTTAAACCGTATTCTGATGCACAAACTATAATAGGTACTGTAAAGAAACAAACATCATACAAAACTTTGACTTTTCATAATATTAATAGGATAATAATCAAATAGGTTTTACCAATTTCATAAATCTCACGAAAGAGGTTTCTCATCTTCTAAGCTACGTTCAAATCTGGCCGTCATATCTAAAAACCAGATGGAGGCCATTATTTGTCGAGAAAAAAATAATAATAAAAAAAGAAACACAAATGGCATTTTTAATTTCTTTGATGAGGAAAGGCTAGCAATCTTTTTAAATTAGAAATCAAAAAAAATCCAATAAGGTTCAAAATTGTATTGGAACTTTTACAAAATTGGCCGTAGTATCAAAGATTTTCATGTAATGATGTGATGTACTCGTAACTTCACTTTACAAATTTTTGCGTTATTTAGGAAAGACAAAATTATATTCCAGTTATATTGAAAAAAGGTTTAAATATTTCGTATAGAACACGTACGAAAGTCGTTTTGTTTCATTCGCAAACTTTTCCTTTTTATGCGCAAAATCTTTTATTTAATATTTTGTACAAAACTTTTCTTAAAAATAACAAACTCAAAAAGAAAAAATCATAAGGTGCAGTAGTTGGGACGTTATACGCATAGATAGGTAGATTTCAGCGATTCATTTGTATTAAGGTGTAGGTATATATAAGCACATGTTTTCTTTACGAAATTTTACTTCATCGATATCAGTGATCTCGCAAAATTCGTCAGTTTTGTTAATTGGACACTTATAACCATGACCCTAGCCAACCCTTTGGACACTTAATTTTGATCAGCCGCTTGGCAGGTTAATACTATAGTACTTATTAACTTTTTTCGTGGGGAAATCCTCATGGATACTCTCCGTCAGGGGCAGACGGAGGGTTATGTCGGAATCTTACCAACTAAAACCCGCCAAGCGGTCACTTAAAAAAGGGGCATGCAGTTTACCTTTCACATACTCCATTTCGTCCTTCGTGAATTCTGGCAGGCGACTTCTGGGAAATCCTTGTTCATTGCTCTTTTCTGCGACTCGTTTTATTACCCTTTCTGGAAACCCTCCAGTGGATGAGAATATCGGATGGCTGTAGAGACTGACTTCAAAGTCCAATGCCAAGTTGCCTGCTTCTATATCCGCCGCAGAATCGCTGGCACCTTCACGGAAATCTGTTGCTATTGTTATACCGCAAGAACCTGAAATAAGGAAAACCTTTAGGTTCGTAACTAATTCGTGACCTAGCTGTGCTCGCGGTTTCGATCACGTGGAATTAAGTCAACCAATATTAAATGTATTACTGTATCATAAAATTTTCCAGGTGAACTTAGTTGGTCTAAGCGCCATTGCTTAAAGTTGTGATCGTAAGTTTATTTTCAAAAGAATTTGTTTGCATAAACCCGGAGTGTAGATTAGGCCCTGTTGGAAATTGACAACCAAGAGCTAATTAATTAGTTGGGACTGAAAAATATAATATGAGGGCGACACGCTCATATTTCGTATTAACTCTTTTATACAGGGTTATTGGTAAAACACCGACATCCTCTCAGGACTATCTTACTATCATCATAAACAACGACTTTTGTTCTATGATTTTTTACAAAATGTTATACATTTACCAAAAACAAATCTTCAAGATTTCGTTGTCCTATCTAACACATTTCAACTCTGTATTGTGCCGTAACAACCCCTACGCTTACTTGCCGCGGACTGTCCTCGTAAGCTACGCAGACTTCGTCACATTTAGAGTGTTCAATTTAAATATTTTTAATTTTGTATGAAAATTTAATGAACTAAAATATGATAATTTTTAAAATGTCGTAGAACAAAAGTTGTTGATTATGATGTTAGTAACATAGTCCTGAGATAATGTCGGTGTTTTACCAATAACCCTGTATATTGTCAGTTAAAATTTTAGATTCTGAAACTACTTATTGCAGTTTCTTTTTACCTAGTATGTTCAGGAGATTAGAGAAGCAAACGCTTACCATTTTGCTTTGGTCTATATTCTTTGTCATACAAATGCCAGACCCTAGCATGTGCTAACAGAAGGTTTTTTACAGCCATATAGTCACCGATCCCTGGTGAAACTATATTGGGTGCACACAGTGCCATTCCATAGCCATAAATAGCGAACTGTTTTGGTTCGTTTATTGTTATCCAAAGTTTTACTCGATCACCGAACACATCAAACAACACACGAGCATAGTCCTCGAACCAATCTGCAACCAAAGGGTTGGCCCAACCTCCCAAGTCTTGCAAACTTTGTGGCAAATCCCAATGGTATATTGTAACAACTGGCTCGATACCATGTGCCAACAATTCATCAATCAATTTACTATAGTATCTAATACCATCTTGGCTTATTTTATTCGAGAACCCATTTGGCAGCACTCTTGGCCATGAAATGGAGAATCGGTAGAAATCGACTCCTAGGAACTTGAGCATTTGAATGTCTCGTCGATAGTACTCGTAGGACTTGCAAGTGTCGTTTCCATCTGTGCCGTCTTTTATTGCTCCTGGGATTTGGCAGAATGTGTCCCAAATGCTTGGAGATTTGTCTGAAAAACATAATTGTATGAATATCAGCTTACTATTATACCACTGAAGGTCCAGGTTTATGATATTTTTAACCGACTTCAAAAAGGAGGAGGTTCTCAATTCGTCGTATTTTTTTTTTGTTTTTTTTTGTATGTTTGTTAAGCGATATCTCCGTTAATTGTAAACGGATTTTGATGGTTCTTCTTTTGTTTGCTTAGTC
Source organism: Athetis lepigone (assembly GCA_033675125.1). Lineage (NCBI taxonomy): Eukaryota > Metazoa > Arthropoda > Insecta > Lepidoptera > Noctuidae > Athetis > Athetis lepigone. The sequence continues at coordinate 9,144,067 of CM066237.1, forward strand.
ATGATTCAGAGGTGGTCCCATTTTGTGGCAATCGGTTTAGTGCTTCTCGTAAAATTCATCAAGAACACAAAAAATCGACGAAATATACCTTGACGATATTATTACGTGCGGAACTTCAATTTCTATTTTTCGTTTTATAAGATTATACTTAAGTAGTTTTATTTTGAAAATAACTTACTTTGAAAGATGTCATTCACAGTCAGACATAGTTAGACTCGACACTAAAAAGTAATAAATAAAAAACTTTTTTCAAAAAAATTATAACCGCCTTCAAAAACTAAAAACCCAAAAATAACTAAAATTTTGGAAGTCGGTGGCAACACAAATTCATGACTGGCAGAAGAGAAGCCATATTTTTTTGAAAAAAGTTTTTTATCCGTCACCAGTCCGACCAGATTCAAACCTACAATCAAAGGAAGGTGGCGGGTACCAAAACCACTGTGCCATCACGACTTTTACATTCAGACAAATTATTTTCTTTCACTTAACACATTATTTTCAGTTTTTAGTTGTCTTTTCTATAAAAGCGTGTGTTATTTTATTTTACTTATTAATATTATACGGTAGGTAACGGGTCTTTCTAAATTACGGTTATCGCTGATATAAGTAGGTATCTACTTTTACGAAATCCTAAATCTTTCCTTAGGGTTCAAGATTACTTTGTAGAAAAATTTATCCAAATCGCTTTAGATGCTCGTGAAAGAGGAACAGATTTTAATTATTAGGTAACTAGCTTCTGCCCGCGGCTTCGCTCGCGTTAGAAAGAGACAAAAAGTAGCCTATGTTATTCTCCATCCCTTCAACTATCTCCACTTAAAAAATCACGTCAATCCGTCGCTCCGTTTTGCCGTGAAAGAAAGACAAACAGACAGACAGACAGACAGACAGACACACTTTCCCTTTTATAATAAGTATTAGTATGGATATTCATATACATACCCGCTGCGTCCCAGCCACCTTCAACTTGAAAAGCGGCAGTGGCCACGCCCAATTTCAGCCCTTCAGGTAATTTTCTCATTTCCGATTTTGCACTATATTCTTCACACGTCGCTGCCCGTAATATCACAAATACTGATAAACATTGAAACGGGGATCTGTAAAAGAATTATATAAGTTATGATTTCGGGTCACTGTTCTGGAATTTAGTAAACAACATTAAGACAATAATTAACAACTTAATTGATTATAATGAGTGTTTGTTGACCGTTATTGGTAGTCCGTGTAATTATACTGATTTTGACCCAGGACATCGTTCACGTGATTTTTTTTTTGTTTTTGCGAATGTGTACAAAGTCGCAGATTACACATATTAAACCTTCGAACACACGTGATTCGAGACACAATAGGAAGACAATACAACCCGACAGCCGGCTGTCGCTTGGCCGTTGAAAGGTTTCAACATTTTTTTACGAAATAACAGTCTTCGAAGACATGAAACAACCACATAAGTATTTACTTTTTGAAATGTTATTACCGAAAGTTTGTTAGATTTTAACATTTTTATTGGACTACTTTAGATGTCAAATTGCAGACTATAACATCCATACTAATATTATAAATGGGAAAGTGTGTCTGTCTGTCTGTCTGTATGTTTGTCTTTCTTTCACGGCAAAACGGAGCGACGAATTGACGTGATTTTTTATGTGGAGATAGTTGAAGGGATGGAGAGTAACATAGGCTACTTTTTGTCTCTTTCTACTCGAGCGAAGCCGCGGGCAAAAGCTAGTAAATTATAAAACAATTATATCCTTACTTGAAGTTCAAGCCATACCTTTCATCAAAATCGGTTCAGTAGTTTCCACGAAGGTATAACAGATAGACTGACAGTTGTACCTTGATATCATATATTCATGAACTAGCATGTGACTTAAGTCAACACAGTATTATAAGGATTGATGTGCAACGATCTCCTTAAACAGTTATCGTCAATGCAGAGCATTAGGTACTGATAAATATGCGATTATGATAAGTAAGATAACCTAATGATATTGCTATCTGTTAGATTATCTGTTTTTATTATTATGTTTTGCTATACAACTGTTTTGATATCCTTCGGTGTCTTGGCCGTAAGTGGGACTGTCGTGGGTAGAAACCCGGATTCGATTCCCCGGTCTCAGACTCAACAAATAGTATTTTCAGCTTTGTTATAATATATATTAGTATTGATAGATTACTTTCCAATCTATAATTTCAATAATTATTTGTCTTAAAACGTCATTAGAGTTTAATTTCATTAGAAATAGTACTAAAATTGTTTTAGTGAAACTTTGGAGTATTCCTAGGGATTTTACTTCGTAAAAAACTAATGTATTTTATTTTACAGTGATATATTTGCTTATTTATCTTATTTATTTCATTGGATAATTTGAAAACTTACCTCATATTTATTTGTTTCCTCAGTGACTCAGTCAAAAATAATCCTACCTTCTTTTATCACAAATAAAAAAACTTACACACAACTTTAAACCATTATTATAAAACTATTAATAAAATATACCGAATTTGATAACCGGACGAGACAAAAGAAATACCCGTTTGACAAGTACGACATTCTTACATTTAGGTTTTAAATACCTATTGTAGTAAAGATTAGAAAGAACGTTGCGGCTAATGTCAGCTAATCCGACAAAATAGCAATTGATTAACTTACTAATTATTTGGTAGGGTTGGAAAATTGAGTCTTTGAGACATATTTTTTTTTAACTTATCTCGTTACCAGCTAATACGACAAAATAGCAATTGATTAACTTACTAATTAATTCGTAGTGTTAGAAAATTGAATCTTTGAGCCGTATTTTCTTTAAAGACTTGTTTCGTTACTAGTCTCAAAAAGCTTAAACACTAGGTAGAGTCAAGATGAGTCAAAGCTATGTCAACTAAAGTGACTCGTATAGATACTAAAAGACTCAATTTCAAAAATAATTTCGAGTCTTCAAAATCATAAAGTTGTTCCACATCAAGATTTGTAAAACTATAAGCTGACTTCAGAAAATATGCCTAAATTAAATAAACTTATTACTGGATAGCATTTAAAAGAGTAACGGTAAATTAAATTTTTATTTGACAAAAATAATTGAAATCACTTTAATACTATTATGGCAGAGTAAAGGAAATCTGGCAACCTAACCTAAACCATCCGTTTCTTATACAAAAATCATCATTGCTCTTTCATAAATCATTGCTCTTTCTGTATTTCTAGAAAACTTTTAGTCGCTCATTTAGTTATTTAGTCGCTTATTTAGTGATTTTGTCTCACGGCTAGAATTTTATATTTGAAATGGGTTAATCACAAGCCACTTTTAGTGAGCTCGTTCTGAATTTTATAACTAGCTTTTGCCCGCGACTTCGTCCGCGTGGAATAATAGTTCCCGTTCCCGGGGGATTTCCGAAATGAAAACTATACTATGTCCTTTCTCGAGTCCCAGACTATATCTGTACCAAATTTCATTCAAATCAGTTCAGTGGTTTAGGCGTGAAGAAGAAACAGACAGACAGAGTTACTTTCGTATTTATTAAGTTAAGTATAGATAGTATGGATAAATATTCTTAATTAGTTTCGTCATTAATTTTTTACTTACTAGCTTTTGCCCGCGACTTCATCCGCGTGGATTAATAGCTCCCGTTCCCGGGGGATTTCCGGGATGAAAACTATCCTATGTCCTTTCTCGGGTCCCAGACTATATCTGTAGTTTTCATTCAAATCGGTTCAGTGGTTTATGCGTGAAGAAGAGACAGACAGACAGAGTGACTTTCGTATTAATATTCTTCATTCGTTTCGTCATTAATTTATTACTTATTTAAATTCATAAACGTCTTGTAATTATTACAACAATCATCATCTCATCATCAGTCGCTAAGTTTATTTTTATTCACTCGTTTTATAATTTAGTGTCAGCTCAATACTGGAGGGATTTTAAGGGTGGTTCAACCAACTTCAAATAAAAAAACAGAAATGTAAACTATATTTTATTCAATTCATTAGCTGTAACAAAATTAGTCAAGCACTAGTGGGTTTTGACCTTAGAGTACAGTTACAATTAATGAATTTGTACATAGGTCGAAATGCAACTACGTTAGTAATTCCAGTTTTCATTGTCAGGTTATCGTCTGGCTACAACATAAGTATCGAATAACGATGACATAAAAAAAACCTGTGCTATTTGCAAAATTTTACATATTTTTATTGCTTCATTTGATTTGCCCCAACTTGTATTCACATTATACGTATTAGATTTCATGACTTAAAACATTAAAATCCGTACAAAAATTATAAATGCGAAAGTAAAAAAAAAAAAAAGTCTGTCTGTCTGTTTCTTCTTCACGTCTAAACTAAACTAAGTATTAATCCACGCGGACGAAGTCGCGGGTAAAAGCTAGTATTCTAATAAAGTTATCTTGGGGCACGGCAGTAAACCCGCCAAGTCGAGCGTAAAAGCAGCACGGCCGTACCATCCTTTTCCCAAAGCTGTTCAGGCCATTCTCGAACCCCTAATAACTGTTTCGGGATAAAACAAGAAGCCCGGATCTAACCACTTTTTACGGTAGATAATTAATATTTTCAAAACGTACAGTAGATTATGTAGCCTGTCTTTTATCCTTATGTACAAGCACATAAGAATAACACATAGGCTACTTATAAGCCAAAATCCATTCTCATAAACTATCATGTTTAATATTATTACTTTATATAAATCAATAAATATTCTAATGAGAAGAGGGAAAATTTTGACTTTAACTGCAACACGAACCAAAGATATCCTTTATTATCTCAATATAAGAACAGATACTTGAAGACAATATGAAAACAACTTATGTGTGTCATAATATTATTGCTATCGTAATCCTATTGTAAAATAAACAAATGAATACCTTATCCTATAAATCCCTGGATTTTCCGATCATAAAATAGATCTAATGCACCACATAATAATATGTATATGTACCACTTATACATACGAATTTCAATCGGTTTTTTTTTATTTCTTTTTCAATTTAGCCGGTTTCGACTATTCTGAATTACAAACGATGTATTTTACGTTGCGCAATCGAAGTTGATTGTGACATTAGCATAAAGCCCTGCGCAGACGGCACACTTTTTGTGCGATCGAGTCTGCGGCGCACAAAAAGTCTGCATGGCGCGCAAAAAGTCGGCCGCGGATTTTTCACAGACTCAACGCACACGACGCACATCTTCGATCATTTTGTCGGCAGAGCTGTAGGGACGTAGACGCTATGGAAATCGTGCTGATATCGCGAAGTATTATTTTGTACATGAAGTACAGAAAAAGAAGAAGAAATAGAGAATGTTGGGTACATCCTATACTTTCGGAAAGATTACTGAAGGGACAGTTTCATACTAAACATTCAATTCTGAAACAACATCCGGTTTTTTATAAAAAGTCATGATATTCTGCCTGAGAAGTATCATAAATTGCTGGTCTGTTTTGTATTTCTTGAATTAACATCGTTACATCGACCTCTGGCGCCATGATAATAGATCGCGTGCGTTACGTCCACCCCTAGCAAATGCAGATTGCCGACTATAGTGTGCGCCGTCTGCGTTAGCGCGCGTTGAAGCAAACGTTCAATTATTTTCACACACTTATTGTGCGGAGCGGCGCGCCGCGGCGTGGTGCGGTCTGCCCGAATTACACGGATTTTTTGTGCGCCGGACGTTTTCGCGTCGTGTGCGTTACTGCATATAATTGCATAGGTTCTATTTTCACAGACTAAAAAGTGCGTCACGGATAGTCTGTCGTCTGCGCAGGGCCTTAATCAGCAAATCAATTCTTCATGCTTTAAAAATAGTTTGGCTTTAATATTATTGTATTCCTTTTGGCCTGGATACAGGTATCTGACTAAATTAGGCAGGCCTAATTTGACTAAATTAGGCCTGGCTAATTTAGTCAGATATCTGTATCCCGATAGATTCTTCTTGTGTAGATTTCACAAGAAGAAAACTCAAGTTTTCTCACGATGTTTTTAATTTACTGATAAGGCTGATTTACATAAAACCTTCAAACACACGTGGTTCGAGACACAATTATAGCAGGGCAACAGCCGGCTGTCGCTTGGTCGTTGAAAGGTTATACAGTAACTGGCGCCAGCATCACTGGGTTTCGCTGGAATAATTTTTCAAATCGGACCTGTAGTTCCAGAGATTACCCCCTACATACAAACTTACAAAGGACATCACTCTTTTTGGTCCAAAGGTGAAAATGCCGGCCAAAGAAAAAAAATATAATATTCTGTTAGATCTTGATCTTCTGGACATTGTTTATTATGGCACCAAAACTGCGGGACCATTCCCCTTGATTTTATTTAAGTTCAAAGTTTCCCATATTTTAAGTAAAATAAATTGCCAAAACAAGAGATTTTGCTGTTTAAAGTAATGAGGAACATAGTGTAAAGCTTCTCAAAGATCCTCCGACCTGACGTGTGTTGTGTCTGGTGGGTCACTGTCCGACAATTGCTGTCGGGATTTTGTATATCATGCTACTAATGTCTTGTCAAACTCGTATTGCGCGATGTAGACTGTCAGTTATAGTATACCTGTTGTTTGATGGATATCGCTACACCACTCCCCCTCTGAGACCGGAGATCGTTAGCATGATGAGTCGTCTGTACATCTTAATGTGATGCTTGCCGGCCGCTTCATGCAGGCGGTCAAGATTCCCATCCAAGCCATAATTGCTTGCTGTCTTTGTGACTCCCACTGGAAAGCTTCAAGACGTAATACCGTGATGATGATAACGTCATGAAGGCTGCGCTGACGTTCATTTTTGGGGTCAGTTACTGCCATATAATGTTAGTTCTCTCTAACCTACAACGCTTCGCTCAATACCACTAGCACTTTGTTAAATTCCGAAAGCACTTGGTGTGGTGACATCTATCGCCTAACATGTTAACTAGAATATGACATAGCGCGACAAGACGTGTTTGACGCGATATATTTAGCGTATACACAAAGCCAGCTACTACACACTGCGACACTGCATCACCCCGATTTACTGGGGCATCTCCGTGGACCGTTAATACTTACTGAAAAGCCCTCGGTATAAACTTACTAGAACCTTCCATTGGGCCGGCGGCGAGCATCACATGAAGATGTACAGACGACTCATCATGCTAACGATCTCCGGTCTCAGAGGGGGAGTGGTGTAGCGATATCCATCACCCAACAGGTGTACTATAACTGTCAGTGTACATCGCGCAATACGAGTTTGACAAGACATTAGCATGATATACAAAATCCCGACAGCAATTGTCGGACAGTAACCCACCAGACACAACACACGTCAGGTCGGAGGATCTTCGAGAAGCTTTACACTATGTTCCTCATTACTTTAAACAGCAAAATCTCTTGTTTTGGCAGTTTATTTTACTTAAAATATGGGTAACTTTGAACTTAAATAAAATCAAAGGTAATGGTCCCTCAGTTTTGGTGCCATAATAAAAAATGTTCAGAAGATCAAGATCTAACAGAATATCGTATTTTCTTTCTTTGGCCGGCATTTTCACATTTGGACCAAAAATGTATGGGGAGTGAGTGATGTCCTTTTACCTCTTTATAATATTAGTATAGAAGTATAGATAATATAAAATTCTCGTGTCACAATGTTAGTAACCTTACTCCTCCTAGTAACATATAAAATGGTAAACTCATTGTTGGCATATCTCAACGGACAGCCCAAACCTTCGGTTCTAGAGACCTGAAGCTTGTGAAAATTGTGTGTGGTGTGTTTTTTGTGAAGACTAGGTATCCAGTATCTACTGAGAAATGATTTTTTGGAAAATCGAAAATATTTAGCTTTCAAGTTCGACACACAGGCGAAGCCGCGGGTGTAACCTAGTCTAAGATAAACTTAGAATTCAATAAGGCACATTGGTTCTTGCCTGAATTGGAACCCCCAAAATTATGTCGTTGTAGCCCAGGATATTACGACATAGCTACTTAGACACAGGCTACTGCGCTATAGCGTTTGGTTTTAAAAACTGTTTACAAACATTTTCTAACAATGGTGCCGATTCTCTTGTGCACAAGCTAACGTAAATTTAGGTTAAGTGCATCTTTCTCTTTCCATTTCTTAAAGAAAAGGACAGAAGATACATTTTAGTTTAATCCTGTCAAATTAAACAGCGCCTGATGAAAATTGACGTATATTTAGACGCCGTGTTTTTAAATTGCGTCTAAATTATCTATGGAGTGTCTAAATTTGACAGGACTAAACTTATATTTGATCTTCTGTCCTTTTCTTAAATAAACGTAAAGAGAGAGTGCACTAAACTTAAATTTACGTTAGTTTGTGCACAAGAGAATCGGCACCAATAAACATGTGGTGATAAGTACTTATTGAAATCTAAGCAATTGACATATTTTTAGTGTGCCCCCATTTCTATTTAAAATTTAAACTATATGGGTAAGTAGGTAACTTTAAGGAGTATACAATATACATTCCTATGACAATATACGAATTCCTATGTACAGCTTCACAAAGTAAGTCTTGTAATCCATGATATCTAGTTGCGGTCGCTCATTGAAACCGCGTAACGCTAGAAGTAGCCATGTGCTAATTTGATGTATCAATATGATAGAATAAAGTGTATATTATACTTGGCACTTGGAAGCTTTACTTCAACGGTTGGTTCCTAATCTCAGAGTAATTTAAAAAAAATCAGTAGAATTTCGGATGTCGGTAGTTCTTGTTTCTATGTCACTCCCCCTATCTTTTGTCTATACACTCCCACAACTGAGACAAATCAAATGACACCTCATATGTCGAAATCCGTTAACCACTTTAAGGTCTCAGCACACTTATGGGATCGGAAAGGGATCGTAACCGTATCGCATTTCGCCTCGCTGTCAACCAGGCGTCAACCTAACGTGAACAAGTAACGTAAGCGCCTAGGCTACGGCTAGGCGTCACTGCGCTTACGGCTCGCCGCCCGCTGGCTGACTTGGTTGGCACCAGCTCGGGTACGTACGGAGAGACGTAAGCGGGGACGACGAGCCGTAAGCGCGGGAACGACGAGTTGTAAGCGCGGTGACGCCTAGCCGTAAGCGCGGAATTTATGCAAGTTCGGAGCCTGCAATGCTATTCTGTAAGATCTCACTTTAGTTCTCACTTCTGATTGCGCGGTGAAAACTATATTAGGTACTTTGTAACCCAATGAAAACTACGCTAGCGCCACTCAATGAGAACGTAGGTGAATGGAACTATTTTTAGTGAAAAGTTGTCTAATTTGACATTGAATACCAAATACATTTCACTTCAGGTGAGTTAGGAAATAAAATCGGGAAATGAGATCGAAATCGTATTCGCACGCGATTTCTTACGGAATCGCACTGCTGTTCCGAGTCGAGGTGACTACGTTATCGTTACAATTCCGATTAGTGTGCGTTGCAGTAGGGAGTTTAATACAAACCATTCTGAACGGCTCGAGGCGATACGGTGATGATCCCTTTCCGATCCCATATGTGTTCTGAGACCTTTAGGCTGTAGCGTGCCAAAGATTGAGACATACATACCCACATACACATACACAGACTAAAAATGATTTCAGTTAAACTAAAATCTACTGTGTTTGAATCAAACGGTTTTTAGTACATTACGTAAAAAAGCATCCAGTGAGACCATGTGAGATCTAAACATTACAAGTACTCATGTTCCATACACAGAACAATAAAAAATTACAAACTATTATCCGCAGTTATGTTTATAATTAATTACAAATAAGGCAAACATTGGACGGGAAGGAGGTCAGGTCGAACTAAAGATATTGAAATATTTGTACAAATGTACCTTACTGGTGCTATTTGCACTTAACTGAATGTTACGTAGCTCTGTCTCTATTTTCCACAATAATCTTTAGGTATATAGGGTATTCTTAGTATGAAATAAAGAGAACAGATGAAACGCATGTGAGTAAAAGATTGTAGAGGAAAATCTAAAACAGTGTTCTTCAATCTGTGTGTCGCGACCCCCGATGTGGTCGGGGGGTCATTGGCAGAAGGAAAAAAACAATAAACACAATTTTAAAAAGAAAGATGGGGTTGTTTAATTTTCAAAAATATATCTCCGATCGCGGCTTCCTGCAGAGTTATAAGTAAAGGTATCTAAATAAAGTAAATCATTATACTTTTTTTGTATGACAAGGGGGTCGCTAGAATTTTTCAACCTGTAAAGGGGTTGCTAAATAAATAAGATTGAAAAACAATGATCTAAAGGCATGGTGATGGGATGGGATGGTGGAACGGTAGGAATAAAGCAGTGTTTCATAGTGGAGACCATGATTAGGCAAGCGAAGTATGAGACACCTCCCGACCAGAAGGAGCGACGATTTGCGTGGGCGACTGGCAGCAACTGGATGCGTGTAGACCTGAAGATAATCATCGTTATTTAAGTAAATTCTAAAGATTTTCTTGAACATTTACAGGCATTAGTGAAGAAAAGCCAAAACAAAGTAGAAACCTGAACCTGACATTGATAAAGAAACACATCGTCAAAAAACCCAGGGAACCTGGAGTTATTTAAATCGATTTAAGTCTAATATCGCCAAAATACTTTGAGCAAATCTGTTGATCAATGCTCGTGACAATTATCTATACTATCTATACTAATATTATAAAGAGGTAAAATTTGTAAGTTTGTAGGTTTGTAAGTTTGTATGTAGGGGGTAATCTCTGGAACTACTTGTCCGATTTGAAAAATTCTTTCAGTGTTAGATAGCCCATTTATCGAGGAATGCTATAGACTATATACCATCACGCTACGATCCACGGGAGCGGAGCAGTAACGAAAAATGCGGGTGAAACCGCAGGGGACAGCTAGTTATAAATATGTATATGAAAAGTGGTCAGTGGTCTTTGCAGTACAACCCACAAATAATTTATTCAACTAAAATATTTATAGATACGTTTGAATGGTCAAAAAGTAAGTCAGTCAAAAAGTTAGAGCTATTAGCATGTTTAAAAAAATATGTAAAAAACCCAACTGCAATTTCGGTAGTCGGTGGCTTTTTCTGTTTATGTAATTGCCGTCAACTTCTAAAACTGCAGTTGGGTTTTTTGATTATTTAATTATTATTTACGATTCTCATTTTTCAAAATTATTATACCCTGGTTACTCTTATAACTGAGATGGATTTACGACACATAATTATGTCGAAACCCGTTAAATAGTAAGCTGTAGAGCGTGCCATAGAATGAGACGTATATTTATGAGACGTACAAACTCGAAAAACATAACCCTCCTTTAGTTAGTCAGGTAAATAGTACCCTATTCCTAAATTAAGAATAAATCGAATCTAGAAAAGATTAAGAATAAATAAAGGTCGTGAATTTTTTTGGTCGTTTTTCTCCGTAGAAGCCTACTATTTACCCGCCTATAGAATTTGAGTTTCTAATGGAATAGGGATGACGACAACATAAAAAAAATGGCATTCTGTTTAGTCCGTCTAGATCGTCGTGTGTAGATCGGCCAAAAATATGGGACACGTATTTTTTGCTTCATCAAAACAATAAAAAAATACAAAGATAAAGAGCAACAAAGTTCTGGAGTGGGGGCATAGTGGGGGCTTTTGACGCCACCGTAATGCAAAAATTGTATCTGATCGTGACGTCACGCACAACTTCAACGCACTGTATCGTCGTCATTTTTCGTTTACGAGAAAAAAGAAAAAATACGTGTCCAAAATTTTTTAATAATCTCAATGACGGACTAATAACTTTTTTCGTCGTCTCGCCTATTATAAAAAGTTTTATATTATAAACTCCTAAAACTTTTTAACTCTATGCCTGAGCTTTTACACAACATATCTAGCCTGAATTATTTTAAGTATTAAGCAATAGTAAAGGTAGATCATTGTTGAAGACAGAAATTATGTTACGTTGGTTGTCCGAGTTACTCTTACGCAGGAATTAGAACAAATATAGGAGACACTTGAACACACACGAAACCACATCTGCGCAGGGCTGTACTTGAAGTGTTTTTTAGAAAATAAGTATATACCTTATTTATTTATTTATTTATTTATATGTTTATGTTTATACATGTGTGATTATAACATTTTTGTAATTATAACAATAATAATATTATTTATTTGTTATTAACATTATTCTTCTAAGTAGGAAGGATTATGTATAGTATTCTCTTGAACCATCAACCAAAGTAGTAGTTGAGCTCTTTGTACAGGAGCTCGCTCGGAAAAATACTACCACTGTACTCAATTAATCTAGTTTTTCAGGATTGAAGTTTATGGATGGTAATTACATGATAGGAGATGGCAACGCATCAGATTCTATATTATAGATGTCTATAAGCGACGCGGCTATAACCGTTTAACTTTAGATAGGTAGGTTGTTTCCTATTAAATTGTTTAACGTAAAGTTAAGTAACTGTTTAAAATTACATTATTAAGATACATAAGTATTTTGGATTTTTTTAGTTCGACAGAACTGAACCTAATTACCGCATGTATGGTCATATTTCAGACAAGGAATTGGACTAGCCTATGCTGCATTGTGAATAATTAACGAAAATTCCTATAAAATCCAAAATATTTTCCTTCTAAAATTTTGTGACATGGACATGAAACCTTACCCTCTTTTTGTTGAACAGATATTCACCAAGCAGAGCAATTACTGTAATCGTTCAGAACCACCTGAATCCAGCCCTGCACCTCGAAGGCAGTATGGTATAGCTCGTAAGACCTACATTGTCGAACCACAAACGATATTGGATTCAGTCTTCACTCGATCACCTTCTCAAACGGATCTCATTGTTATTAATATAATTTATTTATTTTACCCGGAATTTTAAGTAGACTATGGAAATCGGGACGTAAGGTAAGATTTTCTGCTTTAAATTCGGCCGTTTTCTGACGCCATTTAAAAAATGAATAATTGATTATATGTGTAAGCCTCGGGTCCGTGGCTTAGGCCCCCAGTGGTCGACGCAGCCACGTGGTTTTCGAAGCAAAGGACAACATGGTTAGTGCAGTGGTTAAGGGTTCAGCTACTTCGCTGCATCACTGCATGCCGTGGGTTCCATTCGCCCATTGAGCATTACTTCTATCGGCTTACAGTTAGTTGTAACGTCCGCTCTCTTTTAGCTTTGATCGTTTAAACTCCTCAACGAAATTTAGTTTTCAGCAATAGATAGAGTGGAAATCGGAAGGTTTATATGAATACAAGCATATTTTAGTATAGAAACGTCGGGATTTTCAAATACTTGTAACATCCCTTCAGCTTGGGTGGGTCGCTAAAAGTTTTATAGCGAAAAATTGGCAAAGTGCATGTCAGGCCACGCACGTGCATAGGGTCTACATACCCAAGTAGGGTTCTGTTAGGAACCATTTTGCATTGTAGTTTAACAACATTTCGCATTATGTCGGTTTCAAGATTTGACGTTATTTTGTTTCTCAATTAAAGCCCTATAGCTCTGGTTTGTCCAAAGACTGATTGGAAATTCTAGTACCATTTATGTGGACAAATAGTTCATAATGGGTCACCGTATTAGATGCTCTAAGCCTGGGCATAGACCGTAGGTCCCCAAAACACTGAATTTTTCTGAAGTGAAGAAATTAGACTATTAACAAGTATTTATAAATTGTCGTGGAGTTGGTTAGTTAGGCAGAAAGTTGAAGCTAGTTATAATTCCATAACGTTAGTAAGCTTCTATGGAGAAGAACGTTCAAGAAACTTCATAAGCATTTTTCTCTAAAGACCGTTTGTCCAACACACGTAACGTTACCTCATACTAAACTCGGCTCTACCCTCATCTTGTTCTATTTGACATGACGGCGGCGGTGGATACATCTCGTTGTTAAGATTTAAAATAATCGGCCCCATCTCGTCCCTTGTCTTTCCCCGATCGGCGACAGATATGTTTCTGGTCACCATTCTAGAGTCATCTCGCAAAAGTAGTTCAAAGGTTTATGGGACCATTTTCTGTAACCGCGAAGCGTTGGTAGTCGCTGAGATGATATTTGCCGATATAGCTTTTACAATTCATTTGTATTTTGTAACTTTATCTAGAAAATCAATGATATCGGTGAATCCATACGATCCATATGTACTATCTAATTTATCTAGAAGATCTATGATATCGGAGATGGAAAACATCCTAAAGAATCCTGGACTTATAATGTAATGTACGAGTATGGACCGCCATCGACTGGAAGGTTTTCTTTTCAGAAACATCGACATGTTACAAAGACTCTTTAAAGTTAAGATAATTATGATGGTACTTATAAGTTCTTTGGTTAGGATCTGTTGTTTGTCCTAGAATTAGATAGGTATTCGTATCAATATCAAGGGTAAGACAGAGGTAACATCCACTTTGTACTAGTTAAAAATACATGATAAATAATAATTTCTCAATGCTCTGAAAATATTATCATCATATGATTAATCCATCGCATTTCTTACTTCTTATAATTTTAAGACTTTATACCATCTCCCAATGGTAATAAAAGTGAAATTGCTTTGAATCGACCCAATGAAACGTATATAAAGACTGATACTGTTTATTCAAGTGTTTGGACTTATTGTTGTGTAACCTCGTCTACTCAATGTGTACGTAGTCGGGGATATTTCATTACTTCTTTTTAAATATATCATGTTGCTAAATGTACCTAATCATTTGCATTCGTGATGGGCACTCAACTTAGACAATTAATCAGTTTCATTAGTCTTTTCCTAACTGTTTTAGAGTCAGCTTCCAGTCTAACCGAATCCAGATATATACGAGTGTTTCACACAAAGCGAATGCCTGTCACACCTCCACAAATCAGTTACTGGGCATCTCCGAACACGATACTCATTGGTTAGACTCATCGTCTGACTTTTAGACTTCTGACTACTCGTAACAGCTTTTAAACATTTACGAATGACAACCGGGACCAACTGATTTAAGTGCTCTCCGAGGCACGGGAGTTTGTGATCTCCTATAATAATATCAGATACTTGCACGGTTTGAAAACCGCAATTTCATGCTGAAGAGACGGGCGGGGCAACTTATTAAATTGTATTGTGTGTGAGTTTTGACTCCTTCTACTTACTACTTCTTCGGCGCTACAATACAATTTGTAGGTCTTAGCCTCTTTCACGATTGACTGCCATGCGCGACGATCCCGTGCTGTCCTTCTTTTGTTGGTGAATCTTTTTAGAGCCTTGAGATCTCCTTCGATGCGTTCGCACCATCTATTACACAGTCTCTTTTGTTGCGGCTTCCAGTCAGTTGGTATTTTGGGTTCCCTAGCTATCCTTGCCTATTCTGTCCACGTGTCCAGGCCATCTAAGACGCTGTGACTTGATAAATCTGACGTTTGTGGGTTATAAATAAACACTTAATATGGTGGCATATTAAGTAAATATTCAAAACTCACAAATAATACACGAAACTTTAAACATCCATACTAATATTATAAAGGCGAAAGTAACTCTGTCTGTCTAACTGTCTGTCTGTCTGTCTGTCTCTTCTTCAAACTAAACCACTAAACCGATTTAAATGAAATTTGGTACAGATATAGTCTGGAACCCGAGAAAGGACATAGGATAGTTTTCATCCCGGAAAACCCCCGGGAACGGGAGCTATTAATCCACGCGGACGAAGTCGCGGGCAAAAGCTAGTACTAAATACAGATATGTGTTAATTAACTTGACTTTATTTATATTTTCAGGTGCTATTCAAGTAGCTGACTTTTCAAGATATAGTAATTGAAAGCCTTCAAGGATTCTTAAAAAATGCTTTAAAGACATCGAAACGAAATTATCAGTATCGATATTACAAAGCTGTAGAGCTTTATGGATCAATTCTTAACAATATACGTACTTACTTTTGCTTAGGCAATTTTTTTAAGGTATTATACTACAGTTCACGTACTACCTTGCGCTAGGGGCGTGCGTTGGTGCCAGATGTAGGGGCGCTGAATCTAGAAAAGTAGCCTGGCGGGCGGTGCAGTAAGTATACTGGAGCCCCGATGAAACTTGAAAGCAGTGAGCCCCCGGTCTCTAACTAATCATATTGAACTTTGAATGACGTTTTCTTTAGAAGTTCAGTGTAAACAGTTGAGGCTAAATATGAGTTTGACACAGGCTTTTGACGGTATACTTCCGACTGTTGAAGCAACGTGTTATTGAGCAACATCTAGTCGACAAAAAGTTGTTTTATGTTAGTAAAACCTTTGGGGTTTTTTTTTGGGGAGTGGGAAATCACCAAATGACTGCTCCCGTCCTGGGTGCGGTGGGAGGGCGTGTCAGACTTTTACTGACTAAAACCCACTCGTGTTCCTTCGGTTGCCCTTTGTGTTCCGGGGTCACGGTAACTATTATAAAGATTCCGCAACCGGCAGGCGTTGGCCCTATTGGGCCCCTTCTAAGTGACGTTGCCAAAATTATTAAGACCTCACTTGATGCAAATTTTTACATATTGTTAAGTTATTTTATTACAAAAGAAAGAAAGAAGAACTAGCTAGTCTCTTAGACACTTCTTATAGCTGTAACACTTTAGTATTATATTTTTAAATCATTACATTATTCTACAGGTTTTTCGACTTACATAAATTTAAGACACACCACTATTTGTTCACAAAAGTTGTAGCAGCCACGAAGTACTTGGTCAAAACATTGCAAAATATGGCTACACTAAAAGACTGTATGGTGAATATTTCATTTCCTCTGTTTAATTTTCTCAGACACAGAGTTTCAAGAAAGGAGATGAAAAGCATCCACGTTCAAGACTAGAAATTGTTCGAAGTTTATTTATTTTCGTACTCCATAAAGAAGTTGTCTCAACAACAAATTTGGATACCAACGCTAGAGATTATCTTGTAAGAAGAATTCTATTAAGAAGATGAAGATGATGAAGATGATGAAGATGTTGAAGATTATGAAGCAGCTATTTTGTTAAGCGAAGTTGGTTTGTGACCGTCACTAACGGGCAGTGACTGACTATTTGCTCGTTTTGACGATCGCAAAATGAACTCGCTTGACTATATTCCACGGTCGACGAGGTTTACTCTGTTTGCTGGGACTTCCAACGATAGGACGAAAGGACGAGAAATTTTATTGAACTGTTTTTATTGGTGTAGTTTAATTTTTTTATGATTTGAAACTAACCCACCCCCTTTCGATTCTGTGCTATCCTGTACTCATGAACGATGTTTTTTTTTATATATAGACATATAAAATATGTAATTTCACCTATGTGTGTCTGGTTGTTTGTATTTGTGTTTATAATGTTTGTAACCTGTTGTAACCGTATTCTTTTTATTTGCTATTATAATAATGTGTTAATAACTTCACAAAAATAATATAAATAAAGGCAAAAACAAAAAAAAAACCCTCCTCGTGAAAGCTGAACGATAAGGAGGCAAAATACGAGTATCTTGACTTGGCTCGCGAGGTTCTTGACATGTGCGATGTAAATTCAGCAGACGTTGTGACAGCAAATGAACCTCAACCAGCTCCTGAAGAAACTCATCATGTATCTAATTCTATCTAAATCAGGTATCTGATTTTAAAAGCGAAACTCCTGGGTAACATGTTATATTACTTTGTCTGGATCCCGCCGGGCAGCTGTAGCCTATACCCTGTTCCCGATTCTGACTAATTATTATGCTTATGCTTATAAAACAATGTATTAGTTTAAATAATTGATAAAAGTACCAATAATAATGTTTTCATTCAATGTAAATTGTGTTTTAAGAAATAAATAAATTGAATAATAGTTTCACGTTTATTTAAAAATACCTCAGATATTACATCAACGTAGCATTTCGTCCTGAACTAGGATATCCTGTATGACAGGGGTCTCGTTGTTTGACAACCCCCTATATGCTAAAAAAGTATTACTAAAAATAGACATGAAAAATTCTATGCCCTTTTTCAATAAAATTGTTTGTTGTGGTAAGGTTGTGGTAGAGCTATTAGGTACTTTCTTGGGTTCGATTCCCATACGTATTTAAATGTCCTAGAGGTAAAACCAAAATAGAAGATAGAATCTTGATAGAAAATATAAACTGCATCTAGAAAACTTAGACGTTTAGAATTATTTGCCTATTTTCTCTCTGCTAGAGGTATTGGGCGACCCAATACCTATAGCAGAGAGAAAATAGACTGAAAACCGACGCTTCCAGTCTATTAACCGGAAGCAGGTGAAGAGCTAACAATAGCATATGAATAAAAAAAAATACTTCCCACTGAAGAGCAACACAGAGGCCTCTTCTCGTACCACATCATGAGTATTGATTACAACGCTTGATCAGAATAACGAATAGGCTACCTACAAGACTGGAGCAGTAACCGAAGGTCTGAAAATTCGCTTGTGAAACCGCCGGGACAGTTATCCATACTAATATTATAAATGGGAAAGTGTGTCTGTCTGTCCGTATGTTTGTCTTTCTTTCACGGCAAAACAGAGCGACGAATTGACGTGATTTTTTAAGTGGAGATAGTTGAAGGGATGGAGAGTAACATAGGCTACTATTTGTCTCTTTTTAACGCGAGCGAAGTTGCGGGAAAAAGCTAGTATGCAATATAAACCACCGTATCTTTTTATTGCGTTGATTGAGAAACTTGATTTTTTCACTGCTTTGAGAGATAGCAGACCTGAAGTGCAGGATGCACCCATGTCCGTGATGTCGAAGAAAAACATAGAACGACATTATGAAATGGAAAATGTATATTGGTACTTGACCGTGCCCGTTTTCGAAACTATAATCATTAGACTATTTCTTGACGTATCAATTAGACAAGACCCTTAAGGACTATTCACATTTAGGACCCTGTAGGTAGCTATACACCACCGATCCTGTAAAAAGCCCTCCTACAAAAAAGGTTTATTGAGCTTTTCCTTAATGCTAGCGAAGGATTTACAGCTGCTCATATACATTTAAACTCAACGAGAGACATTTTTACAGAATACCAATTACACCAGTGCAGAGGTCAGCAACCTTTTGAGTTGGAAGAGTCAAAAATATTAATTAACCAAATTTTTTTTAAATATTCACATATTTTTTCTTGCCTACAATTCTACTACTTCGTATGGAACTAAAGAGCCGCAGCTTCACATCCAAAGAGCAGCATGTGGCTCGCGTGCCGCAGGGTGCCGACGACTGATTACACCATTCATACATTATTTGAATACGGTTCATATTACGTTACATCAAACACGCAAATAGTTTGCGAAATACTCCAAGTGAAGTCACACCAAGACAATGAGGGTTTTTTGGCAGCACGTAGGCGTCAGGTCCAACTGCAGCATGATTGGTGAATTTTGACATATCTGTCGATAAAACGGCATGACATTGACAGGTATGTCAAAAATTCACCAATCATGCTGCAGTTGGACCTGACGCCTACGTATTGCCATCTAGCAGATTTCTCATACGCAAAAACCCTCATTGAAGCTACGTCTAGTTGCTTATTCTAAATTTTCGATAAGTCATCATCATCAAGAAGAACTATGTAGTAAGCAACATTCTTTTCAGTTAAGTTTTAAGCACATCCTTGTTGCTTCTGGATGTTTGTTACTCTTACTCGCAAATACTATTTTTGGTCTTTGATGAAATTTTAGTAATATAGCTTAAATACATTCATAAGTTTTTTTTTCTGTCTACTACCTTTATTATATATCTATGTCTACTTTTATATCTGAGGAAACTTGTAATTGGCCTTATTAATGTTATTTACAACCGAACTACTGTACTTAATCAGCTGTAAGTTTTCCTAAAATTTGTAAAATAAAAATAAATAAAATACATGATAATATCACGCTATGGCCTACGGGAGCGAATCTGTAACCAAAGATATTGTTTAAGGTATTGTTTAATTACCACACTAGCTGCCTAGTGTGATAATAAACAGTACCTAAACAAGCTTTAAACAAATTGTAATGAACTTACACGAATTATTTGAATTTGAGTAGTCCTATATTATTTTGTAATCATTCACAATAATATTTGTTAATGCAAAATATTTTCATGATTTTGTATCTAAAGACCAAATTCCAACTTTCAGTCTTTGGATGCGAACGTATTCATTAAAAGAAAACAGCAAATTATTGCAAATTTAGTAATTTGGTAATCGCTACGAATTATGAAGTAAACAAACTTTGCTCAAAAGAATAAGCTAACTAATGAGCTTTTATTAAGTTAAGAATAGATAAAAATTTCTACCTCAACACTAATGACAATCAAAACAAATTAATTAGGAAATTAGGGTTGGTGTTTACAACACTAGGACCAAAACATGGACTAATTACTGTTGCTTCTAATTATATTTGTTTTCATATAAATAGAAATGTTTACTCGAAATCAGTATCAGTTCACTGTGTACCTTTAGAGAGTTAACTTAAGATTTATAAATTCAGTCACTAGTATAATTTTCTAGTTATCGGTAAACCACTGCTTCTTAACTGAGTTAGATTGTATTGTGTGCTTACTTACTTTATTCCGTAAGACTATTGACTGACTTTTTGATTTCGTTCGGTCATACGTACTACTATCAAGCTACTACGATCTGTCAAATTTCTTTAATAGATTTTTTACTTTATCGTTGAAGTATTAAGTTCAAATTTGATTGGGAAAATTTTACAGTTTCGTATAGCATCATTCGGCGCCTGACATTTAAAATTAGCATTTTGATTATTTATTTCAGAAACATATTTATAATTTTGATACAACGTTAAGTAGATGTCGTCTAACTAAACATTTTCAGTTAGTTGCACAATGTTTACTTAATTTTGCATCAAATGTAATCATCGAAGTGAATTGATTCTTCAGAAAGGTTTGGAATCGAATTTAAGTAGGTTCTGTTCAGCTTTGTACTAATAAAAGCGATACACAGCCTACTTCTATTTGATTTTTAAACGACGACTGAGCTTTGGTTTTCGTCGGAGAGGAAAATCTACTTTCTCATTCTTGATAATATTATTACTACGTACTTACTTCTTTTATTGTTTCTTCTATCTTTTCTTTTTCTTTTATTCTTCTTCTTTTATTTTTGTTATGTAGGTAAATGTTTTGTCGTGACTTTAAGTAGGTTTATTCCGGCTTGTTTTTAATCTAAGCCGAAACATTCCTGCTTATAGTTACGATGAAAACGCTCTTCAAAATTCTGAATATGTGTTGTTATTTTTGTTTTTATTTGGATTGACTAATCCTTTTTCATGATTATTATTTTGATCTTTTTGACAGTCATATCTTTTCCTTGTTATAATGGGTTTAAGTAGAATTTGGCCGGATTTTTACCCAAATTAATCCCGAACATTTTCTACTTAATATCAATTACAACAATTTTACGCCACGTTTCGACATTGGAGATATTCTACGTAATTATGTATTTGTTGAATAAAAGACTGCTTAATTATATTGGCTGTGACTATAAGTAGATTTTGTCCAGCTTTTTTGTAATCAAAGCTCGTCAAATTCTACTTATATTTACGACAATATGTGGCTCAGCTGAATTGAACTGTAAATCGACAAAAATAAGTATTTTTTTTCAAATGTATTGAGTGAGTGTGTGCTTGCTGCTATTGAAGTAAAACATGATTTTTATTTATATCCTATGTATGAATGAAGAAAAACAACTTGTACGAATTAAAATTGGCCGTGATCATAAGTAGATTTTGTCTGGCTTTTTCTAATTAAAGCCCAACATATTCTACTTATTCTTACGTTCAAAATTATCACCTATCATTTTCTGTTTGTATTTTTTTTTATTAAAGGACTATGTTATCATTTTAAGTACGTTTCGATCGGCTGTTTCTTTAATATAGCCCTTCGTTACTTACTTTAATTGATGGCGGAATTTTTTTTTTTTTTTTTTGGTGAGTGGGAAATCATCGGAAGACCTTCTGTTACAGCGTGTGACCTTCTGTTTCATTGTGTTTTTCTTTAATTTATTTATTTTCTTTTTTCTGGATAACATTTGTGTTATTTTTTTGGGACTTTATTGCTCTTGAGTCACTTGGGCTTGTGCCATCAACTCTGGTAAACAAAAGCTTCATCCCTTAACATTCATATTCATAACTCTTTAAGTCACAGTTGGTCAGACAAAAGCATGTAATAAAAAAAGTCCAGCTTAATAAGAAATTGTGGTTGTTTCTGAATTGCTTTTCACTAAACTTTACGCGTTATTTTGGCGATATGCTGTAATTTTTTTTCTTTTCTCTATGTCTAATATTGTTTATATGATGTCGTGATGGCCCAGTGGATAAGGCGCCCGCCTCTCGTGTAAGAGGTTGTGGGTTCGAATCCGGCCAAGTACCAATGTGACTTTTTAAATTCATATGTACTTTCTAAAGTTTATCTTAGACATCACTGACATCCCGTGCCTCGGAAAGCACGTAAAGCCGTTGGTCCCGGTTGTCATTCGTAGAACTTAACCAAGAGGTATCGTGTCGCCCAGTTACTGGGTTGTGGAGGTCAGAAAGGCAGTCGCTCCACGTACAACACCGGTATCCAGCTGAATCCGGTTAGGCTGGCAGCCGACCCCAAACACAGTTGGGAAAAGGCTAGGGAGATTGATGTCTAATATTGTTTATAATAGTATATTATATAATAGTTATATTTTATAATAGTAAAATAATTTTCTTTTTTGGTTTTTACTTTTTACTTTTTTTTAATGTAATAAAGTATAGTATGGTAAATAGTAGATATTTTTTTTGTATATAATATGAAAAAAAATGTAATCTTTAAAGGAATTTGATTTTATTAGTCACAATAGACACCAGTCTATTTTTGAACAAAATGTAGAGCAAAGACCTCATTTCATACAATGTTCGTGGTATTGATTAATTACACGACTGCCCAAAAAAAGGAGTGTTATGTTTTCAAGATTCATGTATGTATGTGAGTTTCTTTATTCCACCATAACTTCTTAATGCCTGAACCGATTTAGATGTATGAAGTATCGTTACAATCCGTTCATAGTTCCGAGTAACATAGGCTAGTAAAAATTTGGAAATTCAACCCCTGTGTGTGTAAAATAGGGGATGAAAGTTTGAACGAAAATCTGTCGTTATTGATTGAAGTTAATTACTGGAAACTTGGTGTTTACCATTTTACGGAGATACAAAAATTTAGAAATTCAACCCCTATGTGTATAAAATAGGGGATGGAAATTTGAATGAAAATCTGTCATTATTGAAATTAGTGACTCGAAACTTGGTGTTTACCATTTTGGACGGAGTTAGAAATTTAGAAATTCAACCCCTATGTGTGTGAAATAGGGGATGAAAGTTTGAACGAAAATCTGACATTACTGAAGTTACTGACTGGAAACTTGGTGTTTAACAATGTGGACAAAAATAAAAAAAGGATGACCTAGTATAAATTCAGAAATTCAACTCCTATGTGTGTAAAATAGGGGATGAAAGTTTGAACGAAATTCTGTCATTATTGAAGTTAGTGACTGGGTACTTGGTGTTTAACTTTTCGGGCGAAAAGTAGCTCCCACCGGTAGCTAAATCTGCGGGGGGTGCATATTGTTTTAAGCAACCATCACATTTAAATGCAGAAGTAAATATATGGGCGCTATTTAGCTTCTGTGAACTGCCGCAAAATATAAGACAAGCAGATGACACAACCTTTGTTGCTTTGATGACACAACATATTGAATAACTTGCGAGTCGGTCAACTTACCATGAGGCAACTCGAAGTACTGGATTGTCGCCGAGTCCCACTGACTGGACCATTCGCAGATGGCCAGTGTGTGCGCATTTTCCCCACCATTAAGCAAGTTGATGAGTATAATACCGTCATGACTCACGAGCTATCGAAAACAAGTCGGATGTACGAAGTGAAGGCAGTGAATACTTCTGTAGAAGCTAAAACTTACGAACAGCGGCCGAAACCAGAGTTTATACCTTCCGATCCCAATAAAACTGGAGGTATCGTCTAATTTTTGAAGATTGGTATCAGATCTAGAGTAATGTTAAGAAAAAATATTAACTTTGGACACGGTTTAGTAAACGGTGCTTGTAACGATTCCCTCGTTAGAAAATTTGAATAGCCATCACTACGACGTGATCAACTCGAATCTGGAGAATTACCACAAGCCGTGTTCATTGAATTCGACGATAAAACGATACGTGGAAATACCATCGGACTCGGTGTCAAAATTGAAGCTAGTACAGTCGAATTCGACGCATTTAAGGGTCACGGCAAAGTTGAGCGGCGCATACTACCACTAATATTATGTTGAGCCGTGACAGTCCACAGACTACAAGGGACGATACTGGATAGAGCCGTCGTGGATCTAGGCCCTAAAATTTTTGTCAAGGGCCAAGCTTATGTCGCGTGAGGCAGCTAGATGGTTTGGCAACCAGTGTTCTAGATCCACGTAAGCTTCTCCATGAGCCGCACGACAAAAAGTCTCTCGATGAACTACATCGCCTCAGAAGCCTTTAAGAGCGCGGCGACCGATAATTTTATACAAACGTAATACCAAAAAAAAAAAAATAATTTAAAAAATTAAAAAAACACGACTGCCATGACAATAAAGAACTAAAAGGCAAAAAACTAGATTTTTCATAAAAAAATATTATATTACTGTTTACATAAAAAGTGAAAGGTCGCTCATTCAGTCACGGGCTCTATGATTATGAAAAATCCAAAACTACTTGATTAACAAAACTAAAATTTTCGTAGCAGTCGGGGGACCTTTCCGCAGTATTTGAGTATTCCGCAAGGCGGTCCCCCGACTGCGACGAAAGTTTTAGTTTTTTTAATCAAGTAGTTTTGGATTTTTCATAATTATAGAGCCCGTGACTGAATGAGCGACCTTTCACTTTTTATGTAAACAGTAATATAATATTTTTTTATGAAAAATCTTGTTTTTTGCCTTTAAGTTCTTTATTGTCATGGCAGTCGTGTTTTTTTAATTTTTTAAATTATTTTTTTTTTCTCACTTTTTTTTTAGAAATAAAATAATTAGAATAATCTCACGTTTGTTTGTTAGACACAAGTAGTAAGTAAGTATAACAGGTTAGACACAACTTATTCGACGGTTCAATTTCGCATTTATATTTCAATAATAATAATAATTCATTTTAACACATTCATTCATTTTATTACAGACACAGATCACACAGATGTTGGCTGTAATTGTTGGACGTTAATTTGTTTTTCGGATATTATTTACCTATCTACTTATATAAACTAACCAAAACAAAATAGGGACCACCGAACATATTTTAATTTTTTGTCATCAGAATTGTTAAAGAGACTATGACTATTAAAATTAGATATGTGATTATGTAATTGACATTTTTATGAGTCCTTATATGACTCATTACGATGTCAACTACATAACCACATATTTAATTTTAATAATCATAGTCCCTAAAAAATGTTCGACACCGAAAACTAAATAAAGTTTGGTGGGCCCTATTTTGTTTTGACTAGTATACATATAAAATGGTTAACTGACAGAACCGCTGCTCCCAGAGACAAAAAGCTTGGAGGATGGTGTTCTTTGTAAATTGTAGGCAGTCACTAAGAAATATTTTTTTGGAAATTCGACCCGCATAGTCGATTTGTGAACGGAAGTTCGACATCATGCGGGCGAAGCCGCGGGCGAAAGCTAGTAAATTATAAGTTAAGTTTTTTTTCATGATATTGGTTACATTTTATTATCAATTTTTCACTTCTCATACAATAAAATTGAACTTTGCTTCACAAACCCGGACCAATAGACCAAACATCTTAAGCCAGGTCAATGGAAAAATCCAATAGGTACCTATGGACCTAGGTACATAGATTGCAATATAGCTTCGTCGAGAACATTCCACGTACAT
Source organism: Athetis lepigone (assembly GCA_033675125.1). Classification (NCBI taxonomy): domain Eukaryota; kingdom Metazoa; phylum Arthropoda; class Insecta; order Lepidoptera; family Noctuidae; genus Athetis; species Athetis lepigone. The sequence continues at coordinate 9,169,872 of CM066237.1, forward strand.
TGTGCACTGCATCAAATCACAAAGACCGCGACGATCCTCAATAAGGAAGTTATCACTTAGTGTGCACCAACCCTAATGGGTTCAAATCGACGCTCGGTGTGAATCGCTCCGTGTATGTTATGCTATATATATTTTTTGTGTGTCGTGGTGGATTTGGAGTTATATTTATTTATTTTACGAGAAAACATCCCTTTGCATTTGAGATTATAAATCGGTTGAAAGGGTTGTCAAACGAAGTAGTTTAAGGAGCAGTAGAGTTCTATATGGAGAAGCTTCTCTAGAGTTACTAGTGCTATCTTTATTTGCTACTAAACAGCTATGCTGTCTTCCGGTTTAAAGCGTATGTAATAATAATAATACCAGCCTATTACTGTCCCACTGCACGGCAAAGGCCTCTTCTCATACAGAGAAGGCACGAGCATTGATCACCACGCTTGCTCAATGCGGATTGGCGATTTCGGACTTATATTAACTACAAGTCCAGGTTTACTTACGATGTTTTCCTTCACCGACGTCTGTGATGTCTAAGATAAACTTTAGAAAGTACATATGAATTGAAAAAGTCACATTGGTACTTGCCCGGATTCGAACCCACCACCTCTTATCCTCTCAACCTCAAAGGGTATGTATGTGTAATTAATTATTAATTAATCTAATTACAGGCATACGAAACATATCATCTTTGTCTTTGGGATAGTAGCGCATTGAAGAAGCCTCCTGTATTACAAATGTCTATTTAACATGATCGAGATGGGCCGTCAGCTAATTTGTAAATTAAATGTCATAAAAAAGTTCTGCATTGTATACCTAAGCTGATCTCTTTTCCAATAGCAGTAATTACTAAGATAATTAAAAAATGAATTTAATTCCAACAAAATAAATCTTCCAGCAACCTTTCAAGAATTTAATTAAAACTGATGACGAAAGTTATTGTAAATTTTGAATTTTGCTCTTTTAACAGGGCACGATGTCTTATCGCATATCTGTAATTTAAAAAGCACTTCTACTTCAATCAAAATCTAAATCCATTCCCTAAATAAACTGACCAATCAGGTCTTCAGACCACAATGCGTATTTAATTGAGAGAGGTCAGGGGTCCCGACGTCAATCTCTAACTGATCCTGAGCCAAATTATGAGAAATACTTTCATTAATTAGGAGAGAATTAAAGACAGTTACCACACGTAACTGTCTTTGATTCTCTGTTGGTGTGTGTGTGTGATTATTTCATGAATATAAAGGTTTAAATGGCACTTAACGAAGCAGAAAGTTGATTTTAGAGTTCGCTGTGGAGTACGAATAAAAAACTTAAGTCTTATTGAATAACTCGCGAGTATGCGTCCAAGAAGGAGATCTCTTCGAAATCGACGAACGAAGGAAGTCTAGTTAGAAGAAAATCTGTAAGAATAGCTGGCTTTTGATCTAGTGTTTTTTTTTGTTTGTGTTCTCATATGGAGAATTTCTAGTCTCCCTTTTCACTTTTCACTTTATTTTTATAAGCCCCCTTTACACCCTATAAGTAGTCAATAGCTCTTTGGACGTCTCTTCATCAATGGATGTTTGATAGCATTACCATATTATTATTACCTTTTTTTGCTCTAACATAAAGAAACCGCAATCACAATTGGTAACTATAACACGTAAACCATTTAACTGATACACAGTGTGTGAGTTAATTGAGTCAAATTCAATTATGTAAGAATAAGTGAGAAGCTTCCGCCGGAAATGACAGTGTAACGAGGATGCTCTATTTGGATAGATATCTGTTTCAATTTGTTGTTCAAGTTCGTCATCAAAACTTAGTTTGTAACCTTCTTTCCTGGTATCCACTATATTTTTGTCTCTACAAAGGTTTTCATCACACAGATCCAGTCTATCATCATCACCATCATTTCTTGGTCTTGTACCATGTTCCTTGGTACATATACGTTTTTCTTCTTCTATTCTGTTTTAGTAAACATCATGCTAGCATTGTTTCCTTTGTTCTGTTAATCGGGTACTGACGAAACTTTTCAATTTCGAGGTCTCTATGAACTTATTTAAAAAGAAATATTTTTTTACTTTATTTCTTTCTAAATTGTGCTAAATACTCATCTCCCTAGCCTTTTTTCCCAACCATGTTGGGGTCGGCTTCCAGCCGAACCGGATTCAGCTGAATACCTGTGTTTTACGTGAAGCGACTGCCTATCAGACCTCCACAACCCAGTAACTGGGCGACACGATACCCTTGGCTCGACTGGTCAGACCTTCTTGCTTCTGAATACCCGTAACGACTGTCAAACTCCTACGAATGGCAACCGGGACCACGGCTTAACGTGCTTTCTGAGGTACGGGACGTCTGTTATGTCTAAGATAAACTTTAGAAAGTACATTATTGTGTTAAATATTGATGAAAAAATTAATTGATATTTTTAAAGTTACGTTAATAATTTCAATTAAATTTGTAGTACCTAAGACAGTTCCCTGGGGCACGCCGAACTTTAACGTATGGGTTTGTTGATTATCTGAAATCTTAATACGTTTTGCTACTTGTTTCGCAAAACAAGGATGCCTAAATCAAATAGATTATTAAAAGTTACCATGGCTCTAATTCCATCCCTGTATTTTATGCACAGCAATCTTTCAATTCATAGATAGTTGCTTGTCATTCTCAATTGCAAAATCACCATGCTAATACGGCCTGACCTAAATAGGAAAATCGATTCTGCATTGCACGAACTAAATTTTATTGCACTCTTATATATTTAATTTTATCTAAATCCTAAATTGAGAAATAAGTCACTTAAACCTTTAATTATTTCGCAATCATTATTGTTCAGATTATTTTCACCAGGACGTTTACTTTTCGTAAAGTATCTATTAGTATGAAGAAAAAAAAATCCTTTCAGCCACTTTAGAAATTAGTTATAGGAAAGCAGTTGTGTAAACAGAATAATTTGGGTTGCGGAATGTTTATAATAGTTACCGTGACCCTGGAACATAAAGGGCAATCGAAGGAACATGAGTGGGTTTTAGTCAGTAAGAGTCTGACACGCCCTCCCGCCGCACCCAGGACGGGAGCGCAGTCATTGGATGATTTCCCACTCACCAAAAAAAAAAAAAACAGAATAATTTATCTTCAATCGAAACCTATACAAATAATAAATATTTATTACCAGCCTATTACTGTCCCAATGCAGGGCAAAGGCTTCTTCTCATACAGAGAAGGCGAAACCCAAACAATAAAGAAAAATCTATTTTGTTTTCGATACCGGCGCATTGTAAGAAATTATTGTAGCTTTAATTTGGCGTTGAAATCTTTTTACATCATGTGTTTTATCTACATGAATAAGAACTAGAATTTTCTATTTAACATATTTATTGCATAGTTTAGATGATCTTTTTATTTATTTAAGTTGGCCAACAATTGATTACACATTTTTTTTCAATACGATGGACGGTAATCATTCGGTACTCTCTTATTCTCTATTAACATTTCAAAGCATTATTATGCAAGTATAAAAAGCATTGTTATAGAGACAATGCTAAGACAATATTTTGGACCGAAGGACCAAAAAAATTAAAAAGATGAATAGATCAAAATTGGACAAAAGCAATATAATTAGCTGCTACTGTATCTCAAAGATTGATACGAACTTGACAGGAATCGTAAATTTGTCCGTTGGTACTATAGTATAGCAGTTGAAAAGGAGCGCCTAGGAAGTTAATTTTTAAAAAAAGTTTTTATTGGTTCTATAATGAAAAGATCAAAATTTGTACCATTTTTTAGACTATCAGCATCATTGAAGTAATGACCAAACTATTAAAGCAAAAATTAAATCCAAAAATCGGTATTTAAATATAGTTGCCAAGTCTAACCAATTCAAAGCGCTAGGCGCCTGCGCGGACAACCTAAGCATCTGGACAGACAGAACACACTTGCCTGAATTTTTCTTTTAGGTACAGTGTATGATAGAACGACATAACAGGAAAACAAAAAGCAAAAATATTCAGGTATAAAACTTTAATAATAAATAAAACAAGAAGTCTGTAATTGTAAGACCGATATAAGTACTATGGTTTTCCTTAATGAAACTGAATTCGCACTTTACTGCTAAGTTTTCGTTGAAATAATTTGAATAAGGATCGCACTCAAGTAGTCTTCTTATACGGCTGCAGTAACACTCCTCGAAATAAAAGGGAGACCCACACCTCCCAGCGTCAGCTCAATGGAATAAGTAGATAATGTGGGCATCACTATTTAAAGCTAATCAAACTTAGTTAAGGAGCAGTCAGCATCTGTGCGCAGACGACGCGCGTCGTGCGCCGCCATATTGGCTTTCATGCAGTTTTATTTCAAATACGAAACGTGGCGGTCGTTCTAAATTCAAGTGTTCAGTTTGACGTTAAGCAGTGACAGTTGGAAATGGATACACTTTATGCATCTTCTTTCTTTACTTTTTGGAGTGGTGAGTTAGAATTCTTTGTGGCCTGAGTTTGCATGTTCCAGAGCAATACATTAACTAATGTTTTCAGAATTGGTTGTGGTTGATTTGTCTTTATAATAAAGTTGTTAATTCTCATTTTAACTGAGAAAAGTGGATGAACTTTTGTAACTTTGTTTTAATTTATTATCATATTTACAAGAAAGCGTACATGTTTACGATTACTTATAATAAATTTACTGCAGGAATTTTCCTTCATGTTTACTTTACTGGGCACCAAATGCGTGTGTTTAATCATTTTAATCACCACTTGTTGACAAGACGGTAAACAAAGGGTGATTTCTGATTTTATTTACGCTCCTATCTTGTGAGAAAGTCGTTGGGGCCTAAAGAGACACGACAAATTTTAGGGTTAATTCAAAAGTTGACGGGTTTGATAGGTCAAAAATATACAGTACCTACTTAGAGGAAAAATTGACAATAATAGGTATTTAAGGGATTTAGCACGTAGAACGTTCTTACAAAATAATATCAACTCTACCAAGATTCCACCAGTCGGTAGATGCTAACATTTAGTAATATTGTGCAGTGAGATTCTAAAAAATCTGCTTGGTGCAATTTTAATTAGGAAATCCAAAGATGGAATCACCCAGATTGGATCTGATTTCGTGTAAATTTAAGGAACAACCGCCCTATTTCCTAACTGGTCTACGATTTAGAACATCTACAATCTGGATAGTGTAATAAGCGCTAAAAATTAGGTGATATGAGCTCACTTGCTTTCAATGAAAATGGTAACTCACCTCAAACTAACATTAACCAAATATCGAGAGAGATTCTTTACAAAAACTCTGTAGACAATGGTGCTGATTCTCTTCTTTACAAACTAAACTAAATAAAGTTAAGTGCATCTTTTTCTTTTAACTTTATTTAGAAAAGGACAGAAGATACATATTATTTTAATCCTGTCAAATTATCCAGAGCCTGAACTAAATCGACTTATTTTTAGAGTCTATGTTTTTAATCGCGTCTAAATTATCTATGGAGTAACTTAATTTGACAGAACTAAACTAATATTTTATCTTCTGCCCTTATCTCTGAATTTAAATTTAGTTTTGTTTGTGAACAAGGAAATCGGTACTAATATCGAATATTCTGTATCTATTTTTATCCCTTCTGTGTACAAAAATATATCCTTGCTGTATAATAAAACAATAAATAACAGCCAACATTATCTTACTGTTAAAGAACTTTCCTCCAAGTAAATAGTATATTTATTATTAGTCGCGATAAGTGTAGTGCAACCTATGCAATGAAGAGGTCAATGTGGCACATTAGTCGGACATAATATCAGAATATATCAGTGATATACGTCAAAATTTACTACAATATAGACTCCACATTGCCATCCCTACTAATATTATAAATGCGAAAGTAACTCTGTCTGTCTGTCTGTCTATCTGTTACGCTTTCACGTCTAAACCACTGAACTGATTTTAATAAAATTTGGTACAGAGATAGAGTTGACCTTGAGAAAGAACAGGATAGTTTTTATCCCGAACTTTTGAAGAGTTCTCTTGAAAACGCGATATAACCAACATCCACGCAGGCGAAGCCGCGGGCATAGGCTAGTTAGATGATATAGAACCTACTTATTTCAAACTTGCTGTGCCCAACAGGGTCCATAATTGTTTCTATGTTATATTATTATATTTACCACCTGTAAGTGTACATTATGGATTGCAATAAACGATTTGATTTGATTTGATTTAGATCATATACGTTACCGGCCAAACCCGATTTCAGAACAAACTAGTTTTGCCTAGGCTAAACTAGTCTAAGATAGGTCGACGGAGCCCCGCTGCGAGGAGCTCCTATTTCCGGGTGGTTTAAAAGAAAATAACCACTGGAGCTCCCGCCTTAGCCTGCTAACCGAACCTGTCCGAATCGGGGTGCCCTGAATCGAGGCGAGGAAGAACTAGTTTAGCCTAGGCAAAACTAGTTTGTCCTGTAATCGGGTTTGGCCGGTAACATATACAAAGACTGGCGTGCTTATCGAAGGGGAACAGCATAAAGGAACACTGAATAAAATTAATATAGTACCGAAGGAGAATTTTGGAATGTTAATATGGCATGTAGTCATGCCACGAAAGCGTTAAAAACCGTCAACACACATCAAGTTTATATCTGACACGTCATTGGTTTTCGTTGCAGAATAAGGCTGGGCTTCAATAAGACCTTTAATTTTTCTATGATAAAAATAATACAGGAGTCTGTTTATGTTTATAACTAGTAATAGTAATACTAATAATAACTAGGTGTAATCTCAAAGATGGTGTCAACATCAAGACAAAAGCATCAATTTCGCAGTTCTAATTAATTACAAAGCATGTCATTCAATTGCATTTCCAGTGAATGGCAGTGATCAACCTCTGACGTCAGAACTTGCACTCGCCTAATAAAACACCAAGTCACAAGGAAAAATATTTTGAGGATAAATTAATGGAATGGCTATGTCCATTCAACTTGGTGTACAATGCTGACATGATTGTATGACGTGATCGCACTATTTAGAACATTATAACAACTGTAGCTGTGAATTATTCATCAATCAACTTTAGGTGGCTTGTGTGTCTTCTCATTTACAGCAAAATATTGTTTGCTAGTAGTGCTGTGCGGTTTTTCCCGATATTCCTACCGGGGGCGTGTGTTTTTCTGTGCTTTCCCGATATTCCTACCGGCGGCGTGTGTTTTTCTGTGCATACCATAAAGTAACCTGTGGATTTCTATTGGTGATTAATGGTTTTGTAATTGGATCACTATATTTTTATCCCTAAATATACAACAACTCGGCCTTTTTAAACTATAAAAAATAACTAAATATATTAGGCGATTAAATTCCTAATTCAACTACAACCGGCCACATTAGTGGACTATTATAATGTAGATACCTAGCAACCTAAATAAAACCTATATTTTTCTTTAACCGTTTTAGCTATTATTACACTACTGATACTATTAATTAAATATTTGTTACTCAATCATGCTTTAAAATAATTATAATACCTTGATGTCATGCCAAAGATTTGGCATGACATCCAAACTTTGAAAATTCGTTTATGTGGTACCAGTTATGACTTACTTAATATTAAAATATCTTATAAACCCCTTAACCGCTGAATATATAAGGTGACTGGTAATTAGTATGCAATACTTAAACCCGTGTTTGTGCTCATGATAACAAACAATTTTTATTATGGGAGTAAAGCCGACATCGCGAAAAAGTATCAGCTGTACAGTACATTAGGCAAACATAAATGTCTGGACGGTTGATTTTTTTTCGCGATTTCATGTTTGTTCCCATAGTAAGAGTTGTTGGTTATCATGAACACAATCACGAGTTTAAGGATCGTACACTAATTACTAATTACCAGTCACCCTATGGACATTAGAAGCGAATAGAAATTATAGTATGTACTTTTTTTTTTTTTTTTTGGTGAGTGGGAAATCATCCAATGACTGCTCCCGTCCTGGGTGCGGCGGGAGGGTGTGTCAGACTCTTACTGACTAAAACCCACTCATGTTCCTTCGATTGCCTTTTATGTTCCAGGGTCACGGTAACTGTTATGAACATAACATTCCGCAACCCCGGCAGGCGTTGGCCCTGTTGGGCCCCTTCCTGTGCTGACTCCTTCTCTTTGAGGCGCGCGTGGAACAAAACGCGCCGTCTACGCGGTCCTGGTCCCAGCCGGGCGGCGAGCTACCCATCGCTCGCCATCCGCAGAACCGCGCCTACGGTGGCCGGTAGTCGTCTTGCGACTCTCGACGTCTTCGCCTGGGTCTTTGTCCGGGGCGAGAGGCTCGTCGTTGCCTCTCGCGCGCCGCCGCTTCCTTCACTAGCATAACTGCTTCGCAGAAGGAGGCGACGGCATCCCATTCCGTCTCGCCCCGAAGCATGGCCTGAACCAGCGCTGGGCGCGAGAGGTCACCGCCGCCGATCGCCTCTACGAGGACACGTCTATGGTCCGCCCATGCGCGGCACACCTCCACCGTGTGCTCGACCGTGTCCTCCAGGCGACCGTTGCTGCAGTGGTGACACCCAGGCGTCGCTTCCGCCTGAATCCGACACAGGAACCTCCCGAACTGACCATGTCCGGTGAGGACCTGTGTCAGGCGAAACGTGAGAGCGCCGTGGCGCCTCTCCAGCCACTCCTCAAAGAGGGGTCTTACCGCCGCAATCACGGCGTGCCCAGCACTAGGTTGCGACAGTCGCTGTCTCCACATCGCCCTGAGATCTCGCCGGAGCTCCGTGAGCCGTGCCGCGATAACCCGCGGCAGCGGGACTTCGCCCCGGCGTTGCACTTCCACGCGCCACTCGTACGTGTGTGCAAGGACTGTTGCCTCCAGATCCCACGGCGGAGTGCCGGCAAGGAGGCATGCCGCCTCGCAGGAGATCGTGCGGTATCCCCGTACCATTCGAATCGCCATGACCCTCTGGGACGCCCTCAGAAGCCGGGCCGGAGCCGTGGCTAGGTTGGGCGCCCACACCGGAGCCCCGTAGAGGGCCATGGACCGCACGATCCCCGCGTAGAGCCTCCGGCAGGAGGCGTTTGGGCCACCGAGAATTATAGTATGTACTAGGAAGATCGCTTTGTTATTATCATAGGTTCCTTAGCTAACCGTTTGCTTGTTAATTAACAATTTTAGTGGGCCGGCACGACAATAGAAGATAATTTACTGTAGGAATGGAAAAGGTCAGTTATAGACGTCAATAAACATTTTAGTTTAGAATAATAATATGATTTTTTTAAGATAATCCTGTAGCTTTTTGTTTGCCTTTTGCGTTTAGAAATCTGTAAAATTCTATGTAAAACACATCGTTCCCGTTTTATTTCTTGATTATGGTCTTCTTAGTCGAAGCTAAAAGGACCAATATGGTGTTGGTTGACTTGGTTAATGAGAATGTTTTGTTATAATTTTGTTGCTTTAATTATTCCAAACTTTAATTTCGTATGTACCCATTGCAAATTTACAATATACAAAGCCACAATAACTGCATTATGCAGTAGAAACATAATTGTTAAATGTTATCAACGCGCAAAACTGGGCTCTTCAACAAAGGTCTTATTATTGGCACAATATTCTCGCATCGTTGCCTTCAATAGACCACTATAGTTGCATTAAAAAAGCATGAATGAACCGTGTTCTATTTTCAAAAATAAATTAGCCCATTGTAAACGGTCTGTCAATGAACAAATAAGTTGAAGACTGTTTATAGGGCGTTATTTGATAAAGTGGGGTGGCAACTCGACCGACAGATAGTGAGGGCAAATGTCAAAGATGAGCATTATACAGATAACGCTAACGCGACAGTGTGATGAACTTGCGACCAAAGTAAACAGCACTTTATTATTTATTTATAATTCACTACTGGCATTGTTTAGACTTCGCCTTAAGGGAATCGATTATCTTCGGTTGTGAATTGTGATAGTTTTCTTACATAACAAAAAATTTACTTGTAGATATAGAAATGTATGACTGGCACTATGTATAGTACCATAGTAATTATTACAAGTATGTTTCGAAAATGTTTGATTGTGTACTTACTACTGCCATGCCATGCCAGGCACATGTTGTTCCCTTGAAAAATTATTAACAATCATTCACGCAAATTAATCAACTTTGCTGAAAGACAAGGTTATCAAAAACAAGATAACAGAAAAAAGTCTGGTAATTTAGGTCAGTATTTCTGGCACGATGAAATAATTAACATATTTATTTTTTGTAACTAAGCTTTAGTGTGTTTCGTGTGTCTAGGACGTGGATCCACGCGAGGCACAATGTTTTTCTTATTGTGCCTGTAATTAGTGCATTCAATGGTTAATACACCAAAGACCATTGTTTTTATTAAACTAGGTTTTGTCCGAAGCTTTGTCCATAGTCAACAAGAAGATTCGACAAAAACTTTTCGAATTAAAAAAAGTTCTAAATTTAATTTGCAAGTAACATTTCACTGTCTCTTATAGGATAGAAAAAAGAAATTCAAATAAGGAACACGATAACAAACACCATTACCAACCATTGCCAATTTCATTTTTAATACATTGTCGCGGCCTGTGGTTCTGCCTATTAAAAACTTTTTTAGTCAGTTTTTTTAATTACGATCACTTGGCGCGCTACCGAAAATGCTGGTCATTCATCCCGCGGCCATATGGGCGCGCACGGCCACGCTGCGCCATATCGTGTCGACATAATGTCTTAGAATGGCCACGTGCAATATTTGCATATTTGTTTGTTAAATATAAATGTGTCTACGAATACTATGTCACTAATTAATTGGAGGGTAAAACTGTACTTCTTTGGGTTGGGATTTTTGGGTTTTTTTGGGTTGGGAGGGGTAAAGGGGGTTCCCTGGACCCCCCCAAACCCCTTTCCAAACAAAGCAAACGCTTACTTTTAGAGTTATAATGATAAATATGTACGATATCGGATTGCCAATTTTAACGCTTGTGAAGGTCTGTGGGGCTTCAGAAAGTTGAGCCCATACATAACAAACTCCAAGAACTGCAAGATCCATAGTTTAGACACACGGACACACATAGTTTCCAGAAAAAACTTATTTTTTCGTATTTTTTTACAAAACTTTCACATGCACAACTAGGTATTATGATGACAATAATGACCACAGATAAACACTTAAGTTTTGGCGCCTAAACTAAAATGCCACACTCTTTTTTTTTGCATCTTTTGGCACCCGACGCCACGTATTTTTATTGTACAGAGCAAAGAAACCAAAATGTTTACTTTGCAAAAGAGGGAATCTGGCGCTCGGCGGCCGCTGCGTTGTGTGGTCACAGTTCTAACCTAACCTAACCAACCATTTCGATATGGCCTATACTCTTGCTTATATAAATATTGTCTTATGTCATTAATTTTTAATCCAAAAATTAAACTTAATCTACTAGTGGTTATTGTTAAAAAAAGAACTTTTTTTTTAATTTTGCATTTTACGCGCGATACTTATCTTATTTATTGTCTGTGGTCATACAAACAGACGATTATGTGAAAGTTGTGAAAAATTACGAAAAGTTGTTTTTTCTTTAGAAAATTATATGTGTGTGTGTGTCTAAACTTTGTATCTTGAAGTTTCTGCAGTGCCTGAAGCGTAACACCACCACACGCAGCGCCTGAGACCCTCACGAGCCTTTAATTTGCCAATCCGGTATCGTACATATTTATCATTATATCTCTAAAAGTAAGCTTTTGCTTTGTTTGGAAAGGCATTTGGGGGTGTTTGGGGAGCCCCCTTTACCTCTCCCAACCCAAAAAAACCCAACAATCCCAACCCACAGAAGTACAGTTTAGCCATTTACTTTGGTTTGATTTATTATTTTTCTGTAACAACAAAAACATAATTAAAGTCAGTATTTTGTTCATAATAAACATGCATTATTTTGTGAAAAGAAAGCCACAGACATCTATCCATTTTCATATTATTACCCTATCAAATATTAACTCTATACAAACGAGTATTGTTTTTTCAGACAATACCAGATCATCAATTAGGCCTTTGTTTCCAGTAAACTCTACAAATAACTAATCATTTCTGATTTAACAATTAACTAACAGTTACAAATAGAGTAATTACATCACCAAGGGTGTCACCGCTTAAATCTTTCGTCAAACAATTGATCGGACTGGTCGAATTAACACTGGTCAATTGTTAAATTGATTGCACATAGTTTATGGACGATATTAATCCAGCTTATTAACACTAGTTTGTTTTAGTTACAGCGAGTGCTATTGCCCTGCAGAGGGACAATGATACCAGTTTATTTTTGTTCCACTTCAGGGCAAAATTCTCTGACACAGCATTGATAATCACGCTTGCCCAACATGGATTGGTAATAACAGACTTACAGTATTATTTGATTCCATTCTAAAGTTGAAATAGTAGATGATTTTTTTGAAATTTCTCGATTATCTGCGCCATTTTTAAAATTTTTTGTTCAGGAATTATTACTTTGCACATAGAAAACATAGCATGGCCAAGGGAAAAAAGGATTCATTGTCCCAGGTTTTCTTAAGACATTTTTCTTTGCCAATGTCAGTGGTCTCCACGATAAACTACACGATTCTTGAGAAATTGAAATAGTCACAGTGGTACTCGTCCTACATGAAAGAATAACGCCCAATCTATCACAATATGTGCGGGTTTGGCCAGGTCTATTAGATTCGTCGGTCGCTGTAGCACGGATGCGACCAATTGAGCAATAAAATTGAAGATCTGCTACTCAGTGTGTGCTGGAGTTGGGTTGCATATGTGCTACGCGAGTTATTGCTTATTTTTATTTTGTGGTAAGCATTTATCGCAGTTTGTTTAGACGATAACGGTGCCAATTCTCTTATTCACAAATTAACCTAAATTTAAGTTAAGTGCATCTTTTCTTTCCATTTCATTAAGATCAGAACAAAAGAAAAAATATTAGTTAAGTCCTGTGAAATTTAGAAACTTCATAGATAATTTCGAAGCGATTAAAAACGTGACGACTAAAAATACGCCAATTTTCATGAGGTGCTGTCTAATTTGACAGGACTAAACGAATATGTATCTTTTGTCCTATTCTTAATAAGATAAAAAGAGAAAGATGCACTTAACTTAAATTTAGGTTAGTTTGTGAACAAAAGAATCAGCACCAATGAGTAGCTATGAGAATGTTGTCGGATCGTAAAAATTGGCTAGAAATGGTCTTAGGTTTTTTTAAGAGTATGGAGTGTTGATACTGGTTTTTCTGAATATCTTCTGGGCGTTTTTCAGGAGGTCCTAGCACTAGTATGTTTGTCTAATATTGTTTATGTAAATAACTATATTAATAAGAAATTAGGCCTAACCGGGTGATTTATGTTCAGCAATACTATTGCCGGATAAATAAGGATCCTAGGATTCCTTTGGGACGAGTTTGTCGAACATTCGTATTTTTATGTTAAATAATATTAGTGATTTTGGTCACATTAGGTACCTACGTAACTTTTTCAGATAAAAATCTTTGAAAATTTGCAGTTAGGTGTTTCATAAAAAAGTTTACTTACTGAAAACTACACATAAAATATAATTAACAAAATGTAAAAAAAATACATATAAAACGTAAGATGTGGATTAACAAATCAACACTGTGGTTAAAAATTAACTATCCCATTTACCATTAAAAGGTCTTTTGATGTATCAAACATCTAAATATATTTAATGGCGAATTTTGTTTTGCATGTTTCTTAAAATTCAATGCCAAACAGTCAAAATTAAACAGACATTGCTGACATGGAAATAAGGACCAATTAACTCCGTCTGGATTCACAATTATTTAGCTTACAGATGTTTGTCACAGCGCCGTCGCCGTCGGCTGCGTGTGCGCACGTTACAAGATGCTTTAAACTTGTAGGGCTTATTTTAAAATGTTAGGCGATAGTTTGGTTAAATATTTTAATTTTGTAGAAATAAAAATAAACTATTGGTCGCAACATTTTTTTTTGGTGGCGTTTATAATAATTTGTCGAATTTATTGTTATGCCAGCTTGTGGCCGCGTCTACGCCCGCGTGGATGACGAACTTCCATCCATTATTTTACTTCTTTAGTGGACGAATTTGCCAAAATAGACCAAAGAACACACCCTCCAAGTTTCACGTCTCTAGGACTAGTGGTTTGGGCTGTGAGTATATATATGTCACCGGAAAATAACAAGATCCGTAAGTTTATCAATCTACTAGGAAGTTTATAAACTTCCGTAGGATTCTAATCGGGAGATAAATTGTAATATTTTACGTCCACATTTTCGTAAATTGATAAACTTACTGAACTCACTCGTAAAATAATAAGTAAGCAGTAACCAAACGCTACGCGCGATCTGGTTGGTTGACTGTCACGTGTCACTTCTCCTTCCTCGCGGCCGCCATTGTTCGCCACGGAACATAAACTATGAACGTTTACCAATCAGAGAGCAGTGTGTTATTTTACGTATTTCAAAGATGCGTATATTTAAAAGAGTTTCTGTGATTGGTCGAACCATATAAAATCTTACGAAAAGTTATCCGTTAGTTTATAAATTTACCGTATGACGTCGGAAATTGATAAATTTACGAAAATGTGGACGTAAAATATTACAATTTATCTCCCGTTTAGAATCCTACGGAAGTTTATAAACTTCCTAGTAGATTGATAAACTTACGGATCTTGTTATTTTCCGGTGACATATATATAACCCAGTCAGTCATCAGATTATATGACCTTCATGCAAAATAGTTTCTGTCTATCTGTCTTTTACACTTTCGCAACTGCCCTAACACTACACTCACACGGAACCGACCATCTATCGCGAAAGACTAATCCTACTGTTGAACACTGCTGTTAACGTCTGCCATTTGTTCTGTCAACAGCACAATGCCTCTCGCCCTCGTCCGTACATACCGCCCAGTTAGCCCTATTTCATGTTATTACAATACGCGGTTTAGTTTTAAACCTTCGAACACACGTGATTCGAGACACAATAGATAGCCAATAGCAACACAACAGCCGGCTGTCGCTTAGTTGTCGAAAGGTTTAATTCTGATTAAAATCCTAGAAGCTTAACCACGCAATTGAATTATAATTAGTTTAACTGGTGGATAGCAACTAGGGTTCCTGGTTCGAAACGTTACATCTTTACATTTGTTCGACTAATGGAAACTTGGCAAAACTTTTGTTCGAATGGACGTCATTGCGAAACGACATTTTATCGAAAAACTAAATTTCGACTGAAGTTTTGCTTTGACTTTACTGCGAGCATAACGACCTTTTATCGACAAACGCTATTTCGACTGGACGATTCATCAAACATTTATTCATGGACTCCTTTTTCAAATGAGTTTAAATATTTTAGACTAGGTACTAAGCAATGTCATAGACCGCCGTCAAAGGCCTCCTCTAAGGATTACCAACATTCTCCATCGTGGGCTACTCAATAATTGGTTGGTCAACCGTCTTTTCTATTTCATCTTGTCTTGTCTCAGACGCTAGCCTATTGGGCCGATCCATGACGTCACCCATGATGACGTTTAGTCCATTGAATGTATCGTCTTGCAGTCTTGCTACTTGGCCTGAGCGTCCAGTTACAAGATCTTATTTAAATTGCTGCCTATTATGAGTAATGTCATTCATGCCTGTGTTAAATAGAATAGTAAGCGCACGTTCATAGCAATGGTTTAACCGACAGCGTCTGAAACAATTCGGAAACCTTTCGCAGTTCATGTTAAGGTAACACTCCTATCATCTAAGCTACTCCACAAGGGGAAATGTGGCCTATGAGCAATTGTGCATACTTCATTGTCGTGGCATTAATAACGTGTTAGTCATACTCGTAGTAATGTTATCAATATAAATCATTTTTGTTTGTTTAATTGTCATAATTTCAAGACTAAACCGGTGAACAAACTTCGCAACTTCTACTTTTCAATTCGCGACTACATTTATGCTTCTCTTCATCCTAGTTAAAAGACAGTCTCGCGAGCCAAATCTAGTGACATTGTGTCCACCCTTACACACGTGCAGTTGGTTGTTAATTTGCGGTCAGTGAGTGAGTGTGTGTGAGTGGGTGAATGAATCATGGAGAGCAGACGGGAAGGTATTTAACCTACCATGGTGTTTAATAGTCTTAATTGTCATTATTATCGTTTAAACTCGGCAGCGTTTTGTCTGTTGTATCGCCCTTTCCGTTGGTGTATAAGGAATTCGTAATTTTTAGTTTTGGGGTGAAGGAAGCATCCCTACGGGATCATGTAATCAAGCTTAAAATACTTTGTCAAATGCCTGTCATTTAACTGAATATTTTTACGTAATTAATAATAAAAACGGAATAAGTGTTTACTATGGTATACCTATAATAAAAGGAAATAATAACACAAAATAAAAGATCATTTATTTGAGAGCAAGTAGGTAGTTTACTCCTCAGAAATAAACGATATTCTATTGTCTTAAAATAAACTGATGAATCACAAATGTTACTGTTGCTGTTGTAGAAAATATCGTGACGGTTTTTAATTATGTTAACGCTGAATTAACATCATAAACTAGAAGTACGGCCAACAACACATTTCTGGTAATATTTGAGTAAATCAAGCTATTACAGATGTACAATAAATGTTCGAATTTTACTAACTGGAACATTGGAATTTATAATGCCGTCAATACACATGAATTACAGGATTATAAATTCCAATGTTTTGAATATTTTTAAGATCTTAGCTTTCGCCTCTAAGAACTAAAATTATTACAATATAATTACACAGTCTTATTTGTCCATATAATTAAGCGTACTTATTTCTTGCAATTAATTATATGACTCACTTTAAAGTTAGAATTTTGATTGTCATAAAAAGCAAAATCAGAAGAACAAGAAAGAAATCTAAGTTTTGTGACTTTCGTCTCTAACAACCCAAATTATTATTTTGGCGAAAGAAACTAATAATTGTTGTCTTTAGAAACAGTATATACCTTACATAGTTATTTAGTGGTTATATTATATGCTGATAATAGTAACCCTTTTCTTACAGAATAGATGATTGTATTTTTACAGCCCATCTTTCAAGCCCAAGAAAAGAAGAAGTCAGAAGAAGAAGAAAGAAGAAAACTAAGTCTTGTTCCTAAGTACTAGTGCCGCAGGAGAGTTCGTAATTACTCCTGCTGCTTCAGTGCTTATCAATGAGTATTTAGTGTCACTGCTCAACAGGAGATTGAAGAAGAAAGTAAAGATGTCAAGGTCACGTCTCAAGATTTAATGCACTTCTTTTGTTTTATTTGTGTTTTTTTTCAATTGACTGCTTCCACTGTTTTTTTGCAGCTCTCTTAAAGGGTTACCTATGCAGGTAACAGATTCAAAAGATTTTTTTGTTATTAAAATACTAAGACATTGTCAAATTTTTCATTTTGATGGGCTAGGCGTGCATGTCAGAGGAAGCAATTTTATTTGTATGTTTAATATTTTGTTACCTGAAAAATTTGTTTGTCATTTTTCTAAGCTTGGCTTAGCTTACAATAAGCAAATACATGTAGATGATGTAGATATATTTTATATCGTGTGTTATAATAATTTATGTGTGAGTCACTGACTAGTACCTATGTACAATTGTATGTACATAACACAACTATTTAAACTATTCTCTGTGTTCTTGATTTATTGCATTTTAATCGTAGGTTTATAGAATAACTAGCTTTTGCCTGAGGCTTCGCTCGCGTTAGAAAGAGACAAAAAGTAGCCTATGTTACTCTCCATCCCTTCAACTATCTCCACTTAAAAATCACGTCAATTCGTCGCTCCGTTTTGCCGTGAAAGAAAGACAAACATACAGACAGGCAGACAGACAGACAGACAGACACACTTTCCCATTTATAATATTAGTATGGATAATTTTAATTATAATTGTGGTCGACTAGGCCTCGCCTTAGACACCAACATTATCGAAATATAAAAATATCATTATCGATATGTAAAAGTTGCCGAAAATTCAACTAAGAGGAAAATAGCCACTTTTTAGGGTTCCGTAGTCAACTAGGAACCCTTATAGTTTCGCCATGTCTGTCTGTCTGTCTGTCTGTCCGTCCTCGCTTAATCTCTGTGACCGTTAGCACTAGAAAGCTGAAAGTATATCAATCACGCCGACCAAGGGGGAAAATAAAAATTGGAAAAAAAATGTTTTATAAGGGTAGCCCCTCCCTATATAGGGAACTGATTTTTTTTTAATTTCAACCCTAACGTGTGATATATTGTTGGATAGCTATTTAAAAATGAATAGGGGTTTACTAAAACCCTCATTTTTTGAAAATGTCAATAATTTCGGAAATAATCGCTAAGTTCAAAAAAAGAAAAAAATCTGAAAAGTAGAACTTTATAAGGACTTTCTAGGAAAACCATTTTGAACTTGATGGAAAGAGCAATTTTTGTACAAAAAAGGCGACACAATGGCCTGACGCTTAGTGCGAACCAGCCCAGCGAAACTAAAAAGTGAACCTTCTAGCTACCATTAAGACGATTGTTGTAAGGAAAAGGTTATTGAAAATTCATTTAGATTCCAAATCGCCTTTGCTTACACAGAGTCTATAAAAAGGTCATTCATCATTGGTCATCACCTGCTCTAAGTTCGGGGCTCTTAGGGCTATTGTAGTAGCCATAGGTGTGAGAAGGTTGTATGTTTTTGATCATGACAGCAGCGCATTTGAAAAACAGGATTAATAGATAGATAATCTTAAAGTAACCTTTTCTTGAGGACCTTCCTCAGTTGAGTGGAAATAACTGTGAAACTCAAGGTATACGGTACGACCTACATTATTCTCGAAGTCTGTCAACAGAGCTTTAAATTGTAACATTTTATTTTGATTTTGTTATAAAACAATGTTGATTGAAGTTTTTGATTCTAACAATATTCACTTAGGGCACTTTGTTATAACTGTTTGAAAATGCGCTTAGGATTTAGTGAACATTCCCCAACTGATACGTGATAAACTTTTACGTGTTTGAGAATTGTGGACCCATTTTGACCGAAGTTTTACAAAGTAGGACAGTGTTTTGCGATAATATGTGTCCGCGCACCGTGCAATCTTAAAACTGACTCGTTTCACAGTTAATTTGTTGTATTTTTTCATGTATTTATTTGTATCTCTCTCTACATTGTATATATAGTATGTATGTATGGATATATATATATTTAACTTCCTGTAACTTTTCTGTATTTTTGCATCTACTATGTTTTGTCTCTGCATCACCCTAAGGTAGACTGGTAGAAAATGCCTAAGGCATTAAGTCCGCCTCTGTACGGTGTTGCACATAAAGTTAAATAAATAAATAAATATCTTGTTTTCACAAATTTTGTTTGCCATTTGCTAAGATTTTGTTTGGGCCCCTTAATCCTCTATGTGAGAACTGAGGGCCCAACTTTACAGTCAATAACTCGCTATACGACTTTAACAAAATATAATTTCAATTTAACAATTGTTTGGGAATGCTCACTAAATACTAAGTGCATTTTCAAAGAGTTTTAACAAACTGGCCCTCACACCGCAACCACACGCACATTACGACGTTGAGTACCAACATCGTTCATTCAACATTACTCAATGTTCCTCATCGGATGGTGAAGCTGTACCTTAACACACCAATTCCAATGGTGGTTCAATGAATTAATAAGGTTGTAGTGGTGGCTGGTAAGGTAGAGTGGAAATAGTAATGGAGTAGGACAAAATGATTAGCCATATCGATGTTAGTCTTACTACTTTACACTACTGGGCTCCACAAAACCTGTTACCGGTGCATCGTCTCCGTTGCACAGAAGACCATGAAGTGTCATTATCATAAAGATGGAGATATGCAGGTAGCAACACCATAGCTGCAGCCCCAGATTTGCGGATTCGCAATTTCTCACTCAAGGACAGTCTAAGCCCAATTAAACTTGTTAACTAGCCATATCGGTACCTACATACAATTCAAATGTGAACAGTTTCATTTCGGATCCGTCTTTCAAAGAAAACGTGATCGTAGCTCGGTAGCTTCGTTCAAGCTCGACTTAGATCGCGAGGTTGTCGATATTATGAGAGATTTAAATCCGACAATCATTGTGCCGTTAGTATGCCTCTCAAGCTAAAGGGGAAAATATATAAGTCTGTGATAAGACCTGTCGTCCTGTATGGATCGGAATGTTGGGCCTTGAAGAAGATGGATGAAAGAAGACTGCATGTAGCAGAGATGAGAATGTTGAGATGGATGTGTGGAGTGACTAGAATGGATAGAGTGAGAAATGAATATATTAGAGTAAGCTTGAAAGTAGCACCGGTCGCTGATAAGTTGAAAGGAAATCGTTTGTCATGGTATGGGCATGTTAAGAGGAGGGATGAGACGCATATAGTTAAGACAGTTATGAGTATGAATGTAGAAGGTTGGAAGAGGAGAGGAAGACCGAAGAAAAAATGGATGGAATGTGTGAAGAATGATATGAAGGAGAAAGGGGTAAGTGATAGCATGACGGGTGACAGGTTAGTATGGAAGAAAAAGACATGTTGCGCCGACCCCAAGTAAAATGGGATAAGGGCAGGAAGAAGAAGGAGATTGTGCCGTTAGTGCCCACACTTCAGGGGGCTTTTGTTAGGAAGCTGGATCAAGGATTCAGTTCGGTATTCGGTTTCAAGATTCCTCTCTAGGGCCTTGTTTACTGCTGTCTTGGACCTTGTCCTCTATACCGGCCAAATCTTAGGGTTCCGTACCAAAATGGCACAAAGGGAACTCTAATAGTTTTGTCAAGTTCGTCCGTCCGTACGTCCTCGGCTTACCGCCCAAACGGTTAGTGGAAAGCTGAAACTTTGCAAAGATATGTGTATTTATCACGTCAACAAAATGCTAAAATAAAATCAGGAAAATTTCACCGACTATGGAAACCAGCCTCCCAGAGGGAAATCCATAAAGAAGAAAAAGAAAAACAGGTTTTTTTATGTAAATTCCGTACCCGTAAATGATTTTATTTTACGCATCTTTTCCATATTGTGAGGTATCACTTTGAAGAAAAACTGTTAGGTACTTACGGCTTAAATCACTTGGAATTATAGGAGCGTAACTTGTAAAATGCGCTTACTTGGAAAACTACCTACAAAAATATAATAACGAAATAATAAGTAGGTAAATATGCAAAATGTTAACAATAAATTCATAGCAATAGGCGAGACGACAAAAAAAACCGGTCAAGTGCGAGTTGGACTCGCGCAACGAGGGTTCCGTTATTTTTTTTATGAAATAACTACAAATTTACGGTTTTCAGAGCTTTTCCTTTTCTTGTGATTCATGACCTTGCTTCTTGCCCAATTTCATGATTCTTGGTCAATGGGAAGGTACCCTATAGGTTTTGAGTTTTGATTCCCTTGCAAATGTCTAAATATGCAATATAAACTGCCGTATCTTTTTGTTGCGTTACTTTAGAAACTTGATTTTTTCATTGCTTTGAGAGATAGCAGACCTATAAGTGTGTTATATTAATTTCAGCTTGATATCTCGGCGCGTTCCTGAGAAAAAGGTTCTTGACAGACAGACGGACAGACGGACGGACAACAAAGTGATCCTAGGTATAAGGGTTCCGTTTTTACCTTTTGAGGTAAGGAACCATCAAAAGTAATTAGTCCGTCAGATAGATAATTATAATCAAAAAAATTTGGACACGTATTTTTTCTTTGTTCTCGTAATTGAAGAATGACGACGAGACAGTGCGCTGAAGTTGCGCATGACGTCACGATCTGATACTTACAAGTTTTGCAGGACGGTGTCGTCAAAAGCCCCCACTCCGGAACTTTGTTGCTCTTTATCTTTGTATTTTTTTGTTAATTTGATGAAGCAAACAATACGTGTCCCGTATTTTTGGCCGATCTACATATCAGACGAACTAAATAGAATTAGGAGGTTGGTACTGAACCGTATTCCATGTGTGCCCTGATAAGCACATGGCCTGTTTTTTTTTATAATTATTATAAGGTGTGTATAGAAGTAAATAAAAGAATAATTCCATTATATTACTGTCACACCGCGGGTAAATAAAAGGCCTCTTTTTGAAGAAGGCACCAGCATAATAAGCTTGCTCAAGGCGGATTGAAGGGTTTTAAACCATATTATTTATAAGACCAACTTTTTTCACACTGGGCTACCGTCACCAACGTCCCTTCATCATCAAATGACTTCTCCCGCCCTGCCATGGGCGGGGTCGGAGAAGGCGGAAAATCGTTAAGTTCAGAGTGAAAAGCGTGGGGTGCATTTTACTATATTTTCATAACCCCTCATAGATATAGTTGCCCTTAGAATGATTGTAACATTAAATACATCAAGCACCCCGCGCTTTTCACTCTGAACTTAACGATTTTGTTTGTAGTTATAATTTGTTTGCTATGAATTTGTTGATTTTATTTGTCAAGATAAATTATTTTCTACTTTTTAGTTCAGTAGGCTATAAAAGCGTGTTTTTTTAGTTTTTTAAACTATTTTTTTTAAACTAGAAATCCTGCGATCTGCTGCAATGCTGAATTGCTTTGACATTTTGCCAATTTTCGCCGTTTCTACAATGCCGAGCCATAATGTACGGTGAATTCACACAAAATGCCTGCGACATATATATTTCAATTAATTTATTGCACTTAGTATACACAAACTGCAATACAACATCACATCGCAGTAGTTAGTATTTAGTTTATTTTAGTATATTCTTCAGTAATTTCATAAAAACTTCGTAGGAATTTTTCAAATACTAATACGTTCCTTTCATGAGAGTCAAAAACGTGTTGTGCCGTATAAGACGTCCATGAGGGTTATTAGTTATTATTCAATCCAATCAAAGGAATACTTAATTGTTAAAGTCAGAGGCGGGTGGACGCCTGAGCTATGACGTTACAATTCTGAATAACCAACTAAGTAGAAGCACGTTAGAGATTGGAAGATCCACTTTCCGAATAGGTTTTTAACCTTACTGAAAATCGTATACGGTAAAGTTGTAACTTACACTGTTATTCTTTTTATTGGACTAGCTTCTGCCAGCGACTTCGTACACAGATCCTGTTGCTTATGCCAGTGACAACGGGGTCGTCGAAATCTAAGATCTGAAACGTCTGATGTCGAATACTAAGGCCCGGGGACGGGAAAACAACGGGATGCGCGGTACGATTCGAGACGTTCCCAATCTTTCATTTTTGTAAGTCAAAAAATTCTCATCAGACTAAACAACTTCCTTGCAGCAACAACTGCTTAGCACATTCGCTAAGAACTCTAGCGTGGTTCTGTATCGGTAAACGTTTGCGATTCGCGAGACAATGCATATCGCTCACGATTAGCGGTCAATCGCGCATCATATTCTTCACTGGTCTCTAGAGACCTGAATGTAGGTGCATAAGGCGTGCTTCGCAAACCGAAGAGATTTCCACCGAGCGAGTTGCAGCCTGATGTCCTCGAACGTATCTCTCCTGGCGCTCTTCGGTAGATTCTTGGGATCTTATGATCCTCAATCTTTTAGCTCCTTTGAAACATGCGGAAGGATAAACCTCTTTCTAAGCATGGGTAAAGTTTTATTTTGACACCTGATCAATTCAAAACTAAGTGACTGCTCCCCTACGTTATCGGGTAGATTACCGTGTCAGGAAGATAAATGGAAAAGGAAATTAAACTCTCAAATAACATAAGCCGGAAGGCATATTTATTCGATAAATGATAAAATAAAAAAAATAAAGGGAGTTTTGGCCAGTAGAGTCAAATTTTCAATGATTCATCGAATTTTCATAGAAAATCAGTCCTAAGCTGTTACTACCTTTGCCGCGTGGAGGTACTCCCAGCTTAAGGGAAATTTATAAAAAATACAGGGTTTGTGATAGTTTTCAGTTGTGTAGTCACCAGGAAATCACCATACCAAACAACTAATGCTAAGACGTCATTCCTATATGTGCTATGGTGTAGCTGGGCTCTTGGAGTTACACACCAGGTGTTCCAGATCTTCAATTTTATTCTCTCAGCGGAATATGCTCATCACATGGAACAAGTTTTGCTATGATACCAATTTTGTATCCCTTGTAGTTTAGCTGGTCTGTTGCGGTTCTACATCAGGTGTTTAAGTTTCCAAGATAAATTATAGCCTATATGTTGCCCAGACTTAATACCTATACAACGTAAAAAACTTACTGAAATCCGTCGAGTAATTCCGAAGTTCAGTGTGCACATACAAACAGGCTAATTTTTTTTTTGCATTCGTGCTCTATCACTGTTTCTGAACCCCCCTCAATAATTATTTTTTTAATATGTATTAAATGTACCTACAGATATCTATAGCTTTTTAACTGTTTTTTTATACTAGTAAGTAAGTGTAGATTATATTAGAGTATAAAACCTTAGTTTTATATGATTTAAATTAAAAGCATTACTTCCATTTTCTAAATATGAGTACTAGGCTAAAAAGATTATGGAATTCGTGAGTTACATCTCAGGATTCCCATCATCTCTTTAGCCTTTTTGCAACTACCATCGGTGGCCAAATTATTAGGGACAGTATTCATAGAGTCGGGGTTGCGGAATGTTTATAATGAGCGCGATGTTTTACCTCCGCGCAGAGTGATGAGAAAAAATGCCCGGTCACTACTTTAAATTCAAATTGTGGCAAAAATATTGTTTTTATAAGTAATAATATTTTTAACTTTAAGTTTCTCGGGACCCTGGGGTTCCGGACCTTTGGAAGGCGTACGAGGAGCCGAAGCCAACTCGCAGAGGCCCCTTAAATAAAGCTTTATAATATGAAGTGGGACACCAACCGGCGATTATCCCTATATGCACCATTCAAGTGCACCTAAGGTCAACCCCCGGTTGGTTGTGGTCTATTGCAGGTCATGGAATAAAGAAAGTATTGGACTATGGGTTTGGATTGTTGAGGTGGATTTGTTACCTAAGACTATTGAACGACTATGGCCCCTGCCTGATCAATGTTTGTATACACGGATATAATGGCAGAGGGTGACTTGCACACTCAGTAAATGGGCCCCCAAAATCGGCCGCTAGCACATAGTGACGTAGCAACAAGGGGGCAA
This sequence comes from Athetis lepigone, assembly GCA_033675125.1. NCBI lineage: Eukaryota > Metazoa > Arthropoda > Insecta > Lepidoptera > Noctuidae > Athetis > Athetis lepigone. The sequence goes on from CM066237.1 coordinate 9,194,901, forward strand.
CATATATCGAGGTGCTGGGGGAGTGGAGAGGTATTCCACGGCTATCAGGACAATCCCGGAAGTACGGTCAAGATCCGTACCAGCATCTTACTAGAATACTTCATTCCCCCGAGCAAGTTTGCTCTTGCGAATCTCCACTCAAACCAGCCAATTAAGGCAAGAGTGAGGTGGGAGCCTTGTTCCTCGTCAGTAATATTTTATTATTATGAAGATTAACTATTTCTTATGTAATTTAAATAAGTTGTTTCATATGAACTTTCTCATTAAAAAGTTAAAGACTATGTTTTATTCTTCGGTTATGATTTGATGTTTTGCTTTGATGTTTAATGAATTTTGCTTTAAGAAGAAAATACAGTAGACCCGTGGTTATAGAATGGAATCTTTACTTCAGGCTACATAGGTTCATAATATACGCATGAATACCTTAACCTAACATACATACAGTAAAAATCAATTTGTTTATAAAAAGAATAGTTGAAAACTAAAACTGTTCTTGTTCAATCCGGCGCCTATTGTAACCCGATACGCATAAATAATATCACTCACTGTACCTATAAATTTCGAAAACCACTAATACGCATTATCTGCTGAATTATTAGCAAACTTTTTGCAAATGCTACATATATGCTACTTGTAGTAGCTCACTAACCCTGTGCGGCAAACTCTTCGCGTTCAATAAATATTTTGTGTGGTGCTATGAACGCTTATGCGCGGTCGAAGGAAGTTGCCCGGTGCGGCTGGCCGCATTAGTGCGGCTTTCAATACTTTCTCCAAACGCGGCACGACGCTCATGTGAGTTTGAATATTTTTTCGAGTTTCATGACTGTCATATATAAATTATTATATGTATAACTACGTTTAGTCAGAAACAAAAAAACTGAGCAGTCTTAAAGGGGTATCGTATCACCCAGTAACTGGGTTGTGGAGGTCTGATAGGCAGCCACTTTATGTAAACCGCTGAAATCCAGCTGAATCTAGTTAGACTGGAAGCCAACCCCAATATACAGTAGCTGGCCATTTGGCCAATTATTATTAATTATTAATTCCAAGTTTGCAGGTTTTTCATCTGGGGTTGCCACGGCCGCCATCTTTGAAAAGGGGGTTAATAACTATCTTCAAATGTTTTTTAATATTGATCTAAAACTTCTGTTGTGTCAACGGTCATTGAAGTACAGTGTTGATACAAAAAAAAAACAATAACCTGGGATCGAATCTAGGCAGTAGGTACTAATGTGAATATTTCAATTCATATGCACTTTCTTAAAAGAAGACGGATCAAAATCTACGTATACAAAATTACCCCACGTCCTATAACAATGTGACGTATATAAAAAAAAAGATAAAAATGTATAAAAAAATATGGCATACTCCCTGATGCGATTTTATTTTCATTTCTCCAGGATCCTGGAGATCGGAGACCTGACTTTATGGCAGTGAGACTACATTGGCCAATACCCTATCAAACAAAAGAAGAATTTTTAAAAATCGGTTCTCATAAATACTCATACGAACGAATTTTTCATTACAGCGCCTGAACTATTTTCACAGCATTTTTTTCATATGAAGGTGTAAAAAAGTTAACTTAGCCCATTTATGACCTGGGAGTGCGGAATAGTTATAATATTTACCGTGGCCCCGGAACATGAGTCGGTTTTAGTCAGTAAAAGTCTAACACGCCCTTCCGCTCCGCCCAGGACGGGAGAAGTCATTTGATGAATTCCCACTCACCGGAAAAAAAGAGCCATTTATGACAGTCATATAATAATTTATACATGACAGTCATAAAACTCGAAAATATTCAAACTCACATGAGCGTCGTGCCGCATTTGGAGAAAGTATTGAAAGCCGCACTATAATGCGGCCAGGCAACTTCCTTCGACCGCGCATAAGCGTTCATAGCACCACACGAAATATTTATTGAACGCGTAAGAGCGTTTGCCGCACAGGGTTAGTGAGCTACTACAAGTAGCATATATGTAGCATTTGCAAAAAGTTTGCTAATAATTCAGCAGGTAGTTAATGCGTATTAGTGGTTTTCGAAATTTATAGGTACAGTGAGTGATATTATATATGCGTATCGGGTTACAATAGGCGCCGGATTGAACAGGAACGGTTTTAGTTTTCAACAATTTTTTTTTACTAACAAATTGATTTTTACTGTATGTATGTTAGGTTAAGGTATTCATGCGTATATTATGAACCTATGTAGCCTGAAGTAAAGATTCCATTCTATAACCACGGGTCTACTGTATTTTTTTTCTTAAAGCAAAACATCAAATCATAACCGAAGAATAAAACATTTAGAATATTTTTCACAAGATAAGGGGAACAGTGGCGTAACAATAGGGTGGCATGGCTGGCAAAATGCCACGGGGGGCCCGTGGCATTTTGCCAGCCTAAGAGGGCCCTTGGGTCGGGTAAAAAATATTTTTGAGCTTGCGGCCTCTTGGGCCGGGGCCCCCGGCTGTACATTGTACCTGAGGAGTACTTTATTTGATTTGGAAAGTATATTTTTACTAGCGGTCCGCCCCAGCTTCGCACGGGAAATATCAGCGTTCCTCTATTGTCTAAGTTTCCAATACGCACTAGGCTAACGTGGGGACTATAGACCATTCTCTCTCTCTCTCGCCTAAGAGTGGAAGGAGGCCTATGTCCATTAGTGGGACATATATACAAAACGTGAAATTGAGTACGCTGAAAATCGCTCAGTACTCAGTGCGTACATACTGACAGGGCCCCATCAAAAGAATTTGCCACGGGCCCCAGATGATATAGTTACGCCACTGATGGGGAACACACTTCTAAGTTGGAGAGCACAAGTCACACTACATTCCCGCGTCTTCTTTCAGTCTAGTGAGCTGCTAAATCGTAATTATTTTTCTGAAAACATTATTGGTCCAGGACAACAGAAATGGATAGGATTATAAAAGCATTAATATAATTTCAGCTTATGATATTGTAAAACAATCAAGGCTGAAGTGCATCTCTAGACAATTCTAGCATTTTCCAACACGACTACCACGATGTTCGGTTATGGAGTTTCAGTGCCTGCCTACTGACTTTATTATCAAGCTAGAAAACTGATCATGGGTAAATTATATCTTAATCCTATTCTAATAAGCCCAAACACGACTACGATAGAATATTCCGTAATGAAATTAATTGCCTACATTCCCGTTCCAACATCAGTTTGCTGATCGTGTGAAAAATCAAAATGGTCGACTGAAGAAGTCTAGCCTTTTATATGCTTTGCGCTGTAGCAAGGTGCGGGTGACACATTCAGTAACGTTTCATTTCACTTAAGAAAGTTGCAGTGTTTTATAAATTATGACTTTAGTAGTTCTGCTGTACCACATTTCTAATACACTAAATCATTAATAACTGTAGTAAATTAATTTCAACCCAACCAGAATGCACTAAACCACAAATAAAATTAATTTGGGTTAAAAATTAAGCAATGTGTTATTCGTATAACGTAACGCCTTCGACGTAATTAGTGATGGGATGTCCTGCTACGATGGAATGTCGATATTATATATAATAATACTAGCTGATCCGTGCCCACTTCGTTGGGCGGTAAACATTTTTTTAACTTGTGATGAAATTATGACTGTTGTTCGTTTAGTACTTAGTGCTATGATTTATTTCCCGACTGCCAAAGGAAGGGTTTGTTTTTATTGCATATCAGAAAGATGCTGCTCACGTTCAGCGCTAGATTCCTGAACAGGCGATGTAATCACAGTTTGGCTTGCGAGCCGCTGCGAGCGGAAAAATAAATTTTATTCATCTGAACTCATATCAAAGTCATGACCATCGGAATAGTCACTTGATTCATCATCTGAATCTGTGACGGATATTATTAACGATGACTCAATATATTGTCAATATGTATGTCGCGATCCCAATCAGACATAATGTCCATTTTTACTTTATTTACGACCTTCGACCAGTCTTCAGGTTGAACATTGAACAAACAATGAAATAGTAATATTAATACGTGTCACACAATACTAGCCGTTAGTACTCGTACTCGTTCTGACAGTATCGCACGGGTAAACAAAATCGCTGTCACTGAGTGTCACTACGATGCGCCATAGAGCAAAAATATTGTCACAAAAAAAAAACATAAACCCGATTTTGTTATTTTATATTAGTACTAGCGGTCGCCCGCGGTTCCGCCCGCGTGGATGTCGTTTACCGCTGCAATTATATTTTGTTCATGAAGACGTTGGGAATGCTCCAACCTCGAATCTTGAGCGCGTACCTCTGAGGTTCTCAGACTTTGTTCGGCAAGGCGTTGCGGACGCTCGAGACTCGACTCTCGCGCGCGTACTTACCTCGGAGGTTCTCAGACTTTGTTCAGCAAGGCGCTGTGAACGTTCATGTGAAGATTCTCGTGAACGTGCACTGTGTTTAGAAAGTTGAGACCTAAAATTAGAAAATTCTAGCATCGAAAAGAACTGTTTTTAGCCCTGAAAAGAACTGTTGGTTAGCCCAACAAAATTTAATTCGATAAGGATCAATAGCATGAGTAAAATAAACGCGTTTAAATGATGTCCAAAAAAAAACAAAATTTAAAAATGGTTGTTGTGCATCACTCAGCATACATAGATAGTGTGTTGCGAACTTTTTCGAAGGTATTTATAAGATATACAATTGATTAGAACATTTTACGGTTTTAACTTTTATAGTTTAGGCAGTGTACGTAAAATAAGTAACTTTTCTGGTTGATTTTTTACATCTCCTGTCCGAAAAACCCAAATATCTAACGGAACCCTATTTTATCCAAAATAAAATATAGCGTATGTTACTTGTGAACAATGTAGCTTAAAATCGGTCCAGTAGTTTTAAAGCCTATTCACTACAATCAAACAAACAAACATTCAAAGTTTTCCTCTTTAGCACAAAACTGAATATCACACTAATTTTCGTAGTGTCGATAGCTCAATAGCATGAGTAAAATAAACGCGTTTAAATGATGTCCAAAAAAAAAACAAAATTTAAAAATGGTTGTTGTGCATCACTCAGCATACATAGATAGTGTGTTGCGAACTTTTTCGAAGGTATTTATAAGATATACAATTGATTAGAACATTTTACGGTTTTAACTTTTATAGTTTAGGCAGTGTACGTAAAATAAGTAACTTTTCTGGTTGATTTTTTACATCTCCTGTCCGAAAAACCCAAATATCTAACGGAACCCTATTTTATCCAAAATAAAATATAGCGTATGTTACTTGTGAACAATGTAGCTTAAAATCGGTCCAGTAGTTTTAAAGCCTATTCACTACAATCAAACAAACAAACATTCAAAGTTTTCCTCTTTAGCACAAAACTGAATATCACACTAATTTTCGTAGTGTCGATAGCGATAAAGTGAATTGCATATCGTCCCTAGTCATGATGTACTGACTGATGTCAACGTCATTTAGACAGCTGCCACCCGCACCTTGCTACAGCGCAAAGCATATAGCCCTCTTTAACACCTCTTACGTCATATTTTCACTCTAAGGCGACGATATGTACACATTTTACAATAGAGTATTTTTTTGAAACAACTATTTTATTTTTGACTTTTTAGTCCAGTAGGCTCCTCTAATCCTCTAAATAATGCGACAGGCTTTTTGTTGGCAATTAACACAGCTATAGGTAAATATGAATTTACACGGGGACGCATCTTTATAACATAGAGACGCATTAAGTCAGCCTTTAACGGGGAAAATCCATGACAGTTTGAAAATGGGCGGGCAAAGCTACAGGAAAAAGTGGTATAAAATAAATAACAGACAACAAACTTTTTTTATATAATTTTCTGCCTATAATGGTACCAAAGAGAAATGTCATTGAATGGTACAGAACCCTCCTTTCAGCCTATAATGGTACAGAGTCGTTTGGTCGTTGAAAGGTACTAATGTTCTGATGAAATCTAACACAATTAAAAATGAGTTTTTCTGTTACAGAATTTCGCTGCCAATCTTTAAGGTCCATGGAAGTCCTAGTAAAACGAATCATGACAAAAGTACATAATTTTAATATTGTTCTAGAAGTTTCTTCTTTCAGTAAGGAGTTTCATTGCCTGTTTACGGCACCATAATTATAACATGAACGAAAAACGAGATCGCATGAAGATGATAGTAGTGAGCAGTTAAGATGGAAGTTAGTGGTGTGTTAGTGATGGAAGTTAGCAGTGAGAGGATCGAGAGTCGTCGTGTTGACGGAAATCAGAGGAGGCAGAACAATCACATCACATTTTAGTTATCTACATTTTAGTTTCTTCTGTCAATGACATTCAATATAGGTGACATGATTGACTTTCGTTAAAGCTTCACGAATTTGTGGCGAGATAGGCTTTCACGATTCTTTGAACCCTCTGGACATTTTGCGAATTGGACATAATGCGCCCAAACGGACGTTCTAGACGTTCGGTGACACTGCGTCGTTTGAAGTTACGGTTACGATCCTTTTCCGATCCCATATGTGTGCTGAGACCTTGAGTAGGTTTGTGGCCCCTGTAGCTTCCGGGGTTCATATTCGCCATAATGATTTAAGGGTGCCTATGGTTTTCTGTCTTTAAGGTCTTAGGGGCTTGACTAGTGGCTTTCGCTCTGCGACTATTACATTTCGAATATTTCGATTGCCTTTGCAATGTCGATCGTTTATCTCATAATTTTAGTACCATCAACTCGTGAGCCGGTGACGCTGTCGATTTGGGGGCCCGTAGAATTTTGCTCATCCTGCCACCCTTTGTTATGTTTCATAAGTACACCACGGCATTTTGCGTATCAAAAAGGAAAGCCAACCAGAACAATATTTCCTTAATATTACTTAGTTTGATGTCACAAAATTGTGTGTGAAAATACATGTAATTATTATTTGTTTCATCCGCTGCTGTATCTGCTGCTGTGAGTCATAGAGTGGTGTTATAAACGTTTTAAACAAATCTGAAAACCATAGGAACAAAACCAATAAGAGTGATTCTGTAGATTTACACGTTAATAAAAATAAAAGGACACATCACGAAAAGGGAACATAGATGTATTCAACTAATAAAACTAAATTTACAAATCCCTGCCCAAGCTAGACACAAGTAACAAGATAAATGCCATAGTCCTCCGTGACATGAAATAATGAGACGAATCATCCCATTTTCTACTTATGAATGACCTACATGTATATACGAATACAATAACAAATCCAAATTGAATAACCGTGGACAAATATCAATCTATTAAGCTAGTTACGACGATATTGAGAGATCCTGGGGCGCTAAACATATAGAAAAGAATGTTTGAAAATTGCTTTTTATTCATTGAGAGAACGAACAAACAATACGTACAATACATGGAATGCAGTCACCAGATCAAGAAATCAATTTTAAACCTTCTAACACATATCATTCGTAACAGAATAGAAAGACAATAGCAGCCCGACCTGGTTGGTCGTTGAAAGGTTAAACCATCACATATATAGCTGAATTGAATAACAATCTAATCTGCATATTTGCAAATAATCTTTATGTGACAAATACAACTTATTTTATTAAGATGACAATAGAATACTACTTCCCAAAGTGCAATTTGTAACACTCGAAGACGTACATTTCAATTCTAAATCTGTGGGAACCCAAATAATTTGTTACAAGACCATTTTCCACTTTATATTGAAGAACTAAGTGCCAATCACTGCACCAACAGATCAGATTGAATAATTGAATAATCGTCAATTGCACACGCCTGAACCAATTCAACAAAGTGTTAACGACGTAATAGGTCGGGATCCCATCCTTTTAATATAGACAGAATCACAATTGAAAATTGCAAGGAAACACCAAGTGACACAGTAGAAGCATATTATATAACAACGCACCCATATGACGGACAGGCATCCTTCACTAGCATGTTCACTAGCAATGATCCCTGCACAAATAAAACCAAATTGCATAACGATCAACAAATTGCATACACTGGAACCAATAACGACGAAATAGCCCTCAACAACAAAATTGCTCGAAATAATATCCATAACGATGAATATCCGTCGCGAATAGACGCGCTTAGAATCTGCGGGCGTCAAAACATATAATACCACTTAAGCTTGATCTATTGTTCAATAACAATCGTCAGATAACGGCGGCTCAGCTTATACCGGCATTACAACCCGTATAGACCACTTAACTCAATAAAACTCCCCTTGGCTGACATTAAATTTAATAGTCTATGAAAAGGAACGGCGCGAGCGCAAATGGTCCTTCCTGTGAGCGAACGGAAGACGACGATTGGCTCAATTGCGCGGCCCATTCACCAATCAGCGTCCTGATATGCTTGCAGGTCAACCTGTCCAATTTAAAATTGGTAGTTGTAGTCGCAAATCCTGGTTACGATAATTATGTCAGTTTGTTTGGCTTTGGCTCTAACAACACTATCTTCTAGAGAAGCTGAGCAAAGGACCTCCTGAAATAAATTTATATTATAGCTAGTGACTTTCGTTGTAGTTGGATTTACATATGCCAAACAACCAAACCGAAAGTCGTATAATAATATGGCGTATCCTATCTTTTTTATTTTGGATATCACTAAACTCTATTTTTAGGATCGTTGCTGCCAAATTCAGATAAAGACGAAATAAACGGCCCATACTTTATCAGAAAAATGCGGGTTGTTCGAAAGAGATTCCGCGGGCCCGGACACAAAGGGCTAAGATGGGAACACACAACAAAATAGTCAGTAGTAGTCTGACATTCCTTTTCGCTCCATCCAGAGCGGCGGGGTTATTACCTATGAAACAGCAATGAGCAATATTTGCGCAGTGATCGCGCGATCACCGCGCGATCGTCAAAAAAAATCGTATTATGTATGAACCGATTGCTAATCGCTCGCTGATTGTTCTAATGCACTTATTGCTACGATGACGATAAAGTAGCAATCGCTGGAACTAATTAAATATCACCTTTAACAAAAAAAACTTAACTTTGCTCTTAAAAACCATACTAAATACGAAACCACCAAACGAAAAATGCATATTTTAGTTTACTGATTGCTCCACAGAGGCAGCACTATCGCAGTTTGCTATTTGACGTGACGTATTTTGAATTGACGTTTGAGCAGCAAAATTTTGCTAAATTATCGCGATCGCTCGGCTATTGCAAGATACGTAATCCCAGTGCCGGAATCATTTATTGATTTTCCACCCAGAAACGAAAACCAGAGTCCACGTGAAAGAAACCGCAAATATAAGTAGTAAACGAGCAAGTACTATAAAATTGAGGGAGTAATACTATAATAGGATGTAAGCGTTCAGAATTACTCAGTTAATTAGTTTTACGACGTTCATTAATTACTTAAATTAAACTTCACATTGTCGTCTGCAGAGTGGTTTGAAATGGAACGAAATTAACACTTCTTAAGATGTGTTTGTAAAGTTGAAAGATTTGTATCCATGCAGGTTGAATTTAATATTATAATATTTACCTAATTATTAGAAAGGTAAGAACGTTTTCTTTGTGTTCAATCATTTGGTTCTGCGCTCCAAAGGACCAATTCTTTGTTTTAGTAACATAGCTTTAAAAACGGAAAGAGATTTCTTCCGCTACTTTTTTATTACTTTTCGACATATTCATTCATTTGTTTTCCTCCTTCTTGTCTGTTTACATATTGCGTATAAGTATACGTTGAACAAAACTGATTTAAATAACATTGACAGTTGGTGCAGTACTTCTTTTCAAAAAATAGTAGGTAAGATTAACCAGCACTTACCTTCTTCTTCCTGTACATGTCCCAATTTTAATTGGGCGCGGCGTAACATGTTCTTACATGTCAACTAATCACTCACTCCTTTATCCTTCATATCATTCTAGACACAATCAGTAGCAAATTTAAGCAGCACTTACCATTGACATAAAAAAAACTATATCTAATAACTGCAACGTATTGTTACGTAGGTAGGTAGGTGACGTAAGTGTCGATTGTTCCGGGCACATTTACTAGAAAATTCGGGAAAGTTCCACGACGTTCTAGAACGTTCGATGGAGTTCCGAGGGGTCATTCGAGAAACTTCCAGATCATCGTCGATCATTCGCGATGTTACTGGAATGTTCTCGAATGCACCTGGGTACCTCGGGTTGTCGAACTTTCTAGAAAATGTGACCGGAGATATAAATAGCGGACGTGTCAGCACGGGACTCAGTTCAGTTTTGGAAACGAAACGGTGAACATCGCCGCGAAGCGGAACTACGACTGCGATACGAAGTGTATTTTGTGTTGTGTTAGTGAAGTGTTTTTGTGTTTGTGAATTATAATAAAGTGATTGTGTTTTTTTTCGTGTAAAACTGTAATTTTTATTTATCCCGAACCCCAGCTCGTAACAAATTGGTGTCAGAAGTGAGGGATAAATTATGCCGGTTTTACCGAAGGACGACACGGAAGGAATCCGTACGAGGAGCCAACGCCAGCAGGAGGTGGACCAGAGGCGATTTGACCCCACCTTGGAGCACGTACCGGGTGGCAGCCAGCCGACAACGGAACCAGCGTCAGCTCAGGTATCTGGTGCTTCTGCATCATCGACCACCATGGACCTTTCTGCTCTGATGGTACTGCTGCAGGAACAGGCCCGCCAACAGCAAGAGCAAGCCCGCCGTTTGGAAGAACAGCTCCAGCGGGACAAGGAAGAGCAGACTCGCCGACAGGAGGAACAGATCCTCCTCATCAAGGACTTGCACGCAACGTTTGGCAAAGACATCGGAGCCGTAAAGGAGAAGGTTGAGCTGCATGAGAACCGAATCTCCGAGGCAGAGAACCGTATCTCCGGAACCGAAATAAAGATTGCTGATCTCCAAAAAGCGTTTGGGTGTCTGAAATCTGGGGACGGGTCTGCGGCTCCTGTGATTGCTGCACCATCGGTGCGAGGATTTAAAGCCCCACCTTTCGACGGAACATCTTCCTGGTCCGCGTACAAGCTTCAATTTGAAGCTGTCAGAGAAGCAAATAGCTGGACGGATGCGCAGGCAAAGACCGCACTCACCTTGGGCCTACGCGACCAGGCGTTAACGGTTCTAGAGGCACTCGGCAACAATGTCACGTATGAGCAGCTAATTGAAGCTTTGGAGTCTCGGTACGGGGACGCTCATCTGGAGCACGTCTTTCGTGCTCAGTTGAAAGATCGCGTGCAGCGCAGCGGTGAAAACTTGCAGCAGTGGGCTCTTGAAGTGGAAAAACTGGTACGAAAAGCGTATCAGTCAGTGCCTACGCTCATCGACGGTAATTTGGTTCAAGCGTTCGTCGATGGCATACGGGACTTTGAAGTCAGAGCAGCTGTGAGACTTGGGCACCATGAGACTTTGAAGGCAGCCTTGGCCAATGCACTGGAGGTGGAGGCAGTGAGGCAAGACCATCGTGCCCGCATCAGGGAGATATCAGCACCTTCACGTGACCGTTCAAAGTACAGTCCCACATGCTACAATTGTGGGGAGAAAGGTCACATTCGAACGAGTTGCCCTAAGCGAAGAGATTCCAGCGTAGATCAGACCCGGAAAGAAGTGCGGCTGCTGCCACCGCTGAGCAGCGGAAACGAGTAAAAGCCAGAACTGCGGGGCGGGTGCTGGCTGGTGGTCAAGGAGCCCCAAGGATATCGATCTCACAAGCCCGTGATGGGAACAGCCTGATAATCAAAGGTGAAGTAAATGGAAGACCATGTAAGTTGACATTGGACACTGGAGCTTCTCGCACGGTCGTCAGTTCCCGAGTAAATCGTCATCTTGGGGACTTCTTCAGCAAGCATGACTACATAAATTTGGTAACAGCTACCGGTCAGCACATACCCGTCGAGGCGAGAAAGAGGTGAAGTTGAAGCTGGGTAGCACAATTTATTGGCATAAAGTCATCGTGGCCGATATAGAAGACGAGTGCATCCTAGGATTAGACTTCATGCGACAGCATTGTTGTAAGATCGACGTGAATCAGGGAGTCCTGAAGTGTGGTTCGGAAGAAGTCTTCATGGAAGGTGCACCATCAGGGAAAGTGCACTGCTTGAAGAAGACTGTTCTTCCTCCCAGGTCGGAATCGATAGTTCCAGTTAGCCTTCACGCAATACTGGACCGAAAAATCGATGCATTCTCGTTGAAAGATTGGACGAGAACCTTCCATGGAAGATGGCGCGAAGCTTAGTACGAGCAGTTGATGTTGCAACTGTACGCATCCTGAACCCGAGTGAAGAAGCACAAGTTATCCAGAAGGGTACGTTGATGGGGACCTGTGAAGAAGTGGCTTGGATGCGTAATTGCCAACATCGGCCTTCTCGGGACGTTGCTCAAGATGCAAGATCTCACATCTCGAATCTTCTGGAAGATTGTCGCACAGATTTATCTGCGGGAGAAATGGATAAGGCTAAGAAGATGTTACTTCAATACGCCGATATTTTCTCTGCACATGACGCTGACATAGGGAAGACTGGATTAGTCCAGCACATAATCAACACAGGAAATGAGTTACCTATTCGTCAGCGACTAGAAGGTTACCAGTGGCAAGAGAAAAGGAAGTGGACGCCATGATTGAAGGGATGGTAAAGGATGGAGTTATAGAGCCTTCATCTAGTCCCTGGTGTTCTCCTGTGGTCCTGGTGAAAAAGAAGGACGGCAGCATGCGGTTTTGTGTGGATTATCGTCGGCTGAATGACATTACAAAGAAAGACAGCTATCCATTACCCAGGATCGACGACACTCTTGACACGCTGTCAGGAATGAAGTGGTTTAGCACGTTAGACCTAAAAAGTGGCTACTGGCAAGTGGAAATTGACCCCAAAGATAAGGAGAAAACCGCATTCTCCACAGGAAAAGGACTTTGGCAGTTTAATGTTATGCCATTCGGTTTATGCAACGCTCCTGCAACTTTCGAAAGGTTAATGGAGCAGGTACTCACCGGATTAATTGGAGATGCCTGCCTAGTCTATTTAGATGACATCATCATCGTGGGCCGCACATTCGAAGACCACCTTCAAAATCTGGAACGTGTGCTGTCTAAAATCCGAGGAGCTAATCTTAAGTTAAGTCCCAAGAAGTGCACCTTCTTTAGACAGCAGGTTAGTTTTTCTGGGGCACGTTGTGTCTAAAGAAGGAGTTCAAACTGATCCAGAGAAGATTGTCGCTGTCAAGGATTGGCAATTCCAAAAGACAAGACGCAGGTCAGAGCATTTTTGGGTTTGTGCTCGTACTACCGAAGGTTTGTCAAGAATTTTGCAGACATCGCCAAACCATTACATAAGCTTACCGAGGAGAAAAGACCTTTCTGTTGGGATGATAGCTGTGACATGGCTTTTGAGGAGTTAAAGAAACGGTTGTGTAATACTCCGATTTTGGGCTATCCTGATACAGAGAATGAATTCGTAATTGACACGGATGCAAGTAATACTGGAATTGGTGGTGTGTTGTCTCAACGAAAAGGAGATCATGAGGTTGTGATAGCTTACTTCAGCAAGTCTTTATCGAAACCAGAAAGGAACTATTGTGTAACCAGACGTGAACTCCTCGCCGTTGTAAAGACATTGCAACATTTCAGCAAGTATTTACTGGGACGTAAATTCCACCTTCGGACTGACCATGCTGCATTGAAGTGGTTGCTGCAGTTTAAAAATCCGGAAGGGCAAGTAGCAAGATGGATCGAATTGCTGCAAGAGTTTCACTTCTCAATTGAACATCGTAGCGGGAAGTCTCATGGTAATGCAGACGCTTTATCACGAAGGCCTTGTCCTGAAGATTGCAAGCATTGTGTCCGGCAGGAAGCTAAGGAAGCAGTTCCTGTCAGAATGCTTAGAACAGACCTTAGTGATGAGTGGAAGGAAACTGTACGACATGCTCAGCAGAGTGACTCGGATATTAAGCCAATTCTCGGATGGATTAAAGCTAATGCTCCTAAACCGAAGTGGTGCGATGTTGCAGCAATGAGTACAACCACAAAGAGCTATTGGGCACAGTGGGAAAGCTTGGTACTCCAAGATGGTGTCTTGTGCCGTAAATGGGAAAATGCTCGTGGAGACAAGTGCCATCTGCAAATGGTCGTGCCGAAATCGAAGGTACCAGAAATTCTTCGGCTCTACCACGATGGATGTTCCGGAGGTCACATGGGGGTAAAGAGAACTCTGTTGAAGATCCGAGAACGGTTTTATTGGATCCATTGTCGAGAAGATGTCGAAGATTGGTGTCGCAAATGCACCAGCTGTGCAGCGGTAAAAGGACCTCAAACACGCAGTAGGGGTGCATTGAAAGTGTACAACGTGGGAGCCCCCTGGGAACGGATAGCGCTAGACGTTGCTGGACCCTTCCCTGAAAGTGAAAGCGGAAACAAGTACTTCTTGGTTGTCATGGATTATTTCACCAAATGGCCGGAAGTTTTCGCCATTCCTAATCAAGAAGCTTCGACAGTAGCTGATAAATTAGTCCACGAAGTCTTTTGTCGGTTCGGGGTACCCTTAGAAATCCACAGCGATCAAGGAAGAAATTTCGAATCTCAAATCTTCCAGGAAACATGTCGCGTAATGGGTACTCATAAAACTAGAACCACGTCATATCACCCACAATCTGATGGAATGGTGGAAAGATTTAATCAGACGCTGGAACGATATCTGGCCAAAGTGGTAGCGAGCAGACAACGGGATTGGGACAAGCACATACAGCCGTTTCTTCTGTCATACAGAAGTGCTGTCCACGAAAGCACAACTGTGACACCAGCCTTTGCAAACTTTGGAAGAGAGTTGCGTTTACCGGCAGATTTAATAACTGGCATCCCCCCTGATTCACCAAGCAGCATAACAGATTATGCAAATGACCTGCGTAACAAGATGAATGAAGTATATGAGCATGTCAGACAGTCAGGCCAGCAGATGTCTGAGAGGATGAAAACTCGCTATGACCGGAAGATGAACAATAGCGGATTTGATGAAGGTTTCACTGGTGTGGTTGCATAACCCAGTGCGTAGCAAAGGGAAGTCGCCTAAACTACAGGCAAAATGGGATGGACCATACCAGATTGTGACCAAAATCAATGACGTCACCTACCGGATACGGAAGAGTACGAGAACTGCGCCTAAAATTGTTCACGTAGATCGGCTGGCACGATACTACGGGAATAATGATGCTCGGGACGAGCATGTCTTAGGAGGGGGCAGTGTTACGTAGGTAGGTAGGTGACGTAAGTGTCGATTGTTCCGGGCACATTTACTAGAAAATTCGGGAAAGTTCCACGACGTTCTAGAACGTTCGATGGAGTTCCGAGGGGTCATTCGAGAAACTTCCAGATCATCGTCGATCATTCGCGATGTTACTGGAATGTTCTCGAATGCACCTGGGTACCTCGGGTTGTCGAACTTTCTAGAAAATGTGACCGGAGATATAAATAGCGGACGTGTCAGCACGGGACTCAGTTCAGTTTTGGAAACGAAACGGTGAACATCGCCGCGAAGCGGAACTACGACTGCGATACGAAGTGTATTTTGTGTTGTGTTAGTGAAGTGTTTTTGTGTTTGTGAATTATAATAAAGTGATTGTGTTTTTTTTCGTGTAAAACTGTAATTTTTATTTGTCCCGAACCCCAGCTCGTAACAGTATTTATTTTGCTCAAAACTTCACAACCTTCGTTTCAAACATACCAATGTTTTGTATTTCGCTGCGTATGACGTCACCAGGCTTCAGATATTGTGGCGGCTTGATTGATGCGCCCACTCCAGCTGGAGTACCAGTCAGAATGAGATCGCCAGGATATAGCGTCATTACACTGAATAGAAAAGGTCTTTATTTGCTTAGAATGTACTAGGTACATAAAATAAGCTGTAAACTTATGAAAGGGGAAGTATGTGAAGCTAAGCTAGGTAAAAGAAGAAGTTAGGTTTATGAAGCTTTCAGAGTCAGTGGAGTGCTCTTCCAAATAAGCCTAAAAGCCTGGCTAACACGGTCATAAGAGGCCTGAGCAAATCATATAATCGATTTTTTGGATTTTTCTTACTCCTTTTAAGTCCCAAATTTTTCTTGTAGCACGTCGCTAATTCGGGTCCCAGGAAAATTATTTTTTACCCAATTTTTGACTGTAACTAGCTGGGACCCATGACTTCTTCATCATTATAACAGCTTATTGTTATCCACTGCTGTGCGTAGACCACCCCATATTGCACCAGCCACCAGCAGCTGCGGCATGGCATCCCATCCCACCCAATGTTTGCCTAAACGTTGTCTCCACTCTAAGATATGTCTAGCCTACTGACAATCTGTCCCATATTTACAATACAGTAACGTTAATACTAGAACAGAACCAATTCATTTTGTTTAAGATATATAAATTATGGAAGCTCACGTAGTTATCCTCTCAATGATAGAAGGAATGCTGTGTATCATATTGCTGGTGTTACTCTGCTGCTTCACGACTCCGTTCACAGTACAACTCAGGTTCAGAGCTTTGACATCTCCGATCTCATCTGGCGTCACTATGCAGGGTCCAATGGGGCAGAATGTGTCTTGAGACTGTTAAAAAGAATGGACAACCTTGATTTTTTTGAGGATTTGCTTCAGGACTAAATTTCAAATAGCTAATTATAAAAGTATATGAGAATCAGCACAGTAATCGGGTTCTTTATGAAGGAGCTCGAAGGGAGAAAGAAGAAAAAGGGAGAAGAAGAAGAAGAAATAATTCCGGTTAGAAGGGAATGGGTGCCGGTGTAATTACAGGGACTTGAGACATAATCCATCTAACTTTGACTTTGGGACGGCAACGAGTCTACGAGGGCTATGGTATTGCAGATACGGTATGTATATGGGATTGAGGGCTATAGGCGGCGGTGACTACTAAACATCGGGTTGTCGACACAAAAAAAAACTTTAGATAGTGCCTCAACAATTTCTGTCTTCAGTCGCACTGCCTTATTCAGCCTAAAAATTGTTCCGACGAATTTACTGAGTATTAAAGGCATCTTTGGTTCTTCAAAGTTTTATCATCCAATGATATGCAAAAACCAAATAAAAAGGATTTTGAAATGGTCAGAACAACAAACCTTGCCAAGTAGAAACTGCGTTCCGTTCTTATCCTTTTGCCACCCTCTGTCCGTGATATCCTGAGCGATGGTGTACCCGAAGATATAACGGTCAGCGTCCTCCGCTGCAACGGAGCTCGCAGTCCTTCCTATGACCACCGCTAATTCGACTTCCCAGTCCACTGACTATTTAAAAGACCATTTATGAGGCGCTAATTGCTTGCACCAGTAATATTCTAAGTAGACTAGTATAGGTACCAGTCCGTATAATTTACGTAATGTTTTGATGACCTAGTGGCTAAATCGCTGGATTCAAATGTGACATTCTCCATGCAATCATTTAATTATGAAAAAACCTGTTGAAATTAGCATTATTGTTGCCTGGATTTATTGTTCTTCGATTGTTTTTTATCATTAAATATACATCATAGGATTTAGCTGAAATGCACTTATGCAGGTAATAGTCTCGGGACGAGAGGGTCGAACTCTATAATTTATATACCACATATTCCTGGTCCAGATAACAACTGAATAAGTGGCGGTAGAAGCATCTCATTCGTACAAGCCTTACACCATTCTTTAATCTATTTACCTTCACACAATAAAGAAAAGTATTCTAATGTCCCAAACATTATAATTCTATCTATACAAAAATTGGCCCTCCGGTACAATCCAAAAGCGAGTGAAATAAACAATGGTGCCGATTCTCTTGTGCACAACCTAACGCAAATTTAAGTTAAGTGCATCTTTCTCTTTCCTTTTAATTAATAAAAGGACAGAAGATTAAATATTAGTTAAGTCCTGTCAAATTTAGACACTCCATAGATAATTTAGACGCAATTTTAAAACATGGCGTCTAAATATACGTCAATTTTCATCAGGCGCTGCGTGTCTAATTTGACAGGATTAAACTAAAATGTATCTTCTGTCCTTTTCTTAAAGAAATGGAAAGAGAAAGATGCACTAGCTTAAATTTACGATAGTTTGTGCACAAGAGAATCGGCACCAGCATCTACCGTAACCGTTTCAATTTAAAGGAAGACGCACTAAACACCAGTGACATTATTTCATCACGCAAGGTACACCTACACACTATGAATTACAGCGTCAATTTACTTCAATAATTGACCCCAATTTACGCTTGCGCTGAGGTCAGAACAAACCTCTGTGATTCACTAAGAATTTTTGACCTCGTCTAATATACGTAGGCTGATAGGATAGGACATTAAACTGTGTTCGGAAGCTAGGATTAGAAGTTATTAGAAACGCAACCACAGTATACTGGGTACTTACCTTGAAGATTTTATAAAATTGGAAGGGTACGCTCAGCAACAAAAGTCGCTGTGTGGCTCATATCAAGCTACACATTTCCAGCATAGGTTGTTCTCTTAATGTAAGGAAATTGTGAGTGTGAGTGAGATTATCTCATTTATTATTAGTCACGTGCAAATGCGTATGCACAACAAAGGTTGATATGTTAGTCAATGACATCAAATTGCCAAAAAAAACTACTTTTATACTTTTAAAGCTCCGGGATAATTATTATCAGACCAATTTCCGAACTCCGGGCTAATTATACAAAATTCACAAATTGCTTTAAAAATGCCAAGAATTGTGCTTCGTTGGTTTCAGCTCAAATACCCCATGTAAACATACATAGGTACTCACAAAAGCTTTAACCAAAGAGATTTAAAGATTTTAACAAACTTACCTTACAAACGTTAGTCCTTATTCTCAATGGCTGGTTAGGACCAATGATATTGCTGGAATACTTGCTGAAAATTATCGGTGTGGGTGGACTGGGTACATCCATATCCTGGCAATAGTCCACATAGTTTAGGGCGACACCTAAGATCTTGTCTACGCCGGAAATGGGTGCTACCAATGTTACCTCAGTTAGGGGATGTTTCACTGGATCGCTAAGGCTGGTTCTAGAAATGATTAAGTTATTGTGTACGTGTGTTATTTATTCCAACTTATTTCGGTGCGGTACATTAGACAATGAAAAGAGATTCTCATGTTCATAAACTTAACAAAATTTAAGTTTTGACAGATCTAAACTAATTATGTATCTTCTGTCCTTTTCTTAATGAATTGGAAAGAAAAAGACGCACTGATTAAATTTCGTTAAGTTTGAACGAGGGAATCGGCGCTATTAAGTACCTACCTATGGTTCACACGCGGTGTGAGATAATTATGGCTTCACAAATATGTAAAAAAACAACATGGACCTCGAATTGACTAGGTACGTACTTTTTAAAAGTTTGATAAAACATAATATATGATTCTGCGAACGCGACGCCATTTTTTACCAACAACTACTTAGTTTTCTTTTTTACAGTAAAGTGATGTATTATTATAAAAGTTGTGATCGTAAAATAGCCCAATTGAGTTGCCCGTGTAAACGCACCAAGAGGTAAAGTCCGTATTATTAGTATAACAAAATGAAACTTACGGTCTTATTTTCTCAGCAATTCCAGAATGCAATAATTGAAGCATTTTCCGCGGCTTAGCACAATGATTTGGACAACTGAGGTCAACGACACTGTCCTCAGTCAAATAGCCGGCACGAATATCACTCAATTGGTCGTTAAGATAGAATTGGACGAATTTCATGTTTCTGGTGTTTGTTACTGACTGAAAAACGTTCTTTTCATAAGCATTACATCAAGATTGTATAATATTTAGGTAGAGGAATGTTCAGGGGCGATAATGTTGCAGTGGTACTGTTGGACCTCCAAGTTCAAAGTATTAACTTTGATTTTGACTTTATAGTTCAAAATTCAAGAACCAATTCGGAGTTCAGAGGCCCCCTGAGAGGATCGTTAAAGGCCGAATCACACAAAAATGGCAGTGGAAGCTCGGCTGCTGGTGAAAACAGAACACGAAAATGGCAGTGGCAGCTCGGCTGCTGGTGAAAACAGAACAAACAGTCGCGAGTCTGCCTCTGCCTGCAATGCCTGGCGCGTGGCCGCTCGAGGCATTGCAGGCAGAGGCAGACTCACGACCTTTTCAGGACCTACGCAGACCGGCACTGGGATTACGTATCTTGCAAAAGCCGAGCGATCGCGATAATTTAGCAATATAAACGTCAATTCAAAATACGTCATGTCAAAGAGCAATCTAGCGATAGTGCTGCCTCTGTGGAGCAATCAGTTAACTAAAATATGCATTTTTCGTTTGGTGGTTTCGTTTTTAGTATGGTTTTTAAGAGCAAAGTTAAGTTTTTTTTGTTAAAGGAGATATTTAATTAGTTCCAGCGATTGCTACTTTATCGTCATCGTAGCAATAAGTGCATTAGAACAATCAGCGAGCGATTAGCAATCGGTTCATACATAATACGATCTTTTTTGATTAATAAATAAAATAAATAAATAATTTCATATGTAGTATAATAAATCATATAAATAATGTATAAAAGATCACTGCGCAAATATTGCTGATTGCTGTTTCATAGGTAATAACCCCGCCGGACGGCATGGCAAGGGATTTGAATTTTTACTAATGGACATTCAACCGTACCTACTGTTACAGAAATACGACATAAATTGCTATGCTTTAAAATGATGCCGTGGCATTGAAAGAGATTTTATCGCACGGCATTAAAAGACGCGCCACAGGCTCTCGAGGCGGGATGCCGTGGCATACTGCGGTAGGCAACGGCATGCCAGGGACTCCGGCGGCGACTATTTAAAACTGAGGCACACCAACACTCGATCAAACGCAACTGAAGAATAAAAGTGTATCGGGCAGCAGGAGTCGCTGAGGCGTGCTTTGTCGTGCCGCGGCACGCCGTGGCATACGGTGGCAAAGTGCTGGAATGCCGCGGTATCTAAGTGGCCAGTGTGCGATAACTCACGGCAAACTCCCTTGCCATGCCGTCCTGCCCCCCTAGACAAGTGCCTAGACAATTTTAAAGGCCGAGTTACACCGGAATGGCAGTGTGACACGGCGAGCATTTTTAGTGTGAAATAATTTTAAACTTGATCCACATTCTAAAATACCGGTACCGCTTGAAGAGCATAAAGGCCTGCGCAGACCAGAGGGCCTAGCCAAGTGGCATTGAAGAATAGATAGCGAAACGAAAACGATTGTCAAATGTATGGAGATGTCAAACTGTTTAGCGAAAGCTTATGTCAATTCCATACATTTGACAATCTATTCGTTTTCGTTTTCTATTCTACAATGCAACTTGGCTAGGCCCTCTGGTCTGCGCAGGCCTTTATGCTCTTCAAGCGGTACCGGTATTTTAGAATGTGGATCAAGTTTAAAATTATTTCACACTAAAAATGCTCGCCGTGTCACACTGCCATTCCGGTGTAACTCGGCCTTTAAAATCGATACTGTATTGGACTATTGGACAGCCCGAATCTACCTACGCCCCTGGTTTACATGACTTCGTTCCTTATAAATCATCATCGTCATCATGTTCGGAAGACCAGTGGCATTACTCCTGGAGGCCCGTGAATTCGCTTTACCAAACCCTTGTTACACCACTAGCAATATTCTACTCTGCGCTACTATGTTGTCCTATCGCCCATTTATAAGAAACCAGGAAACTTTAGTATTACACTACCATGTTCCTCAGCGAAAAGTGTAATGATGACTTAACATATCGATTTCGAGGGTGTGTCGAGGATTTTCTCGATTGACCTCGAGTAATGGTCATACACCTTCCTTCCTATCGACCAATCAGTATGGAGCTACCGGTTGAATCAGCTAGAATTGACTGTTTATGGGAGTGGATTGGCATGACGGCACAATCAAATTCAGTATCTTTTGGCTTGATTATGCCGATTAATTCGTGTATGCCGGTCCTAGGGGATAGCTTGAGGAAACGATTGTGAACACCAGCCAGTCTAGGGCAGAGTTTTTAAATCTAGGGATCGCGAATCCCGGTCGGGAGGTCACTGGCAGACGGAAAAAAGGCTAGTTTTCAACAATTTTAGTAAGAAGGATGGGCATTTTAAAAATAAAAATGTTTCAACTTTTAAAAATGTATCTCTGTATGACATTATCATAGCCTTTTAACCTTTCAACGACCAAGCGACAGCCGGCTGTCTGACTGCTATAGTCTTTCATTTTTGTCTCGAATCACTGTGTTCGAAGGTTTATATTATAAATTCTTGTATGCCAAGGAGGTGCCACAATTTTTCAACCTGTAACTGGCCGCCACAATTTTTAAACCTGTAAGGGATGGCCAGAATTTTTTTACCAGTACGTTGGTTTGGTGGACGCTAACGGCTTTAATCAATAAGATTGAAAAACGCGACTTTAGGTTTTACAACAAGGCGAAACCACTTACTTAACTTTCTGCCTGGTTATTTATTTATAGGTACTTTGAAGGTTAATTTTCAAATTTCCTTATATTTAAATCATGTTCCTCGTATATACCTATGTTTATAAGGCAATGGATGGTGTTAGATTATTTGTTTGAGCACATAATTTTTTATGTTTTGTTTTATCATCTTCAATACTCCAGCTCCGGTTTGTTTGATGGATGGTAGTTTGGTTAGATTCTTAGGTTTGATTATTTTGTCAGATTGTGAGTGGGCTTGTCAGAAATTGACAGGGAAAATGTCAGAAAATATTTTGAGGGCAAAATGCATGTAGGTTTTTTTCAATAAGGAAAAAAGGCTTGGATATAGTATGTACTGTACCACAATTACTACATCCAAAGAAAAATAAAAACTGCAAAACAATAAGTGCAAACTCATCATCGTCCACTTTGGATTCAATAAAAAAACTGGTGAAACTATATACACTTGGTTACTCATGATCCATAAGCATTTGGTGGAGGGCGACAGCGTACTAAAAAACGCAGCGTAGGCAGGCCTCTCGCAAGATGGACCGATGATCTCATCAAGATCGCCGGGTCCCGTTGGATGCGGGTGGCGCAGGACCGATGCATGTGGAGATCTTTGGGGGAGGCCTTTGTCCAGCAGTGGACGTCTATCGGCTGACGATGATGATGATAACCGAATGCCTTGTGTTTTCCAACTACTCTATTATTCGTGTTCGGGCGTCATGTCATTATTTCTTAACAAGCTATCACAAATATGAAAATGATGCAAGTTATTTTTTATTCCAACTTTAATAACTTATTTTTTCTTTGTTATTTTTGGGGACTCCGAAAAAAAGGAAGGTGATACAAAAAGGCTCTTCTAATAACAATACTTAAATATTTTTTATTACAACAAAAATACAATGATGAATGGAAATATAATTATATAACATTTAAACAAAGATACCTATAAAACAATAGATTCTATAAAAATATGTAAGTACTAAAGAATACATTTTACTTAAACAATAGAACATAATATTATGTAAGTAAAAAATATATTTCAAGCACGAAGTTCGTAATTGAGTGTTTGCTGGGCATAAACAATGACGTCACGCCACGGGCTACAAAATGGCGGCGTTCATGGCATTCGAAAGGATGACATTAAATTATTTCTCTCATTTGTTGGAAATTAAATCTATTTTATTTATGATACAAGTCTATGTATTCATACAAAGCTGACACCTGTAAATACGTGAAACAAAAAGAATCACGACATATTTTTTATAAAATCGTAAATACATTGATCATCTGTCTTCTTTCATTTACATCTTAACTTATTCATCTAAAATTGCTCCACTTTAACGTCTAACTTGCCAATCTTCTGTATTTCGCTGCTGATGGAGTCTCCTGGTTTGAGGAATTCTGGGGGGTTGCGGTGCACTCCCACTCCCCCGGGAGTGCCCGTCAGGATCATGTCACCAGGATATAGTGTCATCACGCTGGAACAAGAAAGAAGAAGATACTTTACAAGACATAAGGATTTTTTATCGTCATAATCATTAGCCTGCATTACTACAGCAGTCCACTATGTCCACTAAGACAAAACCCTCTCAAACCAAAATAATTTTCTCGACTTTCGACCACTTTTTGTTTTGGTGAGTATGAAATCATTAAATGGCTTCTCCCGTTCCCGTGTCAGACTTTTACTGACAAAAACCCACTCATGTTCCTTCGGTTGACCTTTATGTTCCGGGGCCACGGTAACTATTAGAACTATTCCGCAACCCCGGCAACTAAACCGAAACCCCGGACTTTCTTTCTCTCTCCCGGAGTTACTTCACCAAGGTTGGGTGCGTGCTAAGTTACGTTTTAAATTCGAAATCTACACACAAACATATCTCTACGCAAAGGCCTTTGGCTATATGGCTTTTATGACTTGGTTTGATTTTGGATGAGGTATATTGACTGTTTTAGTTCTCCACTTGATCACCTGGAGACGTCAAGCAACTTGATAGAAGATTGGTAATAAGAGAGACTCTTCGAGTACGTAGTAGATATTATAAGTGCACAAGTATGTGCGTAAATATAGAAAAACTGCCTCCTAACTTAATTTTATAGCTTTACTAGCTTCTGCCCGCGGCTTCGCTCGCGTTAGAAAGAGACAAAAAGTAGCCTATGTTACTCTCCATCCCTTCAACTATCTCCACTTAAAAAATCACGTCAATCCGTCGCTCCGTTTTGCCGTGAAAGAAAGACAAACAGACAGACAGACAGACACACTTTCCCATTTGTAATATTAGTATGGATGATTCCAGCAGGCTATGAGACTCGCTATGAAATCAGGCACAGAAAAAACTTCTAATATCTGTACTGTTATTGAGAAATTCCCATGGTAAAATTCTAGTAACACTTTCAACTTGAAATCAAACTAACTACCAACAATAAAACATTAAAAACGTTTAAGGTCAATTTTACAATAGTCAAACAACTTTATCAAATGAAAGTTCGTCAGATTCACCTGTTTACTCATTTTACCTATTATCCATTAGGAATTATCTGCTGATTGTAAAACAACATTTATATTGCTTTTAGCGATAAAAGCGACCGGTACATTACTCAGCAAAATCAAATGTCTAATCAGTAAATTATGAATATTCTCTATCTACATTATTTTTTATAGTAAATAGACTAATAAACGCACATTTTTATTTTAGAGCGAAAGGGCATGTCAGGCTTTTACTGACTAAAGGCATTATTTATTTATTATGTCAACTTAGTTTCGCTACCTAATTTTTGTTAAAAAAATGTATTTTTCGAATCGAAAAAGTTTATCTTTTAATTTATCCTCAATAAATAAAGGAATACTCACGCGCTGATCCTCTCAATAATTTTAGGAATGGTGTGTATCAAATTGCTGGTGTTGCTGGTCTGCTTCACGACGTTGTTGACTGAGCACTTGATGTCCAATTTATGGGCATCACCAATCTCGTCTGCGGTCACTATGCACGGACCAATGGGGCAGAACGTGTCTTGGGACTGGAAATAAAAATGGAGAATATTAAGCTATTGTTACTTATTGGTGATTATGACACAGCGTGGTTAAGATGAGGAGTAATTGGCTATTTTACACTATCAACTAATAAATGTAAGACACAATTTCTATGAAATCTCTCATAATAGTCAATTGTGTTGCTAACTTAGTGACGTCATAAGGTGACATTGCCATACGAAATGTATGGGAGAATTGCGTTTTGACAGCTCAGCGGTCTGGGCTGCAAGGCAAAGCAAACTAACCCTAACCGTTACAACTACGTTATAATGGTTTTAGAATGAGAACCACTTTTAATTTTTGTCCCCATTCGCAGATTTTCAATATAATGCCTACAGATAGCCAAAAACGACAATAGGGTATTACACTGTATAAGAGAAAAAATATAAAAATATATTATTGAGGTAGCTTAAGCAAAAAGCAGCCGAACAGTGTTAGTTTTAGTTCATAAAACTAGAAAATATTTTTTTAAATTCAATTCAAAGTTTTCAGTTTTTTTTACCTGTTCTTGAACACACCGAAATACAGACCACAGACAATGAGAGCTGTCGACTGTCAACAGTGTCAACTAGACGTCACTAATTGTTTTATTTATAACCTCCTAATACGATCTTTATTATAAAAATATACTTTTTCATGGAAGTTATTGTGAAAGATATTTTAGATGGCTAATGCACATGTGTACTTACATCAAAGTGATATTTACAACAACAGTACAAACGGTACAAACGGGTTTTTATGGTGTAATAGTTGGAATACTTTTCCCACAACTTTTAACTAAGTTTTTCTTAAATTTGAATCAGTTAACACTAGAATTCACAATTATTCCGATGTTTTCACACTTGTGTTCTTGCATTCCGAAACGCACACCAACGGTAAGTCGAACAGTAACTAATTTTTGAGATAAAAACAATAAAAATTATGTAAAGGGTCACAGCGCGTTTGTTTATTTACATGACGTAAGGACGTCATATCGCCAAAGCAAAACCACGCCCACGGCGTTTTCCGTTTTTGGAAATTTCCGCGCGAAATTTGAAAATACAATTTTTAAAAGCGTTTTTAGGGTACTTAGCGCTTAAATAAAAAATTAGGATTTTTTTTAGTGGTTTCTTAGTACTGTAGGAGTTATTTGAAATACTTAAAAAAAAAGAGTGTAATACCCTATTTATCCTGTTTCTAATAAAGTCGTCTTAATACTGTTTATAATACTGATCGAATATATCTATAGGATCAACAATATTGTTGAGAACTAAATCAATCGTATACACACATCAAAAGTGTCTAGGGATATTTTAATTAAACCTAAATAACTAAAATTCTATTAACTTTTTGTTAAGACACCTACACTTTAAAATAAACCTTGTTTAATTGCCTATCTAATCTGATAATAAACTTTTAGATAAAGTTAAATTAAAAAAAAAACTTAGAAGAAGAGGAAAAACTCAACAAAATTTCAATTTAACTTTATTTTTGAAATTTCAAAACCTAAACAACAAAACAATTTTTTTTATAAAAATTGTTGAAAACTTAAAATTAATAATTCGTGGATCCACCTAAGACTCTCCTGACACATCTGGAGCGGTTCTGCATACTCAAAACAAGGGTGTCAATATCCTGTTGTGGAGTACTGTCCCAAATCCTGCTAAGATGCAAGAAAAGCTGGTTTTGATGCACAATATCAACAGGGAAATTCCTACGAGCTCTTCTCTGAAGCATATTCCAGGCATGCTCAATAGGATTTAAGTCAGGGGATTGTGCAGGCCGGTCTAAAGCTTGGATAACATGCTGTTGTAACCAACTTGTAACGATACGCGCCGTATGTGGACGGGCATTGTCGTGCATTAGCTGGAAATTTTGTCCCATTTGCTGTTTGTGGGGCAAGATTACAGGCTCTAGCACCTCATCTCGGTATTTTCGAGCAGTCATATTGCCTTGTATCCAAACGAGGTCCGTTCTACCGCCGAGACGAATTCCTGCCCAAACCATAATCGTGCCACCTTAATATGCATGAACTTGTTGTGGGTGCTGCAGTCGATTCCAACGTCCAGGTTTTCTCCAAACGCGTACTCTTCGCGAATCAGGATGAAATCCAAACCTAGATTCATCAGTGAAAAGCACAAGTGACCATTGAGAATGGTTCCAGTTTTCGTGTGCAATAGCCCATTGTAATCTTCTTCCTCGATTACCTCTCCTTAGTGCTGATACCCAAAATGGCCTACGAGCACGTAGATTGACTTCATGCAGTCGCCTTCTCAAAGTTTGACCGCTTACCAGCAAACCATACTCTCTCTGTAGCCTTTGAACCAATTGCATCGCCGCTGCATTTAGTTGACTTCGTGCAGCATTTACTATGAATCGGTCCTGTACATGTGTTGTAATGCGTTGAGGTCCTCGGTGCCGTTCCACCACTTCCCCCGTGACACGATAACATGACCAAAGCCTGGATATAACGCTCTGACTGGTCTTCATGGCTTCAGAAACGGCAATTATGGGACAGTATTCCACAACAGGATATTGACACTCTTGATTTGAGTATGCAGAACCGCTGCAGATGTGTCAGGAGAGTCTTAGGTGGATCCACGGAATATTAATTTTAAGTTTTCAAGAGTTTTATAAAAAAAATTGTTGGTTTGTTTAAGTTTTGATGTTTCAAAAATAAAGTTAAGATTGAAATTTTGTTTGAGTTTTTCCTCTTCTTCTAAGTTTTTTTTTAATTTAACTTTATCTAAAAGTTTATTATCAGGATAAATAGTCTATTAAACAAGGTTTATTTTAATGTGTACATGTTTTAACAAAAAGTTAATAGAATTTTAGTAATTTAGGTTTAATTGAAATATCCCTAGACACTTTTGATGTGTGTAGTAAGAAAATTGTTGCAGGAATCCAAAAAACAATTTGTAAAGATGAAATTTTAAGTACAAAAAATAAAAACAAATGATTGCATAGACAGTACTTATACATTTTTATGCATGTAAAAAGAGTATCAAAAATATTTTAACTTTCGACGACCAAGGAACAGCCGGCTGTCGCGCTGCTATTGTCTTTCTATTGTGTCTCGAATCACGTGTGTGATAAAATGTGACAGCTAGTATTTTACAATACAAACCTTGCCAAGCAAGAACTGCCCTCCATTTTTCTCCTTTTGCCAGTCTCTAGCAGTGATGTCCTGCGCGACAGTGTACCCGAAGATGTAGTTGTTTGCCTCAGCGGCCGATACTTGAGACGCGGTCTTGCCGATAATCACTGCTAATTCTACTTCCCAGTCTGGTTTCTGAAATAGTAAAGTTTTTTTTTTAATAAATAAATAATAATAATAATGTATGTATGTCAATTAATGTATGTTCAATGGATGTGAGAGGAGACCAATGTGAGGAAATAATGGAATCTTTTACGAGTCAATACAATCATCAAATGACTTCTCCTATCCCTCGTGTCAGACTTTTACTGACTAAAACACTCATGGTCCTTCATGTTCCGGGGTCACAGAAACTAATATAAACATTCCGCAACTTTACGAGTATACTGATTTCTCAACTTGAAAAATTCTCTACTCCTTGCTGTGTTGAGAATGGATTACAGAAGTTTTAATTGTTTTGTATTCGTTTATAAAATAGGTATATAAGAAATTACTATTTATTGGTAAGTATTTTGTGTATCTTAAAATTGATAGCACCTTTATTCTGTAGTTGCAAACGTATAACTCAGGTGTGGTTTCTTCATATTATGATAAATTAATGCAAAAATATATGTTAATATGGCCTTGAAACAAAAGTATAATTTGTTGAATAACAAATAAGAGGTACATATAATTTACATGCATATTGGATAGAATTATACAAGAAGTGTAGATGTAAAACTATTATTCAATAGACCCAACTTGTAGATTATCAATATTTTATAAAAACCTTCATAATTTTATTTAGTCTTTATGTAGGGTGGCTGATTGTTCCAAAAGACAATGCTGTGTACAAAAAAGACGAAAAACAAACTACCTATCTCTTTGTTAAAAGTGTGATAGCAGAAAAGTAACTTTAATGCCACTACATAAAGTTGGATTTCCACTGCAACTTCGTCACAAACCGAAACAATACTACCTATTGGTATATTACTAATAGTATTACTAATATGCCTAAGTACTGTTACTATACCTACTTGCCGTAGGGTGCATTAAGGAGGTTGATACCAGCTTTGTTGTTGCGATGAGTCACTGATAGGGATAGCTGATCTCCTAATATCAAAAAGCTAGTTGGCAAAAAAAAAATACTTTAGATTATACCTTAACGATTTCTGTCTTCAGTCTCACAGCCTCATTCGGTCCAATAATAGTTCTGGCGAATTTGCTGAAGATTATAGGAATCTTTGGTTCCTCTAGGTTCTGTTCCTTGCAGTGGTCCGCATAATTCAAGGCGACACACAATATCTTGTCAACTCCGTGGATTGGTGCCTTTAGAGTGACGTCAGAAAGAGGTACGGTTTTTGGGGATTTCTTTTGTAATCTGCAAGAAATAAATTATAATAAAACATTTAAAAATCATTTATTATGTAATTGTCTGGGTCCGCTGGGTTTGGCTTGACAAATTACATTTCGTTTATCACAAAACTAAGCTACACTGAAACCCAAAAAGTAAGGCAATACGAAATGTTGATCTGCTCCGAGACCCAAGTAAACTTACAATGTAGGTGGGTATCTATAAATTGATGGTTCTTGCACAGTCTCAAATCTACAACCATATGTATGAGATGTGATTGATGATTCTTTGGCAATTATCACAGCCACCACACAGTAGACTGTATTTTCATGAATGTAAAATATTGATTGTGTTTCGAAATTAAGTCCTTAAATATTACAAAATGTTTTTTGTGGTGAGAAATAAACAATTTTAATTTAATGTAGGTGTCTTAACGGTTGGGCTATCAAAACTATGGTAAAATATTATAATTAAGGATATAGTCTAAATCTTTTTTTTATGTATGAACCCAAAACAAAAAAATTAAAAAAAATCTTGTGCATACAGTTTGACTTATGTTGATTGCACAAAATTGTTCGGCAATATTATAGCACCGTTTCTTTCATTTTATTTTCTAAGGAGATATTGTTGTTATTACAAAAGCAGTTTTATAGGTATATTTACACATTACCAATATTATCTCACAATGATAACAATTTACGTAGGCACAGTATCGATAATACAAGTGAAATATTTAAATATTCAGTTAGTGATAAAGTGATAACTACAAGAAGCTTTAAAAAACATTTGTCATTGATGCTGTTTTCATTTGTAATTGCATTTTAAGTCATGACCTTGATTTGTTTTTCTACAAATTAACCATACAGATCAACCTTTTTTGTTGTTTTTTTTTATTGTCCCTCTGTAGTTTGTGACTGGAAATTTCTCCAAAATCTTAAATTAAGAATATTTTGAAGTTTAGGATTGAGTTAACACTGACTATTCTATAGTAGGTGTAGTGATGTAGTAAAAATTATGAGGGTTATTAGAACCAGAGAATAATATTAAAAACACATTTATTCCCGATACCCAGAGATTAAAGCATTTTGCTCTATTATTCAAGTTTGTGGGTTTGTTATGCATAAGCTAGTACCAATATACTTATTCTATTTCATTTCAAATAATTTCAATTATTATTAATCTTGATAATGGACATTACTGAGGAAATCTTGTCTTAACTTCTTATAAATAAAAAGTTGAAATATCTGTATGAGAAGAAGCAAAATCAGTGGTACAATAGAAATCTGATATTACACTGAAGTACATAATAATAAACAATCCCAACACAATTTACAAGCAAATAAACATCAACAAAACACAGACTTACCCTAAAATCTTTTCACTAGCTCCACTGTTCAAAACACCTAGCAAAGTTGAAGGAATTGTGCTGTCAGCCTGGTTTATATCAACCACAGAATTACCACCTTCTAAATACCCCACCCGGATATCATTCGGGTTAGACGCGTAAGTAAATTGTACGAACTTCATATTTCTATTTTTTGTTAATGAAAAAGTTCTTAAAGTCTGCAAGTTGTTGCTCCTTTGACTATTTGACAGCAAATGCGCTGTTTTCAGCACGCGCGCGTTTATCCTCATGGTACTCATGATTGTCAGATTTAGATTAACAACCGGTGCGTGTTATGTAATTTTAGTTTTGAAGTGTTTACTCGATTTCAAGGACATTGCCGTAATACATTGTTAGGGCTTGTTCACATTTAACATGGCTCGGCTATTATCTTGTTTCAAGATAAAAATACACTTGGGTATATATTGTCTTCAGTATATTACATATTTAAGTAGTAAGTAGTTCTAGCACAGCACATAATAATTTAATACGTTTGTAGAATGGGACTAAAACGATACATCATAGACTTTTCCATCAGTCGTCCGTCAGTCGTTAGTTTTTTAATTCACCACTGATACTGATTTGCTATGTGTTGCAAAACTGGAAGATTAAAATGCGGCGAAGGTAAATTCATTTTTTAACTTACACCGGTTTAAAATGTAAATAGTCTTTAACAACAAAATAAAAAAAAATGCCAGACAAACAAACAAAATATCAGCTGAGAAATGTCATGTCATCAGTCAGCGAGAGTTGAGACTCTGACTAATAGGAGTAAGTGAGAAAAATATCGATATGTAAGCAATTATCGACTTATCGAACACTCATAATAAACTATATTTGCCTACTCATATTCATTCCATATTTTACCCCTATAGGTTTTTCAAATATCTCTTGTGCGTCTTCGTCATAAAATAATCTAACTTCAGTAGATGAGTAGACTCAGCTAAGCCTTGATTATAACCTAAAATCTTGTCTCATTATACATTTAAAATGTATATATTTAAGTCGCAGGCATTTTATATAAATCCACCGACTACATATTGCCAAAAAAAAGTAAACACGAAAGCTCGATAGTAAATTAATATGAATTTTCAAGTATCAATTTTGTACCAACTTGGGTACAATCCGCAAAATATGAAAATTGGATTGCTGACCCTCATCCATTTACCACACCACACGATCATTTAATAGTAAACATGTGAAGTTTGCGAATAGCAGATATTGGTGCTGATTCTCTTGTTCATAAACTTAACTAAATTTAAGTTAAATGCATCTTTCTCTTTCCATTTCTTAAAGGAAAGGACAGAAGATACGTTATAGTTTAATCCTGTCAAATCCGAAAGCGCCTAAAGTAAATTGACGTATATTTAGACGCCATGTTTTTAAATCGCGTCTAAATTATCTATGGAGTGTCTAAATTTGACAGAACTTAAATAATATTTTATCTTCTGTCCTTTTCTTAATTAAATGGAAAGAGAAAGATGCACTTAACTTAAATTTACGTTAGTTTGTAAATAAAAGAATCGGCACCAGTGAGTGCTTTAGGGTTGAATTAAAGGCGTTGTCCTAATAGAACACGAATACGCGATAAACGCGCGAATACGCGATTATCGCTTGAGTAAGTCATGCGACCATCGAATATTCGCGCTATGCCAACCGCTGAGTGTCCTAATAGATCGTGACTCCGCGATCATCATAATTATGAATAACAATCATAGTCGTGCGATTGGATTTTGCGAATATCAGTTAGTAAAACCATAATCCATGTTTGATCGCGCGTTTGTACGAAGAGAAGTCGTGCTCTGCTAATCACCCAATCGCGTTCTATTAGAACAGCGCCTTATAGTACACACAAATTTTACTCTGAGAATCGTGGTTCAGAAAAACAATTTTCTGCTAAGTAATTTATTAAAAGTATCGATATATTAATTTTGCTATCGTGACCACCCCTACAAATCAGTAAATTATGACATGACGTTATGTTTGACGTTCGGAAATTGTGCAAAGAGTTAAAGTATTTGTGTTCAGTTTGCTTCGTTTAGATTAGAACAATACAAACTATACTTTAATATGCGTTTTACTGCAAAGGCTCAAATATTTAATTATCTTCTTTATTGTACCATACAGCTAAAATTATCCGAGTAAAAATACGAGGTTTACCCATTATGAATTTTATGTTTTATAGTGCCCTGTTCAATTTCTACATGTAACATTGACTGTCAAATTATGCCTGTTCCTGTAATCCTGTCAAAAAGTCCGACAGAATCATTGACATAGAATTTGTTGTCAATTCAGTCCGGAAGTAATTTTGTAATATTTTCTCGCATTTTTCTCGACCGGTCGTAGTCAGAACGACAATTTTATTTAAAACCCCCTGTTCTGTGTTACTGCATACAGTTACGACTAACAAAATGTCCTTCTTGGTAAAACAACTGACTCGCAGAGTAAGTCCTCTGTTTTCATGTTTTATTATGGTAGCCAAAATCCTTTTAGATATTGTAAGTACATGGCGTATTGAGTTCTAATTACTTTTTTTTATTTCATAGGTCTTTGCGCCAGTAGTATCATCAGTGAAGACACTGAATTTTTCTACCAGTAAGTACCTTACCTAGTCATGACTTGTGTGTGGTTTATTACATAACCTAGAAATATTACTTCAATAAGCTCTTAAGTTTTTACATTTTTTTTTATATTAAGTAAGCGATATACGCACGAGCACGCGTTTTTATGAGTCAATGACCTTTTTCATCTAGATAACACTAATATTATGTGAATTGAATAACCCATACCCTTAATGTTCTCCAGCTGTATTAATTAGTATATAATAAAAAAAATATTATTATTATATTTATTCGATTATATACAATCAAATAAATATACTTTAATATACTTTTCTATGAAAAGTAAAAAAAAACTGTTTACCTTAAGGTTTTGTTTTTAAAACTCCATACTTAGTTTTTTTTACATAGCAGTCCAACACCTCTTTAGTATATCAGCCAACCATAAACAACAACAAATGTTTTCTTTACAGCCAGTGCAACTTTTGTTCCAAAGGTCCAGCAGCCCGCCCCTAACTTTGAAGCTACTGCTGTGGTAAATGGCGAATTTAACAAACTGAAATTGGCTGACTTCCATGGAAAATATGTTGTTCTTATGTTTTACCCATTAGATTTGTAAGTATACTTCTTTGATTTGTACTTATGTTTTTACTAACAGAAATCTTGTACCTAACATGGTGTATAACATACCCCTGTGTATGATATACACTGTATATCATACACAGGGGGCAGGCACATATTCAAGGATGTGACAATAATGATTCATAAAAATAATAATTATGATTCATAAAAATATAAAATTGAAAAGAAAACCATAGTTTAATTAACGTGATAAAGCTCTCACTCATCGGGTCACTAACCTATGATAAGAAAGTGAAATAGGTATGATCCGTTCTTCTTTCGATGGGTATCTTAATAATTTTATGAGAAAGTTGGTAAAAAAAAATAGTTTAGGTTTTGAGTATTTTTTAACTATTTGTAATGAGAATCGAAAATGTTCCTCGTCTTACTTAACTCAATGTATATATTTTAAATAGATAGATATGCTTTCGCAACATTCCATATCTCCATAATAAATCCTCCCTTTTCTCCATTCCAGCACATTTGTCTGCCCAACAGAGCTGATTGCATTCAGTGACAGAGCTAAGGATTTTGCCAGTATTGATTGCCAAGTCATTGGTGTCTCAACGGATTCTGAGTTCAGCCATTTAGCATGGACCAACACTCCTAGGAAGGTATGCAGTAGATTAAAATAAATAAATAGATATCCTGGGACATCTTACACACGGCCATCTGATCCCAAGCTAAGCAGAGCTTGTGTTATGGTAATCAGACATCTGATATACATATTCATATAATTTCTAAATACATACAGTATATTATAGGTAAATAACACCGAGACACAGAACGAACAATTATGCTTATCACACAAAGTTTGTTCTGGGTGAGAATCGAACCCACGACCTCTGGCTTAGCAGTCAGGGTTACTGACCACTAGATCAACAGGCCCGTCAATAACAGATTGAACTGTTTACAATGCTATTATTGAAACCAGATAACTTGTTTATTACAACTTGATTTTCCGAAAGGATTCAGACTATTTAAATCTCACTAAAAAGTGTCACAACTTCAAACTTATGTTTGAACCTGGCTATTACATCCAAAAAACCATGTGGAGGCCATTATTTCTTGAGAAAAATAAAAAAATTAAATGAAACACAAATGGCGTTTTAAAATTTTTTCTACAAGATAAGGCCAGCAACCTTTGTTAAATAAAAATTTAAAGAAGATCTAATAAGGTTCTATTTAAATAAAAATATTAGAACTCTTACAAAGTATGGCTAATACTTATCTGAAAAACGGATATAGTCTTAATAACTATAAGTATCTGAAACGTCAAGCCTTCCAAGGTATTTAAATAAATATTATTCGCGTTAATACCCGATGTAATAATATTATGTTGTTATAAGTATCTGTATTAAACTCTCTTTGTATTATTATTATTATATTATTCATTTCAGAAAATATTAATTCCATATAAAATTGTTAGTAAGACTTAAAACTATGTTAGTAACTTATAACTACTATTGTTTATTTATTTTACATTAAAAAGAACACGGCCTGAGCTGTGTACCTTATTCCAGTGCCGCACTATAGGACACTCAACATTTTCTACTATGGTGTTCAGAAGGCTGCTGGGGCTGCCCCGCACACGATGCATCAGAGAGGCCACTCTCTTGCGCACTAGAGCTCTAAAGCAGTCAATGTTGGCCTCCGCAAACATCCCTGATGCACTGCAGTATCGCGGGAATCCCATCAGCATCCTGAACCCATTATTGTAGAGAACCCGTAGGGCATTGAAAGCCTTCTGCGTATAGCGAACCCACAGGCTGCAAGTGTACAATGACTGGCAGTACTCCTTAAACAAAGTAATTTTGACATTTGTTGTGCACCTCGCAAACCTGCGGGCCAGCATATTGCATCTCACTGCCAACGCCCTACGTTCCCTCTCAATATCCATGTCATCAGAGAGGTCCTCAGTGACCCAATGCCCCAGGTACTTGAATTTGGTGACCCTACATAATGGAATTCCTCCAAGGCTAACCGGTGGAATTGTAGTGGGTGTTTTATTGCCCGCCATAAATACAAGTAGTTCACTTTTTTGATGTTGTACCTGAGGCCATGTGACACTGCGTACCTCTCACAAATGCCTAGGAGCATATTAAGGGCCTTGACTGATGGACTCAGCAGAACCATATCGTCAGCATAGCTAATGTTATTCATACATGTGCCATTTATTGAACAGCCTACACCGGCCCTGCTGAGCTCATCTATCAGTCCGTTGATATACAGGTTGAAGAGCTGCAGTGAGGTCAGGCCACCCTGTCTGACCCCACACTCCAACCTACATTCTGTAGACCATGAACCCGCCCATTTAACATTATTGGTTTGATTACCGTACCAATATCTCATAATGCTGATCGGGATCCCTTCTTTTCGCATAATATTCTTTGTCCTAATATACATCGGCATAACGATTTTGGCACAATTTGTTTTGGCATAATAATACTTCGGCATATTTTTTTTAGGCATACATTTTATGTTGGCATAATCATGTTAAAGACTAATTTGTTTTGGCATAAATTTGATTCGCATAACTTTAGTAGGCCTAATGACTATTAGCATAACGTTAGTAGGCCTAAAGACTATTTAGCATAACGTTAGTAGGCCTAATAGCATAATAATGTTTAGGCATACAATTAATATAAATAACAAAAACAATTTTCATGCAAATGATATATAAATATAAATATACAAGACATTATGTAAAGCAAACCAATTTGCTGTAGTTTCTGTAACAATCAAATAAATTGTTGGTTAAAAAGTTAATATGCTGTGCAACAAAAATTAGTGACAGAACCGAATTGCTGCAAAACCGACTCCACGTAGTATTGTTTGCCCTACCCCTAGAGTGTTATTTAAAATCGCGTAGGCGCGTAGGGGCGAGGCGGCCCGCGGGCTGAGGAGCAGGCGGCTGGGAGTGAGCCGCCGCGGCTGAGGCTGGCCGGCGAAGCCGGCCAACAAGCCGAAGCTGCGGTGGTGAGCGAAAGCCGTCTGCGACGATTAGCACGCGTGGAGCCGCCGGAGGCCCGCAGCGCCGGAGCCGTCACAGAAACCCTGCCTGCTGCATGTTGCATGCTTGCTTGAATGCTGCATACTTGCTTGCATGCTGCATGTTTGCTTGCATGCTGCATGCTTGCTTGCATGCTGCATGCTTGCTTGCATGCTGCATGCTTGCTTGCATGCTGCATGCTTGCTTGCATGCTGCATACTGCATGCATGCTTGCATGCTGCATACTGCATGCTTGCTTGCATGCGGGTATAGTGTCTAAATATTCTAGGTGTTAATAAATTTTCCATTGTTATACCTATAAAAATATGTTTTAATATTTTTATGCGAAATTTATGCTTTAAATTTTATGCTTTAGGACATTATGTTTACAAATGTTATGCTTTAGAACTTTATGCTTAAAAAAGTTATGCTTTAGAACTTTATGCTTAATAAGTTTATGCTTTAGAATATTATGCCTAATCATTATTATGGTTAGAGACATTATGCTTAAAAAAGTTATGCATGAGCAGTTATGCGTAATTATGTTATGCGAAAATATAATTATGCCAAACAACATTATGCGAAGTTATATTAGGTCTTAAAATGTTATGCAAATGGATGGTCCCTGGGTGTGCTCGTTTCTTCTCGAAGCTTATCCCACAGTACATTATAAGACACAAGGTCAAATGCCTTTGACAGGTCCAGAAACATTATTGGCGAGATAAACAGGCTTAGCCATATTCCCATCTCCATCATGCACTTGTTGTTTGGCAGTTGTGTATATCTTGGATGTTGAATGCCTAGCCTAGTGTATTAATCATCTACTGAAATATACACAAGACCTTAGGTTAGAAAACTATTTAAATCCTTGATTTAATTTACTCAATAATTTAAATGTGGAACCATAGTCAAGTTGAAATATGTATATGTCACCGGAAAATAACAAGATCCGTAAGTTTATCAATCTACTAGGAAGTTTATAAACTTCCGTAAGATTCTAAACGGGAGATAAATTGTAATATTTTACGTCCACATTTTCGTAAATTTATCAATTTCCGACGTCATACGGTAAATTTATAAACTAACGGATATCTATTCGTAAGATTTTAAATGGTTCGACCAATCACAGAAACTCTTTTAAATATACGCATCTTTGAAATACGTAAAATAACACACTGCTCTCTGATTCGTCAATGTTCATAGTGGCAATGCTTGTGTCCAAAGACTTTCGTATAATCAGACTTGACAAACTATAAATTGGAAGCAACAATGCCTGGTTACTCTCTGGCACGTATGTAGTGAGTTGAGTTTTCTTTGAGTTGCAACACAGTTCAACATTTAAAACTAATAAAAACGCACAAGCAAACTGGTTTATTTATGTTCCGTGGCGAACAATGGCGGCCGCGAGGAAGGAGAAGCGACACGTGACAGTCAACCAATCAGATCGCGCGTAGCGTTTGGTTACTGCTTACTTATTATTTTACGAGTGAGTTCAGTAAGTTTATCAATTTACGAAAATGTGGACGTAAAATATTACAATTTATCTCCCGTTTAGAATCCTACGGAAGTTTATAAACTTACTAGTAGATTGATAAACTTACGGATCTTGTTATTTTCCGGTGACATATACATAATAAAAGATGTATAAGAAGAAGAAAGGGATATAGACAGTAGACTGATCAGCCATGGCTTGCTGTCTGGGATAAACTGCAGGTGTCTGTTGCAAATGATGAATCATACCAATCAGTCCATATGATACAGGAAAAAAGTTATTTTCCTTAATTATTTATTCAGTATATAGAAATTAAATTGAAAGTATGCAATGCCCAAGTTAAATAAATGAATATTTTTACGTATTTTAGGATGGTGGTCTTGGTAAAATAGAAATTCCTCTTCTTGCTGACTACCAGAAGAAAATTTCACAGGACTATGATGTTCTTCTCGATGCTGGTTTTGCTCTTAGAGGTAATTGTATAATGTCATCAAATGAAAAACTTTACTTATTTCTTCGAACACACGTGATTTGAGACACAATAGAAAGACAATAGCAGCCCGACAGCCGGCTGTCGGTTGGTCGTTGAAAGGTTAATAATTAATAATAATATTAATAGTCACCAAATAATGACCATCTTTAGAATATTAAATTAGTTTTTTTTTATGTTTCTTAGTTCATTCTTTAGTGCTATGATCACTACTTATTTATGATATTTGTTGTAAGAAATTTAAATGCTAATCGATTCAAAATGGCTTCCATAATGTCGGAGTTTAGACATACACACCCCTTTGTGTGTCTAAAAATTATTTTTGATTTATACTTGACTAGCTTTTGCCCGCGGCTTTGCTCGCGTTAAAAAGAGACAAAAAGTAGCCTATGTTACTCCATCCCTTCAACTATCTCCACTTACAAAATCACGTCAATTCGTCGCTTCATTTTGCCGTGAAAGAAAGACAAACATACAGACAGACAGACACATTTTCCCATTTATAATATTAGTATGAATTATAATATACTTGATTGAGTTCAACTTTACTTAACTTCAGCAAATAATTTCCCAACTAGGAGCAAATTTTTCACTACTTGGAGCAAAGTATTTTTTTCAATATTTTTACAGTTTTCTTGATTTTTTTTCAGGACTGTTTGTGATTGATAGGAACGGTATCCTAAGGCATATGTCGATCAATGATCTGCCAGTAGGCAGGTCTGTGGATGAGACCCTCAGGCTTGTCAAAGCCTTCCAGTTTTCTGACAAGCATGGTGAAGGTATGTTGATGATGAAATGGGAGTTTTCTAGTATTCTTTATTTACCTACTCTTATTACACTAGGTGAATTTTTGGTCTTGCACAACCCGCTAGGATTCTACCTATGAAAATAAACAACTTTTATTATGGAACCAACTCTAATCGCGAACAAAATTTCAGCTTTCTAACAGAAGTTCAATACCCTCCCGACCATAATGTATGAAACAGCCTTAGAATAATAACGCATAGAAGCCGCATCCCGAAAAAAATAAAAGCGATAAAGTAAAGCAACTTCATCATATATGTGTGCGTGAGCCGAATGTATTTACGCTACACAAATAAAGCTCTCAGTGTTACCAACACTAGGCCGTTACCCACAAAATTATGGAAAAGCGCACTACTATGATGTGTGAAATCTTACAAACTTACAATAATATTAATTGGCGATATTTAAGGAAAATCTGGTTTGTTATGGATTAATAGTAAGTGTTGTAAATATTGATAAGTAAAGTATAATGTGGAAAATACAAAAAAAAAAAAACCGAATGCTAAGTTACTTTTTCGGAACTTGCCAAAACTTATATGATTTTCAATAACTTAAGAAGTAGGCATATCAAAAACTATTTTTA
The DNA here is from genome assembly GCA_033675125.1 of Athetis lepigone. Lineage (NCBI taxonomy): Eukaryota > Metazoa > Arthropoda > Insecta > Lepidoptera > Noctuidae > Athetis > Athetis lepigone. The sequence continues at coordinate 9,235,631 of CM066237.1, forward strand.
ATATGATAAAAAATAACATGAACAAAGTTGAAAGCAATGTGGGTATTTTTTCCTTGCAAACGTAGCAACAATGTGTCGTAATAAGGTAGGTATTTAGATTTTTCGTTTTAAGGTCTAAATACGTAAAACTAATGCATGAAATGTAATTGTTTATTTGTAAAATGTGATTTGATGACATTATTTTTGCTTTCCTGAAGTGTTACGATATCTTTTCACGCTACAGACTGTCAATTTCAATTATTTACGGGAGCTCTGTCCGCCGGAGCGTGACCTTGAGTACTGACGACTCGCAATTCAAAAGCCCGGTTTCCACTGCGAGCGGAACGGACCCATTAATGACTTCGTTCGCAAGCGCAAACTGCAAATAACTAATAGTCAAACAAATAAACAACAAATAGTCGAATAATAATTAATAATAAATGCATTAATAAACAATTATGTATTAAGAATTATAATTTTGTTGGTGGAAATACAAGTATGCAGTTTGCGCTTGCAAACGAAGTCATTAATGGGGCCGTTCCGCTCGCGGTGGAAACCGGGCTAAACTGAGCCACAAATGGCTCAGTATGAATTGCTTCACTTTTTGCACGCGGACTAGGCTTCTATGCGCTATTATTCTAATGAAACAGCTGATATTTTTTTAGAGATTTTAGAGTTGGTGCCATAATAAAAGTTGTTTGTTTTTATGAGTAGAATCATCTCCTATCGGAGTGTGCAAGACTAAAAATACACCTAGTATTAGAAAAGCTTGTTGAATATGTGATGTGGCAGAACTTCGATTTTCCAACCGTTGTAGTGAGATAGATGACACCATTATTATCCAATCGAACTCAATGGATGTAAAGCCTACCTAGTTTAAAAACTGAATGCTAATGTTCCGTAGTCTTGTCAGTATAAATAATTATTTTATTTATACTGACATGAATTGCTGCCATAAAACAGCAGGTATCAGATTAAAAAAATAGATTAGGGTTGTTAATTTGTGCCTAAACACTTAAACTTATCCTGTACACTTATATTATTTCTACTGTAGTGAAAGTGTAAGATTTTGTTTTTTTTAGTTTTCCTTTGAGTAATTTTGTGACAAAACATTGATCTCTAATATAATTCCCTATCCCAATTTCTCGCTATCTTGTGACAGTACTTGTACAATGTTTTTTTTTACTTTTCTTCTTCAACCGCCATAATAATAATATGATCTGAATTTTATTCATGATCCGTCTATCTTTCATTTACAGTGTGCCCAGCCAACTGGAACCCCGATACTAACGCGAATACCATCAAACCCAACCCCAGAGAAAGCAAGGAGTACTTCAAGAAAGCCAACTAAATCCAGCAACAATTAATTATTATTAAAGCTTTGAACCTTACGGCATTTATGTTTAAGAGTACATTTTGTATGGCACAGGTGTAGGACAAGTGTTAGGATATTTACTGCCATCTGTTTTGGGGAGGTTGTGTTGATTGAATTTTAGTTTCGTTTATTTATGGAAAAGTGTGTAGAACAATGAATGTTATATTCTAAAATCATATAGGCTGACTTTAGTTATCTTTCAGAGAAATTATTCATAATAATCTATATAATTTGGTTGTTTTGTATGGTTAATTTGGTTGAATGTCGTGATGGCCCAGTGGATAAGGCGCCCGCCTCTCGTGTAAGAGGTTGTGGGTTCGAATCCGGGCAAGTACCAATGTGACTTTTTCAATTCATATGTACTTTCTAAAGTTTATCTTAGACATCACTGACATCCCGTGCCTCGGAAAGCACGTAAAGCCGTTGGTCCCGGTTGTCATTCGTAGAACTTTGACAGTCGTTACTGGTTAGCCAGAAACTATGACCATTCTAACCAAGGGGTATCGTGTCGCCCAGTTACTGGGTTGTGGAGGTCAGGTAGGCAGTCGCTCCACGTAAAACACCGGTATCCAGCTGAATCCGGTTAGGCTGGAAGCCGACCCCAACACGATTGGGAAAAGGCTAGGGATAGATGAGATGATAATTTGGTTGTGTTGATCAGAACGCCAAATATAATATATGAATCGGTTCGTCTGAATAATTAAAGTCTGCCTATTTTTTCACGCAGGTCGTAAAATAAGAGAATCAGAGTAATTATGAATTATAAGTATTTTAGTTATTTTGTAAACAGTTCTTTTATTAAATAAATGTGTATTGATAACAAGTTTATTTTTTATTATTGTTTGTATTGCAGATTTTTTTTTCTGAAATTATGGTCTGCTTACAGACGTTATATCTGTGTTTCAGACGATGTTATTGTGCTAGTTTACTTGGAGTATTGCGTTTCAGGCCTAAAATATAAGTATTGGTGTTGTTGGTTTGACGAGCCTGTTGGTCTAGTGGTTAGTGACCTTGACTGCTAAGCCGGAGGTCGTGGGTTCGATTCCCACCCAGGACAAACTTTGTGTGATGAGCATGATTGTTTGTTCTGTGTCTGGGTGTAATTTATCTATAATATGTATGTATTTAAATTATATAAGTATGTATATCAGTTGTCTGGTTACCATAACACAAGCTCTGCTTAGATTGGGATCAGATGACCGTGTGTGAGTTGTCCTAAGACAAGATGAGATAGAGATTGGTAGGTAAATATAATTGGAGATGTTATTTATTTATTTGAACTACCTAATATATGTAAAAAAACACTGCGCTTAAATCTTCGAACACACGTGATTCGAGAAACAATAGAAAGACAATGGTGTTGATTCTCGTGTTCACAAACTTAACTAAAGGGGTTTGAGTAACTTTGTATGGACTTGTGGCGTCATTTTTTTTTTCAGCGGCCACTAATAATTTTCATGTTGCTTTGTTCTGCTGTGTTAAGTACATATATATATGCAATTATTTTTATCCTAAGTGATATCGAAGCTGAGATATTTGAATTTGAAGATTTTAAAATGCAGGACGGTAATTGAAGTATTTATAGAGAATAAATATTTCAATTACCGTCCTGTGTGAAAAAAATCTTGGTTTTGTTTTTAGCAGATTGATATTAGATATTGGCTTTACTGTTTCACAACCGTCTGTCAATGTGACGTTAGTATTGGGCCATAGAAAATAATAAAAACATACTATTATACTTTATTGCATTTATTACATGATATTTCATTTAAAAACACAATCATTTATTAATTTTCTTCGTCTATTTCGTTCTCAATGTCATGTCGAATAGTTGTATCTAGAAATTGTGCCGGCAGGGTCAGATTATTTTGATATCCGCCCCATCCCATGTACCATATAATGGACATTATATGCGAACAGCAGCCCAAGATCTGTTTCCCAATTATACATGAGCAATAGTGGCCCAATATTGCATCCAGCCCTTGTGCATCTTGCCCTTCCAGTCTTTCTACCAGAATATACACGTAATATGTTCGTCTAGATGAATGTTTGGATTGGATCCTGCCTCTAAGAAGCCACGGATCAATCCAGTTATAGGTTTCCGCCAAAAAATCATTCATATTGGGTTCTTTGCATACTTCAATCACATCTGAACCGTCACTTTTTACATGTTCTCCGTAGTAGCTAGGTTTGCACTTGATACGTTCCAAGTGCATAAAATAGGAAAGTCATCCAGCCCAGGAACTACAGCATTCATAGATTCAAAATCAGCCCTTCTTCTATTTATATTATCCGTAATCACGTACTCGTCTAGTTGATTATGTGGACTAAGGTGAGGAATACGATTTACTATTTCCTGTGTTAGCCTATGATCAGTCAGTGGTAACCCAAACGCATTTATTAATGCTGCAGCTATTCATATTTCTTCAAATAAATGACTTGCAGCTACATTAAAATTCTGAGACCGAAGCTGACGGAACTGATTTTTTAATCTGCCATTAATGGTTTCAACGACCCTACGGCACATGGTTAATTTTTTGTTACGTTGGCTTGTTGTGTAGTAAGCTGGTATTCATTTTCATCTTTAGACGAAGGCATATATGTACGGTATCACGGTATCCACATGACTACACATCTTCGATGCAGTCTCTGAATCCTCTGTCTAAGATTAGCACATCGGCATCGTCCTCTTGAAAGAACCAATGAAATGGATCATATGGATTTTATCAGACATTGGGCGTCCATGCCATTCATCTACGTCACTGTATTTGATTTATTTTATTTAGAATTCTTAAAAAAAACCGGCAGACACCTAAAAGAGTGCAATAACATAAAATAACTTCTTCGATTTTAATTACCAATACAAAACCAAATATCTCAGTTCCGATATGGTTTAGAGCAATTTGTCCATAATAGCTTTTGATCGCTGTATTCTGATCTTTCATAATATCTAAGTTTCATTACTGGCCGCGTAACTTCAAAAAGACGCCAACTTTACCCAAACCCCTTTAAGTTAAATGCTTCCTTCTCTTACCATTTCTTAAAGAAAAGGACAGAAGATGCATTTTAGTTTAATCCTGCCAAATTAGACAGCGCCTGAAGTAAATCGACGTATTTTTAATCGCGTCTAAATTATCGTTGATTGTCTAAATTTGACAGGACTTAACTAACATTTTATCTGCTGTCCCTTTCTCCTTTCAACGACCAGCCGACAGCCGGCTGTCGGGCTATTGTCTTTCTATTGTGTCTCAAATCAAAGCGTTCGAAGGATTAAGAAATGTGAAAGATGCATTTAACTTAAATTTAGTTAAGTTTGTGAATAAGAGAATCGGCACCAATAGCAGCGCGACAGCCAGCTGTCGCTTGGTCGTCGAAAGGTTAATGCCTATAATATTAGGCATTTTCTCCTTGTCTACTTTAGGGTGAAGCAAAAACAAAATTTGGTAGGAGTAAAGATAAAAATAATACCAAAACTATAAATACAATCATACATTATGTAAATAGCTTACATTGCTTATATTTGTAGGTACAAAAATGAATCGCCGAAATGTATGAAGGTGCGCATATAACTTCCGAACTACTGCACTAAATCTAATAATACTTACTTTCTTTTTCGTGTTTGTTATTTATGGCACAAGGCTTGTATACAATAATTTGGTAGTTAGGTAAAAGTTTTTTTTCACATCTTTATACTATCTTTTATACAGAACTGGCCGTTAAAGCCATAAAAATCGAGTGACTGCCATTATCAGTACAGACAAACGGCATTTCTAATTTTTTTATGTATAAATGGCAGTATAACGTTATACATGCTCATTACAGGATACCCTATATTATAATACTTCGGTCATATTTTGTAAAAGTTCTAATACCTCTGAATAGAACCTTATTAGATCATCTTCAATTTATTATTTCAAAAGGGTTGCTGGCCGTCTTTCGTCAAAAAACAAAAAACATAAATGCCATTTGTGTTTCTTTTTTCTTGTTATTTTTTTCAACAAATATGGCCGTCACCTGTTTTTTTCAAGGTTACGGCCAGTTTTAAATGTAAATTTGAACAATGTGAAAACTCTTTTATGACTTACATTGGTAAAACCTATTTGGTTATAACTCCTAATATTTTGAATGTCAAAGTTTGTGAGGATGTTTAATTGTTATACCTAATTATTTTACGCAAAACCTATTTGGCTGAAACTTTTTAGTAATACTTAGCTTAAACATCAGAATAACTAACGGCCAAATGGCCAAATGACATCACGCCATCACCCCCAGGAGTGGAGAAAAAGATAACTGAAAATCTGAAATAACGCGGGTGAAACAGCGGGGGATAGCTAGCTTGTTATTTATATTAAATAAACAGTTCCTACATTATTTTTAACTGAAGGTTACCATCAGTGCAAACCTTGTTTGTTTTTATTAGTAAGCAACTAAGTATAGTGTTCCACTTCCAACGGCAAAGCTATTACCGCCATTCATTTTCAATGGACACTTAAATCGATTCATCATACGTCAAGTACTCGCGAACATCGAATAACGATGTCAAACACAAAAGAATTTTATGTAGAACTCGTAACTGGGTAAGTATGTATGTTTCTACTTATTTATTTAACTGTTTATGGCTATATTGAATAGAAAACCTTCAACGAGGTTAGTAATTTTTTTAACGGCTTCTATTCAATGGAATTTAAATTGGTGGTTACATTCCGGATTAGGAGGTACCTAACGGTAACTGTGTTTATTTTTTAACCTCAATGGCACCGGTTCTATGCCACGAAATTCCTGTTAGATATTAAATTAATCATGAATAGCACTATAACATTTGTTAAATTTACATGACGCCACTTTGCACACTCAAGCACACCCCAGTGACCCGCCCATGCTAAGTAAGCCACAGGCCAATATATCAGCCAAGTTGCGGAATGTTTATAATAGTTACCGTGACCCTGGAACATAAAGGGCAATCGAAGGAACATGAGTGAGTTTTAGTCAGTAAGAGTCTGACACGCCCTCCCGTCGCACCCAGGACGGGAGCAGTCATTGGATGATTTCCCACTCACCAAAAAAAAAAAATATATATCAGCCAAGGCATCTTTCTTAAATCGCGGGGCTCCGTCGACCTGTCACCCCTAACTAAAAAATGTGTAAGAGGAAATTCAACATTACCCAGATTACCGAACAGATGGTTAATGGTCTCATTACTCATCATACTTGATGAGTTCTTAGGAAGGTATAAATAAAAGCTTTTTAATTCAAGTATAAAATATTTATTAAAAAAAAGTATTTCTTATCAGTCGGTTTTTATAACTTAACATACCTACATACAATTTAGGCTTTAATAAAAATAGGGTTCTTAGAGGTGCTCGCTTAGTTCTCAAGCTTACGTACAAAACGGGTGTTCGTAAGCTACACTTGACAAAGCCGAAAATTACTCAATCTTCTTCCCAATACCTATATAAGTCCCAATACTCATATATATATATATAGGTATATATATTTTGGACTCTACCTTGGGATTGCGGCGGATATAATGTGATAACGGAGATTTCTAAGGTCACTGCCATTCACTCTCCTTCTTTACTTTTACGATAACAACTATTAGCACAACGTATGCCCTATGAAAAATAATTACTTATTATAAAATTTAATTCACTCTTAAAAACTAAAAGTCGTTTACCTACAACCATTTCACTTAAGTTACTTAGTGCCATAGAATCTTTTTACACACATGCTGTATACTTAATAGTTTGACTGGTAATTATAGATCCAATACGTAAACGCATAATTTTATTGTACTCATAAAGATGTAAAAAACGCTTAAAATATAAGTAGGTATATACGTTTGCTTAAACCGTGTTTGTAACGGTTTCTGAAATGCTGAGACCCCTTTTAGTTTACATGCTGAATACAGGGTGCATAGGTCTGAAAGAAACTTATAACACTCCACGCCACGTTAATAACACGTCCATTTGTTTAGATATTTAACTACAGGTACCTAAATAATCTTGATTATTGTATTTTTATTTAAGATTATATAATTTTGGTTGATTACCTATTATCGGTTTAGGTAATTAAGTAATTATAACATTTATAAAAATATTTTTTAGATAAAAAGACATGTTCAAATTAATGATCTCTAGTTAAATAGATACCTAAACAAATGGAGTTACTATAGCTTTTTTGAGACGTTTATTTACCAATAAAAAACCGGGGGGGGGGGGGGGTGGCGTTGAATATTAAAAGCATACCTAGATATCTATGGGCACACGACAACACAAGAAAGATCCAACAACAACGTATAATAAATATTTTACAATTGCCTTTCTTCTAAGGTAATTTCGTGTCCCGACACTGGTTTCAGCAAGAAGTCGAATCTTAGTTGCAAATTGCTAATATCAGCCGACATCACTTTGTATCTCCTCAAGAAATGTACCAACGTTGTTTTCATTGATATCATGGCGTAGGTTTTACCTGAGAAAAAAAAGATATGTTTAGATATTATAGGAATGCGTATTATGAAGATTGCAGTCCTATTAGTCCATTAGTTTCAGTCTTATTGTAGAATTAATCGATAAATTATTAATTGTTATTAAACTTGTTTAAAAGAAAATCACTATCTGAGCACCTAAAATCTGCAATAGCTAGTTAAAAATCTATCAGTGGTATCAATTTTAAAACATAGTATTGTGTTTAGTTAGTTATTAATTGTGCCTGGGCTGTTGGTCTAGTAGTTACGAACGCTGACTGCTTAGCCGGTCATGGCATCCCTCCCCACTCGGGACAAATCTATGTGATGTGATGAGCATGATTGTTTGTTCTTTTTTTTAAACTATGTATTTATAAATTTAGCTAGCTTTCATCCGCGTGAATGTCCAATAGTGCTTCCCTAAACTATGAAAGACGCATCAGCAAAATTTCAAGTTTCTAACCCATATGGGTTAGAAATGTATGTAAGTAAAAGGTATATGACTTGTTAGGTCGCTTTTGCATAGATTCTGCTTAGTTTGGGATCAGATGGCCTTTACTTGTGAAGATACTCATTTGTATGTATAATATCAATTTTAACTAACATACTTAAAATACTTACCCAAACAGGACCGCTTGCCCAGGCTAAAGCCGATGAAAGCAGGAGGGTTAGCAGGCATGCCCGGGTCCAGCCATCTCTCGGGTCTGAACTGGTCTACGTCCTTGCCCCACACTGGTTCTCGATGGGCTCCAAACAGCAGGATTACGCATTGACTGCCAGCGCGCATCGTGAAATTTTCTAGACAAACAAAGTGTACGGTCAAAGTTCTATGGTATGCAGAATTAATGAACCAACTTTGCTACGCGGCACATTAATCGTCTTCGTTTATCTGTTCGCGGGCCGCACACCAAGGACACATTTGTTGGGTACACAATACATTTGTAGCAAACTATTGCGGCGCAACATTTGTGGAGGTAAATGTTCGATGCGCGTTGCATGTTGCAAGTTTCACCGTTGTGCGGTCTGGTTTAAAAGGCAAGCTTACTCAGTTTGACGTCTTTGTCAACGTATCTCAAGGTAACAGGACCGGTAGTGAAGATTCGCAGACTCTCTTTAATCACCGCCTCGGTGTACACCAGCCTTTGAAGGTCTTCCTTCTCAACATCTCTGTCAGCTTCGAATATTTCCTTGATTCTGAAAAACGGGATGGTCTTTAAATTTGTACTATTAAATCAGATTATAAGAAGAACTAAGAACAAATACAATACAATTTGTTTAAAATGTGTCACATAGCTAATATTACAAGTAGGTAGGCGACTGCATTTGTCTGAGGATGCCGATCACTTAGGTTATAGTCATATGTTTTTTTTGTTAGGATTCGAACATAATTATTAATATTTACACACTCATTTAAATCATTACACAGTTAGTAGTGCTCCTCCAAAGGGTATTTTTTCCGTGTGCGTACGGTTATCAGTTGATACTTGTTTTAATTTCAAGTTTTTTATGTTGTTATCTTTTTATGCAATTGATTTTTTTTATAAGAATGCAGTTGTACATCTTGTAAAAGGTTTAGAGATTTTGTAGGTTTGTATTTAAATTTTGAAATGATGATAATGAAAAAATTGCTTCAAAAGCTTAATCAAATCCGTACACATCGCACAATTCGCAGCGTCATCATCGTTTAATTTGTCCTCAATCGTACCTAGAAACTCCGCAGCATATGCTTTTAGTTAATCAGACGTTAAGCACCTCACCTACGATTAAGTGAACTTACTCCTTATAAATCCTGTCCTGCACCTCAGGGTGTGTTCCCAGCAGTATCATAATGTAACTGAGCAGACTCGATGACGTGTCAAACCCAGTCACGATACCAGTGTCCACTTCTTCCCTGATCTCCTGGTCAGTTAACGCGTTGTCTTCTGATAACTCCAGAAGAAGGTCCAGGAAGGGCTTGTATTTTGAAGCTGTGTTTAATAAAATAGTGCTGTAATGTTCGATCGATGGGGACTTTTGTTATTTAATTTGCAATCGGGTGCTTCAGTTTTTAGCAAATTTTTACGGGGAAAGAGTCATCACAAAAGTTTTACCGAGCCTTTAGACTAAGTACGTGTTTAAAGGTATGAGTAAAACGAACATTATTTCATTGGTTACAACCAAGTAACTGTCCTCTTCTTGCCCTACCCCACTTTGGTTGAAGTTAGCGCACATTTTCTTCTTTTACATTTTCGTCCGATTGATTACATTACATATTAGTCCCTGCTTCTTCGTATTATTTTTTACACAAATCTAACTTTTTTTAGCTTTTCTTTCCTCTCCATGCCTCCACATTCAAATTCATAACTGTCTTAATCACAAGCGTTTTATTAAACTCATAAACAAGGCAAACGGTTATCTTTTGACTTTTCTGTCACTGGCACCTCTTTCAGGCTTCCTCTAATATACTTATTTACAACTTTATCCATTCTATCACCACACTTCTATCACAACATTGTTATTTTAGAAAAGATTGAATGAACCTATTTTTCCTTATCCATCATCTTTAGGCCACACCGAACATTCCGATTTTACAATATGATGTCTTCGTCTTTATCTTGAGGGAGAGCAATGGGTTACAAGTTGTTCCAGATATCACTATCGGCTGTGTATCATCAGCATAATAAACGTAAAACAATAATAATAATTTAAGCAGTAATAAATGAAAAACAATAATAGTAATTTCAACGCTGCACCTCTACTTACATAAAATTACAAATTGAATAGGTAATTCAAGGCAAATGTTTGCGTTCTTGTGTGCATTATTAGTAATTCGTGTTCTAAAATAGAACAATAAGGATTTGAGAGGCAGTTGTATAAAGATGGCATCGAATTCTCAATATAAAGTTATGTCAGTTAGCTTTGATTATAGTAGAGACTACAACCGGTACTTGTCCTCGTAATAATCACGATTAAACTTAATTAAGAAATAATTATTAAAAAAGTGATGGGAACTTTAAAGGTCAGAGCTCATTAGAGCCACCTGGCAGCCACTCCGCACCGCCTCGCCTCCTGCGGCTAGTATTCTTTATATGGACTTGTATGGGCATGCGCTCACTATATTAACTCCGTAGCGGCACCGGATCGCCTCGGTTATAAGGCGAGTCGGTGCGGAGTGGCTGCCGGGTGGCCGTAATGAGCTATGACCTTAAAAAAATACTGATTACTTTGACAGAGATAAATTAACGTTGCTTAGAAAGCTCTTCAGCTAAGCAATAATAATAAAAAAAAATATACTGTTACCGTCGGACAAATAAAAAACTACGATGGTTAGCTAGAGATGGAGCATAAGCATAGCTAACGCGCGCATGTGCTGCGTAATGATGCGACTTGGCGTATTTGACAAAATATTTGCGTGTTCGATGCAACGTAATATGCACCTTATTGTAGTAAGCCTAAATTTTAGTTTGTATTACCCAAGTAACGAAAATATTTGGCAAATTAGGTACGTAAAGTGAAGTCGCACCATAACATAGGTATATTTATCTCAGGTACAGTTTTTCGTGTTGTCCTAATTAATACATACATATTAATGGTGTAAATAACACAGTTGTGATTGTAAATGATACCAGTTTTGTCAAAAATACAATATTGGTTATTTTGTTGTTAGTATAAGTGAAACCCACCTGAAGTGTATCCATTTAATCTAGCGGCCTTCTTCCTTTGTATTACCTTGAATAGAAAACAAAATTAAATAATTGAACAAAAAGTTTTTATGCGAATACGGCCTTGAAGAAATTATAGTCGTGATTAAGGTGAACAGTACAGTACACAGTACATTGTAAAAAGCTGTAAAACGTGAATAAACATTTACTATGTTAAACTAGTTGTTGCCGTTTACTCCTTCATTGTGGCAAAGTATTAGGTACCATGTCAATTATATGTTATAAAATTTTAACAACGAAGTTACTCCTTCTAACTGCTGACAAAAAACTTATAGATTAAATTAATCCAATTGTTTCGAAAATTAGGCAAAATAAACAGATAAATAGTTTATATTATTTATTATAAACACAAATAGCTAAAAAATGTCAGCTGTTCAGTACACAAGGCAAATATAAATGTACGTATACATGTATAAATGTATATGTTAACAGCTGAAATTTATTGCGCGATTTGAGGTTGTTCCCATAGTAAAAGTTGTTGGTTATCATGAGTACAATCACGTGTTTATGTATCGTACACTAATAATTACCAGTCACCCTATATACACCATTACAATAAAGCTGTTATACAAAAAAATACAAACAGATACATTAATATAATTTTATACATACAGAATGGGTACGTATCAAAATCCCGAATTTTAAAAGACCGAATTTTAAAATACCGATGGACGAAATCCCGATAATTAAAACGCCGAATGGTTGTTTGCTCGAAAGTTTTAAATCCCGAAAGGTTATTTGCCCGAAAGTTTAAAATCCCGAAGTTTAAAATCCCGAAGTACAAAATCCCGAAATTGAATTGGTGAAAAAAAATACATAGTAGCCGACCTACTGAATATGCATACAAAATTTGGTAAAAATCTGTACAGCCGTTTGGAAGGAGTAAGGTAACTAACATTGTGACACGAGAATTTTATATATAAGATGATATTATCTGTCGGTCTCCCATTCAAGCAAGCATGCAATATGCAGCAGGCAGGGTTTCTGTGACGGCTCCGGCACTGCGGGCCTCCGGCGGCCCCACGCGTGCTAATCGTCGCAGACGGCTTTCGCTCACCACCGCAGCTTCGGCTTGTTGGCGGGCTTCGCCGGCCAGCCTCAGCCACGGCGGCTCGCTCGCAACCGCCTGCTCCTCATCCTGCGGGCCGCCTCGCCCCTACGCGCCTGCACGATTTTAAATAACACTCTAGTGGTAGGACAAACAAGACTACGTGGAGTCGGTTTTGCAGCAATTCGGTTCTGTCACTAACTTTTGTTGCACAGCATATTAATTTTTTAACTAACGATATTATTTGATTGGGACAGAATTTGAGATTTCATCCATCGGTATTTCGTCCATTCGGGATTTCGTCCATTCGGGATTTCGTCCATTCGGGATTTCGTCCTTTCGGGCATTTGAGCATCGGTATTTTGTGTTTCGATATAACGACTATCGGCATTTCAAACTTTCGGTATTTTGAATTTCGGTGTTTTGGACGTCGGTATTTCAATCATAGGTAATAATAACGCGCAATAATCTTACTCTACACAACCCGGCCGGGCTGATGTTGCCTAGCTGATGTTAATGTTTAACTTTATTGCCATGTGTTTAATAAAAATAATGTTTCATTACATGAAAGTACTTTGGTAGCATTGCTATTAAAACCTGAACACATGTGATTCAAGACACAATAGAAAGACAATAGCAGCCCGTTCGCGCATACCGCTTGGTCGTTAAAAGGTTAAGGCAAAATATTAACTATAGTCTGTTTCTTTAACAAACGAGTACCTAAATTTTTTTCTGCGTTTCTATTGGTCCATATAATCAGCATAAGTGTTATTATTGGTGTTAAAAGCGTTGGCTCCGCCTCGACTAATTAAATTACCCATCCCTCTCTGTCAAATACCGGAAATGTGAAAGAGATATACCTACTCAGTACTCGTTTGTTAAAAAAAATAGACTACAGTTACGGTTTAATCATTTTCGTAACGGTATAAGAAAGCTGATAAATATAAAATACTAGCTGACCCCGCGAACTTTGTTTCGCCCTATAGGCAACAAATGATCACATTTTTTACTTTTTAAATTAGGATAATTTAAAAAAATAGAATAAGTATTAATTTAGTGATGCATTTTGTCATTATTTCTGAACGCATGTTAACCACTTATAGTACTTGACAGGATGGACAAAAAATGTTTGACAGGTACGAAACAAAGTAACATTAAGGGAAAATGATTCATCTTTTATAATTATGTTCTCGCCAGTTCTCATTATTTTAAGATGTATTCTGCTATTCGGGGCGGGGACAAATCCAACGAACCAAAAACCATGAAAATTGGTTTAGCCGATCTCGAGTTATAAGTGTTGTAACAAACCCGTCTTTGTTTTATATATATAGATATACAAAAGAAGCTAATAAAAGAAGAAAATAATACCAAAGATAAAAGACACAACTTACCTTACTAGACATGTCATTCAAAATCTTAGCAAGTTCGTCATGTCGTTTCCGAAGTCCACATAATTTAAATATCAGGTCACTTTGAAGCCAAAATTTTTGAAATCTTTGTGTGATTATATTCAAAATCTCGTCTACAGCACGCATATACTTTTGAATGAACTGTGAGTCTTCGAAACTTGATATTCCGAATGCTGTCACTAAAACAAAAGAGATTAAATTATCCACTGTGTCTTTGGGCACGGCTCCCGTAGGTCATACGTACCGATTCTCTAGTTTACAAACTAAACTAAAATTAAGTTAAGTGCTCCTTTCTCTTTTCATTTTATTGAGAAAAAGAACAGAGAAACATTAGATTAAGGCGCCCGCCTCTCGTTAAGTCGGTTGTGGGTTCGAAACGAGCAAGTCCCAATGAGATTTTTTCAATTCATATACATATATACTTTCCAAAGTTTATCTTAGACATCACTGACATCTTGTGCCTCGGCAAGCACGTTAAGCGTTTTCCCAGTTGTCGTTCGTGGAACTGTGGCAGCCCGTATGCGGGCAGAGTAGAAGAAGCTTAAGAAGGCAACGCCAGATGGATCGCAAATGTCATGCGTAGCAGTTCTCGTGGCCTAACCATAAAGGCGAAAGTAGGGGCACAAGCGGAGTTTTTAGTGGGTGCTGGCCTCACATAACCAACGTTTCCCCGGACGGTGGCATGCGTTAGGTAGGTAATTTCCTTCGCTCAAAAAAAAGGTTATAAGCTTCAAAGATATCGGGCTCCTAACATAACACGCCATAACAGGACGGCAGAATCTTAAAAATGACTTACTTACAGCAAAAAGTCTCCAGTGCAATATTCCTCAAATATACAGTATGATCAAATGGTCCTTTCGTTAGTTCAACCTTTAAGTTTTCGACTAATTTCCTTGACTGGCTATTGAATACCTCTAAAAAGTTGAGCATCACTGGCAAGCTGAATGCAGGGGTCAGCATTTTGCGGTGACGTTTCCATACTTCACCTGGCCATAAATAAAAAACACGATTAACAAGAAAACTTTGTAAAAACAAGCTTTTAATTGAATGCATTTTTTGATATTGTATTGTACCCCGATTTACACGTGAATGCAAAATTTCAGCTTAATCGGTTGAAGATATCTAATTCAAAATTTAATTTCAATTTTTAAGGAAGAAAAATATAAGAAAAACTACGATCAAATTTGGAAAATCTTAGAAAACTTAACGAATATTAAAACTTCGCCTGCCCATTTTCATTCAGGCTAAGATAATTAAAGAGCTAGCAAGTGCTACAGTTAAGTGTCACTGTCCACGCAGGCGTAACTGCATAGACGCGTATTCGACATTTTACGCTTGATGTACGCTTAATGATTTTGTATGTAAGCTGCAAGCAGGCGTACACCGACGTAAATAATGGTGCGACTTCACTTCAGCTATTTAGCAAAATGTTGCATGTTCGCTGCAAAGCTTATTGTAATAATTTAAGAGTACAGTTTTTGTACCTCTGACAGCGCAAATATTTCTTTCATTACTGTGTACGCCACACAAATGTGAAACTACGACGGCATTTGGGGACAACTTACAAAGGACATTGCAAAATAAATAAAAGCTTGCAATAACATACAAATACCTCGGCATCAGTGACGACTTATTTACATAACTTACCTGAAGATGTGATCAGTCCTTGTCCAAGCCAAGACTTGGCATAATCATACGCATAATGTTTTTGTAGGCAAGCATTCGCAGCTGTCAGAGCGTCCTCGGGATCTGTTATCACTGAGACAAAAATAAAATGGGTAAAGCTATGGTAATCAAAGAACTAATAAACATACTTTTTTAATTTATAAATACATACACATTAAAGATATGTTACACCCCGATACAACAAACGATCATGCTCATCACAAGTTTGTTCTGGGTGGGATTCGAACCCACGACCTCAGGCTTAGCCAGTCAGGGCTACTAACCACTAGACCAACAGGCCCGTCAGAAAGAGAAACGACCGTCGGTTTAAAAATACAGGAATAGTTCGATAAGGGTGGTATTTAAACGCAAATCAAAATATATCCTTTTTCTAGGCAATAAGATTCCGAATTCCCATCAAAATTACTGATTGCACAGCAAAATATTCATCTCAAAATATCACTAAACACACTACAATTTATTTCCGCAGCGTACAGCAATTTTTCCTAAAGCAAAAGCTTTTTAATCAATGCACACCTAATAATCTTAATGCACATTATACATGTTACCTCTTTTTCTTTTAAATATAGCTTCTATTTTTATATTATTTCCAGTAGTTTTTCTAAATAAAACAGCATTTTATTAGTCACAGTCGTCTTATTATTTATTAATTACCACATAATGAGATCAGCAAAAAAAATATAAAATTTAATACAAAATTGTAATTTATTGAAATATTAAAGCGGGTTTTGCTTTCGCGGGGCGTCCACGCTTCCTTTTTTGCCCAATAGGCACATTTTTAGCTTCTGCAGGTGGCGCCACGAATTTAAAATTCCACAATATATCACTTAAAATCATGGAGATATAGGTAGGGTCTAGTACCAAATAAATGTTTTTGTATGTACTATAATATTTTTTTCCTAATAAGTATTTAAGCAAACTAATTAAAATAGATCACCAATTATTCTAAAACAGAGCAAAGAAACTAAAATGTTTGCTTGGCAAAAGAGGATATCGTTGTGTGGTCACAGTTCTAACCTAACCTAACCAACCATTTCTATCTCTATCTTACTCGCTCGCGCCACTCTGCACTCCAGTGACGAAAAAGCGCGCGAAGCCGCGTATCTTTTTCAGTTAATTTGTTCTGATTTTAAAAATAATGCAATGTAACAGGATTTTTTTGGTTTAATAATTATAAAATTTCCTGAGCATGGCTCTTTGAAAATAAAGACAAATATGATGAACAGGTTTGGTTGTACTTACTGGTTAATATGCGACTGGGATAGTTATTTTGCTATGAAATATGGAAATTTTGCTGTGCAGTCAGTATTTATGTTATGTATGTAGTATTTTTGTACAAAAATAAATTTAACTGTATTGCAATAGAAGAAAAAAAATAATGTCATATTGATGTATAATTTTGAATTATCTGCAGTTTGAGTTTTGTTAAACATTTAGTTTATTTGTAGTGAAGTAAGTTATTTGATGTAAAAAAGAATATAAATGATGAGTATGTTTTGATAGGTGATTATTTATTTGATATGCAATTTATAATATCCCGTTCGATAATAAAGGACATAGCTCATTAGAGCCACCCGGCATCCACTCCGCACCGACTCGCCTCCTGCGACTAGTATTCTTTATATGGACTTGTATGAGCATGCGCTCACTATAATATAAACTCCGTAGCGTCACCGGATCGCCTGCCTCGGTTATAAGGCAAGTCGGTGCGGAGTGGGTGCCGGGTGGCTCTAATGAGCTATGACATTAACGCCGCCGTCACATTTTCTGTTATGGGCTTATAAACTTACTGTAGTAAACTCTATGTCCAAGTAACATACAGATGACACCCCCTTGTTTCATTGTTTCAGCGCCAATACTTTTTAGAGTGCGCCATAAACCTGTAAAAAAAGTGTCATTACCATTACAAGGCTTAGTCTTGCATAATTGTAAATATAAATAACAGTTGTACCACCGGACATCTAGACGTACGGCGGGATACCACCCTTTCTTGGTCGATATTCCTCGTATCCGCACGCAGGCAGCGTTTCTCGAATTCCTTTATTATGCGCACCGCAAAAGAATGGAATTCCCTGCCGGCGTCTGTGTTCCCAAATGCATATAACCTGGATGTATTCAAGAGACGAGTGCATAGGCATCTTTTGGGTGAGCTCGCTCCATCGTAGGCCCCGTCTATGCCCTCGGGCAAGTCTGGGACCAAGAGCAAGCACTATACATATGAATTTTGTTGTGTGTCAGCTCCTTAAATCTTACTTGCGTTTGCTTATCGACAATTTTTTTATAAAATCTCTCTTAATTTTAGTTCTAAAAATACGGTTCATTTTCGATTTACTGTAAAATGAGTTTTGTAGTTGCTTTGAAATCTATAAATAGTTTGTCAATAGACAATGGGTATGGTAACTTAGTGACGTCATAAGGTAATATTGGCATACATAATGTACAAAAAACCACGTCTATTGATGATGGTGTAAGAAACTGTATTATTTCGTTCGCATGGCGTATCTGCGATGTATACAGTCAATGTGACAGATATTATTGAGACATTATGCGAAAGAGGCGTTCTGCGAAAGATACTTTAGGAGAAAGCAACATTTTGCGAAAACAAAATTCTGTGAAAGAAACGTTATGTCAAAGAGACATTTTACAACCAGCAGATATTTTGCGAAGAAGATGTTTTGCGACTAAGCCACCTATTCTCCGTTTCTGTTTTGCCAAGGTAGTTTGGCAGTTGTACAAAGCTGACAGTTATATTTATCGGCTGGCTTATTACCTATGAAACAGCAATAATCGCGCGATCGTCGCGCGATCACCGCGCGATCAATCGCTTAACGTCAAAAAAATTGTATTATGTATGAAACGTTCGCTGGAACTAATTAAAAATCAACTTAAAAAAAACAAATTTAACTTTGCTCTTAAAAACCATACGTAATTCGAAGTTATCGGGATTACCAAACAAAAATTGCATGTTTTAGTTAACTGATTGCTCCACAGAGGCAGCACTATCGCAAGATTGCTATAGCATTGCTATTGCTGATACGTGATACGAATTGACGTTTGGGAAAGAAGCGGCGGCGCGCGAGAGGCAACGACAAGCCTGTTATTGTGCTACTTGTTCAAATTAAAATGCACCTTCACTGAAAGTATTTACCGGTAACGTAACAATCCAGAATTCTATTTCGAGCAATCCTTTACAATCGAAATATTTATTTGTGAAGTATAAATTTTATATCTCGTTTTATGAAAAAAGATCATGAAAGGTACATTTAAAGTTAATGAGGATTAAAAAAAAGGCAAAATTAATAATATTATTATGCGTTGGGAATGAATTAAACAAATAAGAAAAAAAATACACTCACACAGACATTTTTTTTTGGGGAGTGGGAAATCATTAAATGACTGCTCCCGTCCCGGGTGCGGCGGGAGGGCGTGTCAGACTTTTACTGACTAAAACCCACTCATGTTCCTTCGGTTGCCCTTTATGTTCCGGGGTCACGGTAACTATTATAGACATTCCGCAACAACACAGACATATTTAATGAGTATGTCCTGTCGACCTTAACAAAGCAGACATAGTCCCTTGGACTAAAAAGAAGCTGAAATAGTCTTGTGAACTAAAAAGACGTTGATATATGTAGTTCAGTGAACTAACAAGACGCTGACATATTCCTATGGGCTGTAACTACGCTGACATAGTCCTGTGGACTGTAACCACACTATAACTACGCTGACATAGTCCTGTGGACTGTAACTACGCTGACATAGTCCTGTGGACTATAATAACGCTAGCATAGTCCTATCCTATACTCGTAGACTATGAAGATATAATATTTTTTTTTAATGTAAATCGCTCTTGTCACTAAATCTGATCAAATACTTGAATTGGGTTACTAGTAGTAAGCAAGTATGAAAAAGTAAAGTCTCAAAAAAAGAAATCTCATACACTTCGTAGAAAATCATTGCGGGTTCCAAAATATTGTGAAATTGAAGTACAAAATAAAATTTATTAATTAATTAATTCATGATAAACTGATAATGGAGTTCTGCAAACAATAAAAAAATATTAAACAGTTGCTATAAGATAGTTAATATTAACTATCTTAAGATGTTCTAATGATGGAGATAAAAGGTGGACAGGGAAACTCTTCAACAGTCACTTGTAACTCGTCGTGTAATTTAGATAGTTTTCGGCCAGAAATTATGTTAATGCCAAGGCGTCTTTAATTCATATTCATTTATTCTATATTGCCATTTTGATTGCACAAAAAAAAAAAAAGTAGCAAAATGCAAAAAAATAACATTATGTACAAAGACGGACTTCACCCATAAATGAGGTTTGTTCCAGTAAACCACAGTAAGATAGTGAAATTTGCATTGGAAATGTTATTTATTAATTCTTTTTAAACTTCACGCACAAATTGTAAAAAACACCGTAAACGGATTTAACAGGCATTCGCATGACCTTGGCGTTTTCTAACAATCTATCTTAGGTTGACGCAAAACATAATAGGTGCAATCATAAATAAAAGAATAAATTAAAAAAAAAACAAAACAAACAGTAGAGAGATAAAAATACAATAAATTAATTACGAATCGAATCTTCCAACTTTTTATGTAATACTAGCTTTTGCCCGCGACTTCGTCCGCGTGGAATAGTAGTTCCCGTTCCCGGAGGATCTCCGATATGAAAACTATCCTATGTCCTTTCTCGGGTCCTAGACTATATCTGTACCAAATTTCATTCAAATAGATTAAGTGGTTTAGGCGTGAAGAGACAGACAGACAAGCAGAGTTACTTTCGCATTTATATTATTAGTATGGAAGTATGGATTTTGTTTTATAATAATAAATTAAAATCTTTTACACATATACATATGTAGTAACATATTGTGACTATCACAAATATCACAACATTATTTGTGACTATCACAAATAATGTTGTGGCTATCCATACTAATATCTAATATTATAAATGCGAAAGTAAAGGTCATAGCTCATTACAGTCACCCGGCAGCCACTCCCGCACCGACTCGCCTCCTGCGGCTAGTATTCTTTATATGGACTTGTATGGGCATGCGCTCACTATATCAACTCCGTAGCGTCACCGGATCGCCTCGGTTATAAGGCGAGTCGGTGCGGAGTGGCTGCCGGGTGGCTGTAATGAGCTATGACCTTAACTCTGTCTGTCTCTTCTTCACGCCCAACAACTGAACCGATTTGTATGAAATTTGGTACAGATGAAGTCTGGGACCCAAAAAAGGACATAGGATAGTTTTCATCCCGGAAATCCTCCGGGAGCGGGAAGTATTATTCCACGCAAAAGAAGTCGCGGGCAAAAGCTAGTCACAAATAAATCTTAAATATTATACTAGTATTCAACAAATAACCATGTGTATATCTAAATTATCAATATGTCACGGCTTATGGAAAAATGCATTTAAACCTACAATTATGTATAATTAGCGACCTGTGTTTCAGGTCGTCACTTAAAAAAGACTATTAGTTATGAGTGCATCTATAAATTTTAAAATAACAACTTACGAACTAAATCCTACAATTATACTACAACTTCCATAAGTTTTTCAGTGTCTGTATGTAATAATCTTGAATGTAAACCGACTGGTGGCTATAGGAACTGGCGATATAGATTTTATTCAAATTCTGCATGATTATAACCGGGTCGGGTCAACACATATAAATAAATAAATATTCTGGGACAACTCACAAACGGCCATCTGATCCCAAACTAAGCAGAGCTTGTACTATGGTAACCAGACAACTGATTCACATACTTATAAAATTTATAAATACATACATATTATAGATAAATTACACCCAGACACAGAACAAACTATCATGCTCATCACACAAAGTTTCTCTTGAGTGGGAATCGAACCCACGACCTCCGGCTTAGCAGTCGGGGTCACCGACCACTAGACCAACAGAGGGTCTAGACAAGTGGCATAGTAGCATAGATAGCAAAAACAAATAGATTGTCAAATGTATGGAATTGACATAAGCTTTCGCTAAACAATTTGACATCTCCATACATTTGACAGTCTATTCGTTTTCGCTATTTATTCTACAATGCCACTTGTCTAGGGGGGCAGGCCCGTCAAATAACAGCGAGATGATCTTAATCTATATCTATACATATAATAAAATCGTAGGAAAGTCAAAACTGTACATTGAATATTTTTTAAAAAGAATACTTGGGGCATGATCTACAATCGATACCAAAGTCAAAAATATAGTTTTTAGGATTTTTGTCTGTTTGTCTGTTTGTCTGTTTGTCTGTATGTATGTCCGGGATAAACTCAAAAAGTACTGCATGGATTTAGTTCAAATTTTGCAGGGATATTACTGAGAGGTCGGGTCAAAACATAGGCTACATATTATCACGCTATCACCTACGGGAGAGGAGCTGGAGCCTTCACGCTGACGACGTCGCAGCTATCTTCAGAAGTACTCAACGGATTTCAATGTTTTTTTTTTGTTGTATAGGTATTAAGTCCGGACGACATATAGGCTATAACTTATACTGGAAACTTGAACCCCTGGTGCAGGACCGCAACAGACCAGCTAAACTATATGAGATACAAAAATGGTATCATAGCAAAAATTGCTTCACGTGATAAGCAATTTCTGTTGAGAGAATAAACTTGAAGATCTGGAACACCTGAGGTGGAACTCCATGAGCGAAGCTAAACTATAACATATATAAGTATGACGTCTTAGCAGGAGTTGTTCAGCTTGATGAGCACTCTCTGTTACCGTATAAAAATTGAAGATCTGGAGCACCTGTTGTGGACTTCCATGAGCCCAGCTACGTACACTATACCTAACATATATAAGAATGACGTCTTAGCAAGAGTTATTCAGCCTGATTGATGAGCACTCTCTGTTGTTGACGTATAAAATTAAAGATCTAGAACATCTAATGTGGAACTCTAAGCACCCAACTACACCATAACACATTAAATAAGAATGATGTCTTAGCAAAAGTTGTTCGGTCTGATAGGCATTTCCTGGTTTATAAGACTGAAGATTAGAAACATCTGATGTGGAAATCAAAGTTATCACTGATTTCAATGTATAAAATAACTTAAGCTGGGAGTACCGCCACACGATGAAGGTGGAGAAACATGCATACAAACAGGTCGAATAGAGAACCTACTTTTTTTGAAGTCGGTTAAATCCATTAGTGTTATATTCCCCAGAATGACACGAACACTTTACTGAAAATCGTATCAAAATCGGCTCAGCCAAACACCCATACAAACAGGTCGAACAGAGAACCTACTTTTTTTTAAGTCGGTTTAATGATGATGATCATTTCTTCATCAATTTCATGTTTTTAGTACTGACACCCTCGCGGAGGCGAGCGTCAGTGACAGTCCCAGTCGCATGCGTCCTCTGTTTGCCGTCATCTTTGTGTTTTGTGGAGTCGCGAACCCGGTAGCTTTGTGGGAGAAGTACCGCCATCTTCTGTCCGAGGACTTTTTGCGAGCTTTAAGGCGTGCTTCTGAAGGTGAAATCGAAGCAACTGATGAACGCGTGCTGAACATCTGTCTTAGTTCACTTCAAGATGTGGTTTTTTCAATCGGCGGTAAAGCACTGGTAGAGTACGGGTTACCAGCTCCCAGATCATTACCGCATCAAGACCGTGGAAATAGAGAGTACACCGCCGAAACCAATTACGATTCGGGTTTAATGACCACTATCCGAAATGACCACGTCACTAGGTTCACCTCAGAGCAAAAACAAATATATGATACTGTTCTGGAAAGCATTGGGCTCGACCAGGGTAAAATGTTTTTCCTGGATGCTCCTGGTGGAACAGGGAAAACATTCATTATCACTGGTATTTTTGCAGAGGTCAGGAGGCAAGGCAAAATTGCCATGTTGCGGAATGTTTATAACAGTTACCGTGACCCTGGAACATAAAGGGCAATCGAAGGAACATGAGTGGGTTTTAGTCAGTAAGAGTCTGACACGCCCTCCCGCCGCACCCAGGACGGGAGCAGTCATTGGATGATTTCCCACTCACCAAAAAAAAAACAAAGGCAAAATTGCCATTGCTGTCGCATTGTCAGGAATCGCTGCTACGCTGCTTCCTGGTGGCAAAACAGCGCATGCCATGTTCAAAGTACCCATAGATTTAGAAAGCGCCGAAATGCCTGTTTGTGGGGTATCCCGTAACAGTGACAAGAGACATGTGCTCAGGGATTGCTCTCTGGATCTGGATCGTATGGGATGAGTGCACGATGGCTAATAGGAAAGCAGTGGAGGCCGTAAACAGAACCCTGCAGGACAACCGCAGGATTGAACACTTGATGGGTGGTGTTACAGTTCTGTTCAGTGGTGATTTCCGGCAAACACTCCCTGTGGTGACGCGGGGGTCTAGGGCTGACGAGGTGAATGCTTCGTTGAAACGATCTTCGTTGTGGTTACAAATTCATAGGCTGCGTTTGACCATCTATATGCGAGCTCAGCTCGGTGGCAATCCACGTGCCCAAGAAATCTCAGATGTTCCTCTAAGTCTCGAAATTATTTAAAAGAGCCTGTTCCTCAGCAAAAGCCATATATATTAAAAATAAAATAAAATCTGCTGGAAATAAAATTAAAACAACTTGGAATATTATTAATTCCGAAATTGGAAGAAACACAGTACAAAACCGTGACTTCCATTTAGTAATTGATGATCAGGACATTGTAGCAGACGTGGAGGTAGCTACAGAATTTGAGAATTTTTTTACTAATATTCCATTAATAACAACAAAAGCATTGTCGTCTTCCTCCACTTCTGCTTACTCTATACTCAAAGAATGTGTACCAGAATGTGACAAACACTTTGAATTTACAACTGTAACTGCAAAAGATGTTATAGACTCTTTTAAGGATCTTGATGTAAAGAAAACTGCTGATCTCTGGGGATTGTCAGTATATACCTTGTCGTCAATAATTGATGTTATTTCTCCTTTTTTGGGAATTGTTTTTAACTCTTGTGTTACTTCTGGTGTATTTCCTGATTTGATGAAACTAAGCAAAGTAATTCCATTGTTTAAATCTGGTAGCACAACGGATCCTACGAATTTTCGGCCGATTTCAATATTTATATTACTACATTGAGTAAAATTTTTGAAAAATTGATTTTAAAGCAAATGTTGAGACATTTTTAATATACATAGATTATTTCACCTGAAACAATTTGGTTTCACAAAGGGCCGTTCAACTACAGACGCGGGCGTGGAATTACTGAAGAGCATATCGAGGCTTGGGAGGAATCGCAAGATGCTCTTGGTATTTTTTGCGACTTGTCCAAAGCTTTCGATTGCGTACATCATGATACACTCATCAGGAAACTGTATCACTATGGTATGAGGGACAGAGCTCTCGACCTTCTGACTTCTTACCTGAACAATAGAATACAGAGGGTCGATGTTAATGGAAAGAGATCTGAGGGATCTGCGGTTACTATGGGCGTACCGCAGGGTTCAATTCTAGGTCCTTTTTTATTTTTAATTTATATTAATGACCTACCTTTTTACATAAGGGATAATCATAAAATAGTATTGTTCGCAGATGACACCTCACTTATTTTTAAAATCAAGCGCCAACTAGTTAATTTTGACGATGTTAACAATGCTCTCTCTAAAGTTGTCCATTGGTTTAATGTAAATAATCTTCTTCTTAACGAAAAAAAGACAAAAGTCTTAAAATTTTCTACGCCAAACGTTAGACAGCTGAGTACCAATGTTCAACTGAATGGAATAGAGTTGAACCTGTTGAGTCAACGGTTTTTCTTGGATTAACTATTGACTCCAAATTGCAATGGGGGCCACATATTGAGAAATTATCAGGAAGACTAAGTTCCGCCGCCTATGCTGTTAAAAAAAT
The DNA here is from genome assembly GCA_033675125.1 of Athetis lepigone. Classification (NCBI taxonomy): domain Eukaryota; kingdom Metazoa; phylum Arthropoda; class Insecta; order Lepidoptera; family Noctuidae; genus Athetis; species Athetis lepigone. Next base: position 9,261,189 of record CM066237.1, read on the forward strand.
TCGCTATATAACTGATGTGGATACAGCCAGAATTGTTTATTTCAGTTATTTTCATAGTTTAATGTCATATGGGATTCTTCTCTGGGGAACCTGCGCGGACATCAATACCATCTTTGTTTTACAAAAAAGGGCTGTTCGAGCTATTTATAACCTTGGTCCGAGGGATTCTCTTAGAGAAAAATTCAAAGAAGTGAACATTCTGACTGTAGCTTCACAATACATATTTGAAAATTTAATGTATGTTCATAAAAACATATCGGATTTTAAGAAAATATCTGATGTTCATAGTTTTAATACCAGGAACAAAGACAACCTTGCTGTACATCACACTCGCCTCCACAGAGTAGGCAACTCGTTCATGGGTCAATGTATACGTTTTTATAATAAACTTCCCACAGATATCCGAGAGTTACCCATTAGAAGATTTAAAAGCTGTATTAAAACCAAACTTTGTAAAAAAGGGTACTATAAAATTTCAGAATATTTAGAAGACAAAAAAGCTTGGGATTGAACCGCTCGCTCTGCTAATCACTGTTAATTCATACTATATTTTTTTTTGTTGTATAAAAAAGAACCATATTACCTATTATTGTAAGTGTACAAATCATGTAGAATGCACTATATAACTATTTTGCACGCGACTTGTAAGCCCACTTTTTTTATGTTCCTACATGTAATGTCGGTTCGTGGAGCTCCTTAAGATAAAGTTGAGCTCACGATGCTTGTTGAGGCAGGTGTACCTAAATATTGTAATTGGAACATTCCTCAAGAGGCCTGACCGAAACGTATTCTGCATGGTTTGTTGCACAAAAAATGAATCTATGTCTGGACTTTAAAAGAGACGATAATCCTTTGAGTTTGTTTCGGCATTTCTTCTCAGAGGTAGTCAGCTAGGAAATGCCGACTCCATCTAGTTTAAAAAAAAAAAATATGACATGTAAAAGTGATGTAATATCCTACTTGCATAATAAACAATTTCAATTTCAATTTCAATTTCTCGGCGAAGGCACTCTACCAGAGGAAAGAGGTGAACAGGTGGTGCTCCCAGAGTCTCTCGGTAGAGTGGTGGCCTCCTTAGAAGAACTCATTTGTTGTGAGTATGGGGACATCAGTCGAATACCAAACCAACAGAATTCTTGGGTGTGCCAGCGAGCCATTTTGCAGCAGCACAAAAATGTCTCGAAAATTGATGGAAACGAAGTAGTTTATACGTCCATAAACACTGTCGACGATCAAGATGAAGCCACATATTATCCCGTAGAATTCCTAAACTCCCTTACAGCAAGTGGACTTCCAGCGCAAACCATCAAGCTGACGGTCGGCGTCCCGATCTTGCTTCTTCGGAACCTGTCCCCTCCGAAGCTGTGTAACGGGACCCGGCTCAAGTCATCTCACTGCAAAAGGAATATAATTGAAGTGGAAATTCTGACAGGTTGTGGCGTCGGCGATGCAGTGTTTATAACACGTATTCCTCTCATACCGCACAACTACCTCTTCCGATTCAAACGCGTGCAGTTCCCTGTGAGTGTGTGCTTCACCATGACAAGTCGCAGGGGCAGACGCTGAAGGCTGCGGGTGTCGACCTCAGGACGAGCTGCTTCTCACACGGGCCTGCCACTCCAAATTCTCTGTATATTTTGGCTGCTGAGAGAAAAACTACAAACGTAGTTTACAGAGAAGTTTTGTAACAATTCACAATCGTTAATATTTTTTATATCGTGGAATGTACAAAAAATTGGTCAAGTGCGTGTCAGGCCACGTATAGAATAGGGTTCCATAACGCGACACATCGCATTAACAATTTAACAACGATTTCATCTGAGCTGTTATAGCTTTCTTTTAAGGTTCAATCCAAGGACTACCATCATGTTTTTTTTTTTCGACCCAGTCGTTTAACTTTAAGAGAGGGGGGAGATTATATTATTGACAAAAAAATCGCTTGAACGTTAAATATCTTTTGTTGTTTGTTTGTCCGGGCTACTCTCTAAAAGGACGGCATGGATTTACTTAAAATTTTGCATGAATATTACCAAGAGGTCAGGTTAACATGATTGTAAGCTACATATATACATATTATCACGCTATCACCTACGGGGGCGGAGTTACAGCCTTTACGCAGACGACGTCGCGGGCAGCAGCTAGTATTTAATATACTACCTATATTATGATATCATCTCGCTATCACCTTTGTAGGATGAACAAAACAGTGAGCAAGCATAGTATTTTTGCTGCTTTATATCGCCCACGCAGACTACTGTTTTATAATTTCAGACTAAAAACTACAATTTCTTAATTTTATTTTTTTGAAGTTATATTCATCTTTTATATTATACTAGCTTTTGCCCGCGGCTTCGCCCGCGTTAGAAAGAGACAAAAAGTAGCCTATGTTACTCTCCATCCCTTCAACTATCTTCACTCAAAAAATCACGTCAATTCATCGCTCCGTTTTGCCGTGAAAAAAAGACAAACATACAGACAGACAGACAGACAGACAGACAGACACACTTTCCCATTTATAATATTAGTATGGATTTAAAAAAAAAAATTCTTAATTTTATTTTTATAAATTATAAAGATGAGGTTTACTTCAAATCTATCTAAGAGAAGGCTTTCTGACTATTTGGTGGTTGGTCCAATAGAATACACCATGACTTGTTGCACGACGAATATATTTAAGGGCGCTATATCATATGCTTACGCATAACTGATAGAAATGTAAATAATAATAAAACAATATAAATCGTAGAGAATCGTAACGAAATAATCGCAATAAGGCTTCTCAAAGTTTTAAAAAACCGGCCAAGAGCGTGTCGGGCCACGCTCAATGTAGGGTTCCGTAGTTTCCTGTCCGTCACAATAAGTGATCCCACCTATAAGTTTAAAAAAAGGCTATTTGTTACGTTGACATACTAAGTAAGCAGAAATTATTTTGTACATAAGTCATAAGTCATTTATTTCAACACACCTACAACCTTTTTGTCTTTTTTGTACAAAAACTGTTCTTTCTATCAAGTTCAAAATAATTTTCCTAGAAAGTACTTATAAAGTTCTACTTTCCAGATTTTTTTCATATTTTTTAAACCTACGCGTCAAAAGTTAAAGGGGGGGGGGACGCTTTGATTTTTCCTTTTGGAGCGATTATTTCCGAAATTATTGACATTATCAAAAACTGATTTTAGTAAATCCCTATTCATTTTTAAATACCTATCCAACAATATAAGACACATCAGGGTTGAAATAAAAAAAAACACTTCTCTCTTCACATATAGGGGGGCTACCCTAATAATTTTTTTTTCAATTTTTATTTTACCACTTTGTCGGCGTGATTGATATACATATTGGTACCAAATTTCAGCTTTCTAGTGCTAACGGTCACAGAGATTAAGCGAGGACGGACCGACAGACAGACATGGCGAAACTATAAGGGTTCCTAGTTGACTACGGAACCCTAAAAAAGGACACTCTAGCGCTCGCGTATAAGAGAGTGTGGTAGGTATGATCCGTTCTCATTCGATGGGTATCGAGCGCGCATGTCAACAATTTAATTATATTATTAGATGATTTGTAAATATTTAAGGTATTTTTTACATTTAAAATGAAATGAGTATCATAAAAATCTGATATACAGATTCGAATATCGTTATAGCGGAGAAAAACCACAATATTCTAGGTACACTTAGTTCAGTTTTCCCCATCGATTTTGACAGTTCTTACGTAATTGATTGGTAGATCCTGACGCTTGGTATGAACTTTCTTCGTTTTATTGAGAAATGTTGTTTTTCCTCGATTAGATGTAGAAGGACTTCCGCGGCTGGCAAAATTTACAGGCGTTCCATCTCTACTATCAATAACAGATACTTTTGGACTATTTGCTGGGTTAAGAAAGAATCCATAAAAACCGACAAAACTGTCAAGTTTTCAGCCAAATAACTTAAACACCATCTTCATCATATTCCTAGCCTTTTCTCAACTATGTTGAGGTCGGCTTATGTTGGGGTTAACCAAAAAACTTATACGAAGTGTATAAATTGTATGGTATTTTTATGGTTTAACGATAAACAAAACAATTTATTAGATTTTTATAAAATGGCGAAAGGTTTATACTAAAACTAAAAGCTTTACTGTTTACTCAGATTATTCTGCGACTGTTTAGTTTCATACGGACCCAAATGTCTCAAGCAGTTCGGATAAAAGGATGTCTGTGTGCATCCGAACCCATATCATATGAACTTTTTTTTAGTTCCTGTAAGTGTTTTTTATTTCTTTTTGTAACAAATCTTATCATTAAATGGCAAACCCTATAATATTTTCTTATTCAAGTTTCAATTCCTTTACAATTCTTGCAGTAAAGAGTTAATCCAGTATTCGCGTCTTCAACATGAATAGGGCCTTAAAATTGAAACTCAAGTTTATTTTCGTTGAATTTTGAAAGTCCTAAAAATTACCGGCAATACTTAAAAAAAAAAACAATTGACAGAGTAAAAAATTTTTTTTAATAGAATACTTACTCAGACCATCCCCCATGAGCACAGGAATATGTCCTATAATGGGCATCACTCCTGGGTACATCGGAGGCAGTTTATGTTCCCGTCCTTTAACAAACACCAACCAACTCCAAACTGCGTACAAACACGTTAACACACAAAACAATATAATACCAAGCATCTTGAAGACCTTAGCCTTTCGTTGACTGTCACGGATTGACTAAGAAGCGAAGTGAAGTTTAAATTATATTGAAAACGCATAGCCTTCGGCAAATTCTATCTTCTTTACGTTTAAAATTAACCGTTTGTCCGTTCATCTGCATTATGTAGGCGATAGAAAGTAGTAGGATTATGGTTAAAGCTTTGAACACACGTGATTTGAGACACAATAGAAAGACAATGGTGCTAAATCTCTTGTTCACAAACTTAACTAAATTTAAGTTTAATTCATCTTTCTCTTTCCATTTCATTGAGAGAAGGACAGATGATAAAATATTAGTTAAGTCCTGTCAAATTTAGACACTCCATAGATAATTTAGACGCGATTTAAAAACATGGCGTCTATATATACGTCAATGTTCTTCAGGCGCTGTCTAATTTGACAGGATTAAACTAAAATGTATCTTCTGTCCTTTTCTTTAAGAAATGGAAAGAGAAAGATGCATTAAACTTAGATTTAGTTAAGTTTGCGAACAAGAGAATCAGCACCAGTAGCAGCACAGGTAGCAGCGCGACCTATTTTATATCTTTTGTCTTCCTTGAGTTTCTATAAAAATTCATAGGTGGAACAGTCAGGCCAGGGTGTCTGCCTAGTGTACCATTTTACCACAACTCACTTAGGCTTGCAACGAAATTCTAGAATACTTTCATTCTGAAGTAATTAAAGATTTGCTTTGTAAAAATAGAATATTCAAGGTTGGAACTTCTAAAATATTTATAGCCATGCCTTGAGAAAATATCAAGGGCTGGCCTTGTGCTTTCTTTGATTTTATTATATAAATGTTTTGGTTTCTCTCCGCAACAACAACAACACAATAATAAAAAATACAAAATAATGATACCTACGAATGCATAAGAAGTTTTAGTCAATTCTGAAACGCTCTCAAGTCTATTACTGTCCTTATTTTTTCCCTCTAAAATGACAAGGACAGCAAGAGACTTGAGAGCGCCTCGGAGTTGAGTGACGTCTATTAATACGGGCCTTAGATGCAAACGAATGTTCATGATCTATGTAAGAACCATAGGCAGTCAAACACAAACAGAAATATTTTCGTTCAGAATGGATACATAGGAAATATCATCTCAATTATTTATTTATTAACTGTGGATGACTTACACCTATAACAATAAAAAAAATCGTCTGTGAGTCTTGTCTCTAATATAAAATATTGTAACTGCAAACTGCAATATTGCGTGAAAGGAGTCACGGACGACTGCTAGTGTTGTTATTAGACGGATTTACCGTAGCATACTTAATGCTCATTACAGTTCCGCACTAAAAGTGTCGATAAGAGATACAATAAGGGACTATACACACACTTGTTCACTTCCGTTCTTCATATAAAATCGTTGTTTGAATTATGCTGAATAGAGCTGAATCCTGAAATCTGTAGTCCCTTAAGCTTTACGGCTTTTCTCATTTTTACGAAGCTGAACACGGCTGATAGAAGTAGAAGTTACGTAGTAACTATTTATTAATCTGTGGTAGAAGTGCATAAATTTTACTAAAATCGCAAAACCATGAAGCTGCATATGCATGAAGCAGCAAACCAGTGGAGTGCGTATAGGCATGTTTTTGTTCTAAATCAAAGTCACCAGATAACGAAGGGGTGGAGCTAAGCTTCGCCCGCTGTGATTGGTCGATGAATTTGACAACTGATTTTTTAGGGATTGCAAAAGGGTGATTAAAAAAATATCGATATCGATAATTATTCAAGTTATTAGTTGTATAAGACCCGATTTTGTAATAAAACAGGGTTTTATAAAAATAAGGTTATATTAAAAAAGGTTTCGCAATCAAGCAGTAGCTTAAATCAATTAATAAAAAAATAATACACTTGATTATAAAACGGAATAGTTAAATAAAAAACGGAAAAGATCTATTACCAAAAAAACTATATTAAGGTTTTTTATTGTTTTTTCTTTTCGTTTCGTGTTATGTTTTACCGACTTCGGAAAATGGATGTTATATGTATACGCTAACATTATTATAATAATAGAATTATAAGTATTTTATTCATTATTATACTTATGTATATAATTACTAGGTTATGCTCGCGGCCTCGATCGCTTAGAAGAGTTGTTTAAAGTCTAATTTACAAAAAAGGGTATGCACGTAAAGGTATCTACGTATTATGTTAAAAAAATACGCTTTTCATAGATATTCTATATCTTCACTAATATACACTAATATTATAAAGAGGAAAACTTTGTTTGTTTGTTTGATTGTAATGAATAGGCTCAAAAACTAAGGGACCGATTTTAAAAATTATTTCACCATTCGAAAGCTACATTGTCAACGAGTAACATAGGCGATATAACATCACGCTATGTCCCATGGGAGCGAAGCAGTAACCAAAAACTTAATGTAACGTGGGTGAAACCGCGAGGAACAGCTAAGACATAATAAAATCATCGGCCACATCACTTTTTCAAGCTTTGCGAAAATAAATAAAGTTACCTATACTGGTTAGCGGAACGCCCTCTGTTAATTTACATACTGTTAAATCATACGAAACGATAGTATACAGGGTGGAAAGTTTTAATGGACCCTGAAAGAAAACTAGGTACCTTAAATCTTTGAGATAGATTATTTTACTTAAAGGAAACATTCATTTATTTTATAAAAGGACTAAATCTTTCTAAGAAACATGGTAAATTAAATTAGAGGAAAACCATGAAATTTCAACATTTCAAATCAAAGGACGACTTTAACTTTCGAAATTTCCGTTCAATTAAAATAAATTTCTTAAGATTTATGGTTTTCCTTTTATTTAAATAACCATGTTTGTTAGAGAGATTAAGTCCTTATGAAATGCCCTAGCGTTTGACACCATTAAAATTGAAAGTGTAACTTTTTTGGATTTTAACCGGTTCGATTCCCGGGAGTGGGAAGCGGATTTTCGAAAATCTTTGAATGCAGTTTTATTTGTTGTAAAAAATAAAGGAATGTTTTCTTTAAGTAAAATAATCTATCTTAATGATTTAAGGTAGTTTTCTTCCAGGGCCCATTGAAACTTTTCACCCTGTATATAAAACAAATCTTATCAAAACAGGCAAAAATAGGGTCGGCGTTGCCGAACTAAACAAACGGCGTCGGTCCTTTAAAACTTCATAGCAATCAGCTGTAAAATGCCTTGAACAAATGACGCTATAATATTTTGGAAGCCAGTTTTCCTTGTTAGTGGCATTAACCCATTTTTCTTTATCTTCCGGAATATTTGGAAATCTAAAATGAAAACATTAAAACGAAACATTATTTTTATTTTACCATTAAAAATTATCGATAAAATAATTTATCTACTGTGTTTTGTGAAGTCACATCACTTCAGGACACAGTACGAAGTACTTACGAATAGAAAGGGATAGACTTATCTAATATTCTAGTGATAGTAAAGGACTTTTTCAAAAGACATCAACGCGGTATGACTTTTTTCGAAACCAACCAGTTTAGCTTGAGCTCTCAAATTACCAAAAATGTAGATAAATATAAACATATTTTACTTACCGATGAAAAGTTGTGCCATCTTTTTTATAACTAGATGTTTTAGAACATTTTCCGCACCATTTTATTGCACATGTACTCCTTTTTGCTTCGGTTTTATACGATAAATGTATTTTTAGGTACGGAAATTAGGAAGTGTGCACGGATCCAACAACTGGTCACTACTGGTCAGTACTAAAAATTGCACTCATACCTGCGTCTCTTATAAGTGATATTCCATTTAAGTGTCGTGAGCCCGAATCACCCGTATGAGCGGTCAAGTGGTTGTATAGTCTTTGTGCATATGTGTGCATAGTCCCTAATTGGACAAATTTGTTGGTCTAACACAGGTTAGTTTTAATATATTGTTAAATTATGCTCTCAGATAAGGTCTCAAAATTTAATTTAACCTTTCAACGACCAAGCGACAGTCGGCTGTCGCGCTGCTATTGTCTTTCTATTGTATCTTGAATCACGTATGCTCGAAGGTTTAATTGCTCTTTTTCTAATATGATTTTATTTAGGGGCTTAGGTATAGGAACAATGCTACTAATATCTCATGATGGGCAAAAGTACGGACGTTTTATGCAAATTGGGCAAAATGCCCATTATTACACATTAAATTCCTTCCCTTGGGCATTTAATTGAGCATAAATGTTTTTTTTACAATCATTTGATAGTATTCTATAAATTACTTTTAATTAGTTCAAAATATATATAATTAAAATTCAACTAATTTTAAACTTTATTTTACAAGCAACACGCATTGATATTACTATACTAACTGTTACGAAAATACGAACCGAACTTCTTCACATCACCTTTTTGGATCACCTTTTTGGATTATTATTTGTGTTCTAAATTCTAAAGTACTGACAGGGTAAAACTGGTTGAGTGCCGTTGGTTGGATTTTATGTTTTTTGGTATTAATAAACTGTGGCTACCTAATCCAGCGCCTTTAATTCAAGTACATAGTTACGATCAGTAACACTAACATTGTAAATAGGTAAAGTTTGTAAGGTTTTAGGGGTTAATCTCTGGCTGTACTGAAATAATTTTGGAAATTATTTTACCTATTTTTCTATTGGTAAAAGAATGTTCAATTATTCCTTTTTAGAGCATGCGTTGCTTGCGCTGGGTAAGAGGTCAAAATTCCGCAAAAAATATGTATGACGGAATTGTTAACCTTTGAAAGTTCTAAAATGCGTCCGCGACACCTTTTGAGGTTGACTCATACCTTTTTACCTTTTTATGGCAACAACATTTTGTTATGGCTCTAAAGTAATTTATTATTTGCGAATATGTTTTTTTTTTAACTAAGTATTAATCATTATTGGAATATCATGACTCATCAGGGGTTATTGTACATTCGTCACAAAGTAAATTCGTCACGAAAATAAGTATGTTTTAGTTTTGAACAGAATTAGGGATGATCCTCATTAGAGCGGGCCGTGCCAGGGCCCCGGGGCGTGGACGAGCCGGGGCCCGTCCGTGCTACGCAATTTATATTACACCGAATATGGGGGGCGGGGCGGGACCGTGCAACAAACGTGGTATTGAAGTGAGTCGAGCGGGCCCGGACGGGACACGGATAATGCACTGTGTAATATAAATTGATTCATACAAAATTAAAGTAAACGTAAAGTTGCCTATCTGGCGGTGTTTTACAGATTGCACTTCGGTGAGTGTGCTCAGTAGCTACACGAGCTCATTCCCTCGTCTCCGTCTTACCACCGGACATCCAGACGTACGGCGGGATACCACCCTTTCTTGGTCGATATTTCTCGAATCCGCAGGCAGCGTTTCTCGAAATCTTTTATTATGCGCACCGCCAAAGAATGGAATTCCTGCCGGCGTCTGTGTTTCCAAATGCATATAGCCCGGATGTATTCAAGAGACGAGTGCATAGGCATCTTTTGGTCGTAGGCCCCGTCTTTGCCCTCGGGCTAGTCTGGGACCAAGAGCAAGCCCATAAGTAATAATATATATATATATATATATTATATATAAATGTAACAGATTAAAACCGTGCCCCGTCCGGGCCCCGCCCCGGGCACGGCCCGCTCTAATAAGAATCATCCCTTAGCATTAACATCATTTAGTTTCAATGCATATCTTAGGAGGTATAACGGTTTTAAAACTTTGCAGCAAAATTATTAATGGAAGATATAAAAAAATAAATATACTGAGACAACTCACACACGGTCATTTCATTCCAAGTTAAGCTCTGCTTAGAGCTTGTGTTATGGTAACCAGACAACAGCTAATATACATACTTATATAATTTATAAATACATACAATAGATAAATTACACCCAGACACAGAACAAACAATCATGCTCATCACACAAAGTTTGTTCTGGGTGGGAATCGAACCCACGACCTCCGGCTTTGCAGTCAGGGCTACAGTTACACTAACTAACAACACTACACCAACAGGCCCGCCAAGATGGTAGGGTAGCGAGTAGAGTTGTAAAAAAACGGCTTTTTTTCTGAGATGAAAAAAACGTTAAAAAAACATGAAAAAAAAACTGTTTTTTTTCTGGAGCAGGTTTTTTTTCATGAGGAGGAAAATAAAAAATATGGTAAGGCGGTTATCGTATATGAGTTGATATTTTTTTTGTTCAATAAGAAGATACCATTTTTTTATCTTTTCACAATTTAATTAAGATTGCAATCAGTACAATCATCAACAATATTAACACAAGCAGAAGGTAATAGAATCCCTGATAGTATAGTAGGTGAAACAAATACAGACACAGAACGTTATTCCGATGCTGATAAAACAAGCGTAGCCGTAGCTACTGATACAGATGAGTATTTTTTAAATTAAGTTCATAATTACCTAATTGAATTAAGACATGAATAAAAACAAAAAAATTAAGTGAAACAAGAAATTCAGTGTATTATTCCACTTTAGTTATAGTGTTTTACTTTTCTGAAAAAAAAACCAAATGTAGAAAAAAAACAACGGTGCCAAGTTTTTTTTCATGTTTTTTTTCAAGATTGTGAAAAAAATAATTTTGTTTTTTTTTTCAATTTACATCTAGCGAGGCCGGCAGGTAGCTTGTAGCTTATCAACATAGGTTATCAACGCGCTGTGACTAACGGGACTAGATCAGTTACCAAAAAGCTAATATAATGCGGGTGAAACTGCAGGGGGCAACAAATTAGTATTTAAACAGTTCCGTAGTATATTTTTACGTTAATGTGGTAATTATTATAATGAATATCCATACTTTCCTTATTCCATACTAATATTATAAATTCGAAAGTAACTCTGTCTGTCTGTCTCTTCTTCACGCCAAAACCACTGAAGGTACAGATATAGTCTTTCTCAGATGTGATGATAATTAAGTATAATGAGTTTATGTCATTGGGCACGCCGTAATAGCGGCGGTAAACTCCTCAAAGAGGGGTCCCTCTTTGAGGAGTGGCTGGAGAGGCGCCACGGCGCTCTCACGTTTCGCTTGACACAGGTCCACACCGGACACGGTCAATTCGGGAGGTTCCTGTGACGGATTCGGGCGGAAGCGACGCCTGGGTGTCACCACTGCAGCAACGGTCGCCTGGAGGACATGGTCGAGCACACTGTGCCCACATGGGCGAGCCAACGTGTCTTCGTAAAGGCGATCGGCGGCGGTGACCTCTCGCGCCCGGCGCTGGTCCAGGCCATGCTTCGGGCGAGACTGAATGGGATGCCGTCACCTCCTTCTGCGAAGCAGTTAACGTAACTTTGTTTTTAATTACGTCTAAATTATCTATGGAGACTAAACTAATATTTGCTCTTTTAAACCGACTTCAAAAAAAAAGGAGGAGGTTTCTCAATTCGACCGTATATATGCTTTTTTTTGTATGTTTGTGACGCGATATCTCCGTCAATTGTAAACGGATTTTGATGGTTCTTTTTTTGGTTGATAAGTTATGATTCAGAGGTGGTCCCATATAAATGTAAAAAAATTGTGGCGATCGGTTCAGTGCATCTCGAAAAATTCATCAAGAAAAAAAAACGACGAAATATATGTACATTGACGATATGTGCGTTACTTCAAGTTTGTATTTTCGTTTTATATATTACTTTGAAAGATACTGTAATACACAGTCAGACATTGGGTCTCGACACTAAAAAGGAAAAACTTTTTCCAAAAAAATAATAACCGCCTTCAAAAACCAAAAACACAAAAATAACTAAAATTTCGGAAGTCGGTGTGTGTACCACAAAAAGAATGCACTGAACTTAAATCAGTTTAGTTTTAGCTGCTATATTGTGTTGTGTGTCCCGAGGTTTTTGTACGGGACTAATAGGTATTTTAAGACGTATAGGTAGTTGTTCCTAGTCCGAGTCTACTACTTGTATATATGTGAATTTATATATGACTAGCTTCTGCCCGCGACTTCGTCCGCGTGGATTTTTTCTGAATTTTCTTTGCTATAAACCTTTCCAACGAATGCGAAACCGTGGAAATCGGTTCGTGCGTTGAGTTATAGCGTCAGGAAGGAAAACCCGACTTATTTTTATATATTAGATAGTAAACTGTCTAGTAAACGCTCATATGATAGAGGAAAAATTTCTAGTGTAAGTTAGGATTAAAATCATAGGTTGGAGTAAAAAAGAATAAAATCCTACTAATATAATAAACTAGCTTTTGCCCGCGACTTCGTCCGCGTGGAATAGTTCCCGTTCCCGGGGGATTACCGGAATGAAAACTATCCTATGTCCTTTCTCAGGTCCCAGACTATATCTGTACCAAATTCCATTCAAATCGGTTCAGTGGTTTAGGCGTGAAGAAGAGACAGACAGACAGACAGACAAACAGATAGACAGAGTTACTTTCGCATTTATAATATTATAGGTGTACCAGGAACTGATGACAAAAATGGTAAATAAAATATGATGACAGCAACACTGGGGAAAATGGATTAAAACGTTTTGATACTTGTATTTTTCCCTTAAAAATTTATTACACCTACTTGTTGTTTATGACTATAGTAATATTATAAAGAGAAAAATTGTATGTATTTTTGTTTGTTACTCTTTCACGCAAAAGTACTGAACGGATTTTGATTAAACTTTACAGAAATATTGCGATATTTTTTTCAGTTTATTCAACAGTGTTGCTTGATTAGTTGTATTTTTCTATGAGCTATTAAAACTATTGCGACCTATTTGCTTGTGACCCACTCTGGGTAAAGCTACAAAGGCTTTACGCACTAATTTTAGCCCCTAACCATGGGTGACCAAAATAAAGATATTTGTTTAAAAAGAGTGAGACATATACATATAGCGAGATGTATATCTGGTTAATCCATTCTAATATTATAAATGCGAAAATAACTCTGTCTGTCTGTCTCTTATTAACGCCTAAGCCACTGAACCGATTTGAATATTTGGTACAGATATAGTCTGGGACCCGAGAAAGAACTTAGGATAGTTTTCATTCCAGAAATCCCCCGGGAACGGGAACGAAGTCGCGGTAAAAGCTAGTATAAAATAAATTAAGATAAACCCTGTCACTAAAATATACTTTATTTACACAACAAAGATGAAAGAAATGGTTTTTCGCTTTGTGATTGGTGTCCCAGCTTGGTTAGGGCATTGCAAGTTTAATTCGAACTGATTGCCCGTTAAGGAAAAATGATTTTGTTTTTGTCAAGGTTACTGACTATGGTAGTGATCGTCACATAATGCAAGTCAAACACCTTTAGGCGGCTCATGTTAATCTGACACAAGACTTCTGCCTTCTTCATCTGCCTTTTGCAATAATTCGTCATATAGTACTAGTACACGCCCCTGTAATAAGCCAAAGTTATATGTTACGTAATATATCTACATATGTTGAACTCATACAAATGGATTTGAAACTAAGTATCAACTTTGGCAAGTCATACTAACCAGTCAACGCAAGCACGCGGTATAAAATCGAAAATTGCGTGTAATCTACACCTTCTTCTTTATAGATTTATCGGTACACGTTATAAACAGTGCTTCTGGATTGTGACCGCGGTGGTTTCTTAGTCATTCTTTCACTTTTTACTAAAGATTTCTTGAAATTAACAAATGTAAACAAACAAACGTAATGTCACTTGACAGATGACATGACAACATTACCATATAAAAATCATTATTTGTTTTACTTTTTTTTTGTCATGAGTTACTGGTACACCTATAGTATGAATGTGTGTGAAAGTTTGTATGAGTGTGTGTGAGAGTGTGTAGATTTTTTTACACTTTCACGCAAAACCTACTGAACGGATTTTGATAAAACAGTAATGTAATAGCTTATGCATAAGAATAAGACATAGGCTAAATGCCCAAGGCAAAGTCCGTCCGTGTTGTCGCCTGGAGGACACGGTCGAGCACACAGTTGAGGTGTGCCGCGCATGGGCGGAGCATCGACGTGTCCTCGTAGAGGCGATCGGCGGCGGTGACCTCTCGCGCCCGGCGCTGGTTCAGGCCATGCTTCGGGGCGTGACGGAATGGGATGCCGTCGCCATCTTCTGCGAAGCAGTCATGCTAGTGAAGGAAGCGGCGGCGCGCGAGAGGCAACGACGAGCCTCTCGCCCCGGACTAAGACCCAGGCGAAGACGTCGAGAGTCGCAAGGCGACTACCGGCAACCGTAGGCGCGGTTCTGCGGATGGCTAGCGTTGGGTAGCTCGCCGCCCGGCTAGGACCAGGACCGCGTAGACGGCGCGTTTTGTTCCACGCGCGCCTCAAAGAGAAGGAGTCAGCACAGGAAGGGGCCCAACAGGGCCAACGCCTGCCGGGGTTGCGGAATGTTTATAATAGTTACCGTGACCTCGGAACATAAAGGGCAATCGAAGGAAAATGAGTGGGTTTTAGTCAGTAAGAGTCTGACACGCCCTCCCGTCGCACCCAGGACGGGAGCAGTCATTGGATGATTTCCCACTCACCAAAAAACAAAAAAAAAGTCCGTCCGTGTTCGGTATTTTTTAAAATTAAGCGCATGAAGTATTAATAAATAAATAAACAATACGTTATTACCTGAGTTCTCTTTTTGAGAGCAATAAACAAATGAATATCTTTTTTCGGAGACCTTGGCCCAAACTCCGCGAAATTCTTGGTGAGCGTTTACAAACATACACAGACAACAAGACTAAATAAACACCTGTATACCATACCAATATTTGTCATTGTGTTCGACAAATGTTTGTGTCGGCAACATAATTATTCAGTTTCATTCTTCATTAGTGACTAATGAATGACAGCAGTTTCATAGTATAAAAAGAAGGGAAGTAGGTTATCTTCATACAAACGTACGCCTCGTGGCTTGTATGTGTGCGCCAAAATCTCGACGCGTTTCTCCTGACGCCAGTCGGGGCTAACACTGCACGAGGTTCGCGCGTCACTGCTTTTCGACACCGGTAAACGAAACCAAAATGTCTGATAATCGCAGGAGAACGTATTGCTGTGTGTTAGGGGGTCTTGACAATTCATCGATTCCAATATTGTCTCTGTTCAGATTACCTATTGAACAGAAAAGACAAGCTAGTCACTCATTCTAGCATTTAATTTTTACTTGATGTTCAGATACCTACTTACTTATTTTTTGTTGTATTAGTTTTCTGGCACACATGAGTTAGTAGGTAGGCCTAATTTCCTACTAGAATGTATTAGGTACTTTTGATCTGTCAATTGATTTGCTGCTATTGCTTTGTTGACGTTTAGGTCTGCCGATTACTCAATATTGTAGGCATTGTAACTAAGTACTCACCTACTTACAGTTAGAAAATCGTAATTGTGTCGTGAGTAAAAGTGACAACCCTAAGACAGTAGGCAATTATGTCGCGGATTGGACCGGAGATAGCCTACTTCCCCTTCTTTATACTATGGCAGTTTGCACATATTTTACGTTGCTCTAGAAACCTCGGCTTATAAGAGGTTTCGGTTGCTGAATTTCACCCGCTTCTGTCGTAACAGGAGTTTCATTATTATTATTTTTTTTAGGGGTTTTTCAGACTAATTTTGGACGGTTAGCCGGAAAAACCTTTTAATATTTACTGTAAAAAAATAATTGCGTTTACCTTCATTTTTTGCGATGAGAATGAAACAGTTTTTCCTTCTGACCGTAAAATAATGTTATCGTCCGAAATACCCTTGAAATTCCTGTTTTGACCGGAGCGGGCGAAACTCAGCGACTGAAACGTCTACCCAGCCGTAACTTAGTAACAGTTTGCAAAAAACTATTTACGAAAAGAGCAAATTAACTAAACCTTTGACATAAAAATAAATTATTGTATTATGTTATGTGTAAATGATAAATATGTTAATCAATTATGTAATACACGTCTGTATAATAAATATATGCATCAATAAAACATATTGAGTATATAATATGTATGTACCTATTCGTCGTGTCTATATATACAAGGTGTACTTTTGATTTAGCAGAACCTTCCAGGAGGTTTCTTGCCTGTTAGATTATCCCAAAAATTATGGACACGTATTTTTTCTTTTTTCTCGTAAACGTAAAATGACGAAGATACAGTGCGTTGAAGTTTCGCGTGACGTCACGATTTTATACAATTTTTGACCGCGCGATCACACACAAACATCCGCAAACGATAATTTCATAGATGCAAAGCATACGAGTTTTATTATGAGACTTACTCTGGAAAACAGTCAAAATTCAAATAAATAAATTTATAACAAGTATTATTGATTGTTGACCAGGTATCGTATTTTTATATTTATGAGTTTTATAACAACCTCCTAAAAAGTTTTGCAGTAAAAAAAAATCACCTTGTATAAATCCAGTATTACATTAAATTATACGACATCGCAACGAACTTGTATTCACCGCCATTAAATTTACTTTTACTGTCTAAATTAAGAAGGAACTTATTAATAAAACATAGTCGCTCAACCTTTTTAAATACTAGGTCTTGCCAGCCGCTTTGTCGGTGTGAATGTCAATTATTAGGATATGCCGACTCCAGCTAGTTTCAAACTTTAAAGATGACGGGGCCCTCTAGGGCCAATGCCTGCCGGGTCTGCGGAATAGTTCTAATAGTGACCGCAGCCCCGGAACACAAAGGGCAACCGAAGGAACAAAAGTGGCTTTTAGTCAGTAAAAGTCTGACACTGTCTCACAGGCATTTTGGCGCATTCTAAATCTATGGGTATTTTGAACATGGCATGCGCTGTTTTGGCCACCAGAAAGTAGCGTAGCAGCGATTCCTGACGATGCTACAGCAATGGCAATTTTGCCTTGCCTCCTGACCTCTTTAAGGATACCAGTGATAATAAATGTTTTCCCTGTTCCACCAGGAGCATCCAGGAAAAACATTTTACCCTGGTCGTGCCTAATGCTTTCCAGAACAGTGTCATATATTGGTTTTTGCTCTGAGGTGAACCTAGTGATGTGGTCATTTCGGATAGTGGTCTTTAAACCCGAATCGTAATTGGTTTAGGCGGTGTAATCCCGATTTCTACGGTCTTGATGCGGTAATGATCTGGGAGCTGGCAACCCGTACTCTACCAGTGGTTTGCGCCGATTGAAATGACCACATCTTGAAGTGAACTGAGACAGGTGTTCAGCACGCGTTCATCAGTTGCTTCGATTTCACCTTCAGATGCACGCCTCAAAGCTCGTAAAAAGTCAGTGGATGATTTCCCATACACAAAAAAACTAGTTTAAAGAAAAATATGACGTGCAAAAGGGATTTTGATATTCTACTTGTATGAAAAACAATTTCTGATTTCATTTCATTATTGCGAATGTATAATTATTATGAAATCAAGAAATAAAAAGTAGCCTGTGCCATTATCTTGAGTTTCTAGTTTACCCGGTTATTTTCGCTCTCTCCTACCTTATAAAATGGTAACCGACAAACCTAAATTTTTCATGAAAAATAAAAAAAACTGACCTTAATTATGGGCATCATTGCAATTTGCAAGCCTGGGTGTGAGTTGATATAGTATGATTCGTGACTGTAATAGGCCATTAGTTACAGAATTATAAGCACTTAAATCATCAAAACAGCTCTGAAAGTGCATATAAGTGTTTTATTCTAGCAAATAAAGTTTCATTCATTCATTCATTCATTCATTCATTCATTCATTATAACCCGATAGTCGCGAACAGTCGCGTATCTTACTATATCAACACACACCCAGACATTGAGGCAAATTGCAAAAAACGTTCAAAAATTTGAATTTCGCGAGCTATCGTGAAGCATCCTCCTTAACATGGTGGTTTTTGTTTCTTTGAACTGGGGTTGCAGTAATAAAGATAAACAAGATCCTCAGAAACACTTAACACATTTATTTGTAAATTCATATAAAATATTTATGTTTAATTATACATTACTTAATTAATCGAAATTACTCAATACATGAAAATAATCACTAATTTTATTTGTCGTTTCATATTCTATATTGACATTTCAATCTTGGATATACAGTCTTCAATAGCCGCGTACCCACCTAGCGCACAGGCTCGCGCGGCAGCCTCGCGAGCCAAATGCCTCGGCTGGTGTGGACGTGCCTCGGCCTGCCTCGGGCGCGCGTTTGCTCGATCGACACTGCTCGGCCCCGAGCCATCTGTTGTCGGTAAACTTGACGCGCTCAAAGGTGCCTCGGTGAGCGCTGTGCGTTAGGTGGGGACGGTTATGTTTTGGCTCGCGCGCGAAGCTACTTCAAGTTTTTTCTCTTGCCGTGTTTGTCTTCTGTGATTTTGATATCATATTGGTAGCGACGCTCATAAATTTTCCTAATTCAGAAGCGTCTAGGTTTTTTCTTGATACGTGACTGTTTTCGTTTCTTTAAACAATAAGCAGCTAGGAAAATAGCTACAGCTAAAAATACACGACTGTTCATTACGAATACTCGCGGACTTATGATGGCTCAGCCTGCCTCGCGAGGCGGCCTCGTGTAAATTGAACAAAACTACTGAGTCTGCCGCGGGAGCCATCGCTCACGATCCGGACACTGAGGCAGCAGCGCAGAGCCTGTGCGGCTGGGTACGCGGCTATAAAGTATTCTAGAATTTCTTTTGTGGTCTTGTTTTTTATTAATGAATGATTACATACAATGAATTAGCAATTAGCACAATGAATTAAGATAAAACAATGAAGCCCTAACATAAAGGTATTATAAATGGTAATTTATCACCGATATTTACACATATAATTCTCATGATAACAATTATTAATACACATATATAATTAAGAACTAGCCCGTTCTAACAGTCAAAAACCCCTTTGGTTTTGACATTACTCAAATGAAATTGTGGCACGAATTAGAACCTTAAGCAACAGATTATAGGAACTAATTCCTTCTTTCTAAGCTAACCATAGAGCCCGAGACAGGTTTTAGTAAGAAGTCTATTTTTAGTTTTAGTTCATTGATATCTGCTGTGATCTTAAACTTGCGGACTACATGTGACAGCGTAGTTTTCATCGAAAGTGTCGCGAATGTCCTTCCTGGAAAGAGAAAGAAGAAAATTTATCAAAACTCCTCTTTGAAGATGAGCTTGAGAAGAGAAGAGAAGTGGGCCATGAAAAGATTTTAAAGCCCGACAAGTTCTTCATCGCAGGAAAAGTGATACTTTTGCAGGAGTATTTCAGAATGTTTGCCATAGATTTTGAGTAACGCTTTACAACTTTTATTCTAGAGACAAAGATGGCGATTACCCTGTTTACAAACTAAACTAAATTAAAGTTTCCACCATCTTTTTCATTCAATTTTATTTCATTTCACAGAAAAATATATATGTATATAAAATATATATATGGCCACTGAAGAAACGTTGACTAAACTAATATGTCATTTTCCTGTTCTATATCTCCTCTTCTTTTCAAGAAATGAAAAGAGAATGATGCTCTTAACTTAAATTTAGTTCAGTTTGTGAACAAGACAATCAGACAGAACTCTTTAAGAGTTACTCTTTAGAGCGGAGTACTTTATCGTTATAGCTTTGCGGCAAAAGTAGGTATGGCGGTAGTCCTTCCACACAAAGGGCTCTACAACCCAGATCTGATCAGATTATGTGAGAACCGAGAACCATGTATGAGCTGTTGCTCTTTTAATGACAGAAGCAAACAGATTTGCTTGAACCTGTTTAGGCTATGTAATGTTAGCCACAGACCTAGACAAACTTAGGCTGGCACAAGTATAATTAGCGTGTGTTAGAAAATACTTGCAATTTTTTTCTCTTCCAAGCTTGTGCAAGCCTAGGCTTGCTTAATTAAATCTCTACATCTAAGGTTTTATTGAGCAATGCTTGTGCTGTTAAGGCTAAATAGTTTAGCTTAACTAAAAATATAAGGGGCCCAACATCTAGGGAATTTGTGCAGCCTGTATTAAGGAGTATCCGACTTTACTCCGACCGTCGCAATGACTGTCGGCGTATAGTCGGCGCTAGTATAAAGTGCAAAATAACAAAAGAGACCTACCCATACACGCTCTCTTTCCAATACTGAAGCCAGCGAACATATTTTGGTTGGGAGGGTTGTTAGGGTCCAGCCATCGTTCAGGTCTAAACTCCCTTACGTCGGGACCCCAACTGTCGTGGTAATGGATGCCATAGATCAACAGGGCGCATTGACTGCCAGCACGCATCGTGTAGTTCTCTGAAAATAGGGAATAAACAAATGAATATGTTGGGACGATTGACATGGATATGGTCTCGGATTAGGCTGGGCTTGTTTTGTGGGTACCAAATTGCTGATTTCCTACTCATCATCATCTTCCTAGCCTTTTCCCAACCGTGTTGGGGTCGGCTGCCAGCCTAACCGGATTCAGCTGGATACCAGTGTTTTACGTGGAGCGACTGCCTATCTGACCTCCACAACCCAGTAACTGGGCGACACGATACCTCTTGGTTAGACTGGTCAAAGTTCTACGAATGGCAACCGGAACCAACGGCTTTACGTGCTTTCCGAGGCACGGGATGTCAGTAATGTCAGTGCTGATTTCCTACTGATTCTACTAATATTATAAACTAGCTTTCCCCCGCGGTTCCACTCACGTTACATTATATTTTTGATTACTGCTCCGGTCCCGTACGTCGTAGCGTGATGTTATGTAGCCTATGTGTTATTCTAATGTATACCTATGTTACTAGAAAATTACATCAAAATCCGTGATAAAACTTTACAGCAATATAGCTATTATATCAGAATAACATATTATTATAGGCTGCATAACATTACCTACAGGAGCGGAGTAATAATAAAAGATATAAAATAATGCGGGCTAAACATCGGGGGACACCTAGTACATCCATAAATAACCGCACCTTTCTTTACTATATACTCCGCTCCCGCAGGTAGAAGCATGTTACAAGTATATAACCTAAAGCCTTTAGCGATAATGAGCTATCCAACGTTAAAAAAAAACGTTAGGAACCAGTATTTTCTGAGATTAGCGCGTTTAACCAGACAAACAAACTCTTCAGCTAATAATTTTAATAGGGAAATTATAATGGTTCCGACAAACAAATTAATCTCCAGCGATCTGTGGCCGACTATTATTCTAATTAACCAGCGTTATAATGAATTACCGACAAAAGATCCTAATTTCCGAATAGAAAACTAAATCTCCGACTAAATTACTGAGTTACCGACAACAGAGGTTTCGTCAAAATAATCATATTTTTACAACTTGCATGAACTGTTTTAATTTCTATTGTTGTGTAGTGGTGGTATCTCATTCGGTCGTTTTGTCATTTTAATTCGGAAAAAAGTATCCGGAAAGTTAGTATTTTAGGCAGTAAATTTAATATTTTGATTAAGTACAATTCTTTTTTATTTGTCGGAGGTTTTATTACTACCCATTTTTATATAGATTTGTCCTGGATGGGAATCGAACGACACGGCTCACCAGTCAGGGTCACTAACCATAGACCAGTCATTTAACAATAGGAGTTGGAATGAAGTAGCTGATTTTTGAAAGTTGCATACCAAGGTAGTGTTACTAAAATAAACGGAACAAATAGTATGAAAAAACAGTTATTAAAAAACCGGTTAAGTGCGAACTAGACTCAGATACAAATAATATAAATAAGGTTCGGTCGGGGCTGCGAGTTGTTCAAAATTCAAAATAAAGATGGATTCTATATCTGCAGCACGTCCCCAAAGCAAAATACCGTAAGACAATTACACTATGAAAATAGCTAGGTGCCGATTCTCTTGTGCACAAACTAACGTAAATTTAAGTTAAGTGCATCTTTCTCTTTCCGTTTAATTAAGAAAAGGACAGAAGATCAAATATTAGTTAAGTTCTGTCAAATTTAGACACTCCATAGATAATTGAGACGCATTTTAAAAACATGGCGTCTAAATATACGTCAATTTTCATCAGGCGCTGTCTAATTTGACAGGATTAAACTAAAATGTATCTTCTGTCCTTTTCTTTAAGAAATGGAAAGAGAAAGATGCACTTAATTTAAATTTACGTTAGTTTGTGCACTAGAGAATCGGCACCATAGACGAGTCTTGCGATATCTACGTCAGTTAATTGTCGAATTTTTTTGACAGCGAAAGCGGCTGAACTTAACCGCGCCGCAAGGGATGATAAGTGAGGACCCGGAGGAGTTCGAAAGTGATACCGCGGCCCCGGACTCAAAGTTCTAAGAAGGAACATGGGTGTCTTTTAGTTAGTAGAAGTCTGACACTCCCTTCCGCTCCGTCCAGAGCGGGAGGAGTCATTTGATGATTTCTCACCCACATAAAAGGATTCTAAGACAGCCGTACAAAATTAAGATCCTGTAAAAATCTCCAAAAAGATCTGATGTAATGTTCTTTACAAGAAAACTTGTTTTCAAGTGTTTTGGTTGAACGGAATATCCGTGACCCTTTTTAACCTCTAACTTTTTGGTCATAATGTAACAATACCAATATAACAAAATCTGTAGGCGCCATGAGATTAGATAATTAAAATGCAATTAAATATCATCAATTTAAGGTCTAGTTTTTTTCTGAGTCAGTTTTTTTTTCGCAAACATTTTCGTCGACAGGCGCGCGGAGTCTTTTCGACGACTACGGTAAGACTAAAACAAATGCGACTTATGGGTTCCGTAGGGCGCGGGGATATAAGGAAAAAAAAATTATTCCGTGCACAATGAAACAATGACAGGCTACTAGGGACGGGTGACAAGAAATAACGATGCTAAGAACGAAAATGTATCGAAGGCGGTCGAAACGACTACGCGCGCCCGCTTGATGGTTAATTTTTTACTTTATGTTATTTTTATTCTTTATTGTCATAGCAGTAATTTAATTACATGTGCTAGAAATGTCACAACTTTGTACCTACACATTACGGTTCATGAGATACAATATGACGACATCGCCGCCATATTGTTGAAACTGTTTTTTCCATCGACTGTGCGACAAGGAACAGTTTTCAACAATGTCGCGGCGATGTCGTCCGACGTCCCCAGACATCGCCCAATGTCACCGGGGACACATGTCGCTCGACAAATGTTCCTAGTGGGGACGAGGCTTTAGTCGGGAGGTCGCCGGCAGATGCAAAAAGGCAAAGTACAATAAACACAATTTTAGAATAAAGAATGGGCTTGTTTAATTTTCATAAAATCAGCGCTCACGGCTTCTTGCAGACTAATAAGTAAAAGTATCAATATCGTAGCCTTTTAGGTTATACATTCTCTGTATGACAAGGGGATCGCCACAATTTTTCAACCTGTAAGGGGGTCGTTTGTTGCGGAATGTTTATAATAGTTACCGTGACCCCGGAACATAAAGAGTAACCGAAGGAACATGAGTGGGTTTTAGCCAGTAAAAGTCTGACACGCCCTCTCGCCGCACTCAGGACTGGAGCAGTCATTTGATGATTTGCCACTCCCCCCAAAAAAAAGAAGAGGGTCGTTAAACAAATAACATTGATAATCAGTGGTCTGCGCAATTGGGAACTTTTAAGTAAACAATTTGACTAAGAAACTTACTAAGTTGAACATCCTTATCTACATATCGGAGCCCCACCGGCCCCGTGGGGTACAGCCTCAACGTCTCTTTGATGACGGCATCCGTGTACACCATCTTCGGCAAGTCGTCCTTCTTTACATCCCTGTCTGTGCCTTCGAATACTTCATGTAACCTGAAATAAGGAATGTGAACTATGTTAGATAGGAAATAAGGGTTTAATTGCAATAATTTTATGTGGCAAGATGTTCTTTTCGAATTAATATTAAAGAGCTTTTATATCTAATTATATAAAACTAGTAATTATATAACTTTTGCCCGCGGCTTCGCTCGCATTAGAAAGAGACAAAAAGTAGCCTATGTTACTCTCCATCCCTTCAACTATCTCCACTTAAAAAATCACGTCAATTCGTCGCTCCGTTTTGCCGTGAAAGAAAGACAAACATACAGACAGACAGACACACTTTCCCATTTATAATATTACTAGCTTCTGCCCGCGGCTTCGCTCGCGTTAGAAAGAGACAAAAAGTAGCCTATGTTACTCTCCATCCCTTCAACTATCTCCACTTAAAAAATCACGTCAATCCGTCGCTCCGTTTCGCCGTGAAAGAAAGACAAACAGACAGACAGACACACTTTCCCATTTATAATATTAGTATGGATAGTATAGTATATAGCAGGGGTGGCCAACTTGAGTGGACCTAAGATTTACTATTTACTAAGGAAACCCTGTGCGATCTACCAAACACATACCTACTTCTTGAAATAATAAATGAAACAGGGTAGTCTTAGTAGGTTCTGTTTATATCACATTTGTGATAGTCTCTTTAAATTTACTTAACATTATATCGGTTCTATAATATACACACATCAAAAGTGTCTAAGGATATTTCAATTAAACCTAAACAACTAAAATTCTATTAACTTTTTGTTAAGACACCTATACATTAAAATAAACCTTGTTTAATAGCCTATCTAATCTGATAATAAACTTTTAGATAAAGTTATTTAAAAAAAAAACTTAGAAGAAGAGGAAAAACTCAGACAAAATTTCAATCTAAACTTTATTTTTGAAACATCAAAACCTAAACAAAACAACTATTTCTTTATAAAAATTGTTGAAAACTTAAAATTAATAATCCGTGGATCCACCTAAGACTCTCCTGACACATCTGCAGCGATGCTGTATACTCAAAACAAGGGTGTCAATATCCTGTTGTGGAATACTGTCCCAAATTGCGGTTTCTGAAGCCATGAGGACCAGTCAGAGCGTTATATCTAGGCTTTGGTCACGTTATCGTGTCACGGGGGAAGTGGTGGAACGGCACCGAGGACCTCAACGCATTAAAACACATGTACAGGACCGATTCATAGTAAATGCTGCACGAAGTCAACCAAATGTAACGGCAATGCAATTGGTTCAAAGGCTACAGAGAGAAAATGGTATGCTTGTTAGCGGTCAAACTTTGAGAAGACGACTGCATGAAGTCAACCTACGTACTCGTAGGCCACTTCGGGTACCAGCGCTAAGGAGAGGCAATCGATAAAGAAGATTACAATGGGCTATTGCACACGAAAACTGGAACCATCCTCAATGATCTCTTGTGCTTTTCACTGATGAATCCAGGTTTAGATTTCATCCTGATTCGCGAAGAGTACGCGTTTGGAGAGAACCTGGACGTTGGAATCGACTGCAGCACCTACAACAAGTTTATGCATATCAAGGTGGCATGATTATGGTTTGGGCAGGAATTCGTCTCGGCGGTAGAACGGATACAAGACAATATAACTGCTCTAAAATACCGAGATGAGGTGGTAGAGCCTGTAATCTTGCCCCACAGACAACAAATGGGACAAAATTGCCAGCTAATGCACGACAATGCCCGTCCACATACGGCGCGTATCGTCACAAGTTGGTTACAACAGCATGATATCCAAGCTTTAGACTGGCCTGCACAATCCCCTGACTTAAATCCTATTGAGCATGCCTGGGATATGCTTCTCAGAAGAGCTCTTAGGAATTTCCCTGAAGATATTGAGGATGAAAACCAGCTTTTCTAGCATTTTAAAAGGACTTGGGACAGCATTCCACAACAGGATATTGACACCTTGTTTTGAGTATGCAGAACCGCTGCAGATGTGTCAGAAGAGTCTGAAGTGGATCCACGGTTTATTAATTTTATGTTTTCAACAATTTTTGTAAAAAAAATAGTTTTTTTGTTTAGGATGTGATGTTTCAAAAATAAAGTTGAGATTGAAATTTTGTCTGAGTTTTTCCTCTTCTTCTATTTTTTTTATTTATTTAACTTTATCTAAATGTTTATTATCAGATTAGATAGGCTATTAAACAAGGTTTATTTTAATGTGTTGGTGTCTTAACAAAAAGTTAATAGAATTTTAGGTTTAGGTTTAATTGAAATATCCCTAGACACTTTTGATGTGTGTATTAGTGTGAGCATTGCGCCTGAGCATTTTCCACAAGTTTATATCATAATCAGGTTTGTAGTTGGAAATTGCCAACCTTAAAGAATCCAATGTATGAGCGTCTGTCAAGCGAGAAAGAACGGTGTTTATTTTTTGTTTGTTTAGGTAGGAAAATGCTGACTCACATAAATATGTTGAACCAAAACACGAATGAAGCTGTTCAACACATTTTTTCAAGTTTGGATATTTTTCGTTGGAAAATAATGCCCAGAAATCTTGACTTGCGGAAGCCCTTGGTTTTTATAAATAGTAATCATTTCGTTTTGTAATCTGTATTAAGTATCTGCAAATTTTGTAGCCTATCCATAGGTATCACAATGGACGGACCCCAAGCGGTCCGCGTTGGGCGCTGAAGCAGCTGGACCGGGAGCTTCTCCTGGAAGCCTCGATAGTGCAGGCCTGGGTGTCATCACCGGACAGGCCTGCCGACATCAATGCCGAGGCTGGGTGGTTCCAGGAGGCCATGTCCGAGATTTGTGACATGGCAATGCCCCGGGTTCAGCCTGGAAGGGGTCAGCGCCAGGTGTACTGGTGGTCGCCGCAAATCGCGTCCCTACGCGAGGCGTGCGTGGCTGCGCGACACCCGTACACCAGACACCGCAGGCTCCGTATCCGCCCTGTGGATGCGGATGCCATTGAGGCGGAGCTGTACGAGGGGTACAGAGCGGCGAAGGAAGCCCTCCGACTGGAGATATTGCGGGCCAAAGCTTCGGCCCGCCAAGAGACGCTGGGGACTCTGAACCGAGATCCGTGGGGGCGCCCCTACTTGGCGGTGCGGGGCAAGCTCCGCACCGCGGGCCCCCCCGCTGACGCAGAGTCTCCGGCCCCAGATAGTGGAGGGCGTGGTGAACGCTCTGTTCCCTTCGCGGGGGGAGTTTTCTCCCCCGCTCATGGCTCCGCCACCGGCGGTGTCCGATGCGGACCGCGACGGCGACGACGACGACGTTCCAGAGGTGACCGAGGTAGAACTGGGAGTGGCGGTGCTAAGGCTTAGGGCCAAGAACACCGCCCCAGGACCCGACGGCCTACCAGGGAAGGCCTGGGTCCTGGCCTTAGGGGCTCTCGGGCCTCGACTAAGGGGGCTCTTTAGCGCATGCTTGGAGGAGGGCCAGTTCCCACTTCGTTGGAAGACCGGGAAGCTGGTCCTCATACCGAAGCCGGGGCGTCCTGCGGACTCTCCGTCCGCGTACCGGCCCATCGTTCTGCTCGACGAGGCGGCAAAGCTCTTGAAGAGAGTGATTGCGAGCCGCCTCGTCGAGCGGCTGATGCGGGTGGGGCCGGATCTGGCGGACGGTCAGTACGGCTTCCGCAGAGGACGCTCCACGGTGGACGCCATCATGCGCGTACGGGCCCTCACGACAGGGATGCGGTAGCACAGGGCAGGGTCGTCTTGGCGGTGTCTCTCGACATCGCCAACGCCTTCAATACCCTGCCTTGGGGGTGCATAGGGGCGGCACTCCGGTATCACCGGATGCCTGCCTACCTCTGTCGTGTGGTCGAGGCCTATCTGACGGACAGGGCCGTCATCTACCCCGGTCACGAGGGAGTGTGGAGTCGACGAGGGATGTCGTGCGGTGTTCCA
The DNA here is from genome assembly GCA_033675125.1 of Athetis lepigone. Classification (NCBI taxonomy): domain Eukaryota; kingdom Metazoa; phylum Arthropoda; class Insecta; order Lepidoptera; family Noctuidae; genus Athetis; species Athetis lepigone. Next base: position 9,289,349 of record CM066237.1, read on the forward strand.
CAGGGATCGGTCTTGGGGCCGCTTCTGTGGGACATCGGGTACGACTGGGTGCTGCGCGCCGACCTTCCCGAAGGCGTCAGCGTAGTGTGCTACGCTGACGACACGCTAGTCCTAGCGCAGGGAGGGTCGTTCCAGGCGGCGGCCGACTTGATGTCGAGTGGTGTTGCGACAGTCGTGGATAGGATCCGGCAACTGGGACTTTGAGGTGGCCCTGCACAAGTCCGAGGCCATGTGTGTTTTCATGGCCCTCGGCACCGGCCACCTCCGGGGTCTCAGATAACGGTAGGAGGGGTTCACATCGGTGTCGAGTCGACGATAAAGTACCTGGGACTTGTCCTCGACAACCGATGGAACTTTACGGAGCACTTCCGACGTTTGGGCCCCAAACTGGCGAAGGCCGGAGCTGCCCTCAAGGCGGCTCCTGCCCAATCTCGGTGGCCCAAACGCCTCCTGCCGGAGGCTCTACACGGGGATCGTGCGGTCCATGGCCCTCTACGGGGCTCCGGTGTGGGCGCCCAATCTAGCCGCGGCTCCGGCCCGACTTCTGAGGGCGTCCCAGAGGGTCATGGCCATTCGCATGGTGCGGGGATACCGCACGGTCTCCTGTGAGGCGGCATGCCTCCTTGCCGGCGTCCCGCCGTGGGATCTGGAGGCAACAGTCCTTGCACACAGGTACGAGGGGGGGGTGTAAGTGCAACGCCGCGGTTACGTCCCGATGCCGCGGGTTATCGCGGCACGACTCACGGAGCTCCGGCGAGATCTCATGGCGGAATGGAGACAACGACTGTCGCAACCTAGTGCTGGGCACGCCGTTATAGCGGCGGTAAGACCCCTCTTTGAGGAGTGGCTGGAGAGGCGTCATGGCACTCTCACTTTCGCTGACACAGGTCTCACCGGACATGGTCAGTTCGGGAGGTTCCTGGTCGGATACGGCGGAAGCGACGCCGGTCACCACTGTAGTAACGGTCGGGAGGAGGTCGCACGGTGTGCCGCATCGGACACGACGTGCAGAGGTGTCGCGCGGCGTGGTCACCACTGGGAGCAACGTCGTCCTCGGAGGACACGGCGAGCACTCAGAGTCGTGTAGGGCGACGCGGTGCATCGCTGCCGGGCGTGGCTCAGGCCATGCTGGGCGAGAGGTTGGTTGTGCGTGGTCTCGATGCTGGTGATGGTGTTCTGCGAGCGGTGCGCGTGCGAGGCAGCGCGCGTGCGTCGCGCCGCCGTGCTCCGCGCGCGCTGCGCGGGACGGCGAGGCGCGCGCGAGGACGAGCACGTCGACTGAGACCTCAGCGAAGACGTCGAGAGTCGCAAGACGACTACCGGCCACCGTAGGCGCGGTTCTGCGGATGGCGAGCTATGGGTAGCTCGCCGCCCGGCTAGGACCAGGACCGCGTAGACGGCGCGTTTTGTTCCACGCGCGCCTCAAAGAGAAGGAGTCAGCACAGGAAGGGGCCCAACAGGGCCAACGCCTGCCGGGGTTGCGGAATGTTTATAATAGTTACCGTGACCTCGGAACATAAAGGGCAATCGAAGGAACATGAGTGGGTTTTAGTCAGTAAGAGTCTGACACGCCCTCCCGTCGCACCCAGGACGGGAGCAGTCATTGGATGATTTCCCACTCACCAAAAAAAAAAAATGATCAATGGCATCATTAAACGGATAATTTATGAATTGAATTAACTGTTAAATTCTGAAATCACTAAAGCGAATTTCGAAGTCTGCTATCACTGCCCTAATTTCTGTCGTGTACTTCTCAGAAATGAACTTGTAGGTAGGATGTTTTTCCATAAAATAATCCTTGATGTTATTTTTTTCTACTCTATGTCAACTACCATAGATTCTGCTTGATTTTGAAATACTGCAATAGAACTCATCATTTCTGTTAATGTTTTATTCTTGCCTTGTAGATTCAAAATTGATTTAAAAATGATACAAGATGATGCTGCAGTAGTAATATTTATATTTTTGCCTGGCTACGATCGACTGGACTAGCAGTCGCGATCGACTGGTCGATCGCGATCGACCGGTTGGCCACCCCAGGTATATAGTATGGATGCTAAACTGACTGGCTGATGTTGATATGTCAACTCACAGCCCAAACCGCTAGTCCTAGAGACACGAAAGCTAGAAGGTGTGTTCTTTGTGATGAGTATCGGTAGACACTATGATAAGCACTGCTATTGTAATTGTATTTCTATTGTGTCTCGAATTACGTGTGTTCAAAGGTTCAATATCGCTTATCCTTACTAATATTATCCTTACTAATATTATAAATGCGAAAGTAACTCTGTCTGTCTGTCTGTCTGTCTTTCTGTGTGTCTGTCTGTCTGTCTCTTCTTCACGCCTAAACCACTGAACCGATTTGAATGAAATTTGGTACAGATATAGTCTGGGACCCGAGAAAGGACATAGGATAGTTTTCATCCCGGAAATCCCCCGGGAACGGGAACTATTATTCCACGCGGACGAAGTCGCGGGCAAAAGCTAGTATATAATATAATAACACTTACTCTTGATACATTTTCTCTTGGGCCTCAGGATATGTGCCCAGCATCATCATAATGTACGCCAGCAGACAGGATGTAGTGTCGTAAGATGCTACAATAGCCGTGTCCACTTCTTCTCTAATCTCTTTATCAGTAAGAGTGTTTTCTTCAGATAACTCCAGAAGAAGGTCCATCAGAGCTTTGCATTTGATGCCTGGAATAATTGAAATTATAATATTAAGTGATCAGACGCCTGCGTTAAATAAATAGCAGATATTGCCTTGATGCTGTAATGCAATAAGCAACTTAAACACTTAAGCAGCGTTTGGTTTTTATGTTAAAACTTCGAACACACGTGATTCGAGACACAATAGAAAGACGATAGCAGCGCAACAGCCGGCTGTCGCTTGGTCTTTGAAAGGTTGATATCTACTTATTGAAAAAAAAAACAACAACAATTAACCGAAAAATACGACACAAGTTCCTTGAATATTAATTTTATTTTTGTCCGTAAAATGAGTTCAAATAGATTTTTTTATCCTTTCTTCCAATTTAGATTATAGAACTGTATCTTTATAATAACAAATTATCTAGTTTATAAGAAAATTAAAATTTTGCATGCCAAAAGGCAGCATGGCTACTTATCGAATTGTATGTACCACTTCAATGTATTACCTACATTCTAAGCAAATAAATAAATCTATTCTATTCTATTAGTTGATTGAAACCATTATTGAAGCCGAGACAATTGAGGGTCGCAAATAAGTATATACCTAATGTTTTTATTTTATTTCTAATGCATAATATATACCTAAACATATTTGGTTTTTGCATTTCTTGTCCTTATAAACTTGAACTGTGCCCATCCTTCGTTTGCATATTTTTGTTCGCTTAGCCTAAATGCGCCACACATTTTTATTGTCTAGCCTGTTTATAAAACATTACTATAACCTTTCAACGACCAAGCGACAGCTGGCTGACGCGCTGCTATTGTCTTTCTATTGTGTCTCAAATTACGTGTGTTCGAAGATTTAAAAGTGGTTTTACTAAATATTTTCATTGTGTAGTTATATAAGAATGTAAGTAGGTATATTATTTTACCTGTACGCTGCCGTTGTTCCTCCCACTCTGATCGTGGGATGCTTTTCATCTGTTCCTTTTTCCTTTGGATGACCTGTTGACATTTAAATATTATATAAGTATTAATAACATGTTTGAGGTAAATATAAATTGCATAATCGGAAAAACGTGTTTGAGAACAAGAAATTGCATAATCGGCTAAGCTTAGTCATATTAGTCATACTGGAAGGTAGATACGGTTAGACCGGTTATAATAGGGAGGACGACAACATAAAAAAATTGGCATTCTGTTTAGTCCGCCTTGTAGATCGGCCAAAAATACGGGACACGTATTTTTTGCTTGGTCGAAATAATAAATAATACAAAGATAAAGAGCAACAAAGTTCCGGAGTGGGGGCTTTTGACGTCACCGTGCTGCAAAAATTGTATCAGATCGTGACGTCATGCGCAACTTCAACGCACTGTATAGCCGTCATTTTTCGTTTACGAGAAAAAAGAAAAATACGTGACCAAAATTTTTTAATAATCGCACCGACGGACTAATTACTTATTTTTCGTCGTCTCACCTATTGTGAAAAATTCTCTCGTCTAAAAATTTTCCTATTCTATCCTATTAATATTATAAATGTGAAAGTTTGCGAGTTTAGATAGTAGGATGATTGCTACTCTTTCACTGAAAAATTACTGAACGACTTAACACTCTATATAATTATTAGAATAACTTAGGCTACAAAACACATCAGTCATTTCTTTTTGTCTGAGGGATGACAACGCATTGCAAGGACTAGATGACAATAACCACATAACATCAGGTGGACTGACAAATTCGTTGCCAAAAACTCAAAACAGAAATAACTACGTGACGGGGCCCTCTAGGGCCAATGCCTGCCGGGGTTGGCGAATAGTGCTAATAGTTACCTTGGCCCGGAACATAAAGGGCAACCAAAGGAACAAGGGTGGGTTTTAGTCAGTGAAAGTCTGACACTAAGGAACGGGAGAAATCATTTGATGATTTTACATCCATAAAGAAAAAACAATGAAAAAAAAAAAGTGAGCCGTCACGGGACGCCTGGCAGAAGTGAAACATCGACATTATTTTGTAAAAGTAATATGATTGAAAAGAAACAAAAGCGTGGCGACGCGTCGCTACGGCATGCGTCGCCACGCCAGAAATTTGTTATACGTGCGGCTATAGATGTTTCACATAAAAAAAAAGTGAGCCGTCACGGGACGCCTAGCAGATGTGAAACATCGACATTACATCATCGCCACACAGTACACAAGACTGTAACTGTACTTATACACCATCATATCGCGTGGCGACGCGTCGCCACGACATGCGTCGCCACGCCAAAAAATAGTTTTATGAGCGGCTATAGATGTTTCACATCAAAACTAAATAAATCTACTTACAGCAGTGGACATAGCATTCAAAACTTTGACCACTTCATCTTGCTTCTTCTTCAGATCAGTGAAGCTGTATATCAGGTCACTCTGGAGCCAGAAGTTGGAGAACCTTAGCGCTATGATGTTCAGGATCTGGTCCACTGCAGCCATGTATAGTTTGTTGAAGTCTTTGTCTTCGTCTGCTGTTATTCCGAAGGCAGTTACTGAAAGAATTTATTAATTAAGCCTTCGAACTCCCGTGGTTCGAGACACGATTGAAAGATAATAGCAGCGATAACAGCAGACAGCCGGCTGTCGCGTGGTTGTTTCTTAATGATATTTTGAACACTTGGCGTCTTACTAATAATCGCTGCATAAAGTTATGACAGGTTTATACGTCAAAAAATATATGGTTACAAATGCTTTATCCATGACATAACTTTACACAGTGATTAATAGTAGTAAATTAGTAATAGTAAGGGGTTTAGCATTTAAATCTTAGTCATAATAAATTTCGATAATTATAAAGGTTCATTGATATATTACCTGTAGGTATTAACATTTTTGACATTTAAAAACTTGAGGAACTTGTTATGTACTTAATATGATTTCAAAGATATTTTTGTGTTCGGTGCAGTATAAAGAATGCGATTCAAATTGTTATCTTTTCTTGTCTAGATATAGATTTGCTATTTACACATTTAATTGTTCTCGTTTTATCTATTTTAGGGTTCCGCAGTCAACTAGGGACCCTTATAGTTTCGCCATGTCTGTCTGTCTGTCCGTCCTCGCTTAATCTCTGTGACCGTTAGCACTAGAAAGCTGAAATTTAGTACCAATATGTATATCAATCACGCCGACCAAATGGTAAAATAAAAATTGGAAAAAAATAAATATTATGGTAGCCCCATATAGTTATTTTTTAAAATTTCAACTCTAACGAGTGACATATCGTTAGATAGGTATTTAAAAAAATAGATGGGGTTAATTAACATAATTTTTTTACACTATCAAATGTCAATAATTTCGGAAATAATCGCTCCAAAAGTAAAAAACAATGTGTCCCCTAACATTTAAACCATAAATTTAAAAAATGTATAAAAAAAACTGAAAAGTAGAACTTTATAAGGACTTCCTAAGAAAAATATTATGACAAAAAAGTTGCACAAAATAATTTCTGCGTACTTAGTACATATCAACGTAACAAATAGCCTTTTTTAAACTCATAAGTGGGAACATTTATTGTGACGGACGGGAAACTACGGAACCCTACACTAACCGTGGCCCGACACGCTCTTGGCCGGTTTCTGTTTAAATATCTCAATGTTACTAATATAACAATCAAAGATGTTATTTAATTTGACAGTATAATTATCCTATAATAGCAGTACAACAATATATTATCTGGAGTCGTTTTTAAAAGCTTGAAGAAAACTACTGAAGTCTTTTGCTTCTGGAAGGAGTTAGGCCCTCTGAAATAACAGCCGTCACGCCTCACTTACGGTCTAACCTAAAAAACTTAGTGCAGAAACCAAGCCTCAAAGGGAGTTCATATAAAAGTGATATAAAGGCCACACTTACAGCAAACCGTCTCCAAAGCAATATGCTTCAACGAAGCGAGATGGTCGAACTTTCCCCTGCCGATTTCAGTGTCAAAATGGCTGACCTGCCGTCGAGCTTGGATGTTGAACACACCAAGAAAGCTGTGCAGTACTTGAAGACTGAACGCTGGGTTTAGGAGCTTCCGATGACGCTTCCATACTGGACCTGTTTGAAAAAACAATAACGTTATGATGATATGGTTAGTATGCCTGGCTCGAAATTGGTACATGCCCAACTTATTTAGAAAAACATTGACGCTTTGTGTAATTTTTAAATATAAATAATAAATAATAATAATAAATATCTTGGGACAACTCACACACGGTCATCTGATCCCAAGCTAAGCAGAGCTTGTGTTATGGTAACCAGACAACTGATATACATACTTATATACTTTCTAAATACATACATATTATAGATAAATTACACCCAGACACAGAACAAACAATCATGCTCATCACACAAAGTTTGTCCTGGGTGGGAATCGAACCCACGACCTCAGGCTTAGCAGTCAGGGTCACTGACCACTAGACCAACAGGCCCGTCAAATATATATTTTTTAAACATTTAGACTTTGACAGTCGTTACTGGTTAGCCAGAAACTCTGACCAGTCTAACCAAGAGGTATCGTGTCGCCCAGTTACTGGGTTGTGGAGGTCAGATAGGCAGTCGCTCCACGTAAAACACCGGTATCTAGCTGAATCCGGTTAGGCTGGCAGCCGACCCCAACACGGTTGGGAAAAGGCTAGGGAGATGATGATATTTTTTAAACATCGTGTTAGGTTAGTCGAAGGACATATACAAGGGAGTTATTGAGTATTCGATACTCATTCCAAATATGTGTAAACATGTAATACCTTAATTTATAGACCCGCACGCTAGATTCCCATCAAAAAAAGAACGAAAGAAGAACGGATCTACAGCTTGTATGAAGAGCACGTAACTCGTAAAATAACGTTTGGCAACTGCGCTGCAAATCGTAAATGCAAGTCTTTCTCGGGAAAAAAATATCGACAAAGCCTACAGGTCCCGGCTCTAGTAGTTTGAAGTTTTTTTTAATATAAAATAATTCATATAGACCATTTACAAATACTTTTGAATTGTCCAAGCAGTCCAAGCGTCAGTCAGACAGAAATTTGAAGCAAGGTCCTCGTTCCAAACAGTAGGATTTTATGGAGAAGAACGTGCAAGAAACTCCACGAACACTCTTTTAAAATTAATATTTTACAAAAACTTGGTAAGGTACTATGTGAGAACAATGTAACAAATCGTTTTCATAAGAGGTATGAAGTAAAATATATGAAAAGAAACAAATAAAACTTTTTCTACAAAGGGTTATCGACCTCAATTAGTTACACCCAACTAGTATCATCTAAAGTTTTATAAAGAGTAGTTAACACAATGACGTACTGAGTTAAGTAGGATGTTTGAATGAGCTGTCTCATTTCACGCATATTCGCTGAGACTATCGTCATAAGCTGGGCAATGACGGTCATTTTTCCGCGCCTGTTGAAAAATTGAAAGTACGTCACGATAAAATTTTGAACGTAAGTCATTTCAACTGACGCGCCAAAATGACCGTCAATGACCACCTTTAAACATACCTACGTAAATCATAACACATAAAATTTGTAGCCTAGTGAGAGCAGGATATTATTATTTTATGATTTTTCCAAGGGTATGATTACCTGACGCTAAGACAAGTCCTTCCCCCATCCAGGGTTTTCCAAAATCGTAGGCGAAGTGTTTGTGTAAGCACGCGTTGGCTGCCGTTACACTGTCTTCAGGGTCGGCAATCACTGAAACAAATAAATTCATCAGTGTTATCGTCATTATAGTGTGCCAACATAGGGAAACCATCGTGGGTGGCATTGTAGAATAGGTAGAAGAATAGTAGGTATAAAGGTTGTGAAATGTATGGGTTTAAATATGTAAATATCTTTTATTTGTTATTAAATTTTTAACGTTTTTTCGCACCGCACAAAACACCGTTATTCGCTAAAAGTAGGTAATCCACGATATTTAATTAACACATAATATTTCAAACCAGTTCTGCCAAATCAATGTTTTCATTTTTTATTATCTACATATTTATAAAGTTTGGCATATTGGTGTTAATCATCTCATCATCAATGTGTTACCAGGGGGGGAAGGGGGCAAGATTAGATACTTAGAGAATATCGTGGTGGAAATCAACATACAGACGGAACAAGCTGCATGAAATTAGCATTTTTTGTCCAGGTGCACTAAGGGGTTTTTGGAAATTCTACCCCCAAATATTAAGTTTATATAAAAATGACCAGAGGCCCTAGTCTGCTATTACAATCGTGTCTCAATGACCAGTTAACGGCCGGATATTTGACAACTTTGACAGTTTTGTATGGGAAATGTGTCAAAAGTTTGACGTTACACGTCAAAAATCGATCATTGAAACACGATTGTAATGGCAAAGCAGCAGAAGGGACAGTCACTAATAACAAAATATAACTAGCTTCCACCCGCGGCTTCGCCCGTGTGGCTGTCACACTTCCAACCACTATTTTAACCCTTTAGGGATCCAATTCCCAAAAGTCCTTTCTTAATGGACTCTTCACAAAAAATACACTTTTTTTTGGTGAGTGGGAAATCATCGAATGACTGCTCTCGTCCTGGGTTCGGCGGGAGAGCGTGTCAGACTTTTACTGACTAAAATCCACTCATGTTCCTTCGGTTGCCCTTTATGTTCCGAGGTCACGGTAACTTTAATAAACATTCCGTGCAGTTTGATGCCTCTAGGACCAGCGATATGGGCTGTGCATTAATATATCAACAACCAGTCAGTGAGTCAGTCAGTTTACCATTTTATATAAATTCTTTGAATTATTAAATTCTTATAAACTGGAATTAAATAAATTATGAATAACAAGTAAGCCTTGACCGTAACCGAGTGAAAAAGTTCAACAACATTTTTTATTAAAATTAAGAAGGTTGTGCAGTTATAAAAATAAACCGGTCATGTGCGAATTAATACATAAATGGTTCCGTACCGCCGTATAATACCGAGAAAAAGAATGCCTCAATAAATATGTTTGTGTATAGTAAACATTTTTTTTTTGGTTAGTGGGAAATCATCCAATGACCGCTCACGTCCTGGGTGCGGCGGGAGGGCGTGTCAGACTCTTACTGACTAAAACCCACTCATGTTCCTTTGATTGCCTTTTATGTTCCAGGGTCACGGTAACTATTATACACATTCCGCAACCCCGGCAGGCGTGTGTATAGTAAACATCTTGTTTTCGCTGTTTACATTTCCTTTTAATTTTTTTTGTCTGTGTATCTGATATAAGAGGTTGTGAGTTCGAATCCGCGACGGGATTACGTATCTTGCAGAAGCCGAGCGATCGCGATAATTGCGCAATAATCGCGCAATAATTGCTTCTTAAACGTCAATTCGTATTACGTATCAGCAATAGCAATGCGATAGCAATCTAGCGATAGTGCTGCCTCTGTGGAGCAATCAGTTACCTAAAACATGCGTTTTTCGTTTGGTGGTATTCGTATTACGTATGGTTTTTAAGAGCAAAGTTAAGTTTTTTTTAAGGTTATATTTAATTAGTTTCAGCGATTGCTACTTTATCGTCGTCGTTGCAATAAGTGCATTAGAACAATCGGCGAGCGATTAGCAATCGATTTATACATAATACGATTTTTTTTGACGTTAAGCGTTAAATCGCGCGATGATCGCACGATCACTGCGCAATTATTGCTGATTGCTGTTTCATAGGTAATAAGCCAGCCGATTGAGTACCATTGTCAATTTTACAAATCATATCATGTTCATTCTCAAGTTTATCATGAACATCATAGGTTTTGGTAGAATTAGTAAAGACAAAATATTTTGGCTAAATTGCCAAACTGCAAGTGTGGTGATCAATACCCGTAGAGGGATTTTATAGACGCCAAAATTTTTGAGAAAAATCTCACAAAACGCAGACAACGGATTCTCGCTAATAAGGTCACGTTAGGTACGGAACCCTAAAAAAGTTATCAAATGTGTATAGTTCTTAAAAATTTAAACCGGTTATTTTTATGTAAACAAGCAATTTAATGAATGTTGAAAAAAAAACACACCCTCCTGCCTCGCCCAGGACGGGAGAAGTCATTTGATGATTTTCCACTCCCCAAAAAAAAGATCTCACCGGAATGTGTCTAAATAAATGTACAAGTTGCAATGCCCCATACCCTGTATGTAATTCCGATACGACACATACTATGATTGCTTACATATTGTCATGTAAATGCAAAAGAACTACTTTTTGTTAAGCTTTTAGGTTATGCTGAATTTAATCAATAGTATTAAGTTGCGGAATGTTTATAAGTTGCGGAATGTTTTTATTAGTTACCGTGACCCTGGAACATAAAGGGCAATTGAAGGAACATGAGTGGGTTTTAGTCAGTAAGAGTCTGACACGCCCCTCCCGCCGCACCCAGGACGGGAGCAGTCACTGGATGATTTCCCACTCACCAAAAAAAAAAAAAAATAGTATTAAACAAAAAACTTATTCGATGTTATAACGTTATTATTATTCATATAATAACTTGTAGTAATAACTCAAAATAACTTATTAAATATTAAGGATAATAATAAATGCTTAAGGAAAAACTGTTATTGCTATTATTAATGACTTAGACTAGGTTATTTGAACTGTGTAGCACACCTGTTATAATCCATATTAATATTATAAATGAGAAAGTGTGCCTGTCTGTCTGTCGGTATGTTTGTCTTTCTTTCACGGCAAAACGGAGCGACGAATTGACGTGATTTTTTAAGTGGAGATAGTTGAAGGTATGGAGAGTAACATAGGCTACTTTTTGTCTCTTTCTAACGCGTGCGAAGCCGCGGGCAGAAGCTAGTATAACATAAATGTCTTTTCATAATACCAGCACATTAGTAAGTACTTATTATCGTTGATCTTTGAACTTGACCAAGAATGTTTTTCTATATGGTTTGTGGAATAGTTCTAATAGTTACCGCGGCCCGGAACATAAAAGGTAACCGAAGGAACATGGGTGGGTTTGAGTCAGTAAAAGTCTGACACTAAGGGCGGGCGAAATTATTGATGATTTCCCATAAAAAAAAAAGATATTTCTACACGATATAATTGTTGTATGCATTAGCCTAAGTTCCTTATACGTACAGTGATAAGCCAATGTTTAATGTATATTTATACTGTTGGTGTACTTTTTTTTCTTTAAGAAAGATGTGTAACATCTGATTGATAGATTGACTAACAAGATCAAAATCAATGTGTGCGTTATTTTTTGTTATATGGCTAAAATAGTTACTCTCTACTTGAACCAAGTCATGTCAAACAAATTATTGTCATACTAGCTTTTGCCCGCGGCTTCGCTCGCGTTAGAAAGAGACAAAAAGTAGCCTATGTTACTCTCCATCCCTGCAACTAACTCCACTTAAAAAATCATGTCAATTCGTCGCTCCGTTTTGCCGTGAAAGAAAGACAAACATACAGACAGACACAGTTTCCCATTTATAATATTAGTATGGATTTAAGCCATTCAGTGGGTTTTAAATTATATTGTCGTAATATTAAAATTGTTGCATTTTACAAGATCTGTTGAGGAAATACATGAAGGTGCTAAAGCTGGTTTTTATTAAGTCGTAAGGTAGTTATTTGAAGATCTAAACATGTAATTAACTGATTACTTACACATTTATTTGAATGTTAAAGTTTGTTATTATTAATTAAAGTTTTAAGTTACTCTAAATCTCGGAAACAGCTCCAACTAATTTCATGAAATTTAGTATGCAGGGGGTTTTAAGGTGTGATAAATCGATTTGGCTAGGTTTTATTAAAAATAAAAAAAGCTTTTTCCAAAAAAAAAGATAACCGACTTCAAAAACTATAAGGACAAAAATAACTATTTTGGAAGTCGGTGGCAACACATCAAATAGACCGGCAGAAGAGAGGCCACCGACTTCCGAAATAGTTAATTTGTGCTTTTAGTTTTTGAAATCGGTTATCTTTTTTTTGGAAAAAGCTTTTTATTTTTTACTTTTCAGTAAGAGTCTCAATTTCTGACTACGTTTTAAAGTAACTTTCAAAATAAAAATGTACGCTTTTCTATAAAAAATGAGGAGTTCCCTCGATTTCGGCATGATACCATCATCAGATCCTGGACCTGATGACAATGGGACCATTTGGGAAGTCTACCCTTTCAAACAAAAAAAGAATTGTTCAAATCGTTTGGTAAACGACGGAGATATGCGCGAACAAACATAAAAAAAAATACGAAAATTCGAATTGAGAACTTTTTTAGAAGTCGGTTAAAAAAGAAATGTCGATAAAAATATCATATAAGTTTTTTTTTTTGGGAAGTGGGAAATCATCTAATGACTGACTCCCGTCCTTCATGTCAGACTTTTACTGACTAAAACCCACTCATGTTCCTTCGGTTGCCCTTTATATTCCGGGGTCACGGTAACTATTGTAAACATTCCGCAACCCCATACCATATAAGTCTTGGTCATCCAGGTACTATACCATATAGTATTGGATGGAAAACTTGCTTATGGACCGCCTGACTGAATAGTGGTCACCGCCGTTTAAAGATTCTGCAATTCCAGAGTTTTTCTCATGCCTCAATAATGAGGCAACTCGTGCCTCATGTGCAAAACTTGCAACACATTAACAGATTTTTTAATGTATTTTTTTTCTATTTAGACCCACTTAACGATTTTTTTTTTATTTTCATGTGCAGGTTAAACTTACCGTAATAAAGGTCCTTCCCTATAAATCCACATAAAACGCCTCCTTGCGCTAAGGTTTCCTTGGCTAATTTTTGCACGTTCGTCCATAACTCTGCAAAAAAGTTTAATTATTATAATTAAAGAAAATCGAAAAATTAATTCTATTTTAAAATTAAATCCGAGGGATAAAATTAAATTAAATAAACGCTATTATAATTAAAATCAAGCTGGAACACGGTTACCCGTTTTCCGGCTTGATTTTAATTATAATAGACTTGCGTAGAAAACACTGGCGTGACCAGCTATTTGTTACATTCTTTATATCTTTGGATAATTAGTCTATAAGCTTTCTCTAAAGTATAATAAATAAATATGTAAATAAACTAATTATATCCGTACTAATATTATAAATGCGAAAGTAACTCTGTCTATCTGGCTGTCTGTCTGTTTGTTCTTTCACGCCTCTTCCACTGAACCGATTTAAATGAAATTTGGATTTACAGAAATGGTACAGATACCTGGGAAAGGACATATGATAGATTTCTAAATAAACTAAAATATGGCGATGAAAAATAAAGCCGACTGAACGAATTACATATTTACTGGGGGTGCTGAGTAAACCAATAGACAGAGGTAACGACAAGAAAAAGATGTTATCTATCAAACTTAGCAGCGCTGTGTTAAAAATTCTACCAGAACCGTTTGTGTGTTGTAGGTGCACACTTCGCTGTTACAAATACTCAGATGGGACAGCAATTAAACATTGAAGCATAAGGACTAAGAGTTGAATGTTCATCATGACATTGATTGTTCAATTATGTGTTTCAATGTTCATCAACATTGAACATTGTACGACCATAGGACTCCCTGAGTCTATGGTCAAATTCACCACCGCTCATTTTGCAGGTTTATTCCCAAAATCCTTCAAATGCGCTTCCTGAAGTATAAAATAATTATCACTTCCTTCTAAACTTCGGCAAGCATAAAACCGTGGGAACATAGAGCCTTCTATCGTATTGGATTACCGTCCTATCGGTTTATCAGAGGGTCTAAATATGCGCAAATCTGCGTTTCGGTTGGCTGTCGTGACTGAAATCAGTAAGGAAAACTTGATTTTTATACAGAACTAACTTTTGCCCGTGACTTCGTCCGCGTAGAATAATAGTTCACGGGAACTATCCGGGGGATTTCCGGGATGAAAACTAGCCTATGTCCTTTCTAGGGTCCCAGACTATATCTGTACCAAATTTCATTCAAATCGGTTCAGTGGTTTAGGCGTGAAGAAGAGACAGACAGACAGAGTTACTTTCGCATTTATAATATTAGTACGGAAATAGTACGCAATACGGATTTTTAACATAAAGAACTGTTCAAACCAGCTTTTGTCCGCAACTACGTCCACGAGTTTGTTGGTAACGAAGGTGCGGACTAACAATTCGCATAATTATGTTCTTCTTGGCATTCAAATTCTTACGTACTAAATTAACTATCAAATTCGGTTCAGTGGCTTAGCCCGATAGATAGATGGACAGACACATTTCTAATATTAGTAATGAGTCATTATAAATTATGATTATAGTAGAATCTTCTTATGTAACGACGTTGTTCTCGCTAAACAGGTCACCTTTACTTAATAATTTTGTATAGTCTGACATTGCATAAAAGTCACCTCCGTATCATTCATTTTCTACAGCTTTTCGTTGTTTTCTCTAGTCAATATTAATAAAATAAAGCTGTTTTTTTCTATTAAAAAAAAGAGTATGTAATATGTATATTTATTTGCATTACCTTTTTAACATTATTTGTGAAGACCTGAATCCAGAGCTAGGTCTAAGTATTTATTTCTAATTAGTCCCACTTTAAGATTTTTTTCTGCATCGTGTTTCCAAACATAAATTCAGAAACAACCCCAGACATCAGTATCTTGGGGTTAAAATTAATAAAAACCAAATAGAATTTTACGATTTAGAAAAACCCCACTAAGGCGTTGCGACTATTTGCAAAAGCTGTTAATTTTTAAAAATGTTTTTTTATTTATTTATTATATTTGCTTACTGTCTGGTTAATTTTATGATCTTATTAGATGGGTTTGATGATTTATATGTAGGGTACGTCACTAGAAGCAAATTATGTGAGCCGTTTAAATAGCGGGAATCGAACCCGTGAAGCACCACAGCAGCCAACGCTTACTACACCAACCGTGCCTTGGCTTTAATTGATTAGACAGTAAAATAAAGAAGCACTTACTTGTAGTGTTGCCTATAAGAATATGTGCGTGCCCAATTATTGGCAATACCCCAGGGTACATTGGAGGTAGGTTATAGGACTTCAGCCGACGATACGTTGTCTCCCATTGCCACCACGCATAGAGAAAACACGACACAGCACACAAAAATAATGCCAACATTATTTAAAAAGAAAAATATTAAAAAAATATATAACTATTATTTCAAAATAATTATTAAAATAAATCAAAAATCAAACTGCTGAATAATTAAAATATTTTAATTTTATCACTGGGATTTAATTTTAAAATAGAATTAATTTTTCGATTTTCTTTTCTTATTTTATATTTATAAAAGTAATTCTTGTGGATCAATGGTCTACCGTTCGAGCTCGTAGGTATAATGATATTGCTAAGAGTAACGCCTTGGGGGCGGTTTGAATTTAATGTGGAATTTAAACCGGTTCGTGTTAGAATGGGTGAGTGTATATCACACACGATATTTTTTTTAGATGAATTTTTTAGACCAGATACCCGACCGATCAGGGCCGGTCTTAAACGTCCAGGGACTAATGAAGAAACATTCCCTTTGCGATCTTTCTTATATAAATTGGTTTGTCCTTATAGGTAATTGTTGTAGGGCTACTCGAACCTGACTGAAAGCAAAATGAACGGGAGAACGGAAATACAAAAATTGAATTTTGAAGGTTAAATTGTGAATACACTAGTTGCGTGGTATTGACGAAGTAGTGGTTTGTCTTCCGTAAAAAACCTACTTTTTTGTATAATATTTATTTGTAGTTTTCGAAATATTTTCAATAATTCTCAAGTATCCTTTCACAGGACCGATGCAAAACGCATTGGTCTTGTTGCAGCAAGCTGGATTTCTGAACGTCCTCTATTCTTGAGTTAATATGTATCTAGGAAAGCACGCAAAGCTGCTGGGGCCCAGTTGTTAGTCGTAAATCTTTGACAATCATTACGGGTCAGTAAGTTTGACCAGACTAACCAAGGGGTACCGTTTCGCCAAGTAACTGGGTGTAGAGGTCTGATTAGCTGTCGCTTCATGTAAAACACCGGTATTCAGCTAAGTATTGTTCATCTGGAAGGCGATCATAAGATACCTTGTTCTTTAGGTTGAACATAAAAGACTACTGAAGGAAAAAGGGTGGGGTTTAGTCAGTAAAAGTCCGACACTCGCTCCCGCCCCGCCAAGCCCGCCCTTGGCGGGGTGGGAGTGAGTGTCGGACTTTTACTGACTAAATTAGAAGTCATTTGATGATTTCACATCCATAAAAGAAGCCATAACATAGTTCGTAAAAATCTCCCTAAGATTCACAGGTAAATAAATAAACAAAATTTATTTCTTCCACTAACTTACATACTATTCTGATTAATTAAATTTGTTACACGTGTTGTTGTTTCTTTGTTTTGTTTTTATCTATAATTTTAAATTTTAAAATTGGTATACGAATAGTACGTCCGCACGCGATACTTCAAGGTCCAGTTAAAACCAACATCAGACCCAAGTGATCTTGCATCTTTGCTGTACTGAACCCAGTTGTTACAGCTGTTGGTTTAGTGGTAAGTGACCCTGACTGCTAAGCCGGAGGTCGTGGGTTCGATTCCCACCCACCCAGGACAAACTTTGTGTGATGAGCACAAATGTTTGTTCTGTGTCTGGGTGTGATTTGTCTATAATAAGTAGATATGTATTTAAAAAATATATAAGTATGTTTATCAGTTGTCTGGTTACCACAGTACTGCTTAGTTTGGGATCAGATGGCCGTGTGTGAGTTGTCCCAGGATATTTATTCATTTATTATTTATTTAGCTATGAGACAAATGCCCGAATACTAAAATGTCACTTAACTTTAAGACGCTCTCAAATCTGATGTCGTCCTTACTTTATCCCTTTAAAGTGACAAAGACAGCAACAGATTTGAGAACGTATTAAAGTTAAGTGACGTTTGAGTATTCGGGCAATATAAACTTTTTTAATTCAAAATCTATTTTTTTTTATTACTTATGGGCTTGCTCTTGGTCCCAGACTAGCTCGAGGGCAAAGACAGGCCTACGATGGGGCGAGCTCACCCAAAAGATGCCTATGCACTCGTCTCTTGAATACATCCGGGTTATATATGCATTTGGAAACACAGAAAATTCGCAGGGAATTCCATTCTTTTGCGGTGCGCATAATAAAAGATTTCGAGAAACGCTGCGTGCGGATTCAAAGAATATCGACCAAGAAAGGGTGGTATCCCGCCGTACGTCTAGATGTCCGGTGGTAAAACGGAGACGCGGGAATGAGCTCGTGTAGCTCATAAGCACACTCACCGAAGTGCAATCTGTAAAACACCGCCAGACAGGCAACTTTACGCCGATGTGCTAGAGGTTGCAGTTGGGCCACCAGCTTCTTGTCGCCAATTAACCTCCTGGCTCTGCGTTCTACCGAATCCGGCCAGTTGGTATTTGGCTGAGCCATCCCATAGATGACAGCAATACTCCATACACGATCGGACTTGAGCTTTATAAATCTTTTACATATTATTTTTATTGTACCATTACCATACGATCTGATGGTACGACGTGACGACGCGGTTAGCATAGTAGCTGAGCGCATAGCTGCTGCGCTGCATATTAGGGGTTCTGTTTCTGCTATGGTCACTATTTGCATGGTCTAGCCCAGGAACACCAACAGGAGATCCATAGACCATTACTTGCCTTCAAGAGCAAAAATATTATAAACTTTAAGTAAAACATAATTTTAGTATATTTAATATAACAACATAATTTACTGTAACATAATTTTAGTATATTTACTAAAATTATGTATTTATAGTTTTTATTAACACTGTTAATTAATGTTTGGATCCGAGTTTATATTTAAATTGATGCTGTTAATCGCTTAAACGTGTAGTCCCCGCTAATAATTTATAATTATGTAATCAAAAAAGAGGCACGAGTTATAACCGACTTAAAAAAAAGAAGTTTTTTAGGTTTTTTCACATATTTAGTTCTCCGCCATTTTTAAACTGATTTGATAAAATCTTTTTTATTTTCGAAAACCTATGCTTTCAATGTGGGATCATTTAGGAAGCCAAGTCAGGTTGATGACGAAGGAATCTTGGAAAAATCGGGGAAACTCTTCAAATTTTTTTTCATATCATTATTTATTCTACAATGCTTCACCCCCCTTTATAAAAATCCTTTTTATGGAAAATTTAAGGCAATTTTTAAAAATTTTCTCTGTGTAAGACCATCCTCACACTTCAAGGAATTTTAAACAAAAAAGAAATTCTTTTTTTTGGGCACGCCGTGCTAGCGGCGGTAAGACCCCTCTTTGAGGAGTGGCTGGAGAGGCGCCACGGCGCTCTCACGTTTCGCATCCTCCCAAAATGACCGTGTCCTCACCGGACACGGTCAGTTTGGGAGGTTTCTGTGTCGGATTCGGGCGGAAGCGACGCCTGGGTGTCACCACTATGTATGGCTGGCACGTTGAGCTAAAAATCTGTGTGCTTTTCTCATCAAGTGAGCATCTTAGACATTCACCGCATGATTGAACCTATGTCATTGTATGGACTTCAAAAAAGACTTTGTTTCGGATGATTCCTCTCAAAGTAGTTAGCTAGGAAACACCGGCCCCGTCGTTCACTTAAACTAAGCAAAACAATATTAAAGTCGAATGATACAGTTATATTTAACCTATATTGGTTAAATATAAATAAATAATTTAAATAGTTTACGCTCTACCAGAGCGTAAACTGTGTCATCGTGTATGTATATGTCAATCAGCATTATAAAAATCTGTGACCTAACCAATGCTGAACTGACTCACTGAACTAGCTCGCGAACCGACCTCGAATTAGAAAAATAATATTTAATCATCAGGAATGACAAATAAAAAACATAAACTGCATTTTGTTTAAACGGATGTCTCCGACAGACTACATAAAAATAATAGATTAAATACATCTATAAAATATTCTAATACAATTTGGAATCTTGATAAACCAGTTAAGTCTTGAACTCTATATTTATGTACTAGCTTTTACCCGTTGCTTTGTTCATGTCTAAATTTATAGTTTGTAACACTCTTTTAAATAGGTAAATAAATATCCTGGGACAACCTACATACGATCATCTGATCCCAAAGTAAGCATAGCTTGTACTTTGGTAACCAGACAACTGTTATACATACTTGAATGATTTCATTGATCAATTACACCCAGACACAGAACAAACAATCATGCCCATCACACAAAGTTTGTCCTGCATGGGACTCGAACCTACGACCGGCTTAGGAGTGATAACAGTAAGGTTTCGTTACAAATTGTCCAAGATTTTCAGAAGTTATCAGTTCAGATACAACAAACATAAAATCTACATAGTTAGTTTATGTATCATACTAGACTAGCCATTCTCTACAGCTTTACCCGCTCGCCCCATAACTATCGCCTTATAACAAGAGTTATTTGGAGTAAATCCATCACTTTTAGTGATTACACAAACTAACATATTGTTTAGCTTTTTATTATTACGGATGTTCACATTTACTCAGAGGACACCTGCGGTTCAGATAACGGCACAATTATTTATTAGCTATTTAAGGTTCTCGTGTCGACAGTTTCACATAGAGGCCTTTGACCTACAGAGAAACAATCCGTACTTCCGTACTAATATTATAAATGCGAAAGTAACTCAGTCTGTCTGTCTTTCTGTCTGTCCGTCTCTTCTTCAGGCCTAAACCACTGAACCGATTTGAATGAAATTTGGTACAGATATGATCTGGGACCCGAGAAAGGACATAGGATAGTTTCCACCCCGAAATCCTACGGGAACGGGAACTATTTATCCACGCGGACGAAGTCGCGGGCAAAAGCTAGTAATTTATAAAAATCATCAAATATATTTTATAGGAAATGATCAAATGACTTCTCTCACCCTGGTCGGGGCGGGAGGGAGTGACAAACTTTTACTGACTGAAACCCACCCATGTTCCATCGGTTGCCATTAATTATGTTCCGGGACCTAACTATTAGAACTATTCCGCAACCCCGGCAGGATAATTTGTAGATTAGTACTATTCAGTCGAAGTCCTTTACAAAGAAGGGTGAAATAATCGAAGTTTAGTTAAATACGGCAGTTTATATATTCATTGCGGCCCGTGACAGTTTTATAACATTACGTCTTCCTACCCCTCTACCCTTATGTAAATCTGGCATTTTCATTGTGCACGCACAAGACCTCTACATTAGCTGGTCATATAATTGTAACAAAAATGTTTTTAGATATCTATATTTATTGTATAAAAGAAAGTCGTGTTAGTTACACATTTTATACCGATCGATCGGCTGAACCGATTTCGCTGAAAATTGGTGGGGAGGTAGCTTAGGACCAGGGGACGGACATAGAATACTTTTTATCTTCTTTTTTTAGTAACCAAAAACTGGATATAACGCGGGGTAAACCGCGGGGGTCAGCTAGTAGATATAAATGTCGGTTCGTCTCAATTTTGTTGTTATGCAGCTTTTGCATGATGGAATTTGCATGATAGTATCTGCCTTTGCTGCGGAGTTTTTTTTTCATTTATTTCGTATCGTACTAGCTGTCCCGCGTGAATGGCAAAATTTATACCTACTGTTTTACCCCGTTAAGGAAATTTTTAAAAACCCCTTTCTTAGTGAATACTTACCCTTCTCTAAGGAGGACGTTCTCGTTCTGTGTGTTCACCGATATTTCCGCCAATCATGAATGGATTTTGATGGTTTTTTTTGTTAGATAGGTCTTTAATAATATGTATTTGAGATGATCCCAAAAAAAAAATTATGGCGATCGGTTCAGTGTTTTTTCAAGTTACACGTAAGTATTGAGAATTTAAAATTTCCATTTTCGTTTCATTAGATTGTAAGTAGTTTTATTTTGAAAATAAATTATCTACTAAACAAGTTTAGAATAAAAAGCATTGTCCAAAAAAAAGAAGTCGGCGGTAGTTTTGTTACAATTGCAACGATTGACAACAACACCCCGATGAGGCAATGCTTTGTTCAATCGTGACAACATAGTCATTAAATTAATACTTTTAGACATCGTTAAGAAAATAAACGTTTTGTTTTACAACGTACGCAGTTTTAATTTAAAAACTGTTGTCACCAAAAGCTACGCTTAGCCAAAAACTACTGAATGGATTTTTATAAAATTTTACAGTAATATATTCGTTTGGCCATATTCGGTTTGGCCGTATAGGTAAGCGTTTCTGTTAAACCGAAGGCGGCCGCCGCCTTAGCCTTAGCCTTAGCCATAGAGATCTACGTTTTGGAACAGGCAATTAGCGTCACTTTTATTTTCTGACTGACCGACCGACCTTTTGACAATTCATAAGTACCTGTAAATGGTCTAAGTGAAATAAATGCTTTGAATTTTGAATTGAATTGAATTTAAATGGTCAAATATTTTTTAAAATCGGTCTAGTAGTTTTTGAGCCTATTCGTTACAATCAAACAAACAAAGTTTTCCTCTTTATAATATTAGTGTAGATGTACATATTTGTGATTCAAGAGGCTGCATATGTAACAGCCTCTTGAATCACCCGATCTATCATTGCAAGCGACCCAAAATCCGTTGCGTAGTTTCAAAGATCTAAGCATACATTGGAAAAGACAGCCAGCGGAAAGCGATTGTATTACTTATAATATAATAGGCGAGACGACGAAAAAAAAGTAATTAGTCAGTCAGTTGATTATTAAAAAATTTAGGACACGTATTGTTTTTTTCTCGTAAGCGAAAAATTACCACGATACAGTGCGTTGAAATTGCGCGTGACGTCACGATTAGATAAAATTTTTGCAGGGCGGTGACGTCAAAGGCCCCCACTCCGGAACTTTGTTGCTCTTTATCTTTGTATTTTTTTATTAATTTGATCAAGCAAAAAATACGTGTCCCGTATTTTTGGCCGATCTTCAAGACAGACTAAACCGAATGTCATTTTTTTATGCTGTCGTCATCCCTATTAAGCTATGTAGTTATGACCACCATATGGACGAATGATCTAGTTAAGTTCAGAGGAACTA
This sequence comes from Athetis lepigone, assembly GCA_033675125.1. Lineage (NCBI taxonomy): Eukaryota > Metazoa > Arthropoda > Insecta > Lepidoptera > Noctuidae > Athetis > Athetis lepigone. The sequence goes on from CM066237.1 coordinate 9,311,945, forward strand.
ATATTTACAAGGAGCACCGCATGCGCTGAAAAAAGTTAGGTGAGGCCAATGTCCAGCTGCCAGTGGACGTTTAGTGGGCTGATGATGATGAATAAAAAAATAAAAAATAAAAATAATGATGATGTAGTGATAATAAAATGATGTATGAATGTAAGTAGTGGTAGTCAGAAAGTTTAATGTAAGCCAATGCCTGCCGGCGATGCGGAATAGTTCTAATAGTTATGGCCCCGGTGCATAAAGGTCATAGCTTAATGAGCCACCCGGCACCAACTCCGCACCGACTCGCCTCCTGCGGCTAGTATTCTTTATATGGATTTGTATGGGCATGCGCTCACTATTTCAACTCCGTAGCGTCACTGGATCGCCTCGGTTATAAGCCCTTCGCGCGCTGCCCGCGATTGATTTTATTAACAAACTACTCGAAAATTCGTGGACCAAGCGGTGTCAACTCGTTGACGCCTCGGCGTTCACTTGTTGACCGCGGGTGGTCCACCCATCAACAACGAGTTGACGCCGTGCGTCGAGGCGGTGCGGGGTGGCTGCCGGGTGGCTCTAATGAGCTATGACCTTAAGGGCAACCGAAGGAATTTAGTCAGTAAAAGTCTGTCAAGCCCTCCCGCCACGCCCAAGGCAGGAGAAGTCATTTGATGATGATTTTCAGAAAGTAATTTTCATTGTTCATGAATCACGATATTCAGTGCCGTTTTATTTAAACTATTAATAATTTTCAATACAAAATTCGTATAAACCCCAGAGGGCCTAGCCAAGTGGCATTGTAGAATAGAAAACGAATAGATTGTCAAATGTATGGAATTGACATAAGCTTTCGCTAAACAATTTGACATCTCCATACATTTGACAATCGTTTTCGTTTCGCTATCTATTCTACAATGCCACTTGTCTAGGGGGGCTGTACTATAATAGCGAAGGGGGCAGATGAAACTTAATAGGTACCATTGACTGAATGCTCACCTATTAGTGCCAACCACAACTCCGGTGGCAAGCTCAAAAGGGCCAGATAAGAATAAAGAAATCAAAAGGTATTAATAAACGTATTTGGTCACCTCTAATTTATGTAACATAGCATAGCTAGCATACGCAGCTGTTGGCGAACCAGCATAAAAACTCAGACATGAGCTACATAAATAATGTTTGGTTACAAACCGGATTTTAACTGTCTACGTATTCTGAACAAAGAATTTCTGAAAAAACGAGACCCCACAGGCACAACGTACCGTGGCGAGTCGTTGCACACCTCCCGGGGTGCACCGTCCCTCGGACTGGCCTTCGCCCCGGACGGATCCATAAGCGAACTTCAGCCCTCGGGCACACGAGGAGGTTTTCTGTCCATGCACCCCGTGCCGTTTTATTTAAATTTCTATTGATAATTATCAATACAAAATTAGAATAAACCCCAGAGGGCCTAGCCAAGTGGCATTGTAGAATAGAAAACGAATAGATTGTCAAATGTATGGAATTGACATAAGCTTTCGCTAAACAATTTGACATCTCCATACATTTGACAATCGTTTTCGTTTTGCTATCTATTCTACAATGCCACTTTTTTTTTTTGGGACAATCCCACCACACTATTCCCAACCACTGCAACTCCTGAAAGCCAGAATCAACAGTGGAGTCCGCCAGAAAAGCGCCGAGCAATGAAGCTCGACGAGTCCCGGAGAAACGATTCAACTGTCTTGGATCCCGCAACGAAATTAATCAGAAAAGTACATCGGAGGAGTAAGAAAAAATATGTTTTCCACTTCCCTCCAAACAAGCAGGAGACAGAACAGAACTAGGCCAATAGGCACAAAGGGGCGATTGCAACTGGGAGAAGCCCAGATTGCCTTGCACCACGGAATAGAATTTGTTAAAATACACTACAATGCCACTTGTCTAGGAGGGCTGTACTATAATTGCGAAGGGGGCAGATGAAACTAAATAATTGGCTGAATAGCCACCTATTAGTGCCCACCACAACCCCGGTGGCAATCTCAAAAAGGCCAGATAAGAATAAAGGAAGCAAAAGGTATTAATAAACGTATTTGGTCACCTCTAATTTATGTAACATAGCATAGCTTAGCAGACGCAGCTGTTGGCGAACCAGCATAAAAACTCAGACATGAGCTACATAAATATTGTTTGGTCACAAACCGGATTTTAACTGTCTACGTATTCTGAACAAAGAATTACTGTCAAGTGACCATTGACACTTTAGCGAGAATTATACCAATATTATTAATGTGCAAGTGTTTGTTTGTTGTAACGCCGAAACTGCTAAATTAATTTTGATGAGGATAGAGACGAAAAAGACATCGACTGGAATCAGGCTACTTTTAAGTATGTGACTTCGTAGGGTTTCTTGATTGGCTTCTGACACTGCGTATCGCAGGTTAGATTCCTGAATGTGGCAAATATTTGTTTAAGCTCTAGATTATTATTAGTTCCGAGTTTGTTTGTGTATGTATTTAAATGTTTTTAAACGCATCCAAGACACAGACAGAATTGAAAGTGGATAGATATAATTCGTCACACCTGTACCTTTGTTACATAGGCTGAATTTGTAAACCTAGAGGAATCACTGGCTCTGAAGATACAGGCTTTGCCTAGTTTCAGGGTCAGAGTTTCAAATTGTATTATTTGTTTTATAAGAATAAGCCCTATACTGCTTTTCAATTATTATTTAACTATTTATGTTACCACTTTATCCTTGTTTACGAAACAAAGTGTAAGGAATCTGCTGTATGTAAGGGTTTTATGAAATAAATAAATAATTATTATTATAAAAAAAATAAAAACAAACCGACATTAACGAGAAAGTCGCGAGCAAAAGTAGTTTCATTATAAACAGGTTATTCCTCAACAGTTTGAAGTCAAATGTGTAATAAAAGCATTGTTATAATTATTTCAGAATATTCGCTTGTTTCTTGCCTTTTTAAAACGTGGTTTTGTGGTGCGATTCTTTTTAGTTACTTTTTTACCTTATTTTGGGACTACTGTACAGACAATTAAATCATTAACCTTGTTACATTGTTTATCTAAAAGACAAAATATTACATTGTATGTACCTAAAAAATTGCTCATTAGAGTTGTGACAGAAATAAGTAACTTTAAAGGATTCAGAATCAGAATTTTTTATTTGTGATACATAGGTTAGTACAGCAAAAGATGGAATAAATTGTAAAATATGTGCGCTATGATCAGCCAATTGGAGGCATACAAAAATATATAAACATTAAAAAACAAAATAAAAATGAATTAACTAAATAATACAATCAAAGTCATGTCAAGATTTAGAATAGGATTCAATTATTAATCCAAATAATCCCTTATAAAAAAATAAAATAAAAAAATTAGCATTTATTTCAGGCCACGCCCATATTATAGTTACTTACATACAAAATTAAATTACAAAATTAAATAATAATTATATAAAATTAAATAATAAGGGATCCCTTCTTTTCGCATAATGTTATTTGTCCTAATATACTTCGGCATAACGATTTTGGCACAATTTGTTTTGGCATAATAATACTTCGGCATAATTTTGTTAGGCATACATTTTATGTTGGCATAATCATGTTAAAGACTAATTTGTTTTGGCATAAATTTGATTCGCATAACGTTAGTAGGTCTAATGACTATTAGCATAATGTTAGTAGGCCTAAAGACTATTAGCATAATAATATTTAGGCATAAAACAAACATAAATAACAAAAACAATTTTCATGCAAATGATTTATTATAAATGTACTTGACATTATGTAAAGCAAACCAATTTGCTAAAGTTTCTGTAACAATCAAATAATATTGTTGGTTAAAAAATTAATATGCTGTGCTACAAAAGTTAGTGACAGAACCGAATTGCTGCAAAACCGACTCCACGTAGTCTTGTTTGTCCTACCCCTAGAGTGTTATTTAAAATCGCGTAGGCGCGTAGGGACGAGCCGTCTGCGACGATTAGAACGCGTGGGGCCGTTGGAGTCCCGCAGCGCCGGAGCCGTCACAGAAACCCTGCCTGCTGCATGTTGCATGCTTGCTTGAATACTGCATGCTTGCTTGCATGCTGCATGCTTGCTTACATGCTGCATGCTTGCTTGCATGCTGCATGCTGCATGCTTGCTTGCATGTTGCATGCTTGCTTGCATGCTGTATGCTTGCTTGCATGCTAAATGCTTGCTTGCATGCGTGTATAGTGTCTAATATTCTAGGTGTATATATTTTTTTATTGTTATACCTATAAAAATATGTTTTAATATTATTATGCGTAATTTATGCTTAAAATGTATGCTTTAGGATATTATGCTTAAAAAAGTTATGCTTTAGAACATTATGCTTATAAAAGTTATGCTTTAGAACTTTATGCTTAATAAGTTTATGCTTTAGAATATTATGCCTAATCATTATTATGGTAAGAGACATTATGCTTAAAAAAATTATGCATGAGCTGTTATGCGTAATTACTTTATGCGAAAATATAATTATGCCAAACAACATTATGCTAAGTTATATTAGGTCTTAAAATTTTATGCAAATGGATAGGGAACCAAATAATAATATAGGAATAAGGTGGAAATTAATACATAATAAATTGTGAATCCTTTTCTTCATTATTTCATTCGACAGTTAGATCGCTATAAAATTCTATAAAAATGACAATGGTGCCGATTCTCTTAAGTTAAGTGCATCTTTCTCTTTGCATTTCTCTTTGCGTTAAGAAGGAAGTGAATTTTTTTTTATTTCAACCCCGACGTGTGATATATTGTTGGATAGGTATTTGAAAATGAAAAGGGGTTTACTAAAATCAGATTTGATAATGTCAATAATATCGGAAATAATCGCTCCAAAAGGAAAAATTAAAGCGTCCCCCCCCTCTAACTTTTGACCCGTAGATTTAAAAAATATGAAAAAAATCTGGAAAGTAGAACTTTATAAGAACTTTCTAGGAAAATTATTTTGAACTTGATAGAAAGAACAGTTTTTGTACAAAAAAGACAAAAAGGTTGTGCAAAATAATTTCTGCGTACTTAGCATGTTAACGTAAAAAATAGCCTTTTTTTTAAACTTATAAGTGGGAACACTTATTGTGACGGACGGGAAACTACGGAACCCTACATTGAGCGTGGCCCGACACGCTCTTGGCCGGTTTTTTTAAGAAATGAAAGAGAAGGATGCATTTAACTTAAATTTAGTTAAGTTTGTGAACAAGAGAATCAGCACCATTATATCAAAAGTTTATCACCAAATCATAAAAATCTGTCCAGCTATTCTAGAATTATAAATTGTGTAAATAACTTTGTTTTTTTTAAATGTAATTATATACAGGTTACTGGTACTACGTATTCCTAGAAAGAAAAAACTGGCTTGTGGTAAAGGCATTTTGAGAATTGCGTCGTTAGCAAAAATAAACAAAAAACGTATTTTTGTTAACGACGCAATTCTCAAAATGCCCCAAGGTTATAATTTTTTTGAACTTTATTAAAGTTTTTTGGTAGACATACAAAGGATACTATAAACTTGTTTTTAAATAATTATGTCGCCGGAGCTCTACTTCCTAGCACTTTTTTTTTGTCATGGGAAACCATCAAATGGCTCTTCCGCCCTGGGCGGAGCAGAAAAAAGAGTTAGACTTCTACTGACTAAAAAAACCCACCCACGTTCCTTCCTGCCCCGTTGTGGCCGGGGCCGTGGCATCTCCTTCAAACAATCGCAGCCCCGGCCAACCCGTAGCTCCAGCCGCTTCCTGGGGCGCCTATCTTTTATGTATATCTATCCAAAATCACTATAGCGGATTTCATCCCATTAAAACCAAATTTGAATTTTAAAAGCCCAAAGATAAAATCTTTTAATACAAATACGCCGGTACTTTTGAATGTAAATAATTAAATGGATTTAGTTGTAGAATAAAATTCTGAATTGTTAAAGAAACTTCTTAGTTACTGTATTAAAAATTGATTTTACATTGCCCTGTTTGACTGAAAATAAATAAAAATCACTATCAATACCTACTATAAATTATGCTATGATAGCTAAATTAAGTCCGCCTTTATGAACTGTTTTTGGGGCATAATTAATGATTAAACGAACTTACCTGTAGGTGAAGTTCTATCATAATTATACGAAGGCTTCGTCCGAAGGGATTAGCAAATAACACTTGTAGTACCGCCTAGTGGTTCGCCAGTCTCACACTATAGTTGAGGGTAGAAAATAAAATTAAAAAATAAATTCACGTCAACAAGACAGTTGACCAACCTGCTTGCTTCATTTAGTTTAGAGAGTAGCCGCATCTTGAATATTTCACACACAATAAATGGGGTAGCTAATGGGAGGGAGGGTTGCTAATCCCTTCGGACGAAGCCTTCGTATAATTATGATAGAACTCCACCTACAGGTAAGTTCGTTTAATCATTAATTATACTTCAGGCTTCGTCCTCGGGATTAGCAAATAACACTTGTAGACTTTTAGAGATAGTAGTGTGAAATATTTTGTTTATTCCTCAATTTTACAAACAGATATAAGGAAATAATTATAAATCAGCTTATCTTAACCTTCATTTGAGTTATTGTTTACAATTGTTCTGGCAAAACAATCATTTCCATTGTTATTGACATTACCTATAGTTCTATTATAGAACCAAAATGTGCTTGACGAGCCGCTCCATCCAGCGGTTTTTCTTATTCGATCTAGGCTGACGCCCAGCTGAAGAGCCGCGGATGTAGCGGCGTGCCTTGTGCTGTGCGCGGTGGGCATGTTCACATCGATACCGCTATTGCACAGGGTGTCTTTTATCCACCTACTCAAGGTTTGAGAACCGACAGCATTGTAAGGCTTTCTAAAGCTTATGAAGAGGGAGTCAATATTCTTTCGCAACGGGCTTGATTTTTCGAGTTAGGTAAGTAAAGTCAAGACAGGACATATTATTTTGGGTCGTTCCTCAAAAAACGGTAACACTAACAATGGCTGCAAACATCCTTAGCGTGTTGTTTTTAAGAGGTCAGGTATTTTGATAGTTACTTTAGAAGGGGACAATTCTATGTTTTTAAAATTAATCTTTGTCAAGGTCTGTACTCTGTGCGCAGTCAAAAGGGCAATGAGAGTGATAAGTTTTTTCGAAAGGTTTTCAAGGGATAACGTTTCGTTGGGATATAACTGGCTGAGATAATTTATTACTATTGTAGTATCCCATGTTATTTCATACTTGGGTAAAGCAGGACGTAACCGAAATATACCTTTAAAATACCTTTTGATCCTATCATCTTCTCCTAAATTATTTCCCATGAGTAGGGCAAACGCAGATCTACAAGAATTAAGCGTCCCGTATTGATATCCCTCTTCATAGAGAATGTTTAGGAAATTAATTATTTGTGGAATCGAAGCGTTATACAAATCACCATACCAGCGCCGTAAGTAAACATCATATTGTTTATAGGAGTTTTCAGAAATAGACGCCAACATCACATTAACTGCTGACGGAGATACGCTTGTTCTTACCCACGCCGTCCGCATAAGTTTCCTGCCACCGGGGTTTAATTAAGTTTGGTGTATATGTCGCGATCGCTAGAACTGGAACATAAAATTGGATTTGCATTTGCCTTAAACACAACTGGATCAGACAATAAAAGGCTTTTTTAAAAATTGGGTAGCTGTTGGCCAATGTGCTACGACTAGTACGCCCCTAGCCTTACCTGTAATTATCTTTCTCAGTGTCTTTAAAACGACAGAGAAAGGTGGGAAAACATAGAAATAAATATCGGCCCAGGAAATTGAAAATGCATTAACTGTCATTGCATTGGGGTCTCTGTGCCAGGAGATCTAGGCAGACTGGCAAATAAGTCTATTTGAGGTACCCCATACGTTGAGACAATTTCCTGGTATGCCCAGTCCGCCTTGACTCGGCATCTGCCGTGTTATTGTCTAATGAGCTAATGTAATGAGCTATGACGTACAATTTGCGACATTCACACCACTGCCATAGCTGACGAGTGATGTCAGTGAGGTGGGGGAACAAAATACCTTCCATCCTATTAATGTAAGAGACGGCTGTAGTGTTGTCGATAAGGAGTAAAATTTGACAGTTATTTAAATCTTTAGCAAATACTTTTAAACCCAGGAAGGCCGCAAGTAGTTATATATGTTGTGTCTTCTCTTGATTACTCCACAACCCGCTAGCCCTCTCTTTGCCAGCCCCCCACCCCGTATTTGAGGCATCTGAGAAAATTTTCAGATCATGCGTATCGTGCTACAAAACGGTATATGTATTGCATCATACCACCATCTTAGATCAGGTAGTAACACACTAGATATATTCATAAATTTATCATAGTTATCATCAGGTTTTAAGTTTAAATGTTTTACGCGTTCAAATAGTTTAGTACATAGCAAGCTGTATTCTACAGCCTGAAAAACTGAAACTGGTAATCCGACCATTTGTTCAAATTCAGTTATCTTGCATATTTTTAATTTCTGATTTGACGCGAACTATTTTTCCTGAGGGTAACGTGATCTGGAAGTTTTCAGAGTCTAAAACAAAACCTAGAAATGTACATACTTGACTAGGTATCATTAAACTTTTCCTCTCATCCTCATTAATTAAAAATCCGAGAGATGTAATTAATTTCTTAGATTGTACAGTATTGTACAAACATTTGTCGTATGAATCATCTAAGTAATTAATAGATATTAGGCCTGCCAAACGTAGTAACCGGACAATAGGTTTCATTATTTTAGTGAATAGATATGGGGCAGTGCTTAAGCAAAATAGTAGAACATTAAATTCGTACAGTTGTTGAACTTTAAATCTTAAATATTTTCTTGAATTATAATGAATACTTATAAAATAGTAAGCATCTTTTGAATCTATTTTTGTTATTAATTTTAATACTGTGCGTAGACCTTCATTTTTTAAAATGATCAGCTGTAATAATTTTTTTTAAGTTCTTTTTAAAATTTAGGATGATACTATATTTGCCATTTGTTTTAGACACTAGAAATATACTAGATAAAAATTGACCATCGGTAGGTTGACATTTTGACATAGCTCTATTACATTGGTAATAAATTATGAATAGCTTTTTTGAAGTTATTTAAATGGGATTTCGTATCCCTTAATGCAAAAGAAAACAATAGGCTTATTAACTCGGGATCAATGTATTTTTTTTTTATATATCAGCGAGTTATTAGTAGAAATTTGTCTCTGTCTAATTTCAACATTTTTGTCGCGTTTGGCATTAACGTCGAAAATAGCCGCGTTAATTTCGGCATTTAATACAGGAGCAATTAAAATTCCCTGCCGACGTCTGTGTTTCCAAATTCATATAACCCGGAAGTATTTAAGAATAGAGTGCATAGGCATCTACTGGGTAAGCTCGCTCCATCGTAGGCTCCGTCTATGCCCTCGGGCTAGTCTGGGACCAAGAGCAAGCCCATTGTAATAAAAAAAAAAAAAAAAAAAATTACTAGTTTTCAATTACTCCGCAATAGTCCTTATGAATTTCGGGGCCGAAAATATTCGAAATAGTAAGATCTTCGCCCAGTATTTTGAATATTGTACTGTTTAGCGTATCAGCTGACTCAGGCTCCTCAGTATTTGTCACCGGCTCCACGGCGCTAGCGGCGGCGGGTGGCGGCAGGGGGCGGGGGCACTCTTCGTCGGGTTCCAGGACGGGGTCGACGAGCGTCTCCGCACATGGCTCAGAATCAACAATACCGTCAAGTAGGTTTGGAACGTTAGTATTACGTTCTTGATCTGAAAACCACCGATACCTATACTAGTCATAAAACAGACCAAAGTACTGTTCGCCAGACAAATTTATCGGGTAGTACAGCTCCAAAGAGAAGTACGCAAACCCACCTAGGTAATCATTACTGACCTACACTAGTCAAGAAACAGACCAAAGTACTGTTCGCAAGACGAATTTATCGGGTAGTACAGCTCCAAAGAGAAGTACGCAAACCCATCTAGGTAATCATTACTGACCTACACTAGTCAAGAAACAGACCAAAGTACTGTTCGCAAGACTAATTTATCAGGTTGTACAGCTCCAAAGAGAAGTACGCAAACCCATCTACGTCATCATTACTGACCTACACTAGTCAAGAAACAGACCAAAGTACTGTTCGCAAGACTAATTTATCGGGTAGTACAGCTCCAAAGAGAAGTACGCAAACCCATCTACGTCATCATTACTGACCTACACTAGTCAAGAAACAGACCAAAGTACTGTTCGCAAGACTAATTTGTCGGGTAGTACAGCTCCAAGTTATAATAATATTTAGTTGTGTAAGTACCATGTTACAAGTAAGTCACACTAATTATTGACAATTAGTTAAGAAACAGTCCTAGAATACTGTCCGCAAAGCTTTTATTGGGTAGTACAACTCCAGAGAAGTACGCAAACCCGGCTAGGCAACTATTACTATCACGGGTGTAAGTAATGTTTTATTATAAAAATTATGTTTTATTATAAAATTTATGTACAATATCACGATTGAGTCACACTAATTTATTGACAATTAGTTAAGAAACAGTCCTAAAATACTGTTCGCATAACTATTATTCTATTTTGATATTGAGTAGGTAAACTTGCAAAGATAACATTTCTTAAAATATCGTAGGAGTTTCTACGAATGGTAGTTAAACCCAATAGGTATGAAATGTAACCTACTTAGCTAATTTAGTCAACACTTTTCTTAAGATTGATTAAATGTTTTGTAAAATATTTGTATACAATATGTCCCGGAATAAACGCACACCACCAGACACCCAAATTAGAATATTATGTTATAATCATAATACATACACTGATTTTTTATTATTATGTTTAAAACAGTGTTTTTTTTTTATTATTTATAAATTTGTTGTACAGATTGTGGGAGAAAATTATAGTCACATTACAAATTTACGCATGCACACCGTCGCACTTGCATAAGGGTCTAGCGTAGTAGGTATTTCATCCATTTTAGTTTGTTTTGACTGTACAGCGGAAGTGTGACAGCAATTTACGTAGTTTTAATTATTTTTGGGATAAAATATTACCTATATTAAAAATTACAAAAATCGATTCAGTAAACGATTCTGAACAAACTATTTTCTCAAAGTGCATTAATTCAGTTACACACTGTATAAGTAAGTATCTTCAAGTTACTTCTTAGTAAACATAAAACCGTGACAAAAAAGGTTTTGATACACTTGATATGTATGTAAAAGTAAATAAGGCAAGTAAAATCGTTGCCTAAAGGACATGCATTATGGCGACTTATTTATCGCCAGCTCGTTATTAAACGGGCTTTGTACGGCAGCAATAAAACTAACGAACAATAAATACACAATGACTGACCTGGAGACTCCGAGCGGGAACGAGTATCAAGCGAGTTGGAACGACTCAGCGTACTTACGGCATCTTCGCAACACTTTCTATTCTAATTTCTTGAACTACCGCAGCTAATGATCGTAATCTTCCTCACGTTTCCGTTTAGGCATGTTGGATAAGCACTTGGAATAAACAATTAGCACTTTTGAGACGCGAGCGTGTGATCGTGGCGAGCACTAAAAAGCGAATGAAGCAAGCAGGTTGGTCAACTGTCTTGTTGACGTGAATTTATTTTTTAATTTTATTTTCTACCCTCAACTATAGTGTGAGACTGGCGAACCACTAGGCGGTACTACAAGTGTTATTTGCTAATCCCGAGGACGAAGCCTGAAGTATAATATTTTTAATCCTTTGAACACACGTGATTTAGACACAATGAAAAGACAATAGCAGCCTGACAGCCGGCTGTCGGTTGGTCGTTGAAAGGTTAAATAATAGTAACCAACTAAACGGTATTCCAGATAAATAAGAGCTTTATATACCAATATATACTATATACAGTAATATAATAAAGTTTTTTTTGTTTGTTTACACGCGCTTATTACTAGAAATAACATTATTTTTATATTCGAATATAGGTATGAGAAGCCAGATTTATGAGAAATATTATTCGCTAATTAACAACACGTTACGACTCACTGCTTGTTTAAAAGAGATACTGCGATTTCGGACACAAAGGGCTAAGAAGGAACATGGGTGGGTTTTAGTCAGTAGAAGTCTGACACTCTTTTCCGCTCCGCCCAGAGCGGGAGAAGTTATTTGATGATTTCCCATTCTAAAAAAAGAAAGCAGAGCAGTAGGTACCCAAAGAGATGAGAAATCGCAGAGAGTCAATAATTATATATTATTTACATAAATATTAACTTTTAAACCATAAATAAAGATCAGTATTAACCTCCTAGAACTTTTTTGACATCTAATCTCTGATCTGAATAATACTGTTCCAATAACCGACATTAACCGGTTATATCAACTATCAACTACAAAGTTATTTTTTAGTTTACCGTAACTAAGGAATTAATTAGATACCTTTTTATTAAATAGCTAGCTTTCGCCCGCGGCTTTGTCCGCGTAGATGTCAAACTTCCGTGGATGGTAGTTACGCACCTCTTGCCGGCCAACCGACAGCCGGCTGTCTTATTTTTATCTTTATCACTTCTTATTTATTACTCTTATTATTCTTATTTTTATCACTTACAGACTACTTTTGTATGAACAAGTTTGGTTATTTACGTTCTGATAAATTTCCTACTACTTGAAAAAATAAAATTTTATAATCTATGCTCGTACGTTTTTCTTTTTATTTTAGGGTAGTTGTGGAATTTCCGCCGCCATTTTGTTTATTGCGTTGCTTAGTGGATGTGACATCGCCCGAACTCCCTACCACGACCGCGAGCGGCCTCACCTCTCCGCGCACCCCGGACCTCGGGTGCCTACTTAAGCCGCAGCGGACCAGCCTCGGCCCTCTTTTCCTGCGCCGGCGACACTGAAGTTAAGTGGCTCCACTCATCTTAATTGGAGTCACGTAGATCAGCATCCTCGTAACCCACTTCTACCCCTGAGTCTTTGTAATTCCAAATTTCTGTATTTTTCTTGTTTTTCTTGTTACAATAAACCTTTGTAAACTTTTGTTGTCGAGTGTGAATTATCTCCACACACACCACCCTTTTCACGCCACACTGGCGCCCAACGTGGGGCCGTTATTCAGAGCTAGCAATAATACTAAAATGTTAAAACTAAATATAGACAAAAACCTTTTCTCTAGAACCGAATCCCTCTTGCACCATATTTATCATAGATTAAATCGCGTATGTACGGATACCCTGTCTAATAAAACCGACATACAAACAGTCTGGACCGAGTTCCACGCCTTGTATTCAGATTTCAAATCTCTAACCTCCAAACCCACAGACCACGTGTTGCAAGCAGGTTGCTCAACGGGAGATGACCATAATGAAACTTTTAATTTATATACCTATGATCGGAAACTTTTTTCCGAATTAACTAAATTTAAATATACCGGAAAAACATGTGTTCGCGCTTTTATACAAAAAGTAAACGAGTTTATGTCGTGTAGGGGTGTTCCTGATGACAAAATCCTTTCTTTTGCTTTCGAAATCTTTTCCGAGGACGCTTTAACTTGGTATCGCAGTATCAAAGACAACGCCTCGTCTTGGAGTCAACTGTGCCAACTATTAAAAAGAGATTTTAGTCCACACAACTTCGACTACAGATTAATGTCAGAAATTCGACGTCGCTCACAAGGTGAAAATGAGAATATTACTTTATATGTCGCTAAAATGCAAGGGTTGTTCTCTCGTCTTGACACACCGATTAGCGAATCGGAAAAACTCGAAATTCTTCTAAACAATATTAGACCGTGTTATACAAATGCTTTGTTGACGGCGAACGTAATCGACATACCTAGTTTAATAAGCACGTGTCGAAACTTCGAGAAATACGACAGCCGTAGTAAACAGTTCCGCGAACCTCCAAAGACATCTGCTTACACTTTAGCACCTGACTTCGCATATAATTATCCTTCTGCGTCTTCTAATTTTAATGCTTCAAATAAATTTTCAAATTTCAAAAATAAAAATAATCATAATAATTCCAGTGCAACTACTAATGTAAACGTTGTCGAGAAAAAAAGTAATAAATATTGCCCTCGTTGCAGAGATACTTCACACTCGCTTAGGAACTGCCGCCGACCTAGATATTTAGTTTGTTTTAAGTGTGGTCTGAAGGATTTTCGTGTCTCCGATTGTCCAAAATGCAACCCTAAAAAAGATACTAATCCATCAAAAAACGAATGAACAAGGATTGGGGGAACATAAATAATATTAACATAAAGAAAAACTCAAATTTCAACAAAACTGAATGGAATAACTGGTTAACCTATATTTCAAAATTTTTTAACTGCTACCATCTTTCTTCAATCCGCAATAATAATGTCGAATATACCCCTTATATTACTGTCAACGTAAACGGCAAGGACGCTGCCGGTCTACTCGATACCGGGTCTTCTGTCACAATATTTGGCAATAATTCTCACAAACACTTTTTAGAAAATAATCATTTTTTAAACGAGTCTCAATCTCTAAAACTGATTGCAGCGGGTGGTGAAGAATTGAATTCCATAGGATCTGTCTCTGTTCCTTTTAAATTTCAAAATAAATCGATTAATCTTATCGTTCATATTGTGCCTTCTATACAAAACTCCTTAATACTCGGCATGGATTTCTGGAAAAAATTTGGTTTATTTCCTAATCACTTAGAATCAGTTTTATTATTAAACAAATCTGATGCACGTGTCGCTGAGCTGCGAACCGACGTCGGTGACCACATAGTTTCATACAATAATTTAACAAACGATCAGAGAACTGCCGCTGACAAAATTATCTCAAAATTTTCTGACATTTCTTATCAAAAACGTGGTTTGGGTTGCACTTCTCTTATTTCGCACTCGATCGATACAGGTGACAGCCCCCCGATTCGTCAGCGTTACTATCGCATGTCTCCCGACAAACAACACATTTTAATTAAACATCTCGACGAAATGCTCAGAGAAGATATCGTAGAACCATCAGAAAGTCCTTGGTCGAATCCTGTCATTTTGGTTCCTAAAAAAAATGGTGAATTACGTTTTTGTCTGGATAGTCGTAAACTAAATTCAGTAACTAGAAAAGACGCTTATAATTTACCCTACATTTCAGAAATCCTCGACAATTTAAGAGACGCTAAATTCTTATCTAGTTTGGATTTATCTAAATCTTATTGGCAAACTTTAATTAAAGAGGACGATCGTTGCAAAACCGCCTTCTATATCCCTACACGTGGTTCATTTCAATTCAAAAGAATGCCATTCGGGCTATCTAACAGCGGGTTAACACAACAAAGACTTGTTGATATGTTATTCTATGGCCCGGAGTTTGAAAATAAAGTATTTTGTTTCGTCGACGATATTATATGTATATCTTTTTCTTTCGAAGAACATATCGCTCTCTTGTCACGAGTTCTAGAAAAACTAAAAGTCGCTAATTTAACTATAAACCTCGATAAATGCAATTTTTTCAAAGATAGATTAAAATACCTAGGTTATGTGGTCGATTCGGAAGGTCTGCATCCCGACCCCGATAAAGTCGATGCAATCAAAAATTATACTACTCCGTCTAATAGAAAAGAAGTCCGGCGTTTCTTAGGTGCTGTATCGTGGTTTAGACGTTTTATACCAAATTTTAGCACACTTGCATCACCCTTAAATAAACTAACCTCTCAAAGTAAAAAGTCACCTCCGTTCTGCTGGTCTGAAGAGGCGAATGAGGCTTTCAATAAATTAAAAGACTGTTTAATCTCGTGCACCGTACTGTCTTGCCCCGATTACTCGGAACCTTTCGAAATCCATACCGATGCCAGCGACTATGGTATCGGAGCGGTACTCTGCCAAACCCTTAAGGGAGAAGAGAGAGTGATAGCATATTATAGCAAATCACTCACTAATCAAGAACAAAACTACAGCGCCACAGAGCGCGAAGCTTTAGCTGTTCTATCCGCTATTGAGCATTGGCGTTGTTATGTTGAAAATGGCAAAAAGTTTATTGTTTACACTGACCACGCCGCACTCAAGTGGTTCTTAAAACTAAATAACCCTACAGGTCGTTTGGCTAGATGGGGAGTTCGATTGTCTTGCTATAACTTCGAAATTAGACATCGTCGAGGTTCCGAAAATGTTCTTCCCGATTTCCTTTCTCGTTCGATACCTATCAACATTATTTCAAACGATGTTGACAATTCTAATTTAAATTTGCCAGTTTCTACTAATGATTCTTGGTACTTGAACATTTATAACGGGTGCAAAAGTTCCCCGACTTCTTTTGTTGATTATCAAGTAATAAACAACAAACTATATCGCTTTAAAAAAAGTTTGAACCCTCTCACTAGAGAGTTTCAATGGAAAGAGGTTGTCCCGTCCGAGCAAAGACCTGGTATCCTAGATGAGAACCATTCATCTCCAACTGCTGGTCACTTTGGAATTTTTAAAACATACAAACGACTGGCACTAAATTACTATTGGCCCGGTATGTACTCTGACGTTGTTAAAACCGTTAACTCATGCGACACGTGTATCGCTCACAAACACCAAAATCACTCCACCCTAGGCCATATGGGTTCTCCTAAATCATGTGATAAACCATTCCAAATGTTGAGTATTGATTTGATTGGTCCATTACCTCCTACCAGGAAGCAAAACACGTTTATCTTCGTTGTTACATGTTGTTTCTCAAAATATTGTTTACTCTTTCCTATTAAGCGAGCTACGTCAGAAATAATAACCAAAATCTTAGAAGAAAATGTTTTTCTAGTACATGGTATTCCTTCTTCCATAATACTTGACAATGGCAAACAATTTATTAGTGCAACTTTTAAAAATCTAATATCTAAATACAAAATTCCTAAATTACATTACACACCGTTGTATACGCCTCACGTAAACACGGTCGAACGATATAACAAAACTATCATAACAGCCGTCTCAACCTACATTGAAAACGATCAGCGTGTCTGGGACACACTCGTTCCTAAAATACAATTCGCAATTAACTGTGCAGTTAACGAAATCACGGGTTATTCTCCGTCGTTTTTAGTGTTTGGTCGTGAATTGGTCACATGTGGTTCACATTATATTGTGTCGAAAAATGATCCTGATATAATCCATGAGCCTCGAGATAGTTACGCTGAGTCTTTGGGCTACTTATCATCTATATTCGAGAAGGTACAGGCAGCTTTGTTAACGGCTCACCAACGCAATTGCCAACATTACAATCTTCGTCGCAAACCGGCAGAATTCCATGTCGGAGATATCGTATGGAAGCGTACATTTTATCTGAGTGACAAAGATAAATATTTTACAAAAAAACTCGCTCCTAAATTCGTGAAATGCAAAATTGTTTCAAAGAAATCACCTCTAGTCTATAAATTAGCCGATATGTCAGGCAAGCCGTTGGGTGAATGGCACATCAAAGACCTCAAACTAACTAATTATAAACAATGACGTTGTTTCCTTATTATAACTGTCTATCTTGTCTTAATTTTCTAAACCTTGTATTAGTTGACTTCGTCATCTCAGGACACCCAAACTTAATACAATCGTTCAAATATTATCATTCTACAATCATTCAGTTCGTCTTGTAAACCTTTTCTCCTAAATGGTTATAATCTGCTACAAAAACAAATACATACCTATATTCTTTATGATCGTAGAAAACCGGTCCTACGAACAAACTAATTAGTAAACAACTCGCAATCGCTTTCTAAACTGCACCTTATTACTTAGGCTTATTGTTTACTCTCAATTGAGCGTCGCTTGAGAATGAATGCATGACTCACGACGCAACTGCAAATTATCGCCTCACATTTTTTTCTTACGTAACTTGTTATTGTAAATACCTAATTAGGTACTTACCAAATCGTCCGATTCCTTTCATTGAGCAGTTTGTTTGCAACATTCGGTTTCTAATTGCATATTATTATAATGGCCCTAGTTTAACTTCACTTTCCTAACCACTAAGTATCTGATACCTTTTTAAACATGATTCCAGGGTACCAGACTCCACCGGCAGGGGACCTGCAACACCAGAGGCAGCTGCAGGCAGTGAATTTCCCCCAGGGAAAATTCTGGCCTAAAGGGGGGAGTGTGACATCGCCCGAACTCCCTACCACGACCGCGAGCGGCCTCACCTCTCCGCGCACCCCGGACCTCGGGTGCCTACTTAAGCCGCAGCGGACCAGCCTCGGCCCTCTTTTCCTGCGCCGGCGACACTGAAGTTAAGTGGCTCCACTCATCTTAATTGGAGTCACGTAGATCAGCATCCTCGTAACCCACTTCTACCCCTGAGTCTTTGTAATTCCAAATTTCTGTATTTTTCTTGTTTTTCTTGTTACAATAAACCTTTGTAAACTTTTGTTGTCGAGTGTGAATTATCTCCACACACACCACCCTTTTCACGCCACATGGATAACTGGATACTACAAAGAACGTACCCTGCGTGTTTCATGTTTCAAAGCCCAGTGGTTTAGCCTGTGCGTTGATATCAACAATCAGTCAGTCAGTTTACTATTTTAAAGAGATTGATAATTTACCGTTACAGTAGGTACTTAAGTTAAACAAGACGTACTTTTAGAGGTCATTGGACTTAAAAAATGTTAACAAAAACCGCTACTATGGGATTACACATAAATCCCAAAGTAGTAGTTTTGTGAATGAAATCTTAAACAGCTGTTCCAAGAGTATGTCCATAATATTATAAGATATAATTTGAATATGCGTGTGGATGTATATGTTACCGGCCAAACCCGATTTCAGGAAAAACTAGTTTTGCCTAGGTTAAATTAGTTCTTCCTCGCCTCTACTCAGGGCACCCCGATTCAGACAGGTTAGGTTAGAAGGCTAAAGCGGGAGCGAAGCGGAGCGGAGCTCTCGCCTTAGCCTTTGTGTATATATTTTTTTAAACCTCCCGGAAGTAGGAGTCCGTCAACCTATCTTAGACTAGTTTAGCCTAGGCAAAACTAGTTTGTCCTGAAATCGGGTTTGGCCGGTAACATATACATATTTGTACTAGTTTTTTAAAGGTATCTGGTCTCTATTCGATTTAGTCGGATGGACGATTCACAGGTCTTTGATTTCTTTCATTTAAGGGGACCCTAATATAGCCAGTTTAATCAGTAAACGACACATTGAGTGATAGATGTCACACACCAATTATTCTTTTCATAATAAATTGACCCTCTTTTGAAGAAATTTTCTAGTAAATAGCCTAGCTCAGGTTTGAAATGGAATGTTTATTATAGTTACCGTGACCCCGGAACATAGAGGGCAATCGAAGGAACATGAGTGGGTTTTAGTCAGTAAAAGTCTGACACGCCCTCCCGCCGCACCCAGGACGGGAGCAGCCATTTGACGATTTCCCACTCACCAAAAAAAAAATATAGGGTAATTTTTTTTTCTATCAAATGGAGACCGCTCCATTTCATCTGTCGCATATAAAACAAAATCGGCTGGGTTATTACCTATGAAACAGCAATCAGCAATATTTGCGCAGTGATCGCGCGATCACCGCGCGATCGTCAGAAAAAATCGTATTATGTATGAACCGATTGCTAATCGCTCGCTGATGGTTCTAATGCACTTATTGCTACGATGACGATAAAGTAGCAATCGCTGGAACTAATTAAATATCACCTTCAACAAAAAAAAACTTAACTTTGCTCATAAAAACCATACTAAATACGAAACCACCAAACGAAAAATGCATATTTTAGTTAACTGATTGCTCCACAGAGGCAGCACTATCGCTAGATTGCTATTTGACATGACGTATTTTGAATTGACGTTTATATTGCTAAATTATCGCGAATTGACGTTTATATTGCTAAATTATCGCGATCGCTCGGCTTCTGCAAGATACGTAATCCCAGTGCCGGTTACTTATGGTATTTTTTATAGTACATAAGCAGAATTTACATCAATCATATACCTAGCGCCATAAAACTTACAATTGCATATATTATGTTGTAAACACGGATTTCATAAGTCCATAAAATATTATTGAGTACATACTTATTTTTCAATGATAGAGCAACTATTGACTGCACTGCTGTGGACCTTGGCGGGCAAAGTGCTGCATGGCTTTTAACCGGCTTTTAAAAATAATCACGAGTCTAATCACATCATCGAACAATCATCACCTATCACATAGAAAACCATTTCAAGGTTAGAAGTTGGCTTCGGCCCGTGTTACCCTTCACAACCGGGACACTAGCTCCCGAGATAATAATACTAGCCTATTACTGTACTGTAGTACTGAGTACTGAATTGAGGGGCAGCGTCCTCGTGGTCGGTCACCAACCAGATGGACGGATGCTATAAAAACAGTGACATCCAGCTCAATAGTGGAGTGCGCGAGGAACGCCACTAATAGAAAAAAGTGGAGAGAAATCGCAAGGGCAGCTACTAAGGACTTCCCATGATCACGATCACTCTGTCAAGAGTGCACGATTAAGAAGAAGAGAGATTACTGTCCCACTGCAGGGCAAAGGTCTCTTCTCATACAGAGAAGGCACGAGCATTAATCACCACGCTTGCTAAAGGCGGATTGGCGATTTGGAACTTATATTCACTGCTAGTCCAGGTTTCCTCACGATGTTTTCCTTCACCGGTGTCTGTGATGTCTAAGATAATCTTTAAAAAGTACATATGAATTGAAAAAGTCACATTGGTACTTGCCTACTACCCGGATTTGAACCCACATTGCATGAGAGGCGGGCGCCTTAACCACTAGGCCATCACGACATGCTCCGAGATACCAACAAATAATAATACCAGCATATAACTTACTGTCTCATTGTAGGGAAATGTCTCTTCGTATACAAAGAAGGCAACCATTGACCACCACGCATGCCCCAGGTTTCCTCACTGTGTCCTTTATCGACTGCTGTGTTGTCCAAGATAAACTTTAGGAAGCATATGAATTGAAAACGTCATGGCAATTGCTTGAATTCGAATCCGAATTTTCTTACATTAGAGGTAAGTGACTTAACTACTAGGCTATCATGATACAAAATGGTGGTGTGGTAAGTCAGCTTGTGGAGTTCCTTAAGATAAAGAATGTGTGTGTAAAGTGATTGTTAGGTTCGGCTTACTCAAATTGTTTCTAGCACTTCCTCAAAAGGCTAGTTTGCATGCACACTAAAACAGACTTTATATTTAACGCCATAATATGTAAAATAAAATAGAGATGCATCAAGTAAAATGTGGATTCATACAAAATGCATGCGACAGTAACAAGCCGAGTGGAGCAGAGCTGTCCAATCAGGAATCGAAAAATCTTATTGGATGAATAATTACATCTAACACATCGCAATTCTCATTTCGTTCGAGATTGGTCGATTCCAGAAAGTGTTCGCTTCACTCTGTTTTAAATAAATGAATATATTTTTACAGACTAAATAGATTTTTTTTCGCACCCTTATCTTCTTTATCAGTTCAAATAACATTTATTTTGTATTTTTAGAACAAGTTTTGATGCTATTTATAAGCTTAATTAATTAGTGTTTTAGTAATAAAATATAACCATCTGCTGACTTTAGTAATGGGTTTTTAAAAAAGTTCTAGAATTAAAGTATTCAAAATAATTAATTGTAGCTAGGAAAAATATATATAGACACGTTAAAAATAAAATGGCTGTGCATCAGTGCGAGACTTTTATTGTGTGAAAATCTAAATAATAGAATATTTGCACAGCACATGAAATAGTATTTTCAGCTCCCAGTACAATAATAATGACATTAAGTCCATTTTAAGATTTCTTTTTTGATAAAAATAGCATTATAAAACTTCTAGAATTCTTCTAGAATTTTTTCTTTGCAAAACATTTACCTTTTATTTAGATTTTTTTTACGGAATCTCGCGCCGCAAAGTAGACCCTTTGATATTGCGATCTAGGCCCGTTTGCAGTCTGAGATAATTAAAAACAAAACCGTAATATAATAACAAAATGCTCACGAGTTTTAGAGTTAGACAAAAGTTTTTTTTTAAATGGCTCGCAGATTTTGATTACTTCGAACTCTGATGGTGGCGTGGCCTTGATTTGTAATAAACTGTGATCGGAATTTGGGTGCTATTACAATCAAAATATGGACATAACCTAATTTAGAGCTAACCTAACCTAACAAAATTGATTGAAAATCCTGATAAATTCCATAATCTCATTTTATTGTGTGAAATATTAATTACATTAAGTAAAACCTATAATTCCCAAGAATCATTCAGAATTCTAACCCCGGAAATTTTGATCAAAGTTTTAGGCCGGGAATTTTAAGTCATGTCGTTGAATTAGCTACATTATGTACTCAGAGTCATACTATAAAGCTGTATTTTAGCACCTGACGGGTTTTAAAATCTAAACATTTTTTTTTCTTTAAAACTACCTCTTTAAAAAATACAGCTAACGCCATCTATCGAGTGCTATCAGAATTTTAGTAGGACCTTATCGTTCGAGAAACTATAATTTTAAAACTAGCCTCGAATGATTTGCAGACATTGGAGAATGGCGTAGTTTTTAACCTTTCCGATAGATGGCGCCGTGTGATTTACTGCGTAATGAATGCATCACGATACGATGCACAGACTGTGGCGAAATTTAATTTTCGGCATCAAAAGAAAATTAACAAAATAGGAAATAAAAGTAAAATGATTAAATACAAAGTGGACATTGCGGGAACGAAAGTAATGGTGTATCAAATAAGTCGTCATTGCGTAAGCCACTCTTCTAGTTCTGTATACTATCAAAATGGTTTGAATCAAATTATAATCTACTAGCTGTAGCTGTCCTGTATATACATATAATAGATAAGTTACACCCAGACACAAAACAATCAAGCTCATCACACAAAGTTTGTTCTGGGTGGGAATCGAACCCACGACCTCCGGCTTAGTGCCAGGCCACACGGTGCGGCAACGCACCACACCGCATTACTCCGCACCGCACCAGCTGGCGGCCACACGAGCAGTGCGGCGTCGCAATGTTCTTACGGCGCCGCTGCGGCACCGTATGATATACATGTAATTATTATCAACGAGCACTTTTGCCTATGCCGTATAAACAACTGAGCGGTGCCGCTGCGGCGCCGCTGCGGCACCGCACTGCTTGCACCCCTCCCCGCCTCGTCTGGCTCGCGCCGTTGTCCGGTGTGCATGCGGTGCGACGCCGGAGCGGTGCCGGACGTACCGTGTGGCATACCATTCATTTTTATATGTAAAAAACCGTTGCGGCACCGCTCAGGCGCCGCGCCGGAGCCGCACCGCACCGTGTGGCCTGGCCGTTAGCAGTCAGGGTTCCCAACTACTAGACCAACAGGCCCGTCAAATATAGTTAGAATAGTTCCTTTAAACTGTTCAGCTTTATAATATAAGTTTAGATTAATGATGTTACAATTATATTAGGAACTAGCTTTTGTCCGCGACTTCGTACGCGTGGATTAATTAGTTCCCGTTCCCGGGGGATTTTCGGGATGAAAACTATCCTATGTCCTTTTTCGGGTTCCAGACTATATCTGTAACAAATTTTATTCAAATCGGTTCAGTGGTTAAGGCGTGAAGAAAATATAGACAGACAGATAGACAGAGTTACTTTCGCATTTATAGTACGGATTAATAACAGTCACAAACTAGTTGTTCAAGACACAAAATCTTTTTTCAAACTTCAGGTTGCTTCTGGGAAATCCCTCGGGAAAACCCTAAATAATATTTTGTCCGAAGGGGAATCAAACCCTTTCTTTTTAACCCCCTGCTGGTCTTTAGTGGTTAATTGCCATGTGACATTCATGACAATTGAATCATTTTTCCGGGAATCGTCGAGCCTCATTACACTCTTTGCTTTATTCAAATCTTTTCTTTCACGCATTCTTTCGAGAAAGATTTTCAGGAAATACAATGGTTTGGTCTTTTAAAGCTTTCAGGAAATACAATGGTTTGGAATAGTGTGGTAGGCTTGTCTTAGAAAGATCGCACCCACCGACGTAGTAGAAAAACACAAGAAAACGAGATTAACTAAAATTTAATCATAAATAATACTTTATTTTTCCTTAGAAAATAATACACAATTTTGCCTTAAGGAGATCTATTAATACTATACCCTAGCGCTCATCAATAAAATATACGAGTCACCATTATTACAATAATAATGAATATGTATGGCAATGTTAAAGGCCTATAATAAATCATTTAAAAAATGGTTATTAATTATGTGTTCAACTTTATATATACAGGGTGTGTAGAGACACGTGAATTAACCGTTTACTACGCATAGGTACAAATCTTCAAATAAAGTAATATCGAGAAAGAAGTTTTGCTGGAAAGTACTTTTACTTTTGTGATGATAAACCGCAATTGTCCGTTGAAATACAAACATTTAATTTCACTTAAATGTTGTAGTCACAGCTGCAAACATCGGTACCTACAGTGTCCGCAGGAGTATTCAGTTTATCGAATAAAAAAAACTAAATCCTTGTCTATAAACTGGCTGTTATTGTACCGATTTTAGGTACATAATGTATCTTTTTATAATCTTGGTGCCAAGCAAAAAAATTCTGACGAAATTCTCACGACATTTTGAACAATCTTTGTTTATGACAATACTTAATTAATTAATGAAAAATTATTGCATTTTCCTCACAAGTATCTTATAAACGGAACGCGTGATTTTACCGTAACTGCCTCGGTGTTTTGAATCGGGCTGCGATTGCCTTGATCGGAATGACAAAAAGATTAAATTGTAAAGTTGGATTTCGTAAAAAAATGGTTGCCTGTAAAGTCGGTTTTACGGGCGAAGATTTTACGTGACAACGTCTTTTACCGATCATAGTTGAGTGGGAGAGAGACGCAAGGCATTCGGCGGGCCTCTCTCTCGTTCGGTGACTCATCGTAACGTTACCGAGCGTTACACTTTTTCATAAGTGACTCCCAGCCGCAACCTAATTTAAGACGTTGTCACGTCAAAAAACTTCAAAATAACGTAGCTTAACTTCAACCTTCAAAAACGTCCGTAACTACAAAATGTCTAATTAGAGAATTACATAACACATTCGTTATCTACGTCCAGAATTTTATGGCGGAAATTATAAATAATTGCTTGCTCTTTACGTTTGAAAAGTTCACATACTGTACAACGAAAATAATGGAATGAATATTTTAAATTGGTAAAATTTATAGCTTGAACGTTATTTTTTATGCAATTCTGAACTTAGGTCGAGAACAAATGAACGGGTCAAGAGCAAATCGGACTTGTTTACAAAGGGTTCTATATCATGTTCAACATACAATACCAATAAAAAAAACCATGATTATTTTATGGCTTATTCTACAAATCTATTTCATTTTTTTACTGTTCATGAGATATAGTCCATTGACGGACGGTCAGACGAACTTAGTACTTCCATTTGCACCTTCCAGCTACGCTACTCAAAATATCATGAAGACATGGAAAACATTTAATATTTTTGCTACTTTCATTGTTTTTTCACACCCTGTATACAGAGAAGAACTTTCTTCACGTCGATCCCGTTACAGCTCTCTGGATGTATTGTTCTTAAGACAAGAAAAAATTGTAGATTCGATTTTCAAATATCTGTCACAACTCAATATATCCAAGTCAAATGCAAGTCCAACAATCTGTAGATGGTGTCGGCTGACATCGTGTTTGAGGTCCAAACTACCAATGAGGTCAGTAGTTACTGCTATCTGAAATCAAAAGAAAATGTTGCGTTAGAAAAAAAGAGTATAAAATCATATTTATCGGTAAAATCATATTTATTTTGTGAATAGGTACGTTATCTATACTAATATTATAAAGAGGAAAACTTTGTTTGATTGTAATGAATAGGCTCAAAAACTACTGGGCCGATTTTAAAAATTCTTTCATCATTCGAAAGTTACCTACATTGTCAACGAGTAACATAGGCTATATAATATCACGCTTTGTTCCACGGGAGCGAAGCAGTAACCAAAAACCTAACATAACGCGGGTGAAACCGCGAGGAAGAGCTAGTACTAAATGTAAATAACACTTTTACACGTCAATATTTTGATTTTGTTATTATAAGCGAACGATGGGGCCGATGTTTCTTAGCTGGACTGTTCTGAGAAGAAACATCCGAAAAAAACTCAGACAAAGTCTCTTTTAAAGTCAATGTCTGAGGCATAATACATACGTATTGTCGTTTGTCGTTTATCGGCTTAATGACGAATAAATTATTTTTACTCAATATTTTTATTTGATAGTTGACATCGCTATAAAAAAAAGTTAACATGTTGTAACATTTTATATTTTGTAATCCATCCTAAACGTGTTTTTATTATCAATATTAAAATAGTGATAATGCTTTTATATCTAAAATCTTTTTAATCTAAAATCTCTTCTGGAGTCATCAAATTCAAAGAAGCAATTCTAGAATAGGCGAGACGACAGAAAAAAAAGTAATTAGTCCGTCTGAAAGATTATCAAAAAATTTTGGACACGTATTTTTTCTTTTTTTTCGTAAACGAAGAATGACGACGATACAGTGCGTTAAAGTTGCGCGTGACGTCACAGTAAGATACAATTTTGCATTACGGTGACGTCAAAAGCCCCCACTCCGGAACTTTGTTACTCTTTATCTTTGTATTTTTTTTTATTTGATCAAGCAAAAAATACGTGTCCGGTATCTTCGGCCGGTCTATTAGTCGGACTAAACAGAATGCCATTTTTTATGCTGTCGTCATCCCTATTAGGCGAGAATACAAAGATATGAGTTTTATAGCGTATCTATTAAATTATACTATCAGTAAAAATTGATCGTAAAATGGACTTAACGGCGACATTGTTACTATTATTTCGATTTCCACACAATAGTACCGCATTGATGCACATGCATTTTATTCTAACTTTTCGACGATCAAGCGACCGCCGGCTGTTTTGCTGCTATTGTATTTCTATCGTGTTCGAAGGTTTAAACGTATGACAATATCTTTGTTAGTTAGGTATTTTTTTTCATAATTATTTTTTTCATAATTATTTTGAATACTCGTCTTTTTTAGAACTTTTTATTGACAAATTCCTAAAAGCTAATGTCTATATTTTATGGCGAAAAGTTTAATTAATTAAGCTTTGTAAAAAGCAGCAAAAAATAGTTCTAAGAAATATACTTGATGAATGTCATGTAAACAGGATAAACAAGTTAAGACTGCGTTGTAAGTAACATTAAAACCTTTAGCCTGATATAAAGTTTTATTAGTATGATTAATTTTATTTGAAAAAGTTAAAGGCGAGTGAAGGTGAGTCATTCTGGAATCGAACAATCTCGAATGAGATGAGAAATGCGATGTCATTTTTAATTCGAAGTGATTTATTGATTCCTTTTTTTTTTTTGGTGAGTGGGAAATCATCCCTGGGTGCGGCGGGAGGGCGTGTCAGACTCTTACTGACTAAAACCCACTCATGTTCCTTCGATTGCCTTTTATGTTCCAGGGTCACGGTAACTATTATACACATTCCGCAACCATTTATTGATTCCTGACCGGACAACTTCGCTTTGCTCCGTTCCTGTTCTCTGCTTCGCTTGTGACCATTTTAATGAATTTGTTTTATCCTTAACATTATGCAAGTAGAAAAGAACCTTTTGACGACCAAGCGGCAGCTGGCTGTCGCGCTGTTATTGTCTTTCTATTGTGTTCTTAAATCACGTGTCGATCACGCGGTTCAAAATCAATTTTACTCGCCATATTTTTTACATCGTAGCAACAGTGCAGTCAGCTGAGTTTGGAGAAGAAATGCCGAAACTAACTAAGGTAACATTGCCTGTTTTCAAGACTCGAAATTAAAAATATAGTCATAGTTTAAAAGGTCTGTCGCATTCCGATAGCCGTTTGATAACGAGTAATCTAGGGTAAAAAAAAAGGGTACCGCGCAAAAAAAAACTAGTAATTTAAGCTTTCAACGACTAAATGACAGCCGGCTGACGCGCTGTTATTCTCTTTCTATTGTGTCTCGAATCACGTGTGTTCGAAGGTTTAAACAAAAATGATAAGACAATTTTTGAGTTTTTAATTAATAAATTTAAAAAACCCGTAATAAACGTGATAACCAAAAACAGTTCTCACGTCCGCAAACTCTTACATAATTAATTAAGCTATTAAATAATTAAAAAGATAACAATGTCATTATTGTTACGTTTTCTGTAGATACATTTATTAGGGGTCCGTATCAACATTTAAAAAATGTGAAGGTTATTTTTTTTGTTTTCATCGAAATCATCGGAACTTTTATTAAAGATCTTTTCAGAGAAAAGACCTTTGATCATTCAACGACCAACCGACAGTCGGCTGACGGGCTACTATTGTCTTAAATTTAAGACACATATATATATATATATATACTAGCTTTTGCCCGCGGCTTCGCTCGCGTTAGAAAGAGACAAAAAGTAGCCTATGTTACTCTCCATCCCTACAATTACCTCCACTTAAAAATCACGTCAATTCGTCGCTCCGTTTTGCCGTGAAAGAAAGACAAACATACAGACAGACAGACAGACAGACACACTTTCCCATTTATAATATTAGTATGAAAGTATGGATTGTGTCTTAAATCGCATGTGTTCGAAGAATTAATAAAGGTACAACTAAAGGTAAAAACAAGAGCCAAGGTGAAAAGAAGAGCAAAATCTTTTCTCTGAAACTTCGTCTGAATTCGGACTATATATCTAAGGACTAGCTTTTGCCCGCGGCTTCACTTGCGTTAGAAAGAGACAAAAAGTAGCCTATGTTACTCTCCATCCCTTCAACTATCTCCACATAAAAATTCACGTCAATTCGTCGCTCCCTTTTGCCGTGAAAGAAAGACAAACATACAGACAGACAGACACACTTTCACATTTATAATATAGTATGGATGGGTGTAGCTAGTATTTCTACAGAAGGAAACAAGAACAATTACATTGAAAATAGAAAATTTCAAAAATCAAAGAAATATTCTTTCAATTCCACAGAACCCTTTGTGCGAATCCGACACGCCATTTGCTACATTTTTATACAATGGAATTTAAATGAAAATCTACTTGATAAAAATCATTTTAATATTTATTCCTAATTAGTGGCTACGTAACTCTTCTTGATAATAATACAATTATTTAACTACTTATTATTTTAATTATTATAATATATATAATTTTCATATACTTTTGGTTCCAACACTGATTGTTAAAAGTATAACGGGTGTAGTTTACATTTATCAAAGCTTCTCATGTTTTCACATAACTGTTGTCGTTTATTTTTTGTTTTAGTCCATGCCTGGGAAACTTTGGCTACGGTGAGATTAAAGGTGAAGGTCGGAATTAGAAAATGTTAGGTGTACAGTCACGAGCATAAACATGTATACACTTCACAAAGATTTGAATCAAATTTCTCTTAAATGAGCCATAACTTTCAGTTGAAACTTATTTTATAGGAATTCTATCATAGACTACTATACAATATGAAACTAAATATTATTATAATTAATCTAAGAGAAAATTGATTTAAAGTTAGGGTGGTGTATACATGTTGATACACGTGACTGTACTCACTTATGACCCTTTGTTTTATAATGTTTTATCACGAACGAAACTGGGCCCCAGTTTCGTTTTCTAAGAAATCTTTGAAATTCTCGGGTTTTCTTTACTATAATATGCATGTATTATACAAATAAACCTTTCTCTGTAAACTACTCTATTAAAAAAACTGCATTTAAACCATCGAACACACGTGATTTGAGACACAATAGAAATACAATGAAAAAAATAACAAGACAAGACAGACTGACAGCAGAAAACGATTTGTTTTTATTTTATACTATGTAGTGATATAATTTTTTCCATTGAAATTAAAAGTCATTTGTCAATAATACTTTTTGCTGACAACTTAACTGAAGATACATAGTTAAAGTATACTTAAGCTCATTAGATTAGATTGGCAAATGTATGCAGATGTCAAATTGTTTAGCGAAAGTTTATGTCAATTCCATACTTTTGACAATCTATTCGTTTTCGCTATCTATTCTACAATGCCACTTGTCTAGGCCCTCTGAACGGATTTTGATAAAAAAATTAGTAGTAACTTAGCTTATTATAAATCAGAATAATGAATAAGCTACTTA
The DNA here is from genome assembly GCA_033675125.1 of Athetis lepigone. Lineage (NCBI taxonomy): Eukaryota > Metazoa > Arthropoda > Insecta > Lepidoptera > Noctuidae > Athetis > Athetis lepigone. The sequence goes on from CM066237.1 coordinate 9,342,037, forward strand.
ACGTTACGCTTTTGCCCACGGGAGCAGTAACAGATAATGGTGCCGATTCTCTTGTGCACAACCTAACGTAAATTTAAGTTAAGTGCATTTTTCTCTTTCCTTTTAATTAAGAAAAGGACAGAAGATAAAATATTAGTTAAGTCCTGTCAAATTTAGACACTCCATAGATAATTTAGACGCAATTTAAATACATGGCGTCTAAATATACGTCAAATTTCATCAGGCGCTGTCTAATTTGACAGGATTAAACTAAAATGTATCTTCTGTCGTTTTCTTTAAGAAATGGAAAGAGAAAGATGCACTAGCTTAAATTTACGTTAGTTTGTGCACAAGAGAATCGGCACCAATATAACGTAAAGCGTGCGAAACTGCGTAAAGCGGGACTAGGTGATATTTCAACGGACAGACCAAACCGCTGGTCCTAGAGACATGTAACTTAGAGTTTGATAAGTTCTTTGTGAAGAGCAAAATTTTGTTTCTTTCTTACAAATCCCTCAAGAATGTTTTTATTTTGGGAATTTCACCCCTTTAATTGGTAAATAGAGGCAGGAAGTTTCTACATGCAGGCGAAGCCGCTAGCGAAATGTAGTACTTTACATAATCATATGTCATGAGTAAAGATTATGATATAAGATTAATCCATCATTTTGAAGGATACAGCCTTAAAAGCCGTCAAGCGGTCTTGACGCATTTCGTCCGTTTGGGAAAAAAACCAGTTTTTTTTTATTAAGTAATAAAACCTGTATGCACCTGCCATGTTATCTCTGCACACCCTGGGTCGACTGGTAGAGAATGCATGAGGCATTAAGTCCGCCTTGTACATTTGTGCACGAGGTATAAATAAATAAAAAAGAAAGACGTAACAAAGAGCCATCATCATCTCACTAGCCCACAGAGGTCGGAACCTTTTGAGTTGGAAGAGTCAAAATTATTAATTTACCAAATTCTAAAATTTTTAAAGAGCCACATAATTTTTTCTTGGCTACAATTCTACTACTTCGAATGGGACTAAAAAGCTGTAGCTTCACATCCAAAGAGCCGCATGTGGCTCATGAGCCACAGGTTGCCGACGACTGCCCTTTCCCAACTTTGTTCGGGTCGGCGTTTTGGGTATCAGTGTTTTACGCAAAAAGCGACTGCCTATCAGGCCTCCACAACCCAGCAATTTGGCGACACGATACCTTTTGGTTAGACTGGTCAGACTTTCTGGCTTTAACAGTAACGACTGTCAAAGTTATGCGAATGACAACCGGGACCAACGGCCCTAAGTACTTTCCGAGGCACAGGATTTCAGAGACGTCCAAGATAAACTTTAGAAACAACAACAAATGAATAGTACATTTGAAAGGCATTTATCCAGAATCGAACCCACAACCTCTTACACGAGAGGCGCCTTATCCACTGGGCTATTATGACATTATTTTTTTACAAAAAGAAAGAGTATGAAAGGAAAAATGAAAGGAAGATGATTTTTGACACAGAAAATCAAGGAAACAAAAACAGTCACGCCGCACCAGTGATTGGGCGTGATCTAAATCAAACCTAGTTCACACTCTTACGTATTAGACAGGGTAGACACCTACCTGCATACTCATAATCCTTCTAACACACGTGATTTGAGACATAAAAATAACTATTTCGGAAGTCGGTGGCAACACAAATTGACCGGCAAAAGAGAAGCCACCGACTTCCGAAATAGTTATTTTTGAGCTTTTAGTTTTTGAAGTCGGTTTTCTTTTTTTTGGAAAAAGCTTTTTATTTTTCACTTTTAGAGTAACTTTCAAAATAAAACTACTTATAATTTTATATAAAATGAAAACGGCTCCATGCGCGCAACGTCACGGGATATCTATGAGTGTTATATACTAAAACCTTTCACAGAATGTATCAATGACTTTTCTGAAAACCGCATCAAAATCGGTATAGCTAAACGCGAGATAATCACGGTCAAACATAAAATCGTCTTTGAAAATCTACAACCCAAGAAAGCAAAACGCGATCTATGCGGACAACGTCACGGGATATCCATTAGTGCTAAATACTAAAACCTTCCCCAGAATGTAACAAACACTTTGCTGAAAACTACATCAATATCAGTTCAGCCAAACGCTAGATAATCGCGGACAAACATACATACATACATACAGGTTTAACTGAGAACCTACTTTTTTTTGAAGTCGGTTATAAAGTCAATAGCAGCCCAACAGCCGGCTGGCGGTTGGTTGGTTATGCAAAATATTGTTATTAAAGCATTATAATCAGAACATAATAGTGCCAGCCGTGGGACTTTTTTAAGTTTACACGATCATTAATTATATTTTATTATATTCTACTAAACCTGTTTTTATAAAAACCGTTGAAAAATGTTTTGTACCAGAAAGTTCCCAAATATTATATTAAAAAAACTAACATTCGTGTTTACCTATTAATATGTGTAGCTGTCAGTGTGCTCTATTTTGCCCTCTAGGTTCGCCCTAGGGTAAATTATTCATCCCCATTAAATCTTCGTAGACATCTAATTCAAGAAACAATAAATAAATAAATAAATATCCTGGGACATCTTACATACTGCCATCTGATCCCAAGCTAAGCAGAGCTTGTGTTATGGTAATCAGACAACTGATATACATACTTATATAATTTTTAAATAAATACATATTATAGATAAATAACACCCGGACACAGAACAAACAATTATGCTAATCACACAAAGTTTGTCCTGGGTGGGAATCGAACCCACGACCTCTGGCTTAGCAGTCAGGGTCACTGAACACTAGACCAACAGGCCCGTCCGAACAGGCCGACAATAGAAAGACATTAGCAGCATGACAGCCGGCTGTCGCTTGGTCGTCGAAAGGTTAAGCTTAACAAGGCATAAGCTGAATAGAGTTAAATGAGTGTGTGTTTATATTTGCTTACAGATTTACTTAATAGTAAAAACCAGTTTTATGAAAGGCACGTCACTAATGCCATTCCATGCCTATCTGATGACAAAAAAAAAACAATAATACTTACATTTAAATCCTCTCTTAAGAGCAAACTTCTGTCTTCTGTGGCAAGCCGTGCTCTTTCCTCAGCGACAAAAAGTATTCCGCGGTCATCCATGACCAAGTGGTGATAACCGCAGCCCAAACAAAACCGACAGCAACTAAAGACATCATATGCAGTTCTGGAAAAAGAAAACGTTATATTTACAAAGAGATTATGATATTTTCCAGACCCAGCTTCAATCATCATTATCATAGTTAGTCCACTGGACATAAATCTCTTCTTAGAAGAATCACCTAATCCGACTTTGGGCTACATGTATTTAGTTGCTGTTCTCTGCCTTTCGCAGATCATCGTGTCGGTCCATTAGCTTCTCTTCAGAGATTGACTCGTCGGTCCATATGACCGGAGGGCTCATACTAGGCTGGCCTGAACGTAATCTTTACTAGGTAATATTGGAGTTTATCATAAACGTTCTTTTTGCCAGATAGAAATTTAACGCAAATCCAACACCTTAACGTGCTTTTTTTTGGGAGTGGGAAGTCATCAAATGATTTCTCCCGTCTTGGGCGGGGCGGAAGGGCGTGTCAGACTTTTACTGACAAAAACCCATGTTCCTTCAGTTGCCCTTTATGTTCCGGGGTCACGGTAACTACTATAACCATTCTGCAACCCCGGCAGGAACTATTGGCTGTTGGCCCGCACTCTTAATCATAAGGCAATAATAATACCAGCTTATTACACTCCTATGCCCTTACTAATAATCACTGTGTAAAGTTATGCAATGAATAAAGCCTGTGTAACCATACATTTTTTGACGTATAAGCCTGTTATAACTTTATGCAGCGTTTATTAGTAAGGCGCCTAGAACCGAAACGAACCGAAACGAACATGTATGAAAAGGGCATAGGTATTGATCGCCACGCAAGTATTTAAATTTTCTATTGATATTAATATACCTAACTGTTGTATAGTTGCAATGTAATTAATATAATCTATATAATAATAATGTACATGACGTAATAAGTAGGTACATATAATTATAATAATAAATACAAAACGATTAAAATCAATCAAATAATTAATAAAACTAGTACTTACAGAAGTAACAAGATAAACTGACAATATCTTAGAATTATATTCACAGAATTAATTTTAACAGTTTTATTATACACGGAACAACCAAACAATAGCTATGTTTTATGCGTACTGTTTATAATGTTTAAATTCCATTATTCTAGATGGCTATTATCATAAGATAATTGTTGCTTCAAAATAGAGATTAAGCAGCCTAACAGGGTTCCGTTGATTACAAAGAAGATAAAATGCTAAACAATACAATTGTTTATATATAAATAAATAAAATAAATGTACCTATTATATGTATTTTTTCCGTGGAATTAATTTATGTTTGACTGAAATTTAATTTTTAATTTAATAATTGAATTAATTAAGATTTTTCCATATTTTCAGAAAATGAGGTAATTTAGACAAATAATTTGAAATGTTTTTAATTTATTAAAATAGTAAACGTATTAAACGATCTTTATTATGTAAATAGGTAATAAATTACACTTTTACACGTCATTTTTTTTTCTTATTTTAATCGAACGATGGAGTCGGTGTTTCCTTGCTGGACTACTCTGAGAAGAAACATCCGAAACAAATTCAGAGGTCAAAGTCTCTTTTAAAGTCAATACAATATTGTATTGGTCGAATTATGCGAGGACCATGAAGGTAAACTGAAGGAATCTCTTGATGAGAGAAGCACACAGAGACAGAGTAAGACAATAGAGTTATATTATTACAGGGTACAATTTTCAAAAGAGATTTAAATGGCATTCTGGGTACTTACAGCTTTGAAACCGAAGATATCAAGCACAGAAAAAAGAACATACAAACACGCGTATTTACAAGGGTTTTATGAGTATCTCTACACCGCGATTCAGGTAAAACAAAAGAATACACGCCGCCATCTACTGGCACTTATGTAAATCAAAAACACAAAATATGTCACTTTTCACTTGACATTGACATTTGACAGTTACCTGTACTGTTGTTTATTCTGTGTGTAATATATACTCTGCTAGTCTCCGTTGCGATTCAAAGTTATTACTGAAATTTATTCGCGACGTATGATTCTTATACTAGTTTCTGTTCGCCGTTCTTCCACGTCAAAATGTATTTATTATTTATTGTCAGCAGACGGCAAAAAACGGGTTACAAAACATCTTATATATAAGATAAGATAGTTCAATATAAATATGTGCAAATTTCGGATTATATTACGCGTCGAAAAGTACTCCAAGATCCATACCTATCTTGAAAGATAGGTATGGATCTCAGAATCTTTCATATTATTAATGGCGTAGCGCGGTATGCTTCGACATCACGAATGATCCTCAGGCAACATTATATTTAATGTACGCTAGATTAAACCTTATTACAATAATTTTGTACTTATATTCTTTTAAGAACCTGAAGTATCCTATGTGTCCTACGTGAAGACGCGGCGTGCCGTCGTCACTGCCATGTTAAAATAAAGGAATGTCTGCGCTAACTATATTGAAATAAGGTTAAAATGGTCGGTTAGTAATTACCTCTCAAACATGTGATTGAGGGTCTGGATCTGTTGCGGAATGCTTATAATAGTTACCGTGACCTCGGAACATAAAGGGCAATCGAAGGAACATGAGTGGGTTTTAGTCAGTAAGAGTCTGACACGCCCTCCCGTCGCACCCAGGACGGGAGCAGTCATTGGATGATTTCCCACTCACCAAAAAAAAAAGGGTCTGGATCTGGGCTAGTACCAAAGTGGCTTGTTCAATTTATAATTTCTTCCTTAAGTTTTTCTCATTCATCCCTCGCATCGATAAACTAGAAAACAGTATAGAGACTTGGATTTAATATCTAAAACTGTAAATTATTTTTCAGCAAACGAGAAGACGCAAGTATTGAGCAACAGCTCAATACTTTCGTGTTCTCTGTATCGAAAGAGGCTTTTGCCCTGCTTGGGACAGTAATAAGCTGATGTTAAAATAATAATAAATAATACCAGCCCATAACTGTCCCACTGCAGGGCAAAAGCCTCTTTTCATACAGAGAAGGCAAGAGCATTAATCACCACGCTTGCTCAAGGCGGATTGGCGATTTCGGACTAATATTCATTACAAGTCCAGGTTTCCTCAAGATGTTTTATGATGTTAAAATAAAAGACAGAAAGGTATTAACCTTAAACATACCGTGCCATGCCGTTCTATCTGTGAGCTGACCCTTAATGATTAAACAATTATAGCAGTTATTATGGTCACATAATAATTATATATAAACATGATATAGAAAATTGCTGAACTACTACTAGTGGTATAGAGCAATTAATGATATTATTACATTCGACTAGGTTCTCACCTTAATGACCTTAAGAATTATTATATTATAGTAACCATGTTAGTAGTTTCTAAGTTAACTCAAGCATGCTTGCATTGCGTGAGGATCTAGGCTTAATTTTTCCATTACAATTTTTTGGGTTCCGTACCTAAAGAGTAAAACGGCATAATACTAAAGGTCATAGCTCATTAGAGCCGACCGGCACCCGCTCCGCACCGACTCGCCTCCTGCGGCTAGTATTCTTTATATGGAATTGTATGGGCATGCGCTCACTATATCAACTCCGTAGCGTCACCGGATCACCTCGGTTATAAGGCAAGTCAGTGCGGAGTGGGTGCCGGGTGGCTCTAATGAGCTATGACCTTAAGGCTCCACTGTCCGTCTGTCTATCTGTCAATCCGTCACCAAGCTGTGCAGAAAAGACAACAGACAAACAAACCGTGACAGCTAGACAGTTGAAATTTTCAACAGATGATGCATTTCTTTTGCCGCTATGACATGAAATTAAAAAGAGATTAAGGCCCGGCGCCCACTATCGGCATCGGCACGACTGAGGATTTTAGGTAATAAAAAGCATTATACTTTAACTTCATGGCAATAAAGTAGAAATTGCCGATGCAGTAGCCTCAAGCATACCGAAGCGGTATTTTTGTTACTACAATAATATATCATGGAAATTTCTACTTTGTTGCCATTAGGGTAATGTCTATAATGCTTTTTGTCAACTAAAATCCTCAGCCGTACCGATGCCGATAGTGGGCGCCGGGCCTTAAATAAATATTTAGGTAGGGTTTTCGAACAACAAACGTGACTTTTTTGCTATAATATTGCACGTAGGGTTCCATAAAATAGAACCCTACGTGCGTCAGGTAGACTCGCGCTTGACTGTATTTTGGACTATTTTAGTCCTGGATTCAATTTCCGGGTCAAGCATAATGTAAAATTATTATTGCTAAAAAAAATACAGCAGAACTTTGAAGTTTGAGAGGTGGTGTGTAATATTTTTAACCTACTTCAAAAAAAAAAGGAGGAAAATCTGGTCCTACAGAACACTGATAGATAGTCACCGCAACACGTGGGCTCACATGATAGGGTAACAAATCAATGGTGGGGCTGAAATTGGCCATTGCGCGGGCCCCGTATAAATGCGACAGCCTATTTATACGATGGCCAGGCCCCAGATCAATGGTTATTGGAAATTGGCCTACTGACTCACTCTGCCACAGAATAAAAGTATACAGATGTGAACCTTGTATTTTCGTTGTCATGGCGACCAATTTGAAGAGTCAATGTATTCCTAAAGGGTGTGTAATTGAGGCACATGAGGAAGGGGCCCAACAGGGCCAACGCCTGCCGGGGTTGCGGAATGTTTGTAATAGTTACCGTGACCTCGGAACATAAAGGGCAATCGAAGGAACATGAGTGGGTTTTAGTCAGTAAGAGTCTGACACGCCCTCCCGTCGCACCCAGGACGGGAGCAGTCATTGGATGATTTCCCACTCACCAAAAAAAAAAAAAAAAAAAAGGCACATGAGACATTTTAGTAGTGTGGGTAGTAGTGGCTACAAGTTTTATATTTTTTTTGGTTCAAACATCAAAAATATTATTTTACTAAAATGGCGAATTTCCTTATAAATACATCAACATCAGTGTGACGTAGGTGTTAGTACTATTTGAATGTCATAAATTAGAAAACTAGTTTCACAACTCCTAAAAAACAAGTACAGTATAATATTTCAAAGTCTGTATAATAAGACAATGCAATTAATTAAATAATAAATAACCTTTTGGCTCATAGGATCAAAGGACCATAAATAATAAATTAATAAATATCTCCGGACAAGTCACACACGGTCATCTGATCCCAAGCTAAGCAGAGCTTGTGTTATGGTAACCAGATAACTGATATACATACTTATACACATTATAAACACATACATATTATAGATAAATTACACCCAGACACAGAACAAACAATCATGCTCATCACACAAAGTTTGTCCTGGGTGGGAATCGAACCCACGACCTCCGGCTTAGCAGTCAGGGTTACAACTACTAGACCAACAGGCCTATCATAGTTTGCAAAGAAGCGCTACACAAGCACTGGAGATCAAAAGCATTGAAGAAATACGAATAGAAAAACACAATACACCTTTTTTTTTTATTACATATGGGCTTGCTCTTGGTCCCAGACTAGCCCGAGGGCATAGACGGGGCCTACGATGGAGCGAGCTCACCCAAAAGATGCCTATGCACCTTTCTCTCCCAGTAAATTGTACATTACACATAGTACTTTTTTGACATGGATATTTATTATTTACTAATTGTGGTCCTGCCACAGTTACTTGTAACTAAAAGACAACTAGGCATCAATCGCTTTTTTTATCAAACTATAATGTTTTTTTTTATCAAAGGTTTCCACTGTTCTCTTTATTTATTTAGTACATGAAGGACTTACAGCTTATAAAACCGAAACAGAAGGGAAAGCATAATCACTAGAAAGCCAATTATAAGTCCTTACGTCCTCTATGTAATCTATATTGCCTTATCCTGTAAATCTTTTCGCCAGCGTTTCCTAGGCCTCCCTCGGTGACGACGCCTGTCTTCCAGCACCCACTACGTGGCGACTCTAGTCCATCTGTCCCCTATCTTTCTAAATACGTGGCCCCCCAATCCCATTTAAGCATGGCAAATTTATAGCCTACATCGGCGACTACTGTTATGGAGCGTATCATGATATTGCGTCAATAGAAATACCCCTCTGTATTTAGTCATTATCTTACTCTTTGCTGCAGTAGAAGCAGTATCCACAAATTCACGTCTCCGCGCAATGCGACTAACAGATAATAAGGAATGTCAATTCGACGAGGTCCTTTTTTACGAATACGATCTTGGTCCTGAAATTGAATAGCCTCATAGGAACGAGGTCGGTTTGTTTTGGGCATTGTAAAAATATTCAAGTTAAGTTTTTTGTAGAATAATTTGACATATTATTTTTTTGATAATGGAGATTCTATGGTATTTTTTTCCATGGGGATTTTCTTAGATCATTTTATTTTTAGGATTTAATCCTAAGGAAACTACTAATATTCGTTTTGGAGTTCCATTATCTACCTCCTGACTCTATCATCAGACCGTCGCTACCAGTTGAAAAAAATAATATCAAGTCAAGAAAACAAGAAGTGTATCTCAAACTTCATAAGAATCAATTTAGCGGAAGTAGGTAGTTGAAAAACCTGCCACATGATTGGACACCAACAAATATACGGGGTCAAGCTAATAAAATCAACATTGGTGCTAATTCACTTGTACACAAACTTAACTAAATTTAAGTTAAGTGCATCTTTCTCTTTCCATTTCTTAAAGAAAAGGACAGAAGGTACATTTTAGTTTAATCCTGTCAAATTAGACAGCGCCTGAAGTAAATGGACGTATTTTAAGTAAATCACGTCTAAATTATCTATGGAGTGTATAAAAGTGACACTTAACTAATGTTTTATCTTCTGTCCTTTTCTTAATGAAATGAAAAGAGAAGGGCAATCGAAGGAACATGAGTGGGTTTTAGTCAGTAAGAGTCTGACACGCCCTCCCGTCGCAGCCAGGACGGGAGCAGTCATTGGATGATTTCCCAATCACCAAAAAAAAAAAAAAAAAAGATGCACTTAACTTAAACTTACGTTAGTTTGTGAATAAGATAATCGGCACCATTGGCCTGTTTCCAACTATTAAGGGTAAGCTTCTAGCCTTACTAGTTGCATTTTGATACCAGCGCTTTGCTTGGAGCGACTGCCTATCACGGCTCTAAAGCCTAGTTGCTGATTAACAGCCTACTTCTTGGTAAGACGTCAGCACCTCTAGTTAAGTGGCATTGAACAATAGAAAAGAGTAGATTGTCAAATGAAAATAAATCATAAATTAATACCCTGGAACATAAACTTACGCTCAGTAATTTGACATCTCATATCAAACTCTCTTCTACCATCTATTTTACAACGTCACTTATCTAGCCACATATTTTGACAGTCAGACTGTTATTACTTCTTGTTCAGAAGCCCGTAACGTCTATCAAAGATCTACTGTTTACATGTTTTCCGAGATATGGCGGTGTAACAACTTTCAAACTCCGGACGTGTAAGGTGCCCCGGGGCTAAAGCGACTACCTACAGGGCTATTGTAACTTATTAACCATTCGACGTAGTTTGACGACCAAGCGACAGCCAGCTGTCACACTGCTATTGTCTTTCTATTGTGTCTCGAATCCCGTGTGTTCGAAGGTTTTTAACAACTTCGTTATTATAGGGTTTTTGATATAATAAAGTTTAATTTAGTTACAATAGCCCCGTAGTCGCTTTAGCCCCGGGCAATGGTACTGGAAAAATCTAATGAAAAACCCAAGACAAAGCAACCAAACAATATTTCTTCTTGCTTCAATCACAAGCAACATTTCATTCTGTTAATTAAATCACTAAAGCTTTCAACCCCGACATTATTCACACAAACAATAATTTTTCGAAGCAATTGCCTTCTCAATTTAATTTGTATGGACAATGAGGAGGGATAAATGGTAAGGCGAATAAAGGAGCTATCATTAGCTGCGATAGAACGATCCAGGGGAATCCAACAAGGCTGTATTAAATTACTAATTAGTAGAGGTCTTTGTTAGAAATGAGAAGCGAGGGCTGCTAAGAAATTTTGGGAAATAAATTCAAAATGTCGTGATTAAAGGTTCAAAGTTGTAAATTAAAATGTTGTTGTTTCTTTCATGGATTTTTATCTTGATTGCCAGATAGTGTTTAATTGTTACAATTGTGTTTTCATGTATTAGCGACAAAATTGAATCATGACCCATTTTGACGATAAATCGTTTGAAGCTGTCAAAATAATAAGACATTTTTAATACAAGTATACGCGATTGTCGACCTAATTGAATTTGAATGTCTGTAGGAAAATAAGCTTATGGTGGGTCATGATTCCATTGAGTTGATTGTACCTAATGTTGTCAAGTTCAGTTGTTCTTTCTAGTTTTAGTACAATTTTAAATAATGGATATTATTATTTTTTACAATTTTAATAACTTTTTTTAAGTAGACACTGGGATGTGCGTTGATATATAAACAATCAGTCAGTTTACCATTATGTATAATATGTATATATATACCCTATTGATTTTTCATTCATACTTTGATGTCACATAACATGGACATGCCAATTTTACTACAATTATTCTATATATCAGTTACATTCTGATTGTCTATCTCCATAATACAAATAAACCTAAAAAAATAAAAATGAAAAGGCCCTAAGTTTTTTATTTCCTCATATTACTAATCTAATGAAATACCTCATTGGCTACGTTTTTTTCTTTAGCAAAGAAAATATATTTAAATTAATATTAAAATTCCTGGAACTCAGAAGCATATCCATATTAACATATACGACGCATTGACGTAAAAACATAAATTATGTTAAATCATATCGGTATCATAAATCATTTTTGATATGACGAAAGCATTTTTATAGTAGTAGCATAATCATGTTGAGTAGTTAATTAAAGGCAACATATGACCTAATAATAATACCAGCCTGTAACTGCACCCACTGCAGGGCAAAGTTCTCTTCTCATACAGGGAAGGCACGAGCATTAATCACCACGCTTGCTCAAGGCGGATTGGCGATTTCGAACTTATATTCACTACAAGTTCAGGTTTCCTCACGATGTTTTCTTTCAACGATGTCATATGATGTCCAAGATAAACTTTAGAAAGTACATATGAATTGAAAAAGTCACATTGGTACTTGCCCGGATTCGACCCACATCCTCTTACATGAGAGGCGGGCCGCTTTAACCACTAGGCCATCACGACATTTCACACATAACGACCTATGAGCGCGAAGTTCTTCTCCATAGAGATCTACACTTTGGAACAGGCAATTAGCGTCACTTTTCTTTTCTGACTAACCGACCGACTCTTTGACAATTCATAAGTACTTACCTGTAAATGGTCTAAGTGAAATAAATGCTTTGATTTTTTTTATTTTGAAATATTTGAAAATGCGGTTGAAAATTGCAATGGGCTAGATTTAAATATTTTACTTTTGTGACTTTCGAGGTGGTTTAATGGAAATGAATTTCAAAGACAATGGTGCCGATTCTCTTATTCACAAACTAACCTAAATTTAAGTTAATTGCATCTTTCTCTTTCCATTTCATTATGAAAAGGACAGAAGATTATATATATTAGTTAAGTCCTGTCAAATTTAGAATAAAATGACAAAATACTATTTTGTCATTTTGTGACCTACTTATGTCGCCTAATTGTCTAGCTGTTGTTTGCCACTTTTAGTGACAAATACGTCAAAAACCTAAGGTGAAATCTTTTTCTCATGTTTAATCGAAAGAAAGAAAGAAAGATTTATTTGTAAGAATATAGTACAATAGATGTTAACATTATATATTAAGTTTCTTATATTCCACCATTTCTGGTGTACAAATTTTTATGAACGAATGACAACGCGTTTTAAGAACTGATACCTACCTTGAAAAGTCAAAATATGTTTTCGTGGCAGAAGGTAACGCTCCTGTCAGAATTGTCAGACTACACTATTATGTCAATAAGTCATGTCAATTTTCTGATTAAAAAAGCATATTTGACAATTTTTTCATGATACATTGTCACCTGTCACTTTTTTTAAAAGTTATAAAAAAAAGTTAAATTGTAACATTTTGACATACATTATCAGATTTATTGATCAGGCTTGGGGGTGGGAACTAAAGTAACGACTTCCGGCTAGCAGCCAGGGTCAGTACCTACTGGAAACAGGCCAATCGACTAGACATAAATCTAAAATCATAATTATAATTATTTAAACAACAAAAGCGTACCTTTTAATGATTTTCTTCTTACGACACGCGTGCGCCCTCCGGTTTTTAAAGCGAATTAAAACTTTGTTTTTTACTACCTTAAATATTGACTAGGCTGTCGGCAATCAAAATAATTAGGTATGTTCAATTTTTTTTTGTTTTAGATTATAATGACAATTTTTATTCATAATTTAGTTGGTAGGACAATGGCACAATAGGTAATTTAATTACACAACTACCGACAAAAAGTAGTGTTATGTTTTCGTTTTAACATAATCTTCAGAACGCCTGAACCGATTTAGGTTCGAGGTATCGATAGAATCCTTACATCGTTTTAATCTTTTGTCGTATCAGTATCAGTTGGATTTTTTATTAAACACTTGTTTACTTTATCTGTGTTAATAAATAATATTAAATAACAAAAAACAGGCCTTACAAGTTTCCAAAAAGATGGAGCCTGAGCGTAAAAAATGATCACATTTAAAAGCAATCCACACTAATATTATAAATGGGAAAGTGTGTCTGTCTTTCTGTCTGTCTATGTTTGTCTTTCTTTCACAGCAAAACGGAGCGACGAATTGACGTGATTTTTTAAGTGGAGATAGTTGAAGGGATGGAGAGTAACATAGGCTACTTTTTGTCTCTTTCTAACGCGAGCGCAGCCGCGGGCAAAAGCTAGTTACATGTAATATTTTGCAACATTTTATATTTATTGTTGTTGGTGACATCTCATCATGTCGTATTAAACCTAAAACCACATAATATTATTCTGATACTGCTTTATTTATTATTATTTTTATGTTTAATCATCGAAATCCAGTAAGAAACTTTTGATACTTTTTTTATTAACCTATACTGTCCCACTGCTGGGCAAAGGTCTCCTTCATAGCCTTCCATTGCTCCCTATGTAATGCCTTATCTTGCCAATCATCCATGCAAGACTGCAAGTCGTCCCGCCAGCGTTTCTTGGACCTCCCTCGGTGACGACTCCCGTCTTCCGGCACCCACTGCGTAACGACTCGAGCCCATTCAATTTTGATACTAAGTCCCAAAAATTGTTTTACCATTATTTTTGGTTTTGTTTTTCCTGCTCATACTGGCCCTAAGCGTATACTCCAACTACACCTATTATTAAAATCAAATTCATTTTCACATTGCATTAGATTCACAGAATATCAAAGACGGTTTTGTTTGCCATTTTATAAAAAAATTATAGAACCTCCCATAAAATCTTTGTAATGCTACTATTTAAATCTTTGTAAATCTCAGCAGGTTTTAAAGTGTATATTATATAAGGTCTATATTTTGCACCAAAACTCCTGCAAAAAGCTTTTCATAAAAACCTCAAATAAAAAAATATACAGAGCTTAGTTTTTTTATTTGGTAAGTGGGAAATCATCAAATAACTTTTCCCGTCTTGGGTGCGGTCAGACTTTTACTGACTAAAACCCACTCATGTTCCTTCGGTTGCCCTTTATGTTCCGGGGTTACGGTAACTATTATAAACATTCCGCAACCCCGGCAGGAGAGCTTAGTAAGTCAGTAGATTAGGTATCATAATTTATGCTAATAATATACTTGACAGTTGACACACCTATTTTTACGTCAATAAACTGTCAATATTTCTAGGGGACAATTATCATATCTCAAAAAACAAAATGCGTTCTTAAAAGACGTTGTCAAAACTGTCTCTATACAAACAAACATTAATTATGCCAAGTTTTCAACATTGATTGTCGCTGAGATATAATCAAGTAGTTAAAATTTTTAATTATGAGAATAGGCTTGTTTTGATGTCTGTTCTTACTGGCAAGGTCATTAACATGTTTTCGTTGTTTCTTAGTACCCGTTTTTTAGGGTTCCGTACCTCGAAAGTAAAAACGTAACCGTCCGTCGTCACCCGCTTCGGTCGAAACAGTGATTTCAACGACCAACCGACAGCCGGCTCTCGCGCTGCTATTGTTTTTCTATTGTGTCTCGAATCACGTGTGTTCGAAGGCTTAATAATATAATACTTTTGAGTGTTTTGGACGATAGCAATTTAATTACAAAACAAAGTTATAAAAAACTTAGTTGATTAATTTTGTACGTTGAAAATAAAAAAGATTTTCCTACAGACCGTACAAAATTAGCTGTCGCCCGAAAAATATTAAAAATGATAAAACTCGCAAAGAGTAGTGTGAATTCCGATATTAGTGAATGTTAAGATACACTAGTATACGATGACAATCGCTAATTTAGATGGCGTAACTTAACATTTTCAGGAATCAGCCGCAAAAAACAGGTAAAATAGCGGGTTTCTAGCTGGAATTATTATAATTTTAGAATGAATAATCAGCTTTGAGCAGGCATGGTAATAAATGCTTGACCTATGCCATAATTTATTATTCATACACTTTTTTTAAATTAAAGTAAAAACATCTAGTTTTAGCAAGTCCAACATTTAACTTGATTAATACCTAATACCTGCCGGACAACAAACTTCAGCGCGTCGACGCATTAAGATTTTAGGGTTCTTTACTGGACGGAACCTTTTTAGGGTTCCGTAGCCAAATGGCAAAAACGGAACCCTTATAGATTCGTCATGTCTGTCTGTCTGTCTGTCCGTCCGTATGTCACAGCCATTTTTTTCCGAAACTATAAGAGCTATACTGTTGAAACTTGCTGAGTGGATGTATTCTGTGAACCGCATTAAGATTCTGATACAAAAATAGAAAATAAATAAAAAATTTTGGGGGTCCCCATACATAGAACTTAAACTCAAAAATTTTTTTTTCATCATACCCATATGTGTGGGGTATCTATGAATAGGTCTTCAAAAATGATATTGAGGTTTCTACATCATTTTTCTCTAAACTAAATAGTTTGCGCGAGAGACACGTTCAAAGTGGTAAAATGTTGGTCCCCCCCCCTGTAACTTCCAAAATAAGAGTATGGTAAATAAAAAAAATATATATAATGTACATTACCATGTAAACTTCCACCAAAAATTGGTTTGAACGAGATCTAGTAAATAGTTTTTTTTAATACGTCATAAACCGTATATCGTAATTTACCTTTCATTCAATCGCTACGGAACCCTTCATGAGCGAGTCCGACTCGCACTTGGCCGATTTTTTATATGGGGTGGAAAATCCTCATGAATGTCATGATAGACTGTCTCTGACTGAAATCCACCCCTATATTCCTTCTCCCACCTACGCTGAGGATCGCGGGAATTTATGCGACTTTCGCAATCCACCGCCCCTGGACCCATTTAGGAAGGCCGGAGGAGAGTAGCGTACGTCCTCCTTCAAGGACTGGATTTTTTTCCAAACTACATTGTCATAATTAATAAGATATGGCTTGTGGTACCATAGTACGCGGGTACTACAGTTAACGGTAATACAGATCATATCTTATAGATGTGAAAATAAAGTTCATTATTACGTTTTATTAGTAATTTATCGTATCGCTATAATGTAGCTTTCTGCCTCAGCATAACAAACGGACAGAGATTAACTAAGCGGAAGCATTTGTGGTATATCTGTTTGTTTATTTGCATATTTTTTTTATGGATGGGAAGTCTTTTGATGATTCTCCTGCCATGGGCGGGAGGGAGTATCAGACTATTACTGGCTAAAACCTACCCTTGTTACTTTAAATCTAATGATGTTTGTGGCTATGGTGATGATTACTTGCCTAAATTAAATTTTATGTTTTTTTTATGTTTAATTAAAGGGCTTTTAAAATAATGAAACCCCTTCATTTTTTTTGTGTTTTACCATTTAATGAAAGTGGTACGGAACCCGTAGTGTACAGTTTAGAATTAACTTGGCCAATTTTTTGGCGCATATCCAACTAAACATATCTGATATAAACAAAAAACATTTTAGATTTAAGGTACTTTCCCTATATGTAGCAAGTCCGTGGGACGCCCTGTAAATATAGCGTGATGATTTACATATACTATACATTAACCAAAAACGCGGTTTTTCTAATAATTATTTCTGAAAAGGCTAATTTTCTGAATATTAATATTATATTTTTTTAATTCAACCCTTGAATTGATTGCAAACACACCGAGGCAGGGTGTGACTGCCATATAGTCACAACGAGTTGTAACAAGTTTTTAAGGTTGATATAATAACCCTAGGTATAATGAATAACACGCAACTGTTTTTTTAAATTACGTCATCTAGGCATCTTAATCACTCAGATGACATGTCAGGATGGTGAAGGCACCCGGCGCTGGTTCAGGCCATGCTCCGGGGCGAGACGGAATGGGATGCCGTCGCCTCCTTCTGCGAAGCGGTTATGCTAGTGAAGGAAGCGGCGGCGCGCGAGAGGCAACGACGAGCCTCTCGCCCCGGACTAAGACCCAGGCGAAGACGTCGAGAGTCGCAAGACGACTACCGGCCACCGTAGGCGCGGTAGCTCGCCACCCGGCTAGGACCAGGACCGCGTAGACGGCGCGTTTTGTTCCACGCGCGCCTCAAAGAGAAGGAGTCAGCACAGGAACGGGACCAACAGGGCCAACGCCTGCCGGGGTTGCGGAATGTTTATAGTGGTTACCGTGACCCTGGAACATAAAGGGCAATCGAAGGAACATGAGTGGGTTTTAGTCAGTAAGAGTCTGACACGCCCTCCCGTCGCACCTAGGACGGGAGCAGTCATTGGATGATTTCCCACTCACCAAAAAAAAAAAAAGGAAGGTGAAGGCAAAAATATTAAAACCAGTTCTAGGCAAAACGTAGGCCTAGCTAGTCACAATTAATTATATTTATGTTAATTTTTATGAAGTTTGATATATTATGCCTACTCATTGGATACTAAAATTTATGTGCGTAAACCATCTATACTAATATTATGAATGTGAAGTCTGTTTGTCTTCTCATTCGGCCCAAACAAGAGAAAAAGTCGTGATTAAATTGGAAAAATAGCTAGAGATCTGTATAAGACTTGAAAAACGACACATCATAATGCCAATGCTCTACGTTTCATCATCATCAGCCCATAAGCGTACACTGCTGGACATGGGCCTCAACCAACTATTTCCAGCGCATGCGGTTCTGTGCCGCCTGCATTCTTTGGTGCCCTGCGACCTTAATAAGGCATCCGTCTATCCGGCGGGAGGTCGACCATGTTGTGCATGTGCGCTTGCAAATGGGCCGCCATTTGAGAATCTTTTTCTCCCATCGGCCATCGGTTTTTCGAGCTATGTGCCTAGTCACTTCATCTTTGCGACTCTGCGAGCTATGTTTGCGAATTTAGTGCCCCTACTTATCCCTTCATCTGGCCATTGGTTAGGTTTGCCGACTAGCCCAGTTGAGAGAGCCACAACCGTAGCACAGATAAAAAAATAAAATTACAGTGATCCTAAGGGTCAATTTCGCGTGAAAGTAATACGACACGTGACATTAATGACAGTGTCAAATTAACATTTCGCCAGACCGCAGGTTAGACATAAGAATTAAAGTTTTATAGCCCTACCTACGTATAAATTATAATAATATTAGCCTAGTAATATCCCACCTTTGAGCACGATCATTGCCCACGTTTGAACTTGTCTTGATGATAAATCCAGGTTTCCTCACGATATTTTCTTTCACCGATGTCAGTGAGTTCTAAAATAAACTAAGAAAATCCCAAAGTACTTTCAACTCAAAGGTACTTCACATATGAGTTAAAAGTGCTTTGGAATTTTCTCGAATTAGTAATAGCTTCAGATTGACTTCCCTCCAGTGACCATTGAAACTGAAAAATGTTGTAACAATTGTATACCTTTGTTGTGGCAGTTATTTGCAGCATGTAGGTACGTCGACCCCTAAACGTGCCTACTCCGCTATTGTTGCCGCAAACATCGCGACAAGCTGGTAATAAGAACGGGGTTAAGCAGAGCGATAAGGATGGCTTTATTAAGGTAGAGAAGAAGAAAAAGAAGAAGCGTCCTTGTCAGAACCAGTGCGGCACCGCGCTGGCAGGACCCAACATGCTGCTGCGTCCAGCAATACCCACGACGCAGCTGTATGTTTCGAGACTACATCATTCCACGAAGGTTAAGGAGATTGTGGAATATGTACGAGTGAAGACCAGCTGGACTTTGAGAGTTGTGCAGTTGGAGTCGCGCCATAACACAAATTTTAAGTCTGGAGATCTTCCTCAAAGGAGAGTTTTGGCCGAAGGGTGTCGTTGTATCGACGATTTCGTGGAAGCATACCGACATCGCAGCAAAACACGACGCCGTCACTTCGTGTGCAATAATTTAAAATATGTTTACTTAAAATACTTTGATTAAAAAAAGGAATTGTATTCTTCCGGATATAAGATATCATCTTTGGTTGTTTTCAAAACAAATTTTGAATTGTGAGAACCGAAAAAAATACATCAAAAGCACCTATTTTTTACTTGTAAGAATATTATAAGTTATATCTGCTATTATATCCAATTAAAAGAACATTTAAAAATCTTGTTGACAAAACAATGTTGAATAACATGATGATTATTTTAAAATTAATATTATTATAAAAAATATTTTGGTCAATTCTAAAATCCTACCTAGTCCCCAAAATAACGGAAAATGCATATATTCGTAAAATTCAAGAGTAGCTTTAAAAGTCATGGACCAAGACCCGGATATTAACTAGTTTTTTTTTCCAATATTTTTTATTTTATTTTAATCTAGGACATGCGGAAATATTGGCCTTCGATTTTTTTCCGATTCGAAGCACCTCCCTTTCATTAATATTCATTTTGGGCTGTAAACTCCTCATATTGCGTACTGCATTAATTAGCAATAACTTCAGCTCCTTACTCATATACTGTTTAAACTTGTACTGTTCTAACTCATTATAATCCTAATTCCAGTCAAATATTCTAATCTATTTAATGATAACTATACTAGGTGTATTTTTGGTATTGCTCAACCCGCTAGAAGACGATTCTACTCATGATAACAAACAACTTTTATTATGTAACCAACTCTGAAATCGCGAAAAAAATATCAGCTGTTACTAACAAAAGGTCAATTGGCCCTCCGACCATAATGTTTGAAACAGCTGATATTTTTTTCCAAGGGACATTGGGCAAAATTAGAAATGTTATGTTGGGGGTACCAATATTTTTTTGTTTGCTTAATGCCTTTACAAATGGAAGATCTTACACGATATGGAATCTTATCTGTTCTGTATCTTACACGATAGGGAAGCAAATGGAACTATCGTTCTTACTATAACAAATAGGCAAATACAATTTGTATAAAAAACCCTGGGAGGGTATCTCACAGAGGGTTCCGGCGACTCGGACCGCAATTAACTAGGACCGCGGTCCCAGTCGCCGGATCCATAAAAAATATTTAATTTTCTTCCGGCGACTAGGACCACTCATATAATGATAACTGAAATCAACAAAATGTACAGTCAACGAAAAAAATTTTGATGTAATAATTGAATAGCGGTGGTAAGACCCCTCTTTGAGGAGTGGCTGGATAGGCGCCACGGCGCTCTCACGTTTCGCTTGACACAGGTCCTCACCGGACATGGTCAGTTCGGGAGGTTCCTGTGTCGGATTCGAGCGGAAGCGACGCCTGGGTGTCACCACTGCAGCAACGGTCGCCTGGAGGACACGGTCGAGCACACGGTGGAGGTGTGGCGCGCATGGGTGGACCATCGGCGTGTCTTCGTAGAGACGATCGGCGGCGGTGACCTCTCGCGCCCCGCGCTGGTTTAGGCCATGCTTTGGGGCGAGACGGAATGGGATGCCGTCGCCTCCTTCTGCGAAGCAGTTATGCTAGTAAAGGAAGCGGCGGCGCACGTAAGGCAACGACGAGCCTCTCGCCCCGGACTAGGACCCAGGCGAAGACGTCGAGAGTCGCAAGACCGCGTCGATGGCGCGTCCGAGTCGCCGGAAACCTCATCTCACAGGGATTTTTGTATTTGTTATACCTTGTTACATTTGTTATAGTATTGTTATAAGTTTTGTACGTATATTATATTTAGATTTCTATAACGTTGGTATTGTATATGAACAATTCATTAAGTTTTATTTAAATTTCGTTCTTAGTTTCTTTCTTATTTTAATTAATTTTATTGCAGAACCGAAGACAGATAAATCGTCGTCGACAAGTTCACGGTTTGTTTATTGTAAAGTTTCTGACTTGCTCGATAGATGGCGTATGGCGTCGAATTAGAAACATATGATGTTTTTAAATAAACGAGTCAAGAAGACATTTCATATATAGGAAAGCATACAGTTTGTGTTTTATCTATTCCGATGACGATTTAAACTACTGGTACTTGAAGAAGGTTAAATTGTATCAAATGACTTCTCCCTCCACGCGGTGGGAGGGCGTGTCACACTTTTACTGACTAAAACCCACTCATGTTCCTTCGATTGCCCTTTATGTCCGGGGTCACGGTAACTATTATAAACATTCCAAGAATTCGTCGAGTTTAATTGATTCGGCTATCTTTAGTGTTAGTTTTTGTTTCAAAAGACGCTTTAATTGGAAATAGTGTGTGGCTTGTAACCAATAAAGAACTTTCCCTTTTATGATGACGCTCCTCCTACCGTCGTACCTACTTATAATTTGGAGATTATTGGCAGTGGTCGTTTGTAGTCGATTCTGGTAAACCGTTGCTCCTGGTAGCTTGTGTGATCTTTGACGGCCGTTATGGGTAGTCACAACCCAGAAAGTCTGATAATGGTGCCGATTCTCTTGTTCACAAACTAACGTTAATTTAAGTTAAGTGCATCTTTCTCTTTCCATTTAATTAAGAAAAGGACAGGCGATAAAATATTAGTTAAGTCCTGTCAAATTTAGACACTCCATAGATAACTTAGACGCGTTTTAAAAACATGGCGTCTAAATATACGTCAATTTTCTTCCGGCGCTGTCTAATTTGACAGGATTAAACTAAATTGTATCTTCTGTCCTTTTCTTTAAGAAATGAAAAGAGAAAGATGCCTGAAGAATGACTTAAAATTAGTCTAGTTTGTGACCAAGGGAATCGGCACCAATATCAGTGTTACCAAAGCTCTCCTGTTACTGGAGGTCAGCGTAAGCCGTCACTATGAGCAAAACAATGAAATTCAGCTTAATTAGATTGGAAGGCCCTAACAAGAGAAAAAGCTAGGGACATGATAAATCTAGTCGGGAGAGCGGATCACGCGTCAAGTGTATGCCTTCCAACTGATGGCAGCAGGAGACACCATGGGGTTTTAGTCGGTAAGAATCCGATATAACCTTATGTTTTCCCCAGACAGAGAGTATACAGTTATTTTAAATATATTTTGTTTGTTTCTTATATAAATTTACAATACCTCTTTTGACATGCACGACTTGTTACATTGTTTTAAAGTACATTAGCTTTAACAATGAGTATTGTAACCGATTTTTTTATAATCTACTGACTTAATAAAAAGAGTGTTCATGGAGTTTCTTGCTCATTCTTCTCCATAGAATGCTACTGTTTGGAATGAGCAACGAACTAGCTAGTTTCAATTTTCTGACAGACCTCTTGACAATTCAAAAGTACTTGTAATGGTTTATTTGAATAGTTATGGTTTATTTGAATAGCTTGCTTCAATTTTCTGACAGACCTCTTGACTATTCAAAAGTACCTGTAATAGTTTACTTGAATAGTTTCGAGTTTGTCCATGAGGACTTCCCCATGCAAAAACAGGGAGATGATAAATGACGGGATGCTGCGATGTCCGTCTTAGATATTAACAACTTATTACGGCATAAATACAATCGTTGCCCCCGGGGTGTAATTAATGACATGTCATTACTCAAGGCTAGATTGAGCCGGTCAGATAGATATTGCAGCTAATTTATTAATTTGTATTAACATATTATTTGCGTAGATAAAAAGGTAAAGTTCGAGAGGTACGTCAGGTTTTTTTTCAATTGTCAGATTTTGGTGATCAGATTGTCGGTTTGTGTGTATCCGATGACGTTAAATGTTCGTTTTTTAGTACGTCGTCGTTTGTAATTTATTATTTATTTAATTTTGTCTTTAGGTGGTCACTGTCGCTTACATATTTTGAAAAACCAAAGGCCTTACAATGTACATTCATTATTGGATCAAATATGCTAGGTTTGGTATGGTAGGTAATAATTCTTATAATCATCATCTCCCTAGCCTTTTCCCAATCGTGTTGGGGTCGGCTGCCAGCCTAACCGGATTCAGCTGGATACCGGTGTTTTACGTGGAGCAACTGCCTATCTGACCTCCACAACCCAGTAACTGGGCGACACGATACCTTTTGGTTAGACTGGTAATAGTTTCTGGCTAACCAGTAACGACTGTCAAAGTTCTACGCATGACAACCGGGACCAACGGCTTTACGTGCTTTACGAGGCACGGGACGTCAGTGATGTCTAAGATAAACTTTAGAAAGTACATATGAATTGAAAAAGTCACATTGGTACTTGCCCGGATTCGAACCTACAACCTCTTACACGGGAGGCGGGCGCCTTATCCACTGGGCCATCACGACATCTTAACGCAACAACAATTCTTATAATATAAATTATTAAAGTAGCACACTTTTTCATTTTAATAACTAGACAATTATTCGATCATTGTGTACTTTAATTTTCGTAAACTGAGAAATTCATAATATTTCTCTTAATGACGTGCTTTTTTCACTTGTTTTATACAGTTAACCAAATGGCTATTTTGGCTGATGGGCTACTGTC